>CM034147.1:250630154-253030154 GCA_019776745.2 Taxus chinensis | reverse complement strand
CCATGGTATGGGTCGAATTTTTATTTACTTGGTAAGTCCACTTACACACCATTCCAAATGCCACACATATATATACAATATATATATATATATATATATATGTTCAAACATTAGTATAAACCGCCACATGCTAAGTGCATTTGTGAAGGAGGGAAGTGGTGGTGGGGGCATGCAAAGGACCACGTGGAAGGAGGATGAAGCGGTTGTTGGGGGCTTAAAGCCATGCGTGGTATTATCCACGTGAAGAATGGAGGGAGTAAGGGTTATTAAAACCTTACCCAAATGAAATGGTGCCAAATGTGGGATTTATACCACTTTATCCTAAGTGCCTAAAATGGGAATTAATCCCCTCATTCAAACAAAATCTGCTTCAAAGGGATATTATCCCATTAACCCACTTCACGCCAATTTGGGGGATTTAATCCCATTAAAAATGCTAAGCCGCCCATTATTGGGAATTGTGATCCCATTTATTTTGCTACGGGATTAGGCTAATATTAGCCTAAGGATGATATGCAAATGCATATTTTAAGGGCCCTAATTTTGTATAAATAGGGAACCCATTTGCATTGTAATGGAACACACCCCAAGCTTATTATTTGTTAAGCTTATTGTGGGGACACACCTAAGCTTATTATTTGTTAAGCTTTTTTGTGAGACGTGTCAACAAATATTGTTTATTGGCCTATTATTTTAGGCAATAGTAGACGAAATATTTGTGATTGGGAGTAAATTATAAACTACCCAATAGGCCCATTGAGCCACACCAATTACTTGCAAATCCTGGATTGTCGACCGGAGTGCTAGCGTCGCATTGATAGTGTCGGGAAGGCCGATTGAAGCTCAAGGAGATTGTGCATCAGGAAGGTGAAGAACAATTCGACTGATCATCAGAAGTTTTTCGAAGAACTGGTGTACTGATAGGCAAGTAAAATTCCATTAGGTTTTCTTGTGAAAGTACTATTGTAACTTACAAGTTTTGACTAGTGGAACGGTTTGACCATGAACCCAGAGACGTAGGCAATTGTCGAACTCCGTAATCAATCTGTGTGCAATTGTCATTATTGTCTTGCATTATTTTAAATTGATTACTTAAAAGGAGTAAATGATCGGAAAATAATTAAAGCCTATAAGGGTCCGAGATCAGGTAGTAATAATCTAATTATTTTCGGATCATGTTTGGTATCAGAGCTGGTTTAGCTCCATATTTGTTTTTCAGTAAATCTGATTAACAGAGTGATTGCTTCAAGTTGGTGCAGTTGGTTCAGTTTGTGTGAACAGGGTACAAGTGCACTATGGGAAAGATGTCTAAATAGGTGAAGCTCGAAGAAATTGAAGCTTATAATCACCAGATCCAGGAAGAGAACTCTCTCCTGCGATCAATGTATTACTCCTTGGAAGAGGAGAATGCTCGTTTGAAATTGGAATTGCAAACCAAGGATGAGCTCTTGGCAAGGTTGCAATGTGGTGATCAGAGAAAGGAAATACCTTCAACTTCAGATGCAGTGACCATGGTAGATGACTGCACTGTAAGTTGTTCACCACTGGAATCTTCTTCTTCCTCCCATTCGGTTTCAGATTCAGGTAATGAAGTCTTTGGTTTGTTTGAAAAGCATACTAGAGGCATTGGATCCAAGTTACTAGATAAAATGGGATTTGATGGAAGAGGCCTTGGTAAAAATGGCCAAGGTATTGCTAACCCAATATAGGTCGAGGATCATCCTCATTTTGCAGGTTTGGGTTATCCTAGTGTGGGAATGGAAATTGGAGAATGCTCCAAGAACGCTAACGGGAGACAAGCTTCCGAAAGCAAAGAGAATACCCCACTAGTCCTGCAAGAAGATTCTGAGTAGGAAAGTTGTGCTTCATCGTCACAGGCAAGATGTGGTAAGAGAAATCAGTGAAGAGGTAATGAGATTCCACCTCTAGTTTCTTACCATAATCATAAGCACAGTAAAACTTATGATCCACTTTTTCAGCTTAAGAAGTATGGTTATGATTTTCAGAAGATGTGGAATTCCTTTCCATGTATTTTTTGTGGATTGCATAATCATTCAATGGCCAGATGCTGGAAGAGAAGGAAACTGATGAAGAAGTTGATGTCATTCGTCAGGAACAAGGCAAATTAGAAAGACCAATCTCATCATGCAGAGTCGAGAAATGGCAGAAAGAGTTCCTCATCCCAGAAGAAGGAGATTAAGAGGAATTTTTGTGCTCATTGCCAGAGGAATGGGCATCAGGTGGAAAATTGTTGGAAACTACATCCATCTCGCCATTAGAGTAATGGCAAGCCAAAGATGGAATGGAGGCCTATTGCAAAGGAAAAGGGTGGTTTCTACTCCACCACCAGTTGACAAGTCAACCCAGGACTAGGTAATACCTGAAAGTGAAAGTCCTTTAAAATGGGTAAGTCAACAATTTTTCAATTATATATTGCATAATTCAGATTGATGAATCGTATGCAGTATTAAGTTTGGAGATCAGATATTGTGAGAAAATGCTGAGAGAAAGGTTTACAATACTCGGTGGATTTTCTTACTTAGAAAATTTGATTAATGCTCCAAACATATCTCCTAATCAGCTTGTGAGTACCTGTTATAGCTTGGATACAGGAATTAACTCATATAAAGCTTGGAGATTGATCTGTCCATTTGTGCAGACAATAGAGTTCTCAAAAGATCAGCTCGGAACTTCATTATGTGTAGAGGCATTGTGACCGTGCAGCAGAATGGTAGCTGAATCACCGTTGGCATTGACGTCGGGTCAGAACTTCATTCTGTGTAGAGGCATTGCAACCGTGCAGTAGAATGGTACCTGATATTAGTATGTCAACAAGAGGAGCTCTCAAAGGATTATCTCGAAACGTCATTCGGTGTCAAGGCATTGCGACCACACATACGAATGGTAGCTGATCAACAGACTTAGCATCATGCATTAGAGGCTCGAGGTCTTGCAAGAGGCTTAACATCATGCATCAGAGGCATTGAGGTCTGTAACAGACTTAACATCATGCATCAGAGGCTCGAGGTCTTGAAAGAGGCTTAGCATCATACATTGGAGGTGTTGAGGTCTGTAAAGGGACAAGGCATTGTCCATCATTGACATCGGATCAATCAAAGCTCTACGTAACATGGAGTTCCTTCAAACTAGTTTGGATTCTGCAGAATCAACTCGGAGCCAGGAGCTGTGTTATAGAGTAAAAGAAGATCCTTGTTGTTAGATATCAAGAAGCTTAGCACCGCACAGAAGGAGCATTGAGGTTTCATTCAGAAACTTAGCACCATAAAGCGGAGGCGTGGAGGTCTTCTTCGGATATCAGAGTGGCGCAGTAGAAGCGTCGTGGGCCCATAACCCACAGGTCCCAGGATCAAAGCAGAGTTTTCGAAGTGAGAAGGTTGGAGGAGAAGACCCAAGGGTCTACTACAGCAGCACTTCCGAGGTGGCAGCAGAGTTTTTCAGATTCAGGACAGTATGGAAGCTTTTTGGGACAAAAAGCCTTTCTCAGTGGGGAGGTGTGATCAGGGGATCATTTTTGAAAGTTCCCTAAACATCCCTAAATGGTTTCAGTGCAGAAGATCATCTTGAGAGCTTTCCAATGACTATGAGAACGCGACAAACGGACATCGGGAGCTCTAGATATGTTCGGTCAAAGTTCAGACAACGAGAAAGTCAACTCTAGTCAATTGGTCAATATTGGACCGAATTGTACTGTGACACGTGGCTTGCCATCGCTCGTCTAATTCACTCGATTTTCCTATCGGGAGATGACAAGTGGACTACATGATGACCGAGTTAATTAATTTCGATACCCCATGGTATGGGTCAAATTTTTATTTACTTGGTAAGTCCACTTACACACCATTCCAAATGCCACGTATATATATATATATATATATATATATATATATATATATATATATTAATGTTCAAACATTAGTATAAACCACCACATGCTAAGTGCATTTGTGAAGGAGGGAAGCAGTGGTGGGGGCATGCAAAGGACCACGTGGAAGGAGGATGAAGCGGTTTTTGGGGGCTTAAAGCCATGTGTGGTATTTCCACGTGAAGAATGGAGGAGGTAAGGGTTATTAAAACCTTACCCAAATGAAATGGCGCCAAATGTGGGATTTATACCACTTTATCCTAAGTGCCTAAAATGGGAATTAATCCCCTCATTCAAACAAAATCCGCTTCAAAGGGATATTATCCCATTAACCCACTTCACGCCAATTTGGGGGATTTAATCCCATTAAAAATGCTAAGCCACCCATTATTGGGAATTGTGATCCCATTTATTTTGCTACGGGATTAGGCTAATATTAGCCTAAGGATGATATGAAAATGCATATTTTAAGGGCCCTAATTTTGTATAAATAGGGAACCCATTCTATTGTAATGGACACACACCCCAAGCTTATTATTTGTTAAGCTTATTGAACACACACATTGTCCACACCGGTGCAGCTTATTATTTGTTAAGCTTATTGTGGAGACGTGTCAACAAATATTGTTTATTGGCATATTATTTTAGGCAATAGTAGATGAAATATTTGTGATTGGGAGTAAATTATAAACTACCCAATAGGCCCATTGAGCCACACCAATTACTTGCAAATCCTGGATTGTCGACCGGAGTGCTAGCGTTGCATTGATAGCGTCGGGAAGGCCGATCGAAGCCGAAGAGATTGTGCATCAGGAAGGTGAAGAACAATTCGACTGATCATCGGAAGTTTTTTCAAAGAACTGGTGTACTGATAGGCAAGTAAAATTCCATTAGGTTTTCTTGTGAAAGTACTATTGTAACTTACAAGTTTTGACTAGTGGAACGGTTCGACCACGAACCCGAAGACGTAGGCAATTGCCGAACTCCGTAATCAATCTGTGTGCAATTGTCATTATTGTCTTGCATTATTTTAAATTTATTACTTAAAAGGAGTAAATTATCAGAAAATAATTAAAGCCTACAAGGGTCCGAGATCAGGTAGTAATAATCTGATTATTTTCGGATTAACATATTATTTTGGTCTTGTCCAGGCGTCCTTTATGACACTCTGGGATTCTTAGAACTTTTTGTCACAGAGATCCATGAGAGCCATGTCTGTCCTCTCCCGGATGTTTGGGGATATCACTGGATCTCTACCTGTAGGCAAGAGATTAGGAGCTTAGGTGGTGTCTGGGGATGAGGTGGAGTTGCTTGCTTGGTTAGAGATACCTTCCAGAATAACATCTCAGTGGTCGTTGCTAATGAGCTCGTTGGGTCAGGATTAGATGGACTCCACCCCACCTCAAGGACTATATAGTAGTTTGCTACTTTCCCCCAGCCTCCTCGCCTTATGCCATTCATAATGGGCTCGATGGGGATCCTTTCTTTGACCTCTATATAGGTATCAATCGGTTCTCAACGGTTGGGGAGATCCTTATCTTGGGGGATTTTAATGCATGAACTGAAAACCTCCAGGTCCCTCTTTTCGAGATGGATCCTGATTCCATTGGTACTCAGAGAGAATCAGAAGATTTTGCGGGTCGCTTGACGTCTTATGGCCGATATCTCTTACATATGGGAGAGTCTCATGAGTTGCTGATTCTAAATGGTCTTCTGTGCTTTCCCAAAAACAAGTTCTTCACTTGTACACCTCACGGTGGGGGGGCTAGCGTAGTGGACTACATTTTTACCACCTTGAACCTAGTTCCTCACATTCACCACCTTTTTGTCTCCCCCATCCCTCTTTCCGATCATGCTAACCTTTCCTTCTCCTTATAGATTGACCCCCCAAGACCTGCCTGACTTTCACTGTCCTCCACAAAGTATCCTAAAGCTTAGCGAGGGTGACCCTGAAACCTTTTCATCTCACCTCCATCAACTTCTTCCCCCTAATCATCGTTTCACCTCGCTCCCCATGAACGAAGTACAATCTCCTCTCCATTATCCATGAGGCTGCTTCAAATTCCTACCCCCGTATCACTCTCACACATCATAGCTTGAAAACAAGTCCCATGAACCAATCACATGACGAGGACTGTAAAGCCCTTCATTGGCAGCTTCATTTTGCATCTAGCCATGCTCTTCCATCATTTCCCTCTCTCAAGTTTGCTTATCACAATCAACTCCGCCACGAGAAACGTATCTTCATCTCTCGATGGCGGTAGGAGCTCCGTGAGTCCCTCTTACACTCTCCCAAGCATTTCTAGCATATTATTCTCCCCCGCCATTCCCCTCCTCCGCAGGACTTGGACCCTAGCTCCATGTTTGCTCATACTTCCACTCTCTACGACGTTCCTGGCCAGGCTCTAATTCGTGTTGTTCCCCACCTTCCACTTTCCACATCTTCACCCACACGAATGTTCAAAATGCCATCTTAGCCATGAATAACAACAAAGCGGATGAGGAGGGCTTCCAGGCAAAACTCTTCAAGCAGGGACTTGGCATCCTGAAAAACTATGGATATCTTCAAGTAGTTGTTCATGCTCTCCCATCATTTCCCTCTCTCAAGTTTGCTTATCGCAATCAACTCCGCCACGAGAAACGTATCTTCACCTCTTGATGGCGGCAGGAGCTCCGTGAGTCCCTCTTACACTCTCCCAAGCATTTCTAGCGTACTATTCTCCCCCGCCATTCCCCTCCTCCGTAGGACCTGGACCCTAGCTCCATGTTTGCTCATACATCCACTCTCTATGACAATCCTAGCCAAGCCCTAATTTGTGTTGTTTTCCCACCTTCCACTTTCCACATCTTCACCCACACGAATGTTCAAAATGCCATCTCAGCCATGAATAACAACAAAGCGGATGAGGAGGGCTTCCAGGCAGAACTCTTCAAGCAGGGACTTGGCATCCTGAACAGCTACTTAGTGCATATCTTCAACCAAGTGGTTTTCAAAGGTTTTCTGGGGTCTTGGTCCCACCTATGATCCTAACAATTACTGAACAATCATGGTGGGTCACACATTTGCCAAGCTTTATGCTACTGTACTTCACATGCGACTCTCAGAGTTTCTGGACTAGAACCACTGCATAGCTAGAGGACAGGCAAGGTTTCGACCAACCTACCAGACCATTGACCACATCCTCCCTCTTCAGGCCGTCATTGAGGAAGCACGCCATCGCTCTTCCAAGGTCTTGTGTTGCTTTGTTGACCTTCAGAAAGCCTTTGACTTTGTTCCACGGGAAGCTCTCTTCTAGAGGCTCAGAGAGATTGTGATGTCCCCAGATTTCACCTTGAAATTTGATACTACCCCATATTAAAAAAAACTTGTACTTTTAAAATAATGGGTCGTTTTGTGTGTTAATTGCTAGAAAGTGTCTGTATTGTGTCAAGATATTCCCAAGGAGCCATATAAGCCAATTTTGACAAATACCCAAATGCCCAAAATCATTATATTTTGTCGTTAGGGTTTACGTGCGGGAAATTTGTATTTTATTATTTATTGAATAAATAATGCGCCGTTTGAAGTAAATTGTGCTCCGGTTGAATCCCTGTTGAAGTTTTGCATGTCAGTATTCACTCATCTCAATAGGATTTTCACCAGGAATAAATTCAGAGCATTGTCTGCAACTTCTGGCCATGATTTTCGCTTTTATTTATTTCTTTTGCGTTTTTTTCCAGTTTTCTGCGCAGTTTCTCTGTGAAATTCCCCTAGATCAATTCCATCGCCAGTATAGTCTGTTTAATTGCCTGAAGCATCTAGAGATTATCTACTGACACAGCACCAAAAGGAATCAGCTCAAATGAGGTTTGGTTCTCTCTGACCAAAAAAATGAAATCATGCACCAAAAAAGCTTCTCCCAGGCAAGTCAGCTTTTTCTAGATTTAATGAAGGTGTGAAGTTGCGATGGGAATTTTCGGTAGCAGCAGGTAGGCAGGGAATTTCTATACTTGACTTGCAGAGTACTTTTTCCCATGGAAGTCAACAGTCACTTAAGTCTGCGAATGGAAAAATTAAAGGTAACAGGCAAGCGGGAATTTTTTAACTGCCTTGCAGGGTGAAAATTCTCATTATAACATAAAGAAAAAATCACTTAAAGCACTGATGGGAATTTTCTACCTGCTTCGCAGGCTAAATTTTCCCACCAAAGAGATTTCTTCACCCATGCAAGTTGCACTTTATCAAAGGAGGCCATTTTTAATGCAAGTCGCACTTTTTGGAAGGAAGACTTTAAGATGCCAATGAGAATTTTGGCAGTGGCAGAATCGCGGGAATTTCTTACCTGCTTTGCAGGGTAATTTTTCCCATGAAGTCAAATTCAGCTTTTAAGCTACAATAGGAATATGCCTTCATGTCAGGCAGTGCGGGAATTTCTTACCTGCTATTGCAGAGTAAAGAATTTCCAGCTTATAAATGCAGAAATTAATTAATTAAAACACTCGGCAGAAATTTCTTACCTGCCCAAGCATGAGGTAAAATTCAATTTCAAAGGATGAAGGTCAAATCAAGGGAAATTAGAAGAGGGGATTTTTGGAGCTGCAATGCAAGGTGGAAATATCCCATCAAGCTGATTATCTTATTTTTAGCAATTCCTTCATGTCAAAAAGTGTGCCCCACTTTTGGAGAAGAATACAATGCATTTTAATAGTATTTATTGATGTAATTAATTCACCCAATTTTAGCATGGATGAGGTCAGAAGGAAAATGTAAATGCTTAAGTGAAAGAGCTAAAGAGAAGTCAAAAATGCATGCTAAAAATAAATCAAATTTAATTTATTTAAAAGCAGCCATGAGCATGCACAAAATAGGCGCCCAATTTGAAGAGAAAAGCATGTTAATTAATTAATTAATTGTCAGGAATAGGAGAGGGCAATTATTAATAATAGAATGATGAGGGTTATATAAGCATGGGCTGCCATAATGATGAATTAATTAATTCTTTTTGACAAGGAAGTGCAGCCCAGACAATTTTGGCGCCCAATTTGAAGGAGGAATTTTGCATTAAGAAGGTTTTTTACTGCTGGAAGGCTTCAAAATTTGGCGCCTAGGTTTGAAGAATCTTGAACTAATGTCTGATTAATTGTCTGCATAGTGGTACAGGTGCTCAGGTGAAGTTGATAAAATTCATGCTTGCTTTGTATGCAACCAAAACGCTCAAATTTTAGGGCAAGCAGGCTTCGGTATATGCAGATTTTAGGGGATAAAAATCAAGTTTGGTTCATGTTCCATGGACTGCCATCTTTGTCTGAATTAATTGCAGTTATTCATCACAGATGCTGTTATGCAATGAGGTACAGGGAACATATCTATGCAATCTCCAGATATTTCCATTGACACATATGGAGTCCGAATTCTGCAAGAAATTCTGGCAAGATTAAAGCAAAAGGTTCAGTGGAAGAACGTTCGAGCCATGTTGAAGCATGATGAAAGAAAAAGAATCAGCTCTTGACAAATGATCGCTTCCAAATTTTTGTTTGTAAGTATGTGATGATATAGACATAGGCCCTGAACCTAGTTACCGATATGGTATTGCATAGATCCAGATCTCATAATTGCAAAGGTTTCGGAAAATTTTAATTAATCCTTTTAGTTCTAATATTTAGCCCGTGTAGAAGTCAGTGCATGGATAAATTCCTTCTAGGATCTTGTGCATGTTTATCCCAATCTTTCAGTTGAAGCCTTCATTGAATATTATAGACTATTATGCATTCACCCTGAGTGTTTTCCATAATTTAAAATTGCTCATATGCAGTTAAAAATAAAAATGATGAGTTATTATTATTACGACAAACATTGCACTGGTGCATGTACTGGAAAAGAACTACAAAAGCTTCAAGGATATGAAGGGAAGACAAGGTCAAAATGCAACACCCGCAAACAAAATTCGACATCCGGCACTACTATGATCCAGCTTTTCGAACATGGTATCCAGTTTGGTGAGAATCAAAGGCAAAAGAGGGCAACTGCTTGCAGAATATGGAAAAAGAACAAGACTGTGTTGCATTTTCTTCTGATTTCTTTTCCTTTTTCTTCGTTCTTTCTGAATTATTTTCTCCGACAAAGTAATTGTAGCAGGTCAATTAAATTATAAAACTTAAGTGATTGGTTTAAAAGAACATTACTTGAAGAAGTCAATACTTGGAAATAGGTGGTGAGACATGCAAAATAAAGGTTCTATTTCAGTTACAAATCATGCATGTCATGCAAAGAGGAATTCCAGGAGGAGATTGCACAATTGTTTCCCTTTTCATCACTTCCGCATGTGGACATTCACTAAAAGCTTCTTATTTGTAATTTCCCCTCCCCTCCCCTCTACATGCTATAAGTAGAGGAAGAACCTACTTGTGTTCCAAACTTTGTGCTGAAACCCTTGATAGCTATTAGAAGCAAAGGAATACAAATGAGCAGATTTCCGGAGAACTTTGTGTCATGGTGCATTTTGCTTCTAGCTGATTTATCTGGAGATCTACTTATAAACTTTGTGTTATTTTAGATCTAAGATCTGAAAGGCTGCCTTTACTTATAATTTTGTGTGTTAAGATCTATCGGTTTCGTCTGTGTGGCAGCTAGATTATCTGCATAGCATAAAACCTAGGCAGTCATGAGATAAATCTCCCTCATTTACCGGTGAGGCTCCCGTGTCATATTTGTCAATTAAAATATGCTAGTATCTATATGGGGTTTTACTTTAACTGGTCAGCTCATGAACCATAGCTGTACAGTTCTACAGCAAGTAAGCAGTTGTTTAAGAAAGGAAATGTTTATAGAAGAAGAAAATAATAAAACACAGGGAAGAAATAGGAAAGATGTGTAACCCAATCAATAGATAGCAGAGTTGATTACATGCATATAGAAAAAACCAATAGATTAAACACAGAATTATAAGCAAAGGCAGCTTTAGATCTAGATCTAAAATAACACAGTTTATTCAAAGATATAAGATAGAAAGTTAGAAACAAAATACATCGTGATACAAAGTTCTCCAGAAATCTGCTCCTGTATATTCATTTACTTTAAGTGGCTCTCAAGGGTTTCAGCACAAAGTCTGGAACATAAAGATGTTGCTTACAAATATAAACACAGAATTATAAGCAAAGGCAGCTCTAGATCTAGATCTAGATCTAAAATAACACAAAGTTTATTCAAAGATCTAAGATAAAAAGAAACAAAATACTCCGTGACACAAAGTTCTCCGGAAATTTGCTCCTGTATATTCCTTTGCTTCAAGTGGCTCTCAAGGGTTTCAACATAAAGTTTGGAACACAAGAATGCTGCTTACAAATTCTGATCATTAACCCGGAGGTTCTTCTTCTACTTATAGAATGTAGAAGGGAAAGTACAAATGGGAAACTCAACTGAACTGAAACATAAACAAGAAGTAAAGATGACATTTGACAATCATCCTCCACTAACTTCTCCTTAAGTGACACATCTATCACTTAACTAATAGAATTGTTCCACATAACTTAAAATAACGGTTTCAAAACCAATAACTTTAAAGTTTTACAATTTCATCCGGGAACGTGGAAAATAGAAGAAAGAATAGAAGTCAAGCCAGCTGTAACATTTATATCTTCTTTTTGTTCTGATACTGAATATACTTATCGAACATGTAATTCAACATCTTCCCATCTGTCTTAGCCACAACTTCCTTTTTTGTCCTGAACTGCAGCAATCCTTCGTTCAACACCTTGATACATGCTTCCACATCCTCTAAGCTCGGCCCGAACCTCGCAATATCCAGACTGCAGTGCCACCAGTCTGCTAATGGAATTCATCGTGAAAGGCTTAGTAGCTCCATCAATTCTTCCTTGTACCATCAGAAGAGACCCTTCTAGGGAATTAGACACTCTACTAGGAATGATCCGTACGTATGAAGTAACATTTCCGACCACTTCCTCAGTGAAAGTAATGAGATTGTCTGGTGAAGATGATGTCATACTCTCAAGTACCTGCATCCTCTTCAGCAAAATTCTGCAGATCTCCAAACGGAAAGATACTGCAAACTTCAACTGCTTCCCCTTCTCAACTAATCCGTCCAGTACAATCTATTCCACAACCAATACTTCTCCCGGCAACTTATTGATTTCTGCCAAAGTACTCAGGTTACTTTCAACAACTGTGTTCATATCTACTATACTTGTCACCAGTTGCTTTAGCTGATTTGCTGCATCATTCATAACCTTCAAGCGGGCTGGCACCTCTCCGAGTTGTACAGAAGCTTGACGAATAATCAGATTCTTCCATTCGTCAATAATTTTCACCTGGTTGCTTGCATCTTCCATTTCCTGCATCAGATGATCACTCACCTGCTCTTGAGCTAAAATGGGTTGAGTGGAAGATTTAGTAACCTTGGCTATGATCTCGCACAACTGAGATACCTGCTTCTGAAATTCATCTTTCTCTACCTTTTTTCTGGCAAGCCCAAGGAATAGAGCATCTATCAATGTTTGTGTATCCTGCTTCAATCCTTCTGTGGTGGCTTGACCGATTGGTACTTTGGTTACTGTTATGTCTTCTGTCGTGAGCTCATCCTCTTTCTTCCCTTCCGCCGGAACTGACATCTCAGCAAACTTCTGCCCCGACTCCTCAATGATCAACCTTGAAGTTACCTTAACAACTTTAGGTTTTTTGTCTTTTCCGCCTAGACTCTGGAGTAGCTACAAGTCGTGTTCCTCCAAGTTCATTTCCACTCTAGCTTCTGGAACCAACTGCGATGTCAACCATTCTGAGAAATTACTTATCGAAGAATGAGAAGTTGCTGAGTGTACTACTATCTCCCGCTCCGATTCCTCTCCATCAAAAACTGCTACAGTGTTATGGCTGCCATCTTCTGAATCATCCAAGGAAAAAGATCTTTCAAACTCTGCCATCTGCAGCTTCAATGTTTCTTTTGGAACAGGTGCTGAACGGAGTGGCTGAGGAAAGAAGATGAATGTTGTCGGATTCAGTGGAGGCATGGAAGTGTCCTGCTGAGGTGCAACAGTCGATGAAGTATTGGATGCTGGAGAAGCCGGAACTAATGTTATAGCCATGGAAGTGATCTTCTCTTTTGATTAAGACCTTCTGTGCTCTTTCATCTTCTCGGGCCTTCTGCTGCTTTCTCCTCCGCGCTTACTCTTGAGGGAATCCCCTGCGCCGAAGTTGCTCGTGACTTGATTCATCAGTGCTTCATCAAGGCAGTATCCCTTCGTTAGCAACCAGTTTGAAGTATTCACCAGAACAACGGCATACCTTTCTTCAATCGTATGGCAGCCCCCTACATTCTCCTGAAGTACGACTCTATCTCCTCCCATTTGATGGTAAGTGTCAAGTAACACATTCCCACCATCTTTAAGATCCGCAGGTATCTGTGCTAGTCCGAAGTCGAACACTTGCCGTGCTGATAGCCTGCTGAAATCTTTCTTTCTAATCTCGTACTCACTTTTGCACTTCATCCAGAAATCCTCTAATGAAGGCACATGTGCGTACTCCTGGGAGATCGTCTTCCTGGCTACTCCAAATGGACCAAAGTTTAGCCGTGCCAGGAAGAACTCTTGCTCTTACTTAGAGAACATCTCCGCTTCCATTCCTCGAGCTCTATGAATGCTCTGGCAGCTATAATAACCCACCGTGATTGGGAAGAAGCCCGTAGACTTGTGCCGTTTCGAATGAAGGTCGTGCATCTCCACGAATTGCCTGCTTAGCTCCATGGTGATCAATCTATCATTTGGATATCTCAGAAAACATCTCCGTAGAGCTTATGAATGCTCTAGCAACTTAGTTGAACTGACCCACAGTGACTGGGAAGAAACCCGTAGACTTGTGTCGTTTCGACTGAAGGTCTCCTCCAAAGTTGTCTGCTCAGCTCCATGGTGATCAATCTATCATTCGGATATCTGGGCAGCTTAACTGGTTCTCCAGAAAAGTCAGTAACCCTGAGGTATGTGAAATCTGCAAACTGAATGAATAGACTGCCAATTCTGGATACAGCTTCCCACGCTTCCTTGCTCACCCTGTTGGCCTTTAGGTCCCTGTCTAGCCTGCAAATGAATTCGTTGAAGAATCCATCATTGACCACTTTGAAATCTTTCATGCACGCAGGTACAGTAAGCTGTGGGTAGCACTCGAAAATGGGGTCCTTAGAAAGAACGCGACATCTTCTCCAGCTTGGAGAAGATGCCTTGTGAAGCTGCTGCGTATACCAAATAGGAAGTCATTTTGAAGCTGAAAGTACGCTTCACGTTCCAGAGTTGCTCACCAATGTTGTTGCTAATAATTTCTGACCAATTGATTATTGAATCAGCTTTGTTGATTTCAATGGTCCTAATGAAAGCATACATCCATGTATGGAAAGTGTGAGCGTTTGCTTCGCCATTTATCCTGCATAACAATTTGACAATATCATCTACCTCCTGTACCAGATTGGACCGCGAAAGAGTTCTTGGGAACGTGGAAAGAGATCTGGGCTTCTTCATGTATCTGCTGTTCATTATGTTCACGCACTCAACTCTATGCTTCTCCCACCTGCTGCCGCCATCCTGTATGCTGATAGAAGTCACCACCTTTCGAGCCGGAATCTTCAAACAATAATTGATGAACTGTGCGTCCAACCAAATTATTGTTTTTCCCATAGCATCTCGCACTGATCTGGATGATGGATGATAAGACCTGGAACACTCCATAACGAACTCTGGCAACTGGGCTGTGTATGGAAACGCTGCAGCTCGAATAATTCCACTGCTTTTAACTGCACGCATGAGGGAAGTCTTTCCTTGCTCTGGATCTGTCAATCAATTCGGAAAGAGGTTCCAGACCTAGATCTGTGTCTCCAATGTCTGCAAATTTAGAAGTGATGCATGACTCCGTTGTGCTTTCTTTTTCATCCCTCTTTGCCATGGCTGTGTCTATCTTTGTCTGAACAATTCTTTTTCTTCTTATCTTGCCGGAATTCTTCAAAACTGGTGCAGATCTGGATAATTCTTCAGATTCAGAGGATATATTCAATGTATTGGACATTGATTTAAGCTCCCTTTCTTTTGTAAAGCACCTGTAACGAATTCCTGCAATTAATTCAGACAAAGATGGCAACCGGAACATGAACTATGGATTTTAATCATAAAAATCTGCATAATTCAAGCCTGCTGCCCCAAATTTGATGTTCTATTTGCATGCAAAACAAGCATGAATTTTACCAACTTCACCTGAGCACCTGTATCACTTATGCAAACAATTATCCAGACACAAATCAACCTCCTTCAACCTGTGCGCCAATTCTAGAAGCTTTTAGCATTAATTTCACCTTCTTCTGAGCAAAAATCTTCTCCAAATGGGGCGCACTTTTCCTCTGGGCTGCACTTCTCTGCTTGTGAATTAATTAATTCATCCTTATGGCAGCCCCTGCTTATATAATCCTCATGATTCTATAATTAATTAATGCCTTTCCTATTACTCGCAATTAATTAAATAAGCTTCACTCTTCAAATGGGACGCCTATTTTGTGCATGCTTATGGCTGCCATTAAATAAAATAAATTTATTTAAATTTAGACTTCTGCTTCCACTTAACTAAAGCCTCACAGTATGCTTTGACATTAGCCACTGAAAATAGGAATTAATTTAATTAGTTAATACTTAAATTTTTTTTATTTATCTCCCAAAAGGGGTGCACTTTTTGACATAAAGGGGCTGCATTAAATAAATATTATTTATTTAATTTTAGAATAGACTATTTTCAACCTCCTTTTGTCTATTTACCTCTGTTGACTTTTTCACAACCCTGGGTGCCAAAATTGGGTGAATAAATATTAACAAATATTTATTTAATGCATTTATTATTCACCCAAGGTGGGTCGCACTTTTTGGAATAAAGAATTTCTATTTTTAAAAGTCAGATGTCAATGGGATTATTTACCCTCCTCCCTTATTTCAGCTTCCATCTCTTTTTGCCTAGCCTTCTCTTCTCTATGTTTTTCAAGCATGGTTTTCATTTCCAACCTAATGTCATTAATATCAGGTGCCTCACATGGGGTAACTTGGCCTCTTTGACCAGCCAAGTGTTGTTTCAACCTATGAATCCCCCCGCCCCCCCTTGATGTGTTTCTTACAATATTTACAAAAAACTTGATCATCAATTGTGTCTGCATGGGCCCATGTAGGGTCTTTTGATTTTGGGGGCCATTGCAAATGCAAACAAATCTGAAAATGCAAATAAAAACAAAATAAATTTCCTATTTCTTTTTAATAAAATTTATAAATAGGGGCAAGTTTAAAATGTAACATAGCTTTCAATGTGCACACAAATGAGGTGAAGAAATTCTCCAAGCTTGTATATGGCACCACAAAGAGCCCACACTCCAAATGTAGATGTAAATTCCACCACAAAGAGCCCACACTTGATGCCAAACAACTCCAAATGAACACTATTCAAGGCTGCCCCAATCCTCCAAATCCTTACAAATAAGAGAGGTGCTCACAAATAGAGGTGAGGTGCTCACAAATAGATGCCAATATCACCACAAAGAGCCCACAAGCAATGTCAAACAAGCTCCAAGCCTCAACTTTCAAGCTCACTACAAAAAATGAACTCTTAAATCTTATGCTCACAAATGCTCACAAATGCTCAATGAGAGAGATGTGAAGTGAATAGAGGGGGGTGTATTTATAACACCAAATTAGTGTTTAGAGACACTAAAAAATAAAAGAAAACAATTAAAAAAACTTTTTTTTAGCTAACAATCGTATAAGGCAAAACATGCCCAAACCGGTTGGTTTAGGACGAAACCGGACCGGTTTGGGCTGAAACCGGACCGGTTTGGGCTAAAACCGGTCAACCGATCCGGTTTACTAAGCGGTTCGTCATTTTAAATGTTAAACTGGTCAAACCGGCCTGTTCCGGTTCTGGTTTGACCGGTTTTTAAAACACTGGTTGAGATGATGCATTGTGCATCGGTTGTCTCTCGTGCAAGGATTGGATGATGTCGGTGGCACCACTTGTTATCTAATTCTTCTTGTCGTTGCCTTAGTTAGAAGGTGCATGAGCCTTTTGTTGTTGTGTGGATTTCGTACGGAACCGGCCGGTTTGGGCTAAAACCGGTCAACCGATCCGGTTTACTAAGCGGTTCGTCATTTTAAATGTTAAACCAGTCAAACTGGCCGGTTCCGGTTTGGTTTGACCGGTTTTTAAAACACTGGTTGAGATGATGCATTGTGCATTGGTTGTCTCTCGTGCAAGGATTGGATGATGTCGGTGGCACCACTTGTTATCTATTTCTTCTTGTCGTTGCCTTAGTTAGAAGGTGCACGAGTCTTTTGTTGTTGTGTGGATTTCTTAGGCTGTTATACATTAAGATGTGCAATCCACTTCTATGAAGGGGGTTGAGATGATGCATTGTGCATCGGCTGTCTCTTGTGCAAGGATTGGATGATATCAATGCCACCAATTGTTAGCTAATTCCTCTTGTCGTTTCCTTAGTTAAAAGGTGCATGAGCCTTCTGTTGTGTGGATTTCTTAGGCTGTTCTACATTAAGATGTGCAATCCGCTTCTATGAAGGGGGTTGAGTTGATGAATTGTACATCAGCTGTCTCTTGTGCAAGGATTGGATGATGTCGGTGGAACCACTTGTTATCTAATTCTTCTTGTCATTGCCTTAGTTAGAAGGTGCATGAGCCTTCTGTTGTTTTGTGGATTTCTTAGGTTGTTCTACATTAAGATGTGCAATGTGCAAGGATTGGATGATGAGGGGAAACATTGCTTCATGCTTGACTTGGCCTCCATCTTGGTGGCATCGTGACATGCTTAACCCAAAGAGTTGGAAGTCGAGAACTCTTATCTTCGAACAAATATAAAGTGAAATTTTCTGATGTATTTGAACAACTTATGTTGCTTAGTAAGCTCTTCATGTAGGAGTGTTGTGTAGTCCTGGAACTCATTGGCTCTGTCTTCCATTGACTACACGGTATGTTATCAAAACTATTGGAACTTCATCTAATCATCCTTACAGTGTTGAGGGTGTAGAATTCCTTATGCAAAATGCAAACAAAGTCATCTCAAGTCTAAATGGGCTCGTATGATTTCTCACATTGTGCATTAAATGCTTTCCACTAGTGGGATACTGAAATAGACATCTTTAATGCGTTGAACGTGACCTTCTCTGCATCATTGAAGCTATTAATCAAGAAGTAGACTGCAAGTTGGCGAATCCACTTATGAAGTTGCATGACATCAGTCTTGCCTGCTAACATTGACATCTGATGCTAAATCTGCTAGCAAGAGGGCCATGAGAAAGAGCATATGGATGTCCGTTTGGGCTAAAACATCAACTCATGGAATTGACCAAAGAGTTATGTGTGTTGTGTTTCCATTGCATGCTTAATGAGTTTTTGGACATTTAGAGCTATTCCATGGGGTGCAAACGCTGTAGCAACTTTGAATCTGATCTCCACCTATGTCATGATCTACCTGAAGGGACAAGAAATGTGTGCTTTCCGAAGGTGAGCTTTGGAGATGGAAAGTAGAAACCTCTTGGTAAAAGGGATGATGACTTGGCTGCATCTTTTAAAATCCTGTGGAGTCCTTGCACAAGTCGAAGTATCGAAGATGCATCAACAAGACTCTTCATATGAGACTCTGCATGACTTGGCAGGAGAATGGTTCTACTGGCTAACTCATAAGCACGGAATGAATCGACTGGGCTGCTATGCGGGATGCAGTCCTGAAAAGATGGAATCCAGCTAAAGACTTCCCCTTCTTTGATAACTCAGAGGACTCAGTATGTAGGAGCCACTTGAGCCACTTTGCGGTGTTCTTCACTTTATCATCATTCCCACTATTATTGTTCATGATGACCAGCTATGGCAGCGACAAAGGGGAATGACCAAAAAACTGAAATGTGATTTTTAATATCATACGCTTTGGTTGTCCCCAACTTGTTCGTCTATCTTTTTCCGAAGTGCACAGCCTTTGGACCTTTGAGATCTGACTCCTCATATTCAGCTAGTGAAGCTCTTCCCACCTTGACTTCATACATATTTTGTTGGCACATGCATTGGAGCCTCTTCGTGGTTCTTAGCAAAATCCTAATGAACACTTGGCCACGTTGATTCTTAGGAGCTGTTGTTTTGAAAATTCCAGCAAGTCGAACATCATCATGTATCAACAAGGGATTCTGCATGACTTCAACCACCAGAATGGTTCTCCACTGGCTAGATCCTGGCACCATTGAATTTTCCTTCTTTCTTTGGCTACTATGCTTTATGCATTCCTTTCTCATCACCATTCCTTTCAACCCGAAGACTCCAATCACATGTTGAAATATTCAGCTCAATCAGTTGAACCAAACACATGATCACATGCGAGATTACCTCGTCATGTTGACAAAATTCGGCACAACAGTGGGACTGTACGGCCCAATTCTTCGTCCTTTGTGGTTCCATCTCTTATCATGAGAATGCAGAAGGTGATTTTTCACTGGCATGTGTGTGACTATTTGTGGTGTCTCACCCAGATTTCATCCTGAAATCTGTGACTACCCTATCCAAAAAAAAAATTGTACTTTTAAAATAATGGGTCATTGTGTTTTTATTGCCTGAAAGTTCTTGTATTGTGTCAGGATATTCCTGAAGAGCCATTTTAGCCTTTTTCGCCAAATACCCAGATGCCCAAAGTTGTTATATTCTGTCGTCGGGATTTGTCTGCGAGAAATTTGTATTTAATTATTTTAAGCCCTGTATGATGCTATTTGCGCCCCGTTTTAACTCTGTTATGATCAAATATGTCATTACTTTTACGTACCAGAAGGGTTTTAACTTGGAATAAGTTTTGGGCTTCATTTGTAACTTTTGGCATTTTTTTTGTGTTTTTGTATTGTCCCGTTTCGTTTTCTGTGAAATTTCTCTAGAACAATTCCTTTGTTGGGTAAGCCCGATTTTTGGCCTAGAGCAGCTAGAAAACATATACGCACGATATGCCTGGAGGAAGTCGCCATCGGAGGTCTAGATCACTGGGAAAAAGCGAAGTCGTGCACAGAAAAGCCCCTGCGGGGATGGGCGCATTTTTGGAAAACAAAGGATTTAAGCTGCAATGGGAAAAATAGAAGCCGCAGGCAGGGTGGGAATTTTGTACGTGCCTAGCAAGATACTTTTTCCCGTGTTATAAAATTCACTTAAGCTGCAATGGGAAAAATAGAGGCTACAGGCAGGTGGGAATTTATTGCCTGCCTTGCAGGGTAAGAATTCCCATGATAAAATAAAAGGAAAGTGACTTAAGTGAAATCATGGGATTTTAGTGCCTGCCTTGCAGGGTAAATAATCCCATTGTCAAAGTCAAATCACTTAAGTGGATCATGGGATTTTAGTGCCTGCCTTGCAGGGTAAAGAATCCCATTGTGGAAAAATTCTTAAAAATAGAATTATATGTGCAAAAAAGTGTGCCCCCTTTGGTGAGATGATGGCAGCCTTATATTGATTATTTTAATTAATCTGTTCTTTCAAAAAATGCGCCCAAGCTTGGAGGAAGTCAACAAGTCAAAGAGGGAATAAAAGAAATGAATTAAATGCATTAAATTTAATTTATTTAGTGGCTGCCCCCTTCCTCTCAAAAAGTGCGCCCCATTTGAGAGTTATTTAATGTTTTTAAAGGCATTAAAACATTAAATTAATTTTTATTTTCAGTGGCTATGGTCAAGGCACACTGTGAAGCTTAAGTGAAGTGATGTGTGAAGGATTAAATTGGATTAATTTAATTTATTGGATGGCTGTCCTTAAACATGCTATTTTTAAAAGAGAAGAACATGATTTTTAATTAATTAATTGCCTTTAATTGTTAGGGCAATTATTAATTATAGAATTGTGAAGGTTATATAAGCATGGGCAGCCATATGGGTGAATTATTTGATTCACAGGTAAAGAATTGCAGCCAAGAGGAAAAGTGCGCCCCCATTAGAAGAAGGATTTTGCTCAGGCAAGGTGGCAACAAGGCTAAAAGTTTCCAGATTTGGCGCATGCTTTGAAGGAGGTTGATTTTTGTCTGCATAATTGTTTGCACAGGTGTTACAGGAGCTCAGGTGTTGTTGAAAGGATTCATGCTCTCTTTATGTGCAAATTAAACACCAATTTTTGGGGCATCAGGCTTGAAAAGTGCAGATTTTTACAATTAAAATTCACTATTCATGCTCCGGTGGCCATTTTTGTCTGAATAAATTGCAGGAATTCATTACAGGTGCTTTACAAAGGAAAATGAGCTTTTATCAATGTCCAATACATTGCATATATCCTCTGAATCTGAAGAATTGCCAGATCTGCACCAATTTTGAAAAAATCCCGGCCAAGTAAGAAGAAAAAGAATTATTTAGACGAAGATAGACAAAGCTATGGCGAAGAGAGATGAAAAAGAAAGCACGATGGAGTCATGCATTGCTTCCAAACTTGCAGACATAGGAGACAGATCTAGGCCCGGAACCTCTTGCCGATTTGATTGATAGATCCAGAGCAGGAAAGACTTCACTCATGCGTGCGGTTAAAAGCAGTGGAATTATCCGAGCTGCAACTTTTCCATGTACAACCCAATTGCCAAAGTTTGTGATGGAGTGTGCTAGATCTTATCATCCTTCATCCAGATCAGTGCGTGATGCTACGGGAAAGACAATTCGTTTGGACTCAGAATTTATCAATTATTGTTTGAAGATTCCAGTGCGAAAGGTGGTGACTTCTATTAGCATTCAGGATGCTGACAGTAGATAGGAGAAGCATAGAGCTGATTGCGTGAGCATAATGAATAGCCGATACATGAAGAAGCCTAGATCTCCTTCAAAGTTCCCGAGAACTCTTCCACGGTCCAATTTGGTGCAGGAGGTAGATGATGTCATCAAATTGCTATGCAGGATGAATGGCAAAGCGAATGCCTACTCTTTCCGTACATGGATGTATGCTTTCATCAGGACCATTGAAATCAACAAGGTTGATTCTATAATCAATTGGTCGGAAATTATTAGCAACAACATTGGTGAGCAACTCCGGAACGTGAAGCATACTTTCAGCTTCAAAATGACTTCATACTTGGTGTAGGTTGCAGCTTCACAAGGCGTCTTTTCCAAGCTGGATAGATGTGTTCTTTCTAAGGACCCCATTTTTGAGTGCTACCCGCAGCTTACTGTACCTACGTGCGAGAAATATTTCAAAGTGGTCAACGATGAATTCTTCTACGATTTCATCTGCAGGCTAGACAAAGACTTGAAGGCCAACAGGGTAAGCAAGGAAGCGTGGGAAGCTGTGTCCAAGATTGGCAACCTATTCATTCAATTTGCAGATTTCACATACTTCAGGGTCACGGGCTTTTCTGGAGAACCAATAAAGATGCCCAGGTATCCGAATGATAGATTGATCGCCATGGAGCTGAGCAAGCAACTTGTGGAGTTACATGACCTTCAGTCAAAGCGGCACAAGTCTACGAGCTTCTTCCCAATCACTGTGGGATATTACAGCTGCATTAGCATTCATAGAGCTCGGGGAATGGAGGCGCAAATGTTATCCGAGTATGAGCAAGAGTTCTTCCTTGCACGGCTGAACTTCGATCCATTTGGAGTAGTCAGGAAGACAATCTCCCAAGAGTACGCACATGTGCCTTCATTAGAAGATTTCTGGATGAAGTGCAAAAGTGAGTACGAGGTTAGAAAGAGAAATTTCAGCAGGCTGTCAACAAAGCAAGTGTTCGAATTTGGACTAGCGTGGATACCTGCGGATCTTAAAGATGATGGGAATGTGGTACTTGACACTTACCATCAAATGGGAGGAGATAAAGCCATACTGCAGAATAACATAGGAGGCTGCAACACAATTGAAGAAAGGTCGGGAGCTGTGTTGGTGAATACTTCAAACTAGTTGCTGACGAAGGGATATTGCTTTGATGAAACATTGATGAATCAAGTCACGGGCAACTTCGGCGCAGGAGATTCTCTCAAGCGAAAGCACGGAGGAGAAAGCAGCAGGAAAGTCGAGAAGTTGAAAGTGCATAGAGGATCTCAATCCAAGGAGAAGATCACTTCTACGACCATGACTTTAACTCCGATTTCTCCAGTACTCAGTACTTCACCAACTATTGTACCGCAACAGTAGGACGCTTCCATGCCTCCACTGAATCTAGCGACATTCATCTTCTCCCCTGAGCCACTTCATTCAGCACCTGTTCCAGATGATACGTTGAAGCTGCAGATGGCGGAATTCGAAAGGGCTTTGTCCTTAGATGACTCTGAATACATTTGAAGGATTGAAGTAGGACACGCAAACATTGATGGATGTTTTATTCCTTAGGCTTGACAGTGAAAAGGCGGAGAAAGAAGAGCTACAAAAGCAAGTATCTCAATTATGTGAGATCATAGCCAAGGTTGCTAAACCTTCCATTCAGCCCATTTTAGAGCAGGTGAGTGATAATCTTATGCAGGAAATGGAGGACGCAAGCAATCAAGTAAAGGCTATTGACGAATGGAAGGATTTGATTATTCGTCAAGCTTCTGTACAACTTGGAGAAGTGCTAGCCTGCCTAAAGGTTATGGATGATGCAGCAAATCAACTAAAGCAACTGATAGCAAACATAGAAGGCATGAATACAGTTGTAGAGAGTAACCTGAGTATTTTGGCTGAGATTAACAAGCTGCCGGGAGATGTATTGATTGCGGAACAGATCGTACTAGACGGATCAGTCGAGAAGGGGAAGCATCTAGAGTTTGCAGTATCTTTCCGTTTGGAAATTTGCAGAGTTTTGTTGAAGAGGATGCAGGCACTTGAGAGTAGGACATCAGATTTACCAGATAGTGTCATTTCTTTCACTGAGGAGAGAGTGGACGGGGATGTCACTTCATATGTGCGGATCATCTCAACTAAGGTGCCTAATTCCCTGGAAGGTTCTCTTCCGATGGTACAAAAGAAAATTGATAAAGCTACCAAGCCTTTCACGATGAATTCTATCAGTAGACTGGTGGCGCTGCAGGCAGACATTGCGAGGTTTGGGCCGAGCTTGGAAGATGTGGAAGCATGCATCAAAGTGTTGAATGAAGGGTTGTTGCAGTTCAGGATAGAGAAAGAAGCAGTGGATAAAATAGATGGAAGGATGCTGAATTACATGTTCGACAAGTATATCCGATATCAGAACAAGAAAAAGACAAACATTACAGCTGACATGACTTCCTCTATTCGTTCTTCTTTTATTTTCTATGTTCCTGGATGAAATTGTAAAACTTCTAAGTTATTGGTTTTGCAACCATTACTTAGAGTCATGTGGAACCATTCTATTAGTTAAATGATACGTGTGTCACTTAAGGAGAAGTTAGTTGAGGATGAATGCCAAATGTCATCTTTACTTGTTTATGTTTCAGTTCAGTTTGAGTTTTCCATTTGTAATTGCCCCTCTACATTCTATAAGTAGAGGAAGAACCTTCGGGTTAAAAAATCAGAATTTGTAAGTAGCAATCTTGTGTTCTAGACTTTGTGCTAAACCCCTGAGAGCAACTTGGAGCAAAGGAATATAAAGGAACATGTTTCTGGAGAACTTTGTGTCACGGTGTACTGTGTTTCTTGCTTTTAAATCTTAGATCTCTTAAGTAAACTTTGTGTTATTTTAGATCTGGATCTAGAGCTGCCTTTGTTTTATAATTCTGTGTGTTCATGTCTATTAAGTTTCTTCTATGTGCATGCAATTAGCTCTGCTATTTACTAATGGGGATGTACATCTTTCCCATTTCTTCTCTGTATTTCCTTTACTTCATTCTTCTATAAAATACTTCCTTTCTTGAACAGCTGCTTACTTGCTGCAAAACTTCTTAGTTATGGTTCATGAACTAAGTGGTTAAAGTAAAACCCTTGATAGATAATAACACATTTTTATTGACAAATCTGACACGGGAGCCTCACCGGTTAAATGAGGGAGATTTATCTCATGACTGCCTAGGTTTGATGCTATGCAGAAAATCTAGCCAACACTTTACTTCCTGAAGTAAGCTATCAACTGCGAAGAGCACGCCCTTTCAACCTTTGGACCTTTGAATCTGACTCCTCCTATGCATGATCTACCTAAAGGGACAAGAAAGAATTTTCCAAAATTCTTTGGAGATGGAAAGCAGAATCTAGATGACCACTTGGCTGCGTTTTTCATATCCTGTGGAGTGCTTGCAGTCGAACATGAAGATGTATCTATTAGACTCTTCATAGAGACTCTGCATGACTTGGCTGGAGAATGGTTCTACTGGCTAGCTCCTGGCACCGTAGCCAACTGGGCTACTATGCGAGATGCATTCTTGAAAAGATTCAAACCAGCTGAAGATTCCAGTACCTTGATAACTCAGCTCACTCAGTTGAAGGAGCCACATGAGCACATGCAGAATTTTATTGTAAAATTCCAAAGATTACTGTACAAAATTCCAGCTTCTGCTTCTTTGAATGATGAGAATCAAAAGGTGTTCTTAATCAATGCTTTACTTCCTGAAGTAAGCTATCAACTACGAAGAGCACGCCCTGCTAACTTGTTAGCAGCCCAAAACATGGCGGTTGAAATTGAAGACGACCTTATCATGGCTGGAAAGATAAAAAGCAACACTTCTAGAGCTGAAAGTTCATCCTCTGCTACTACTTCCGATTCACTATTGGAAAATTTAGCAAATTAGATGTCACAGATGAAGAAACAAATGGCTCAAATGGCTCAAGGCAACCATACTGCCCCTGCTCGGAATTTCAACAACCAGAACTGCATTATTGGTTCCCAAAGATTAGCAATTGAAGCTGCTCCTAGAAACAACGTGGAGATGAATGAAGAAGACCAGGAAGCTGACGCGGATTAGTTCGAGAATGATGATTTTGTAGGTCCTGCTAGCGACTCCAACATTAATTACCTAAACTACAAATATGAACATGAGTATGAGGAGCTTCTGGAAGACGATCATGGTCATGCATATGCAGTACTTACAAGATCACAAACTCGTCAAGCTGAGGCATTAGCAGACAAACAAAGAAGGGGCAGCCCTTTGTCTTCTTCCCTAGCTCTCAGAGATAAGAATGTGAGTTCTTCATTTCAACCACAGAAAGAAGCTCAGGTAACTATACCTTTTTTTGACATTATTGATCATGCTAAGAAAACCAGAGTTCAAATGTCAGAAGCTGAATACTTGAGAGCCTTTCCTGAGCAGTTAAATAGGCTAGTCAAATATGTACAATCACCAGAACAATCCAATAAATCAAAAGGCCTTTTGCCTAAGCTCAAGGATACTCCTCCCCAGAACAACACTGCAGTTGTTAAATCCTCACCATCTTCTGAAAGGGTGGAACCGTTCTATGTCTCCTTATTGCTTAATGTTTTCAAGTTAAGCAACTGTATTTTAGATTCAGGTGCTTCTGACAATGTTGTGCCAGCTAAAGTTGCAGATGCTCTTGGGCTTACTGACAAAGACCATAAAAAAGTGCTACTCCATAGAGAGACAAGTTCCTTTAATCGGACAAATCAAAGATGCACAAGCTGTTCTGGTAGTTTTCCTGACAAAAGATTAAAGATGACAATTCTAGTTGCAGATATTCCTGTCCCCTACGGGATGTTGTTGAGCAAAAACTTCTGCAAAGAGCTGGGAGGAGAAGTAAAGATGGATTGGTCCTGTGCTCATATTCCTATTAAAGGAATTAATCAGAAGTTGGAGCCAGAAAAGAAGTCCAGGTACACGGTTACAAAATCTGAGGATCCTAGATCTCAGATTCTTTTTCAGGAACTTGACCGTGGGGTCTATTTCTTGGAAACAGATAAAGACATTCCAGAGTTAGAACTTCGACTAGAGCCAGAGCCATTAAAAGAAGAAAAAGTTCCTTCCACCATTTGGACCCTGGATGGTATGGATCAGGTGAGCCATTTTGGTGGTCAATATTTCTTACACTAGGGCAAGCCTTTTGAATCTACCATCACCAAAATTCTATCCGCCATTTTATCTTCTTGGATGAAACCCTCAGGCTAGGAAGACCAATGCTCTGATAATGTCCTCTTTTGGGCTGAAAATGGAGAAAAAGGGTTTATCGACTATCACCACAAGATCTGATCTAAAAATACCTTCAAGCACACACAAAAAACTGAAAATAACTAAGTATATATGAGAATGATCGACCGATACACAATTTGCAGTCTCCTAGGGTAGCGATTTGCGTATGAGATTCGAATCCACTTTTCATTATATAAATCAATGTATAATGCCACGAAGTACTTTATATTAGCCACGACAATATGTATGCATCACAAATACATCAATTATTGAATAAATATCTGATAAACACAAATGGAATTAAATATTTATGACAACAGTTGAGCCCAAACAGAGGGCTAGAAAAAAAATAGAATTCCTCACATAAATTCTCCAAAGTTCAGATTACGACCTTATAAAGTATGCTGAATAAGAATATCAAACCAAACTAGTGAAATCAACACTAGAACATACAAAACCCTTCACCCATGCATGTCGCCTAGGGTAAGAAGGGGAAAAAACCAGCAATAAACCACTTTGAAAAACTTTGGAAACCCTTGTATGGGATTCCCCTAAGGCTTGAAGATTTTTCGTTCCTCAATCTTCCAATAATGGAGGTTATCGTCCCCAAAGTTGAGCCACAATAAAGGTTTCTTCTTTAGTAGAGAGTTAGAATAAAAGATGCGTAACCTTTCAAATGAACCTTCATGCAAGTCGCCCAGGGTAAGAAGTGGGGAAAAACCAGCAATAAACCACTTTGAAGCACTTTGGAAACCCTCATATGGGATTCCCTTAAAGCTGGAGTAGTTTCCGTTCCTCAATCTTCCAAAAATGGAGGTTTTCGTCCCCACAGTTGAGCCACAATAAAGGTCTCGTCTTTAGTAGAGAGTAAGGTACAATGTGCACAACCGTAAGATATAAATCTTTAGAATAAAAGATGCATAATCTTTCAAATGAACCTTCATGCAAGTCGCCTAGGGTAAGAAGGGAGAAAAACCATTAATAAACCACTTTGGAAACCCCTGTACGGGATTCCCCTCAAGCTTGAGGAGTTCTCATCCCGCAATCTTCCAACAATGGAGGTTTTTGTCCCCAAAGTTTAGCCACACTAAAGGTTTCTTCTTTAGTGGAGAGTAGGGTACACTGTGCACAACCCCAAGATCTAAATCTCGGGGACAGATCTCTTGGTGCTATGATCTCTCCCACCATTCGCTATGATGTCTTTCCTGGGCTACATTTGAGCTGAATCCCACTTGTAGATATAGATATAGATATGATGCTTTTCCATCCACCAGTTTTTATCTTTGAGGTAGAGATACTTGGAAGGGTGGTTGGGGAAACGGGACACAGTCATAAATTAATTCTATTATATTCGTTCCAACCCAACTCTATATAGCCATAGCCGCCACCCCTATCAATATGGCGAACAACCAGGTCTATATATAGTTTAATAGGCACCGTATATAGTTTCATTCGCACAAATTCTCCATTCCTTCTCCTGAACATCGGCTATGACTAAACCAAAGTTGTCGTGTGCTGCCCCCACTAAAGAAGGGAAATTCTTTGGGCCCCTGGAATGTAGATATTATAGTTCATAGTAAAAAGAACGAATAAAAACAAAATGATGAAAAGCAAAAAATTAGAACATGAATTTGAAGGAAATGATAGGAGTAGGAGTTCATCTGGGTAATCTCTATGCACCAACAACTATAGTGAAGGAAGCCGAGCCATATCGAGTCTATAGTCATGTCATGTACCAGTCGAGCCTTGTGTAAATAAGGGTTATCTACATTGGGCCCAACTTCTCTCTAATCTAATCAACAGATCCTAGTTATCATAGCCACATTTGAAACCATTCGGTCGGGGGGCGGGGCTTATATATATGGCATTTTTGTTATGCTCTTTGTGTACCACTAGTGTGGCCCATGGAGGTTTGGCCCTATTGGCATGTCTTACATCTATAATAGAGGTACGTGTATTCCTTAATAGTTATAGACGACCTTTGGCCCTCTATGAAAAACACACCCCTATTTTTGCCCCCCCTCCCTAACAAGAGAAGAGACCTATATCTTACTAAAAAAGACAAATGGATACAAACAATTGTTAAACACCGGTTCCCAAACATATATAGATATATATAGAGAGATATAGCCACATAAGGGTTATCTACATTGGGTCTGGCTTCTCTCTAATCTAACTAGTGGATCCTAGCTATCATAACCACATCTAAAATCGGTCGATTGGGTGGGGGGGCTATATATGGCATTTTTGTTCTCCTGTTTGTGTTCCACTAGTGTGACGCACGAAGGTTTAGTCCTATTGATGTGTCTGACATCTATAATAGAGGTAGGTGTATTCCTTATAGTTATAGAGGTCCCTTTACAACCCCTTCTGGAGTTCACAGGATACCATCGGTACTCTACTTGCAGATAGGAGACACAAAGTTCGAGTGGTGTCATGGGTTTAGGGGGTGTGTCTTATTTGTATAGATATTTCATCCGGAGTAGGATTTCGTTGGTGACCACAGATGAGTTTTCTAGGTTCATATGGATCCGGATTAGAGGGGTATATCTCTCTTCCAGGTATATTTTTATTACAGTTTGCTACTTTCCTTCGACTTCCTCTCCATATGCCATTCAAAGCGGCCACGATGGTGATCCTTTCGGTGACTTGTATGCTAGTATTATTCAGTACTCAATGATTGGCGAAGTCATCCTCATGGGGGACTTCAATGCCTGTACCAGAGCCCTCCAGGTTCCTCTCCATGACCGCTAAGAGGTTGCATCCAGACGATGGATCTAGAGGTAATGGGAGGATGATTCAGGGCCCATCACTTCCTATGGACGACACCTTCTTCAGTTAGGGCAATCTCATGACTTGTTGATCTTGAATGGGCTCACCTACTTTCCTGACTCTCACTTCTTCACATGTTGGCCTCACGGTGGGGGTGCGAGTTTCGTCGATTATGTCCTTTCTAGCAAGTATCTCTTATCACTTGTCCATCTTCTTCGACATAAGAAACGTCTCTTTATTTCCCAAAGGAGACCGATCATGTGTTCTTCTCTTTTTAACTTTGATTTTCCATGTTTTTCTTTGGTGTTAATATATTATTATTTAGGTGTAAACACATTTGACCCATGTGATCAAATCATTATCAGTATTGACATGTATACACAAAGAAAACTTTAAAAAATGCTTGAGAGAAGATTTAATAAGTCAAAAGAAATGTAAGTTCCTTGCTAATCATCTCAATTTGGTGTTTAGGTGTTGGCTTACATTTATTAGTTAATCAAGCCTATATTTTTTCCTTGATCTGAATGTTATCCACACCAAAATTGATCTCAAATATGAACCTTATGACATGTGCAAATATAACGAATAAATAATAAATAGATATAACTATCAATGATTATATCTTTGTTTGTTTCTTGTGATTAAATTTCATAAATTTATTTATAAAGATAATAAAAAATCAAAATCATAATGGAAATCATTTGAGGTGGTTATATTTTGATGGAGGAAGGGCATGGTAGGTGAATGGAGGGGTTAGAATGGATGCATGTCATTCTCTCTCTTTCACGACACATAATCTTCCTACCAAATGAATTGGTGAGTGGTATATTGAACATTGTTTTTCCCACATCATACCTCATGCTAGTATTCTCATGGCCCACGCTTGTGGAGGATTCTCTTATTAATGAAGGTCTGCAAATGGTTGAAGCTAAACATAATTTTTTTGGCTAAAATATTAGTGCAAATATATCCTTTTAGCTTATTCATGAACCAACATTGTTTTTCATTCTTGCGTAATGATTAGAGCATTATGTGTTTGTGCTTATTAGCCTACAAGGGGCTCAAATTTGAAACCCAATATTATGTTTCAAAATTGTATTACCTCGGCATGTACTTTCCTAGGCTTTTGCATTGTGTGAAACAAAATTTTGGTGTCTCAAATTTTCTTTTGATAGGAAATTTGTCAAACAAGCTAGGAAAGTAGCTTGTTAGTGATATTGGTGTTAATTATGTGAGAAGCTCTTAGACTAAAAAGTGAACATATTTTCGTGCAACCCCTTATCAATCATGTCACCTTAGTTCTCTATGTGGTGTCCCCAAGATTTCACCCTGAAATCTGGGACTACCCCTTTTTTAAAAAAATGTTCTTTTCAAGTAACCGGTCGTTTTGTGTTTGTTTTGCCTGCAGTTGTTTGCATTGCTCTAAGGTATCCCCAGAGAGTCATAAAATCCACATTCACCAAATACCCACATGTTGAAGCTCACTCAATTCCTTCGCTACACCTTGTTTGCAAGCATTTTATTTATTTTTATTAAATAAATAAAGTTATTTTAAATATAGATTGAGCTAACATTGGAGGATTTAGTTGTATAAAGCACTTCACCCCATCATTATTACCACAAAACATTCACCTGGGGGGGGGGATTTTCGCAGATCAAGTAATTGGAGAAATGTTTCGAGCAATTACCTGCAGCTTCTTTCAGGTTTTTTTTTTCATTCTTTTTTGCTTTTATTTGTTTTCCATCAGGCAATCCCCGTAGCCTTTTCAATCTTCCTACCAGACATTTTCCTGGGCCTAGGGTTTTTAAAATCCATCAAGTGTTTTTAATTGCTAACTAATCTGTCTAAATGTGATCAGAGATTAGGATTCCTTCAGGAGATTGCAAGAAGTTGCTTGTTCCAAAAAAATACTTCCACCAATGTGTAGAGCTCGAGAAAATATGTACTTTTAGAGAAAATGACACCTAAAATGGATCCACTTGCAAGTGTTTTCTATTACATCTTCCCGGACCCTTTCCAAAAATGGAAAATTTTATTCTATTCTTGTGTTTTCTTCACTGAAAATCAAAAAATGGAAAGAAATGCTTCTTAGACCAATTCACACTTTTTGGAGCTACCGTGACTTATGCTTTTCCACGCCAAAGCTAGGAAGAGAAGCCAATACAAGTCGTACTTTTTAGCTTCCTCTTCCTTTCAATTTTTCACACAATTTAAATAAAACAAAATTCATAAACCAAGTCACAATTTTTTAAGCTTTCGGGAAGGTTAGAAATTCACGGAAGCCATTTAAGTGAAAAGTGGGAATTTTGGGGATGCTTGGAAGGTGGCAATTTTAGAGCTGCATGAAAGGTTGTTTTTTCCCACAATTAAAGTTAAATCACTTAAATGAAAAGTCAGAATTTTGGGGCTGCTTGGAAGGTGGGAATTTTAGAGTTTCCTGGAAGGTTGTTTTTTCCCACAATTAAAGTTAATTCACTTAAGTGAAAAGTGGGAATTTTGGAGTTGCTTGGAATGGTGAATATTACCACTTACTTTCTTTCCCTCGTGTTTTTTCCACACTACCTATCCAAAAGTGTGACCCACTTTGGCATAGATGCGTGCTTTAAAATGGATTTCTTTTAATTGTTTTTGGCAAAGGTGAATGCATTCAATTTTGGATCCTAGGATTGGAAATGATTTCTTTTTATTATTTTGGCTATCTGCATGTTGATGTGAGTGCACAGGTGAATAAAATAATATTTTTATCTTGCTTGGCATGCAAGTAAAGTCTGAAAAATTAAGAGCAACAAGATTTATAATCAAGTTTTGGTGAAGAAATTGGACATTCATTCCAGGAACTTCATATTTATCTGAATTATTTACAGCTTTAATTCACTGGTGCTCATATTTATTTGAATTAAGCTAGTATTTATGTCAAATACAAGGGAAATCATGGCAACTTCTACACAAATAGATCCATCTCTCATAATTGCAAGGGCTTCCGGCAAAAATTCATCCTTTTGTTTCTAACTCAGCCCATATGGAAGCCATTGCATGGAAAATTCCTTTCAAGAGTTGGTGCATTTGCTTTCTAGAATTTAAAATTGCTCATATGCAATTAAAAATAAAAAGTGATGAGTTTTGTTTGAATTGTTTACGACAAACATTACATTGATGCACGTATTGGAGAAGAACTGCAAAAGTTTCAAGGATAAGAGGGAAAACATGTCAGAGGTAGCACCCGCAAGTAAATCTCAGTCAGTTGCTTCCAGATCCGGTTTGGTGAGAATCAAAGGAAAGGATTGAACAACATATGGGAGAAAAAAGCATCTCAGATTCAAGGCAGAGATATCATTCAGATCATTCATTGCTAAAGTTAATGAAGCAGAAGTGCAATACAGGTTGGATCAACATGTAGAGCATGGAAGAAGAACAAGACTGTGAGTGTTGCAGCTTTCTTCTAATTTCTTCTCCTCTTTCTTCTTTTTTCTCTTATTTTCTTCGACAAAACAATTGAGCAATCAATTAAAATTGTAAAACTTAGGTAATTGGCTATAAAAGTCGTTACTTCAAGTTACTGGAAGAAGTCAATTACTTGTAAATAGGTGGTAGACATGCAAAATAGAAGGTTCTATTTTCAGTTATAAATCATGCATGTCATGCAAAGAGGAATTCCAGGAAGAATATTGCCAATTACTTCCCCTTTTCATAGCTTTCACAAGTGGCAATACATTGAAAGTTTCCTATTTGTAATTGCCCTCTAAACACTATGAATAAAGGAAGAGCCTACTGGTTAAAAAAATCACAATTTTGCTAGAGCATGCTTGAGTTTTCAGACTTTGTGCTGTAACCCTTGATGTTGTTTCTGTGAAAGATGAGAAATTGAATAGAGGTGGATTTCTAGAGAACTTTGTGTCAACGATGCTTTGCTTCTTACTTTTGTGTGGATCTTAGATAAACTTTGCGTTCTCTGAGATTTAGATTAGAAACTTTCCCTTTTTTTTACTTCTAAATATTGTGACTAACCCTCGGTCGGTCCTTCTGGCGTACTGTCTTTCCCCGCCACTCCCCGTCCACAGCGATCGATCCTATCTCCATTTTTTCCCACAGCTCTACCCTTTACGATGTTTCGGCGCAGCAGTCTACCCAGATTGGCATCCCGCTGGCTAGTAATCCCTTCACTCACTGTAATATCAAAGAAGCAATAAGGACTTTGAACTGTAGCAAGGCCGCTGATGTGGAAGGTTTCCAGACCAAGTTCTTTAAGAAGGGTTTTGAGGTCTTTGGTAATTATTTGACAGATCTTTTCAATCAGGTGGTTAGCGTGGGCTTCCCTCCTACTTGGTCTCATCATATTATTCACCTGATTCACAAAGGTGGGTCCATTTTTGATCCGAACAACTATAGGACTATCATGGTGGGCCATTCTTTCTCCAAACGCTATGCTACAGTCCTCCACAGGTTGTCCGAGATTTTGGAGCAGAATCTGCTCAGAGCTAGAGGTCAGGTTGGTTTTTGCCCTGGTTACCACACCATCGACCACATCTTCACCCTTCGGGCTATTATTGAGGAGGCTCATCACCGCTCTTCGAAAGTTTATTGTTATTTTGTAGACTTTAGAAAAGTTTTTAACTCCTTACCTCGGATGGCCCTCTTCCAGCGACTCCGAGAAATTGGTATTTATGAGATTCTTATTATCGCCATCATGCGCCTCTATGAGTCCATCCTTGGTCGTCTTTGTACTACACACGGATTGTCAGATCTCATCAGCACCATTGGGGTTAAGCAGGGGTGCCCCCTGTCTCCTACCCTCTTTGGCATTTACATTGATGAGTTGGAATCTTTTCTTCGGGACCACATTCAGGAAGGGGATGGTTGCCTTCTTCACCACGTCTTGATTTCTATTCTCCTATTTGCCGATGATATTGTTTTACTTGCCTCTTCTCCTAAGGGGCTTCAAAGGAAAATTGATGCACTTGTTCTATTTTGTGATCTTCGGCATTTGACGGTCAATCTGGGTAAGACCAAGGTCATGATCTTTAATGGGTTGAAGACATCACACCTCCATTTCTTTTTCAAGGGACAGGTGGTTGAAATTACTAATACATACACCTACCTGGGAGTCCAATTGTCAGGGCCTAGATTTAGTATGAGGCACGCTCTTCAGCCGAGGGTCTCTTGCCATTCTCGAGAGATAGTGCTTTCGGCACCACTTTCAGGACATCTCCTCCAAGTTGTTTCTTTTGAACTCCCTCATCCGCCCCACTATTATTTATGGGTCTGTTGTGTGGGGGCCCTCCCTTTTAGACACTGATTGGTCTTCTGCTGAGAGGATTTAGACTCTCCTCCTTCGTATCTTCATCAGATGCAAGTAGACAGTCCACCAACATATTATTTTGGCAGAGTTCGGAGCCCAACCTTTTCGTTTGGAGACTATATTGGACATATCAACCTTTCTTCACCGTATGAGAAGGTTTGTTGATCTCTCTGATGAGCAGGATAGGTATTCGTATCTCGCTTATTGTTCTTCGGTGAGCATTGCCCAGATTGTGGGCTGTTGGTTTTTTGAGACTTCTGCCTTGTTGGATTCAGGTGGTATCCAGATTGATCATCTCTCCCCTTTCCAGTATTCCTTGAATTATCCCAGTCATCTCTTGCCCACCAAACAAGTGTTGAATAGATCCATCCAGGAAGACATCTACATGAGCTTCATTCAGACTACTTGGGTGAACCCTCCTGGGGGTTTGCACCCTAAGATGTCCTTTTATGCAGAGCACTTTTTTGAGATTAGGGGTGGACTCATCATCCGCCCTCAGTACACCTTTCGGCACTGGGCGCTTGCCCTCCTTATACCTCTGGGTCAGTTTCGAGTCGGCTCCCACAGACTTTGGTGTGAGACTGATCACCAAATTGATCGGGATGACAGACTTTGTAGGCTCTGTAGCCTTAGCCTTCAAGAGGTGGAGACCGAGACTCATTTCATCTTCCGCTGCCCCATATACTATGAGATTAGAGGACGATTTCATTGCGTCTTCAGAGGGATTCAGACTCTCCCAGTTTTCTTCACCAACAGAATCGGATGCACACTCATACCAGAGGGCAGCCCAACTTCGTTGCTCCCCCTGGCCATCGTTTTAGGAGCTTCTTTTCGTCGGCCTCAAATGTTAGGAGGCGTGTGGCTACCATTCTCGAGTAGGCCCCACTGGTCCTCGTGTGCCCCTTCCTGCATTCCCTTCTTTGCTTCTCTCGTCTTTCTCCCCTACTTGCTTCATTACCCCTGCCTGTGGGGTATTGGCTTTGGGTCTGCTTTCTGCTCCGTCTCTTTTCCTTTCTTGTGTTTTTGGGAACTCGTTTTGAGTTGCCCCCGCTCGCACTTTGTATATTGTTTGGGCTGCAGTCCCATTGACCTACTTTGTGGTCATTCGTTGGACATTAATATATTTATCTTTATCTTTATCTTATTTGTTTATTTTATCGGTGTATGAGGCCAACTCTGAAAACTATTGGTTGAATTACATATGTTCTTTTCTTCTTTCCCACATTCCATTATTTCCCCCTTCTGAAAATACTTCATAAACAACTGCTTACTTGTTGCAGAATTACTTGTTCACGAGCTTTGTGATTAAAGTGAAACCCCCACAAATAGTTATTTTCATATATATCTCATGACTGCCTAGGTTTTTAGCTGTGCAGAAAATTTAGCCAACAACGTTTTAATCTGAGACAAGCCCTCCAACCACATGTCCATAAGGGCTACAGTTCGTTAGCCCTCCTCAAGTGATAGTGCTTTCAACACCATTTTCATAACATCTCCTCCAAGATGTCCGTCGTGGACTCCCTTATCAGACCCACTATTCTTTATGGCTTTGTGGTGTGTGGGCCCGACCTCTTTGTTTGAGTTGGATTGGGATTTACTTGAGAGAGTCTAGACACTTCTCCTTCATCACTTCATCAGGTGCAAACAGTCTGTTCCCCTTCATATCATTCTTGTAAAGTTTGGGGCCCGTTGTTTCAGGCTGGAGGCCATTTTTGATTTGGTTTCCTTCTTGCACTGTATCCAAAGCTTTGCTGAGTTAATGGAGGGGAGAGACAGGTACCCGTATTTGGCATATTGTTCCTAGGAGAGCATTGCACGTTTTGATACTCCAGGTTGTGTTCGTTGTCGGTACGTTGGGGTTTCTGCTCTCTTGGAGTCAGTGGGTATTAGGACGGATCTTCTTCCTCCTTTTTGATATTTACAAACAGTTCCATACATGAGCTGAATAGGATCATCAGAGAGGATATCTACAAATTGTTCATCCATATCACTTGGGTGAATTCTCATGGTGGGTTACGCCCGAAGATGGTTTTTTTATGCGGAGCATTTTTCTCAGAGTTGAGTGACAGACTTATTATTCGTCCTTAGTATACCCTTCGCCATTGGATGCACACTCGTTGCATCCCCTTAGGCTAGTTCAAAGTGGGTTTTCATAGGCTTCAGAGTGAGACGAATCACCAGATCGATCGTCTAGACATGACTTGCTAGCTATGCAGTCTTCAGGAGGTTGAGACGGAAGCACACTTCATCTTCCGTTGTCCCATCTACTACGAGATTAGGGGTAGGTTTCATTGTCTTTTCAGGGGGACCCATGCACTTACTGACTTTTTCATATACATGTAGGAGGCTCTTAGGTTTCGGGATTACACTATTCAGATGCTTAACCTAGAAGACTCTCCCCAGAGGATCACTTTTGTTTTTTCGACTTTTCCTCCGAAGAGAGGCACTAAGTGCCAGATTGATAGTAGTACAACGTCACATTCTAGATTAGTACGGTTCAGGGGGTCCATACATAACCCTCGATATTTCCCAGGCACTATTATACGAGTTCCAGCTCCAAAGTGCAAACTGGATCCACTAGGTCTTCGAGACAGACAACAACACAGAGGGAGGTCTCGTCATCCCACATTCTCTTCCTCTTCTTCGGATCATCACACTATTATGAGTTTCTTCCGGTAGGCCTCGGATGTTAAGAGAAATGGATTTACCATTCCTGGATAGACATTCCCCATTCCTTGACTTGGGTCTTCTTCCTTTTATTCTTCATACCATCTCATGCTTTGTACTTCATCGGAAACCTTTTTGTTTCCCGTTTCGCTTCGGTTTTGGTCTTTAGCCTCTTCTGTTGCTTTGTACTTCTTTTGGAAACCTTTTTGGTTTCCTGCTTTATATTGGCACATTTGTATTGTGCAGTCCCTTTGACCTACTTTTGTGGTCATTAATATAATTATCTTAACTACCCACCTTTTCTTAACGGGGAGAACACAACTTTTACTGGCTTCCTTGCGCTCGACGTTTTTCCTGTTTTTCTCCTTTTTCTCTTGTGGGAAAGTAGTTTGCTCTGATACCACTTGACAACGACGTAATGGTCAAGACGACCCCAGGCCATTTGCAAAGTTCACATAGTGATTGAAATTCAATGGTTTCTTATTTACTCAATGGCTTTCACGACATCTACATGCAACTGCTCTCTATAGAGCTTTTATAGACTCTTGGTATATCTTCCGATGGACTTGTCCTGGATTGATTTCTCACTTTGCCCTTAAATGGCCTCACATGCACATTCAATAACCTTGGCTCTTGTTTTCTTCGCCACCCATGCTAACTTTGAAATAATGAAATTGTCCTCACGCGTTCCCGCTTCTCTCTCCTCATTTGGAATCTTCTTTGGGCGGGATGGCTCCTTCTAGATGCTTCCAGATCTTCTTGCTCATAGTCAATTTTGAACTTGATATCCTTTAATCCTTTGAACCACCTTCATCTAGACGCTTCCTAATGTGTCACATCAGTCTGGTCATTGGACTCCCTTAACCGTTGATCTTTGTCAGCTTCTCTTTATTAGACACCTTCTAACACTTGTTTTGTTTTATCCACCAACTACCAATTCTATCACGCACTTCCTTGCTCACAATCCTTTGCCACACCTCTTCTCTGTTCTACCATGCACTCTAGCTTTGAGCTACGTTGTTCCTTTCTTTCGTGCATAATCTTTGAGATTCTAGGCCTTCTTCTACATATCCACGTGCCTCCTTCGCAATTCAAGCTATCGCATAATCTTCCATTCAGTGTCCTGTGCCTTTTGCACACTTTCTGCCATCTGCCATTGTGCATAATTTCTCTCGTAATCTTTGCACGCGTCCAATCAACTAGGCTGAGCTAAACTCTTCTTTTTCTCCCAAAATTCCTATGGGCAATGCTGCACATTATTCTTCTGCGTATACACTACTCCATAAAACCTCTGCACACTATTGCGTGCCTACTCCTACTGTGCACTCCATGTGCACTGTGCTTCTTGCTGATTACTATTACACAAAGTACTCAGGCACTTTTGTGCAATATCCAACAGACTCTGTAATGCTTCTTACCTTCACTCCAGGTGCTCTTTAACCTTGCGCGCGTCCACCCTTAGCCAAAATCGTGCAAGATTTCTCTGGACCTTGGATGCTCCTACATCAAGGGAGTTTGCGCATAGCTACAAAATATGTGGGTGCGATGTGAAGTATGCAAGACTGCGGAAACATGAAATGATGCATTTTGCTAGTGTAGGTCTACTAAAGTTATGGGGGATACGTAGGTTTGCGGCATGCATGGGATTACTTAGAGGATTTCGCCAAGGTATCGCGACACTTGGCAAGTGTTAGGAAAACAATCAGGGAAGTTAGCACATGGCTACAAAATATGTGGGTGCGATGTGAAGTATGCAAGATTGCGGAAACATGAAATGATGCATTTTGCTAGTGTAGGTCTACTAAAGTTATTGGGGATACGTAGGTCTGCGGCATGCATGGGATTACTTAGAGGATTTCGCCAAGGTATCGCGACACTTGGCAAGTGTTAGGAAAACAATCAGGGAAGTAAGAGTTACATGGTATGTTGCAAAGGGTTATGCCATTGCTGTGGGAAGTTGTGAATCAATATGTTTGCCATAAGACAGTGTGAGGGTAAGGCAATGAGGAGGCTTGTGCCACTGTGAGTTGTTATGAGATTAGATGCAAGGCTATGAACGAATCACACATGATGCACATACTTTGTGATCCTTCTTTAGCTCATACACTATTGTAGACTCTTAATTTTTGTAGTAGGTTTAATTTTACATTGTTTTGGTGCATTTATGTATTTTGTCGCTCCCTGTTCAGCGCGGGTCGAAAATAAGTCCAAAATTTAACAAAGGAATCTGGGATTGATATTATAACAATCATAAAACGATGTTTTTTTTGTAAATTATAATAATACGATGCGATAAAACCAAATGCAACTAAGTCACGGTTAAAGGATATTACGGCGAAAACGACACTAAACCGCTTAAGTGAGCTATTTAATTATTTTAAAATTATTGTGATCACAATTGCGGTAGAAAAATCGATTAAATTAATTTATATCATGTATTTTAATTTCCGAAGGTTAAGAGCAAAAAGGTGCCCCAAATAATACTAGAGTTGAGTGCGGGTCCAATTCAATCCCACCGTATTATTATAACTAAAAAAAATTCACTGTTTTATTATTGTTATAATATTAATCTCGGATTCCTTTGGTAATTTTTGGACTTATTTTTGGACCCACGCCGAAGGGGGCGCAACATTTGGTATCAGAGCTTGGTTCCAACACTGGACGCTTTTCCCCACGTGTAGGATGCTAGAGTGCGGTACCAGGTGAGGTGCGGTGGCGGCCCAAAGTCGTGAGCAATCACCTTCAGATATTCCTAGAGCCGATTTTGGGCCGCAGATTTTAGATGCACTTCAAAAGATGATGGGAGTCCTACAGGATCGCCTCCCAGCACAGCCATAGCCAACATAGGATGTTAGTCATCATGATAGTGAGGCACATCCATAGGAGGGCTCAAATTCTGCCACACACATTCATGTCTCATCGCAGCAAAAGAGGTTTCGTAGCCCATCATTTCAGGTTTAGAGAACAGTAGAGACACGCCCACATGGTCAGACGACAGGTGTTGCTATCAGGGATCTTCTATGTCTATGGCCTCCTACGTATGGAGGTACAATCGATGATTTTGGGGCCGATATAATGTCCCCTTTTAGGACAAGTTAGGAATTAACACAAATCTGATCACATGCAACTGAAAACTTAATATTCAAACCCTGAACTGCTGCAATTTTTAAAAGTTAATTCCCGCTTAACCATCCAAGGAAAAATCTTCAAACTTTGAATTTTAGGTCACAAAAATATGAAGAATAATATCCTAAAACCAGTTTTTGTACAACCAACGTGAAACCCTAATTTTGCCATAAAAAGTAGGTCGCGCAACACATTTAGGGTATCAAATCAACTCCAAAAATTATGAAGTTGATTTCTCCTTATTTCTCCTAAATTCTACGACCAAAACCAATATTAATCTGACCCCAAAACTGCAGATCTGAAATAAAAATTAATTTATAACTAGAAAGCTTGCAGACAACTGAAATCTTCTAAAATTCATAACTCCTTCAATAATTAGAGTTTTTCCATGAAATAAGATGCAAAATAAACTAGAAATTTAGGGCTTTCCACTGCATTAAGGATTTTAATTTTCTGAGCATTAAAATCTAGTGAAAACAGTCCCAGAAAGCTGATTTCAAGTTGCTAGGGTTAGAGGAAATTAACTAAATGATTTCCAGCTCTTTCCTAGCCTCCAAATACACCAAAAATCAACCCTTTGCTCTTAAATAATTAATAACACAGCCGATTTGCAGATGTAGTATTTATGGCATCAAAACATGAACAAATCATCACCAAACCAATTCGCTAAGGCTTAAATAATTTCAGCAGTAATAACTGAAATAAAAGGAGCAATACCAATGACTTTTATGCTCTAAAATTGGTGCCAAAACTGAAATAGGTCAAGCAATAATGACAAATCTGAAGTTCACTAGAGAGCCTTCAACAATAGATCCGAATGAAGCTTACAATGAGAGAGAGCACAATGAAGAAGCTAGGGCATACATCCCAATACTCCAAGCATGGAGTGAAATCAAAATGATCAATCAACATAGCCCTCTAAGGAAATGCGACCTCCCTTTTATAGAATTAAGGGGTGCAATATGCAATAAAGACCGACCTTTCCCTTTTGGAAGGAAAACATAAACTCTCATTAAAATATTTAATACTAAGACTATGTGCACTTTATTTATTTTTTAATTAAATAAATAAAATTAACTAACCTATGTGCACATTAAACTAACTAAAGAGACTCCCACTTGTAGCGCTAGGCATGCCAAGGGGTTACAATGCAAAAGAAAAATAATTATTAATAATGTCCCGAAAAAGGGGACATTACAGCCGAGGCATGGCGCCTCAGTCTTGACAGTTGCTTTGAGTTGAACCCATATGAGAGCAACGTCAAGGCTCGCCATAGCATACATTTCTTCCGAAAAGTAGCAGGAGTTTGGTAGAGAAATGAGGAGCGAAAGCTCCATTTGACATGAGAGACAATTACGTGGGAGGTGTTCGAGGAGCGTTTTCAAGCTCGTTATATGTCTGTGCACTTCATTCAGAAGAGGATGGATGAGTTTGAGGATCTTCGACAGGACGTTTTGTAGTATGTTGATTACCTCCACGACGGGAAGTTATAGGTCGAGTTCATCAGGGCCCTGCATACAAATTACTACCCGTGCTATAGGGCATTTAGTCTATATGCTATCTGTATGAAGGGCCTTTAGGAATTCCTTTGCTGCCCTTCTATATATATAGCTTTAGGATTGAGCAATAAGGGACCTGTCCTGATGTATTCGATAGTCTGAGGGTCTCCCCTGAAATAGGATGGCTTGACCACCCGCCTCTAGGGTTTCTGTGGTCAACGACCTTTAGGAGGTTTGTGCATTTCCTCCCTAGGAGGGATAGAGAAAAATCTTTTCTCTTGATCGATAAAAGGAGGTTGAGGGAAAGCTTGTCCTTCAAGATGAATGTATATAAATATATATAAGGGTGGTGTTGAGAAAGAAGGGGAAGAACCCCCCCCCTCCTATCTCTCCTCAGCTTGTTTGACCTCCTTTCTCAGTTGAGATCCTAAAGACCCTTGACCTATATGTCAAGCATGTTAAGGCCTCCCCTAAAATAGGATGGCTTGACCATCCGCCTCTAGAGTTGCTGTGATCAATAGCCTCTAGGAGGTTTGTGTATTTCCTCCCTTAGAGGGGTAGAGGCAAGATAAATCTATATAAAGATATAGAAGGGTGGGGTTGAGAAAGGAGGGGAAGACCCTCCCCCTCCTATCCCTCCTCAGCTTGCTTGACCTCCTTTCTCAGTTGAGAGCCTAAAGGCCCTTGACCTAATTGTCAAGCCCGTATATAAGGTTGGGCATTTTTCGGTGAGGGGGCCCTTATTTATATATAAGGCACGCACCCTCTCCTTTATCTCTATTATCTCTTTATCTCTACAGTAGCATTGAACAAAACATCAACATAAAATCGTGTGCAAAGCTTCACAAGCTACCACCAATTGGACAACAAATGTGTGAATAAGTTTGGACATTCTTCAGTAAGGGGCCCTTATTTTTAAGGCACTCACCTGCTCCTATATCTCTATTAGTACGATAAGGAGCATCTTATCTATAGTAGCCTCCTTGGCCTAGCTGCATGAGGGTCTATCTACAGTGGCATTGAGCAAATCATCAACATAAAAATCGGGTGCAAAGCTTCACAGTTACCATCAATTGGACAACAAATGTGTGAATAGACAGGATTGCATGGAACATTACAAACATAAGGCACACTTAACAAACATTCATAGATGAACAACACAAAATGCATGTTCTCCTAGGAGGTGCAAAAATATTCTAAGAAAATTACAGGGGATAGTAAGCCAAAGTAGTGGGTTAGATGGGAGAACTAGTTAGAAAATCAATCTTTTCCAGATCTGAAATTTATTGCAGCAGTTAATTAATTAAAAATGCAATAGAACAACTGAAACTTCAAAAATTGATATCTTACTCAAAACTCAATGTTTTTCCACCAAATAAAATATAGAATATTCTATAAATCAAGGCCTTTCCAATGAGCTATAAATCTGAATTTTCTGATCATTGCAACCACCTCAAAACGGACCCCAAAATTAGAAACCTAGTCGCTAGAGTTAGAATAAATTGCATAAATAATTTCCAGCACTTAATAACCCTCCAATACACTCGAAATAACTACCTCACACTTAAAAAATTATGCCAACACAGATCAGATTAAATATATTGCTTGTTCACCCTTCAAACATACAAAAATATAACCCAGATCAAGTCGCCATAGCTGGAATAAAAGCAACAATAACCGGCAGCTTAAAAACACTATTAAATCCTTCCCAAATCACTTAAAATGGAGCCACAATAACCCAATACAGAGCAGATTTATTAGCTACTTCAAAAGACACCCAAACATGCCAAAATAAGCACCCATGCAAGTCACTATGGCTGGAATAATTGCAGCATTAATGGCAGATCATAAATCACTATAAAACTCTCCAATAATCATTAATAAAATGCAGATTTCCTTCTCAAATAAATGTGCCAATCATGGAATGAATATATCAAGCAACATTCACTCAATGAAATCTTAGAAGGTCTCACACACTCTACAATAATGGTGGTGTTAAAGAACAACTTTATAATGTGATCACATGGGCACACATCCCTCTTCAAGCATGAAGATAATTTTGATAAAATTCTCAACATGCCCCCAAGGGGTCGCCATTTCTCCTTTATAGCTTTTGCATTTGAAATCTCCAATGTTTCCCTCCTTTTGGCGCATTTTCTCATGTAAAAGGGTCACTTTTTAATATGGGTCTCTTTTCCTAAAAATTCAAACTCCAAAAAGAATATGTACTCCCTATTTTAATATTTAAAGTTAAAACATAAGAGGAGAATTAATTATTTAATTTTAAAATAAAGGAGTAATGATATTTACCCAATTTTCATCCTTTAATCCATGGGAAGAGTGGATTAAAGATCTCCCATATTTTTTAATTAATTAATGTCCCCTTTTGGGGACATTATAGATTCAAGCTCCAAATACGAGCAAGTTGAGTTAGGATTTTGTTGGGACTTGCGATTGAACCACTATCTGAGAAATTAAGTGCTACAAAAATTTCAAGCCCTATGTTGACTTTACAAGTAACTTCACTCTAGAGGTAACAATTCAAAGACCAATTCAATGAATACATTATGTTGGCATTATTTCTAGTTAAAAGATTGTTTTTGATAGAAAAAAGATGATTTTTGTTACAGTACTTTGCGAACTCATAAGAGTACAACTTCTTTCCCTCAATGTCAAAGACTTAGTAGCATCATATGGAAAAAATAAAATAAAAAAGTAAGTCAATTTGACTTTAAAATTTCTTCACTAGTTTGTGTGCATGAAGGAAATGGATGACAAATAAACTATGGAAATCTTTTGCTAAGCTCTATGTCAAACTTGGTTTTGGAGAAAATTCGGTAATGTTCACGCGAAATGTGAATGTAGTATGTCCTACCACATTAAATAGTATTAAAAAGGCATTATACTTCAGCAATTTTGTTTAAGAAATTATTAAAGATTTTAGTCGCAATCTTTTGAATTTACTTTTAATACCACTAGCAATGACACACTGTAGTGCAATGGATACCTTGATAGGGTGGAATAAAGGAGAAATGTTGTAGAAGTAGGAGAAACATTGTTGATAATTAAATTAGTAGATGCCCAATTAATCGTTTACCGCCACACCCTTCACCTCATCTTGCACAACCAAACATGATTGTTATCATTCGGCGACGATTCAAGTATATAAAGAATCGATGCGAAAGAGGAAAAATAAATTAAAGTAACGATATTAACTATTACTTGTATCGTTATAAGTAACGAACAAAATCTAGCTTGATAGTGCAATGGCAATATTGGTCTATCAAGGGATCTTCCCAATCAATAATTTGATAGGGTTAGGGAATTCTCGATCTCTAGCCTGATATAAAGGTCGAGTGCATATGGATATAGAATTTTCTATTAATACCACTAGCAATGGCACGCCGTAGTGCAATGGATACCTCGATAGGGAGGAGTAAAGGAGAAACATTGTAGAAGTAGGAGAAATATTGTTGAGAATTAAATTAGTACATGTCTAGTTCATCATTTCCGGCCACACCCTTCATCTCATCTTGCACAACCAAACATGATTGTTATCGTTCGACGATGATTCTTTAAGTATATAAAGAATTGATACGAAAGAGGAAAAACAAATTCAAGTAACGATATTAACTATTACTGATATGGTTATAAGTAACGAACGAAATTTAGCTTAATAGGGCAATGACAATATTAGTCTATCAAGGGATCTTCCCCATCGATAGCTTGATGGGGCTAGGGCATTCCCGATCTCTAACTTGATACAAAGGTCGAGCGCATATGGATATCGAGTCGAGGGTCCGAAGGTCACTAGATAGAGATAGATTGATGGGCTCCCTTCCCCTACCCGACTTGTCGAAAGGGAGACAGATTGATGGGCCACATCCATCACAAATCCTTGACCACCTTTTACGTCGGTTGTTTTTTGGGTATTAGATCTCCGTGAGAGTTCGAGCGATGATGCCCAAAATCATATATCGAGCAAGCTTTTATTGCTGCTAGAGGGGACTCTGATGCATATAGAAACAAGGGATGACTACATCCATATGAAGGGCTTTAATGTATCGCTCGGGAGATAAGATAGTGGGGGCAGCTAGATCTATATAGGTATGAATGTGAATGTAAATCTATGACTTCGGATGCACCCCATATAGATAGTTTAGGGCAATTGTGGATGTGCTCGATTGTACTCGATCGCCATCTATATAATATATAGATAGGGGAGAACGGCCGTCTGCTTACTCGAATGGGTATCCAATATGCATTAGCACATGATGATTGCTTACACATACCTATACTATAGGATTGCACAAACCTATGATTCGATCAGAGGCTAATCTCCTTCTCGAAGCTATAGCTATCTATAGAAATTAAGTAGGGGACTCCCCGACCCTACCCCATACACCTTGGGGAGCGACCATCCCTATAAATTCATGAAGGCGTTCGAGAATTTAGAGGGGGCCCATATACAGATTGGAAGGCTTAGGCCCCTGGACGACGACCCATAAACTCTACAGGCATTTCCGTTATGCCCCTATCTATATATCTATGGAGATTTCCTCCTTTTCCTCCGCTCTATAATGGGTTGGGCTCCTTGGGGGGCCTATCTACCCCTTCTAGAGTGCCCCCCCTCGGGGGCCCTACTCTAGAATGGGGCCGGCTATAGAAACGTTTATGCGCCCCTATCGCCCATGATCTATTTATGGGTGGACCCCTCTAACTATATGCGAGATCAGTGCCGCTCTTTAGGTCTCCACGCCTCTCTATTTGAAGAGCCCCACTCTTTTCTAATCCGTATTAGGGCCGAGTTGTAGCCTTAGGCCTAGCGGAAGTATGATGTGTCCAGATACAGAGTTCGGGCTATATATACAGATTGGGCCCTGCCCACCTCCCCCCACCCTTAGATATTTATCTATCTGGCAGATTCGGGAAGGATAGGGAAGATAGTCGGTACTCCCTTATAGAGATTGGGATTGGACTAGATATAACTATGAGTGATAGTCAATATAGTTTCGTTGGCACTCGATAGGATATATCCCTCTCCTCTCTATATCACATACGAATTCATCACCCATATATAGATAGACCCTATATAGATATCTGGGGGGGCACTTGAACTATAGATATGGTCGATTGATTTCTCATCTCAATTCTCCCGCCATAGAATATAGGGGAGAGAGATAGGGGGCACTCGATTATCTATATCTGCTCAACCTCCTACAGATATGGCTTCATCTAGGGACTTGACTCTGCCTATATAAACCCATAGCACAAATCCAGGGGCTCCAATCTCTCCTCTACATCCGGTTGGGTATTCACTAGATCCCTATAGAGCTCTATATGGGGCAACTACATATAGAGAAATAAGGCAGTCGTATTGTACAGAGAGCTCAGGGGAGGGTCTGGGACCACCTTGAGATATGGGTCTATATAGGCCGACTATCTACAATTACTTGGGAGTTGCCACCCTATCTATATAGAATAGACATGGCGATGACCTACTATTATATTGCTCTGTGGGAGAGCATCACTATTAGCTATAGTTATTTCCTCCTTTGTTGGCCAGGGCGCTGCCATAGCCTTGAACTAGTTATAAGGGCTAGAGATATCCTAGCTAGATAGCAAAGATATAGAGATGCTATCAGGGCTGCCCTATATAACATATAGAGAGAGGGGAGAGGGCCGGCGCCAGACTCTGACCGTCCCTGCGATGGTTCCTTAGAATCAAATATTCCCACTTAGGTTTACATCGCCAACTGACGATGGGCCTACAATGCATATTTTGTCGTACAGACGGCTGTATTAAACATGCAGCTGCTTCATCTTGCCCTCACGAGAAAGAGACTAGCGCAGACTGGTTCTACATCCGAATCACCTTTGTCATTGGATACCCCCCTGTCCGAACTCCTGGACATATATCCTGCCACTGATTCAGCTTCTGCTGGAGGAGAGATGGAGGACATAACCAATACAAGGAAAAAGGGAATACCGAACCATATCTTCCGTTGCGCCTTGACGATCTCACTCGAATTTCGAGGACCTACACATATTAGTATGGTGATAATGATCCAATTAATAGATACTTAGTATGGTGATAATGATCCAATTAACGATTTGAGATGCAGATCGTGATGCCCCCCATAAAAGCATATTTCGAATATGGGGGAGTTACCGAGGCTTGACCCCTATCTAGACTTTCTATGGGGTGGGGGGGTGACTATATATAGATAGAGCATTCTTCCATGAAGAATGAATCCCATCCGAGATGAGGAATGAATCTCAGGTTCAGACATAGATAGGGGAAACAACAAGTTCTATATATATCTACCATTGGCTCCCATATCTAGAGTTCAGGGTGCCCACAAAAGATAGAGTTTCTTTCATTGGCCGGGTATATCTCTCTATAGCTAGCTCCAGTTGATCGGGATTTGGCCTACCCTGATTGATCAGGATTGGAACAATTCATCTCATTGATCGAGCGGACATTGATCGTAACATCAGTCATCGACGTCTATGCTACCCATCTCGGGGACGGATCTCTTGGTGCTATGATCTCTCCCACCACTTGCTATGATGTCTTTCCTGAGCTACATTTGACCTGAATCCCACTTGCAGAGATAGATATAGATATGATGCCTTTCCATCCACCATTTTTTATTTTTGAGGTAGAGATACTTGGAAGTGTGGTTGGGGAAAAGGGACATGGTCATAAATTAGTTCCATTATAGCCATTCCAACCCAACTCTATATAGCCATAACCGTCACCCCTATCTATATAGTGAACGCCCAGATCTATATAGATGGGGTTGGGGATTGTTGCGCGCAATATATAGTTCAATAGGTACCGTATATAGTTTAATTGGCACAAATTCTCCATTTGTTCTCCTGAACATCGGCTATGACTAAACTAGAGCTGTTGTGCGCTGCCCCCACTAGAGAAGGGAAACTCTCTGGGCCCTTGGAGTTTAGCTATTATAGTTCATAGTAAAAAGAAAGAATAAAAACAAAATGACGAAAAGAAGAAATTGGAACATCAATTTGAAGGAAATGATAGGAGTAGGAGTTCATCTAGGTCATCTCTATGCACCAACAACTATAGCGAGGGAAGCCGAGCCATACAGAGTCAATAGTCATGTCATCTACCAATCGAGCCTTGTTTAAATAAGGGTTATCTACATTGGGCCCGACTTCTCTCTAATCTAATCAGTGGATCCTACCTATCGTAGCCACATTTGAAACCAGTCGGTTAGGGGGGAGGCTATATATATGGCATTTATGTTATGCTCTGTGTATCACTACTGTGGCCCACAGAGGATTGGCCCTATTGTTGTGTCATACATCTATAATAGAGGTAGGTGTATTCCTTATAGTTATGGACGGCCTTTGGCCCTCTATAAAAAAATGCACGCGTATTTTTACCCCACCTCTACCTAACAAGAGAAGAAACCTATATTTAGCGTATCCACCCCACCCCATATTTTACTACAAAAGCCAGATGGATATAAACCACTGTTAAACACCGGTTCTCAAACATATCTACATTGGGCTTGGCTTCTAATCTAACTAGTTGATCCTAGCTATCATAGCCACATCTAAAATCGGTCTATCGGAGGGGGCCATATTTATATGGCTTTTCTGTTATGCCCTTTGTGTTCCACTAGTGTGGCCCATGAAGGTTTGCTCCTATTGGCATGTTTGACATCTATAATAGAGGTAGGTGTATTCCTTATAGTTATAGAGGACCTTTGGCCATCTATAAAAAATGTGCGCGTATTTATACCCTGCCCCCCTCGCTAATGGGAGAAGAGACCTATATCTGGCCTAGACCTCCCACCCTGTATCTTACTATAGAAGCCAGATGGATGCAAACAACTATTAAACACCGGTTCCCAGACATATATAAATATATAGAGAGATATAGAGTTCAGATATAGATATAGAGTTCAAATATAGAGAGAGATATTGAGGGGGGTTAACCCCATGAACGGGAGAAGAGACCTATATCTGGCCTAGACTTCCCACCTTGTATCTTACTATAGAAGCCAGATGGATGCAAACAACTATTAAACACCGGTTCCCAGACATATATATAAATATATAGAGAGATATAGAGTTCAGATATAGATATATAGTTCAAATATAGAGAGAGATATTGAGGGGGGTTAACCCCATGAACTACATTTGTCTTACCTGTATAATCAGATATACATTAACAAAAATGTATATCTCATTATACCAGATATACAAGGGATAAAGGAAAAAGGATTATAATCTCCAACCCCTTACGGGGTAGATCCCCATTGGGTCTGTAATATGGGAGAAGAGATAGGGAGTATAGATAGACAATTTCCCCCAATATGGAAATCACCATAATATAGAGAGAGAGGGGAGAGGGAGTGCAAAACTCTATATACTATGCTCATCACCACCTTTCTTATCTATCTTTATACCAGATGCCATGGTCAGATGGAGCCCCCCCTATATTGTCCTTCATTACATGCGTAGCATACGAAATTGAAAACTGTAACGGCAGCTCCTATCGGCCCCATCTATATATGAGCTCGATGTGGGGGAACGAAGTGAGAACAAGAGCTTGGATAGAGGCAGATAGATGGGATTGTGTTAGCATATGGATTTTCATGCATGCAAATGACATGCAACAGTGTGGGAATGAAGTCCCTCCTCAATGAAGGTGAGGATGGATTTATTGAAAACCAAAACTGTATTTACATCTGTACATTCAAAACTGCATGTGAGGGATGTTTTAGAACATCAATGGAAAGAAAAGTGAATGAGAGAGATGGAATGGAATGAAGTAAAGGAATGAATGGAATGAACATGCAAGAGTTAAGGTAAATCAGAGCCTAATATTGCACAAAGAAGAACGACGAATAACTAACAAAAATAAAATGAAGTTTGAGTTAGCTAAACAAAAATGAGTCAAAGGGAACACACATGAACAAGTAAATATCAGAGCGTGATCACTGTGAACAAGAACGACAAATTAATAGCGTTGACAATAATATCAAATACAATATTTGCATGCAAGATATAAACATCTAACATCTATTGAACATACGAATATCAAATGCTACAGGAGATAATGAATGTGACACAAAGTTCATATTTCATTAACTCCAAAATGTCTTCACAAAAGAACACAAAGTTTTTTTCTTGAAACAGAGCTTGCACACCAAAGTATTTTCTTCTCCTCTCTCAAGGTCACTCTCTCAAAGTCAGCCTTACAAATGAGCTTCCAACTTCCTTTTATAACCCAAAAGTTGGTTATAAAGTAGTTAGGGTTTACATGCACATTAAATAGGGCACTTAAGTGAATTTGAATTTTTCAGCCAACTTTTAAAAAGTGATAAAAATAGAAACCACTTAAGTTAAAAATTTATTTAAAGAAATATACATAAATAAAAGAAATGGGTACATGAGGACTCCACTTAAATGATTTGGACACACCTATAGACATCGTAGTCAACAATACACCACCTAGATCAAAACACATATGATCAGTGCCTTATCCATTGGGCCAAGAGTCCGCCTATCCTGATCATACAAGAATGAACTCATTGATCGTGTTCCGCAATCCTCCAAATGACAAGAGAGCCTATCTTGAAACTTGAGCAATTCATTTACCTCCTCCATTTGAGTAACATCCTGGTGTGAGCAAGTTTGTCTTCATTTGTATTTGCATTCACAATTACATACAATTCTCCACATGCTCCGAATAGATATCCATGGTGAATTATTCATTTGTTGTGAGACTGTAGTCGTTACGTCATCTTAGCTTGTTAGAATCCAACTCTTGATCTTTCACTCGCCATTGAGAATATCTTCCAAGAGCCAAAAGTGTAATTCACTTCTTGGAGTTATGTCTTTTGTCTTTGTCACCATCCCGAAATGTTGCCATTATGATCCGCTCATGATTGTCCAATTCAAGAACACTCTAACTTTAAGACTGACCGATGAAGTATCGCACCCACTGCTAACTAAGAGCTGATAGGGACACACTTGAATGATGTGGCCTTATTTGATGATCCACACAATTGCACTTGTCATTGGTCTTGGTTTATTGATGAATAGATCCACCAAAATGATCAAGTGAGAACAATTGATGTAGAAAATATTATCTCATTATCAACCTCTACCGATAACCATGGCTTTTGACTCCGAAAAGACCTTTGCTAATAGCTACGACTTATACCACATAATGATGAAGTTAGAGGTTGCTTCTGCTTCGGAGTTGTTGGAGTTGAATCGCCACACTAGGTAGGTGTCGTGGTGCATCTATGCAAGTGATGACTAATTCAGAACAAACGTCAAGAAAATTGTGACTCATCTTTGGTTGATATGCGATCGCAGAACCAACTTACGTTGATGTGTCCCAAGTTGGTATAAAAAATGTTCTCATACTCTGAATGGAGCGTCAAGGTGGGTAGAATGCCCTGGAACCTATACCACGACATCATTTTGTTTGGAGATGACATGATTGTGACAGAAGCGTGATTTCAAGCTATTACTTTCATCTTACAAAACTGCACAAATCGCCTGTAAAACTACCCTGGGAAGAATAGCAAATCTTGTTCTGAGAAGTTCTCATTGGATGAGGGTGTTTATTAAGGTACCACAAGTTTGCGCGTCAGAGAATTTTTTTCCAATCAAATCCTTTAGTCAAATATTAAGGGTCAAAGTTTACTCTTCTGAGACTGCTATGAAAATGCAAGCGTAAAACTTCGAAAATCCCATTTGGTTTTAGCCTGGTAAAAATAGCAAACGTCACCCTGAGCATCTAAAACTTGGCAAGGGAGCATCTGAAGGTGAGAATAATTGAACGAAACAATTCATTTCTCTTGACGATCATCTGAGTCCAAAATATCAACTCTCAAAGTGAGTCACCTTAACAGGCTAAAAACTACGTGCGCAACGAAATCATGCAAACTGCATTTTATTTAACTCTGTGAAAAATATCAAACGAGGTGCTGCGTATTTGAAATTTGGCAGAAAAGTAGATGAAGTTGAGAAGAATTCAATGAACCAAACCGTTTCTCTTGACGATCAACTAGGCTTGAGATATAGATTCTCAAAATAGGCCTTCCACCAAGCTGAAATTGTACGTGTGGCAAAATCGAGCAAACTGAGTTTTTCTTGGGTTCGTGAAAAATATCAAAGAAAGTGTTGTACACTTGAAATTTGACAAATAAGTAAACGAATATGGGGAGAATTCAACAAACTAAACCTTTCTTCCCGACAGTCATCAGACTTCGAGATATCAAGCTTCAAAGTTGATTACTTCAACAGTTACAAAACGTGGCAAAAATAATAACTCTTTTTTAAAAATATCTGGTCAAAATGGCTCCGTGTAAGATCAACTTTAATCTTTTTAATTCGCTATTTCTCCATCTTTCTGAATTCTGGTTGCTTCAGCGTGAAGAATTACTTTGATTTTCCGGCAACGCGTGGGTTGCACGAGCCTGATATTTTTTTTTTAGTAGCAAGTGATCTTGTTTCTCCTTCCTTGGCGCAATGATCAAATTTCTTCCTTCATAAGCATGTGTGTTGGCTAGATTTTCTGCATATTTGAAAACCTAAGCAGTCATGAGATAAATCTCCCTCATTTACCGGTGAGGCTCCCGTGTCAGATTTGTCGATTAAAATATGCTAGTATCTATATGGGGGTTTTACTTTAACTATTCAGCTCATGAACCATAACTGTATAGCTTTACAACAAGTAAGCAACTATTTAAGAAAGGAAATGTTTATAGAAGGAAATAATAAAACACAGGGAAGAAATAGGGAAGATGTGTAACCCAATCAATAGATAACAGAGTTGATTGCATGCACATAGAAGAAACTAATAGATATCAACACACAAAATTATAAGAAAATGCATCTTCAGATCTAGATCTAAAATAACACAGTTTATTAGAAGATCTAAGATAAAAAGCTAGAAACAAAATGCATCGTGACACAAAGTTCTCCGGAAATCTGCTCCTTTGTATTCCTTTGCTTCAAGTGGCTATCAGGGGTTTCAGCACAAAGGCTGGAACACAAGAATGCTTCTTACAAATTCTGATCATTAACTCGAAGGTTCTTCTTCTACTTATAAAATGTAGAAGGGAAAGTACAAATGAGAAACTCAATTGAACTGAAACATAAACAAGTAAAGATAACATCTGGCAATCATCCTCCTCTAATTTTTCTTCAAGTGACATGTATTCGGGTCCATATTCAAACTTATACACATCTGTCACTTAACTAATAGAATCGTTCTACATGACTTAAAGTAATGGTTTCAAAACCAATAACTTTAAAGTTTTACAATTACATCCGGGAACGTGGAAAATAGAAGAAGAAATAATAAAAGAAGAAAGACACGCCAACTGTAACATCTACATCTTCTTTTTGTTTTGATACTGAATATACTTGTCGAACATGTAATTCAGCATCTTCCCATCTGTCTTAGCCACAACTTTCTTTTCTGTCCTGAATTGCAGCAAGCCTTCGTTCAATACCCTGATACATGCTTCACATCCTCCAAGCTAGGTCCAAATTTTATCCGACTGCAGCAGCACCAACTTACTGATGGAATTCATCATGAAAGGCCTAATAGCTCCATCAATTCTCCCTTGCACCATCAGAAGAGATCCTTCTAGGGAATTAGGCACTTTGCTAGGACTGATCCGTGTGTATGAAGTAACATTTCCGACCACTTCCTCATGAGTGAAAGCAATGACATTGTCTGGTAAAAATGATGCCATACTCTCAAGTGCTTGCATCTCTTCAGCATAATTCTGCAGATCTCCAAACGGAAATATACTGCAAACTCAAGCTGCTTCCCCTTCTCAACTGATTCGTCAAGCACAATCTGTTCCGGAATCAACACTTCTCTCGGCAGCTTATTTATTTCGGCCAAAGTACTTAGGTTACTCTCAACAACTGTGTTCATATCCACTGTGCTTGTCACCAGTTGCTTCAGCTGATCTGATGCATCTTTCACAACCTTTAGGCGGGCTGGCACCTCTTCGAGTTGTACAGAAGCTTGACGAATGATCAGACCTTTCCATTCGTTGATAGCTATTGGTGGAGAATAGATATAGGGGCCTCATATCCTATCTATATCTAGCAACCCGGGTTCTCGCCCCTTCCTTTCTCTGTATGGGATCTAAAACTTCCCTATATATCATATCTATATATGGGTCTGACTCCCTCACCTATATCGAGCTATCCGGCCCTTATGGGTGAGATAACCCATATATCATATATCTTTGAGGCACCCCCTATATAGATATGGGAGAGAGGGCTATCTCTTGCTGATAATTGCCCTATCTATAGAACTTGCTCGACTGACCCCCTATCTATAGATGCATCATCACTTGAGAGATCGAGGGAGACTAGACTCTCTATATCTCTATAGTCATATCTAGGTCGTGACAAGTCGGTATCGACATGCATGTATATGGGCATAACTATAGGCATAGTCAGATCCACCCATTCATGTTTAGAGATATAGGTAGGGCTATCCCTCGTTGACAAAGGCCCTATATATAGAACTTGCTCAATTGACCCCCTATTTATATATGGGTCATCACCCGAAAAATCGAGGGAGACTAGACTCTCTATATCTCTATAGTCATATCTAGGTCGGGACAAGCCGATATAAACATGCATGTATATGGGCATAGCTATAGGCATAGTCGGATCCGCCCATTCATGTTTAAAGATATAGGTAAGGGGCCAAGGATAATCCCTTTTTCTCTTGGGCGGAGAGGGGGGCTTGCCCAAGTTCCGTAAGGGGGCAACGCTGAACTCTATGGGGGTCCTCTCTATCTGGGGAGCCATAAAGAGAGAGGCGGGTCGCCCTGGACATGATATGTTGGATCTGGCTATAGAGAATCCAAGCTTGCTAGATGGTTTAGGCGATAGGGACAAGGTGGGGCATGGGGAAAGCCCCCCCCGTCTTGACCCCCCCGTACAACACGGGTTACATTCATATTCATGTAAAGGACGATCCCAATGATCATGGCCCACCGAGCTATGTTTGTTCGTTCACCCGACCCTCCTCTCCCTTTCACAGGGGGGACACCTCCATTGACCCCTCTAGCTCTAGATCTATGGGTGTCCATCGGCAGAGAGAAGGTCGAGGGAAAGGATTCTTTGGAATAGCTCGCTGGCATTCGTATTATGTGGAGTATAGAATTCGTATTACGTAAATAATCAACGATGGGATCAATCGAATGACTAACAGTGGGAATCCGACGCTGCCTCTCTCTTACCTTCTTCCAATAGTGGGTGGGAGGCCGAGGGATAAGATTCATTGGAATATCTTGCAGGCATCCATATTATGTGGAGTATAGAATTTGTATTACGTATATAATCAATGATGGGATCAATCAAGTGACTGACAGTGGGAATATGGAACTGCCTCCCTCATCCCCTCTTCCAATAGTCGGTGGGTGACACTGCCTCCCCTGCCCCTATATCTGGTAGGTTAGTTAGGAGGAATCTAGAAATTGCGACACACACCTCGCCAGGGGAACGACTAGGGCTGGTTCTGATCTTGATCCCGGATCCAAAGCCTCAAAAAGTGAGAAAGGACTCTGTCTTGGTTCATATATTGTGCCCTCCGACCTTGCCTACTCATTGCTCCGGTGGAATGCCAATAGAGAGGGGAGAGGGAGAGCGAATATAGAGATCTCTGCTTCTGCTTCCTTCCGTCGGGCCCGACTCTAAATAACCAACGGGCGGTTAGTGAATAATCTATGGGCTTGCTCGTACAAGTCTATCCGGGCCCATCCCATATATAGCTCGTGTTGGTGAATAATCTACGGGCAAAGATAGAGTATGCCGATGAAAGAAAGGAGGTCGAGGTATTTGTATTCCCTCCCCTCGCGCCAAAAGTTTTCTGTAGATGATGAGATACGATATATAATATTCCCATCTCCATCTATAAAGAGAGGGGAGGGGTGCTCGACGACCACGGGTACTCACACTCTCTATCTCTGCTCGGGCCTATAGCCCATATGGCCCTCTCCCCTAGAATATGGGAGGGAGGCTATTATATCATCGTCAGAGGGTGGAGTTCGGGCCCTATCTAATGAAATTAATATCGAAGTGTAGCGTAGTGAACCACTCGATATGATTTCTGCTTAAATCGAGAATCAAAACATTTTGGAATTGCCTAATCGTGTCATGTATGCCTTATTGTTTGCCGGGCGAACGCCTTCAAGTAGGAGAGTTTCTTTTTCATTTGTGCTATGTGAGAGCCCTAATCAACTATACACCCCCCTCCATAAAATAGAGGATAGCCCCCCTCCCTCTAGATCTTCTCTACTCTATGGACCCCCTCTGTCTATTTGGAATCTAGGCAATATCTCCTATTTGGGGGGCTATATCTCCGATGCCCTTGATTTTTGCTTTTTGTCAGTAGGACTTGGAGCAATCGACTGATAGCCCCCCATAGATTTTTGTGGGGCGTTGTCGTGAGGGCAACGCTCGACCGGGCCTATGTCCTTCCCATATCGATCTATTCCCATTTGCGGATATGAATCGTAAGAAAGCGCTTTCAGTTCATTCCAGTAGAATGCGGGTCTCCAAAACCCAATGCCATGCGTTCAAATCCTACAGAGCACGAAGCCCTATACTATATATCTAAGGCATGTTACAAAGCGCAAGATAAAGTAAGGAGAGTCGAGTAGTTTAGTTCATCCTCTTTACTACGATGCAGATATCTAGATAGAGTAATTCAATGAGTAAGAGTTGCTGCCTCCCCTTACTTACCCTATAACCCTACCCACCTACTTACAACCCTTCAATCCCATTTACTCACTTAGCTACCTACAACCCTACTTAGTCACTTACTTACCATACAACCCCACTTACTCACTTACTTACCTACTCACAACCCTACCTACTTACTCACTTACTGCCCACTTACTCACTTACCTACCTTCTCACTCCATATAAAGATATAGGGCTTGTTGGATGGCAGCCCCCAAGATCTAAACTAGTTGGCCTGACCCTAGATATAGATATGGGGGCTTTGGGGGATTAAGTTAGTAGGGCCCCTCCCTTAACTTAATATTAATATCGTACCGCCCTCTATCTCCCATAGATATAAAGACTAGAGGGGGGTCCTATCTATATAGAGAGAGGGGTACTAATTAACTACTAACTACCGGATGGAGGCCCCATCTATAGAAAATGGAATAGAATAGACATCGGCTATCATTGGCCTATGAAGATGAAGTGCTGGATATAATACGTCTGATTTTGGCTTCACTATTGTAGTAGAATAGATATAGAGCATCGCATCGGTATTATGTCTATAGAGGAGAGGGAGAGCCACTTTAGTTGTGCCTCTATCCATTCTAGTGCCCCCATATCTATTACTGATATAATCTCGCTATCTACAGATAGAAGTTCCCGAGAGCCTCTATACTATATATATGGGATAAGATAAGATATCAAGAGGCTCCCCTATATTCGATGGAGGCGCCCCCCATCTATATCTGATATTGAATTGATATTCAAGGAGGGAGAGGGGTGAGCACCAACTAGGGGATGGCATATCCATATGATCATTCCATACAACAATTAACGAACCCCCTAGTTAAGATTAGATATGGGAGTGTCCCACTCCACACAAATAGCTACTGATACATCAACTGCCCCGAGAATATAGAGATTGGATATGGGAATAAATAAATACGGATACAGTCGCCTATTCTTGCATTGTCCATTATCTAGTGTTCGGCTAGACAACAATTCTCTGGACAGAGGGCCCATGTAGAGATGGGGGTTTGGGATCCGACATTAATGTCCATTGCCCATTGTCCAGTATCGAAAACCCTAGAACTAATATATGGGTATGCGTATGGGGCCCATTGTCTATTTCCTATTGCCCCTTGTCCACTGTCTGATGAGAGAATTTATCCACTGATCTTGGATCAATTTAGAGGGGAGGGGATGTATCTAGCAAAATGAAAGGTTTGGAGGGAGTGGATCAGACAAGTGATAGAGTGTTTTCTATTGATAACTAGAAGATAAGATCGATAACTCGATTGAGTGTTGGCTCTCCTCGATAACTCGATCTATCCGCTCCCACACGCACCCTGAACTATCTGTTCTGTTTGGGTGGCCTTGGGAATATATAGCTCTATGGAAGTAGCTGATCAATTCCGATATCTCCATGAATGTGGTCTTATATCTCAATACCCAATATTCTATTATGTGAGTGCATGCAGATCATTTAAATTCATTTCATATCCACTGGATCATTCATATCTCCCGGATCCATTCCCCACAGTTCAGGTGGGCCCTATCTATATAAAGGGCAATGATTGATAGGTAGTGAGATTGCCATATATAGATAGGGAACCAAATTGAAATAAACCATGAACCATAAATCCCTCATCTCCTGATTCATAGCTCGCTTTGGACGAGATTCCTCACCTGATAAAGTTGGAGGCAAACCACCAAACGACTAACCTAAGCTATGACTGTCATCTCGACCCCTATCTATATAAATATGGGGCGATTATTGTATATATGTCACCTTCACATATATATCCAGTTGGGAAAAGAGATGGATGGTAGTATACTATCGAGAGAGGCATCTATCTATTTCGCAAGTCCATAACATATAGATAGGCTCACCTGACATGCTCACCAAGCTAGCTAGTCCCATAATTGTTCGCTGGAGAGTGGTATGTTGAGTGTTGTAGTGGCTATGCTCGATTCTGGAGATAGGGCGTCCCCGACTAACTTCTATCTCACTTGGGCATCCCCGAATGACGGGGAGACTCATTGTGTTACTTACGTAGAGAAGTTTCATAGTCGAGTCGAGAACTCCATTTGTCACGATGGGGATATTCTACATGTGTCAAAAGAAAATGTGGTAGGGTAGGTATGTCGGAGCCAGATGGGGAGAGTGCCCAATCTCGTATGCCATTATGTATGAGAACGAGGGATATGAATGCCCAATCTGATCTAAGAAATCAGATTCTCTCGGGGTTAGCGTCTTGATAAGATCCTAAGCGTTAGTTGGACCCGCATAGACAGATAGGGGCGAGATCGAGGGGCTGTTTTATATTGTCTTCGGGCTTCTTTCTTTTTGAAGAGTGTAGTGATCTCGAGTGCTGCCATACCATATAGATCTATAGGCTATAGGGGAGTGCCCAGTTAGTAGGAAGAGATTGATGGTCACCCCTATATATATGCGGTTGTGTACCAATCTCTGAAGAAGCTCCCCCGGGTTCTCTTTCACTACTTTCTCAGGCTCGGCGGAGCCTCTTTGTACCTTTCCCTTTTTCACCTTTACCCTCGTCCCAAATCTTCGTACTTAATTAAACAGACAACTCAGATTATAATGCGCCTTTACCTAGGGGTCCCCATATCTTGATAAGCCGTTGGCCATTACCCAGTTCGGCCGCCCTATCTATCTATATGGCGCCAATGCTATAGCTATGCTATATATAGGGGGGCCGTCAGGAGAGTGTTTGGGTTTCTAATTAGCCTCGCCCTATATTATAAAATCTATATAGGGGGAGGGGGGCGCCCCATGTAGGGACTTTGGCCCCTTCCCCCGAGGGAGGCGATCTCCCCTCTCCCTATCAGCTAGCCCATTATATAGAATAAGCGCCGAGGGGCAACCTCTCTTCTCACAACAACGAACCATCTATAGAGTAGAGGGGGTCAAGGTGAGAAAATACTTATCCATCTATATACATACATATATATAGTCTTATCGCTATATGGATAGAGGGTTTTCATAGATAGGGTTAGGTGCCCCTATATAGGTATAAGTAGTAGGCCTATACTCCATATCCACGAGGGGTAGTTCAGGGAGGGGGGAGGGGGGCTTTCCCCTCTATTCTATGGTTCCCATATCGCTCCACTCTCCACTCTGTTCCGTTGCTGAAAGAGTCATGATGACGTTGACAAATGATATCGAGTTGGGAGGGAAATATGCCATTTGTTGCTATTCCATTCATTGGTGTATTAAGTTTGAAGGGGAACTCAATCTCTAAGGAAAAAACGGATCAAGGTGAGAAATATATACAAAATACTTATCCATCTATATACATACATACATACATACAGTCTCATCGCCATATGGATAGGGGTTTTCATATATAGGGTTAGGCAACCCTATATAGGTATAGGCGGTAGGCCTATACTCCATATCCATGGAGGATAGTTTAGGGAGGGAGGAGGGGCTCTCCCCACTATTCTAAGGTCCCCATATCGCTCCACTATCCACTCTGTTCCGTTGCTCAAAGAGTCATGATGACATTGACAAATGATATTGAGTTGGGAGAGAAATATACCATTTGCTGTTATTCCATTCATTGGTGTATTAAGTTCGAAGGGGATCTCAACTTGTAATGAAGAAATGGTAGTAGCTCGTCATTCTGAACCCACTATGGTGCCCTATCTATATATGGGGTGAAACTCTATAGTAAGGTGCTTAGATCTGAAAAGATGCTGCACATTTCTGTTCGGGTTTTAACTTCCAGGAAAAAACTTCGAATTGGGAGAGCTATCCTCCCCCTCCTTCATCGGGAGAGTGCCTCTATAGCATAGCATACAACACGGTTCAAACTGTTCGACTAGCTCTCTAGCAGGGCGCTAGTCATCCCTGGCTTTAGGGCATGCACCCTATCTATATATGGGGTCATGCACTCTAACGATCGTATCCATATGGGATTTCTACGACCTACCTACCTACACCTACCTATTGAAAAGGCCCTTGCCTTGGGAGGGGCGGCCGAGAGAGCATTGACCGCCCACTTTACTCAACCATTAGCTGTCATAGATATAGATATAGATATAGGGGACCAACTAAACTATAGATAGATAACCACCCTCCTCTCTATATAGATGGGATATATTCTCCTGACCTCTGTATTTGGTTTGTCTATGGTGGCAAGCTTCAGTATCTATGGCGAGTGCCCCTATCTCCCTATCTAATTATAGACATTGCCTCTAAATTTCCTAGGGAAGCCGAGGGCATAGATCTAGATAGGCCCTCTCCCTCAAAATAGCCAAATAGAGATATAGGGTAGGGAAGGGCAAGGTAGGAGCAAGTTCCTGCCTCTAGATAGAGAGATGCCATCGGCGCGGGAGTGCAGATATATTGTTACCGCACCCGCACATCGGGCATATGAGTTCTCCTCCCCCTTCACCACTGCCACCTCAGATCCAACACAAACCCTATCTTTTCTTTTAGCAACTGGCTGTGACCGAACACAAACCCTATCTATATAGGCACTAGACTGACGAGGTGCATCTGCCCTATAACCTATATAGATTGGGCGCACCGTCCTCGGGATTCATTGAATACAGAACTATGGGGAGGGCCCTACCTCACACCTCTAGAGTGGCCATGGCGTGGTGTTCCCGCCTAGTTCTTTAAGGTAGCGCTTCCATCGAGTAGTTTTCTTGCAAGAGCTAGAGACATGGCAGAGGGAGAAGCACCATATCTATCTCACAACTTCCCACCTATGCTGCGCCATCCATTCCAAGTTGGAGGACCTAGGGAGGAGTATCCTGATCCAACAACTTTGTCGTCTCAATGAGCAACTCACCCTATCTATATATGGTGTGCTCGACCACCTTAAGGAATCTGTTATTGATGTTGGCACTAGTTTTTGTTTCACTTCAGAATGTGATAGGTCAGGGGGGCCAGTCTCTTGTTGGACTAATGATATTGGTTAGTCAATCTGCCAATCATAGTAACCCCCATCATTTGATCGCCCCCATATAGATCTAGATTAGTTATACCTCCACCTCCAGATGACAAGACAAGAATTGAAATAACATATTCAGGACGACGATTTGATTCTCGATCAACATAAGATGAGAATCGGGGGGGACAAGATGATTTGATTCTTGTCTGATCCATATGTTCTCAGGACGATTTAATTCTCAAGATTATAAGACAATTTGATTCTCGCTGATAGAGGATTATAAGACTCTAGATTAGACTATAAGAACCATACCAAGACAAGAAGATTTGATTCTCATCCGAGACTGGTTGCCAGATGCCAGATGTTAGATGTTAGATGCTAGATGTATTCTCTATTCTACATGCCCTATCTAAACAAAAGGACAATTCTCTAGCCCCCAACCCATTTATGGAATCTGGATCTGCCCATCTATAGAATATCTCTACTGCCTATCTATCTACCCATCTATATATAGATCTTGAAAAAAATTCCATGGTGTTGATCTCCATTTCATCAATCCAATCGACAACACATATCTTCGATTTCGCACGCATATCTTTATTCTGAACAAGATCCTTTCTCTAATAAGCAAATACGAATGTGGATGCGTGGGGGTAGGGGGGTATGGTGGAGAGGATCCTTGATCTCTCTGGACCTTGAAAAAATCTATATGGCAACGACCTATCCATATATGGGGTGGGGCAGTTATAGGCCAACTCCAGGTCATTTGGCTTGGTATAGTACATCTTGGGGCTTGAATGAGACTATGGAGGACCAGTTCTGGCCCCCCCTCTATAGATATGGCCCTCATAGATATGGTAGAGATGGGGGGCGGGCCCCCCCTCAGATGGAGAGATATAATCAGGTCTAGCCCCATGGATATGTTGAACCACTATATCTATAGAATTGCAACCAGGAGTTGAGCCCTTTCAATTTCTACAGGGCAGGCCGAGGGGAAATCCCTATCGAGAGCCTATCTATATAAAATCTAATCTTCGACGGAAGACATGACCATTGCCAGAATTTGGAACCAATTCCAGATCTAAAGAGGTGGCCCCCCACCCCATAGAGAGTTCTAGATAGAGTTGTTCCCCTTTCTCTCTATATATGGGGAATGTTGGTTGGGTAGAAGCCGACTCTCGCCTTGTCTCTATTCTATATGGTATGGGCGACAATATAGAGTTTTGGGGAGTGATAAGCCAGTAAAAAAAGAACAATAGGCGCAGGAGCTGGAAAGATCAAGCGAAGCGATAGGCAAGGTGACAACGGTATCAAGCGAAATGATATACAAGGGGCGACATAAATCCTGTTCAAAGACCGGTTCCTTCCGAGGTGCGGGGCCGCGGTATGTGCCTGTTCAAAGTATTCCTCAGCCATGAGTGTCATATATAGGCTTGAAACGAAAGAGCAAAAAACAGTTTCTTGGCCCATCATACCAGCCTCATCTCATATTGTGTTTATAGAGTGCAACGATGTAGTCTGAGGGAGCAGTTGAGTGGATCACCCCTCTGATATGGCGCCCCCTGCCGGTTCTCTTTATATAGGGGACCTGACCCATACATAGAGAGAGAGGGCCTTCCCCCACCCCATCTTAGAGTTCTAGATAGAAAAGAGCCTATAGATCTATGGGGGGCGTGCATCCGTGTTCGCCCTATCTATGTAGAGAATCCCTATCCAAATGGACCGGTTCGTCCAACTTAGATTCGGGGAGGATAGATAGTCGGCACTCCGCTCTAGAACTATGGGTGACCTATTAGACTAGATAGAGAAATGGGGAGATCGAGGGGCACATTTCTGCCCATAAAGTTATAGGGGTTTGTCGTAGATTATTCACCAACCCGAGCTAGCCCATAGATTATTCAGCAAACCGAGCCATATCTTGCCTGAGCTAGCCATTGATCGAAGAGAGTGAGATCTACTGGTCTCATATCTCAATCCCCAGTATTCTATTCTACGGGTTGTCCTTAACAAAATGACCGATCCCCGCCTCCTTATCTGATAGGCCCTCTAGTCCGAACTCTCTATTCAGGGGTCGATGTCCCCCTCTCCCACTATAATATAGATAGGGAGAGGGCCTGGCTGGTGAAGAGGTGCCCTATCCGACAACTATCTATATTGGGGCCTCTTCTCAGCTCTGAAGTGAACGAATTTCGCTATACTACAATATAATATATAGGGGTTTGTCGTAGATTATTCACCAACTCGAGCTAGCCCATGGATTATTCACCAACCCGAGCCATATCTTACCTGAGCTAGCCATTGATCGAACGGAGTGAGATCTACTGGTCTCATATCTCAATCCCCAGTATTCGATTATGCGGGTTGTCCTTAACAAAATGACCGATCCCCACCTCTTTATCCAATAGGCCCTCTAGTTAGAACTCTTTATTCAAGGGTTGTCGTCCCCCTCTCCCACTATAATATAGATAGGGAGAGGACCTGGCTAGTGAAAAGAGAGAGGTGCCGTATCTGACAACTATCTATATTGGGGCCTCTTCTCAACTCCGAAATAAACCAATTTCTATTTACTACAATTTAATATAAAGATGTTCCTCTCCTTCAGCCGATTGTTCTGGTCGATCTCATTGTTGGTATGCCGGAGTCTCATGACTACTTGTGTCTATTGGGATTCAGATGGATCCCACCATACAATTATTCCTTGGACCCCCCTTGCCCATCTCCTTCCGAGAAAGTAGGATCTGAAAAAAATCATCAGAGATGATATCTACATGTAGTTCATTCAGTGCACCTGGACTAACCCCTAGGGTGGGTTACGTTCGAAGATAGCCTTCTATGATGCGCATTTTCTTGAGGTCAATAATGGTCTTACTTCTTGTCCCCAATATATTTCCCGACATTAGATGCACGCCCTTGGCATTTCCCTGGGTCAGCTCAGGGTTGGCTCCGGGTTGCATATGATTATCATATTTGACCGCTCAGAGTGGATTTTCCAGCTCTGTTCGCTCCATGAGATCAAAACGGAAGAGCACTTCATCTTCCTGGTGCCCCATCTACTATGAGATCATAGGGAGATTTCACTTCTTGTTAAAAGAGCTCCTGACATTCACAGACTTCTTCAGATACTATGATCAGAGGTTCCTTGATCTCTATTTACAGGAGGCTCTTAGGCTTTGTGAAGAGACCCTACAGCCTCCTTCTAGATAGATGAATACTCGGTGGATCACTTCTTTTTTTATAGTGCTCTCTCTTGGGAAGGGCAGTATGTGGTAGGGTGATACCAATCCTGATTCCCAGAAGAGATATGTTTGGACCCGAGGCACTATTTCACAGACCAGGGACGTCCAGACACATACGAGGTCGAGGCCCTCTTCTCATAGATGGCCTTTGATATCCACCAGACGAGCAAGGAGAGTTCATCCCTCCTCTAGGCTTCGGCACTCCAGATCTTCCACAACCTAAGATACTGGGCTTCAACACATTACTAGCTTCTTTCAGTCGGCCTTGGATGTTAGATGAGTGGTTCTTCTCTTTTGCCTCCTCCGCATGTTTGGGTTCTGCTAACTTTGCAGACTTTTTCTGGGCCTCTCTTTTTGCTCGGTCTTCTTTTCCTTCTTCTCTTTTCTGGTTGTTCGTGAAGACCGTTTGGTCCTCTTGTTGGACTCTTGTTTTTCTGTGTATGGGTGCATTCCCATTGACCTACTTTTGTGGTCATTCGTTGCACATCTAATATATTTATCTTATCTCCTCATATTTGTCGGGACCCATATTTAGATAGGGACCCCATATATAGACTCTGCCTTTCCCATAGATAGATAAATATATAAATATATACATATACATATACATAGCCCAGTGTCGCCCCTCCAGCCTCTCGATATAGATATAGCCGTGCCATATATAGATAAGGTCATCCCCTCCATAGTTGTTGGTTGAGCCATATATAGATAGGGGGCCCGTCGGGGCTATCATCTATAGAATAGATAGGGCCTCAGCCCTAGCGGGACACCAAACCCCCACTAGAGTTTCCCACACGGATTCAACCCCCTATCCCTATAGATTGTAGGGTAGAGGATCAAGCGCCTCTTCTATATTGGGTAACTATACCCCCCCCCCCCCCACCATCCCTCTCCCCCCCTCTCCCTATCCCTGAACTATCTATCTCTTTATGGGAGGCGTACTAACTCCATCCATTTTTGCCCTCCCCTCTAGAATATAGATATGGGGGAGATATGGGGGCCTACTTGAGAAAGGCACCCTCCCCTATATATATTGACTGATGAGTGCCAATTTATATAGATGGGGATAGGCCCTTCTTTCCCTTTTCATGATATTCTCTATCAGTATTATTGCTGTGAGTGGTGAGGACTTACCATTCGGAGTCGTCATGAGAGCGAGTGATTTGGAAAGGGGAGAGAGCAAGGCTTCTTTTTTGCTTAGACTCGACTATCTGGAGAAACCTGATGGCCCAATCATATATATATATATATATTATATATATATATAGGGGGGGGGTGGGGCGAGAGCATCTGTTTTAAATATAGACATAGCCGACGACTATAAAGACTTCTCTTCTCCTGCTTGATAAGAGATGAGGGCAACCAACCATCACTTGAGTTGAGATACGCTCTGACCGCCCTATCTAATCTATAGAATCCTAGACCGTCACCACATTACATACATGATATCAATGTTGTCATCAGTCACGTGCCCCTCTATTCGATCTGGAGGGCGAGAGCCCCCTATCTTAACTATTATACGGGAGGTCCCTTGCTTATCTATTTCTATACCCGATGACATGATTAGACAGAGCCCCCACTCTAAATTGTCCTTCCTTAAATGCGTAACATACACAATTGAAATCTTTAACGGCAGCCCCTATCAGTCCTATCTATAACGGGCCTAACGTGGGAGAACGGAATGAGAGAAAGAGCAATATGTCTTCATTCCATTAGACTCTATTCGATTGACCCACCCCCACCGCATATGAGGCCTATCTATATATGGGGGGCATATATAGATATAGGGCCCTCCCCCCCCCCTACTCGTCCTCCTTGATCTATCGATCGAGTGCCGATAGAGAACAAAAGCCTCCCCAGGGCTTCGGCCGAGGTGGTGGCTATGGCCCCTTATCTAGGTTTCTATTCCTAGAAATTGGATGGGGAAGTGGGCAAGATCTAGTTTCGCCCAACTAGAACACATCTATTTGGGGGTGACCTCCATGCTCCAACTAGAACTCATCTATTTGGGCCGACTTTCTATTAGCATTGGCTATAAACCCTTTATCTAATTTGGGTTTCAGGGATAGGGGCCCCCCTCCGAGCTGTAAGGATAGGTTAGTGTAGGCTGTCGGGGAAGACTCAGTCGTCAATTCTCTAGAGAGGGTCCAACCCAACTATTTTCTGTTCAATAGTAAACTGTCGGTTGGTCGAGCCCAACTATACATTGGTCACCTGACCTACGTATGATGTAAACGTACAGAATTATAATTCTACGTTGTTGGTGGAGGGGGCCTTTACCCATATAGAGATATGGGGCCCTCCCCTTCCTCCATCAAATTTGGGCAACCCTACGCTATCCTATAGTTTCCCTCATTAGAACCGCAGAGACCTAAAAAAACTCTCATGTTCTAGTGGGGGAGATCTAAAGAACCTCCCCCGCCCCCGTCCTATATATCTTAACTGATCTTAACTAGCACTCAAGATATGGATCGGCCTCTCGAGAGAACTGTAGAGCCCTATAGATTTAAGGGGGATTGGCCTATATAGATAGGGGGGCCCTATCTAGATGTTTTATGGAGTGGGTTGCACCCCTTCTATATAGATATGTTGAGAAATTGAGGAGGGCCTTAGGCTGCCCCAGTTCTGAACTAGATCCTCCCGGGCATAAATTAATGTTGGTTGCCATATATATTAGACTAGATTAGGGGGTGGTCAGGCAGCCCATCCCGTTGGAATCAATCTGTTACATATTTATTACATAAAATATATTTGCAATATATCTCAAATAAAATATCTAAGGAGAGATCATTTGTCTTAAAGCAACAACTCCCTAGATATAGGAACAAAATATTTCTTTACAGATTACTATATTTATTCTAAATTATATCAAATTGGAAAAACCTAGAGTTAAAGATTCATCGATACGTAACGTTGCCCCAATACCTAACCAAAGAGCTATTGCGGTACCAATTAAGAATATTGTTATAGCTACTGGACGAGTTCGATGGGAAAGGGTCAGGCCCCCTATTCGATAGAGAGAGTGAAAAGAAGTGGGACGAGAGGGCTATAACTCTATAAATTCAAGGGGAGGGGCGTCAATCTATCCCCTATCTAGACTATGGCTTGACATGTGGCGGAAAGTGATTGGCAGGCATGGGGAATGAAGGAGAAAGGTTTTAGCACCCAATGAGCAAGTAGGTCACATGCAAAACCAGAGGGGGCTATGGGATCCAAAAATGTTCTCCACCCCCTTTTGCTTTAAAAAACGAAAAGTAAAGCATGCTTTCATGAATTAAAAATAACCTTGTTTTTAACGTATAAAGAGCACTGTTTATCTTTTTCACCTCATTATTTTTCCAGGGTGACCCAGGCAGCCATCTTGAAGCTCTAAAATACCTATGATTTCATCAGACAAACCTGCAATTTCTTCCGGGGCAGTCGTGGTAGCCGAAATGAAGAAATCTTCATAACTTTCAAACCGGTGGTTTGTTCCGCAAAATTTTCTTAGCAACTTCATGACCCAGGCGCCTTTAAGAACTCAATAACAACAAACCCTTTCGTGCTCTACGTGATCTAGGGAGCAGGCCTATCCCAGTGAAGTTGTTTTCGTCTTCAACCGACAGGGGGAAGTGGCACTTCCAAAAATAGTAAGTATCAAGTCTTTATACTTACTATATATAGAAACCCTTTGAAAAAAGAAATCTTTTGAAGACATTGCACTAAGAATTCAACAGTGAATATAAACTAAGCAAAAAAGTGCAAAAAACAAAAAAGCACAAAAAGCCAAAAAGCACTTTCTAAAAATAGTAATTTTCAAAGATCAGCAAACAGACCCCAACGAAAGTGTACATGGTATATTAGGAGTCTTTGGATACTGAAAAATGAACAAAAAATATGAAGAAAGAAGTCCCATATTCCTACTTACTAAAAATAGAAAGTGTTCGTTTTAGGTGCAGAAAGGGTCTATCTTCATCATTTTCTCTCACCTAATTGATTTGTGCAACAATGAAGTTTAAATTTGTTGGTTTGGAGCCTGTTTCAACTCCCGCATCCGAGTATCTGGAAGTGGGTGACAGCGATGTTGCTCACATGGACTTGGAAGACCTAAAAAACTGGATGCTTTGCAGACCAAGGGAGCCTGTGGAAGATAAGATATACACAAGTGGTTTGTATGCTACAGGTGGCCACCCCCTATCCGTTCAGAGCACAGAATTGGTCACGACTTGTGGTCAACATTACAAACCAAACAAGAGAATCATACGGGCAGATGACAATTCAATCTTGGCAGTGCTCACACCTAAGGAGGTAGCTCAGCCCAAGGTCATCAAGCCTCTCAGCGAGATGACACCATCAGACTACGAAATCAACACTATTCCACTTGGGCCAGCCACACATGAGGGTGATGCCCATCTAGTTGAAGAGTCTTTCACTCGCATTCTCGCGAGAAATTAGGAATACAAGGAGAAACTGGACCAAGCAAAAGACCATATCAGGACCCTCACTTAATACGTGCAAACATTATTGGACTCGAATGCTGCCACTTCTCTCTCGGACGAAGAAGTTACTCCCATCACTAGCTTTGACCCTGAGCCTATCAGAAAAAAACAGGGCTTCACCATGCAGGACGCAGAGCAAATGACAAATGGGTGAACATGATCCTAGAAAAGGGTAAGTTGTTGCTTCCGGAAATCTTGTCATTGTTCAAGAACATGAGCACGACGGCCATGAAAGTAATCATGACACGAGAGGAGATTGAAGCAAAGAAGGATCAATGGGACCGGGTGTATCCACTGGTCATTGAGATGGGCAAGGTCCATTCATCCCTCTTGGTAAGCAAGGGTGTATTCTCTTCAGCATCAAATGACTTGTCTCAAGTCTGGGCTCAACCTCTGGTTACTTGCTATAAAATGATAAACTGCACCATTAACGAACTTGATTCATACAAGGAACACGTTGCAAAGATGCAGGGGGATGCAAATGTTGAGGTTCAAAAGCTTGGAGTGCTAGCAGTGAATGAAGACACTTTGGCAGATGATTTGTTGAAGCCTTTTAAAGATCTAGTCAAGAAGGAGGCCAGAGATCCATTTTCATTCATCGAAGACACATTGGAGTCCCTGACAGAGATAAGAGTAGTCATATCTAACAATGGAAGAGATCATCAGTCTTGGTTCACAAAATGCAAGAATATCAACACTCTCTTTGAGAATTGGATCAAGTCCTTGAGTTTTGTTCACATCCCGCAAGCTGAGAAAGTTGCACCTATGGCGGCGAGGTACACTAAGCAGTTCAAAGGCATTGAGATTTCTATTGAAGGGCTTTCCAAAAGCCCGTCGGCAAGAAGGTCTCCATCGACAGAAGCTTCTTCCGCAGTTTGAGTAGTTATCTTCTTCCCCCCTTCACTCCCCCTCCCTCTCTTCCTTCACGTTCTAAGTCTTCATTGGGAGGTTGTACGTTTTTGGTTTTTTCTTATTCACTTTCGTCTTATTCATTAATGTGACTATAGTCTAAAATTGTAATAAGTTTCCCTTAATTAATAAAAGGGGACTTAATTTATTTTCTTAAGAATACCAAGCAAGAGTCACAAGTGGAAAAGACAAGTAAAAAGACATGTAATGAAGAGTCTTTTCTAAGTCTATATAATGTAATGGCTTCCCCATTCTTAAGGGTTGTCAATTTTGTAAGTTCTAAGTAGATAACTACCAAGAATAAGCAAAGAGATAACAAATTCTTCTATTCCTCTCGATGTTTTCCTCTTTCCCTTGCATTGTACAAATTTGTGAGAATATCGATAAAGAAAGGAGTTTCTACTTTTCTGGATGAGTGAATAAGTGATACTTTGTGTTCATGGATTTATCTTGTCTTGATGTTAGTAGTGAAGTTGCTATTCTTCTCAAACTGTGTGTGTTAATATGCGCTGATTAAGTTGCACGAATATGAGTTTTCCTACTTGCAATATTAATCCCTCCTAATTTCTCACTCCTGCTTCCACACCTACCTAGCGCATTCCTCCCTTGCACAAGATTGGAAGCATTTGTTGTAGGTGCAGTGAAGTGTGCCTGTTGGATCCCCCGACCTCTAGGCCAACAACAAATTTTTATTTTTGTTTCACATACAATAATGGAGCTGCCCCATTCAAGCAGAGGGACCTAGTCCCAAAGTGTTGGTGGAAATCCACCAATTCGTCCTATCAACAAATTTTCTCGCCAACAGATACTAAGTTTTTTTGATGAAACTTCACACCTCGTATTAGATTAGTAAGTCAATTACACAAGTCTTATCTTCAATTGCCCGCCACCAACCTTGAATCCATGATATAAAAATGATTGGCACACAAACTCGACTTCTTCGAATTTCCTTATAGTTGATTTTGCACAACGTTTGAAAACTTGTTTTAGATGGTCCAAATTCTCTTCCTGAATGTTTTCTGAACTCAAATATATATTCAAAGTACACAATCACAAAATGGGTGACAAATTTCTAAAGAATTTCAGTCATGACTCTCATGAATGTTGCTAGTGCATTGCACAAACTGAATGACATCACTAAACACTCACATGATTCTTGCATCTGGTCTTGATCCCTATCTTCCTGGTACCCTATCTAAAGGTCCAATTAAGTAAAAAAATTGTGTTTTGCGCATTGCACAAACCGAATGACATCAGTAAACACTGACATGCTTCTTGCATGGGGTCTTGATTGCTGTCTTCCTGGCACCCTCTACTTGAATCACAAGTCGATGTTACCCTATCCAAAGGTCCTGTCAAGTAAAAAATATTGTCTTCTACAACTGATCAGACAATTTTTCTATCCTTGGTAAAGAATAGTCAATCTTGGCAGTTATCTTTTTCAAGGCCTGGAAATTCACACATATAAATGTGACCCATTATTCTTACGAATGATATAATCGGCGACACATCATGAAAGACTTAGAAGATTGATGGTACTCTGATTGAGGTTTCTGTATTTTGCTGGTTGATCTCTAAATCTAAAACTGAAGTTATGTAAAGACCTAAATTCACCTATATTCTCTTGTTGTATTAGGTGCTTTTAGTGATAAGTCTTCGAGGTCGAAAAAACATCCTCCTCACACAATCAAATCGTCAAATTGCTCCCTTTGTTTGCTGCAATATTATTGTGAAGATAGCAGCAAACAAAGGGGAAATTCTTACTCGATGGTATGTTAACTTAAGGTTTAGTGAAATTTTTTGCCTTTTGTGGGCCATACGACAAATTGTTTTCCCTTGTCATAGGATATTTATGATCCACATATTTCATGCACATACTTTATGACACACGTACTTCGATTCACATGTTAGTTCCCAGGACTTGTGCAGTAAATAATACACACTTAGGCATAAGTAGTGTATTGTAGAATGCGTAGCTAGGCTAAACAGATTACTTAACTAACACATTCAAATGCAGAAGACTTGTATGCACAAGTGAATTTTCTATTCAATATTCCGAATGGGGAAAGTGTAGATGTGTACAATGAATTAGCAAGGCTAAGAGGGCAAGGTCTCATGATCAGAAGCAGAATGCTTCCTTCCTGATTTGCCTACACTAGTGTTAAAGAATCCAAAACTATAGATGTGTTTGAAATAAGATATGCAGTGCATGCTATTTCTCTACTATCTGGTCTATGTGAGCGCACTCCACTCTAGGGACACAGATGGTCGATGATCAACTGACTGACAAGTCAATTCTATAGTACACATATGTAGTATACAATGTATGATTACATGTAGCAGTTACAATTGAAAAGGGTTGCAAGATGCTTCACCTTCCTAGGTGATAAATGTTGTGATCCAATGTGTGGGATTGCTTATGAGATTATTTTCTTTGACATGGCGTGGGTATGGCGTTTGCCAACTAGTGTGGCATTGCTGATGAGATTATATCTGTGTAGAGGTCCTGCACAGATATGTGACAACATTAGGCATGTGAAGGAGCAAGGTACAGGTGTGTGAGTGTACCACAAGGAAGCAAGGTGCTGAGTAACACTGTTCAAGTCTATGAAATGGTCTGCAACATTGTAAGAGCTATGAATACTATGAGTGGCATTGGAGTAGCTCCGAATATCAACATTGGAAGGGAGTTGATGCATGGCAACATAAACTGAGAGTGCGGTGTAGTGAAGTATCAGGACTGCAGAATCGATTGTTGCATTTTTCTACCGTAGGGCTATAAAAGCTGTGAGGTCTACTAAGACCAATCAACCAAGGTAATGCAACACTTAGTTAATGGCTCCAAGTGTTGGGTGAGCTGTGAGACAAGTGAGATTTGTGTAATATGTTGCAAGGGGTTATGGCAATGCTTTGCGAAGCCACGAATCTGTTTGTGTTCTATAAAATACAATGAGGCTAAGGATCTCATGTTATGCAAAAGGAGTGAGGAGGCTTGCATGACTGCCAGCTACTACAAGGTAGATTGCAGGGTTACACGCAAATGGTTTGCCCTTTATTGAAAAGAAATGGTCTCCATTCCATCTCTGAGGTTGAGTAGATCAAGCTCTACAAGAGTGAGGAGGATTGTGCGACCACGAGTTGTGAGGCTGTCTGCAAGTCTAAGGACATATCATTCACCTTTTCTTGTGAAGCAATGGTCCCTATTGCATCTTCGATTAGTTGCGGGAACTGAATGTGAAGTTGTTGAAGGTTGCACCACTTAACTTGATCAACATACTGCTCGACCTTGAACACTCAAAAGAATTAATGTGTTATTTGCCAGGTGTAAGTGTCTATCACTTTGACCATGAGCTGTGAGGCTGGCTGCAAGGCTAAGGACATATCATTTACCCTTTCTTGTAAAGCAATGGTCCCCATTACATCTTCGATTAGCTGCGGGAAATGAATGTGAAGTTGTTGAAGGTTGTACCACTTAGCTTGATCAACATATTGCCCGACCTTGAACACTCAAAAGAATTAATGTGTTTCTTGGTGGGTGTGTGTCTAACACTTTGATGATCTGATTTGTATCTGTGGGACTGGTGTTTGGGATCCAAATCAAAAGGGAGTTGTGGCATTTTTGGTTAAAAAACTAGAGGTAAGTCAAAGGAGTTCTACATTGAATATTGGGTGCTTGCGCATGTCAATCAAGAACAGATGCGTTCTCAACAGCTGCGTGCATAATGGTGTAAGGACTATAATGCAAATGCTTGATATTTTGGTGTGGACCCTTAAAGCGTTCCTTGTGAGGATGCAACCAAAATCCATTTCCAACTAGAATGCATGAGGTGGGTGATGTGCATCATGGCATCTTTGTACTTCTGTTGTGAATGTAAGAATTTCTTGAACCTGTTGATGAACGGATTTTATTTTTTGTAAAAAAAATTGTTCTGTCCACTTCCCTTTCTGGTGTGCACGACTCACTGCCAATTGGTGCTCACTAAGATAAGTTTGGAATGGAGTAGCCCTCAAGAACAATGAATAGCTTTGTTGTAGTCATTTTGGATATAAAGCAAGTTATCATCTCAAGGGTGAGGATCCACATGGTTTTGCATATGTAGAGGACAAACTAATATGCAGTTGACAATTTTTGTTTGTCCATCTGTTTGAGGAGGAATTATCGTCAATCAATCCCATTATGTATGCATCAATTCCCCTAGTGTTTTCCAAAATCAAACAACAAAGTGAGGATCTTGGTTAGATACGATGGATTCTTGGAGTCTAAAGTGAACCTAAACATGGCTGAAGAAAGCACGAACATTGCCCATTGCATGTATGCTTTTCTCAGAGGGAACTATGATGGCCATCTTTGAAAACCTGTCCACTGCAGTAAACAACAGTTTTCTCACATTTTTTCATAGGCAACCCATTTTGGTAATTCATGTTGATGGATTACCATGGTGTGGATACTACCACTAGAGGTTTATAATGCCCTAGCTTCTTGTTTGTGGTCCTTTCTTGCGACAAGGCCTACAAGACTTGATGTGGCACTCCATGTTTGTGGGCATGTGCGGCTACTTGAAATGTGAGTGGCTAGTCTCTTTGTAACATGAAGTGGTTTGATGTCTTAACATAATGTGCTTTCCGAATGAGTCTCTGCCAAGGTGCGCCATTAGGTAAACAAAAATGCCCAAGCTTGTAGAGAAGTTTGTGGGCTTTGCACGTAACATGGAATGCAAGATTTGATGTGGTGGTCCATGTTTGTGCACATGTGTGGCCAATGGAAATGTGAATGCAATGTAGTTGGAGTATTTTTAATGCCGAAGTGGCTTGATGTCTTAGTAAAGTGCGCCTTACAAATGAGTCTCTAGTGAGGTGTGCCATCAGGTACACAAATTTGTCCAAGCTTTTAGAAAATCATGTCACCTAAGTAGAACTCTTGAACCTATTCATCAAGCAAGAAATTGATGTAGGCATCTACAAAGTCCTTAGAGTGATACCCTGTCTATAAAGTTTTTGCTGCAAGTGTCTAACACTGTGATTAGTGTGTGTGTATTGGTTATCAACTAAGGAAATATTTGGCCTTCTTATCCTTTCACTGCGCGTACTTTATCATGATATAGAACTACACATGTCACCCACTTCATATGAAATGCATTCTGTAGCTTTCTTTGCGTTTGCAGAAACTGAAGTTGTTTATGATTAGAACGAATGACCCTCCTTATGTTTGAACCGTGTCATTGATGTCTTTGAGTGTGGTATGCAACTGGATGTCCATATTGCATGAGTATTGCAATGAATGCATAGTGAGATGCATCAATATGAAGTTTGATGGAATGTGTTAGGAATTATGAGAAAAGGCGCCTCGCAAAAGTGTTTTTTGAAAACCTTAAAAGCACATTGTTGTGCGAGCGTCCAATAGAAGGATATTGTTGTCACTGAAATTTGCACCCTTGCTGAATTAGGGATTCAACATTTCAATGAAACAATATGAGAGACCTTGAAGGTGTGGGTTCAATCAAGGTCTATTCTCAAATATACGTGTTGGATCCGGTGAGCCCAGTTCTTTGTGAGTACACTAACTAGCTTCTACCTTAACACTATCTAGACCTAAACTAAGAATCCAAGAAAATAGGGTGAGAGAGAGAGAAAACTAAAATAAAAGGTGGGTGATGCACCAAATTGGAAAATGGATCGATTCTGGCTCTAAAAAACACAGATGTGAATACACAAGTGAAGTTCTAAAAGACACACACAACTTTGAAGGAGAATAACTGGAAAGAATGAAGGTGTGCAAGAGGACACAAATGTTCACATCAAACACAGAACATTCAGAGGAACGAAGCCACACTTGCATTAATATCAAAACGTAACCATTTACATATACAAAGCCGAGGCAAGAAATCTCCACAAGTGAGTTACAGAGGTTGCCAGCAAGGATTTGCGAGATTAGAAGTGCAGAGTTCCAAATTCGGCAGAAAAGAACCCATATTATATGCCAAAGCACTTACATTTATAGAATTTGAGAGAGAGGGGAGAAGAGACCGATCACATCCAGTGATTAATAAAATCAAACAACCACCAACACAAAGGACCAATCACCATAGATTTCGCAGTCCAGGTATGGGCACCTGACATTGCTCCAATCCCATGCCATTAGATTGCTAGTGAAGGAGGACAACACCGGGTTGGTGGAGTGGTTGAGTTCCTAGTTCAAAACAAGTGCGGCTTGTTATGCCGTGTGGACTTTAGATGATTTTGATTTGCTATGCGGCTTTCTCTTTTGTTTAGCAACTTTTCATGCTCTAGGGTTTTGTTTTCTCTTGATGACCCATGACCTTTGAATGTGTGCGACCTTTACCCCGCACTCAAGTTTCCTTCTCCACATAGCGCAGTGTTCCACTTCTTCACCTCGTGGCTTTTACACCTGTAAAAATGTCCCTTTTGTTCTTTGAGAACCGGTGCAAGAAATGGTCCCTATTTTGCGACTTCCAACCTTAGTCGCATTCAAACTTGCTTGCTTTTGCCCCGCAGTGTCTCATGGCACATTTTCTTACATCGTGGCTTTTCTTGAGCGAACTACATTCTTTGTTGTGCGGAATTAACCAACTCCGTGGAATTCCATACTTTCCAAATCCGGGTAATACCTTATTTTCCATGCCGCAAAGCATTGAGTTTTTCAAAAATGCCATAGAAGACTACCCTCTGAATTCTTTTAATCTGCTGTCTACAATTGGAACTGCATAAGTTTGAAATTTGGATGAGTTGTTCAAAATAGCATGGGGTGCTATTTTAGACAATAGCTTGGAAATTTTTGCGGGACATCTACTTGCTAGATGTGAAGATCAGTAGCCTTGAAGCATCCATTGGGCATAGAGTCAAGTATGAACCCAAAAACTGATCTTAAACTTTTACAACAGCCCTTGAAATCGGTAGAACACTAAACTTGGCATTTTCTTGAATCTGCCCTCAAAGTCTATTTTGAAGCTAATCATTTCGAGCTTTGAATGAATCACTTCAAAACTACTCCAAAATCTTTTGATTTTCTACCATGGAGGGAGGAAACTAAATTTTCCATTATACAACTGCAATGGACTCCCAAAACCTATATACAAAAATGAAGATCATACATGCTCCAAGTGAAACATTTGTTGACAAACACTTATTTAGATGATCACCACAAAGATTGAGGAAAAGACACTCAATCGGTTCGAAACTGCTCCAAAATCTTCCGATTTTCTTCTATGGAGGGAGGAAACTGAAATTGTCGTTAAACAACTGCAATAGACTCCCAAAACCTATATACAAAAGATGAAGATCATACATGCTCCAAGTGAAACATGTAGAGTATGCAAAAACACTTATTCAGATGATGCCACAAAGATTGAAGAGACACTGAATCAACAATCATCACACCACAGAAGGAGGGAACCTATAAACATAACACGGGGAAAGGGAAAACAAGGAAAAACAAGCATGTACAAGATGTGAGAAACTAACTTAAAGATTATATCCCATTAACTGGGATTTTAAGTGCCTTGCCATCAAGTTTGGACAACAAAAAAGAGTTGGCTTGCTTACATGTAGTGATGGCGCACTCCAAAGTGCATTAAACTTGGAGTGTCGCCTTGGTTTAGCATTGTTTGCATCCCATTTCAAGACCAGATCGCCTGTTTTGAAAGTTTTTGCTTTGGCTTCTTGTCAAACCACCATTGGTTGGCCTCTGATGTTCTTTTAATCTTATCATGCAGGACTACCTCAATTTCTCAAGTTCAACCAACTCCACCATTCTGCTTGTTCTTTGATCTTCACCTGCAAACTCTAACTGCTAATCCAGCTCCAATGAGGGTAATTCCATAGACAATGGAAGCCTAGCTTCTCTACCATAGACAAGCTACTCTTTTAGGTATGATTATGTCATCCAGAGAGCGTTTTTGACTTTGGTGTGCCATTGTCTTTGATTGATATCCATTGTCCTTTTCATGATTCTGATGAGTTTCTTGTTGGTAGATTCTGCCAATCCATTACCCTGAGGTTAATAATTGGAAGAGGTCTTCAAGAATACTCCATGTTGAAGAGCCCAGTTAGACATTTTAGAGCCTAAAAAGGCCTTTGCATCACCAGAAATAATGGTTTGGGGAACCCGAAACCTTGTCACAATGTTTACAAGAAAGTTAAGAATGGCTGACTTAGTAGCTCCCTTGAGTGCCACGGCCTTCGTCCACCTGGTAAAATAGTCAGTTGTTGTCAATACCTATTTATGACCCGCACTTGACACAAGATTAATCATTCTAATGAAATCAAGTCCCCATTAGGAAAAGGGTTCATCCGCCTGAATGAGATGAAGTGGGAGGGCCGCATCATCTTTTTACCAGTGAAGAGAGCGAATTCCTTACATTTCCTGACCCATTGATGAGCATTCGTGAACAATGTGGGCCAAAAGTAACCTGTGTTTATAATTGTTATCATTCTGGCCTTGGTTGAGAAGTGTCCACCAGAGAAACCATTGTGGAACTCCGCCAAAACCTTGTTCACTTGTTCACCTTCCATGCACCTTATCAACGCTCCATCAAGGTTCTTTTTGAAAAGAACCCCGCCAATTAACGCATAAGGAAGTAATTGAAACCTCAACTATCGCTTTCTAGCTTTGGTCAAACCAAGAGGATGTACGCCAGTGGATAAAAATGTAGCCATGTTATTAATCCATCTATTGTTATTGACCTCCTTTATTTCATGGATCCTCCGTGTTCTGCGGACCTTCTAGCTTTTCTCAAACTAGGAGAATATACGCCATTGGATAAAAATGTAGCCATGTTTTTAATCCAGTTGTTGCTGCTATGTTGACCTCCTTTATTTCGTGGATCCTTTGTGTTCCTTGGACCTTTTAGCTTTTCTCAAACTAGGAGGATATACGCCGGTGAATAAAAATGTAGCCATGTTATTAACCCAACTGTTGATGCTTTGTTGCCCTGGTTTATTTCGTGGATCCTTTGCGTTCTGCGGACCTTCTAGCTTTTCTCAAACCAGGGGAATATACGCTATTTGATAAAAATGTAGCCATGTTTTTAATCCAGTTGTTGCTGCTATGTTGACCTCCTTTATTTCGTGGATCCTTTGCATTCCTTGGACCTTTTAGCTTTTCTCAAACTAGGAGGATATACGCCAGTGAATAAAGATGTAGCCATGTTATTAACCCAACTGTTGATGCTTTGTTGACCTGGGTTATTTTGTGGATCCTTTGCGTTCTGCGGACCTGCTAGCTTTTCTCAAACCAGGAGAATACACGCCACTAGATAAAAATGTAGCCATGTTTTTAATCCAGTTGTTGCTGCTATGTTGACCTCCTTTATTTCGTGGATCCTTTGTGTTCCTTGGACCTTTTAGCTTTTCTCAAACTAGGAGGATATACGCCAGTGAATAAAAATGTAGCCATGTTATTAACCCAACTGTTGATGCTTTGTTGACCTGGTTTATTTCGTGGATCCTCCGCGGACTTGTTAGGTCCTTCTGTGTTTTGTCTGTGCTCTTTCTCCATGAAGAAGGAGGTTTCTTGATTGTTTTGAGCATCCAAGGCCAGTTGTTCACAGAGTGCTCTTCCTCTTACCAGTTTTGTGGCATTCATGGTCACATCATACTCCATAATCTTGGTTACCGATCCAACTCTCCTTTCACTAATTTTTGCTCCCATTATGAAGTCTCTCACAAAGGGGTGTGAAACTAAAACTTTAATGTGGCTAGCAGGAAACATGGGCTTAAATTTCTTGAGAGCCCTCATGATGCCGAGACCTGATTTTCCACATGACTGTATTTTAATTTATAATCTTTCAATGTTTGACTGAAGAAGGCCACTGGTTGCTCTTAACTCTTATCATTTTGCTACGTCAACACCGCGGCAACGCTGGCCTCAACCCCATAAGCATATAGGATGAAATCCTTCAAAAAATCCAAGTTAACAAGCCTGGGTGGTTGAGCAATTGCCTACTTAATGCTTGCGAAGCTTTATTTCCCTTCCGTGGTCCATTTGAAAGCAACATCCTTCTTGATCATTAGAGTGATGGGCCTGACCAGTCCTACAAAATTAGGAATGAATTTCATAACAAAGTTTATCTTGGAAAGATTGCAGAGTCTTCTCGCGAGTTGGCAAAGAAAGAGCAAGGAGGGCAGAGATTCTTTCAGTGTCAATGCCAATACTATCCTTAGAAACAACATGACCCAAAATTGCAGGTTGCCTACTTTGTGGAACTACAAAAATACACTTCTTAGGATTGAGAGGCACCCCAAATTCCCTACATCTCTCAAATAGTTTCTCAAGATGATTGATATGATATTTACTCTCTTTTGAGAAAACAATGATATCGTCCAAGTGTTTGACTGAAGAAGGCCACCGGTTGCTCTGAAATCTTATCATTTTGCTACATCAACACCGTGGCAACACTGGCCTCAACCCCATAAGCATATAGGATGAAATCCTTTGAAAAAAATGGGTTGACAAGCGTGAGCGCTTGAGCAATTACTTTCTTAATGCTTGTAAAGATTTATTTCCTTTCCGTAGTCCATTTGAAAAATGCATCCTTCTTGAGCATTAGAGTGATAGGCCACACCAGTCCTACAAAATTAGGAATGAATTTCAATGAAATAGTATGAGACATCTTGAAGGCGTGGGTTCAATCAAGGTTTATTCTCAGATAAAAAGGCGGGATCCTCTCACCCCAGTTCGCTACACTACACTAACTAGCTTCTACTCTAACACTATCTAGACCTAAACTAAGAATCCAAGGAGACAGGGTGTGAGAGAGAGAGAGAAAATACTAAAATAAAGGGGGGTGATACACCAAACTAGAAAATGGATAAATTCTGGCTCTAAAAGACACAGATGTGAATACAAAAGGAAAGATCTAAAAGATGCACACAACTTTGAAGGAGAATAACTGGTAAAGAATGAAGGCGTGCAACAGGACAAAGATGTTCACATCAAACATGAAGCATTTAGAGGAATGAAGCCACACTTGCATTAATATCAAAACTTAAGCATTTACAAATACAAATTCGAGGCAAGAAATTTCCGTAGGCGAGTTACAGAGGTCGCAAGCGAGGATATGCAAGCTCAGAAGGGAAGAGATTTGAATTCAGTAGAAAAGAACTTGTATTATGTGCCAAAGCACTTACATTTATAGAATTTGAGAGAGGGGGGAGAAGAGATCGATCACATCTAGTGCTTAATGAAACCAACCACCCACCAACACCAAGGACGAATCACCATAGATTTTGTAGTCTAGGTATGGGCGTTTGACATCGTTCCAATTGCACACCATCAGATCGCCATTACAAGAGGATGGCACCGCTAAAAATTAAATTTGGGTTGATGGAGTGGTTAAGTGCATAGTTCAAAAAGGGTGTGGTTTGTCATGCCTTGCAGACTTTAGATGATTTTGCTTTGATCCGTGGCTTTCTACTTCGTCTAGCAACTTTTCATGCTCCACGAATTTGTTTGCTCTTGATGACCCGTGGCCTTTGAACTTGTGTAGCCTTTAGTCTGCACTTAATTTTCCTTCTCCTCATACCATAGTGTTCCACTTCTTTGATTGCGTCTTTTAGACCTGCGACAATGTCCCTTTGTTATTTGAGAACCCATGGAACACATGGTTTATGTTTCGCGGCTTCCAACCTTAGTCACATTCAAACTTGCTTGCTTTTGCTCGGCGGTGTCTCACGACACTTTTTCTTACATCGCAATGTTGCACGGAATGAACCAACTTCACGGAATTCCATATTTTCCAAGTCCGCGTATACTGTATTTTCAATGCCACAAAGCATTGAGCATTTCACACATGCCTTAGAAGACTACCCTCATAATTCTATTATTGCGTGGGTCTTCTACCAGAGCCTCTTAAGTTTGAAACTTGGATGAGTTGTTCAAAATAACATGGGGTGCTATTTTAGACAACAGTTACTTTGGCCATGTGATGTGAGAAAACTTGGGAAAAAACTTACCGCCAAGAAAACTCCTTAATTCTATGAGACTGTGCGGAGTAGGTCAATGTTACATGTCCTTGATCTTTTTAATGCGTACATGAATACTGTCATGGTTTAATATTGGATGCTTGTGACACTGAACGAACACTTGGCTAACTTGTCTTAGAACGTTTGCTTGCATAGAGTGTCTAGGACATGTGAGACATGATCCAAATGTTTTAACCATTACGTGCATGAATGTTGTTGGTGCATTGGTCAAGTTGAAAGTCATAACCATCCATTTGTACAATACCTCCCATGTCTTGAAAGTTATCTTCCAAATGGCTTTAGGATTGATTGAATGTTGGTGGTATCCTGACTTTTAGTCGATTTTAGTAACGTATTGAGCACCTTAGAGCTAGTCCAAGAGGTCATCAAATGCGTGGCAGGGGAAACTAATTCTTCACTAGATTTTGTTGATTTGGGACTTGTCTATGCAAATGCACCAAGTACCATATTTCTTGGGAGAGAGGACCATTGGATTCCCCCATCACAAAGAGCTAGGCTTGATCTTGCCCTGATTTAAGAGCTCTTGTATTTTGTGTCGGACATCATCATTATCCCAAATTAATCTATTATAGAGGGTTATTTGGAAGTGGTGATTTAGGTACCAAATTGATGTGGTACTTGACTACGCAATGCATTGGAAGGTCTCTTGTTATGCGAAGGCTTCACTTTATTACTTTAGTAACTCGTCAAGCTGCTGTTGCAGCGATGATGTTTACATAGTATGTAGTCTTAGTGTTTTATCTCTTCTATGTAGGTGATTAGGACAAACCATGAGTACCAAAAACTTGATGAGTTTGTGACATTTTATGGGACGGACCAAAGTGACTTTGGTCGTTGGAGATGATTCAGAGAGGTGTAACGACCCACATTGCCGGACAACATGAAAATAGGCAGGATATATTTTTTTTGATTCACCGTTAGATGCCACAAAGAAGGAGGGTCCTAACTAGATCTTCGTTAATCATAATTAATAACTAACAACTTTGTGTTAGTTTACGTCCCTTAACTGCTTGCTTGTTATTTATGTGTATAAGACCCACTTCACTTTGTTGTGTAGCTTCTCTGGTGCTTGCCAGTATCACGCTTTGCACACAATCTTTTTGATCTTGAAATTCAGTTTCATAATCTTAAATGATAACTCAATTATCTCTAGAATCCTTTGACATTTCAAACCTCAAGTTGGTAGCAAGTGGGGGTAACCATTGTCGGAGTTTTACAATGATGTATTGATACAACTATTTGTTAATAAGTCTTCAAGAAAGCTATCTACTAATGATTACAATGACGATTAAGGTTCATTTTATGTCATCTTTTGTCATTATGACTCAACTCAAAACCAAACAGCTATAGTCAGTTGTTGGACTACCAAAGCTTCCTTCGACAGGCTACTGCAATCAATCCACATGCGGGACAGTTACATGTCTTAGGTCTTGCATCCTCTATAAGAAGCCCTTTCCTACACTTCAATATAGAGAGACTTAGCTATAATTAGGTTTTCTGTAAGGGGTCACGAGCAAGATGATGATGAAAAGTAGAATTTTGCTCCTAATGCTATGTAAACTTATCCTCTTGGTCATATCTGTTGAACCTTAAAAGGAGAAACAACATTGAGTCCAACATCTAGGCTTCATAGGGCTTACTCAAGGCAACTTATAGTTCAGGATGAATCACACCATCAACCCTAGGTTAGTGTCTAAGACTTGTCTGCTGGGTCATATCAATTAATTTCTAACATCTTTGCCACAATCAACAACTGAAGCCACTTATCCTCAAAATTTAAAATAGACAAAGGAGGTGAAATGTCCCACTTCCTAAGATAATCATGACGAAGACCATTAGCCCATTTTGTCTTCCCGACGGCTAAGGAAAAATGTAAAGGAGAGACTTAAATTATGATATATTATTATAAAGTGCAAAAATAAAATAAAATATTATATGCACTTATAATAAATTATAGATTTAAAAATGGAGAAAAGGAAAACACAAAGTTAAAAGCATTTAGCCAAAAATAATTTATCCAAGGAAAATGCGACTTGCACGAGGAGGAAAAGTAGGTGGGAAAAACATTTAATGAGGAAAATCTTGTTGGTCACTAAGGGTGGCTATTTGGTTCTTAAGTGTTATAAAGACAAGTCGACTTGCCTTAGGAGGACACACTTGACTATTCTCTTCTTTTGTGTATTTTGTCTGAAGCTCATAGCTTTGTCAAAATTATTTCTAAAGATGAAACGCTTAAGAAATACTCTGTTGAGGACGAAAACCCTCCAAGAGCTCAAAGGGATTCTCCACCTTGGGGTTTCCATAGTGCATCACTGGATTAGCAGTAAATTTCAGTATTTTCCAGCAGTTGAAGACAAATAAGTTGCAGATTTTTTGCAAGGGTTTGAAGGGAAATTATTATCAAATTTCTATGCCCTTATTCCAGTTATAGCGATCACCTATGGAGATGATTCAAGATGTTCTAGGGCTGATTTGGAACTGTTTTTAATGGCTGTTATTACTCCTGGTTTTTATACATCAAATTCTCCTATTTTCAGAATTTTTGGGTGATAAAAAGGTACCATTCTCATTTATTTTCAAGGGCAGCCTATCTGCAGGTTTATAGAATTATTTCAGGCTTGTTGTGTCTCAGAAATCTGGTTTTGCTTCCATAGTTTGGCCTCATAAATTCAGTATATCAGATTTGAGTGGAAATATCTTAATGTAATGGATGATTTGTATGGGTTTTCTACATCACCCTAGTCGCATTTTTTTATGCATAAATCAGATCGGCTTTGAAATTAATTATTATATCTTCCATAATCTGCTTGTGGCTTGAAGGGTTTGCCTCAAATCTGTTTGGGATTGAAAAGTGTCCTTTAGGGGACATTACAAGAGGCTGTCCATTGACGGGGTAAACCTCGTAAAAGGTTTAGTGCCTATGAGAAATCGGAATTTATGAACATTCAATACTTCACTACACTAAGCATCTTGAATCAGGAAATCATTCGAATACTACAAATGCCCATTACAGCCTTTGGATTGTACTTTCAAAGACCCACCAATTAAGGATATTGATAGTTTGACCACTTCCTAGCTGCCTTGTGACTTCGTGTTTTTTCCCTTGTCCTTTCATGGCCCAAAATTGTCATACTCATTCATATGGACAGCCCTCACCTATAACCCAATTATGCTTTAACTTGGGGCATCTATCACTATCTAATGTCCCCAGATTTCACCTTGAAATCTGGGACTACCCTATGTAAAAAATTTCGTACTTTTAAAATAATGGGTCGTTTTGTGTTTTAATGGCCAGAAAGTGTCTGTATTGTGTCAAGATATTCCCAAAGAGTCATATTAGCCAATTTCGCCAAATACTCAGATGCCCAAAATCGTTATATTCTGTCACTGGGGTTTGCTTGCAGGAAATTTGTATTTAATTATTCTAAGCCCCGTTTGAGGTAAATTGTGCTCTAGTTTAACCCTTTTGTGGTCTTACATGTCAATATTCTCATATACCAGTAGGGTTTTAACCAAGGATGAATCTTGGGCTTTATCTGTGACTTCTGGCAACATTTTGCATTTTTGGTGTTTTCTCGTTTTGTTTTCTGTGAAATTTCTCTAGGTCAATTCCTTTGCCGGTTTAGTCTGATTTCTTTCCTGGAGTATCTGGAGATCACCTACAGACGTTATGCCAGAAGGAATTTGTCACAGGAGGTCTGGTTCTCTCTAAAAAGACGAAGTCGTGCACAGAAAAGGTCTCTTCTGGGCAGGTCGCATTTTTGGGAAAGGAAGGTTTTAAACTATAATGGGATTTTTGGTAGTAGTAGGCAGGTGGGAATTTTGTACGTACCTAGCAGGGTACTATTTCCCATGGAAGCAACACCACTTAAGTCACAATGGGATTATTAGAGGCAGTAGGCAGGCGAGAATTTCTTACCTACCTGCCTTGTAGGGTGAAAATTCCCATTGTGAAATAAAAAGAAAATCATTTAAAGTATTGATGGGATTTTCTTAACTGCCTTGCAGGGTAAAAAATTCCATTATAAAAGTCAAATAGCTTAAGTGGATCATGAGATTTTTGGGGCTGCGGTGCAGGGTGAATAATCCCATTGAAAATTGGCTTTTAAAAATAGAAATGGGCTATGTCAAAAAGTGCGACCCCTTTTGGAATAGAGGGACAACTTTAATGGCATTAATTAATTAATTCTATTTCCAAATTTGGCGCCCAAGCATGAGAATAAGTCAACAAGGAAGAAGAGGATAAAGGAAATTAGAAATAGAGTTCTAAAATTAAATAAATTTAATTTATTTAATGCAGCCTCCTCTCATGCAAAAAAGTGCGACCCATATTGAGGATAAATAATACTTTTTAGAGTATTAATTAATGAAATTAATTCTTATTTTTGGTGCATAAGGTCAAAGCACACTGTGAAGTCAATGTGGACTGGAAGTAGAAAGTTAAAATTAAATAAAATTAATTTATTTAGTGGCAGCCATGAGCATGCACAAAATAAGCGCTCAAATTGAAGAGAAAAGCATGTTAATTAATTAATTAATTGCCAAGAATAGGAGAGGCAATTATTAACTATAGAATGATGGAGGTTATATAAGAAAGGGCTGTCATAATGATGAATTAATTAATTTTTTAGCAAGGAAGTGCAACCCAGACAATTTTGGATCCCAATTAAGGAGGAATTTTGCATAGAAGGTGTTTTTACTGCTGGAAGGCTTCAAAGTTTGGCGTCTAGGTTTGAAGGAGCTTGAATTAAGTCTGATTAATTGTCTGCATAGTGGTACAAGTGCTTAGGTGAAGTTGATAAAATTCATGTTTGCTTTGCATGCAAACAAAACATCAAATTTTGGGGCAGCAGGCTTGATATATGCAGATTTTTATAATTAAAATCAAGTGTTCATGTTCCGGATGCCATCTTTGTCTGAATTAATTGTAGGAATTCATTACAGGTGCTTTTATAAGAGAAAGAGAGCTTAAATCAATGTCCAATACATTGAACATATCCTCTGAATCTGAAGAAATCTCCAGATCTGCACCGGTTGTAAAGAATTCTAACCGAATAAAGAGAAAAAGAATTGCTCAGACAAAGACAGATTCGGCCATGGCAAAGCGGGATGAAAAAGAAAGCTCAGCAGAGTCATGGATCACTTCCAGGTTTGCTGACATTGGAGATACAGATCTAGGTCCAGAACCTATTTCGTAACTGATTGATAGATCCAGAGTTGGAAAGACTTCTCTCATGCATGCAGTCAAAAGTAGTGGAATCATTCGAGCCTCAACATTCCCACCCACAGCTCAGTTGCCAGAATTCGTCATGGAGTGTGTTAGGTCTTACCACCCATTATCTAGATCAATCCGAGATGCTGTGGGGAAGACAATAATTCAGCTGGATGCACAATTCATCAATTATTGTCTGATGATTCTAGCACGACAAGTGGTGACTAGTATTAGCATACAGGATGCCGGCAACAGATGGGAAAAGCATAAAATTGACTGTGTGGGCATAATGAATAGCAGATATATGAAAAGCCCAGATCTCCATCCAAGTTCCCGAGAACTCTTCCACAATCCAATCTGGTACAAGAGGTGGATGACATTATCAAATTGTTATGCAGGATAAATGGCAAGGCTAACGCTCACAACTTCCGCACATGGATGTATGCTTTCATTAGGACCATTGAAATCAACAAAGCAGATTCAATAATCAATTGGTCAGAAATCATTAGTGACAACATTGGTGAGCAGCTCCGGAATGTGAGCCGTACTTACAACTTCAAAATGACTTCGTATTTGGTATATGCAGCAGCTTCGCAGGGTGTCTTCTCCAAGTGGATAGACGTGGTGTGCTTTCCAAGGATCCCATTTTTAAGTGCTATCCACAGCTTACTGTGCCCGCATGCAATAAAGATTACAAGGTGGTCAACGATGGATTCTTCTACAGATTCATTTGTAGGCTAGACGGCGATCTAAAGGCCAATAGGGTGAGCAAGGAAGCTTGGGAAGCTGTGTCCAAGATTGGCAGTATCTTCATCCAGTTTGTGGACTTTACATACCTTAGGGTCACCGACTTTTCAGGAGAACTAGTTAGGTTGCCCAGATATACAAGTGATAGATTGGTCGTCATGGAGTTGAGAAGACAACTCGTGGAAATGCATGACCTACAGTCGAAATGGCACAAGTCTACAGGCTTCTTCTCGATCACAATGGGCTATTACCGCTGCCAAAGTATTTATAAAGCCCGAGGAATTGAAGCAGAGATGTTCTCTGAGTACGAGCAAGAGTTCTTTCCAGCACGGCCAAACTTCGATCCATTTGGGGTGGCAAGGAAGACAATCTCCCAGGAGTACACGCATGTGCCTTCATTAGAAGATTTTTGGATGAAGTGCATAAGCGAGTACGAAGTTAGAAAGAAAGATTTTAGCAGGTTATCAGCGCGGGAAGTGTTTGACTTTGGATTAGCATGGATACCTGCAGATCTTAAAGATGATGTGCCTGTGTTACTTGACACATACCATCGGATGGGAGGAGATAGAGCTGTACTTCAGGAGAGCGTAGGTAGATGTCATACGATCGAGGAAAGGTCTGTTGCCGTTTTGGTCAATACTTCAAACTGGTTGTTGACGAAGGGATATTGCCTTGATGAAGCATTGATGAATCAGATCACAGGCAACTTCGGCACAGGAGATTACCTCAAAAGGAAGCACGAAGGAGAGAGCAGTAGAAGGCCTGAGAAGATTAAAGTGCACAGAAGGTCTAATTCAAAGGAAATGATCACTTCTATGGCTATGGTGTTAGTTTCGGCTTCTCCAGCATTAAGTACTTCACCGACTATTGCACCTCAGCAGGATACTGCCATTCCTCCGTTGAATCTGGCAACATTCATCTTTTCTCCTCAGACACTCCGTTCAGCACCTCTTCCTGAAGAAACGTTGACGCTGCAAATGGCAGAATTTGAAAGACCTTTCTCTTTGTATAATTCAAAGGATGACAGCCACACCACTGTAGCAGTTTCAGATGGAGAGGAATCAGAACGCGAGATAGTGGTACACTCGGCAACATTTCATTCTTCGAAAAGTAATTTCTCAGAATGGTTGGATTTGTAGTTGGTTCCAGAGGCTAGAGAGGAAATCAACTTGGAGGAACACGACTTGCAGCTGCTCCTGAATCTAAGCGGAAAAGACAAAAAACCTAAAGTTGCTAAGGTAACTTCAAGGTTGATCATTGAGGAGTCGGGGCAAAAGTTCGCTGAGATGTCAGTTCCAGCAGAGGGAAAGAAGAAGGATGAGCTCACGGCAGAAGATATAACTGTGACTAGAGTACCCATAGGTCAAGCCACCACAGAAGGATTGAAGCAGGACACACAGACATTGATAAATGCTCTATTCCTTAGGCTTGACAGAGAAAAGGCGGAGAAAGTTGAACTTCAGAAGCAAGAATCTCGGTTGTGCGAGATCATTGCCAAGGTTGCTAAATCTTCCACTCAACCAATTTCAGCACAAAAGTAGGTGAGTGATCATTTGACGCAGGAAGTGGAAGATGCAAGTAACTAGGTTAAAGCTATTGACGAATGAAAGAGTCTAATCATTCGCCAAGCTTCTGTACAACTCGAAGAGGTGTCAGCTCGTCTAAAGGTTATGAAAGATGCATCAAATTAGCTGAAGCAATTGGTGACAAACACGATAGATATGAACACAGTTGCTGAGAGTAACTTGAGTACTTTGGCCGAAATAAATAAGCTTCCGATAAAGGTGTTGATTGCGGAACAGATTGTGCCCAACGGATCAGTTGAGAAGGGGAAGTAGCTTGAGTTTGCAGTATATTTCCGTTTGGAGATCTGCAGAATTATGCTCAAAAGGATGCAGACACTTGAGAGTATGGCATCATCTTTACCAAACAATGTCATTGCTTTCACTAATGAGGAAGTGGTCGGGAACGTTACTTCATACATGAGGACCATTCCTAGCAAAGTGTCTAATTCCCTAGAAGGATCTCTTCTGATGGTGCAAGGGAGAATTGATGGAGCTATTAGGCCTTTCGCGATGAATTCCATTAGTAAGCTGGTGCTGCTGCAGTCAGATAATGAGAAGTTCGGGCCTAGCTTGGAGGATGTGGAAGCATGTATCAGGGTATTGAACGAAGGCTTGCTGCAATTCAGGACAAAAAAGGAAGCTGTGGCTAAGACAAATGGGAAGATGCTGAATTACATGTTCGACAAGTATATTCAGTATCAAAACAAAAAGAAGATGTAGATGTTACAGCTGGCGTGTCTTTCTTCTTCTACTCTTTCTTCTTCTGTTTTTACCTTCCCGGATATAATTGTAAAACTTTAAAGTTATTGGTTTTGAAACCATTTCTTTAAGTTATGTGGAACGATTCTATTAGTTAAGTGACAGATGTGTATAAGTTTGAGTATAGATTCGGATGCATGTCACTTGAAGAGAAATTAGAGGATGATGATTGTCAGATGTTATCTTTACTTCTTGTTTATGTTCCAGTTCAGTTGAGTTTCCCATTTGTATTTTCCCGTCTACATTTTATAAGTAGAGGAAGAACCTTCGGGTTAAGCATCAGAATTTGTAAGAAGCATTCTTGTGTTCCAGACTTTGTGCTGAAACTCCTGATAGCTATTTGAAGCAAAGGAATAGAAAGGAACAGATTTCTGGAGAACTTTGTGTCACGGTGCATTTTGGTTCTAACTTTTTATCTCAGATCTACTTATAAACTTTGGGTTATTTTAGATCTAGATCTGAAAGCTGCCTTTGCTTATAATTTTGTGTGTTAATATCTATTGGTCCTGTCTATGTGCATGCAATCAACTCTGTAATCTATTTATTGGGTTGCACATCTTCTCTATTTCTTCCCTGTGTTTTTATTATTTCTTTCTTCTTTAGATATTTCCTTTCTTTAATAGTTGCTTACTTGCTGCAAAACTATACAGCTATGGTTCATGAGTTGCATGGTTAAAGTAAAACCCCTAAATAGATACTAGCATATATTATTGACAAATCTTACACTGGAGTCTCATTGGTAAATGAGGGAGGTTTATCTCATGACTGCCTAGGTTTTCAGCTATGTAGAAAATCTAGGCAACATTATTTCATAGAAGAGTCTATTTACAACTAGATAGGTCCAAGCACCATAGGCTTCTATCACTCTGTCTCTCAAGCAAGTAAGGTCACACGACATGTATTCACAATGATCAGAACTGATTGCATTATTAACATTTACTCTTCTTAGGATAGAGTCCTTAGGGCTACCACAGAAGCATATCTGTTGGACGTAATTTATGCTCAACCATTCCCTAAAGTATAAACTTGGTCCAAGGTATGAACATTTCAGTTTTCTCACAATTTAAGCGCCATTTACAAAAATCATTCATTCCCAAGTGTTTAAATACCTTCACTGCAAATTACAGATGTTAAGTAGATTTACTCATTCATTCTATGCTAGCTTACTATGAATAATCATAATCCTTACCAACTTTTAACAATCTACCATCACTAGGGTAGGCTTTTAAACTTCCACACACTCATAAATCTGGTTTTCTTGAGTTAACTTTGCAAGGTATGTGCAAAAGGAACAAATATTAAATTTATGCTTTCCTGATGTGGCTCTTGATATGGTCAAGCTATATTTCAGGGAGTAAATTGTGGAATTCACTCAATTCCTTAGTGTCATCCGTTTTATAACCCACTTGGAAGATGCAACTATAAACACACAACTGTTGTCAAGTTCAACTATGTTTATGCCATTTACTATTATAATTTCAAATAAGGAGTGACCATTACCATATTTTACATTAAGATTGTACATGTATAGATACAGTCACAGAAGGAGGTGTACAAGGCATACTCGGATCTAATGTAAACACTACAGTAGGATGGAAATCCAAGTAATCAGAATACAATCCAACAGTGATGGTTGAATAAATACCAAGATCATAGTCATATTAATCAGGTCATGACCTGCCGTCATAATCTCTTCTTCTTCTCGTTCGTAAGGTACAATGATATTGGGGACCATTATCAAGTAGGGTATTCAAAGATTGCTATGACAATGTCCGATACCAAAATTTCACACTCTGATTAAGGCCTTTAGACAATCATAAAGTAAAAGAAGATGAAGTTTCAACATGAATCCTCACCAAACTCAGATTTCAAATCAAGCAAAGAATTTTAGGAAAGTTTCAGTTAGTACAATAAGCACATAAAAGAGTATAAATCAGGGATCTGAACAAATACCAGACCCCAGGCATATATCATAAACATTAACAAGGTATGGTTTGCTTAACCCAGGTTCTTATAATGTAAGGATGCATGCTGGTACAGAGAATAATTTTGTTTACTCATTGCCAATAACCCTAAAGGTATATCCATAGACCAATTACAATTTCTTTCTTCATTGTAAATCTTTATGGTTTACACAAAATTCATCTGTTTCTACAGAGTACAATCAACAAGATCAATCACAAGGATGATAACAATGCTCAATTTCAATCTTTTGTAATAGCACAAGTTCAGATATTTCTTTCACATTACCGGTCATAGATTCAACAATTAGGTTCCTTTCTCCTTTCAACTCGAATACAATGCAATTCCTGTCAATCTTTCTTTCTTCTTCAGACACTCATTTTGCATATGATAACCAGTTTTACATGTATCAAGAAATTATATAGCCGGGGGATAAATTTCAAATCTTTAGTTTTAAGACAGATTTTCTACATTTTCTTCTTTTTCAACCTTATAAAACAGAATATAGTCAAAAAGATCCCTTACCCTAATCTATTTTCCCCCACATTCATTAAGTTTCGTTTCAGATGACCAATATATTTTTTGCAAGATAAAGGTAGAATAACTAACATTACACTTCTCAAAAACTTGTGTAAATTTCTGGATTTCAATGTCATTCCAACTGCAACTAGGACACTGCCTCGGTTCCACACCAATGCACATTTTCTTTGCTTCAATTATATGCTTACAATTTTAACAAGACAAGCCATTCCAAAGAAAAACGATGCTTGTTAATAACAAAACCAAGGATAAATCATTTTCCTTGAACAATTTTGCCATCATAGACGGTCAAAGGCCGAGATGCTCTATTTATAGCAAGCAAGGAAACAAGTGCACTAATCAAAGTATATGCTTTTCAATCAAGATCAAGACAGTGGAATATCTAAGTCCACTATCTGAATGTACGTCTACACATGTAAAACTATCCTACAGGCTTTGTGTCCAGTCACAACTATGAGAAATCCCGGCCTTATGACAATCTTACCTGCCAATTCTAGAAATACAGTGGAAACACTACTGAGAGTTAGACCACATATTCAAATTGAACTCTATGCAACTCAATTGTCTTCATCCTTCAGAAAGTGAAGATTCATTGATCTTAAAGAAACTATAATTATTCCAAAACTCTGAATTATTTCAGATTCATCAAAATTTCAGAGGTTCTTCCTTATCCTGCATTGAAACAGATTAACCACAAAGGTGAGCGAGAGATGGCTTGTAATCCCTGTCAAGGTGAGCATTAAAAATAAGAACTTCTTTCAACCCAAAATCAATCTCTGACATGTTCATGGCAGAGAAGGTTACAGTCGCAATTCCATGGTAATCAAACTATGCCATTTCTCTCATGTCACAAAGATCATAAAGGAGGACTGAATCCTATAGGGTAAGTAATATTATTCAGAAAAGTTCTTAAACAACATCATTATACCTCCAGAGAGGTGGTTCATTCTATTAAGTATCACATTGCAAGAAATCAGAATAACCAAGCCCCACATTTGCTACACTAAATGGGAATAAAACTCCAATGCAGGCCCATAAACCCTAACAACTCATACAATAAAAAATAATGGGTGTAGAGGTCATAAGTGTAGATAGGTGCAGCAAAAGTTCACACACCATATATGAAAGTACGTTCTTGCAGCAAAAGTTCACACACCATATATGAAAGTACGTTTTTGTAACAAAGGGATTAATTTCCATTATTTGACCAAATCAAGGCACCTTTGTGCAAGCATATATGCCCAGAGGGCTTGTTATTAGCTCATTTCATATGGGTGGTTATAGTTTGGCAGATGGCCATGCATGCACAAGTTTGTAACCACCTATACTAATGACCCCTGTAGTGAACTTCAGCAATAAAACCAGAATGCTGAAGAAGTGTAAAAGACAATCATAAAAACCAACCAAAAGATTGAACTTGTTATTTAAACCAAGCCTTGGTTATGGATATCATGCCTATTTACAAATGACCATTGTCTGATTAGATGATTTCTTAACTGGTGTCCTTGCATGGCCAGGATCCCAAACTCCTTTGCCTCCCTAGTTCTCGCTCAGAAGTGAGAGGGGAATGTCAAATGGATTTTGCTATAATACCTATGAAATTACGCTGAAGTGTTTGGGTTTCCATACTATATACCTCACACTGTTCATTATCCCTTTTATCGTTTCAATCAAAATCCATTCCATGCAAGTTCTGCGCGTAGTCTTAATATATACAAATCAATACTATCCATAACATGCAATCAGCTTGAATGCAATGCAAGTATCATTATGAATACAACTATCTGTAAACTCGAATACTATCCAAAGTAAGCAGGGCACATAAATGTCAGTCCCAAAAACTAAGGTAACTCCTTCTATTTAGAAACTCATGAATTGATTAGAGTAAAAGAGCAAAAGCACTCTTTTAAACCATATTTCACACAAATCAAACTCGATTTGATGATGCATTTGGGTCCTTAACCTGTTCCCATAAAACTATAGTCGTTATTTTCCACAAGTCAAAATAAAACAATGATGTCCCAAGCTTATGATAACCCATTAGGGATTAAAATGTTTGAGTTGTTATTTACTCATACTAGCTTGTAAGTTCACCATAACAATGGTTATAAAAATTGAAAGTCAAGTGACATGTTTATTAGAGTTCTTTATCAAAAGTTAATGTTGGAATTCAACACTAAAAAATCCCTTAAATCAATACTAAAAGAAATAACGCAAGATTTTCTAAGCAAGGTCCAATGATAATTCTTGCCTCTTGTAATCCACAAGAAGGTTAGTAATGTGGATTATAGTCTAATTACAAGGAATAAGCAACTTTTTATATCATCAAAAGTTTTTAAATCTACTTCTCTAAAGTTTAAACAATGTCACATAAGCCCTTCAAAGAAACAAGGTTCTTCTAGTGTTAATCAATTCATTCCTTTAAGGTCCTGAAACAAGGCTTACTCTTAAGTCAAATGTCGCTCAAGGAGAGCATTAGCATTGCTTACACTGCAAGGCTTACCAAGCAATAGATGTCATTCATATCAGACAAAGTCATGTCATCACGGTCCACTGAGGTGTGCTAATTACATAAACAACTAACATAAGTTGTTACTTACACAAGCAAGGTCCAACATTGCTCCTAAGAGTGCTCGTGTCTCTTGTTGTTGACACATGTCACGTAGTTGCCCCACACATTAATGAGACCTTAGATCACATTTAACAGTTAATATGGGCTTATTGACAATCCAACAGGTGTCAAATTGTGGGACCCCAAAATGGGATGTAACGTGAGGTTGAATAACCAATCTTTGACGTGAACATTCCATCTCTATGGCTTGGCCCCATATGTAGCTTTGCAATCATAAAGGTACGGTCTTCCCAACAGTAACTTGCAAGTCTCAAGAGGTGCGATGTTGTATGTGACATTGTCCTCCATTGGGTTGACTTGATACTAGGAAGTACATTATTCTTGGACTTGTATATGTTTTGTTGATTGGATCTCCTACTTGCAAAGTGAGTAGGGATGAGGAAGTAGGAAGTACAAGGCATTGGGTCACGTCTTGTAAAATGATGTTCTTTTGACTCCCACTATCGATGATGTCGTGGAGAAGTATTCATTTGACCCAAAACTTCATTCGACTCAAAACTTCATGTGGAAGAGATGTTTGTCTTCCTCTGAAGCTTCAGTGGAAATGGCATTGGTAATTGAATAATAATTATTTGGATCAATTTTGCATGTGGCTACATAACCTGATGTAGATTGCAAGTAGTGATTGTCATGTATGGTATTCATAATCATTGCACGTGTGAGTTATGTCAGTATGGTCTTCCCAATCCTTTGTTGATCTGCATATAACTTGTCACTAAGCTCTCATCAATAAAATTGTGAGTAGCTCCACCATCTATCAAATCTATGATTCTTTGTCTATGAAGAATGCCCTTAACACGAAAAGCATAGTACCTTGGTGCTCTAGATAAAGTGGCCAATGTTCCATTGCTTGCTCTTCTTCTTCCTCGTGATCAGTTGTCTCTTCTTTATCTTCTACATCTGAAATACCTTCAATATAATGTGCTGCCCCTTTTGGAAGACAACGGTGATTAGGAGTCCAAGGATCTCTACATGTAAAACATAGTTTTTTCCTTCTAATCTCATTCCTAGTCTTAATTTCCTTGCTGTTTTTACCCCAATCTTTTACATCAAATTTATTTTGAAAAGGCTTACCTTGTTGCCCATAATTTGGTGTCTTTGGCCCACTTGATGAAGAGGCCTTTGGCTGTCCAAACACTCCCTTTTGCTACCGAAAGGTGCGGATTTTTACTGTTGTCCATACTGTAGATTTCTACCCTTTGGAACCGAATTTTCCAAGTCCAATGCCTTTCTAATTGCACCTTGTAGAGACGGGGGGCTGAATGCTTTAACAAGACCTTTTAGTTGCTCTTCTAACCCTTCCATAAATAACAATACTAACCTACTTTCGCTGATGTTAGATACCATAACTGAAAGCCTCTCAAAATAAAAAATATAGTTCTCTAAAGATCTTGCTTGCTTAAGTTGTGCTAGCTCCTTGAAGTACATATCCGGATCCATCCTATCAAATCTTTTAGTCAAGCATGAACTGAATTCTCCAAGTGTAGTAATGGAACCATGACCTTGGGTGATCAACCCATGTTACCACAACTCATGTGCCATTCCCTCTAAATGCAAGGTTGCAAATTTGAGGGCTTCTTCTTCATACATTGGGTTTAAAGAGAGATATGTATCAAACTTTTGTAGCCAAGTTCTAGTAGAACACTTTTTAGTCCCATCAAATGAAGGAAGATTTATCTTACCCAACCTTTGCTGAATGCCCATCGTTGGTGTCTTTTGGTGAACTCTTCGATTCCTCCTTGAACATTTGCTATTCTTCATTTGGCAGTAGTCTCTAAAAGAATGCATTTCTCTTACTCGGAAACTAAGTTGTGCATAGTCATCACCCCATGCTTCCACATCATCCACATCATTTTGGGCTTCCTCTTCCACTGGTTCTTCTCTTTGTAGGAATTGAACTTTAAAGTAGGATGAATAGCATTGGAAGGATTTCCGGTTGGTCTCGTAGAACTTCCTTCTCCATTGTTGTTTGCTCCATGATTATTGCATTTTTTCCTTGCAGGACCCTTGCCAAGTCTCTAATAGTGCTGGTAAATGCATCACGCATTTCTCTTTGATTTTCTCTCATAGTTTGTTACTGCTCTCTCTAACTTTTAGTGATAACTTCATTCATATAGCTGAGAGTATCATTGGGAGGAGCCTTTTGATCATGTTCTTCCATAGTTCCTTTCTTTGGAGAACCCCTTTGAAAAACTAAAGGGTTTATTCTAGGTTGCATACAAATCTGATTTCTGCCCTTTGTTTCTCACAGGCTGGGAGGATTTCAAGTTTTGATACCACTGTAATGTCCCCTAAAGGACAAGATTGAATGCACAATGGATTCCACCACAAACCCAACTGAAAATAGAACACCAATACAAAAGAGAATATTGCAGATCTATTTTCTTCTAGAAATTGGGTTTTGAACTAGAGAAGGAAAATACCACAAAAATACTGAACACCTCTTTTTTCTGATTTTTTTGTATAAGTACTGATTTATAGAAAGGTACCAAAATAGGAGCTCCAATTTCTAATTTTTATCTAAAAGAAGTCGGCAGATCAGATCTGAAAGTACAGCTGGAAATGAGGGTTTTAAACCCCATAAGTGGCTCCAAAAATTATATCTTGAATGGCTAAAACCCAACTTCAATACAGAATAGCAAATTTGAATTATTACTCATCTCTTTATGCCAAAATAGACCCTAAATTGTGTCGCTCTAGCTGAAATAAATAATTGTTCAATAACCAGATTTATCCCGAGTCTTCAACACAAAATGGTGGGTCCAAAGGGAGAGTTTCTGTTCTCCCTTCCAATTTTCTTGAGGGTTTTCGTCCTCAGAAATTACAGTAGTAGTTGCTTATCTCTCAAGCAAAATTTAGAAAATATGAAGATGCTAGAATGATCCCAAGCAAGTCGACACCCTAAACTGGGTCACTTCATGTAAAATAAATAATGGTTCAATAACCATATTTATCTTGAGTCCTCAACACAAAATGGTGGGTCTAAAGGGAGAGTTTCCATTCTCCCTTCCAATTTTCCTAAGGTTTTTCGTCCTCAGAAATTACAGCAGCAGTTGCTTATCTCTCAAGCCAAATTTAGAAAATATGAAAATGCTAGAATGATCCCAAGCAAGTTGACTTCTCCCTTTAAGGAAAGAAGAGACCCAAAAGGTGACCACCTAAACAACCAATCATCAAACACTGAATTGTTTTATGCATTTTTCACCCGCTTTCCTTCTTAAGGCTAGTCGCATTTTTCCCTAGAGGGGGTACAAAAATATAATGGCCTTTTATCTTTTCTAAATTCCCATTTCCCCTTCTTAAGGCAAGTCGCAATTTTCCTTAGGAGGAATACAAAATATAATTGGGCCTTTTTCTTTCCTAACTTTGCTATTTTTATTAAGTCATAAAATTATTATAAGTGTTTAATATATTTTTCTTCTTTGAATGAAACTTTATAATAATTTAAAAATTACTTAAGTCACCCTTATGTTTCCCCCTTAGCTATCGGGTAGACAAAATAGGCCAAGGGTGTTCCGTAATGTTATTTTAGAAAGAGGGACAATTCACATGACGAAGAATGCGAAAACGCGAAGCACGAGGATCATACGGGATGACATGAACATCGACCAAATTGCGCTCTGGCAGCGTGATGAGGTCTCATGGAGTGCGAGCATCAACCATAATGTGCATGCAAGGATTCAACAAAGAGGAAATCTCATAAGTCCATCTCATAGATCTGAAAACTACATTGCCAGGATACGGATACGAGTATCCGTTTGGATACGGATACGATACGTGGATACGTCAATTTTAAAAAACCCTTGGATACGATACGTCTTGGATACGTCCGTACATATATATTAAAATATATATATATATATATATATATATATATATATATATATATATATATTATGTACATCTACTCATTTTACTCATTTTTTAGTCCATAAAAAACTGAAATAGTAATACAAAACTTGAATCAATGTTCAAAACATTCAATATACTTAAGACTTTGCATTTTTATTGATCATGTGGCTGCCATACATATGATATACGAATATCATGTTAACATGAATACAAACAAAACTTGAAATTTGAAAAATATACTAGTAACTAGATCCATGTTCAAATTTTCAAAACAAACAATATACTTAAGATTTTACATTTCATTGTTCATGTGGCTGCCATACATATGATATAGGAATACAAACAAATCTAGAATATATCATCTAGATTTTCCTCAAAATCAAGTTCATGTGTGCGACTTGCGCTAGCTCCACTTTCATTAACTCCACTCTCCGCTCCTTGCGAACTCCCTTGAGCGTCATCTTCGCCATCAAATAATAAAAGTTGGGCAAGCGTGGCTACAGAGGCATCCAAGTCTGTGGTCTCTGGAATAAGATCCCAAAGTTTGTGAGGCCCTCTAGCATACTCCTCAGACTTGTGTGACAAGAGGCGCAAATTGGAGTGCACATATACCAAATCCTCAGCTTTTTCAGATGCCAACTTGTTTCTTTTAGCTGAGTGGATAAAGCTATAAGTACTCCAATTCTGCTCTGCAGAAGAATTACTAGCCACCTATTACAACAAAGTTAGAAAATTGAAATGCAAAGACAAGTTAGTATCCTAAGTTCTAACTTAATAAAATTTTAAATATTCGAAATGATTCTAAATTTTAAAATTTATAAATGTTATACATGTGAAAGAACTTTTATAGCAATAGGACGTAAGTACTTTGCATCATGGCCATGTACACGCCACCATGTGGTTGGAGTCAAGCTACTCTTGTCGAAAAGAGCCTCAATCGATTGCATGTTGCCTTCTAAACTAGTAAACATGCCTATTTCACTTCTGACCACACTGGTTATAGATGGATCAAGAAAAATTCTTCTGAATGCTACCCTGGTTCCATTTCCAACTTCGGAGTCAGAAAATGGTGCTTGCCTATTTGGTAGCCCTAGTACATCAGAGCTATAGTACTTTGGGGTCAGTGCATAAGCAAGATGTAATGAGGTGGTCATTTTATTCCACCTCTTCATGACCACAGTCTTGACCTCACCGTAGAAGGTCTCTTCTGGATCTAGACCTTTTTTTGTATTATATCTCTGATACGCTCAAGTATGGAATCAATGCCATCATATATCTCTCCCAAGCATGCTTCATTAGTATCTACATATCGGATCATGGAGAGAATGGGTTTTGTAAAACTCAACAAGTACTCAACCTTGGCCCACCAATCCTCATCAAGGACCCATGATTTTACCCTTGTAGCTTTCTCTGTATTTGACTGCCTCCACACTGACCAAACACTGCTGATAACCATACTGCTTAAAGCCTCTCTCACCTTCACAAGCCATCTCAAAACAAGCGTGTGAGAGGTAAATCTAGTTTCTACAACCTTCAACAACTCTAACCTTGAGAATTTCCTAAAAATTGGCTTGTGACATATGATGGTTTGTGATAAACATTTGAATGTCATTTGCCTCAGAATAAATTTGCTCAATCCATGGGATTTTCCCAATCTTTTGGAGCATCAAGTTAAGGGAGTGGACAGCACAAGGGGTCCAAAAAATGTGCTCATATCTACCCTCTATGATCATTCCTGCTGCTTTACAATTTTTAGCGTTGTCCGTGATGACTTGGACAACATTATGGGGGCCCACCGACTCAATTGCCTCTATTAAAATGTTAGCAATAAATTGTGCATCCTTGACTTGCCCTTCACAGTCAATGGCTTTAAGGAACATTGCCCCTTTAGGGCATACTGCAACAACATTTATGAGGGGTCTATTTCTAGCATCTTTCCATCCATCTGAAATGATGGAAACCCCTGTTTCCTTCCATGAGTCTCTGATTGGCTGCAAAGTCTTGTGAATGTGTTCCACTTCCTTTCCCAAGAGTGTGGTTCGAACTTTTTCGTAACCTGGGGATTTGTACCCTTGTGGAGCTTCATTGATACCCTTCACCATTTGATGCCAATATGGAGATCTCAATACATTAAAGGGCAGCCCACATGCATAAATGCATCGAGCAACAACCTCATCAGCAACCTCCCTCTTTTCAATATTAAATGCTTTCTCCAATGCTCCTTTTGGCCTTTTTCGTGAGCTCTCTGGACTCTCTTCATCAAATGGTTGACTTTGAGTTTGAATGAAAGGATGAGAAGTAGGTCTAGGTGTGGGTGGTAGTGATGAAGCCCTTCTTTGCGAAGGAATTGTTCTAGTTCTATTTCTTTCAGCTTGTTTATCAGCCTCCTCTTGCTCTCTTAGGTACTTTGCCATTTTTTCATTTGATATTTTTGGGCACCTCTTTATCCCCACACCTCCAACACCAATCAAATGGATTTTCACTCGACTATATGAGGATCTGTACTGAGCTTGGCAACCATGACATATCCAGACCCGACACCCACCACCAACAATGTTGTCTACCACTGTCACATGTCTCCAAAGAGGGGAATTAGGATCATGTCTCACAGGAACTGATGTGTTTTCAGCTTGGCCTTGCACTCCACCCGAAGCAGAACTTGATGCCATCCTAATTTGTTTTTGATCACCAAGATCACCATAACGCCGCGAGGTGAGAGCATACACAGAGTTAGGATGTTTAAAAAATTAAAAACATTTTGCCTTAACATAAATAAATTAGTTATGTCATCCTAATCTGTTTTTGATCACCAAGATCCGCCATAAAAAGCGCGAGGTGAGAGCATACACAGGTTTAGGATGTTTAAAAAATTAAAACACAATTTGCCTTAACATAAATATATTACTAATTAGTTATGTCATTCTAATCTGTTTTTGATCACCAAGATCGCCATAAAGGCGCGAGGTGAGAGCATACACAAATAAATTTAGGAAGCTACACAAATCGCCAATGAAAAATTTTAAAAACAAATACATTAACATTGAACAATGCATTTAAAATAAAAAAATGATTTTTTACCAATTAATAAATTAAATAACCATAAACTATGCCATCCTAATCTGTTTTTGATCACCAAGATCGCCATAAAGGCGCGAGGTGAGAGCATACACAGATTTAGGAAGCTAAAAAAAAATAAAATACATTAACATTGAACAATGCATTTTAAATAAGAAAATGATTTTTTACCAATTAATAAATTAAATAACCCTAAACTATGCCATCCTAATCTGTTTTTGATCACCAAGATCGCCATAAAGGCGCGAGGTGAGAGCATACACAGATTTAGGATGTGTTTAAATTATAAAATTTAAAAAAAATGCAACATAATAAATAAATAAATAACCGTAAAAAAATAAAACGAAAGGATGAATTAAAAATAAAATTAAAAATAAAATTAAAATTAAAATATGGTATACTTGTAGAGTGTAGTGTAGAATCGTAGATCCTAGTTACCTCTAAAATTTTAAAACAATCTCTTCCTCTCAAGTCTCAACAATGGCTTCTTCTCCTTCTAAGTTCTCCTCCTTGCAATGATGGACTCCAAACAATAGAAGCAATCGTTGCCCCTCCTTCAAATCTTTGCCTCCTCTAAGCTCTTTGCAAAACCTCCTTCCAATCTTTGCCTCCACTAAGCTCTTCACAACTCTTCTTTGGCTCTTTGCTCATTCACTTGCAAAAAGACAATGAAATTGTTTGTGTGATTTCAAATGAGAGGGGTGGGTGCTTTTTATAACTTTTTGTGGGGGAGAGGGTGTATTATTTTATTCATTTAGTGTTTAGGGTTCGGTTTTAGGGAGTAGAAAAGTCAGAACATTAAAAAAAAATGAAATAGAACTAAAAAAAAAACGTATATAATGAGCTGGATACATACCTGATACGTACAGGGTATGTCAGGATACGTCACAGATACATCTATACATATCCGTGACGTACCCTGACGTACCCCGTACGTATTAGGGACGTATCCGTATCGGATACGTATGCAAGGGGATTCGGGGGGGTTTGGAGTATCCATGCAACGTACTCTGAAAATGATAAGGGGTACAAATAGGGGGTGTTGTGTAACCCCCAGTGCCTGCAATCATGACCTCAAGTGGAGAAGAGGAGTTACATTCCAGAAATGGGAAGTAACTTCCATATGATACATATGAGACACTAATACATAAGGAATCTCATAATGACTCCTGTGACACCTAGACCTATGACCTCACCTAAGTGAGATGACCTGCCATGTGGCGTGGAAAATGACTTACACCAACAGTGTGCATGTGATTTGGGCTTGGAAAACCTCTTTTCCAGTCATTTCTGTTAAAAATCAGATTTGCAGGTGTTCCTTCTAGGTTTAGAAATTACCCCATTGGGGACATTACAAGGATAAATCACTTCACACCTACTCAACAATCCACCGGAAGATGACTGCAATTAGTTTCTACCCATACTCACAAATATGGAAAGCAACACAAGACACAAGGACTAAAACCTTTCTCTGATACGAGATGATGCAGTTGCAATTATGGGTCTCAATAAGGAGATGCCTCATACCATGCACCCCTCATAATACATAGCGGACTAAGAAATAAAATGCAACACAACTCCTATCTTTATTGAGTCAATCTTAGGAAATGCAATGCATTCGCATATTAACAATCTTACAACGAGATGTGTTACATCATTAGATTTGCATATCTCTTCTTGCTAACTTGCGATCTTTATAAGTATAACTTTGTCAAAATACTTTTATCTTCATCAATTGACAACAATCCTTTAGCATGGGCGGAGGGGCATGCCTATATAGACACAAGACCCACCTACTCACAATATTACCTCGATGCTAGAAGTTCCCCACTTGACACTAAATACTGAATTATGTCGTTATGATAACAAATGACAAGCTTAAATGTGATCCAATCACATTCCATGATTCATCACATTCAATACAATGGTTAAATGATATCATATCATACCAATTGGGTGTGCACAATCTTCCATTTGCGTTGATGCTGAGAAAAAGACAGACAAAAAATTTTCGCACAAAGCATCACATATTACAACCAATCGAACAACAAATGCGCGCACAATTACGATTGTGTGGGTCGTTACAAACATAGGCATAATTAACAAACATGTGCAAAAGAACAACACAAAATGTGTGTACTTGCAGGCTTCTTAAAACTATACTAGGACAACTGTGCACAACAAGACTCGCGCAAAATAAAGACCCAAAGCCTATATGCAACTGGAAACTTGCACACTTCTTTACTTAGCTCATTTTCCTAATCAAAACATGTTTTTGACTGATGTAGGATTATAAGTCAACTTGGATTCTCCTGCATCATTAAGCCCCTTATGTCATATTATTCACTTCTCCTAAAAAGCATTTATAGTTAACGCTAAAGGTATGACTGCCAATGTGTAATTTGAAGCATCTTCTTAAATCTTGAATGGAAATTAAAGATTATGTAGTCTCATTGTTTGCACAGAAATCTTTTGTTTCAATGTTTGCAAAGCAGTTTCCCAAGGTTTTTTGTAGTGAAATTTAGCAACTCCTATTTACAAATCATTGATTGGTATTGTAATGTTTTAGAAATTGGAAATAAACATATGAAGGTACCAAGTTTTTTTGATGATATTTCACACCTCATACTAGATTAGTAAGTCAATTGCTCAAGTATTAATAGGGCTTATCTTCAACTCCTTGCCACCAACCTTGAATCCATGATATATAAATGATTGTCACACAGATTCACACTTCAAATTTTCTTATAGTTGATTTTGCACAATGTTTGAAAACTGTTTTTAGACGATCCAAATGCTCTTCCCAAATGTTTCTAAAGTTGAATATATATTCAAAGTACACAATCACAAAATGAGCAATGAATTTCCAAAGAACTTCAGTCATCACTCTCATGAATGTCTCTTGTTCATTGCACAAACCAAATGACATCACTAAACACATATGATTCTTGTGTGGGTTCTTCATCACTGTCTTTCCGATAGTCTCTACTTGAACCATGATTTGATGGTACCCTATCTAACAGTCCAATTTAGTAAACTATATTGTCTTTTGCAACCGATCCAACAAATTTTCTATCCTTGGTAAAGAATAGTCATTCTTGGTGGTTATCTTTTTCAAGTCCCGAAAATTCTTGTATTTTGCTGGTTGATCTCAAAATCCAAAACTGAAGTTATGTAAAGACCTATAGTCACCTATATTTTCATGTTGTATTAGGTGCTTTTAGTGATAAGTCTTCAAAGTCTAAAAAAACATCCTTCTTGCATAGTCACTTCTCGCATAGTAAAATCATCAAATCACTCCCTTTGTTTGCTGTTGTATTATTGTGAAGATACACATGTAAAATCCTTGTATGATCAAATGCCACTATCGTCCAGGTACCCTCTCCACAAATCCTTTCTTGATGGTATTTTAATTTAAGGTTTAGTGAAAATCTTGCCTTTTGCGGGCTATACAACAAATTATTTTCCCTCGGCATAGGATATTTATGATCCACATACTTCATGCACATAGTTTATAACATGGACACTTTGATCCACATGTTAGTGCCTAGGACCAGTTGTGTGGTGGAAAACCACATACTTAGACATAAAGAATGTATCGTAAGCAAGCTAAACAAATTAGTTAACTAACACATTCAAATGCTATGCAGAAATGAGATATTTATTCAATATTCAGAATGTGGAAAGTGTGTGTACAATGAATTAGTGAGGCTAAGAGGAAAAGTTCTCGTGATTAAAAGGCGAATGCATCCTTCCTGATTTGTATAGTCTAGTGTGAAAGAATAAAAAACTATAGATGTGTTTGAAGTTAGATAAGCAGGGCATGTTGTCTCTCTACTATCTGGTCTATGTGAGCGCACTCCGCTCTAGGGATATAGATGTTCGATGATCAGATGATTGACAGGTAAATGCTATAGTACACATATGTAGTAGACACATAATTATGTGTACACAATGTATGATTATAGGTAGCAGTTACAATTGAAAATGGATGCAAGAGACGCTTCACCTACCCTACTGATAAATGTTGTGATCCAACGTGCAGCATTGCAGACGAGATGTTTGTCTCTTGCATGGTGCGGGTATGGCATTTGCTACTTGGTGTGTTGCATGACAACGAAGTGTTGACAAGACAACACTAAGTGTAGAAGTCGTGCACAGGTTTGCAACAACATTTGGTATGTGAAGGAGCAAGTGTCTGAGTGTACCACGAGGCAGCGAGGTGCTGAGTAGCATTGTTCAAGGCTATGAAGTAGTGTGCGACATTCTAGGAGCTACGAATACTATGTGCGGCATTGGAATAGCTGCGAACATTAGGAAGGAGTTGATGCATGACTACATAAGCTGCGAATGTAGTGCAGTGAAGTATCAAGATAGTGGAAACAACGAATATTGAATTTTGCAAGCAAAGGGCTATAGAAGTTGTGAGGTCTACTAAGACCAATCAAACAAGGCAATGCAACACTTAGTGAATGGCACCAAGTGTTGGGTGAGCTGTAAGGCAAGTGAGATTTGCATAATGTACTGCAAGGGGTTATGGAAATGTTGCGTGAAGCATGAATCTGTATCAATGCAATGAGACACAACGAGGGTAAGGAGCTCAAGTCATGCTAGAGGAGTGAGGAGGCTTGCATGGTTTTGAGCTACTACAAGGTAGGCTGCGAGGCTACACACAAATCATTTGCCCTTTCTTCAGAAGCAATGCTCCCCATTGAATTTGCGAGCCTGAGGAGCTCAAGTTCTGCAAGAGGAGTGTAGAGACTCGCATGACTGTGAGCTGTTTTGAGGCTGAGGAGCTCAAGTTCTGCAAGAGGAGTGCGGAGGATTGCATGACTGCGAGCTGTTACAAGGCTGGCTACAATGCTACAGGGTGTAATGAGTTGCGAGGTTACACACAAATCATTTGCCCTTTCTTCAGAAGAAATGGTCCCCATTGCATTTGCAAGGTTGGGGAGCTGAAGTTCTGCAAGAGGAGTGTGGAGGCTTGCATGACCGCAAGTTGTTTTGAGGCTGAGGAGCTCAAGTTTTGCATGACTGCGAGCTGTTGCAAGGCTGGCTGCAAGGCTACGGGTTATAATGACAATGTCCAATACCAAATGTTCACACTGTGACTCGGGCCTTTAGATAGTCATAAAGTAAAAGAAGACGAAGTTCTAACATGAATCCTCGAAAAGCTTAGATTTCAAATCAATAAAAGCATTTTAAGAGAGTATTAGTTATTACAATAAGCACGAAAATGAGTATAAATCAGGGATTTGTACAAATACCATAACCCAATCATATACCATATAAATTAACAAGGTATGGTTTGCTTACCCAGGTTCTTATAATGTAAGTAGTCATGTTGGTGCTAAGAATAATTTCATTTCCTCATTCCCAACAACCCTAAGGGTACATCTTATAGACCAATTGCAATTTCATTCTTCATTGTAAATCATTACAGTTTATATAAAATTTTCCCCTTTCTACAAAGTACAATCAGCAAGATTAATTACAAGAATGTAATGTCCCCTTTTAGGACAAGTTAGGAATCAACATAAACTTGATCACACAGCTGAAAAATAATTAACATTCAGACCCCAACTGCTGCAATTTTCAAAAATTCATAACTTTGGCTAGAGAAGTCCAAATGGGCTGAAATTTTGGATCTTGGGACACAAAAATATGAAGAATAATATCCTAAAATCAGTTTTTGCACAGCCAACATAAAACCCTAATTTTCCCCTAAAACGTAAGTCGCCCAGTACATTTAGAGCATCTGATCAACTCCAAAAGTTATGAAGTTAATTTCTCCTTATTCCTCCTAATTTCTACAACCAAAACCCCTGTTAAATTGATCCCATTCGAACCCTTTTCAGATCTAATTTTTATATGAGCAGATAGTAAATAAAATTGTACCCAGAACAACTGAAACTTCAAAAATTAATATCTCACAAAATACTTGGAGTTTTGGCATGTAACGAATTGCACAATAAAGTAGAAATCATGAGCTTTTAAATGAACTAACAAACTAAATTTTCTAAACATTGAAACCCACTCAAATCTGCCCCTCAAATCTTCCTCCAAGTCACTAGGGTGAGAATAAAATATTTAAATAATTTCCAGCTCACAAAACCCTTCCAAAACCCTCAAACAATCAGCCCTTGCTCAGAAATAATTAATTAATTGCAGCAGCATACAAATCTATCATCAATATCCCCAATATATGATGGAACACACCCCAAACCAAGTCAATTTGCCCTTAATAAATTGCAGCAGTGAATAAGCACACAATAGTACCTCAAAACATTCACCCACATGCAAATTTATACTTCAAATAATTGCGTCACACCCTAGAGCAAGTCGCCAATGCTAGAATGGAGGAATTATTGCATAAATTCATTCAACACAATAGAGCACAATGGAGAGAACAATGGAGTCTTTAATATTCTTCAATAATGGATCCAAATGAGAGAGAGCACAATGCAAGAACTAGGGCATACATCCCATTTCTCCAAGCATGGAGAGATATCAAAATGATCAATCAACATATCCACTAGAGGAAATGCGACCTCCTTTTAGAGAACTAAGGGGTGCAATATCCAATGACGCACCCTTTTCCTTTTTGGAGGGAAAACATAAACTCAATTAAAATATTAAATGAGTCACTTAATGTGCACTTTATTTATTTTTTAATTAAATAAATAAAAGTAACTAACCTATGCGCACATCTTTAAGTAACTAGAGACTCTCACTTGTAGCGCTAGGCATGCCAAGGGGTTACAATGCAAATAAAAGAGATGAACCCATATATTAGTATTGTCCCAAAAAAGGGGACATTACAAAGAACCATAACAATGCTCAACTTCAGCCTATTGTAATAACACAGGTTCAGATATTTCTTTCACATTACAGATGAAAGATTCAACAATTAGGTTCCTTTCTCCTTCTTTCAACTGAAACACAGTGTAATCCTTGTCAATCTAACTTTCTTCTTCTTCAGACACTCATTCTGGTTACAATAATTAGTTTTAAATGTATAATGAAATTATACAATCAAGGCATCAATTTCAAATCTTCAGTTTTAAGGCATATTTGCTACCTTTTCTTGTTTTTCAACCTTATGAAACAAATTACAGTAAAAAAGCTCCCTTACCCTAATTTATTTTCAGTTACATTCATTAAGCTTCGCCAATATATTTTGTGCAAGGTAAAGGTATATTTCTAGATTTCAACATCTTTCCAAACCACAACTAAGACAATGCCTGGTTTCCACAGGAATGCTCATTTCCTTTGCTTCAATTTCATGCTTACAATATTAACAAGGCAAGACTATCCAAAGAAAAGCGATGCTTGTTCATAACACAACCAAATATAAAACATTTGTCTTGAACAATTTTCCCATCATAGAAAGCTAAAGGTGGAGATGATTTACTTATAGAAAGAAAGGAAACAAGGCCACTAATACAATCATCCAAGTATATGCCTTCCATTAAAGATCAACTCAGTGCAGTAACTAATTCTGCTATCTAAATGTGTGTCTGCACATGTGAAACTATTGTACGGGCTTTCTATCCAGTCACAACTACGAGGAATCCTGGCCTTTTGACAATGTCAAGTTTTATCTGGTAATTATAAAATTACTGTGAAAACACTACTTGAGATTACCATTTTCTATGTTCAACCAAATTTAGAGCAGACCACATAGAATTCAAATTCAACTCTATGTAATTCAATTGTCTTCATCCTTCGGAAAGCAAAGATTCATTGATCATAAAGAAAGTATAATTATTCTAGAACTCTGAATTATTTCCGAATCATCAAAATTTCAGAGGTTCTTCCCTATCCTATTTCAAAACAGAATGATCACACTGGTCAGCGATAGATGGCATGTCATCCTTGTCTAGCTGAGCATTAGAAATAAGAACATATTTCAACCCAAAATCAATTTTTGACATATACATAGGAGGGAGGGTAAGAGATACAGAAAAAAATTGATATCATATCATCTTCTTCCACTTCATCTTATCATATGTTTCCTTCGAAAATATGTCCTTAAATGTGTTAAGGCCATCTTTCCAACCTAATACTCTACTTTCCTTTTCTTCATGTCTCCACATTGCTTATGTTGTATTGTGCTCTTTTTCAACTATTTGCGTAGTTGCTTATGCACTTCTTGCATATGCTTTGCAAAATTTTCTTCATGTCTCCGTGTTGCTGATGTTGCATTGTGCTCTTTTCCAACTATTTGCGTAGTTTCTCATGCACTTCTTGCATATGCTCTGCAAAATCTTCTGTCTACACTTTTTCATTGCTCGCTTTAGATGTCGTGCAATTTTGTGACTTCTCTTGGAATCAACTCATACACAATCTGAAATCATGTTTTTCTAGCACTCTAGTTAATTGAATTGTTATGTGCGAAACTCATCTTGCGCTGAAATATTATTCTATGTCTTTGCTTACCCTCTATGAAACATTGCCAAAAATTACCCAAACTCTTGTTGACTATCTCCATCTGTTTCAGGATGATTCGCTAAACTGAACTGCAACTCGGTGTTGAATTTCTTCCACAACATCCTCCAAAACTGTCTTACAAATTTCACATTAGTTTCTGATGCATGTTGTGCGGCAAACCATGCAGCCTTACAATCTCCCCGGAAAATAAGTTAGCAATGTTGGTCTCATCACTTGGTTTCTTTCATGTTACAAAATCTGTGATCTTAGAAAATCTATCAACTTCCACAAATACTGAACCATTTTTCCTTTGCATCTTAGGTAACCTTAAAAAAAAATCCATGCTTATATCCTACCATGGTCTCTATAGAATAGGAAATGATTGATACGACCCTGCATTCTGACTTCTCCCTTCATCTAAACTAGTGAACTATACAGTCTTGAACATATTTGCTCACATTTATGCGAAATGTGTGTATGTTTTTTCATAAACAAAATGACTTGTGAAACGCCTACTATGTTTTTCCTTAATCGAATTCTCACATATTGAATCTCTAGGTATACATAATAATTCTCCTCATAACGATGAATCTTCTTGCACAAAATAATCTAACCATGGCATCCTATCACCACTCATTGGATTTGCACATGCTTTCCATGCTTCACTGAAATCTTCATCCTTTGTATATTGTTCCTTCATAGTATCAAAGCCTATGATTTCCACTCTCATTTCATTCAACATTAAAACTCTGTGACCCAATAACATCTGCAACTCTATTTGACCTGCCATGTCTATGTCACAACACAAATGAATATCGCCACATGAATTCAACCCACTTCATATGAGGTTGTTTCAATTTACCCCATGTATTTATGAATTGTAATGCTTGATGATCTGTGTAGAAAATAAACTCCTCTGACAGCAAGTAGTGTCTCCATTTCTTGAGTGCTTGCACAATTGAATAGAACTAGTACACTAGATATTTATGCTTTGCATCATTTAAATTCGCACTGAAATATGCGATGGGTTTTTTCTCTTGACTTAATACTGCCTACTCTTGTGCCACTCACATCACAACCTACTTGAAATACTTCATTGAAATCTAGTACTGGTCGTTGTTGTGCATGTGTGACTAAAATTCTTGATGAACTTCCTATCAAAATTAATAAATCCTTGGAAACTTATTGCTGCAAAAATACTCTTATGTGATGGCTAGTACAGGATTGAAGAACCTTTTTTGGGTCCTGCATCTTCCTTCACGAAACTGAATTTACTAAAATTCATGAGAAACTTTTCATCTCGCAATCTCTCTAGCACTTTGTGCAAATGTTACAAGTGGTTCCTCCTTTGTCTTACTAAAAAACAATATGTCATCGAGACATGCAACCAAAAACTTACCCAAAAATAGCTTTAGAACTTCATTCATCACTCACATGAATGTACTCAGCGCATTAGTTAGCCAGGTATTAACCAACCACTCATATAGTCCTCTTTGTATTTTGAACACATGCTTGTACACATTACCTTCTTTTATGCGAATCTTGTGATGTGCACTCTTTAAGTAGATCTTCGTTAAGTAGCTTGCTCAAGTAAAGAAAATCCATCAAATTATCTATGCGTGGATATGGAAATCTAGATTTGGTTGTGATCTTATTTATGGATCAAAAACCAGTCCACATTCTCCACTCCATTTTACATAGGCACTAATAATGCTGGTATTGTGCACAAATGCAAAATTTCATGAATGATCCCTTTATCCTATAGCTCTTGAACTTGTTTGTGCCTATGCTCCACCAAGTTTCTAGGATGGGAATGGAGGGGGGACGTGTTTCCGTGATAGATTTTTTTGGAGGCAATTTTTTAGGTGATGATTGTTAAAAAGCATGGGAAAATCTTGGACCATTTCTCGATTTATGCGTGTCATCCTTGGAAAATTTTGGTTATTAATCTTCTCTGTATCGTTCCAATTTTAGCCTGATGGTGTTTGCTTTTTGTTCTCTAGTTGCCCCGTGGGCGATGTAATGTAAGCCTTCGTGGCAATTTTTTTGGTGCCTTCTTGGCGTTTTGTGAGACCGTGAGTTGTCTGGTCGTCCCCTTACTATGTAACTCTCTTTTATTTTAATTAATATAAAGGGTAGTTCCAATAATAAAAATATGGAAAAATTTAAAAATATTGGAAATTTCAAATATTCATATGATAACATTGATAAGGCATTCATCATAAACATTATAGAAACTTAATACATAATATTGAAGCTGAATAGCTTTCACATAAGATTCATTATGGATATAAATAGTAATTCCAGATAAATGCCCAAGGGCTGCAAGTTCAACTACAATTTGACAAAAATGTAGAAAATCTATTGCATCGAAATTGGTTAAAAAAAGTTAGAACTGCATTGAAATTAGAATTTGAGTTTGCCACTGAAACTATGTGGGATAACCTCATCCAATGGAAACCCAACCAATCCCTCACTTGTCTCCTCATTAACCTATGTGACATCTTGCATTCTTCTTTGTATTGTTCTCTTCTCTTATTATTGCTATTTTTCTCTGCCCTCTTCTTCACAAAATGCAAAATGGCAAAAATGAGCCTGGTTTTCATTTAATTTGTAGTGTGGTTGTTTTTTTGGTTTAGGGTTGGTGTAAAGGGGTATGGGGATATTTGTGGGGCCCCGACTCGTTTTTCCCTTTAGTTTTTGAGTTTTTTGGAAAAAATATGTTTTAAAGCTGCAGGAACATGGTCGTACCTTGTCGTCACCTGCAGATTTGTTCACGTCTCATGGACGTTTCCTACCCATCCCAATGAGACAACCCCAAAAACATAGGTGATGCCTCGGGGTACATTTTTTGCACTTCTGCATTTTCATTAGGTGTAAATCTATATGCTGCTTTATTTTGCAAACTCAAACATGGAATCAAATCCATTCGATGACATATACTTCTCAATGGGTGGCAATCCATCTAGTATATCTCTTGAAACAATATTTTCAAACTCATCTATCATGTCCTTCAACTCATGCATAAGTGTTTCTTCTTTGTGTTGTACACTCTACTCTTGTGCAAATTTTTGTATGAGTGTGAAACATGCACTCTCCCTCACTTAACTTAGTAATTGCTTTCCCAAAACCATTAATTTTTTGGACTAATTTCTACTTCTTCACCTTTATCCTTCAAATGACTAGTGTATTTCACTCCATCTCTCATCAAAGTGTTATTTGCACGATCATCATGTTGTGCTTTGCACTCAAATTCCCAAGGCTTTCGAAGCAAAATATGACAAGCATCCATGGGCATTACATCACACATGATTTGGTCATTTTATGTGCCAATTTGAAAACTTTACAAATATTACTCAGTTATAAATATTTGATGTCCCTTCAACAACCAAGAAACGTTATACGGATTCGGATGTGTAATTCTCTTCAAACCAAGTTTATCCACTATTTCTCGCAACACAATTTTTTTTAGTGCTACTGACAATGTCAATGAGCAACTTGCATCATTTACCTCTAGACTCACAATTTGGTTTTGGTGTCCCCAAGATTTCACCCTGAAATCTGGGACTACCCCTTTTAAAAAAAAATTTGTTCTTTTCAATGTAACGGGTCGCTTTGTGTTTGTTTTACCTGCAGTTGTTTGCATTGCTCTAAGGTATCCCCAGAGAGTCATAAAAGACAAAGTTCACTCAGAGCTTGTCTACAAGCGTTTTATTTATTTATTAAATAAATAAATTTCTTTTAAAAATAAATTGAGCTAAAATTGGAGGATTTAGGTTATATAAAGAACTTCACCCCATCATTATTATCATAGAACATTCACCCGGGGGGAAGTATATTTGTAGATCAACTAATCAGAGAAATTTTTCAAGCAATTGCCCGCAGCTTCTTTTAGGTTTTGTTTTTATTTCTGTCTTCCTCCGTTTTTCGTTCGACAATTCCTGTAGCCTAGTCATTCTTCCTGCCAAACGTTTTTTCGGGTCTAGGGTTTTGAAAAGTTATCCACTATTTTTAATTACTAATCTGTCTAAAGGTGATCAGAGCTCATGATTTTTTCAGGAGATTGCAAGAAGTTGCTTGGTCCAAAAAGGTGCGAAAATAGATTTTATGAAAATAAAGAAAATATTGTCATCAATGCGTAGAGCTTGAAAAAACATGCACTTTTAGAGAAAACGACACCTAAAACAAAGCCACAAAGTGAAAGTTATGACACTTGCAAGTTTTTGTTGCTACATCTTCCCTTTCCAAAAATGGAAAATTTTATTCTACCCTTGTGTTTTCTTCACTAAAAATCCAAAAATGGAAATAAAATGTTGCTGATGAGTTTTCACGCAACTTTAAAAGTAGAAGTCATGCAAATCGCACTTTTTGGGAAGAAACTTTCTTCCATGTAAGTCGCACTTTTTGGGAAGAAACTTTCTTCCATGCAAGTCGCATTTTTTGCAAGGAGGGCTTTTAAGTGCCATTGGAAATTTTGATGGTGGAAGGAAGGTGGGAATTTGGAGCCTTCCTAGAAGGTTGTTTTTTTCCTATCATTAAAGATAAATCACTTAAGTGCTAATGGGAATTTTGGTGGTGGAAGGAAGGTGGGAATTCGGAGCCTTCCTGGAAGGTTGTTTTTTCCCATCATTAAAGTTAAATCACTTGAGTGAAAGATTGGAATTTTGGAGCTTCCTGGAAGGGTAAAAATTCCCACTTCCTTGGCTTCTTATTTTGAACATGACTTCTAGCCAAAAAGTGTGACTCATTCTGGCATAGCTAAATGCCTAAAAGCTGATTTTTTTTTTAATTGCCGAGAAGCATCCAGTTTTGGCACCTAGGGTTGGAAAGGCTTCCTTTTTATTATTTTGGCTAGCTGCATGTCGATGTGAGTGCACAGGTGAATAAAATAGTATTTTTAACTTGTTTGGCATGCAAGCAAAGTCTAAAAATAGAGGGCAGCAGGGTTTATAATCAGATCTTGGTGAACAAATTAGATATTCATGCTATGGACTGCATACTTGCCTAAATTATTTGCAGGAATACTTCACTGGTGCTCATATTGGTGAAAAGAAGACGAAGTCAATGTCTGGTACATTGAATATACCTTCAGAATTAGAGGAAGAAATAGATCCAATTCTCATAATTGCAAATTCTTCCAGAAAAATTCATCCTCTTGTTTTTAATGTAGCCCAAGTGGAAGTCATTACATGGAAAATTCCTTCCAGGAGCTTGTGCATGTGCTCCCAATCTTCCAGTTGAAGCCTTCATTGAATTTACTTGTATTTTCCTTCACCCAGAGTGCTTTTTAAAATTTAAAATTGCTCATATGCAATTAAAAATAAAAGATGATGAGTTTTGTCTGAATTGTTTATGACAAACATTTAATTGGTGCACGTACTGAAGAAGAACTGCAAAAGCTTCAAGGATAAGAGGGAAGACAGGTCAGAGGCAACACCCGCAAGCAAAATCATAGTCAGCTGCTTCCAGATCCAGTTTGGTGGGAATCAAAGGAAATGATTCAACAACATATGAGAGAAAAAGGCATCTCAAATTCAAGGCAGAGATATCATTCAGATCATTCATTGCTAAAGTGAATGAAGCAAAAGTGCAATACAGGTTGGATCAACATGCACAGTATGGAAGAAGAACAAGACTGAGTGTTGCAACTTTCTTCTAATTTCTTCTCCTCTTTCTTCTTCTTTCTCGTATTTTCTCCGACAAAACAATTGAGCAATCAATTAAAATTGTAAAACTTAGGTAATTGGCTATAAAATCCGTTACTTCAAGTTACTGGAAGAAGTCAATTACTTGGAAATAGGTGGCAGACATGCAAAATAAAAGGTTTTATTTTCAGTTATAAATCATGCATGTCATGCAAAGAGGAATTCCAAGAGGAAGATTGTCAACCGCTTCCATTTTTCATAGCTTCGACATGTGGCAATTCATCAAGAAAGATTCCTATTTGTAATTGCCCTCTATACACTATAAATAGAGGAAGAGCCTATGGGTTAAAAAAGGACAATTTGTTAATCAACATTCTTGAGTTCCAAACTTTGTGCCGCAGCCCTTGATGTCATTTCTGTGAAAACTGAGGAATTGAATAAAGGCGGATTTCTTGAGAACTGTGTCCACGGTGCATTTGCTTCTTACTTCTGTGTGGATCTTTAGATAAACTTTGTGTTATCTGAGATTTAGAGTAGAAGTTTTTATTTTCCTTTACTTCTGAATATGGTGAGATCCACTTGTTTATTTAATCCATGTGTATGAAACCAACTCTGTAAACTATTGGTTGAAGTACATATCTTCCTTTCTTCTTTCCCAAATTCCATTATTTCACCCTTCTACAAATACTTCATAAACAACTGCTTACTTGTTGCAGAATTGCTAAGCTATGATTCATGAGCTTTGTGAATAAAGTAAAACCCCCACAAATAGTTATTAAGTTTCATATGTACCAGATTGATAAGCATCTTACACGGGAGCCTCACCGGTAAATGAGGGAGATTTATCTTATGACTGCCTAGGTTATTAGCTGTGCAAAATATCTAGCCAACAAGTTTGAACAAGTTCTTTCTCTGTACAAGTCTATCGACCTCTTTCACAGGTTTGAACAACACCCCCTTCACCACGAGATGTAATGCCCCTAAATGGACATTTTAAAATAATTCCAAATTCACTAGAAACCCTAGGTCAGGATTAATAAAAACTGATTTTTATTGCAAAAGCCTTACAACAAAAATTACAAATGATGGAAATAATTTTTAAACCCTAGAAAAAATCCAAATTTGTTGCATATAATGACCCGTAACATAAACACTAAAATCTTATTTTTTAATTTATTTTCCCACTGAAAAAAAGAAAAAAATACCAGCTAGATGAATACGTCAATTTTTTTACCAATGGCGTCCCAAATAGATTGAAATATATCAAATGACGACCACACAAATCTAAAAGAAGTGACGAAAACCCTCAAAAGTGATGCCCTAGTTGAAATCCGTAAATCTGATGATGCCCTAGTTGAACGCTGTAAATCTGATGATGCCCTAGCTAAAAGCTGTAAAACTCTGACTGGATGCACAAAAGCAACCATTGAAGATTGGAGGGTTTTCATCCCTAAATCTGATTGTAATGGAGGGTTTTCGTTCTCAAAAGCAACAACTCAAACTCTCAATGTAAAAATAGATAATATCAAAAGATGCAAAAAATTAAAAAACGTAAAATTATTAAAAAATGTAAAATTAAAAAAAGTGGCTTTATAACCCTATTTAATCATAATTTCAAATTTAAAAATGCAAATCCTACGAAAGAGAATACATTCTAAAAAAGAAATTAAATTAACATTTATAAAATTACAACAATTCGTTTTGACAATTTGATTCATTAACGACAATAACAAACATGAATAAATTAATAAATAACTATTAAAATTTAAAAATTTAAAATCATTCACAATTAAATTAAAAGCATTTAAAATTACAAATGTCAAATCGTTTTTCGAGTCAATATGAGTATATAAAATTTAAATAATATAGAACGAATTTGTGAAAAGCAAAAAAAGCTTACCTGCAAATGGAATTCTCCAAATTTGCTCTTCGGATTCGCTATAAAATCCCTTGACTAATGCAAATGATGCTCAATGGCTGAAATTTGAATGCATTTTACATTGCAAATCATATTCAGATGTAATATGAATTTATAAATAGTAATACAATAGAACGAATTTGCGAATTTATTTTTTTACCTCTAAATGAAATTCTTCAAATTTGCCCTTTGAATTCGCTATTTAATCCATTCAACTAATGCAATGCATGCTCAATGGTTGTGTGATAAAAAATGAAGGGGCGTGTTCCCTTAAAAAGAGAAATCGAAGTGTATTTTCAGCGTATTTTCATCGTTTTTGGCTGTTTAGTGTATATCCTGCGTCTGGCAAGTTTTTGACATGGACTCGCCGAATATTGGCAAATATTTGCCGAGCATATTCGGTGCATATTTGCAAATATTCAATGAATATACTCGGTGATTTTTCACAGCAAGTATTCGTTGTGGTGAAATTTTGGCAATTACTCGGCAAGTACTTGCGGTGTATGCTCACTAAGCTCTGTAGGATAGTTGCGATTTTGGTTTTTCCTATGTCGCTTCTTGTTGCCTTTAGTTTGCTGTAGGTCGTGGCAGGGTTGCTACACTTCTGCTTTATCACACCTGTACCTACAAAAGAAACCCTAGCTACCTGCACAATACTCAAGCGCACATTAGATGAATAAGAATATGCATATGCTTGAGTCGGATGACCATGACAGCCATGCCAATGTGATTGTCACCGAGTACTGCATTTGAGCTAGGATGCCCTAGTGCCAGTCGCACAAAGAATAGCGGGCTACAACTACTTTGTCCCAATGCAAAACGTGTGGTATGGAATTCAGAATAAACCCTCCTATGCAGTGAAGTATGCAGTCCCAAAATACAGTCCTTGATGTAGTAGATATAAAATATTGGCTCCTTGTAATAGTATGTGCTCTTGAAATGCTTGCCCTCCTTAATGAGGTTAAATAAGACATGTATATATATGATTCTTTCGCTCAAGTTTCGTCATTTACAAGTGAAACGCCGACCTAGGGTAGTAAACAAGGACATGAAAGAAGTAACATCCAAAAAATCAGCAAAAGAGAAAGTGGACAAAAGTGCCCAAAGGGGACAGTAGTGCCCAAGCACTCCTGTCCCTAATGGGTGGTCCTGTACAGGGTGCCAGAAAGATAAAACAGTGGAATCAGAGTTGAAAACGATGTCGGTTGGTATGTCAAACCGTAAGTTGCAAATCAGAAACCACAATCAATAAAAATGAAAAGGATAAAAGAAAATTTCAAAGCAAAGGGTTGTTAATGAGCAATTCTCTTGCTTAGGAATCATGCATATAAATGAAGTATTTAGAGACTAGATGTACATAGTGCGTTATTTAGTGATTACAGGTGGATACCACATAAAATTTAGCACACGCATGGATGACGCCATGGTTGCTCTGCCTAAATTGTGACGTGCCATTGTAGATGTGTGTGCAGCATCTGGTGGAGATGAATGAATGATCTTGGAGGTACTGCAAATCTCTGGATGTGGTTTTGAAGTACTGTACACCTTTGAATAGGATCTGCAATTATCGTAAGCCATGAGAATTGGCTTGGCGGGTACCACTGGAGCTGCCTTTGGAGAATCCTCTTGGATTAATATACGGAAGACGAAATTGGCTGTCGAAACATAGTATTTAACATGCCACAAATAGTTGAGGGTATGAAGATTTGTAGAAACATGGTCTTCAACATGCCACTAATAGTTGAGGGTGCGCAAAAATTTGAAGAAATAGTCTTCAACATGCCACAAATAGTTGATCTCTAAGTTTATCTTCTTTGACAGAAAATGAGTTGCACCTACAAAACAAACAAGGTAGGAGAAGGTAGGAGCAGAGTAGAGATGACAAGACATCTAAAAAGCTTTGATCTAGAGAGCAGGATGGAGGAACGGTGATAAGGGGCAGAGAAATGGATGATGCAAGGGGGGATCAATGTGAAAGGGCAAGGAATGCGAGGATCCAGGTCTAGGTTTGAGAAGTCAGCTACCTCAGGGGATAAAGAAAGCAAGGGTGGTCTTATATTGCTATGCCTATCCCAATTACATGAAGGAAATGAACTAATCATATAAGATCACCTGGTTAAAAGAGGAGGCCAAAGTGAAGTGGGAATCAAATGTCTTGTAGAGGATTGTGACGTCCTAGCTGCTCGGAGCCAATAATCATTGATTCAAGGCTGTCTAGTGGAAACCGACAATTTTACAGGCAGTGCTATTCTTGTAGAGGGTGGCCAAGGGCCAGCTGCTACAAGACAATGATTGTTGATATGACACATAAGATTGCGGGTGAACTCTGCATAATCATCTGAGACACTGTGAATGCTGACTGTAATGCTATTTGAAAGATGGTTTGTATCACAATAAAATGCAAGGATCGTAATGAAGTGACAAATGCAATGCATATGAGAGTGTAAAACTATGAGCCCAAACATGAATTTGTTTAGATGACCACAGTACTAAAGCACTAGTATAATTTTAGATTTATTTTTTCCATTAGTTAACTTGCCTGCATTTTCACATGAATTGCAAGGTGATTTTGTAGAATGTGGCCAAGGGCCAGTTCCATCTGCAAAACCTAGATACTTCTCCGTCTTTAGTATACCTCTTGTGATGGAGCGCAAAGTCTTTTACATTAGTGAACATTGGCTAAATACAGGAGTTAAAAATCTACACATGGTATTCACATATAGAGTTGCTAATGTTGGTTTTCTTAACTTACATGTCTGTCAAACCTTTTCACATGGGGATACAATATAAACAAAGCATGCTACTGCAAATTGTAAAAAGAATACGAGAAAAAAAAGGACCCATGTAGTAGGAACAATTTGAACCTAGATTATATTTGGTGGACTTACCCATTTGTTTTGATTTAACACATTTATCTCCCACTATAAGCTCAAAAAACAGCAAATGCAAACATGTTGAAGGATTAGATCTTTTAGTTTGCTAAAGGTAATCACTTTAACTAGCTTTTACAGGAACATTGGTATATATTTAGAATTAGAAGGATCTCAAATGTATTCAATCATATATGACTCTGTAAGTTTTTACATTTAAAATTCATCCTGGAAATGCATATGCAAACACTGGATGGCCTTATATTTCTAAATACATGTTGAATGTCGAGTTTTGAGTTTTGAATTTAGCTTAACTTATGTTCCTGCATTCTTTAATGTATTGTTACAAATTTTTGTAACCAAGGGACAAACTCATCTGTCATGCCAGCTAACCACCTTTATTGTATTAATACTTACAAGAAGATTCTGGAGGTTTGAAGTCACAATATGTTTTATTTCTGAGATTGTATTTATATTTCTTGAGTGCTTTAACTCTTTGTTCCCAATCTCTTATAGGTTATATTAGGTTTCATATCTCATTTGATCTTAGCATAGAATTTGATTTCAGTAAAGAGCTGAATAGTAGATACTAAACATATTTTAACCAGTGTCTCTCTTGCTGCATGACAGCTTTTATGAGTACTTGCTAAAGGTGTGGATACAAGGCAACAAAACTGATGCGCAGAAGCCTTACAGGTTGCTGTTTCTCTTTGTAATTTTTGCATAGATACATGTCAATAGAGAGCGATCTTGAGTATTATTTCTCACTATATGCCTATAAATGCGTGGAATTATTATTTTTATTTGGCACTGCAAAGCCTATCAAACTTTGCTAGATACAATTTTAGACTGTGCTTCAGTGTGCTCTAAAATAAATTGTTCAAAATTTGGCAGAGAGATGTGGGAAAAGTCTATGGAAGGATTAAAGAACTTGATTAGAAAGTCAAGTCCATCTTCTTTCACTTATATTGCAGAGCGTTCTGGTAGTGCGCTGATAGATAAGGTGAGATTGCAGTGACAACCATTTACTCTTCAAACTACTCAAATGAATATATGAACTTAGTTATTTCTGGCATTCAGTTAACTTCAAACACATGCAGATGGACGAACTAGCATGCTTTGTTCCTGGTATGCTTGCTCTTGGAGCATCTCATGATGAATCAGATAAAGCTTCAATGTATCTTTCCCTTGCAAAGGAGGTACTTCCTGTATAAAAAACTCGGTTCTAATTTTTTTGGAATGTGTTTTTCTTATTAATGCCAGAAACAAAGCATCATGGTCATAGTTACCTGCTCAGGATACCACCAGCAAGGTGTATAAATAAGCAAGCATCCACATAAAAAAGATTAAAAAATTTCAAGAAAGACAGATTGGAAACAAAATAAGCAAAGAGATTTCCCAAAAGAAGTGAACATAAAAATTTCAGTCTTATGAACCAATAAATTACATCAGGCTAATGCAAGCAACAAAAACCACTGGGTGGGTACAAAAGGGAAAAAATAATCAGGAGATCCTATAGCAACAAGAGTTTGTGGAATAATCAACCACCATACGGCCCCCAATGGATGATCTAATAATAAATATTGTTACCAAAAGACTGCAAACACGTCAATATAGGGGTGTGCAGAGGTGGCAGTGTTAAATGCTATCATTACATCCTATAGACTAATTTGCTAATGGAATTTAAGTAGAAACTACATTTTTTTTGTCTTTCCTGTTGTTGGTCTTCAAACTTGCACCTACGTCTCGGATTTGGAAGAGTCGAGCTGTTTGAGATCACAATGGAACCGTCTCCAAGTTGTGGGACCTTGCGCGCTTGAGACGGATCTCCGGAGAAGGCTGGTTCCTTTATCTTTTTCTATCGCTACTGATACTCCTAGTGCTGAAAGGGGAAACTAAGCTAATAAATGCCAAGGGACCAGGGATAGAAGGATAACATGAAAATAAACTACACTAAAGGGGCATAACACCAGAAAAAGAGGGATGAACACTATCTGTTCTGAGCGGGAATGAAAAGGGGACGCGTGAAAGGAGGTTAGGCATGAGTAACACAGCTGAAAATGTGTTTACTAGGTCATTCTCATGGAACACAACTAAACAAGGAACTGCAAGGGACATGAAGTGGCGCAACAAACACACAATGTAAAAGAAAGGCAAGAAGAAGAAATGCAAACATGTTAGGACAGAGAATAGTCACAAAACGATGCTTCTATTACTTCCAGAAATGCACAGAGTTGTTACAATGGCGAAAGAGACCGATATCCACATGCATGAGCCAGATCTAGAGGTATGCAACTCAGAATACAGAAAATATGAAGTCCTTAGCAAAACGCGTAAGGATCCGGAGTATCCAACGTTAATAATGAGCCCAACTCTTACATTTATAGATGAATCTGTGGAAGGAGAAGAGAAGGGGGGAAAACCCGAATTTGAAATACAACCACCAACAAGAAGCATTCAATCCCTGCAAATGTGCCTAAGAATCTGTCGAATGCACTTCCCCAGGTCTGTTTGGCGTGTTGGAGGAAGGAGGGCGGATCATATCAAATCGGGTGGTTGAAGCAATCAGATTTGCTTCATTAATGCTCAAAAATACGTTTTCCCATTTCTCACCTACAGGTCCGCCAAAATTTGAATTTGAATGTCTGGCATTGTGGCTGATATCAGTAGCTCTTTGACAAGTCCAGGCGCGCGCCGAACGGAGCTCTGTAGCAAATGATGCGGCTATCAGGGAATGTCAGAGCCGTCTGCGCACACAAGACACGTGGCGTGCGCGAATTGGCTGAAAGAATGGCCAACTGTGCAAAATGTTTGTCATTTTTGCCATGTGTCACTCACTGATTTGTTGCAATGATTCGGCGCCCTATTGGCGCGCTTTGACTAGTTGCATGTGGCACATTCAAGCATGTCAGAAGATGACTTGGCACATAAGGGTGTAAAGAAAGGCACGAGGGAAGGGTGTGCGGAAGAAAACATATGAAGGCACAGAGGAATGCGTGCGCGACGTGCGCAGGGAAATGACGCAAGCTGGTGAGCAGAGAACGCATGGTCAAGGCGCAACCATTACAAAATGATGTGCGGGTGCGCGCGAGGGCTAGGGATTTAGCTGATTGAACCACGTGCAAGGCATGCGCGCAAGGTGAACGACTGTCAGGAAGAAAGCAAATGTGTAGAATACGCGTGCAAGGGGAAGATGGAGCAAAGAAGAAAAAGGAAAGGAAGGGAAGGGGAAGCGCGTAAGGGCACGCGAGGAAAAGAAAGGAATGTGCCAAGGGAACTTGAGTGTGCGCAATCATGCAATGAAGAGCTGAAAGTCAGAAAGTGTATACAAGTTGTCCAAATAATTGGGAGAGCTATTTGGATAACACCTGCATCCGTATATATTTGAATGTCTCCATGCAAATGTACATCTACAGAGATGCATACCTATATATCTGTGCATATCTGTATGTTAGGAAATTAGCTTAATGCTCACTATGGGTTAGTATTGTTTATAATATGAGTTGTATTTACAACTCATGTAGATATAATATTTGTGAGTAAGATAATATTGTTGTAATATGTGAAGTTGTACTATTATACAACTCATGTATCTATTAGGAGTATGGAGAGAATAAAGGCTTGTTAGAGTGATTCTAGAGATAAGAGAGAGATATGAGGAAGACTAAGTGATAAGACTTGACTCCTAGATTATAGGATCAAACATTTGTATAAGAAGCTATATCTCGATGAATACAACATCCCGAATGAATTCTATTGTGAATTATATTTGTATTCGGTGTTATTTAGTTTAAATCTCTATTTTATATACATACAATCTAAACCAAATTAATATTTGGTATCAGAGCAGTGTTATAATCTTGTGGATGTGCATTTTTGGCTTTGGATTCAATAATTCTTGTGTAAAGATCAGGTCATAAGTTTGTTTTTACAATCTGGGTCTCTATGATTTTTAATGGGTTTGAAGATTTATATCTGAGGAAACTACTGTTAAAATTTCAACTAAACCCACATCACATTTTAAAAGAAAACGTGGAAGATATTCTGATGTACGAAGCAATTTCTGGAATTTGAGACCACAATTCAGATGAATGTTGCATAATCCTTGCATAGTGATCTTTTACATTATTTTTGTTTCTCACGGCAATGGAGCATTACTCAGGGGTATTTAATTGTAGATTTGATATTAATATGACATAATTTGTGCTATGTGCATTCCAATTACAATAAAGAAACTGCATGAACAAAAGCTCTGCACGCGGATACAGAATTGAAATCTTCCATCCACACATTCATTTTACGAGCCACATGTGCATTTACTTTGTCCTTTGTAATCTCAAATTTTAATTCTGTGCTCTGTCAAGATAACATAAAGGTGAAGTCAATGATATATTCAATGTTGGGATTTATTGGTGTTGGTCTTTTTATATATATTCATTTTTTAATTTAATCTTCTTTGTGTGTCGGGTCTTATTATAGTGGTGAGTATATAAAAAGTAATAGTTTGTGTTTAATTTTTAAATATTTTCTCTTTTTCATATTTTAGAGTTGGTAGGTTATGAAATTTCGTGTCATATTCCTTTTTTTTACTTAAATGTGGTCAAAGGAATATTTAAGGTTTATTTGTAGTGTTTATCTATAGTTATTGTCATTATAAAGTTTTGTAATTCAAAAGTTAATTTTTTTTACTTAAGTATAGTGTTTTAAATTTTTAGCTTTTAGATGATATTTTATTATTTAAATGTTAAATTTAAAAGTTGGTTTTGAGTTTTTAATTATTATATTTTTAAGTATGGAGTCACCGTCATTTTAAAATTTGTTATTGACATTTTTCTATTACTGTTTTGTGTGTCACTGTCAAATAGTCGTTATTTTGTATCGTCTCAGTGTATAAGAGTCTAAAAGTGTCATTTAGGTGATTATTAGGAAAATTTAAAAAAAAAAATTATCCGCATTTCTCCTGGTCACATTTTCACTTATACGCGACAACCAAGTTCAAATTGAGGGGGGGCATTTTATATTGAGCTTCATTTTCAATTTTTTTGAGTAATTAAGTAGTTTCAGATGGAGGATGGAGGCAACGGAGGAAGGAGGTCAATCAATGACCTCTCACCAGCCACAAGCGAAAGGGCCGCACAATGGTGTTGTGGCATTTTATTTCGGTTGTGTGTTTACTTTCTCCAAATAAGAACATATGGATCATAACTGTTCAACTATTGTAATAAGTGAGCTCCTGCATGAGCGATATTTCTTGCATTTTCCATTGATGTCAGAACATTGCAGAAGATCAGAAGCACCAATGTAATTCAGTTCGTGGATCTTGAAAAGTTTTGTGAGAGATCTAGAAAACCACATGAGGTGGACAGTTGATGGTTCCTGTCACGTCAAGGTTTGTGGTAAACCTGTTTAAAACCATGGAAGGAAAGAGCCTTTCTTTTGATCAAGGTCATGAGCCAAGTTGGGCATGCCACATGGGTGAGCATACATGTGTGAATGTTTTTCCACCATGTTCACACTAAGGGGGGGAATGTTAGGAAAATAGCTTAGTGCTCACTATGGGTTAGTATTATTTGTAATATGAGTTGTATTTACAACTCATATAGATATAATATTTGTGAGTAAGATAATATTGTTGTAATATGTGAATTTGTACTATTATACAACTCACGTATATATTAGGAGTATGGAGAGAATAAAGGCTTGTTAGAGTGATTCTAGAGATAAGAGAGAGATATGAGGAAGACTAAGTGATAAGACTTGACTCCTAGATTATAGGATCGCGCATTTGTATAAGAAGCTATCTATAGATGATACAACATCCTGAATGAATTCTATTGTGAATTATATTTGTATTCAGTGTTATTTAGTTTAAATCTATATTTTATATACATACAATCTGAACCAAATTAATAAATCCCATCCACAAGATGCAATTTATAGAAATTATATCAAAGGATAATATGCAGATTTGAATTAAATAAGAAAAATGTGACTAGGGCTAGGAATGAAAATGCATCAAATATGTCACAAACCCACTTAAACTTTCAACCCAACAAATTAGCAAATTTAATAAGGACGGAATCACGAAGAAAATACTCGATTTGAGCTCCAAAGCACGCTGAAAATATTTTTATAAAATTCTGCAGATGGCTGCTCAAACACAGCTATAAAATGAAACTTCCTCACCTCTAAAATTTCTGCAAATGGATATTCAAATTTATAAAAATCAGTAGGATAATCTGTAACTAAAAACAGTCCCAAAACAGCCCCTAAACAACCTAGATCAGCTGCTTAGGTGGCCGCTCCACCTGGAAAAAAAGGCATAGAAAGTAATTGCATTTTTTATCTTCAAACCTTTGATCAAAATCTGCAACTTTATTTTCCTCTAACTACTGGAAAATACTGAAATATATTCTGCAACCAATGATTCTCAATGGAAACTCCAAGGTGGAGAATTCTCACCACTAGAGGAAGGGTTTTCTTCCTTCTCTAGATCTCATGGATATTTTTGTCCTCAAGAGTGAAGATGCAAGAAAAAATGCTCAACATACAAATCAGAAATTAGAGATAAACAAGTGGTGCCTCTCCAAGCAAGTCGACTTGCTTAAATAGGAGAATAGGGCCCAAATGGCCACTCTCACACCCAATCAGAATTTTCCCCTTATTTAATGTTTTCCCCCACTTACTTTTCCTTCCTAGGAAAGTCACATTTTCCCTTGAATAAATAACTATTGCTAAATGCCTTTTTTGCCTTTTTATCTTTTTCAATTTTTATTTTATTATTAAGTTCATAATATTTTATTGTAAGTTCTTTATAATATTTTCTTTTATTTTTTGCACTTTATGATAAACTATCATAACTTAAGTCCCCCCTTTAAGTTTACTCCTTAGCCGCCGGGAAGACAAAATGGGCTAAGGGGCTTCGACGTGATCATCTTAGGAAGTGAGACATTTCATATAATGAACTCAAGATCTAAAATTTAGATATTGTGATACAATAAAATCCTAAAGAAGGCAATGTAAAATGTAAATGATTTGTCAATAATAAAGTGTACGAATGCAGAGTAAAAAGTAAAATAATCTAGAATCTAGCAATCAAAATTGGCACCTCGATCCATGTCACCTTACAACTACTAAGAGCATGGACGAAAGACATGTGGATGAAGTCCTCTAGTATCAACTACACATTATTTTGCATCACCTCCAAAGAAAGCTCATAGTTGCCATCATTTTGTGATCCATCAAAATTTTACATCACAATGGGCCAAAATTCTAGTTTTTCATGGCCTCTGTAACTTGTTTTAGTTTCCTATAAAACTATTCTAGGTCAAGTGGAAATTCAATTAAAAGAATACAAGTATGATATAGATCAAGCTTGCATACCGTGTCCACGGCAGCAAGGAATTTTCATTCAACAAAATATTTTTAGGCCTATTCTTGGACTCGGTATGGTTGGGCTAATCCTTAGCTGCCTCCAAAACTCATTAGAAAAGAACCAATGCCAGGCTCCTTTCCCTCTCCACCAATCCAAAGAGAACCCTCCAATCTTTGCGACTTAATGGAAAGCACCATATTTTGAAGTGATTGGGAAAAGGTTGAAGAGACCTTCACTACAAATATAAATCTAGTTTTTGCACACTCAAGAAGTTGTAAGGTGGAAAAGTTCATGTTTATTGTGATGCTGGCAAATGATTTATGATACAATTTTAAATCATCTTAGCTTCATTTCCTTCTAGAGTTTTCATATTATTCATAGGGTGTGCCATACTTATTCATGTATGTAATGGAAATCAGATAAATTGTAAGAATGATTCAAAGTCAGAGAAGTTGAGACATGGACTACGTCACGATCATAATGAAATTTATGGGGGTTACCTTATTTCCTCTAGTTTATGCACGTGGAGACCTCATGTAAGGGAATTTTATATCAAGACTATATATTTATTAGAAAGTTACCCTATTTCATGACTGACATTTTATTCTGAATGAGATAGTAATAGAATGTTGGTGTTTGAAGTCAACATTGAGTGAGTAGGTAGTGACCAAGCTGGCAAGTTGACTCGAGTATACAACAGGTTTTTGGGGAGTCCATACAATACGACATGTGGTTTGTGATACACACGGTTTGTACTACACACAGTTTGTATAAAAGGAATCCATGGATTGTAAACTTGTACAATTGTACAAGATTGTAGAGCTAGTGTGGTAATTGTCATTGATGTAACAACAAATTTAGTCCTGAGTAATAAAATACTGAGAGACCTTTTCCCCTGGTTTTTTTCCTATTATATTACCAAGTTTTCCACGTAATATATGTGTATGTGTTTTAGATCTGTTTATTTCTTATTGCTTTCACTGTGATTGTTTCTCTCTACACCAGTTATTTTTCCAGCATAGAATAACAACACTATGTAATGAAAAGACAAATTATAAACCTTTCCAAAAAAGTGTCTCCCCTTCCTATTGTATGTTGTTGGGTTTGGGCTTGATTTGTTTCACCAAAAGAACTTCCCATAAGCCTAGTTGCTCTCCATTCTAACATAGAAAAATATAGGAGATCTGTTATAGTGCAAGTCACTAATGCATAATAGAGGAAGACATGGTGTGATGATGAAAATGGCTCTCTTGGGTATATTCATATTCCATCCATTAATATGTCATCACTGATCTATCTTATATTGACTCTCCTGTGTCAATTTAAGCACATTATGTGTGGCTCACCTTTAAACATGGGTTGGCCTTTGACGACCTCTCCTTGATATCAAATAGGCCAGCCATTTCTCTATAGTTAGGAACTCTTATATATTTTTCCACGCTATATACCTATTGGATGACCGTCTAGCAGTGGTTTTACCTCTCGTAATTGAGGATTTAGCATTCGGTGCTTACATTTGAAGTGAAAGGCATTCCAAGTGATGAATTTATGTAATGCCTTTTTTATACACTCTAATTTGGTCAATAGTGTGTGGATTACTCGGATCAGTCCTAAGATTGGCGGGTTTTATCTGTGATAGAGATTGGTTTACTTGAGGTGGTTTTATTTTTCATTATACAAATTTTGTTCCATAAATTTTGCCTTCTCTCACTGATGATTATATACTTTCTGTTTTTTCTTTTTTCCCCAATCTCATTTAGGTGCTATCAAAATCATGCCTCTAAAAGTTCAAATCAAGTGCAAATTTTTGGTTTTTTTTGTAGGCCCGCTAACTTATTTAATTCTAGATTTACAATAAGTTCTAACTTATTTATTTTAAAACACTTATAAACCTGAATATATGTATATATGTATTTGTAGGTTATTACACTTTATTATCATCTAAGATTACAGGCAAAATTCAAATAAAAAGGATATAATTTTCCTAATAGAGAGTTTTATTCACAACTGTTCTTAATATGAGATTTTTTTTGTGATGTTTGACTGAGTGTAAAGATATGTAAACTTACCCAGATTTACAGTAAGTTCTAACTTATTTATTTTAAAACACTTATAAACCTGAATACATGTATGTATGTATTTGCAGGTTATTACACTTTATTATCATCTAAGATTATAGGCAGAATTCAAATAGAAAGGATATAATTTTCCTAATAGAGAGTTTTATTCACAACTGTTCTTAATATGAGATTTTTTTGGTGATATTTGACTGAGTGTAAAGATATGTAAACTCAACCAAATTTTCACTATTAAGACGAAAATAACAAGAAACTATAGCTTTGTAAACAAAACAAGAACCTCATTTTCTACTATTCAGAACAACAAGATATGACATTAAATACAACAGTTTCAATATAAGTGAAATCAACTATTTGAAAATTATATAATAACCATTCAATCGTTGTATGATTTCATAGAGGAATCATGCAACAATTATCAGATTTCAGTTTTTTTCAACCCATACCAATTTTATTCTACCCAAAAGATGATTTCTTTCACTTTCAACAAGACGTTCCCAAAAGAAGAAACAATTATTTATAGAATAAATTAGCCTATAAAATCAAATGAATAAATTCCTTTTGAAAACATGCAATAAGTTGCAACATTTAAACAACATATAAGTACAAAAACCCTTCTTTTAATGTGGAGACAACATGTCAAAATTGTCCAAAAAATTACAACTCTTTTAAAGGAAGATTTTGCAACCTGTAGCTCAAAATGCACAAAACAAAAATTTGCAACTTTTACAATTGTAAAGACTTGACTTTCAAGTTCTATGCCATCCAAAAGAAACTCCAAAACCCATGAGAAGCCATCTTGTTTACCTCTCAACCTATAAGCATCATTACATGCCTTAAGGTGGACCAAAAGGACATGCTAGCCTCCCTCCAAGTCCATGGGAATGAGAGAGAGGCATGTCTCAAACCAACAATAGTAAAAGGTCAAGAAAACACAATCACGGATATAATACTTAGGAGTAACACCTCAAAAACAAGCAACATAACCAATCAAATACTTGAGAAGCACCAAACTTCTCCATGAGGGAAGAGGGGATAAGATAGCCCATACATTGCCAAATTTAGAACCCAAATTACACATAGTTTGCTATTATCTCCTTATCTCTCCATGAGATATCATAATATTCTCCTTTTCTCTTCAGAAATTATCTCCTTATCCCTCCATTCCCTTCAAATCAAATGAAGGAGTAAACGATAGTCCCTTTGAGCTTGTCCATCAAACATGAGGGTGAGTAAAAGGGGATTATTCCCTCTTCCTACACATGCCCAAAATTCAATCTATGCAAGATTGGATGGGAAAAAAAAAGACAAGAAAATTGAACAATCAATTCCAATCCACAAAACACAATTTTAACCATTTCAACTAAGAACAAATTTGAGGTAAGACCCTACCTCAAGATTAAGCAAGTGTTCCAATCCAAGCTTCTACAATCCACTTCCTTCTCCTTGCAAGCTCCCAAAAGCAAACCCAAAGCAAGAAAAAATGAAGCAAGTAACCCTAATCCCTTCCACAAGAGGGGATGATATAGAAAAAAAGCAACCCAAAGGACCAAGTGAGAGGGTGACAAGTGTCACCCTCCACCTATGCTTCAACGAATCCAAAATCTCCAAATTTTGCACCCCAAAATCTTAAATTAAAAGATAAGGAAAGAAATATCCAAGCAATCATGGAGAATCCAAAAAAAAAATCATGAAAGATGAGGGAGAAAAAAGAAAAAAATGGCCAAATGGGTTCAATTTTCCTTGGAATGAGCCCATCCTCCCCTAGGTATATGGCCTAGGGGCTCTTTCCAAGGAAAATTTAGTCCATAACTTGCCTTATACACCTAAATGTCACCTTTTTCCTAAATCCAAGTTTGGGGAAAAGATGGCATTTGGGAGAGGTTGTTGGGCTCACCTTTAGGTTTCCCAAATCCTCCATTAGGAAGACTAAATCAAGACATAACCAAATTTGCATAAAAGCCAAGGGGTTAGAGTTAAACTCAATGTCAAAGATAATATAAAAGAGGATTAGACTTATTAATAGAAATGCCATAGTAAGAGGGGTTAACAAAACCAATAAGATAAGAAGGTAATAATAATACAACATCACAATGGGGGTTAAAATAATCCAAAACACCAAGGTCCAAAAAGGTACACACCCAAATTTGCACTCGCTACATTGTCAGAAACGGTTCCAAAGTCCCAAATGATGATTCATGTCTTTTCCAAAGGTGTTCAAACCCCTTTACCTCTTTGCAATATATATTTGTAGCTTAGATTGCCTTACTTAGCCGTTTCTTGTTTTTCCGTAGTTTTCTGCATTGTTTTTCCTATAGTTTTAGCCTTTACTTAAAAAACCGCTACCCTACCTGGGTGGCGGTAGTGCAACCGCCGCCCTGTCCAAAGGGGCAGTTTCGTACGAATTGTCTAAAACTTTTAGGCGTGCGTGTTAGCCCCAGTTCACTTTTAGCGCACAATTTTGTGTCGATTGAGCTAATTTAAGCTTGATTGATTCATGTCAACTCCTCTTCCATTTCTAATTGTTGATTGAGTGTTTAATAACCCCTCCACATTGTGATGTGGCACCCCACGGCTACCAAGTGTGTTATAGCACTCCCCAACCAACCTTCTATAAAATCATCTCTTCTTAAGAAGAAAATGGACGGAGAAATTTATTGTGACTTGCATTGTCATGTGGCTGAAATCATGCTAGAGACTACACAACCAAGCACAGTACTCTTGCGTTGTTCTTCGTCTACCTACATTGCTACCAGACCACTTTTGCAAGCCACCATTGCTCCAGCACCATTTTCCTTGCTTCTTCTGCATTCCTAGCTTCCTGGAATCACGTGGACATCGAAGATTGGAAAAGATAACTGAGGGGACACAAAGTGATACCACAACTAGCATTGCCTCAGCACTGCAATTTCCAGGTTGGGGTTGCTATTGAGTTTCTTCATTTCTTCTTTTCTTCAATTCTTTATTTCTGAATCTGTATGCACATTTATCTACTAGAGCAGCAAATAATCTCCATTTCAATTGTTGCAAATAGATAAATCATTATAATAGCTTCTATTTCCTTGTAAAAGCTTCCAGTGACAGATCACTTCCCTGCCTATCCCTGTGGGTTTGCAAGGGAAGTTTCTCAGGAGGAAAAATTCTACATTAATTTAGAATCAATTGCAATATCTTTTCACTTGTAAAACCTCAATTGAATCCTTCTTTACTTTTTTCGGGGAAGAAAAGCTTCTAAGAAGCTTTGATTTCTTCATGTGTCTCTAAGGCAGAATAGAGGATTCACATCCACAATCACATTTTGGAAAAGCTTCGCTTAATTACGATAGATGAAATATACTATTGCACAGATAATTAGTTACATCCAGCTGTTTATTTGTATAGGATTTATAAGTTAGAATCAGAGGCAATTCATTTCTTCATTTCTTCGGTTCTTCTGTTAATTCCAATAAGCGCAGAAAATACAAAAATATTAGATTAGACTAGGTAGTTTGCTTTTATTTGTTTATTCCCGTTATTTAATTAATGGCCTTTAAAGTAGATAAATCAAACAAACAATAGGGAACTTAGCTACCTGTACTTAGCCTCTCATTCCCATTTGGCCAATTTAACTACTAGGAATTCACACTACCTAATCTTAGTCCCTGATTCTCCTATAGTTGCTCATCAACATGCCTACAATATTCCACATCGGTTGTCCCGGCACGACCTCGGGAGGTTGAGTGCGACTGAGGGTCACGTGTTGATTTTCAGTCGTACAAATTGGTGAACCTGACGTGAAGGACTATTTCTTTTTCATTTTCTTTTCTTTCATTGCTATTACCTCACCTTTCCATTTCTTCCCCTGTTTTGGTAGGTATTTTATACTTCCTAAAATATGTCTGGTAGAGAGTTGGGTGGGCCATTTGGATTTGACAGATATTACACCAACGTTCAACCACAACAATCCCCTTCCTTTTCCGGATGCGTTGACAATTACACAAACAATATGCAGGCCTCCCCTAGCTATACCTCAAATCCCATCAGCTATGAAAGAATAGAGGAGGTTGATCAATCTTTCAACATGTGATACATTCAACCCAATGCAAATAACGTGATTATTACACACGGAACTCAATCTTCTCATAATGAGGTCATTTCTAACTTAGTGGGAAGGATTAGAGATCTAGAGAGTGTTGAACCATCGCAACCAACTCATGTAGTAGGGCATAACATGGGATGTCCAGTTGATAACAAGGGATGCATCCCTACTAATGAACAACCAATGCAAGATCTTGTACAACAAGGTTATCCGGTTCAACTGAGTCCGAGTGATATTTTCATAGGATCTGACACACTAGGGATGAGTCCTCATCCTTCTCAAGCTTATCCTATGCAAGGGCTAGCCGGAAGTGCATTCTCGAATGCCGCTCCTTCAGGCAATGTAAGATTCCTTGGTTTCATGCCCACTAGTCCATATCCTGGAAACATCCCACCTTACTTACACATATATTCAAAGTCTCCCCAGATGGAACCATATACTTTCCCCACTCCTTATACGTTGTATCAAGGAGCTTCATACATCTCAGTCAATGCCTATAATGCATCTTATCCGACTCCTCCTTCACCTCATTAAGGAACTTCAATGGCGGAATCTTATGCAATGGGTACTTACACCAAGTATTTAAAAGAACCCCTTGACTTTACCATACGCGGTGACATGCTTCCACACCCATTGCCTGATTTGCTTAAATTTAAGGGAGAAGGAGATCCGAATGCTCATATCAAGGCCTACACGACGACTATTAAGGAATTGCTCACTAGTCCATATCTTGGAATCATCCCACCTTGCATATGTATTCAAAGTGTCCCCAAATGAACTCGTATACTAGTCCATTTCTACAAGTCTAGGTTTATAACAATTGCATTAAGAGTGCCATGATTGATGACGGGGCTGTAGTGAATGTGGTTCCTTTCTCTTTCTTACAGAAGTTGGGATATGGGGAAACTAATTGCTCCTCTATAAGAAACACGTTGCGAGGGTATGATAGTTTAAAGGCAACTTCAATTGGAACCATAATTCTTCTTGTCACCCTCGGGCCAGAAACGATCTTAACGGAGTTCGACATCATTAATAGGGAAACAAGTTACAACATGATGCTTGGTAGATCGTGGATTCACTTAATGAAGGCCATCCCTTCGACTCTGTTTCAAGAGGTTAGATTTCTCCATTTGGGGAAGGTCTCGATCTTCACTTAGCGAATCTTAAAAAGAAACCATGGGTTCATTCGGAGTATGAGCTACCTACGAACCAGTTAAACAAGTTGCTTCCATCAAACCAATTTGTCACGACTGTCCCGAACATTCCAGAAGTCGAGGTCGATGACTCAAAATCATTCGAGGTTGCCAAAACTGATAAGGGTAAATCAATATCTGTGGAAGTTGTTTCCACTAAAACAACGACGGGAATCATGAAACTCTTAGAGAATGATGAGCCGAACTTCCTCCCGTTTGAACCACAAGGAATGGGTAGCCTTCCTTGTATAGCCTCTCTTCCTGCCGATGGTCTTGGCCTAGGCGTAAACATGATAAAATTAACAAAGGAAGAAGAGAGCGACGAAATCAATATGGTGCCCATCAAAGTCATCCCTGAGGCTTGTTCTATTCCAAACCTTGTATTAGATACGAACGTGTCAGAAATCAAGTATGTCATCTCCATGGGATGTGATCCCATAGCACAACAAAGGTCACACGAAATCATTATGCTTCATGTAAAATAAAAAGTTGAGAAGCGCAATCATGCTCACCTAAACATGAAATGTCAAGAACGCGACAAAGAGGCTCTCGAATACCTCCTTCAAACAGATAAATCCTATAAACATACATATACAATCATGGGTAGGGGTTGTGAGTTTAAACCTTGGATAGTAAGTCCTTGTCAAGAGAACGGAAATTTCAAAGATCGCGTTTCTTCATTGTGTACTCTTGGGGGTGAGGGGTTTGACATCCTTCAACTCTCTTCACCTTAGACCATAGTTCAAAAAATCGTTATCAGCAGGCCAAAATTTGACTTGGAAATTGGGAATTGATGATTTCTCAACATTAATCAGTGATTTTATCGCTCCTTTAAAAAACATTTAATTTCATAAAATACACTTAAATTAAATGTAAAACATTGGTATATTACTTATATTACCAATGTTTCATTTAGCTTTACCAATGTTACATGAACTATACCAGAAATCGTGATTCAAGAGGTTGAGACTCTGCGTTATTTGAGTTCATGCATAAAACAAATTTGAATGCAAGGAAAATAAATGAAAGCAAGCTCAAATACACGAACTGAGAATGTTAGACACCTGCAGGCTGCAGTTAATGTCAATTCATATGAGCAATGAAGTTGAACATTGATGATAAATAGAAACAAATGTATAATAGTAAAATAAAGCTAATCGTGGTCGAAACCCTAACAAAACATAGGGGATGAATTCGCACAAGAGAAATTCAACCCTAAATGCTTTGAATTGAACTTCGTTTTTTTCAGTTTTGACGTTTTATACCTAAGCAACTATTTTTTAGGATTTTAAAACTGATTTTAAACATTTTTTCTTGAAATTTCTTGCCAGAAATTGTTGATTTATTGGGAGGGAAAAAATCATGATTTTCCCAAAGATAAATCGTTTTCCCTCTAGCAAAAGATAAATCATGATTTTATATCAGAGCCTTAGACATTTCAGCATGTACTCCATCTGCATTTCCACTTGTACATTATTGCATCCATACTGCATTTCATCTGCCAATTCATATTGTAAAATTGTAGTCAAGAAACTTATTTTTCAAACAACTTTCAAAATTCTAAAAACATTAGCAAAACATTCAAACACATTTTTTCAAATATCCGCAATATTATCACTATCATTTCTAAATCATTTCATCAGTTCAACAAGTTAAGACAAAATTTTGACACTAGTCCTACCAAGGCCTGCATACTTGGTTCTACTCGTAGTTTTCTTCCAGCTTAGATGTCTTTGCCCATAGTCTATTCTAGAAGCTTTCTGGTGTCATATCTTTCCCAAGAAATCTCTTTGGTAACAAAAGCATTCTAAACATTTTACTCGAATCACTTGTTCGCCTATCTCAACCTTCGATGTTGAGCCCTCGCATCTTACTAGTTACGTGGGGTTGAGGCTAGGGGCAAGCTCTCCCTCCCAAAAGCACAACTCAAAAAAAAAATGATATAAGCCAAATCAAATAAATTCAAAAATATTTCATTTACAAATAAAACCACACTTCCTTGCCCCACCAATCTTCGGTGATGAGCCCACGTTTCTTACTGGCGATGTGAGATTGGGAAAGGAGCGAAGTGCCCTTACTCGCCTATGCCTTGTCTTCGATGATGAGCCCATACTTCTTACTGGTAGCATGGGGCAAGGTATAGGGGGTCTCTTCAAATAAGTTAGTAAGTTGTAAGCTATTCATTCAATAAAAAGTGCTTCGAAATCTAAAATCCCAAAAAAAAGTGAAGTAGATGTGTATGTTCCAAAAGAGTTAAAGCCGTAAAAACTAGATTTTGTCAATCAGGAGGCCATCTAGGGGTCTAAGTCTAGATAAACTTGCAAGAAAATCAGGAGGCCATCTAGGGGCAAATTGTGTGTTTGGTTATCCAATGGAATCTCGTTTTGACTGAAAATGATATGTTTGGATGGGGTGATTTGCACAACCAAGGATTCGAAGCGTGAAGGGTAAATGTCAGAAGGAAATATTGACTCCTAGAGGGCCTTATAGAGGATATCCTTATGAATAATAGATATTTTGAGAAAGTTCAAGATAGAGTTCTTGGTGGGTGTGTTTTCAATTTGTTCAAGTAGATCGTAATGACCGTCTGAAGGAGTAGATAGAGGGGTTCTTGAGATAGGGTGGTGTAATGAAACACTCATTAGAATTGATTCTGATGGTATGGATATGGGTGTTAATGGGATGGACATAGCTGATAAGAGAGTCAAAGGGATTTGATGTTTGACCAACAACATGGTTGGTACTTTTTCCTTAAGAAGAGTGACCTTAATCCGATTTATTTTTTGTATTTTTATGCTTGGGGAATGGCTCATTGTAAATTCCCAACTGTTGGTTAGATGTCTTAAAGGATTCTTGGGTATCAAGCTCAATGTCTCCTCGATATAGGAGATCTTGAATGAAGTTTTTAAGTTTCATTCATCTATATGTAGCATGTCCTTTAACACAGTGATAAGCACAATATTCATGGTCTTTGTACCATGACGGTTTACATGCATCTTCGAAAAAGGGTGTAGTGATGTGGGACGTGACCATGTTGGCTAAGTCCAATTATGTTAGGATAGATGATAGTGACTTTGTGAGTGGATTGTATTCTCTACGTTTCACTGCGGATTTAGATGATGCATGTAAGAGTTTTAAGTGTGGAGTGCTTTGAACCATTTCTATATACTTGGAATTAGTGATTCCATACCCTATGACATTTTTATTTTTGTTGAAGAATTCAGCTTTTTCATTGGGTTTTAAATCGTGGTTATCTCTTTGAAATAATTTCAGAACCCCTTTAGCAAGTAAATATTTTTCGATATGACTATCCTTTTTCAATGGCCTCTTCAAATGTGACAACATAATCCATTTGTAAGTGGAAGGCTATCTCAGGGTGTAGGTTGGGTATGAAAATACAGACGAGTTTTTTATTTGCGATAGAGCAAGGGAAACGACTAGCTAACCCTTGCCATCGTTGTAAAAAACCATCAAAGTTCTCATTATTTCTTTGTTTTACATTAGAAAGGTCAATCATGGTGACATAACTTTCTGTGTTTAACAAAAAATGGAGAAAAAAATTCTTAGCTAAGTCGAAGAAGGTAGTGATGGACTCCTTAGGGATATGAAGAAACCATTCATGTGTTTCACCTCCAAGATTCCTTAAAAATAACTGAATGAGATAAGTATCACTATATGCTCCTTCTTGGCAAGCCATGAAGAAGTCTTGATGTGGTTGTGAGGATTACCTTTTCCCCTACATTTATCAAATTTAAGGAAATCAAAACTGGGTGGGAAAGGAGTACGCAACATATCCTGATTGAAAGGGTAAAGGCATAGTTCTTCGAAGTGATTTTTCCTATTATGCCCTTTATTATTTTCATGTACACCAATGAGTGCGTATTTCATAGAATGTCATTATTGGTCAAAGAGTTGGTCGTGCGATGGCATGATTGGTATATATGTGCAGTTAGATTTGGAGGCTTCGCCACCACGGTTTTCAATATAGCTTTCAGCATATGTGACTCTAGGTTTTTTCATTCCTAGGAGGTCTACTAGTGTGTTGATGGACATGAGAAGCTAACTTTGACATTTTCTGACTAAGGACTTCCAATTGTTGTTGGATAATTGTGTCCTCATTTTGAGTTTCAGGATCTACTTCCTCGTGTAGGGGGAGTTCATCCTCTACTTTATTAAAGGGATTTTAATAAAGGGTATATGATGATGGGTCCTTTTTGGAGAGATATAAGTCCTCACCATGACCTTGGGGATGAATGGACGTGGAGGCCTGTTCACAATTTGAAATGTCTTTATCAGTCCTAAGAGGCATGGAAATATTTCTAATCTTTATCCCTATAATGTGAGAAAGGAAAGTAGGATCTAAATTAGAGGGAAATCTATCCCCTAACTCAACAAGACGCAGTAATACTTGGGCCTTGTTTTGAAATATATAGTTGTCTATATGAGTGAAGGTGTCTGTAAAAGGATTTTGAGGTATCTCCCGTTCACTAACACTATGGTCAAAAGTCTCTTGTTCCTCCTTAGAAGAGGAAAACATAGGATTTCTAAGGGGATTGGAAGGATACTTCATATGACCTTCCCTAGTTTTAGGTTCCATGACTCAAAAAACTCACTACAAATATTTTCCAATGTTTGTAAACGTCACAAAGAATCCAAAATAAAATGGGCTATGTAACGATGCTAAAGTGATAAATCTCTAAGTGTATGGGATATTCAAGCAAGGAATACCTAAAGAGATATATGCCAAAGTGGACAACGTAAGGACTACCAAGTAAGAAATCTCTAAACATGTAGAATATACAACAAGGAATATCTAGATAAATATATGAAAATGTAGGCAACGTTACAACACAATGTTAACATTAAACTCAAGTTTTTAGGAAAACAAGGTCTAGTACTCAAAAAGGGTCGATATAATGTGAGAAGCCTAATAACAAAATGCCAATACTTAGATCATCTTTCAAGGAAACAAGATGTAAGTATAAAAATGGATTGGTACAATGCGTGCAACATAACAACCATGAAAGGAAACCATCCTAGGGTTGAAATGTCCCAATGTTGGTTTAAGACTACCACCAGAAATGTGAATATGTACTAACACACTTTTAACACTTTAATCCTTTATTTAAAGAATTTTTTTTAAGTGGGTGTAGAAGTAGTGGATAAGATTTTTGCAACACTTCGAGATGTCCTCTTTTGACCAAATAATGTCAAAATAACAAGGGAATGTATGAGTGGTGATGAAAATTACTTGGCATAACTTCGGAAGAGTTTGGCCTTGTCTGAGAAACAATGTTTTAATTTCGAGGAAGTTTGGCTAAGTACAATTTGTGATGAAATATATACAAGGAAAAACTTTAATGGACTCTTGCCTTAGTTGAAAAACAAGGTTATGAATTCAAGAAAGTATTTCTTTGTAATAGCTCTTTGAAACATGATTTTGGATACTGTCAAGTTGGCCCCAATGCCAAATGGCTCCCTAGGATTTTGTTCTCAACACTCACTAATAACTTGTCTAAGAAAGGTACGATTTTATAGAATAAATCCTAGACAAAGTACCATTACCCCACAATTGAATTAATGAAAGAGACCTCATACGGACAACATTTAGTACTTCTCAGGGGTGTTTCTAGTCAAGTAGGTAGTGGAGCACTTTCCATTTCGTCAACTAGTTCCCTGAAGGTTTTGACTACTTTCGGGTTCCTTTGGTAATCATCATAATGAGTTTTATGGCTTATGCCAAGATACTTCCCATAGTCAAAGCGATTGGGAAACAACCTTCTCAATTGCACCTGCAAATATAATATGACTGAACGGTGTGTTTTTTATCTTGATTTTAATGTGGTTTTACACACCATTGACAACCTGTATACAGTGTAGTTAGTAAATTTTTTCGATTCCATCTTTGACGAGTGATTGGTCTTATACACAAAATTTTAGTAGTTTTCCATGTGAAAAGAGGATCGCGGTTACTTTGATTTTCAAGGTCACTCGAAAGCACAAGAGAAGAGAATACACAACGTTGAATCCAACTAAGTAAAAAAATGAAAAAACATAATTCAAAACAAGTAAATTCTTTCAAAAATTGAATTTAAATGATACGTCAAATTATTAGTTTCATCCATCTAAACCAAGATGTTAGAATGAGGATCAAGGTCGTTTCTGATTCTCAAGGTCGCTCGAAAGTGCAAGAGAAGAGCATACGCGACATTTGATCCTACTTTAAGAAATGGAAAACAAAACTAAATCAAAGAACTTAGGTGTGAAAACTTATTTTTAATTAAAACCTGCAAGTTAAAAGTCAGAACACCTATAAAAATAGTAGAGAAATAAAAAATTAGATATGGAAATCTCAAAAATTGAGCCAAAATGACACATAACGCTAACACATACAATTTGAACACTAGCACAAATAGGCATAATACATAGGTGGATAGAATACACAAACACTTGTAAAATTGATGCTACTGCATGAAAAAGACACTTGTGCATGAACAATGACGATAGTGTATGTAGGTTGACACAAACTTGTGCAGGGTTAATGCTAGTGCATGAAGGATCTACACACAGACAGAATGAAAAACATAACATAAAACATAGATAACTCTAGCACATATCTAGAGAATGCTAGCACAAGGAAAAATGATAGTAGCGCATAAAGTCAAATGCAAATGTACAAAAAGTGAACCCTAGCACGTGAATTTAAATGGTAACACATGCAGTTTAACGCAGACGTAGAAAATTTTAACACTAGCGTAGATAGGCTCAACACTAACACAAACAATATGTGCATCTTCAAAAACACAATAAAAATTTCCAAAAATATTCAAAAAGCTTGAATTTTTTATTTTGATCTCTAATTTTAGCAACACTTTACCTCCTCAACTGTAAGAGACGCATAACACATGCAAACTCAACACAATATGTTAAGAAACATTAGTTATTTGAAAATATGCAAAAAGAGAGGGTTAGCATGCAAAAATAAACTCAACAAAACTATATGCATGTGAGAGAAAGGGATGTCCCATGGGGCATGCCATATGTATGTATGATAAACAAGTTAAGATAATTACTAGAACATAACACCAAGCATATTCAATAACTACACTAGTTCAACATAAACATCAAGATAAAGCCCTTAAAAGGGAAATCTTAAACTAATGCATCTAATATTAAAAACACAATATGCAAGCCAATCCTTTGATGTTTTTAATGGGATTTGGATCATAGATACTTCCTTAAGAGAGTCATACGCAGCCACATGCGATCATGGAAAATTCTCCATGGAAGAGGAAGAGATCTCACCCATGTGGCTTAATTGCCATGTTTCGTTCTTCTCTTAATACTCTTAGCCAAGTACAAGATGAAAATGGGTCCTTCATCAATAAGCATTCTAAGATCAAAATGCTCTTTTCATATGCAAATGTCTTACAAAGACATGGTGTAAACTTGGAAGGGAGGGGGTAAGGTTCTTTATATAGTTTTCTAGATTGGAGAAACCTTCATTCTCATGAATGTGAGATAAAAGAACTTCTAGGATTAAAAGGGGATAATCATGCTTAGAAATGGTTAAGTATGATTAGGGAAGGTCAATTAGAAATTCCAACTTAAGTGAGTTGGGTGTGATTTAAATTAATCAATTAAATTGATTAATAGACCAAGTTAGACTTGTAAAAGCCAATTGGAGAGAAGTTGATGGATTATGAAGGATCATAGAAGGGGAATGAACTAATAAGAGGGTAAATTTTTGGTTGGAGGATTAATTAATCAATATTGGTCAATTAATTAATTACTTAATTAGAATAGGATTATAAATAACAAAGTAGTGTTAATTTTCATCCAACATGAAGGGGAGATTAGTTCATTACTGAAGTGTCATTAATTGACTGCGATGAAGAGGAGTGTTAGCTAATTAGCGAGAAAGACACTAATTATACCCAAATGATAGAAAATAGGATAAGAAGCGTAATTTTAGTGTTAAAAATGCGTATTCAGATTTAGGTGTCTACAACATGTAGATGACAATGGACCAAATGAGATATTTCAAGTTTGATTGGTTTGTGGATGGATTAAAATCTAATGAGTCAAGCTTATTTGGTCTTGAATACCAAAGAGTGCAATCTTCCCCTCTTCGTCCCACTCCATGGAACATTAGGGAACCATGTGATATCAAAGAGAGGACCATGGAAGTGATCCAAAGGTAAAAATAATGGTTCAAGTGGAATAAATATTCCTTCATCAAGTGCAGTGATCTTTTGTCTCCATGTAGGAAAGCTTCTCACACTTCCTTCCTTAAGGAATCTCAGATAGCCATGACCTCTACTCATTTAGAGGAATCCTCCAAGAGGAAAATTATGGAGGAAGAGTGCACAAAATATTCTCATCATAGGAGGATTCACAAGAGGGTGAAGATTATTGAAACCCTTGAGTTAGGTGAGATTGATCCATCATAGTCTCTTGTTCATCACCGGTACCTAAGTGTGTACTTCTTGGCGGTAGATTGATCTCATCATGAGTACCTGATACAATCCCTTATCAATAACTCAAAAGTTCCCCTATGCCTGATTTTATGTCTACTTTGGGTAAAAAAATTCCATGGATACATGAACTTCTTGGAAATGAGTCAAGAACGATGTAACAAGTCATAACACTTAATTTTGAGGCCATCTCAAAATTCATCAAAACTAAGCGAAGCAAGAAAGCATAAAACACTTCATGTTTCTTCACTAAGGCTTCTTGATCTTAGTATGTGGAAGTTGTATGACCACAAGTTACAAAACCCATGGGAGAGATGACTCAAGATGAGTGTGAGCCGACTAGGGTTTCTTTGGGAAAATATATACATGAGGGATATGTGCACCTATTCAAATATTTTTCATCTCGCTTGCTTTCCATAAATGAAGAGAACAAACATAATGTGGATCAACAAGAATACCATGTAATAACTCTCACTGCACATGTACAATACTTACAAGAATCCAATGTGGTGCCTCTTCCCTCAAAAGAGGCAATCTCTCCTAGCAACAGTTTTGAGCCTCAAGTGATCAACAAATCTCAAGGGTACACCATACAAGGGAGAGATAATAACAAATGGGTGGATAATATTCTAGAAAAGGGAAGTGTATTGTTACTAAGGTTCTCTGATTAGTCAAATCTTCCCTTGCCATTGTTTCCATGCTAAAAAATGACCAATGAGGACATTGATAATGCAAAGGCCCACTGGGATAGTGTATTTCCATTGGTTTCTAAGACGAGTTGTCTTTATTTTCACTCTGTAGTGGGTTTTTTTTTTCCTCCTCTTATCTCTGACAAATTTTCTCCCAACATAGTCTTGCATAATGAATGCCATATATGATATGATAAACGATGTTATCTTAGAACTTGATTCCTGTAAAAATAATGCATTTGAGATCTTGAAAAGTGTTAGTAACAATGTGCAAAATATCGGATCACCTATGCTTAATGACCAGTTATCCTTGGAAGAGCTCCTTGAGTGTTTCCAAGATTTGGTCAAGAAAGAGGCATAATATCCCTTCGTTTTCAATGAAGATACTTTGGAATCCCTTATGGAAATTAAAGGCTCAATCTATAATACTGCAAGAGATCATCAAGTATGGTTCATCCAATACAAGAACCTTGGTGGCATTCGTGAGAATTGGATTAGTCCTTTGGGTTATTTTTTTCATTCCACGTGAAGAGATGGTGACACTTGCAGCAACCCGTTTCAGTAAAGAAGTGAAGGAAATGAGCTCATTCCAGGAGCATTCCCTGATAATTCTCCAAGATCTAGATCTTCATCATCAAAAGTCTCTTCAGCCTTAGCTTGAGCACTCTCTTCTTCCCTCTCTCTCTATGTTCTAATTCTTCATCGGAAATGTTCTTTTTCACGTTTTCATCTTATTAATTTAAGTGACCTTTTAATTCGACATTGTAAAATTTCACTTTCATTAATAAGAAACGGAATTATTTTAATTCCTATAGGAACATGAAAGGTCACAAGTGGTGGTAAGATGAAAATTCACATAGGGGGAGAGGAAGAGACATCTTTCTAAGCTATAAACTAGGATGGCCTCTCTATTCTAAGTAGTTAGAAATTGTTGATTATTGTTAGTGGTTGGTTATATCACTACAAGTTCAATGAATAAAGGTAGATATTTCTATAATTTGGTACATTTTTTTGTACAATAGAAACACAAAATTCTTCATTATTATAATTATGCAAACATCATACAATCTCATATGGATTGCACCCGATATAATAGGAGAGCTATTATATCTCCTACAACTACTCAAACAACATTGACGAGCTGTTGGAACAACTCGTAGTTAACCCTAATGCATAAAATATCTAATAAGTTATTATAATAATAAAAAACTTATATAACCATATAATAGTAAGTTATATTTTACCTTATGGTAAATCACCCATAACTATGTAAATATTTTTTTCCTAACATCCCCCCTTAGTGTTTACATGGTAGAAAAACGTTCACACTTCTTCTGCAGCTTGTTCACTTTTTCTCGCTCATGATCTTGACACACAACTTGAACTGAATGTAGAATAAGGAACACATCAACTTCTTATCGACCATCCACTTTCGAGAACACATTTGACTAAACTAGTGTGGGAACATGTACATGAACCATATGATTATCAACCAATCACTTTAGGGAAAACATATGAACTACTCAATATGAAAACTTAAGCAGGAACCATATGTACAACTTTCAATGGTTTTACAAAGGTTAACCACAAACCTAGGTATGAATAAGAACACATCTGGCTATTCAACATATTCAAGTATCATGATGTTGTTTTTCACTACGTTTGGTGTTCCTAAATTTCATCCTGAAATCTGGGACTACCCATTTTTAAAAAAACCGTTCTTTTTAAAATAAGCAGATCTTTTTGTGATTTTTTTGCCAGAAGTTGTCTCTATTACGTTAAAATATTCTTAGTGAATCATAGGAGCCAATTTCGACAAATACTCAGATGCTCAAACTCTTTTTATCCCTCCAAGTTTTGTTTGCGAGAATTTTATTTAATTATTTATTTCATAAATAAAGCCTATTTTAAAGTAAATTGTGCTTCGGTTGAACCCTGTTGAAGTTTTGCATGCCAATATTCACACATCTCAATAGGGTTTCCACGGGGAATTAATTCAGAGCATTGTCTGCAACTTCTGGCAATGTTTTTTATTTTTATTTATTTCTTTTGCGTTTTTCGTTGGTTTTCTCCGTTGTCTTTCTGTTAAATTCCCCTGGATCTGTTCTTTGTTCTGTATAGTCTGTTTAATTACCTGGAACGTCTGGAGATCAGTTATGGCCTCAATACCAGAAGGAATTAGTCTGAGAAGGCAAACTTCTGACCAAAAAAGATAAAGTCAAGCAAAAAAAGGCTCTCCTACGAAAGTCACGCTTTTTATAATAAATAGATCTGAGTTGCAATGAGAATTTTGGTAGTGGCAGGCAGGCAGGAATTTTTTACCTTCCTTGCAGGGTGCTTTTTCCCAAGAAGTCAAATTCACTTAAGCTGCAATGGGAATATTAGAGGTGGTAGGAAAGCGAGAATTTCTTACTTGCATTGTAGGGTAAAAATTCACATTATAAAAGAAAAATCACTTAAAGCACCAACAAAAATTTCTTACTTGCTTTACAGGGTAAAAACTCCCACGATGAAAGTCAAATCACTTAACTGGAAGAGAGGATTTTTGGAGCTGCGGTGCATGGTGAAATTTCCCATCAAGTTGACTTCCTATTTTTAGCATCTTTTTTATGAAGATTGCAGCGCATATAGGTTTTGGCGCCAAAAGGAGGATTTTGCATTAAAGTTTATTTTCCATTGCTGGGAAGCTTCTTGTTTTAGCGCCTAGGGTTAGGATAGCCTAAGTTTTTCCATTATGAGCATTTGTATGTTGGTATATGTGCCCAGGTAAATTAAATAATATTTTTATTTGCTTTGCATGCAAGAAAAGCCTCAAATTTTAGGGCAGCAGACTTTATATACAGATTTTGGTGATAAAAATCAAGTATTTATGCCTTGGACTCCATCCTTGTCTGAATTAACTGCAGGTATTCATCACAGGTGCTCATATAAGTGAAAGGGAGTTCAAATCAATGTCAAGTACATTGAATATATCTTCTGAATCTGAAGAAGTTTTCAAATCTACACAAATTGATCCAATTGCAAGGGATTCCGACATAATTAAAAGAAAAAGAGCTCAAACAAAGATTGTTCCAGCCATGAAGAAACGAAAGGATAAATAGAATAATGCATAGCTTCTAGATTTGTTGAAGTCAATGATACAAACATAGGCCCTGAACCTATCACCAATTTAATTGACAGATCCAGATCTCATAATTGCAAATGCTTCCGATAAAAATTCATCATCTTGTTTCTAACGTAGCCCATGTAGAAGTCAGTGCATGGAAAATTCCTTTCAGATCTTGTGCATGTGCTCCCAATCTTCCAGTTGAAGCCTTCATTGAATTTACTTGTATTTGCATTCACTTAGAGTGCTTTCTGGGATTTAAAATTGCTCATAAGCAATTAAAAATAAAAATGATGAGTTTTTGTTTGAATTATTTACGGCAAACATTGCACTGATGCATGTACTAGAGAAGAACTACAAAAGCTTCAAGGATAAGAGGGAAGACAAGTCAAAGACAATACCCGCAAGTAAATCATAGTCAGGTGCTTCTAGATCCAGTTTGGTGAGAATTAAATGCAAAAGAGTCAACCACATGCAGAATATGGAAAAGGAACAAGATTGGAAGTGTTGTAGCTTTATTCTAATTTCTTTTCCTCTTTTTTCTTCTCTCTCTTATTTTTTTTCGACAAAGTAATTGAGCAATCTTAAGTGATTAGTTTAAAATTTGTTACTTGAAGAAGTCAATTATCTGGAAATAGGTGGCAGAAATGCAAAATAGAAAGTTCTATTTTCAGTTATAAATCATACATGTCATGCAAAGAGGAATTCCAGGAGGGAGATTGTAAGTTATTTCCTTTACAACTTCCACATGTGCTAGTTCAATTATAGTTTCTTATTTGTAAATTTCCCTCTATACACTATAAATAGATGAAGAACCTATGTGTTAAGGGATCAAAATTGTTAATCAACATTCTTGTGTTCCAGACTTTGAGTTGAAACCCTTGATAGTTTTTTGAAAGCGAAGGAATAGAGGAGGCAAATTTTCAAAGAACTTTGTGTCAACGATGCATTTGTTTCTTATTTATTTTTAGATCTCTGCATAAACTTTGTGTTGTCTTAGATCTAGATCGGAAACTTTCCTTTTCTTCAAATTCAACATTTCAAAATCTATTTGTTTCGTCTCTGTGCATGTGATCAACTCTGTCAACTATTAGTTAGGTTGCACATCTCCTTTCATTTCTTCTCGTATTTAATTATTTTCCTTTCTTGCACATATTGCTTACAACTGCTTACTTGCTATAAAATTGCCTAGTTATGGTTCATGAGCTAAGCAATTAAAGTAACACCAATAAATAGATACTAGGAAATATAATTGATAAAATCTTACACGGGAGCCTCACCGATAAATGAGGGATATTTATCTCATGACTGCCTAGGTTTTCAGATGTGCAAAAAATCTAGCCAACAGTTTTTGGCGACTTCGCTGGGAAACAACAATATTTTGCAGACCAAAGCTTATCTTGCTAGTTCCCATTGAACTCTCAACCTGGTTGAATGCCCATTCACATGATATGTCAAAGCACAAGGGATGACTACTCGTTTTTATAGATTGTAGGAGCAATTCAATTTCAATTATCCTTCTCATGTTAGAAGTCATAGATCCAGTCTTTCACCAGGAAGAAGAGTGCAAACTCCTCCAGATCTAGATTGTCTTCAGTATAATCCGACAGCTGGAATTATCTATCAAGTTTACTCCCAGAGAAAACATGCTCAATTCATCATGCATCAGCCACTTGCTCCTGGTGCACCCTTTGGACCTCTGAATTTGACTCCTCCTATACATGATCTACCTAAAGGGATGAGAAAGAATTTTCCAAAATTCTTTGGAGATGGTAAGAAGAATCCAAATGACCACTTGGTTGCGTTTTTTATATCATGTGGAGTGCTTGCAGTCGAACATGAAGATGTGTCTGTCAGACTCTTCATAGAGACTCTGTATGACTTGGCTGGAGAATGGTTCTACCGGATAGCTCCTAGTACCATAACCAACTGGGTTACTATGTAGGATGCATTCCTGAAAAGATTCAAACTAGCTGAAAATTCTAGTACCTTGATAACTCAACTGACTCAGTTGAAGAAGGAGCCACAAGAGCACATGCGAGATTTTATTGCAAAATTCCAAAGATTACTGTACAAAATTTCGGCTTCTGCTTCTCTGAATGATGAGAATCAAAAAGTATTCTTCATCAATGTTTTACTTCCTCAAGTAAGCTATCAATTGCGAAGAGCACGTCCTGCTGACTTGTTAGTAGCTCAAAACAGGGCGATTGAAATTGAAGACGCCCTCATCATGGCTGGAAAATAAAGAGCAACACTTCTAGAGCTGAAAGTTCATCCTCTGTTACTACTTCTGATTAAGTATTGCAAAAGTTAGCAAATGAGATGTTGCAGATGAAGAAACAAATGGCTCAAATGGCTCAAAACAACAACACTACCCCTGCTCGGAATTTCAACAACCAGAACCACATTGTTGGTTCCCAAAGATTAACAATTGAAGTTGTTCCCAAAAACAACGTGGAGATGAATGAAGAAGACCAGGAAGTTGATGTTGATCGGCTCGAGAATGATGATTTTGTAGGTCTTGCTGGCGACTCCAACATTAATTACCTAAACTACAAATCTGAACATGACAATGAGAAACTTCATGAAAATGATTATGGTCATACATATGCAGTATTTACAAGATTACAAACTCGTCAAGCTGAGGCATTAACTGATGAACAAAGAAGGGGCAATCCTTTATCTTCTTCCTTGGCTCCTAGCGATAAAAATGTGAGCTTTTCATCTCAACCACAGAAAGCAGCTCAGGTATTTGAATCTATACTTTCTTTTGACATTATTGACCATGCCAAGAAAACTAGAGTTCAAATGTCAGAAGCTGAATACTTGAGAGTCTTTCCCAAGCAGTTAAATAGGCTATTTAAATATGTGCAATCACTGGGACAATCCAATACATCAAAAGGCATTTTGCCTAATCCCAAAGATACTCCTCCCCAGAACAACACGACACTTGTTAAACCCTCATCTTATGAAAGAGTAGAACCTTTTTATGTCTCCTTATTGCTTAATGGTTTCAAGCTGAGCAACTACATTCTAGATTCGGGTGCTTCTGACAATGTCATGCCAGCTAAAGTTGCAGATGCTCTTGGGCTTACCTTGACAAAGACCATGAAAACGTGTTATTCCATGGAGAGAAAAGTCCCTTTAATCAGACAAATCAAAGATGCACAAGTTGTTCTGACAGCTTTTCCTGACAAAAGATTAAATTTCACAATCTTAGCTACAGATATTCCTCTTTCCTACGGGATGTTGTTGGGCATAAACTTTTGTAAATAAATAGGAGGAGAAGTAAAGATGGATTGGTCCTGTGCTCATATTTCTATCCAAGGAATAAATCAGAAGCTGGAGCCGGAAAAGAAATCTAAGTACACTGTGACAATATCTGAAGATCCTAGATCTCATATTCTTTTTTAGGAATCTGACCACGGTGTATACTTCTTAGAAATGGATAAAGGCGTTCCAGAGCCTGAACTTCAACCAGAGCCAACACAAGAAGAGGAAAAAGTTTGGACACTAGAGTTTAAAGGTAGTTGTTCTTTTGGATCAGGAGTCGACGTTCTACTAATATCTCCGGATCATGAAATATTCTCATACTCCTACAAACTTATGTTCGAGAACACCAACAATATGGTGGAGTATGAAGCCTTGTTGTTAGGAATGGAACAAGATAAAAAGAAAGGAGTATGACTCCTCAAAGCCCAAGGAGATGATGAACTTCTAGTAAAACAAGTTCGAGGGCAAAATCAAGTCAAAAGAAATGAGCTGAAGCATTACAGAGATAAAGTGCTTTCTTCCACACTCGATTCTACAGCCTTCTCTGTCGAATTCATTCTAAAAAATCAGAATTTCAAGGCAAACTCTTTGGCCATCACAACTGTACTATTGAATCCAGATATACCACCATCCATATTCAGACAAGGAAACTATAAAGTGGAGATGGTCTACCGCCCCAAAGTCCCTAATAATGTTGAACAAGGGCAAACTTTCAATGATGACAAACAAACATCTGCATGTCTACATGTTGAAGGGAATAAATCACCACGACGACGAACAATCACAGGAAAAACCGATCCAAGTTATGATGATAATAGTGAAATAATCCAACAAAAAAGTAACAAAATACCCAAGGGTTTAGTTTCTTTAGTGGAGGCTTTCAACAAGCGTGATAAGTACTTGAAGAAGAACAAAGAATATGGTGATATGTTTTCCTCAGAAATGCAGCAAGTAAATCTAGGAACGGAGGAAGTTGATGCAAACTTATCCACCACAGAGAGAAGAAAGGATGAGCCACCAACAGATGAAGTTGATAAGGACTTACACAAGGTATTTGACAAGAAGGCCAGAGAAAGGAAGTTTGGTGTCACCCAAATTTCATCCTAAAATCTGTGACTACCCTATCCGAATTTTTTTTGTACTTTTAAAATAATGGTTCGTTTTGTATTTTTATTGACTGAAAGTTCTTGTATTGCGTCAAGATAATCCCAAAGAGTTATATTAGTTTTTTTCGCCAAATACTCAGATGCTGAAAGTTCTTATATTTTGTCGTCGGGATTTGTCTGCGGGAAATTTGTATTTAATTATTTTGAGCCCCGTATGAGGCTATTTGCGCTCCATTTTAACTCTATTATGAACGAATATGTCATTATTCCTATGGGTCAGAAGGGTTTTAACTTGGAATAAGTTTTGGGCTTTATTTGTAACTTTTGGCAATTTTTCGTATTTTTGTGGTGTCCCGTTTCGTTTTCTGTGAAATTTCTCTGGAACAATTCCTTTATCGGGTAAGCCCGATTTTTGGCCTGGAGCAGCTAGAAAATATATACACACATTATGCCCGGAGGAAGTCACCATCGGAGGTCTGGATCACTGGGAAAAAGTGAAGTAGTGCACAGAAAAGCCCCTGCGGGGATGGGTGCATTTTTGGAAAACAAAGGATTTAAGCTGCAATGGGAAAAATAGAAGCCGCAGGCATGATGGAAATTTTATACCTGCCTAGCAGGGTACTTTTTCCCGTGTTATAAAATTCACTTAAGCTGCAGTGGGAAAAATAGAAGCAGTAGGCAGGTGGGAATTTTATACTTGTTTAGCAGGGTACTTTTTCCCGTGATATAAAATTCACTTAAGCTGCAGTGGGAAAGTTAGAGGTTGCAGGCAGGCGGAAATTTATTGTCTGCCTTGCAGGGTAAAAATTCCCATGGTGAAATAAAAGAAAAGTGACTTAAATGAAATCATGGGATTTTATTGCCTGCCTTGCAGGGTAAATAATCTCATTGTCAAAGGCAAATCACTTAAGTGGATCATGGGATTTCCGGGACTGCCTTGCAGGGTAAAAAATCCCATTGTCAGCAATTCTTAAAAATAGAATTCTATTATGCAAAAAAGTGCGACCCACCTTTGGTGAATAATAATGCATTAAATAAATATTAACAAATATTTATTCACCCAATTTTGGCACCCAGGCTTGTGGAAAAGTCGACAAAAGCAAAGGGGAATAAATCAATTGGAAATAGAATTCCAAAATTAAATAAATTTAATTTATTTATGTAACGACCCAAAAATTTCACACCCAAACAACACAGTGAAATACACGATAATTTTTATTTTTATTTTTTTGATGCATAACACGACACAACATGCCACCACCAAGGTCACAACTAACTCCGCGGGTAACTCAATACAAGGATGACCACAAGGGTAGCACGGAAATGTTCACACACACCAATGATAGTTCACTTTTCTAAATGACAAAACAACATAAGAAACCACCACATAACACACCTACAGATAGGGCAAGCCACAATGAGGAAATTATTGATGGTTATTTATTTTTATGTAACCTCTTTCGATCCTTAACTACATTTTGCTAAGACTCTAGATATGATTTGTACAATGCTTCTTACAATGCTAAGTTTTCTCAGGCTTATTAAATCTTGTCCTCTTCTAACAACTAACAGTTTGTTTCACCTTAGGGTTATTTTACAAATTTCACCCAAAAAGGAATAATGTTCACTAGAGAAGCTAGGGTTATCATGTTATATAATTCTTACTCACAAATATAGTCTCGCCTATGATTTCTTTAAAGAATTCCTTGCTCTCAAGTTGGTAACCTCTACGTTAATTTATTTAAATATAACTTTTAGTTCAACTTTTATAAGTATTAAATGACCCACGTTATTTTACTTATGTCGCGTTATTAATAAGTCAGCAAGATTCACTCAACATTTATTTTCAAGGGTAGAGTTTAATAACACTCATTCACCAGAACAAAACAAGTTTACATCCACACTTAAATACCAATAATCCAATAAGGTCGCTCAACAATCAGTAACCAATATTTTAATATTTTCAATGATGGTCAAACAAACAAAGGTGTTCCAAGTTAGGATGACAAAATCCACAACTACATTATACCAAGACCAAGATCCTCTCCTACATTTTCCACTGTATGATCTCAATAGCTGAACAATATGAAAAGGATTCAAGTAAGAACTTCTCAGCTGAGGTTGATGCACAAGTTTACAAGTCTATCCCTCATCTACTCGCTAACATTCCATCTGCAGCAAATATTTACTAGAGTCAGTTCGCTAGAACTGAGCATGATAAGATATAAACCTCACCTAATAACTTATGTCATCTAGCATTTAAATAAATGAAATTTTGCAATACTCCCTATCAAATAATTCCTAGTCATGTATTCAAATCTTAACTGCACATCTCATGATAATACATTTCATACCCATCATTGATCACTTCCCTAAAATCTACTTACATATGAACAAAATTTCCAAGTGGCTAGAAGATATGCAACCTTAACCTTGCATTTAATCATAATCAAATTACAGTAACAATAATAATGCTCACCTAATACCCTCAACCTACTTCACCTATATAAGTGTCCAACAATATTATCTTTCAATTAAATAAAAGCACCAACGACATTAAGCTCTATAATAAATACAAGTGTCAATCATATGATAATCATCAATATTACCCGAGTATCAACCTTTATAGAAAATCAAGGATATATAAGTATACTTTTAATACTTATCTCACAATCAAAAGAATGTACTTATGTAAACAAGGGTTCCACCAATCAGTAAGTTCATATATTATTATTTAGATATCCTATCGGTTGTTTATTATCATGTCTCTATATGCCTCTATTAGTATAAGAGTCCATCTCAGAGAAATGAATTACGAACAACAATATAGTCATACTTCGTTAATGAGTAGAAGGTACATTTGGCTAGCTAAAACAGGTAAGCGTGGTCCAAGCCACTGTAAATACAAGTATCAACATTATCTCAACTCACAGTTGAGATGCAAGTACCAATTTTTAGCTAACATAATAATCATCTTAAATGCCAAAAAATATTCCACGCGCTAACCAAGTATTGAAATAACATATTTATCCTTACTGGTTGCCTTAGTATAATATATCATATTATATAATTCAACCTCCACTTGCATATCTCAATTTATGAGTATTAATCATTGTCCCATATAATGAAGTTAAATAATTTCAGGTCGACTTCCATCCTTAACGTCATATAAGGTATGAACAGTCCCATTATGGTAGTTGTCACCTTTACTTAAGGCTGTGTAAGAATCCTTTTTAGGGTAGTTCTCAAAACTTCCCTATTCATCTGTTTTGCTACCAAAAAACATTTCAACAAGCTTTGAAGTCAAGGTATAGGATAAATTTATAAACTCATATTTCAAGCATTGTCTGAATTCATATGCCTGAGGGCCATCACATGTCAATCAAACTTGCAGAATGTACACATTCATGAGAGTTCGATGTATTCATTATTACCTCAGCTGATTCGAAGATCTAAGAAGCGCCTCAAACTTAAGCCATATATTTATCCGCACAAACTAACGTCTTGAGGCTTACCGTATTCAAAAGGGTCACAAAATAGAATCCCATTAACACATGTTTCAGGAGCGTTCCAATCTAAAAGTAAGCTCATAGTAATAAGAATAGTAGAGGGCCTGGTGAGGGGTTTTCAATAATCCCCAAATTAAACGATAATCAAAGGAGTCGGATAGTATCTAGAAGGACCAGTAAGAGTCAGTACGACTCTCCCCAAATAGAAGCCTCCAATCCTAATGGGGGGGTTATATTATTATCAAACCACATTAAAAGACCAACACAGTCTTTCGAGAAAAATTTTCCGTTTTCAAGCCATGTTTTACATAATAAAAACAAGACAAGAAAAAATTCTAAAACTCATTCACACACCACAATATTTCCTACAGAAACCACTGTTCATAGGAGTAATCATGGCAAAATGATAAATTAACTTTATAAGGTCGAAAAGAGAGAATCACTCGAGAGAGATCAGCGCATGCAAAATGTGATTAAAAGTCATTCGAAAACCCATTTCTTTTGGGCATCTCGTTCAAGAAAGAGTCAACATATATATATGTAAATAAATATTAAATAATATCAAGAATCCAAGACGTTACTAACTTAGTAAAAGAGAATCACACATCAACAATCCAAAGGAGACATCACATATACAGAATTCAAACAAAACTGCAGAGATTGATTTATCTAAATGCTAAAGTAAATAAATTATTAAGAGAGAGGGTTAGGGCTTATCATGCCTGTTTGGGGCTTCCTCAATGCGGCCACGTCGAACCAAGGCTCCAGCAGCTACAACACATTTAAAAAAAAACATTCCTTTTCCTCAGCACGTAGATCTCTTATGCTAGCCTCATGGCAGTGCCTGGTACAGTCAGGGAGAGGGCGGCCACCTTGTCTAGATCTTACAAGTGCTTAGAATAATAATTTTTTTTTTAAAGAAACTGGAACTAAAATCTGGTCCCATATTTATCACTGCAGACATGACACAGTGCGCCTTGTTATAGTGTCAGACTATGTCTGTAGTTTGCTTCACATGACATTACCAAAAATCTCTACAAGAACATTTTCCTCCTTTTTTTTTTTTTTGTAAAGTGATGAAACCGCTTTGCATCTCTCACAACAATTTGTTTTGCAACAATCTTGGACAAAACTTTGTGCAGTGTGGCAGTCAACACATACATTAAGGTTCTTGACAACTCTGAGAGTTGTCCCACGGGGAAGGCTTAACAATCCAAATGCAATTGCCATCTTCTCCCTATGGTGGCAGAGGAATACTTTCACTTTCCCGTTCACTCAGTACATGTTCTGGATCTGAACAATATCCTGCTACCTTCATCTCCCAAGACATCTTCTCCAACATTGCATAGATCTCCTGTGCCTGTGGGTGTGATCTGTCACCTCTATGAGATTCTCTTCCATGAGTTACATCGTAAAACAAGTAAGGTCCCAATAGATAATCTTTGTAATAAATTTCATCAGGTCTCCTAGTAACACTCTTACTGCCACATAGACGATTTTGATAACAATATCTTGAAGGGGAATCCCGAGTTTGAGGATGCATTCAATACTGAACAGGTAACAACATTATTGGACAGCCTGTTTGTTGGAAGCGCTCAAAGAGGCGCCTACTATACCGCACGTGCCTGCTGCTTGGCTAGAGACTGTTGCTGTGGATTCCCCAACACGAACACACTCACAGCACCCAATGAAAGTGAAGTAACATGCCTACTGCACCAGTTGTGCGCTGTGCGCGGCCAGGAAAAGAAACCCACGCCCCTTCTTCCCCCAAAACGCATCAGGCAACAGCAAAAAACCAAGTCCACATGACCACAAAAACGGAGTATTCCTTCATCCCACAGACCCACGCGGCCAGGGCAGGAAAAAGGGATGCGTCCAAGATTTGCACACCAACATAAGGCATGAGGGGGGTTTCATGGCGGCCAAGGAAGACACAAAAGGACGCGCCCAGGACCTGCGCACCATAAAACGACCACACAGCAAGGAAACTTGCAATCATCTTACAAATGTGACATTTTCATCTGGGCACGTGACCCTCAATCCACTGAGCACGCAGATCCCCAAACAACTGAGCACGCAAATCCCCAAAATAAAGAAAACGTGGCTAGCAAGCCAAAACGAATCACGAAGACAAAACGCAGGCCAAAACCCAAAACGATTTCAAACACGTTTCCCTAAATCCCAGGGAAGGTCCAACACGGTTTACAAGAAAAGAAATCTATTTTGGAGAGAGATCCAAGTGATACGTAAACCCTAAATTCTCCCCATTTGAGCACGCCTTAGAAGATTTTACAACCCTAAACCATATTTAATTTTTTCGCCTTAAATGCCGAGCAGGATGGAGCTTTATCCTCATTTCCCAGCATTAATTTATGTAATCGCTTATCAAAATTTAACAACAGGGTTGGTTTCAAATCGACGCTCAGAAGGCGAGGTTAACGTCGACCGATAAATAAGAATATTATTATTATTATTATTATTATTATTACCACTTATTAATACTTATTAATCGAAATAACAAGAGCCAACTCGCGAGCTCAATAAATCGAGCGCACAGTTTTCCTTTAATAGAAGGAAACGAAATGGGTGAGACGGGAACACCCACAGAAACACCAACACGACGCACAAAGACAAGACGGAGTGGGAGAACTCCAGTCATTTTCTATGGCAAGGGCGAAGCCAACGAGAGGTCAACATAAGCACCACAACGTTAAAAGCTTAGCGACATGGACGTCGGAGAACGGGGCATTACAATTTAATGCAGCCCCTTTTAAGAAGGAATTAATACTTTTTAAAGTATTAAATGATTATATTAATTCCTATTTTCAATGGCTATGGCCAAAGCACACTGTGAAGCTTAAATGAAGTGAAGTGTGGATGATTAAATTGAATTAATTTAATTGATTGGATGGTTGTCCTTAAACATGTTATATTTAAAAGAGAAGAGCTTGATTTTTAATTAATTAATTGTCTTTAATTGTTAGGGCAATTATTACTTATAGAATTGTGAGGGTTATATAAGCATGGGCAGCCATATGGGTGAATTATTTAATTCACAGGTAAAAAATTGCAGCCAAGAGAAAAAGTGCGCCCCCATTTAAAGAAGGATTTTGCTCAGGCAAGGTGGAAACAAGGCTAAAAGCTTCCAAATTTGGCGCATGCTTTGAAGGAGGTTGATCTTTGTCTGCATAATTATTTGCACAGGTGTTATAGGAGCTCAAGTGTGGTTGAAAGGATTTATGCTCTTTTTATGTGCAAATTAAACACCATTTTTTGGGGCAGCAGGCTTGAAAAATGCAGATTTTTACAATTAAAATTCACTATTCATGCTCCGGTGGCCATTTTTGTCTGGATAAATTACAAGAATTCATTCCAAGTGTTTTACAAAGGAAAATGAGTTTTTATCAATGTCCAATACATTGCATATATCCTCCGAATATGAAGAATTGTCCAGATCTGCACCAGTATTGAAGAATTCCAGTCAAATAAGAAGAAAAAGACATATTCAAACAAAGATAGACAAAATTATGGCGAAGAAAGATGAAAAAGAAAGCACAACACAGTCATGCATCATTTCTAAATTTATAGATATTAGAAACACGGATCTAGGCTCAGAACCTCTTGCTAAATTGATAGACAGATCCATAGCAGGAAAGACTTCACTCATGCGTGCAGGAGAAAATTCACTCATGCGTGCAGATTAAAAGCAGTGGAATTATTCGAGCTGCAGCTTTTCCATCCACAGTCCAGTTGCCAGAATTTGTTATGCAGGTGCAGATCCATATCTAGATGCAGATGCTGATGCAAATCCATATGTAGATCTAGATCCAGATCTCATAGTTGCAAAAGCTTCTGGCACAAAGGCTTCATCCTCTTGTTTCAAATGCAACCCATGAAGAAGCCAGTGCATGGAAAATTTCTTCCAGGATCTTGTGCATGTGCTCTCCAATCTTTCAGTTGAAGCCTTCATTGAAGTTGCATTCACCCGGAGTGTTTTCCAGAATTTTTAATTGCTTATGTGCAATTAAAAATAAAAATGATGAGTTATTTATGGCGAGCATTGCACTGATACATGTACTGGAGAAGAACTACAAAAGCTTCAAGAATAAGAAGAGAAGACAATGTCAAAGGCAATATTCCAACTTGCTTCCAATTCCAACTGCTTGCAATTCCAGCTTGTTTCTAGATCCAGCCGCTTCCAGATCCAGCTAATTCCAGCTTGTTTCCAGATCTAGTTTGAAATCTGCTGCATGCAAAATATGAAAAAAGACACAGTTAGACTGCAGCTTCCTTCCTCTTTCCTCCGACAAAGTTAGCTTTCCTCTTCCTTCTTATTTCCTCCAACAAAATAATTGAGCGATCAATTAAATTATACAATTTAAAGTAATTGGTTTAAAAGTCATTACTTGAAGAAGTCAACTACTTGGAGATAGGTGGCAGACGTGCAAAATAGAAGGTTTTATTTTTAGTTGCAAATCATACATGTCATGCAAAGAGGAATTCTAAGAGAGAGATTGTCAGTTGTTTCCTTTCTCCGACTTCCACATGTGTCAGTTCAACTACAAGCTTCCGAACTTGTAATTGCCCCTCTACATTCTATAAGTAGAGGAAGAACCTTCGGGTTAATCGATCAGAATTTGTGAAGCCGCATTCTTGTGTTCCAGACTTTGTGCTAAAGCCCTTGATAGCCACTTGAAGCAAAGGAATATACAGGAGCAGATTTCCAGAGAACTTTGTGTCACGGTGTATTTTGTTTTTAGCTTTCTAAATCTTAGATCTCTGGAAGTAAACTTTGTGTTATTTTAGATCTAGATCTAGAACTGTCTTTCCTTTATAATTTTGTGTGTTCATATCTATTAAGTTTCTTCTATATGCATGCAATCAACTCTGCAATCTATTGATTGCAATGCACATCTTTCCCATTTCTTCTCTGTGTTTTCTATAATTCCTTCTTCTATAAAATATTTCCTTTTTTTAAACAGCTGCTTACTTGTTGCAGAACAGTACTTAGCAATGTTTCATGAGCTGAACAGGTTAAAGTAAAACCCCTATATAGATACTAGCATACTTTATATTGACAAATCTGACACGGGAGCCTCACCGGTTAAATAAGGGAGATTTATCTCATGACTACCTAGGTTTTATGCTATGCAGAAAATCTAGCCAACAAAGTGTCGAGACTGAAAACTTTCCTTTAGCATTCAAATTCTGCATTCCAATAGTCTGTAATTTAGAGTCGACACATTTGCATTTGAGCATGACTCTCATCCAAGGTTTCATGGTTATTGATGCACATCTCCTTTCCTATAAATCTGTGTGCGGAAAAGGTAAAAAATTGAATTTACTGCACATAGCTCGCTTACAACTGCTTGGTGGACCTAAATCACCTAGTTATGGTTCACTGCCCTACGTTCAATTGCAATAACACCATCATATTGATACTAGTCAATAAAAATGACAGATTTTTTACGTGTGGTTGCCTCATCATTAAATGAGGGAGATGTATCTCATGACTTCCTAGGGTTTTCAGCTATGCGTAAAATCCAAATTCCTCAATAGTTTTTGGCGACTCTAAAAGTGGCTCACTACATGGTGAATCAACCTAACTACTCTCTGCTGAAAGGTCAAGGCTCTTTGAGATCAGAGACTCGGGCACTCTAGCAAAAACAAAAATTGAACAAGCTTTATGAATTCAGGGGGATTCACGACAATCATTCTTGAAGCTACTCTAAAAATGGCAATTCACGATGCAAGACAGTTGGCAGCTGGCTAATGGATACTATCTGATGATTGCCTACTCAGGATTGATCTTTGGGCTACTCTTTGGTCTCATTCTCCCACACAAGAAGGGAGGGGATCTAAAGTGGTTGATTATCTTGCCAATCTAGCTGTTGGTGTTAACCCTGTCTGTATAGGACACTTAAGAGTGTTGTTGTATTGCTTTAGCATTGATGTGATTTAATTATTAATTGATATGGTATTTGGGCCCTGATCCCAAACCCAATGGGCTTGACAGCTGAAAACATTCGCAGACTCATCTGAAGGCCCGTAAATCCCACCTCCCTTCCCTTGCTTTTGTCATTTCTGAAAGCATGATAAAGATGTCAACAGATCGAGCCAGGCTTTTGGGTGCTCCACAGGGATGTCTTCCTGAAATCTCGGCCCCTTCCCCTTTTAAAAAATTGTTCTGTTTAAAATAAGTGGATCTTTTTGAGCTTTGAGTTATCTCAAGTCCTCTCTATTACTTTAAAATCTATTCCTAGCTATGACTCATAGGAGCCAATTTCGACAAATACCTAGATGGGCATTGTGGGGGTTTTTTACTTTCGGGAAGTATTGTTCTGTGAGCCCAGGTCATTTAGATTGATGTGGTCTGATCTGTAAAGTAAATTGTGCTCCAATATTCACATCATCTGTAAGGAGCTGAATTATGCACAAGGATTGCTCTTCAAAGCTACTTTTGGGTCTGCAACTTGGGGTCAACTTTTCTCCTGGCATTGGACTATTCTCTGTATTTCTTTCTCCTTTGTGGATTCTAGATTGTACCTACTGATAAATCTCCCTTGGATCCATTTTTCCCATTTGTTCAGGATAGTCTGGTTACTGTTTCATGGGATCTAACATTTGGAGGTGCTCAGTGGTGAATGCCCCTCAACACCAGAGCACCAGGCTGAGTCTCAGGGCAAGGTAATCTTCTCTGAACATTGGGAAAGAGATGAACAAGGAGATGATCTCATGGGGAAGTCACACTTTTTGGAATGCACAGATCTGAGCCTGCTTATTCGAGAATTTTGGTAGTGGCAATGTATTTGAGAATTCCTTAGGCACCTCCCTTGAATATGGGCACTTTTTCCGGATCAAACCACAAGAATCACTCTAAGAAGCAGGATCTGAATTTTTGTAAGTGGCAGGCAAGCGAGAATTTTTTACTTTGAAGGAATTGCAGGATGAAAAATTGCTGATTAGTAGACTGCAAGTAAATTGTTTGGGGCTCAACTTGCTGCATACGTGGGAGAAGGTGCTTCTCTTGATCTGCATCTTGCAAGGCCATGAAGAATTTCCATGATGAAAGTCAAATCTCTTAAGTGGAAGAGGGATTTTTTGGAGCTGAAGTGCAGGGTGGAAATTCCTATCAAGTTGGCATCCTAGAAGGTACTGTTTAGCATCTACCCTTGCAAAACAAATGCAACCCACACTTGGCATTAAGCAACTTTGATGTTCACCTCATGTGCATGGTTGGATCACCCAAATTTGGCTTCTCTCTGTACGAAAGGAAAGTGCAAAAAGATCAAGCAAAAAAGACTGAACATCTAGTGCTAAAAGGAAATAAAATAAATTTATTACTGTGTAATTGGGCATGCAAAACTGGAAATCTGACACCTCATGGCTATTAATTAATTAAATTGTCAGAAATAGGAAGAGACAATCTTAAAAATCAGCATACTGCAGGTGATATGAAGTATGAAGAATGGGATAAAGGAGAAGCTACTTCCTTGGTCTGATTCTAGTGATGATGCAATTGCTTAGTTTACCAGGTAAGTCTGCTGTTCAAAAGGAGGATTTTGCTTAAAGTTTATTTTCCAGAAACTTCTTGTTTTGGCGCTTAGGCAAATCGTTATTAAACCCTAATTTTTGTCATAGGGAAAGCCAGGAAGACTTTAGTTGGTATATGTGCCCAGATGAATTTGTTAATACTTTTTGTTTGCTTTTGCATGCAAGAAAACTCCCAAACCTCAAATTTTAATACACGACTTAGGCACATGTAGATTTTATTGGGATCTCATATTCATGCTCCTTCCATCATCTAACATGAATTACAGAGTATTCTATCAAGATGTTCATATAAGTGATGGGAGCTTCAAATCAATGTCAGTGATCCACAAAATATGATCCTGAAAATCTGAATCTGACAGAATTTGTTGAAACTAAATTGCAACAAATTGATAAATACGTAAAGTGGATCTTTGGCATTATTAAATAGAAAAATAGCTCAGACAAAGATTCCTCCAGCTGATTGAGCTTTAAAATAGTGTCAACAGAACTTAAATGCATAGGTAGCCAATTTGTTGAAGTCAAAGATACCTAGATGCTCAAACTGCACATGAACCTATCCGCCAAGTTTAGGTTTGTGAGAGAATTTAATCTCATAATTGCAAATGGGTCTGGCAAAAATTTCTTCTAGTTCCTAACGCAGCTCGTGTCCAGACATGTCAGTGCATGAAAAAGAAAGGGCTTCCAGGATCAGTGCATGTGAATTCCAAGCATTCCAGTCTGCAACCTTCATGTCCAACTTTACTTGTATTTGCATCAACTATTTTTGTATTTTTTTTCTTTGGATTTCTCAATATTGCTATATGCAGTTAAATTCCCTTGGATCAGCAAGTTGTTCCTGTAGTTGTCTGTTTAATTTACGGAAAACATTTGCACTGATGCATGTACTGGAGAAGAACTATCAAAGCTTCCAGAAAGAAATGACAGTGTCAGAAGGTACAACTACCTGCCAAATAAGATGATAGTCATCTGCTAGGGTCCAGTCACACATCTTTGGTGGAATCAAATGCAAAAGAGTCTGAATGCAATGAGAATTTGGTAGAGGCAAAGATCAAATTCCTTACCAAGTGTTGCAGCTTTCAATGTAGTTTCTTTCCCATGACTTTCAAAGTCACTCAATACTTAGCTCTTGGTTGAAGAAATAGAGGTGGCAGTAATTGAGCATATTGCCTCTTACAGTGCCTTGCATGTAAAAATGTCTGAGCCACTTGAAAAAAAACCTGGAAATGTAGAGTGGTAGGTATGCAAAATATCCAGCCCACCCCAATTTTCTCTATGACTCTCTCAATTGCAAGGTGAAAATTCTCATGATGAAAGTCAAATCACTTAAGTGGAAGAGGGGATCTTTGGAGCTACAGTGCAGGGTGGAAATTCCCATCAAGTTGACTTCCTATTTTTAGTATCGACCCCTGCTAAAAAAATGCGGAACCCACCTTGGCATTAAACAATGCATTTGACTGTTATTTTATTAATGGCTACGTTTTCATCTAAATTTGGCGTCATATAATGGAAGGAAAGTCAAATGCAAAAAAGACAAGCAAAAAAGAACTCAAACGATGTCTTGCTAAAAATAAAGTAAAATAAATTTATTTAAAAAGCAACCAGGGCGGCATGTAGTACATGGGCGCCCAAATTGGATGAATAAACATGGCTATTAATTAATTAAATTGTCAGAAATAGGAAAGGGCAATCCATTAAAGATAGCATTTCCCCAGGCCGTGCCATGGCTATAATAAGTATTGGAAAACCATAATTGGAGAAGCAGAGTATTTCTTTTTGATGAAGTTTGCAGCCCGGACAGGTTTTTGGCGTGCAAGGATAGAAGGAGGATTTTGCATTAAAGTGTATTTTCCATTGCCGGGAAACTTCCAGTTTTGGCGCTTGCGTGGGTTTCTAGAATAGCAAAATTTTTGTCATTCTGAGCCATTGTCAGCATGTTGGTATAAGTGCCCAGTAGAAATTTAATAATATTTTTGTTTGCTTTACATGCAAGAAAAAGTCTCAAATTTTAGGTGCAGCAAGTTTTATATGCAGATTTTGGTGATAAAAATCAAGTATTCATGCCATGGACTTCATCTTTGCACTAAATTAATTTGCAGGTATTCATCATAGGTGTTCATATAAGTGAAAGGGCAGTTCAAATCAATGCCAGATACATTGAATATCTCTTCTGAATCTGAAGAAATTGTCAGATTTGCACAAATTGATCCAATTACAAGGGATTTTTGGCAGAATTAAAAGAAAAAGAGCTCAGACAAAATGATTGTTCCAGCCGTGTTAATGCCATGATGAAAGACAAATGGATGAATAGAATCATGCATAGCTTCCAAATGTGCCTCAAAGTCAATGATACAGACATAGCGCCATGAACCTATCACCAATTTAATTGATTGATGTTAGATCTCATAATTGCAAATTGCTTGAGGCAAAAAATTCATCCTATTGTTCCTAACGCAGCTCGTGTTGGAAGTCAGTGCATGGAAAATTCCTTTCAGGATCTTGTGCATGTGCTTCCAATCTTCCAATTGAAGCCTTCATTAAATTTACTTGTATTTGCATTCACCTCAGAGTGCTTTCCGTGGATTTAAAATTGCTCATATGCAATTAAAAATATAAAGCTGATGAGTTTTGTCTGCATTATTTACGGAAAACATTGCACGAAGGTGCATGTACTGGAGAAGAATCTACAAAAGCTTCAAGGATAAGAGGGAAGACAAGTCAAGGCAACACCCGTAAGCAAAATCATGACGTCAGCTGCTTCCAGATCCAGTTTGGTGAGAATTCAAATGGCAAAAGAATCAACCACATGCAGAATATGGAACCCAAGAACAAGATTGGAGGTGTTGCAGCTTTCTTCTAGGCATTCTTTTCCTCTTTCTTCTTCTCTCTTTTATTTTTTTTCGACAAAGTAATTGAGCAATCTTAAGTGATTGGTTTAAAATAAATGTTACTTAAAGAAGTCAATTACCTGGAAATAGGTGGTAGGACATGCAAAATATCGAAGGTTCTTATTTTTCAGTTATAAATCATACATGTCAAACCAGGAATTATCACCCTCAGGGAGATTGTCAGTTATTTCCATTACAATTTCTACATGTGTCAATGCAGTCATAGTTTCCTATTTGTAAATTGCCCTCTATACACTATAAATAGAGGAAGAACCTATGTGTTAAAATAGTTAAAATTGTGCAATTTTCGGAGACATCGCTAAGTGTCATGCCTACGTTTTTTTTAAAATAAATAAAAAATAAAAGAATAATAAAATACTAATAAAAATAAAATAAATTGAAAAAATTTAAAAAACCGTGATTTCTTGTTGGGGGCGAGATTAGGGCAAAGACCCCCTTCCACATTTTGAAAATGCAAGCCTGTAAGGTGGGGCGGTTGGCTTGGGGCGCAGGACCTGTGCAAAAAAAAATGAGTTTGTTGAAACTGTCCAAAGGAAACTTTCATGCAAATGCAGTGTATTTCTTGGGCAAAGCCAGACTCCACAAACGCTCCAGCATTTCGCCTAGGCCGCGCCTCCCACTCCTACGTGGGGAAAACCGAAGCTCATTGGAGAGAGGAGAGTCGCCCAGATTTTTTTGCAGGCGCCTAAAACCTTAGCGTGGACAGAGTATGGACACGCATCAGGACAGAATGGAGGATTTTTGGGGTCTGTGTAGTCACCACGTCGCCAGCAAACTCCCAGCACATGCATCCAGACCTGCGTGGGCTTCTAGTAAATCAAGGCAAAAACAAAGGGGCTTTTTCAGATGTTGCAGTTGCGAGCGCCCTAGTAGATTTACATGTAAAAACGTGGAAACGTGCGAACTGTTCATCTAAAAATGCGTGGGAAAAAAATGCAGTTCCTTGGACTGCAATGATTTCGGGATTTGCAAAAAATGGTTTTTTTGAAACGGCATTAGATCTTTTCCAAGAAAAATATAGTTGGTAGGTTGGAAGCCACACCCCACAACTTTTGCTAGCGTAACCTCCCAGCTGCTGTCAAAATGGGAGCTTTAGAACAACATGTGAACATACATCAAAGCATCATGGGAAGGCATACACAATGCACATGAACTGTCTGATAGAATGCCTCAAAGAAATGTTGTCTCATGGAATGCCATGATGGCAGTATATGCACAAATGGATGAATTGAAAAGACACATTAGTTGTTCGACAGAATGCCTCAAAGAAATGCAGTCTCACGGAGCGCCATGATTTGTAGGATCTACACAAAATGGGTATGTTAGACATGGATGCAAGTTGTTGATTTACAAACTCGCTGGTGCTCATAAAGATCGGTTGAGCTTGGAATTCTTTCGTGGAGATATGTGTGTTCATAACCTTTGCAAGCATCCTAACTCCTTGTGCCGAAATGTAAATCTTGGAGCATGATTGTTGTGTGGTGGACTTGTTGCTTGTACGCATTCTAACTAGCTTGGGGCACCTCATACACTGCATCATCTATTAATAGGATTCATACGAAGGGGGTATGTTAAAAAAATCTCAGAAACTTTCAAGCAACTACTTATTCTTTTTGAAAAAAATTCAAGTGATCGGGAAGTGGGGTGTGACGTGGTGGAGGTTAGATCCAGGCTCGCTGAACCAGTTGGTGAAATACCCGAGCAAGAGATGTCAACCCAAGCCTACGGCTTCGACCAGCTTCATTCCCCAGGCATGGTCCTTCTTCCCTTACCTCTCATAATTCTCGTGTTTTAGTTCTCTTTTGCAATTAAATAGAATTTTAACTCATTAGGATTTTTAATATAGCTAAATGTCTCTTCAACTCATTGCAAAACAATAAAGTGTCGTGTCGCAACTCTCGAAGCCATTATAACTCACCTACTTTAAACCATGAACTATCACCCTCGCTTCGAGATGATCTAGAAAACTCTTACTCCTTTGATCGCTTCCAATATCGTTTTTGTCGACCAGACAAATTTGACTCTCCATTGATTAACGTTGACCTTCTTCCTGCTTAAAATAGTTAAATTTTGCAATTTTCGGAGACTCACCTAAGTACCCTTCGCAACTCTAGAAACGAGATGTGAAGTTTCATTCGGGTACCTTGGTATATGAGGAGTCGCCTTGATTTTTGGTTTGACCCGAAACGATCATATGACATCCTTTTGACGCTCTTATAGGAGCCCTGTTACACTGGTTTACAACAGTAGAGAGTTGTTAAAACTAGAAAGTTGGCTTTCATTTGGGGCCACCAGTTGAAACCTGGAAAGAGAAATCACGTTTCTGTCTTCGCAAACCTCTAGTGTTTATACTAGACAAATGCATGGAACATTCAGTATAGGAAAGAGCACTTTTTGGGATAGTTTGGTGAAGCCGTTTTGTAGGCCTCCAGTCGTGGTTTGACGAGATCAAACTGGTCCAATTTCGTCTTGTCTCTCTAGAAAACTTGTCGCTGTTTGAACATGGTTTCCTAGTTCTCCATCCCGTCGACTCTGAAAAATTCTCCGTTATATAGGGGAACTAGTAGGAGATGTCTCGTTGCGTGCTTCTCCAGCTAACGTCAATTATGGACGCGGTTTTCTGGGCCACTCGAGCTAACTTTTGTCATTTTACAACTAGGTGAACTACGACCAGTGGCCCCGGAAAACTAGCCGCCAAAAGCAAACCGTGCACTCTTTTTCAATTTTGTCAATTGCAATGAACTCTTGGTATATCTGGGGACACGTAGAAAGTTAATCATGACGTGCGTGCTCATCGGAAGATAACCTTTGGAAGCAGTTTCTTAGCCTCCGAGCCCGTTTTGTACGTTTTGCAGCTAGCGAGAAAATGTAAAAGTAGAAAGCTGCAGACCCTCGTAGGGTTTCCAAATCACCCTAAAAACTTCTAACACACGTAAATAACTGTTTAAAACACTATAATGAAACTTGTAGTGTTTTGGAACTTTTGACAAAATGATGTTTTTCTCTCTCTTCCTTTCTCTTTCTCTCTCTTGGGTTTATAAAATGAAGAAAAATAAAATGCAATGAATACATGTTTCTAGACCTTTTTCATTTCGATTGCAAATAATAATTATTGTTAGATGTAAATGGGAAACTGAAATATGATACTTATGATTGTTTAGGGTGGATGCCATGCCAGCGAATTATCGCTGATATCATGCTCACGTGGGTTTTGCAGGATGGAAGAATGACGACGAGAAAGACGATGTGTAATTTAATTATTATTATTGTAATTCTTATAGGTCATTGTAAAATGAATAACTGTGTAATGTGGTCTTTTGTTACCGAAAAAAAAAAGATTATAATTGAGATTTGTTAACATGCATGATATGCTAGTTTTAGGGATACTTAGGAATGTACATTTAATCACCATTTCAGTTTGATTCTTAATTGTGTGTGGCCAAAAAAAAAGGTGATCTGAGTTTATACTTAATAAATTGAAATCGAAGTTAATACATTGTAGCACCTTTTCAGTATTTAATATATGCTTAAATTAATTACAGGGTTACCTTCTTACCTTGCAAACACAATAATGAGTTTTAATGGGAACACTCAACCCTAATAAAATCTTCATGCATAACTTGCCTGTATGTGTGATCCCGTTCTATCATATAAGAAATTTAAAACCGAAGAACGACCTTAACCTTTGCACCTGATGAGACCTCATAGGTTAGGTAAATAAAACCCCTCGTTGGAGTTTACCATCATAGTCTTTATGTCTAGCGACAGTGTCTCGAACCCATTTTTAGAAATGTCATGGTCCAACCTATCTGGAGTATGCAGTTTCCTTCTAGATTTGGCATTCGCGAGAAGAATGTACTCTCTTCAGGTCCGATACCAGGCTGAGTGTTGAAGACCACCTTAGGAGTCACCTTATGAGTCCTTGTTCGAAGGATCGACTAAGTGGTGCTACCTTGGTTTCTATCAAAATCATCTTGGCATTCTCTTGAATGTGGTTTAGTACAATTATGTCCACTTGCCTCAAAATCACATGTAGTAAAGGCATAGATCACTAGGTGCATATTGGAATTAAACTAAACCCTAGTGGTTTTTGTCTGCTAACTTGTGGGTAGAAACTGTATTTTAACTCCTTGTATGCAAAATTGAGTGGAAGGATGTTGATTCTAGAGAACTTTAGAAATTTGTAATCTTGTCCCTTAATCCCTTGTTATGTCATTTATGGCATTAAAGAATAAAGAATATTCCTTATGTGGAATTGTGAAGTGTAGTGACATGGGATCTTTGTGTACATAGATCCCTTGTGTTCATGTGTAGTTTATTTTGCTCCTAGCCGTGTACTTCTTTAAGATGTCAGGCAAGTGCTTTTGTATCTCTTTGTTTCAAGACGATGCTAAGAACGAGACCTTAGTGCGATATAAGAGCATATCATATAATGTTGTGCACGAGATTGGAGTTTAGGACTAAGGTCAATCTTGGAGTCTGTATAACTTAATTAAACTTTTTCATGTGTTGCAAAGAATATAAGTTACCTTGGTGCGAACAAACTTTGAGAAAACAAAAGATATGTATACCTAGCTATATATAAATCTTATAGGAATTCAATAAGTTTTCAAATTATAATAACAATGGTAGAGAAATATATATAGTGTGAATCGAGAAATATTTTGGTGAAAAGCTGCCCTGTGTCTGAATCTCAGTCAAATCCTTGATTTCGTTCTGGACATCAAGTCACTTTCGCTTGAGTGTAAGGGTAAGACTGTAGCCTTTAAATAAACGTTTGAGAAGCAAAATCTTAACATAAGAATGAGAGAATTAGAATCTTGTAGGCATTTTGAAATATGGAAAAATACTTATGTAAGTTCTGAAGATTGTTATAAGGGTAAAGAGCAAATTAAATGGTTGAACAATAAGTGAACTGTGAAACGAATTTTCAGGACATGTAGGTGGAAAAAGGGAGAAAATCATGCTTACCTAATAAGGATCTTGGGAAGTTAGCCGTAACTAAAATACATTTAAAGTAATGATTTGTCGTGGGTTCGCCGTTCCTAAAGTCACGTTTCTTGTGGTTGGGTCTTTGCTAGTATTTGTTCGTTGGGAAGAGTGTGGTATTGACATGTCGATGTCGCCTGCATGTGTCTATGTAAGTCGATGAATTATGTGATTGTCGCATGTGTGTCGAATTCTGTACTTGGAGCCCTTACTGGGTTGTGTGTCGTGAGCAATGTAAGAAAAAAAAAAATTATCCTAGTATTTTACTGTTGTATATGGGTGTGTAAAGAGTGGGCACTACATTCTTGTTTTCCAGACTTTGGGCTAAAACCCTTGATAGCTTTCTAAAAGCAGAGGAATAGAGAGGAAGCAGATTTCCGGAGAACTTTGTGTCAACGGTGTATTTGTTTCTTATTTATTTTTAGATCTCTGCATAAACTTTGTGTTGTCTTAGATCTAGATCAGAAACTTTCATTTGCTTCCAATTCAGCATTTCAAGATCTATTTGTTTCATCTATGTGCATGTGATCAACTCTGTGAACTATTGGTTAAGTTGTACATCTCATTTCCTTTCTTCTCGTATTTAATTATTTCCCTTTCTTGCACATATTGCTTACAACTGCTTACTTGCTGCAAAATTGCCTAGTTATGGTTCATAAGCTATGCAATTAAAGTAACACCAACAGATAGATACTAGGAAATATAATTGAAAAAATCTTATATGAGAGCCTCACTGGTAAATGACTCATGACTACCTAGGTTTTCAACTGTGTAGAAAATCTAGCCAACAACGTTTTTTTGTTCTTCACTATGTTATTACATCCGGGAAGTATATAGGAGTCATTGTTTAACATGAATAAAGGAACATACTGCAAACTAGATACAAACATATATAGGAACTTTAAAAGAGAAGCACGCCATAGCACAACTGAAAGTAAAACACACACTAACAAACACACCACCAATGTTGAATGTTGCCCCGTATTCGGTGACTAGTGAGAGGAAGTTGATTGTCCTCCATCCTCCAGTAAATGACACTGCTTACTCACTAAATGTGACCTTGAAGCATTGTTTCCACATTGTGATTATTGTTTTCTTCCCCTCGCTATGTGAAAAGATTTATTTTTCATATGACGTCGAGTTACATTGAAAATGCGTCTATAAGGCAATTTTTTTTTCAGAGTTTTACAATAACTCAAATCTTTTGAAACCCTAATTATTAACATTGACAACACAACAAAAAATCAACAATCCAATTTAGGTCAAAACAACTATTGACACAACACGATGACTATTATAATGATGACTAGAAAACTATAGCACGAGTAGTATAAATTTATATTGTGACCCACATGGAATTGACACCACGTATTTGAATTTATTTTAATACATTCCCTAGTAACATTGCGTAATAAAGGTCATCCCACCAAATATTAAACTAATAACTATAAATGATTATTAGCATAATTAAATATGTAATTGACCATACGAAAAAAATTAACTAAACTCAACTCTTGATCAGCGACAATTATATAAATTCAGTATATACCAGATCGACTTGATTTACGGTGAGATTTGGAGACAAGTGGAAGTCAAAACTGAGGTGTAGCTATAACTTTGTACACGTGGCACATTGTGTATTGGAGTTAAGGGAGAGATCCGCCACCACGAGTTGAGGAGGAAACTCAGAATGAGATTGAGTTGAGGAGGAAATTTCTAGAGGCAAAAACAATGCAGTGAAAGTGAATCCAACCTCAACTTTGGTAATGTAATGAATGCTCGCTGTATTTCATTGATGTTATGTCTACGTGGAAGAATTATTTTACCAGGAAATGCATTTTAAATTGTGCCTTTATTTTAAGACGCATGGAAGGCATGTAAAAATAATGTGGAATGCCGCCCTGTTAAGCAGAAGACTAGGTATTCAAATATGGATGGCAAAACACAGAAACAGGATCTCCAAGTTTATACGCCCGTATGACAAAAAAAAAAAACACGAGTAACAATGCCACGCGCTGGGAACAGCTTGCCAAAACAACAAACAATCAACAAACACAAAACCTCTTCTATAATACATTGTTACCCACATGCATACACAACACAACATTCGGTGGTAATTAACTCTTTGACTCTACTAATAGAGCTTGCCCATACATAATAATATCACCGATATCTGAAGAATATAGTCGCTCTGATATCAAATGTAATTTGTTGCATAGTTTTGTAAAGTAGAAATAGAAACTTCTTTGTTATTATAATTCTGCAAACATTGTATAGGGAGTGCATCCGGTATAATAGGAGAGAGATTATATCTCCTACAACTATTCAAACAACATTGACAAGTTGTTAGAGCAACTCGATAACTCCTTAATGCCTAGAATATCTAATAAGTTGTTATTATAATAATAACAAACTTATATAACCATATAATTTAGTAAGTTGTATTTTACCTTACATTAATTCACACATAACTATATAAACACTATTTTCCTAACAATTTCTTCTATCTCCTTGCCTATTTTAATCTATACTCTCTATTTTCCAACTTTGCAAGAATTGCAATCTTACAAAACCAAGAAGAAACTTTCAGCCTTTGATTAACGAATTCATTGAACTTTGTGTCTCTCATTTATTAGTCTTTCTATTGCTTACATTGTTTTTTTTTCTATTGAATGTGGATCTACTCTGGTAATTGTTGGTGAGAATCTGCTAGTTTCTATTCACAACATTAATCCTCTCTCTATATTCTCTTACCTTCCTTTACCTCTCTCCAAACTATTTCCTCTTTTGTACACCGTACAAGTAGTTTGACACATGTTTAGTGGAGTATTCCTATGTGATCCACGACCTAATGGCCACCCAACAATTTATTTAGTCCTTAGATTCAATAATGGGATCCTTCCCATATCTAAGAAGGAGTCTAGCCCCGTGACCATTGGTGAAAACCACTATTCTTTCCCGCAACAAATTATTTTACCAACATGTTTATTGTAACTTCAGGTGATATATACATTCTTCAAATTGTTAATAGAATGAAATAAGATAATTTCTTTATGAATTGTTAGTATTATTTTTTCATGGAATATGATTGCTATTTTTAGATAAAGCAATCTACTAAAATCTTTTGTGTTCTTGATTGTATATAAAACCTTAAATTTACACATTTTTAAATTGTGAATGTTCTGAATAAAATTTGTGCCCATCCATATTAGAGAGGAATTTGTACGTTCAAGAAACATTTTTCCTCATTATATATACCACCCCAATTTCCATTTTCATGCTAAAATAAAAATTCCAACCCATTTTATTCCAATCCGAGTTCTCCGTATGGTTTTCTATTTTAATCTATTATATCTTTTATTTTTGTTTCCTGATTATGTTTTTCCATTAACATTACATTAAAAACTCAAAAATATCCTATTGTATAAGGGATTTGGACCTCTCAAACATAGAGGAAAATTATCTACAATTATAAATTATTGATATTAATGTTGCGCTGGTGTGGTGTTGAAATTATAGTTGTATAATCATCATTAAGTATGAGGTTATACAGATAGAATGGATAATTGAGAATCAATTATATGAAAGTTCATAGTATTTGTATATTTCTCTACAAAATTTCCAATGCAATCTCTATCTTGAAACTAGACAACTGTGACAACAATGAGATTGTCTTCTGCATGGTAATTATATCATCCCTAATTTATCACATCACTCTACAAATACATTTTTGTTATTGTCTTCTGCATGGTAATTATATCATCCCTAATTTATCACATCATTTTACAAATACATTTTTGTTTTTTTAACAAGGTTTACAAATATGTTGTAGGTAGACACTGTTATAAAGTACATCATTATTTTATAACGAAGTTTCTAACTCAAGTTTAGACAAATGTGATGTACTAAAATTAATAGGAATTTGAAAAGGTTATAACTTGTGCTTCGAGTGTCTGATTGGGTTCGTTTTTTTTAAACCACTTGTTTCAATGAGACAAACGCAACTGTCAACCCACCCTACCAGTTGGAGCATGTTTCGGCACATTTTTGGGCCTGAATTCCACCAATCCGAGGGCCAAAAATTAGGATTTAATTTATAATTCATTTTTTCCTATTTTAGTGCATTAGTTAATGTTAGTCTCTTAGATGCAGTGTGAGTTGGAAAGTTAGAAATTCCTCTAATTTAGGCATGTAGAAGATGCGTGGCAATTTTTGTGCCTGTACGAATAAGCATGTGAACTTATTAAGAATAGCAGGTTCTAGTAAACTCCTAAAAATAGTAATTTCCGCCACCTAGAGTAGATTTAGTCAAAGTTAGTTAGAGTTTTCTTGGCAACTCGAGTTGGGAGTTGTTTTCCTATTTAAGAAATGTTATAATTCATGATTCAATAACAAAGAAGGAGATCTATTTTCTTCTGGAGTTCAAATTATTTATAGTATATTAAGTGTGTTCAGATTTTTGTTACATTAAAATGTATATAGAAGAATGTGTAAAATTATCCCTATATTAATGTTATTCATTTTTTAAAATAAATAATATGACACAAAATTGTTAGGTCTCCATAGGTTTCTATAGTTTAGAGCATTCAGGTAAATGTATCCATAGTTCGAGTGTTAAAGATTAAGTATAGGAATCCCTAATTTAAGTGTTAAATTATACGTATTTATGAAAAAAAAATATTTAAAGGGCATGTTTTAGTATTTCTTTATGTTTCTTTCACTTTATTTTTATCCCTCTTTTTTATTTTCCATTATATACTAGGATTGTGCACTTCACATTCTTAGATTGTTATGGATACAAAGTGTATATTTCATTTAATGTTTTAAGTTTTGTTTATTTAGGATACACTCTTAGTTATGGTAGTCTATATATATATATATATATATATATATATATATATATATATAATTTTATTTTTTGTTTATATGGTAATAAGGTCTAGATTTGAATTTATTTGTCTATACATATACATGAACCCTAACTAATTTATAAATGTAAAACCTATCAAGGATCACTAAATTATTTAATATAACACCTTAAAGTTACCACATTTTCAAATTAAATTGTTAGGCTAATTTATCTTATGCAATTTTTTATGTGACCTAACTATAGACTAGTAAAATATTGTAACCGCTAAGTCATTCTCAAAACTAACTATAGACCTTCTAGCTATGGTATTTTGTAGCAACCATATTACTAAAATTTTAAGAAAATACAATTATTCTCTTGTCTCTTATACATAGATAGTATATTTTCACTATCTTTCAAAATTGCATTCTTGAATTGAATTCTTTTACCTTCCAAATGCATTCTAGGTGAAACTTTTCTTAGTGTCATATTGGGTTATGGTGCTAAACAATTTATGAAGCTTTATGTTGAAAACCATAACATTAATATTAACATAATTATTTTTGTGTTGCTGCAAAGTTAGTGTAAGATTGTCGTACAAGGTTTAATTAATGGTTATTTGTACATTTATCATGTTTTAGTCTTAAAATAATTTCATAAACTGATTCGTAAAATGGGGAAAATACCCTATACATGAGATATCTTAACCTTGGTTCTTATTTATTTTAAAAACCATTCAACCCTGAATATTCATTCAACAGTCGGGTTGTCGAATTGTATAGACGCAAAAAATGAGACAAATATATTTTTTTAAAAGTGAAATTAAGTAATTGATTAAAGAAAAAAACCATATTTTATTATTATTCAATATTGCAATGTAATATAGATAAATAAATAAGTGTTAAATAACTAGATAATGACTACATGTGATAAAACTCATGTTTCATTCAATTGTAGCTTATGATCTTGTAGAAATTGTGTTAAAAGTAATAAAATGGGGTTGGTATGTTATTAAATGTTTAGATATAAATGGAATATGTAATGGTCAATCCTAATCATTTTTATTTTTGACTTTAAATTTATTGTATAGTTGATCATTTCCCAAGTTTATCATCTAGTTGGCCATTTCTTAGAACATCTTATTCTTTTTATTCGAATATAAAATTAGAAATCATGATATTTGGCCAAATGAAGCAATGCCATAATGGAAGTGGATATCCTAATAGTATAATATATGTTTGGTTATGGCATGAGTAAGTTTATATATAATGTATATAAACACATATGCATTAGTTCATAGTGGCTAAGGGTGTATGCCTCCTAATATAAAACTAAACTTGAATGTGAGAAAGCATGTCATATACCTTATGAAATCTAATGAGAAATCAATTTTTTGTCAAATATATTTAGGTGGGGAGGGAACTTAAACTAAATATTTTTCATTGGAAAAACATGTGTAAAAGTTGTAATAGATGTTTGGGTAGTTTTTAAGGTTTTAAATGCTTGAATTGTGATTCTTTAGTCGAACAAAACCTTTATGTGTTGCATAAGTGAGGGAAAAAAATAAAGGCATTATAATAGACACAATTTTCATAGAATGGTATTCAAATGATATTTTAGTAGAGGTATCTTGATGTTACTAGTAGATGATACAAGACATTTACAAGGTATAACATCACCCCATTTATTACTTGATGTGTTATAACCTTGTATATTGATAAGAATATCAGTATTAACTACTTTCAGGTTTGGTTTGTGTGTATGTAATCAAATTTGAGAGGGTGCACTAGGATGAACTTGATAATGTGACAAATTAATGCACAATGCGTAAGACTAATGGATATGTGTAGATGGTTAGAATCGTATAGTTTTAGGTCCTTACAATATCCACATTACTTAGAGTTGTCTAATATGTTGGAGTTAATTTATATTTTTGAATGTATCATAACCAGGAGTAGAATGTTATGTTTCATGTTAAAGGAGTATTTATAAATTATCCCCCTTCCTATTTCAGTATTATCACATGGATTTGATTAAGTATGTGATAGCTTAATTTTGCATAGATGACTCTCTCTCTCTCTCTCTCTCTCTCTCCATATCAATTATGCATTTATCTTCTTCATGAAGGGTAGGTCAAATCCCTATCTTTTGGGAGATATGTTGGGTCTTTATAAGGATTTGAAGTTAGAGGAAAAGAGGTCCGATGATACTCTCTTCGTGTTCCAGTGTTGTAGTAGTAGTATGATCTCTAAATGTTTCATTATACATGTATACTAGATATTGTATTTTTAAATTATTATATTCCTTATTTATGGTAGATGAATACAAATTTTGTATAGATTGTACAACATTATTTCTACAATGAAAAATATAATCAAATTGTATATATTTGTTTAAATGATGTTAATGTAATTATGAAATTGATTCATGTTTTCATTCATAATGTAATTTCCATCCTCACACTCTTTATAAAATATAAATAATAATATTGATCCATTAACACGAGTAAAAAATCACTACTAGTTAATTGTTTACCAAGATCTTTTAAATTCATTAGTTTCTTGACTTTTATCAAATTAAAAATTGATCCAAAATTGATTTTACATTTAATGAAATCGTTGTTTTATCAAATCCATTCAAATTCAATTTTGCCCGATTTAATTGTTTTCCCAGAATTGTCAAAAATGATTAGAATTGCATTCAATTTGAAAATCTAAAAATTATCAAAAACTAAATGCAAAAATTAAACACATGACATAATAGTTGTTTACAGGCTTCGAAAATTCCTATGTCCCTAGTTTTGTTTCAAACCGACACGTTAATGTTCAGATTTGTAAGTGCATATAAAAGTTTACAAAATCAAATAATAAATCAAATAAAACTTCCAAAAGATTCTGAGAACCTGTGAGCTCTGAAAAGAATCAGATTTAACTCTTCATGTTTGTTCCCGTCTGCACAAGATGAACTTCCCTTCGGATTCTTGTCTTCTAGTGAATTTTTCTGGCATGATGACATCATGAAAATTCCAAATTGGGAGAATTAATACACCATTAGGAGTGTGTTGTAATTCTGAGCAACTTCCTAGTTCACTCTGAGTCCTGGTTTTGTCTTTAAGTGCTTCAAAAATGTTGTTTTCTAAAACTGCCTCCTTATCAGTCTTAACACAATCATCTCACTATTACACTTCATATACCATTGAGATCCTTTTATATCTCGTCAAACTCCTATTTATCAATGGTCAAGCTAGTATTTTGCAAGGAGGTGATCAAGGGATTGAATCCCTTATCTAAGAATGTCGGTTGGTTTTATAAATGTGGGGAAAAAATACCACATTTTCATAGAGGGCGTTGTTTTAAGGCTTTAAATATCCTGCAACCAACCTACTAATAAGTGGTTTGGGCCTTGTGTTGGTTTTTTTTACTAAGTTGTATTGCCACGTTGTGTGGTCACCCACTGTTGGATAAATGTAGCTTGCCTGAGCTATGTTTAGCGGTCGTGTTAGTTAGGTTGAGGTATGTTTGAATATGATATTGTGGTGGTGTTTCGTTTGACTCGCCAAGTTGGCTCGGCCGGTTCGCTGTGGATATGTTTGAACGTCGAGTCCTATGTGGAGATTGTAATAGCCGAGTGTTGTGGGAAGTGATGTGGCATCTCGCTGAGCTGGCCCTGGAAACTCTCCCTGAGCTTAGTCCTTTACAAAATAACATTGTTAAACATTGGAATATATATCCCACATGCATAATACAATTAACAACAGAGGACTCTATATAATTGTTGCAATCACAATATGAAGTAGTGATAAAAAAGACACCCCTCCGATAAAAAATTATGTCAACCCTGGCTAAGAGCCCCCAACTAGCAAATAAAGGGGCCCACCCATCCATAAACGAGCGTTGAAGACTAGAGTCATAAAACCAATTTTACACTTTTTCGTCATTTCCATTTTTTGCCACATGTCACAGCGTGATTCACCAGTTGTCCCTATTATTTCTCCTATAAATGGCATCTTCTGCATACAGTAACTTTCTCCAATGGATTCCATTTTTCACATTCAAATAGAAGACAAAAATATCTCGGAGTCTACTACTGTGATGATCTTAGGAGATTTAGGGAAACCTTATCTACTGATTTGATCTTCGAATCACTCCTCCCCAATGGGAAGGATTTTTGTCCACGAAACCTGTTGTTTACCCACAAATGTTGTTAATCATCTTGTAATGCCTCCTCTAATTATATATAAAATAATAATAATAATAAATAAATAAAGTAAATAAATTATAAGGAATTAAAAATAAATAAATGAAAAAGCCATGATAGCTATGGGGCGAGTTAGGGCATGGGGGCTCGAGCTCCATGTTTTGTTTATTGCCTTTTGTTTTTTGTTTTCTTTTGGCTTTGTTGTTGGAGGTGAGCACCGCTGCCATGGGAGAGAGAGGGTTCGTTGATAGCTGTTACAGTCGTAATGCCTGAAGGAAACGTGGCGCTTGTCATGCCTGGTCGCAGTTTTTTTTTGTTCTACACAGATCCATTGCTTTGGCCGCAACTTTTACTAAAACGATGTGCATAAAGGTGTTTTTTGTTTGTGCAAAGAAATGCCTCACCAAATGTCGACCCATGGGGTGCCATGGTTGCGGCCAGCATCCTCCTAGCATGTGTTTAAAAAAAACAAGCCCCCCTAGACCCGCGTGGACAGCTATCAAGGCATAAAAGAAGAGGGATCTGGTCAGATGTTGTAGTTCAAATACCTTGGGAGCGCCCTTTTAGTGTTTGACCAGATGAAAAAAAAAAGAGACAGCGCCTGCTGTGCGTGGAAGTTGTGTGGGTGCCTCAGGAGACAGTCACACTGTTTCATTCGCAACAAGCAGGGCTCCAATCCAATGAGATTGCTTTTGCCAGCGCACCCCTGATCTATGCCAAAATACGAGCCCTAGGACAACGTATGGACATCCATCAAAACATATTGGAAATTTGATTTTTTTTGTCTCTTTGCTAGCTCTTCCCAGGCTGCGCCAAAAGGGGGATTTCAGTAATTTTTTTCTTTTAGTTGTAAGTACCCTATCAGATCTGCCTGTGCAAAAAACGTGGAAGCTTTGGAGCAGGGTATGAAGATTAGAATTTGTTCTTTTTTGTAATATTTTTGCATTTGCAAGTGTCACTGTTGATATGCATGGAAAAATTGTGGAAGTGTATTCAAGTCATGTGAATTGTTCGACAAAATGCCTCAGATATTTCAGCTCATGGAATGCAATGATTTCTGGGTACTCATAGATGAACTTGTTGTAAAGGCCTTTGAAAATTTGAAGGAAATGTATTTGGTAGTTGTGAAGCAACACTTAACAACCTTTTTCAACACCCTCTCAGCTGCGCCAAACTAAGTGTTTTAAATTGGGATATGTGTAAAATGGATTTTGTTGAAAAGGCGTGTGATTTGTTCGACATAGGAAATGTAGTCTCTTGAATCGGGATGACTTCTTGAAAACACGAAATGGTTCTGTTTGGATGAGACATGGGTGCATAACAAATGGCTTGGTTTGCACGTGACTCCCTGGCATCATGTGGCAACAATGGTGGTCTCGACGGATCGTGAGTGTAAACTGCTTGGAGCCCCTTGTACCTTTTCGCTCATCGTTTCCAGGCATAGTTCTTCTTTCCTTACCTCTCATAATTCTCGTGTTTTAGTTCTCTTTTGCAACTAAATAGAATATTAAGTTATTAGATTTTTAATACAGTTAAATGTCTCTTCAACTCATTGCAAAACAATAAAGTGTCGTGTAGCAACTCTCGAAGCCATTATAACTGACCTACTTTAAACCATGAACTATCACCCTCGCTTCGAGATGATCTAGAAAACTCTTACCCCTTTTGATCGCTCCAGTATCATTTTTCGACCAGACAAATTTGACTCTCCATTGATTAAGTTGACCTTCTTCCTGCTTAAAATAGTTAAATTTTGTATTATTCGGAGACTCACTAAGTACCCTTCGCAACTTTGGAAACGGGATGTGAAGTTTCATTCGTGTACCTTGGTATACGAGGAGTCGCCTTGATTTTTGGTTTGACCCGAAACGATCATATGACATCCTTTTGACGCCCTTATAGGAGCCATGTAACAGTGGTTTACAACAGTAGAAAGTTGTTAAAAATAGAAAGTTGGCTTTCATTTTGGATAGCCATTTGAAACCTGGAAAGAGAAATCACTTCCCGTCTTCACAAACCTCTATCGATTATACTAGACAAATGCATGGGACCAAATTCTGAAGGGTTTGAGGTTTTCAGAGGTCAACGCCTTTTTAAGGTAAACCATTTCAGGATTCATCTTCGGAGGTGCATTTCGGGACTTGGAAGAATGGAGTTCAAAAATGGGAAAGGTAAAGTCTGAAACCTGAAATCCAAATTTCAGAGTTTAGGATTTTGGAGGTTCGGAGGTTTCGACAAGTTAGACAAATGAACAGTGCCGTAAGCCCAAAAAACACAAAGGTCCAAAACCCGAAGTCTAAATTTCAGACTTCAGGATTTCAGAATTTCAGAAAAAATTGGTTGAGGGATGAATAGTGTCGTGCAATATGATTTCAGAGTCCGAACTCCGAAGTCTGAATTTTAGACTTCGGAGGTTTAGCATTTCGAAACTCTTGAGCCGACCCGCTAAGTGAATAATAACTATAACCTCTGAAGTCAAAATACCCAAAGCTATGATTCCCAAAATTCAAATATTTTGGATTTCGAAGGGTATGATGCATGGTCAGAGTTTGAAATAGAAGATCAACCAACTGCATTTATTGCAGAATGGCACTCTCATCTTTAGATGGCCATAAATTTTGACTGAGAGCTCAGATTTGCACAAAATTAGACTATTTGGAAAGCTCTCAGTGTTCTCTTAATTTTTGTGAGACTAAGTATTTCAAAATGAAGAAATATAATCCACCATTTTAGAATAATGTTTAAAAATTTCTCACCTACCCAAATTATGAAGGTATGAGCTTCCTTTCTTCTCCAACAAGGAAAAGTACATGGAGGCATGGGGCTTGCAGTGGCACCCATCATTATTGCAAGTGATTTTAATGAATTTTTGGGTGGTTGAAGCAAGATTTCAAACTCCTCTCTCTCCCTTCTCTCTTTCTTCCTATGTATTGTAAGGAGGGGATCATTTCAAAGGGTTGGATAATATTTTTTTGCATCCTCCCTTCTTCTTTTTTCTGTAATTGATCTTGTGGAGTTCAAACCTCCCATTCAAATTATAAATGCAATTTTTGCCTCTTGGCCATTATAATGCACTGTATAAAATCTATGGAGAAATAATATAAGTTTTAGATGAATTTAAAACCTCTCTTTTGTTCATTGCATCTTTATAATCTCTCATTACAAGTTTGGGTAACTGTGCAATTTAGGTTGTGTTACAAGTTTTGATAGTTTGTGTTTAATGGTGAATGAATTTGTGATAAAAAAATGATTTGTGTTGATTTCATCCTCTTCAATATTGTTTCACTTTTATTTCCATGCGAGAAAGGTTATTCAACATTCCTTTTGGTGCATCACCTCCTATAGATTAGGTTTATTTTTTTGCAATCTTTCCAATCCTGTCTCCTTGGTAAGTTAGAGTAGATTTTAGGATATATCCTCTACAATTTGAATGTGTGTATCAAAATAGAGGAATTAGAATTGGCCTTCATCCAGAGAGCTTTTCTAGTTGCAAATTCCCACACTTTGGGAAAATATTCATGTTATGCAATTACACTGACAGTTTCAATCTACTGAGTTGCAAACAATCAAGGGTGATGTGATTCCACATCAACAGTACCATCATGTTGAAGCTTAAGTTAATAGAAATACTTCTTGAAGATTACCACTATTTTTATCCTCCAAATTGACCTACAAATTGATTGTATTGAGTCTCCCAAATCAATTTGTGCCACTACCCTGTATGAATGTATAGGAATCACATGTGGCAGAGAACCCCTTCCTCTAAATGATAGTATGGAACATTTTTTCCATCCCTTACATTTAATAGATGTAAGAAAATATACGGTCATTTTCATACATTCAAGGCCCACATAATTCAAGGAATGTTTTCATAGAAGTGATCGGGGGCTAACTCAAATAATTGGTAATTAGGTTTGGAATCCCCTTTTTGTGCTGGATTTTGAGACGGATTTGTAGCAGATAGGTGGACCACCTATGATGAAAATCATTCTGAAAATTTCCTTGGATCTGCATGAATTGCAAAGGGTTATGATCTATGTGTATGATAGTTTCTTTTCCTAGAATCTAGTGCTTCCACTATTTGTAGGCCTTAACAATTGTGTAAATATTATTGTCATATGTAGGGTACGTATGCACTATGTCATAGAATGTGTTATTATGGAAAGACACTAAATTCCAATGTTGGGTGAGTACTACATGAACCTCATATTATGAAGAATATGTTTCTATCTTAAATGATTTTTATAGATTTGACAATGCCAAAACTAGTACTAAAAAGAGTCTCTCATTAATTTGTGTAAATGACTTATATTATGTCTATGTCTATAAAAAAAATTATTTCACTCCTCTCATGCCTTACTGAAGACAATAACGGAATCTAAGTACACGACCATAAACAAAATCAATGAATGGTTGCAAGATATCATTCATCATACTCATGAGTGTTGCATGTGCAGTTTGATTCCAAAAGGCGTGACCAAACATTCAAACAAGCCCTCCTTGTATTTTAATGTGGTTTTCCAAACATATGTAGAATTAATGGGAAATTATTGGTACCCTAATTGATCGATATTTGTGGAGAACTTAGCTCCCCTAAACTAGTCCATGAGGTCATTAATCCATGGAAGTGGATATCAGGTCTTCACTATGATTTTTTTTAGGATCGATAGTTAATGAAAAGCAACCACATCCCATATTTCTTTTTGAAGAGAATAATTGGGATTATAAAATTTGATGCACCTAGTCAAATGTTCCTCTTTTGAATTAGATCCTAAATGTGACTCTTTGTCTGTTTCTTATCGGATATTAAACACCTATAAGGGACCAATTTGGGAGTGGTTTTCCTAGGTCTTTAGAGATGTCCTTTAGTTAGTCTTAGTATCCGTAGAGCTTTAGAGATTCAAAAAGTTGAATTGAAGGATTTCCTTCCATTTTGACCTATTCAAAAACTTGAATTTCTAAGAGCCAATTTTTGGATTTCTAGGTTTTGTAGGGAGTTTTAAAGTGTTTTTCAAGCATTTAGTAGTTTTTTTAAGTTCCAATGTGGTCTCCAAGTACTAGGGTAATGAATGAATTGTAACTTCTGACTAAGGTTTAACATCTTTCACAATTCTTGTAATGTGACCATAGCTTGTAAAGCCTGCATATGAACAAGAAAAATTAGCTACAAGAGGAATTAAAATCAAGGAGTATTTTAAGACATTTTGTAACTTATTTTCTCATTGATCAATCAAAGATTGTGTAAGTTTGGAGCTCCAAGTGTGTAGGGTAATGTTAATGTATGTAAATGCCCATGTATAAGACTGTATAATGTGTTTGCAGGAGATTACATGTATAATGCTTGGTAAAGATAATGTATTTAGTAAGGAGAAGAATTGTATGAAGTTTTTGTATCTATTTAAATAATATTTTATTGATATTGTTAAGATAAGAACTATTAATCTCTCAGAAAACTGATAATAGGATCTGTGTGAGTACAATGCAGTGTATAAAGGGTAAACAAAGTTTTCATAGAACACAATGAACTTAGAAATGTATTCAAGGAAAGTAAGAGAGTTTTTAGGTGTGAGGAAGATTATTTAAACCTCCATTAGAAGAATTAACCATTAGGGTTTGAATAAGCTTTTATTGTTTACCTAAAATCCATATATATGTACCAGAACAGGGTAGCTTGAAGGAGAAGTACGTAAATCAGGGAAGATTGAGGCTTTCTGGTAAAGTCCTAAGTTTCTAAATGTTTGTGCAGACCTCTTCAAAAAGGTTTGAACCTTGAAAATTGAGTAAAAGTTTTTTCAGAGCTAATATTTCATTCTCGGGCCTGGAAATGTAGACCCTTAGGGTTTTAAGATAAATGACAAGTTGGAGACTTTGTACTATGTTTCAAAACCCATAACTTCAAAAAATCATCCTTGCACATACAAAAAAAGGATTTTGAAAGAAAATATCTAAGGAAGGATCCCCAAAATGAGAAAATCTTCAGTTCATTCCAGACTTGTGCATGCAAGAGTGAAGACCTAATGAGTAACTTGGATTGTTGGTTTTGGAGCACTCTTAACAAAAGAAGGCATGATGAAAGTTTTTACATGGAATATAAGCATTAATGGGTGTTTGAATTGCTACTTATTGTGGATTATGCCTCTTAATCAAAATAAAGGACTGAATCAGTCTTGAGGCAAGGCAGTGAGTGAAGTAAAGTTAGAAGGATAAGTTGTGAAGGAAGTAGGGAAAGCTTTGAGAGTTCAATCAAACCAAGTTTCCCACACCTCACACTCATTAAAGGGTTTTTAAAACCATTGGTATCTTCGTCATAAACTATGTAGGTTGTGTTATCCCATACCATTCCATTGACAATGTTCTTAAGGAGACAAATTGACAATATTTGCAAAGGAGAGTGAGATGATAAATTATAAATCTTTCAAGCATCTGAATGACTGAAACAAGCTAGATAAAGGGTAAAAAAAATGCCTGAAGCATTAAATGTATTTAATAGAGCCTATAGGAAAAAATTTCAAGTTTTTTTTTGTTTCCTAGTATTGAGAACAAGGTGGAAATACAAGATTTGGACTAAGTTGAAAGTAATTACTCTAATACTTCTTGTTGAGAGTGTGATGTTCCTAGGTGTGGCTACATTAACTAATCAAGGCCACTAATCTGGTATGGGATACCTATGGGATTTGGTAATGTTTATGACCTAGAATAATAATATTACTGTTAGGCCTCACCTCGTAGACACCATGGTCATCCCACATGTATGGATTTCTAAGAAGTAGATCACATACACCCACTGGTGAGACATCATTTACCACCACACATTTGAATGGTTTGATTGAATAGGGAAGGTAACACTATCAATTCACAAGGACTTCTCTTCCTTGAATGACCCAACTAATAGAGTATGGTTATAGGTGAGGATTTGTTACCATAGTTATCCTCTTTACTGTTTCCATAGATATCAGATTCTTTTGACTACCACTATCTAGAATAAAGTGAAGAGCCATACCATTTAACAAAAAAATATGACTAGAATTTACATTGTGCATCCTCTTATGGTTGGGATACTATTTATGTGGTGACAATAATAGTATATGGATCTTCATCCATAATCAAATCCTCTTCTTCATGTGTATCATGGTTCGTTGTCAAGGCTTCTTGTACACATGGTTCTCATAACTCTATTAGCATATTTTTGTTCACAACTAGATATTCCTTCATATAATTGTACCTGATATTTTTCATATTACACTATATCCATATTTATTTTCATGGATTTACTTTCCATGTCCACTTTTTATCCTATTTATTTGGTGGTGCATCCATTCCTTGTTGTTTGGTGTTAGCTTTTTCTTTTTTGCAGTACGAAGTATCTTTATTTCCCCTATATTTTTACCTTTCTTCAATCTTTACTAGATATTGGTAGGATTCCCCAGGAGTACTAATTTATGAAAAATCCATCTCTTCCTAGATGTAATATCACAATCCGTTATAGTATTTAAGAATATAAATATTCTCAGTGTCCCATACACCCACTTTTTTTGATTAGGTATGGAGAAGAATTTAGTCCTTTGTATTTTTAATGGATGCTAAATGGATTCTTTAATTATCTTGAAATGCCTTTTGCATGCAACATTAGGTGATAGTAATAGATGTTTAGAGCTTAGTTCTTTATTATGGTCACATGGCTTTGTATTTATATGATTACCTTGTTTGAATTTTGTAATTAACCAATAAAAGGCAGACCAATAAGAAAATAATAATCCCAATGGATATAAAATACCCAAAAGATGTGAGAAAAATACAAAGAGAGGGGTGGCCAGAGAGGATGGGGCGCCTAGGAGTTGGCATCCTGGTTGGGCGCTGGTGTCTAGAATTAGAAAAATTGAAGTATCAAAATTCAGACTAGGTAAGGTGTGTAATACCAAGAAGGAAACCAAAAAGAAAAGAAAGAGGCCAAAGACAACAATCAATTAGTACTTTTCTTTCTTAAGAATCATATGAATAGTGGTATGTGATCAGGACCTAGAAATATACCAAAAGTGCTTGATCTAGTGTCTATATTTTCCCCCACTTAATGTTGTTGAGATAATTATTGATAACATAAATCAGGTAAGAGATGCGTACCTCATAAACATGTAGATTAATGGTGAAAAACATGCTGAAGAGACAAGAAAAAGTGTGGAGTGAATAATATGAAGCGTGGAAGTTAGAGAAGAGGAAGTGACCATAGGGGTGAAAAGCATATGTGTATATAACACATTGTACCTATTTTCAATGTCACTTGATGTTTGATGATCTGAGTGTTGCTTCCCATAAGGATGAACCTATAAAATATAAGAGTAAACAAGTAGTCAAATATGTGTTTATGAAAAATTCACTTAAAATGTTTAAAAAGTGTGTAAAAAGTATGTAAAAATAGAAAAAGTAACATGTGCACCTGATCCATGATGAGTGAAAAGAGTAGAGAGGATCCTGAAATTTTTTTTAGAAGAACGAGTTTTTTTGGGTGATCTTACACCAAGAACAAGTATTTTGGGAGATCCGCCGCCAGGTACGAGTTTTTTGGGTGATCTCACACCGCGACAGAAGAGTGTAGGGAGAAAGGTATAGTTTTATTCTCCAACCTTTGAATTCTTCCCGACGCTTTATAAACCACTACATATGGGGTGATCCTTCTTTATTCAAATTTGATCCGTTTCGATCCAACGCGAATAGAGTAAAGGAACAAGCATGCATGCTGATTGCTAGGGGATTGTACCTATGATGAGAAAATTGTTGTGTAGCCTACTTAGAATTGTAATGATCTTGGAATAATGTTGTAAGAACCCCCTGGTCATAAAAACTCAGGAAGGGTCAGGAGCACCTAGGAACTCATATTTATGTCTGGGAGTTAGCGTATGTGTTGTAATAAAGACCAAGTCAGATTATGGATGGTTTATGAGACTGAATGATGCTATGTTTCTATGTTGAACTATATTTTACTATGAGTGTGAACTACTGAATGGGGTAACTGAATCACCTAATGATGCCCCCTTGTTTGGGGTGTATGTGACGTCTCTAGGAGTATGCGTCCCAAAGGAGAGGACCAGACATTGATCTAAAAATCATGCTATATAGGGGGAAGGTTGTTTGGTAGAAACCAAGGCACACACAAAAAAAGTGGCTAGAAATAAATGTTAATGTAAACAAGTTAAATATGCATGTAGAAGACAAAATGTAAGCTAGAGATCAAGAAGATAATGTATACCGAAAAATATGGGTTTCAAACATGGGACATCAATCACAATGTTGTAAGAGAATCAAGGCCGCAATAGCCAAAATCATATAGTGTGCACACAAGACAAAGGGAAAACCCCATAAATAATGGCAAACAATGGCAAACAATGAAAGACAATAACAAGAAATGTAATAGACAACCATGGTAGAAAAAATTTCTTGCAAGATAAATGTTGCTCATGAAGCACCCGTTAGCATGTTAGAAAGTTAAAAATTATTTCAAAGCATGTATGATCTAATATAGTAGTGTGCTAGTTAAAATAGGAAGCGATATAAAGCACAACAATAACAACTGTGATGTGTACGAAATTAGATTCCCCTAGGAGCCGTTGTGGGACTTGTAATAGGTATAGTGCCAAAAATCTGTGTTGCGTGTAATAGATTTGTGTAAATTCTACAATCACAGCTAGAAGGGAAGTGAAAATGCATGTGTATATAGTAAAGATAATGACATACAAAATATATGTCTAACATAGTAAGAAAAGTGTAACATGCATGAATAAGTAAACAAGAACAATGTACAACCAAGATATGCAGTATGTTGTGAATCTGAATGGAATGAAATGAAAATTTACTGATATGAACAACATGCCCCCCGAGTGAATGTGAGTGAGTATGCATGAGATGAGGTTCATTTATAAATTCCCCCTCACCTGTTAAGAATGAACCATAAAACAAGAGTGTGTCATCAGGAAATGGTTTGAATTGTGCTAAAAAAAGATATGATTGAAAACGCTTAGAGTGTAGAGAGTGAGTGACTGTGGTGTGTTTCATTTCAAATTTAGACCCTCAATATTCGAGTATGAACCGTGAAACTATAATTCTTCATCTGGATGTGTGATGTGATGAATGTTTGCTAGAAATATGTGTCATGAATGTGCCAAGTGTGAAATGTGTAGTATGTGTGATGTGAGGTTCATGAATGTTGTATGCCCTCAATATTCAAGTGTAAACCATAGCACAAGAGTGTGTCATCAGGTAATGACAATACAAATGTATAAAGATGTGTAATAAGTGTTTGAAAATACCATATGAAAAGTGTATAGTGAATGAGTAGAAATGTAAGACACCAGATAATGCTAGAAAAAAGGGTGGGGAAGAGTAAGCATGATTCCCCCAAGTGTATGAAGACAATAATGATCAATTAACATCGTATAAGAGATTGTAATTTTCATAGTCAAAACCGAACGAAGATGCATCTGAGACTTGGTAAGCAATATTATGTGGTTGATCATATAAAGAGCCATTATGTGGTAAATTGTACATGCCCATTAATTATTATTTTTCAGTGAAAGGTGTTGGTGGGCATCCATGTGCATACCAACGAGTGAGATTTTGTGAATGTATGAGAAATGATTCATTGCAAATAGAAACATGGCCAAAGGGCATAGGAAATATAATATCAATATGATCAGGATCTAGTGTACCCCCAATATAATCAAGACATGACTGCCCTAGAGTAAATGGGGAATCGCGAGAAGCATGAGAAACAAATAATTCCAGATGAAAAATGAAAATACCATAGGAAACAGTAATAAAAACATATCCATGATAGAGATGTGGTGGATGAGGCGAATGTAAGATATCCTTGAGTGTAAACCCAAGCCGATTCAAGCCATCATGTGTAAAAATAGTGTCAGAGGAAGTAGGATCAAATATAATGTGATGGTAATAAGAGTTATCCATGAAAAGAGTGCATGTGAAAGAAGGCAACACAGATGTGGGATCCTCATGAGAAGATGAGATAGGTGGTATGATATCCGATGTATGTATAGAACCTCAATAAAGAACCATAACATTAGTAGAAGAAGGGGGTTATTTGAATTGATATTCAACAGGGCCAATAGAAACGAAAGTATCATTAAAGTATGAATCATCTATCTCAATAGGAGTAAAATTCAGACTGCACAATTTTTCATCAATAACCTCAATGGTATCAAACTCATCATCAGAATCATTAATCCTAACATTGTCATGCTGGATAAAAATATCAAGGATATTAGTAATTGGTGAATCAGATGTAGGGGTGAGAGGAGTCTTAATGAGCAAAGAGGAAGTGTTTAGTGGAGTAGACACAATGGGTGAAATGATAGTAGTAGTATGAGTTGAGACAAATGGAATGCTAGTAGCATTGGAATGAGGCTGCAAACTGTTAGATTGAACAATAACATATGTTCTAATATTGATATATGGAATAGGTTGCGATGGAGGAATAAGCATAGAAGTGAAAGTTTCTATATGATAGAACTTGGATGGATCAGGGTCTGCAACAATGGTATTGTCATAGCTATCATGTAATAATTTAACGCAACAATGAATAGTAGATAGGACAACATGCGTGGCATGAATCCATGGTCTACTCAACAAAATATTAAATTGAAACGAGGCATCAATAACAAATAATATTGTAGGAAAATTCTTACGCCTGACTTGTATAGGTAATGTGATAGTGCCTAAACATGTGCAAGTAGTGGAATCATAGCCATGAATAAGAGTGGAATTTTTAGTGATTAGATTATCTGTAATTCCAATTTACTTTAAAAGGGAGTGTGCACATAAATTGATGGCAGAGCCATTTCCAATGAGTACACGCTTGATAGAAAGGGTGCCAATGATTGCAGTGAGAAGTAGAGGTGCACATGTATTTCCAACAATAGATGACAAGATTTCCTCATCACTAAATTATATAACATATGCAATATTTTTTAGACTGAATGAGGTGTGAAGGCCACCAAAGAATTATTACTTTTAATGTATAATGAATGAAGGGTGGCCTCTAATGTATGAAGAAAATTAGGTGCATTACGTAATAAGTCATAGAGAGATATTTTGGTCAGTGTATTCTTAAGTTTCATGACAATATCATATCCTTTAGAAGTGGTAGGATGAACTGTAGAAATGATAGGCGGTGGGATAGAAATGGGATGAGATGTAGGAGGCTGAGTTCAGCGAGTAGTTACTACATTGATAGTTGGAACAACCCTAGGCATATTAAATCAAGGAGGATGTTGAGTACGAACTTCCAGGAAATCAACAACAGTAGTAACCATTCTAGAAACCTTAGTTGGAGAAAAAGAAGGATAAGAAGATTGATCCATGACTTGAGAAGAAGAAAACGTACTCATAAGGTAGGGTTTAAAACATTGGGTTCACCACATGATTTAACAATTACTGAAAATAAATGCTAAATCTTAATTCCAGTGTCACAATGAAATGATAAATCAATGAAGTACAAATATGACATAAGAAATAAACAATAAAATTTAAAACCCTAAGTGCAAGAGATACTTAGCTGATTTTGTAATAATCCTGAAGCTGTGTTGAGATGGAAAACTAATAGAACATGAAGGCATACTATCGTACCTGATCCCAAAAAAATGCAAATTTTTTAGAACAGGCTAGATTGGGGTGTTTTGATCATGTCAAGGGCGCCTATAAATCGTAGACCACTATTGGGCACCCTTGACCTCTCAGAACATTAGAATATGATTTTGATATTTACAGTGTCACTTATATGTTGCTGCCCTTCACTTTTGATCACATGTATGTCACACTAAGTTTGCAATATTCTCCTATAACTTGCAAAGAGAAATAACACCTACAAAAACCCAAAACACATCCAATCCTATAAATAAAAATATAAAAATGGGGAGTTATAATGACCCCGGAGGTCACCCAACTAAGTGAAATTAGGATCCAGATTGTGCACTATATTTCAAACTCCATTTAGTTTTGTTTAGAAATCGTGCCCTAGGTGGTTCTTTTGCAAGATGCACTTAATAGTGACCAATAACTAGATGTAGTAAATGTAAGTAGATATATGCATGGAAAAATGAACTTCCCCTCCTATTAAGTGTATGTATAATAATGTAGTCCCTTGTTCCTTCAATATATGCTAAATGGATTATTTTATGCTCTTGAAATGCCTTTTGGATGTAACCTTAGGTGACAATAATAGATTCTTAGAGATTTTTCCTTTATTATGGTCACATAGCTTTGTATTTATATGATTCCCTTGTTTGAATTTTGTAATTAACCATTTAAAGTCCAACCAAAAAGAAAATAAGATGATCAATGACTATAAATACCCAAAATATACGAACAAGATACAAATATGTCAGGAATATCGAAAGGGGATGGGGCGCCTTGGTGTTGGCGTCTTAGTTGGGCCCTGGTGTCTAGACTAAAAAAAATGAAGTATTGAAATTCATACTGGGAAATAAGGTGTGTAAGACCAAGAAGGAAACCAAAAGGAAAGCAAAGAGGCCAAACACAGTGGTCAATTAGTATTTTTCTCACTTAGGAATCGTATGAATAGTGGAATGTGACTAGGACCTATAAATATACCCAAAGTGTGTGATTTAGTTTCTACAATACTTGATGTGGATGTAGTTATGAAGGTGGGGTCATTTGTGGGAATGACCCAAGATAGGAAATTAGCGAACTATACCATCATCTCCATCCTCTACTTCTCAAGGGATTCATCAAGAATTTCTCTAAAGATATCCCCTTTTTCCTCTTATGTTTCTCGAGGTCATATCTCCCATCTTGTTGACCCATTTTGTGAACCGTATGATCCATTTGAAAGATAATAGATTGAAATGAAAAACGTTTCTATGAAAATTTAATTTATCTATCATCATTTATTTTGAATCTAATAAATTCTTTGAAGGACCCCAAAAATGCAAAATACTAAAAGTTTCTTAAAACTACTAAAAATATATTTTTCGGGACTTTCCAAAAATAGATTGTTGAAAAACCTATTCTAGATCATTCATCCCTCCTTAAGAACAAATTTTCCCTATTGATCATATATTTTTTATTAGGTGTAGGAATGATTTATCAATCTGAATCTTAGTGACTCATTTCCCTTAGTGTGTCATCTACCATGTTTTTAATATGTGGTAGAGTTTGATTTTTTTATGTTTCATGTCATGACCACCCTGTTAATGATTTAATAATTATTCATTGTGTTGTAACATTTGGGTTTACCTCTATACTCTACAACTTTCCAATGATGTATCCAAGTACGGAGGAAAATATGGGTGGAGAAGCTCAACATCATAAACTAGATACAACCCGAGGTAGGGTAGAAGATTGAACTTAAATTCATTCTCATGAAGATTTTTAGTTATAATGTATCAAATATATTGCAAGGATATGAGTTTCCTATATAGAACATATAATAACTCTGTTTGGAGGTGTAGCCAGAACTTATTCTCCAATTGGAATTGATAAAGAACCTGATGAGTATTATGATGCTAATTGTAGTTCTGGATGGTTTGTTTTTTAATCTCATGAACTTGTTGCTTAATGTGTCGAAATCATTCTAAAATTTTGGTTTCTTTATCCCCTTAAATTTATGTATGGATAGATTCATCTTCCAACATAATGGAAATGTTACATCAGTGGGATCCAATGGATAAAATCCAAGACATACCTTGAATGGTATTTATCTCAACGAGTTATGAAGATATCAGTTGTATCTATGTTATATATACACAATACTTTCATCCCATGTGTTTGGATGTTTGGAGTGATACATCTGAAGAAGATGTAAAATCATACGATTGACTATATTTATTTTCCCATTAGTTTGAGTGTTAAATGCAATAAACTTGTTTAGTTTTCTGTCCATCATGGACCATAATGTAGACTATAATACCTCCACACACCTAGAATTCCAGTCTGACATAATGCGTTTTAGATGGCCAAAATAAACCCAAATCTTATCAAAGAATAGATTTGTATTATCCTCAGCTGATATTGTCTTCTTGCAAGGTTCCAAGGTTCCCATTTTTTAGAACATTTCAACCACCACATAAAACATAGTCATGTCTATGCTTAGTTGAAGGGATACCTGACCTAAAATCCATCAAGAAATACTCACATTGTGTTCCTTGAATTGGAAGAGGGGTGTAGAAACCATGCTTTTGATTTGATGACTTTTTAATAATACAAGTTGTACATGATATGATGTATCTGGTAACATCATGATAGATTTTTGGAAAATATAATTATTTATATAAGATTACCACCATTTTATCCACTTCAATGTGACCAAAAATCCCACTTTAGTGAGCCTCCTATCTCATTTTATTTTCTCCCTACAAAAATGTGAAGGATTCCCATGTGGCATATAACCCCTTCCTCTAAATGATAGGTTGAAACTTTTTATCATCCCTTAGCCTTTGATAGATGTAAGATAATGTAGGGTCATGTTTCGATATTTGAGGAAACTCTAATGTATATTGACCACATGAGTTAAGTATTATTTTTTGTTTAGGATGTTGGGATGGAATTATATCATATAGGTGGACCACCTTTAACGATGATCATTTTTTAACTTGCCTTGGTTCTGCATGAATTATAAATTATTATAACATTTGTGTATGATTGTTTCTTTTCCCATAATGTAGTGTTTCCATTATTTTTAGGCTTGTACAATGGTATACAACTTCTTGTCATAGTCAGATACATGTATAATTTTTCATTGAAGGTATCACTATCATATGCCGCCAGATGCCCAAGATGGGTGAGGAATGTATAAGCATGTATTCTGTAGAATTTTTTTATATATCAAATTATTGTTACAGATTTAGAAATACCAAAAGTGGTGTTGAGAAGAGTCTCTCTTTCAATCATGAAAACACATTTTATTGTGTTTCTGTCTATAAAATGTTTTCTTTTTCTCCTCCCATGTCTTACTAAAGAAAAGAATGTCATATAGGAACATGACCATGAATTACTCAATGAATGGTCATAGGATATTGTTCATCATCCTTATACATGTTTTAGGTGTATTAATGAGGGAAAAAAGGAATGAACAACCATTCAAACAAGGAATCCCTATATTTGAAATCGGTTTTCCAAACATCTTTGGGATCAATGGGTACTTAGTGGTACCCTGACTTCATATTGATCTTCGTGAAGAACTTATCTCTCCTGAGATAGTCCAAGAGGTCATCATTTCATGGAAGTGGATATCATTTCTTTAATGTGATTTTGTTCAAGGATCAATAATAAATGTAAAGGCACCACATCCAATCTTTCTTCTATGAAATAAAAATAAGGATTCCATAAAGTGATGGACTTGGTCGAATATACCCCTTCTAAATCATCTCTTGAATCTAACACTTGATTTATTCATTCTCAAGTACTAATAGCCTATGTAGTGGACCATTTGGGAGTGGTTTTCTAGGAACCAATTCAATTATATGCTTCACCTGTAAATGAAAAAGGAACACCTGTCAATGGTACTAATATGTATGCATATTCAAATATCATCTAGTCCATTTGATTCCATTACATAGTTTTACCTAGTGGGACTGATCGTGTTTTTTTTGCAACCTTATTATTATTATTATTAATCCAGATAAATCAATTTCTATCATGAGAAATAAAAAGGTTCTCAGTTGATAAATCAATTTCTAAAAGTGATTTGTACTGATCAGGGCCACTATTTTGGCATGGACTACCTCTAGCATATGGCATCTCTTATATGCTATAGTAGTGATTGTTGGCATTTTATTTTCATTGATGTCAAAGTGTGATGATTTCAATAATGTATAAAATGTCATTGGTGTTAAATGAAGTAAGAAGAATGAAGGTTGATTGGTAGTGTCAAGTCAAGTTGAGTGTCTTGTTGAGATTGCTTGGTCTTGATGATGCAACATGATGTATTGAGTTTGTTCAATGGCTTGCAGAGGTGATGTCATATTAGGAGGATGTTTTGATGATGTGATAGAGGGTGTTAAAGACTCTTATAGGTTGGAAAGAGTAGAAAAGTGACGAGGATTTCATATTTTTTAAAGCAAACATGTTTAAATGGCGTAATTAGGAGGCATAGTCAACAAGTATGGTATGACATGATAAATTACATGTATGTAGAAGTTGTTTGATATTTTTTAGAGCATATGAAGAATATATATGAGTTTTAGAGACACTCACAAGTGTCTTAGAGCGGTGTTTCATGGTTTAGACGTGTTTTCTAGGTCTACACTAAACCTATTATCAAGCCCTAGGTGTCCAAATGAGATTGGTTTAGCATTTTTCAGCATGGGTATGCAAATTTGAACATTTGAAAAGGTTTAGAACAATGTTTTGAGGTGCGTTCCAAGTTTTAGGTGTTGTTTCGCAAGTTTGAGAAAGATAGTGCATTTTTACTCCTATCAAGTTCCTAGAAGTGAGAAACATAGGTTGATGTGTAGTTTTTTATGATTGTTGGCATGTGGGAAGTATTCATGTGAGGATGAATTCTTCAAGGAAGATAAGGAGTTTAACAAAGAATGATCTCCAAGAATTAGTTCAAAGAATAAGGCCCCAAGCTTTAGGAACAATCACTAAAAAGGTAAACAATTTTTAAACCCTCCTAAAACGCTAGTCAAGTAGCGATGGGAGAGATATTTCTTGTAATGACCCATAATGGATTGAAGTTTCTAGATTTATTATTCGAGGTTGTAGAGGAATCCTCCATATTTATCTAGGTGTCATTTTTGTGTCATGAGTGTATGTGTACCCCACTCAAAAATGTAAGTTTATGAAGAATTTGATATTTATATTAGGTTTTGCATTGGACCAGGTGAATAAGATTTTTGATGAATTATGGGAGCTATAATTCATGTTTAGATTGGTTTCAGAACAAGTTTTATACCTTAGGAGGTATGTGCAAGTCCATTTAGCAAGATAGGTTTTTGAGCATTTTTGGGTAGGTTCAGGTGACCTGGTTGTAGAAGTGTTTTTCGTGGTGCTTCAATATGATTTGTGGTTTTTTTAAAACTTTTTTATGACCCTAAGTTCATGATATTTATAGTTATATATGTAAATTTCATATCTAATGCGATTTGATGAGTTTTTGGCTTCAATCTTTGAAGGCTAGTTTTGTAGATCATTGACCTAGGGATGTTGGTTGATCCAATTGATGGTGTCATTGCATGAGTTCATGGTTGGGAGGTGTAGAATATTTCTAAAGTTTTTTGGTCTTATACAACATTTATAAGTGTTTATTGTTTTTCGGTGAAGGTTATGACTTGGTTTTGACAAGAGGGTTGTTTGAGTGCTCTAAGGCTTCTTGTGTCATAATGAAGGATTTGGGTGTGAAGATGATATTTCTCACCTATATGGTCCTTTGTATGATGTTTGTAATATGTTATTAAATTTATTTATGTGAACTTTTCCTATTATGGCCAACCTACATGAGTATAATCATGAGACAAGTATATAATTATGTTTTAAAGGCTTGTTTGTGTTGTTGTGTGAGTATGAGAAAGTGTGTGATAGAGTGCTGATTGGAAAGGTGAAGGAGGTATTTGTCACCATAAAGAGATGAAAAATATTGTGTGGTTATTTTATAGAGTGTGATAATTTTTTGGAGAGATACGTTATTACGCTTAATCAGTTTGGTGAAGAAGTGTTTGGGACAGTTATCCTAAAGAGAATATTTAGAGAAAATAGAAGGAAAGAGAGCTTCATAGTGTCATCACCAGTTGTTGAGGAAAAATTTTAGAGGTGGAAAAAATAGGTGTCTTTAGTTAGTCCTAATTTCTCTAGGGATTGGTTCCTCCTTGTAGGGTTGGTTTCCTACTAAATCTAGGGGTTGGTGCTCCTTGTGGTGTTGGTTCCTCACTAAACCTAGGGGTTGTTGCTCCTTGTTGTTGATGCTCAACTAAATTTGATTCATTTATGTAATAAATATTTTTTTTCAGCGGGGTTTCATCCCCTTGAGGGTTTCCCATTTATATCTGGTGTTCATGTGTTGACGTGTTCTCTTTTTCTCATGTTTGGCTATGGTTCTTAAATGCATGATTAATGATTAATGATTAAGTTGATGAATGGTTAATGAATGGATAAATTAAATATGAAAGAATTTTTTAATGCCCACTAATTCATCCCCTATAATTGGTTGTGCTTCAAAAAATTGGTATTAAAGAAGGACCTCTGAAGTAAGCTTTATAGCTTGAGGTGATCCTTTGAAGCAAAAAGATGGGAAAGCTATGTAGTTTTTTGGCCAAAGTTTTCAAGGAGAAGATAAGTGTCTCAAAGTATGTCATGCAAAAAGAAGATAATAAACTTTTAAGTAACATAAGTTATGTAATTTCATTAAATGGATATTTCTTTTCATGTAATGGGTTTGGTCACTTAATTTTGGACTACAGTCATCATTCCTCGTGGATAACTATTACACCCATTGTGTTCAAAGGAGCTAAGAAGGATATAAAATCTTAGATTGAAGGTTTGACAATTGATCTCAGATCCAAGGAAGAAGAATGAGTTAAACTCAATTCAGAGTTGGGGCAAGTACCCAAATCTAACTGATGAACCTAAAGTATGATGACACAATACAAGAAGATATCTTTCATGACAGTTATAACAAGTAATATCATTCTTCTTCCGTAAACCTTGCAATATGACTTGTTTCATTACAGGTACCTCGCATTACAAGGATTATAAACCTTGCAATATGACCTCTTTCATGACATTTATAGCAAGTAATATCATGCTTACCTCTTGACTGATGGAGACTGTGATTTCTTCCATCACTCTATCTATACTCACTCTTGAAAGACCTTCTGTATTCTCTAGCTCTATGACCAAACTTATTGGAAGCATAAAAATATCCATTGAAATGCTTATCATACCTCATTTTATCAGGTTTCCTTATAGGTTTAGATCTTCTATTGTCCATGCTAGAATCCTCCTTGATTTAAATAAAATATTCAAGAAGGATGAACTTGTGATAGTCAAGACCATATTGAAGTTAGATCATGTGGATAAGATGAAGTAGATAGTTAATATTTTTTATTATGCAAATCAGATTAAGAAGGTGCCTAATAAAATCGTGCCTAAATCTAATCAGTCTACAAATCAAGAAGACATATTTTCCATAATTGAGAATAATCCAATGTACCAAGAGAATCATGTGTGTTTGAAAACTATATGAGCATAAGAGGAGAATAATAACATAGACATCAAGCCTATAGTTCCTAAGAAGACAAGGAGGTTACTAAAGTCAATTAATTAGTCTCACGGTTACAAGTTGGATGAGAAGAAGATGGATAATTGGGAATATCTTGAGTTTATGATGTTTTAGAGCCCTAAGTAATATATGATGTCTCCATTATGCTTCATGAAGGCATTCATCATCCGAGTGAAGTAGTAGTAAGGTGTGTTATAGGTATGTTGGTCATGTTGAGGACTTGGTCAAGATGCTTACGGTATGTGTTTTCATGATCTGCTTAGTTGTCATGAAAGAGATGTGTGCTACTATGATTGTCTTGATCTATTCAGTCATTTTTAAAGTAAATAAGTTTCTTAGTTCATGAATAAATTTTGATGACAACTTAATAAGGTATATTCCAATATGGAGTGCCATATGGATCATAAAGGAGACACAATTAAGTATGAATCTATAGGTGTGTTGTAGAATGTCATAAATATCAGCTAGTTTGAAGAAGATGACTCAAGTTTCTCAAATCTTGGCATGTATGTTGTACACAGTGTAAAATGGGTGCTTTTTGTTTGAAGTTTCATTTATAGACCTAACAATTGCGTCAAAAGGTTTATTCATAATATATTTTACATGTTGTTGTGTAAGAAGGATTATGAAGATATGATAGGGATAAATTCATGTTGAATACTAAAAGAAGAGAAAGTGAAGGTTGGAGTTGTAAAAATGAAAAGGTATGTTGCAAAGTGTTTTTTTTTATGGTTTGATCTATTGCAATATGAGATCTCCAAACTCCCACATCTCGGATTTTAGAAAAAAGTGGAATTTTGGAGGCTTGTATGGAAAGCTTGGGGTCTCTCCTACCTTAAAAATGACCCTTTGGACCTAACCTAAGGATGGAGGGAACGTTTTGTAAACCCAAAAAGCGTTTTCCCTCTCATAATACTCTCATAGATCACCATCTTTCCTCTCTTTTTTCTTTTGTGGGTGACTTTCGGATTTGGTAAGATAATTTTCAGGGATTGTATTTTGAATTTTGTCTTATTTGCATTTATTGTTGAGTTGGTACTTAGATCGGGACCTTGATGAGAAGCACATGCCTATTTTGAAGGGTGACACATGTCACCCTTCCATGGGCTTGGTGTTTTTGGAGATCTAACTCTATTTCTATCCCCATTTTTGAAAAAATGGTAGATTTTTGGAGAGATTTGTAGGGGGAAATTATTTGTCTTGGAGCTAGGATCTTGTTATGGAGTCCATTGGAGCATTATGAGTTTTTTGAATTTGGATTTGTTGAGGTAGGCCTCACACATTTTTTTGTTTTTATTGTTAATGCAATGTATATAAATCTTGTTGAATTTGATGTTGTTTGGGTATGGAAGTTGGAATTTGGTTTTTTTCTCTTGTATCTTTTTGGTATTTTGGTTTTGTCCCTCCAGCCCTAATGTGGTGGGGAGTAGATTTAGGAATGGTTTTTGGAAGGGGAAGGGGATATTATCTCCAATTCTCATGGCATCTTGGGGAAGCCATAAAGAATCTTATTATTTTACTCTCTTCCTTGGGGAAAGTAGGAAGAATTTCCATTTGGATTGGAAATATCCTCCTATCCTTGCCAAGGAAGCATGCAAGGCTTGAAAATCCTTGGCAAGGAGGATAATTTGGAGATATAAGGAGTTTGGTGGGTATTTTGAAGGTGTGGGGTTATTATATTTGGAGTATGAACTTGGCACTACATGTTATACTTTGGTTTTCAGAATCCTCTTTTCCCTCTTACCATTTCCTTTGATTTTGGTATTTTGGTGCTTGAATTTTTCTTTGATTTGGTGGAGTTTTTTTAATTTTTACTCCCTTTGGTTGTCTTTATTTACTATTTTGGTTACTTTTTGTTACTTGGGTATCTTATTTCCATGATATCCTTCTTTCCCATGGGCTTGGGGGAGGCTAGCGTGCCAACTCTTGCGAGAAAGGCATGTAATGATGCCTATGGTTGGGAGGTTTTCAAGTCTTTCTTTGTGGTGTTTAGAGCACTTGACAAATTTGGAGCTTGGACCTATATTTAGAGACATTGTTGGAGTTTTTTATTGGAGGAGAGTTGTTCAAATTTTTTAGTTTTTCAACATGTTGTTCCCACATAGTGGGAGGCTTGTAATATTTTATTTTATAAGTTCTTTTGTAGTATACCTGTTTAGAAGAAAATTGGCATGTTTTTTATCTCTTGGAAACTTGTTCTAAAAATTTATGAAACCTCTCGTGGGAAGTAATCTAAAGGGGGAGATTGGAATGATTTTTTTAAAGTAAATCATGTTGTATTATTCTCATTGAAATTTCTCTTTGAAAAACAAGTAAATGTGGACTTATGATATCTCCTTTATGTTTTAAACGAGCTTGTATCTGTGGCTATTATGGGGGCACTTCCCTTTTTTATTATATTGAAAGTTTTATGTTTGTGTTATTATTAGAAATGTACGGTTAAATGAAAACGTTTGAGTGATTTGTAGGATTGTAAGTTAGTATAAACTTGCGAAAATCATATTTTGGGTGATTTAAATCCTAATTCAACTCGCTGGAATAAAATAGAATAAAGGAGCTCTATTGTTTATCAAAATCATTTCCATTGTTCTTGTTGATATATTAATATCTATAAAAAAATTCTATTATATTTGCGAGTTAATATCTCATTATAAGTTAGAATATAAATATCTTGCAATGTATTGATAAATCAAAAGTGATATAGTAAAGAAAACATTATTATTATAATTGATTCCTTCTTGTAATGTAATGTATTAGTTTTCAAATATATATATATATATACACACTTGTGCAATCACATGATTAATTGTATATCCTTATTAAATATTTGGAAAATCTTTGTTAGTAAACTATACTAAGAAAAATAATGTATTTCATGTATTCCTCATTGTAAATATGTTTAGTATATGTGTGTGTGTGTGTGTGTGTGTGTGTGTGTGTGTGTGTGTGTGTGTGTGTGTGTGTGTGTGTGTGTGTGTGTGTGTGTGTGTGTATTTGGTGAAATAACTTTTCGTATGAATAATTACAGGTTTCCACCAACGCTCACGAGGCTACACCCATCCTTATATACGGGGAGGAACCAATTATTGAATGTAACTATCCTAATTCTATCTAAATGATGTGGGGTGGCCAAATAGGCTAGGGATCACATATACACACGTCACTGAATCTGTGGCAAAGTTCTTGTACAAGGAAAAAGGGAGGAAATTTCATAAATGAGGAGTGAAGGAGAGAAATTAGGATAGGGAAGGTTATTGTTTTCAGTAGGCAATTACAAAGTTCACACCGAGTAACTGGGCTAGTTCAAAATTCAATTGAAGGAAAGCAATAATGAAGTATGTAGCTAGATTGAAAAACTAGAGACACAAAATTCTTTAGGTTCATCTATCAAGGACACAAAGTTCCTTCTTGATCACCATACTTACAAATTTACATAAAAGAGAGAATATAAGAAGCATGAGAAAAGGAAAATAAATAATGTAGCTTTCATTTCTTTTGTAGTTATGAGTACAAAGCATCAACCAATCTACAACAATTCGCAATTGCTACCAAGAACTAAAACTTTCAAGATCCATTGGAATGGATAATCCATCCCAATTTATGGCCTTGTGAATTGACATTTCATCTCCCCCACATGAATCTTCATGTCTATATTCCACTTGTGACCTTTTAATTTCCCCTAGAAGAGACAAATTTAGTGAATCTCTTATAATTTGGAGATAATAATTTTACAAATTAAAAATATAGTCTCTCAAGTGAATAAGGAAAAATACAATGATTGTTTACAAAAAAGAATTAGAAGAGAGGGAGAGAAGAGGAGGAGGGAAAGGGATTGATTGATCTTGTTAAAAAATATCGTTTTGATGAAGAAATTTTCGGTAATGATAAGAATCTCCTCATTTTGCATGATGTACAGACACCTTGGGTTTCCAAATGAGTGTTTAAAAACACTATTGAGGGACTCAACAATGTGAGATCAAGATGACCACATGCATTGCTCATGATGATCCTCGTGTTGCTTGATTGATCAACTCCCTTAGCTCACAGAGCTGATTAAGATCACTGAGATCACTATAAAAATCTCATCGAAATCTCTTAAGATCATTTGGTTTACCAGCTCGTCTCGCTGCAGCTCGAATAACTCACCCAACTTGCTTGACCTGACTCACCTACACGGGTTCTTCATAAAAAATGATGAGTTATTGACTAGCTCACCATCGTAACCAACCCAAGTCAAAATCATCGCAACCAGACCACTTCAATTCAAATGATCTCAATCCACCCAATTGACCAACTCACCCAGCCAACCAACTTAATGAGCTTTCTTCAACTCAACTCACTTAGTTAGCTCAACTCAACCCACCCAGATCGTTGGCTTACCTAGTTCACCGATCCTAACTCACTTGTCTCACTGAGCTTAATTCAACAAATCACTAATATTATGACGGATCCAACTTGAAAAATGAGCTATGATGAAATTTTATAACAAATCGATGGATTCCTTGACACCCTTAGAATCTTCTCCAGTTGCTCAGTGATCCAAACTTTCCTCTGTTATGGTTCGCCATGCTCCTGAATTGAGAGACTTACTAATTTTTAGTAAGTGAAAAAAATGACCTCAGTTTGTGATGAGAACATTATTTTTATATGCAGCTTTTTGTCAAGATCTTGTGCTCCAAATTCCACTTTATTTCACTCACTGGAATGATTAGAAATCAAAATTGCATATTTATAGGTTTAGAGTTTCAGGATCAAAGCTTCCATGGCATAAATTAATTTAGTCACTAAACTTCCTTAGTCACTAGGATTCTATGGTGGAGAAAACTTAGCTCAAAACCTTGGTATGGTTATTTTTTTTTTTTCATCTGCACTGAAACATCTTCATCCTTGCAACCATAGATTCTCTGAGAGAAGTTTGACATGATGTTTAAAAATTTTAATGGTTTAATGGAGGTTATTAATTATAAATAATGGAGTTCACAAGAAAATATGAAGTTGGTAGAAGATACTTTTACATTAAAAACTTCCTGACATCACTTTTGGTTCGCATGAGAGGAATAAGCAGGAAACAACAAAGTAAAAGGACTTAGCCATGTTTTGGTTTACAAACTTCAAGGAATGGGGTGAATTTTTATATCCCTATTATCTACACTATCCCTTGGATAGTAGGGAAAATAAAATTCACCCCCTTCCTAGGTCTTGACAAGTGGCAGAATGAGATTGGAGAGCTTGTGAGATGAAAGAGAAAGCTCTGAACACCTGAGAGGAAAAAAAAGTTGATCACATGGAGAGCCTTGGAAAGAGCTAGGGGTGGGGATAATTTTGTTGTCCCAAATATCCCCACTATCCCTAGGATAATTGGGATATCTAGGACAGTAAAATGTGCACATGGATTTTCTTGAAAAAATGACCAAATATGAAAAACAACCATTTAACACTTTCTGAGTAGAGAGAGGGTCACATGAGGGTCCAAGGGCTCAAACTATGGGATGGGGTGATTTTTTTTCGTACTATCTCAAATGTCTCCGTTGTCTCAGAAACTTGGTACATTTGGGATATTCAGGATAGTTGGGAGAGTTGGACACCAAAATGCAGCACCCATCCAACTGTGAAATTGAATAACTCCCAAAAATAAGTAACCAATTTTCCCATAGTTCCAGGATGTCTTTTAGGAAATTTTTAACATAAATTTTATTACCAAGACCATTTTAAGATCAATGGGATTTTTTAAAAGGCTTGATTCTTCCTCCTCTAAAAATGCTTCTTTTTCATTCAAGACCACAAGGTTAGTCTATTGATATTGATCTACTCTGAGACGAGATTGGGTATTGGGAAGAATGTGAAAAATGCATCATGTAGAGGATTATTCAATATTTTTGATGATTTCTTGTTTTCCTCTTGAATCATATCAAAGATTTCATAATCGTCCATTGAATTTCAAGTAAATCTTTCCATTACAAGCTCGTTATGCCTCCAAAATCCACTTTCATTGTTCTTTCTCTAAAACCTACAAAAAATTCACAAATATTCATAAACATATTCCATTGCATTCCAAATTCGTCAATAACATCTACATATTGTTTTAGGAATCTTGATAAGTCTCAGAGGATGCAAACATTTCTTGGGAAGGCTAAGAGCTGCCTTCCTAGGCTTATTGAAGAAATCACCTTTAGAAGCATTACATTGAAATGACATGAGTCACCCTATCTCAATATTTTTAAAACTTAGGAAGATATGTACAATACATATTCATATTTGAAAGGATATGATAGACAACCTAGAGAGGGAAGAATAATGCGAAGAGGGTTTAGGAAGGCATAGAAGAAAATTTTTGACACTTGGATATGTTCTCATGCTTGAAAATTTGAAATTTTCATGTTACACATTTGCATGAAAAAAACTGGATCTAGGTGTGGGACTTGTTTCAGATTGAATGAAGTGAGAAAATGATAAGAAAAAACTCCATAATATCAATACACATTGTGGACTAGTGCCTTATCCATTTGGATTTATAGATTCACTGCAGAGATATACAACACAACTTTCTTTATTAAACACACAAAAAAGAAACAAATACAAAAATTGATAAGGGAAACTCATAATACAAGGGAAACAAGAAAGGAAAAACATATAAATAAAAGGGAAACAACTTAAATCACCTATGTACATGAGGGGATAACTTTCTTTCAATGATCAATTAATTTGGATAGATTTCTTACCTATAAATGAGTATCACTGAACACATTTCTTCCTCAAATCCATTGACAGGATCACCAAATTATGAACCCATCCTCAGCTTCTTGATAAATCTAGCATGATTTCTAGTGTGATTTATTTTACAATTGTTCAATTCATTGCATCTATCACTTTCAAACTTTCTTTCCGGCCTCTCCTTTATTCTCAGGTTCAATCCATTTTCTGATTTTTCATCGCTGCCATGAAGATGATTATTGGTTACACTTGACTTATCATTTTCATACCATAAAAATTGTTCTCCACCTGTCATATACTTCATAAAAACCACTTTCGAAGGTTGATTCTTAGTAGATGTCTCTAAAATTCTATCATTATCACCAACCTCTTGATGTTCTCTATTTTTCAATTGTTCCAAGAAGTCATCTTTCTCATGTTCTAGATATTTCACAACATGATTCCTTACAAAGTGTGTGCCATTTATTACATCATCATCTTGGAAATAAAATGAACTTAAGGATGGGTATGCAACATGGAAATTCCCTCTTCCTCATTTTTTCCATCTCAAGCTTCAACATCAATCTTACTGAGGGTATCCTTCTCTTGGGAAAAATGAACACTGAAAGGTTGAAGTCTATTGAGAATGTTTCCATTTTAAAAATAATAAGCCTTAGGACCGATCACAATCCATTTCTTTATTTTTCATTGAGAATGCTTCCATTCTCATGAAAAGGGAATGAGAACAACACTGGAGCTGAAATTTTGTCGTTATCATTTTCCCATTCTTAATTACCAAGAACCAAGAATTCCATTTGTATAATTAAATCATCATCTTCTTGAATAGGTTCACATTTGAGAGGCAATAATAAGTTTTCATTCCCATTTTTCTTGCCACTTTCTTCCAATGAGAATGAGAAGTCTTCATATTTATAAGAATACTCATCACATGAAAATTCATAATGCGCATTAATAAAATTATTGGAAATGTTGAGCTTACCCGTCGATAAGTTTTTGAGTATCACTCCTTGATCCACATTGTTCTTCAATTTAATATTGCTTTGTTGAAAGTTGAGGCTCTCCTCACCATCATCAACATCCAGTGGAAAAAAATAATTTATGCTCTCATCCCATGGGAAGTACACACTCTCAAACTTTAATTTCATCAAATCATCATGATTTTATTTGATCGACTTTGTGATACTTGGAAATTCCTCCACCAACATGGGAAACTCAATATAATCCTTGAAATTCATGAAAAAGTTTCAAGATTTGGAATTTTGACATCGGATGTATGTCATTGGGTCATATGTATTTTGCACATTATACTTCATTTTTATAAAGGGAATAATTTTCTTTTATTTTCCATTGAATGGAATGGTGGTATGTGACCAATTGAGTTTCATATCTCCTCCAAAATATCGACAAAAACTTCAGCCCAAAAACATACCATATGAGGCGGGCATGTTTACTACAAGGATTCTCATTATGACTTTGTTGTCAAGGAAATCTTCCAATACTACCTCAACATATTTTATCTGACCCATAAGAGGAACTTATTTCATTTCCATGGAGAGAAAATGGCCAGATGTGGGGGAAAGGGAGAGGTTGGGGGATTAAGTAAATTTTACAGGCATGTCATTTTCTGAGGCACCAGATTCAATGATGTAATTTTTTAGCTTACAACCATTAACTAAGAAGGCTATGTAGAAAGGTTCTAACTTCCCAGAGGTAGAGGGTGTGGAATTGAGGAAGTTCAGAGATGTGGAGTGGATTGAGATACATGAGGTGGTTATTTGGTGGTGGAATATTTAGGACATGAAATAAAGATACTTCCTTGATATTATGAATAAGTTTTGTCAAGTTGCTTGGGATGATTCTTCAAGTACTTAAATTCAAAAATTTAGAATTTTTATTTTTTGAAATGTTCAATAATATCAAAGGAATAAGAGTTGGTAGGAACATCATGGGTTGTGGCATATTTGACATAAATGTTCATATGATTTTGAGAAATTGTTTTTTTAAGAGAAGGTTAATGAGAATTACTTAAATAGATAGGAGGATCCTTAGTTAGATTTGTCTCATTCTTCTTCTCAATTGACCTTGTTAAAGCAAACTTATATGATCCTCCTTTGATTTTTTTCTCAAAGTTTCCATTCGAGGATTCAATTTATTATCTTAGGCACTAAAATAATAGCCTTCTTTCTCCCATTACAATCAATTGATAACCACATATGAGTAAATATCTATGGATTCTTCATCATCAAGTGTACATTCACAAAAAATTATCTGTGCACATTCTTCTTATCTTTCATCTTCAAATTTTGATTCAAAAATATCTTCATCTTATTCATTGATCTCACATATTGCATTGAGTGGTGGAGCCTTCAAGGAAACCATTTGGGGTGCTCCTGCAATTTGATTCATGTTTCGGTTTGAATGAGGTTCTCGCTGAGCAACTTCCTTTTTCAGCATTGTCAATTAATTTTCCTAATTTTGCAATGTTGTATTAATTCTCTCATATTTGGGACTTCGAGGATTATCCTTCATTAATGGATTATTGATTTTTACAAAAAATGAGGTCATATTCCACCTCAACCAAAATTTATTGAGTTTTATCCAAATATCTTGGTTGAAATCTCCATAGAATGAAAATTACTTCAGGAAATTGAGCATTCGTGAAGAACATCTTCATATTATCAACAATGGGAAGGGAAATGGAAATAATATTATTAATGAGTTTGTTGAATTTTACCAGGAAGTATCTCATGGACTCTTGTATCTCTTTCTTTATCTGAGTAATATGAGTGAGAAGGGCATGAACATCTTCGGTGGTATTGAATATTTTTTCAAACTTCCTTTTTAAACCATTCCAATAAAAAAATGAGTGCAAAAGAAAATAGTAGAACCAGTTTGTCATTGAATCTTACAATATTCATGTTGTACTCTAAGGATGCCACAGATTCCAAAACCAAACACACTACAACACCTTTATGTTGCACTCCAAGGATGCCAAAGGCTATGATATGATCATCTTGACATTGTTTTCCATCTCCATAGAACTGAGGGAAGCTATTTATTTACCCTTGTAGAAGTTCATGTAGTTGTGGAGCCAAAGACAACGGACCAGTGTTTTGTTCCAATGGTATAGGTTCTTATGCTCCCATTTCATCCTCCTCTATTTATTCTTCTAATTCTTCTTCTCTTGGGAATTCAAAATTTAAAGGTGGGTGAAATATGGGAGAATTTTTAGGAGTGTCGATAGGAGTTTGAATATGGTTACCAAGGGTACCGTTTGATGAATCAGATGGGGATGAATATTGAAATAATTATTATGGATTATATTTGAATCACTCTTGCTGATTTTGTAAAGCTTAAAAAGTAGATTCAATGATTCCTCTCAACCTATTCATTCTAGTATATCTTCTTTCATCCAGGTTTTCTCAAAAGGTTTGAAAAAAGGATTTTGGTAATTCAAGTAATATTTTATTTTTATTGTATTTTTCAAAGATCTTTATGGGTGCATGAGAGAAGATCTCTCCCTAGTAGAGTTTTCAAAAATTATTGGTGAAATAATTTTTTGTATGGAAAATTAGTTGATTTCCAGCAACACTCATGGGGCTACACCCATCCGTATTGTGTACAGGGAGACTCCCATTATTGAATTTTAATTATATAATCATATCTACTATTGTGGGGTGGACCAAAGGTTTGGTATCACACATGCAAACTTCACTGAAACTATGGAAAAGTTCTTGTATGGGGTACAAGGGAGGAAATTGCAGGGATGAGGGATAAATGAGAGAATGGAAGAAAGGTGAGGTTATTATCTTAAGTAGGAAATTGAATATTTCACACCCAATAACTAGGTAGTTTAACATTCAACTGAAGGAAAACAACAATGAAACACCTAGTGAGACTAAAAAATATAGACACATAATTCTTTAGATTGATTCATCAAGGACACCAATTTCCTTCTTAATCACCATGCTTGTAAATTTGTAGAAGAGAGAATAGAGGAAACATGAGAAAGGAAAAGGAATAATGTAGCTTTAATTTATTATGTACCGATGAATACAAGCATTAATCAATCTAAAAAAATAGACAATTTCTACTAAGAATAAAATTCAAGATCCCTTGGAATGGAGAAGCCATCCAAATTTATGGCCTTGTGAATTGACATTTCATCTCCCCCACATAACTCTTCATGTCCCTATCCCACTTATGACCTTTCAATTTCCCCTAGAAGTGATAAATATAGTACCTCTCTTATAATTTTGAGAGAATACTTATGTAAATTACAAATATTGTCACTTAAGTGAATAAGAACAAAGTATAATGATTGTGGACAATGAATAATTTGAAGAAAGGGATAGAAGAGGGGGTAAATGGATTGATTGATCTTGTTTAAGATGATTATTTTGAAGAAATTTCTAAGGATGATCATAATCTCCTCTTTTTGTGTGATTTACAGACACCTCGAGACTTTGAATGAGTGTTTAGAAACACTATTGAGAGATCGCCTAATGTGAGCTCAAGATAACTACATGTATTGCTTATGATGATCCCCTTGATGCTTGATTGATTAAATCCATTAACTCACTAAGCTCATTAATCTCACTAATATAACTCTAACCATCTCATTGAGCTCTCCTAAAATCATCTGGTTTACCAAATCATCTCGCCCATCTTGCTTGACCTAGCTCACCTGCGTAGGCTCTTCATGAAAAAGGATGAGTTCTTGACTAGCTCACCACCATAACCAACAGAAATCAAACTCACTACAACCAGCTCAGTTCAATTAAACTTATCTCAATTCACCTAATTAACTAAATCACTAATCCAACCATCTTGATGAGCTCAATTCAACTCAACCAACCCAACTTGCTGACTTAGCCAGCTCACTGAGCCAGGGAAAATTTTAGTGGCGAATTTTTGTAAACTCGGGAAAATTGAGGATTATGGAAATTCGAATAGGTGAATATTCTGTGGTTCGCAGCCGACTTATTCGCTAAAAAATTCAACCACAATGTCCCTTATACTATTTGTTTTGCCTAGATTTTACACATATATAAGATATTATGAATGTAATTCACCACCATTTTGAATCATATCATGCACATATTCACCGAAGTAAACATAAGAAAATCCTCAGCCGCTAACACTGAATTCTGAGCCGTCCAACCATAAGTTGTCCAACTCTGAGCTGTCCAAACCTGAGCCATCCAACCCTGACATGTATAACTCTGAAATCTGAGCCTTTCAAACCCTTAGCCGTCCAAATCTGATCCATCCAACTCTAATCCGTCCAAATCTGATCCATCCAACTTTGTTTCGTCTAACCCGGAGCCTTCCAACTCTGATCCATCTAACTTTGTTCCATTCAACCCTAAGTTGTTTAACCTTTAGTCGTCCAACCCTTAGCCATCCAACCACTTGTCATCCAACCCCTAACCATCCAACCAATTAGTCATCTAATTGTTATCCATCAAACCCCGAGCCTTCCAACCCCTAAGGTTTAAGTCGTCTAATAACTTAGGCGTCCAACCTCTCAGTCGTGAGTTGTCAGACCCCTTAGCGACTCAATTTTCCAACCCTTTTCCATCCAACCAATGCCATCTAACTTTAAACCATACATTCTCAGAGCCTTCAAACATAAGAGCCGCCCCTAAGGGCCTAAGCAGTAAGAGGTCATAGATATTGGAAATAAGGGCAAGAAGATTACAAATTCAGCCAATTCAAAAAAGGGTGCAAATACTTTGCTTGGCTATTTTGGAAAATCACAAAAAACGAAGGCGGTTTTTGCATTAGCTGAAAATATCGGTATGCGGCCCATGTTATTTACTAGTTATTTAATCTTACAAAATTTAATAATTATGCTTATCATACTGTTCTTGGAACTCTCTGTACTCAGTAAAAATTTAACTATAGATAAAATTAATACTATATAAGTAACAATTTTATAGAATTATATGCAGACGTTTCATAAATTCCTTCATAGAATAATCAATTTAAAGATATCGATGATCCTTTATATGTTGAGGAAAACATTTCGTCCCTTAATGACATAGAAGTACAAGAAAATTCATAGAATTCTCATGATACACCAGCAGAGGAAGCTTCTACTCCAAGATCTATTTCCAGAAAAAGGAGACATGAGAATCAAAATATTCTTGCTGACAACCCAGATGTAACAGTTGAATCCCAAGAAAAAAAAGAAAAAATGTCAGAAGAAAGAGGAAAAAATGGACAATTGGAAGGAGATTCCAATTTGAATGGGATACAAAATATCCTTTTATTGAACCTATGTACATTGAATATTTTAATGATATTCCAACACAATGTCGATGCAAAATATGTGGTTGGAAACAGGGGAAGGATCACATGATGCAGCTCAAAGTGGACACAATTGAAAAGCACTGTGGGAAATTATACATTTTCCGAAAGCTAAAGGATGGAAACATAGTCAGAACACATAAATGGAAAGATGTACAATATTTTCTACTTGTCAAATACGTAGAAGAGTATGAAAAGGAACAAAAACATATGAAATATGTAAATGAAAAATGTGGGACCATAGTAGCAAGATTGAGCAAAGCTATGGAGGTAGAAATGCAAGCAAAGGGTATTCAATTTGTTACCGTATTTTATATAATGAAAAGGGGAAGACTGATGTCAGATTTCAGAGAAAATAAAATGTTGTATCAAGTTATTGGTCTACAGAATGTTCCTCAATCTCATTGGTCAGATACCAATGGCTAGGAGATTGTAAAATGTCTATCTTTGGTAGAGAAGGAGGATCTGAAACTGTGTGTCCAAAAGGCAAAGTATATTTCCCTTTCATTAGATGAGGTTACTGTAGTCGATAATACTTCATGGATATGTATTCATGTTTACACATTTGCTAATGAAATAAGGACTCGACACCTCTTAGAAATTCATAAAATGACTAAGAATTGCAATTATGAACATATTTATAAATTGGTGGTGTCAAATCTGAAGGATATCGCCAAAATGGATGGATTTTCTATTGCAACAAAATTAGTTTGTGTCAGAACTGATGGTGCAACTGTAATGCAAGGAGCCAAAAATGGTCTGTGTGTTAGACTTCAGACAACTATTGCTCCATATATGGTTGTTGTCCACTACATGGCTCACAGAATGAATATCACTTACAAAATTGTGAGCACATTTGAAAATGTAGCTAAAGTGGAGGAATTGATACATGATCTACATGCCTATTATTCTAGTAGTCCAAAGAGATTTTTAGAATTTAAAAAATTTACTATTGGACTGATAGAGGGAAACAAAAATTCTCAAAGATGTAGATACTAGATGGATATCTATGTATGAACCTGCCTGTAGAATATTTTATGAATATCTTTCACTGAAAAGATTTATGTTTAAATACTGCAGGGATGTAGATAAAGCTAAAGATCTATCGTTCTGTCTAACTAACATAGAAACTTTACTCACACTCTGTGGTATTTTTCCCATGTTGAGGGAGCTTAATATTTTAACGAAGTATGTACAAGATCGGTCTTTCTACATTATAGACTTCATAAGACTCAAAAGATGTGTTCACTGGAGTCTAGAAAGTTTATATATTTATGATGGGAGTTTTCAGGGTGCTGCTTTTGAAAACTAGAATGCATTGATAGATTTGAAAAATTCTAGGTGTTTCTTAAAGTACAATATACATGATCATATGTGTATAATAGCACATGGAAGAGAGATTCCACTTCATACGTTCCAAAAAAGAGTTGATATGGCTAAATCTGAAATAGAAGAAGTAAAAGTGACATGAAATTTATATGATGAAGTGTTAATGGAAACTAGGAATAAGTTGGGAAAGATCTATGAATCGTTAGCTAAAGAGATCCAAGAAAGATTCAAAAATCATAAAATACTTGAAGCAATGGGAGTTATAAATTTACAGTTTTCAAATTTGTCAGGCAGTAAACCTTATACATCTATTAGTCTTTTATTTATTAAAAACATGGGTGATGTAACTAATCATTTCTCTAAGACTGAAGAGATAAATGGATTTTCCTTAGAAGTTATTTTAAAAAGAAAACTACTTGGCTCATATTCAATGGATTTTTCTAATACTATGATACAATAAGTTCAGCTTCTACAAAACCCATAGGATTACGGTGCCATGAAAAGGATTTGGAAGGATATTTGTTCCAGTAGTATTCTAAGTGAAGATTTGTGTGAGTATATTAAGTTGTATGATCTTTGTCAAACAATGATTTTGGGTTCTATGGAAGATGAGAGGGTTTTCAATGCACTATCCTTGTTAAAGTCAAAAGTTTGAAACAGATTGGATATGAATCTGGAAAGTTGTCTCAGATTGTATGTATCACGTTACTCAGTGGAGTCTTTTCCTTATGATAGAGCACTGACATTGTTGAATTCACTAGTAGAAATAAGAGGAGTTAGTAATATTTTTCCTGACCTAGGGGATTGAGACACATCCACATATCATGCTACAGTTGATTTTCAAGACACAAATGAAAGCGTTGCTCCTAGACTGTTCAAATTCACATAGATTTCATTATAATAATGTGATGTAATAAGAATGATGTAATTCATACAGAGATTACAACTTTCAATAAATACAATATTATATTTGTCGTTATTTGATCCTTTGCCATTGGAATAATGTCATTATATGTTTCAATTATCCCATTTGTTTTTTATATTTGGTTTTCAAATTCAAACTGAAATAAGGAAACATTTGTCTTTTATATCTGTTGATTGATTTATTTTACATCTGCAACAAATCAGAAAAGTAAATATTTTAAAGAAACAAAATCAAGTAAATTTAAGCAACATTTACATAAACAATAAAAAAGAAACATAGTTTGTATTAACAACATATAGTAACATTGTACAATTATAATTTCCAGAGTTCTTTTAAAATCATCTATCATGTGGCGGATTACTTTATGAAGAAAAATAAAAATTCATAAAGCATTTTCGGCTAATACAATTCCAAAAAGGGGGTTTCCATAACATATCAAATCTTCCGGACAAGTTTTTTCATATAAGGACACATTACGAGGTCATCATATTTTATGGCTATGATTCAAAATCATAGTTGTCCTTACGTCTACCACACAGAAAAAAAATGAAAAAAGAGTTGGCCACTATCTTTTAATTCCTACACTGGTGTTGGAATTGTAACAACACACCTGTCACATGGTGAAGTTTACTAACATATATAATTTTATGTTGCAGATGAAGCTTGTTCTTTTTCTTGCATAAGAGGTGGAGGAATCTGTTGCATTTGTACAAATCTATCTGCTATAAATCCATATGCCTATAGATCATGTGCTATGGTATTGATATTTTCTATAATATGCAACTCCTCCCTCGCTACATCTCCTGTAGACAAAAGTGTTGCATCTGCGTCTTTTCATCACCAATCCGGCACTATGATAATTCTTCACCGGGAACTCCTCGTGCTATGATTATTTACTAATGCACAGCCTTTAGTTTGGTGAATGTAATCTGGAAGCAAAACAACAACCGAACACAAGAATACCATTGACTATGATAAGACAGAATGACGACAAATCTGAAATATCAAAATAAATTATAATATTAACATGAAACTGTTACAATCTCACCCATGAGATACTTCAACAAGACTATGGGAGAAACTTTACAATTACACCTCTTGATGGCTTCTTCAACACACCTTTAACTGATGGCTTCCTTCGCACACTTCCTACAATATTTCTCACTACTTCTTTCTATGCTAAATGAGGGGGGTAGCCTCTCTATTTATAGAACTTCCAGGCTTATCCATCCTATCTCTAAGATAGGATAAGAAATCCACTCTGACGAATCATATTCCATACCTTAACTCTTATCTGTACATGTAAGCTTATCTGTTAAGATAAGATAAACCTTATCATTTTACATGGGTTCCACATTTTTAGACTTTTTACAAATAAAATACACAAAATATTTATGACCTCACTCCTTGTCCTTATTACCAATATAATATTTCTAATTCCTAATCATGTAGACCCTACTTCTCTAATTACCCAAACTTTGACATTTTAACATTACCGGACCACTTACGACAAATATTTACTTTTTACAACATTCCTATTGTACTTTGACTGTTACCGTACTCCACATTATTGGCGGCACCGTACTGACGGCGCCGTTATCTTCTATCAGACGCTACTACTAATTACACTTAACAACATCCTATTCCTAATACATACATTAATGAAATAGAAATTATGGAGGAAAATTTTAGTGTCGACATCTTCCCCCTTCCTAGCTTCTACTCCGTCCTCGGAGTAGACTATTCTGGTGCTTGGAAAATCTTCAACTTGTCGTGGTTGACCCATTTCGTAATGGGAGTGCCATCCAATTCCTCCAGTCGGTACGTACCATTTTCATGCACAGCTGCTATTTTGTAGGGCCCCATCCATTTTGGAAGAAATTTTCTGTCTTCTTTTTTTGTATCTGGAATCATATACTAGGACCAAGTCATTCACATGAAATGGAGACCATCGGATCTTTTGATCAAAGTATTCCTTCTGCTTCATTTTCTTCTTATGGCTTGTATCCTTTGCTATTTCCCTCATTTCCTCTAGCAAATGAAGATGTACCAACCTTTCTTTTACTGAATCACTTTCATCCATCCTTTCATTTTTCATAACTCTCACAGTGGGAATATCAAACTCAATAGGAAGAACTGGATCAATGCCATAGGCCAACTGAAATGGGGAGTATCCTGTTGCTGACTTTGATGTTGCCCTATATGCCCACAATGCTGCATGAATCCTTTTATCCCATTTATGTACCTGCAAGGCTGCATCTTTTGCTAGAATTTGACACAGCACAAAATTTGTTCGTTCCACCTGTCCATTTGTGCTTGGCTTGTATGTTGTTGCCTTCCTGTGCTTGATAGAAAACTTATTGACTAGGGCTTCTACCACCTCATTAATGAAGTGGCTTCCTTGATCTGTTACAATTTCTAATGGACAACCAAATCTGGTGACAATGCGTTCATATATGAACCTTGCCACTTCATCCATGGAAGTTGTTTTCAATGGCCTAGCTTCAACCCACTTGGTTAAATAATCTGTGGCAACTACAATATACTTATTTTGACGTGATGTAGTTGGAAGTGGACCTACAATGTCTATTCCCCATTTTTCAAAGGGACCAAGGGGAAGAATAGGACATAATGGAGCTGATGAAGTCTTACGGTTACCATGTGTTTGACAAATATCACATGTCTTACAATAATTATAACAATCTTTAAAAAGAGTGGGCCAGTGATAACCTGCATCCAAGATCCTTCTTGTTGTAAGTTGTCCAGAGAAGTGCCCTCCACATGTACCATTGTGGAATTCTTCTAGCAGCTCCTTTCCTTGATCACGTCCAACTGCCCTCTTGTACTGTCCATCAGGTCCTATTCGAAATAATGCTCCATGCAGAATAGAATATGGACGACTGGCTTGAGTAATCTTTCTCTTAGTCTTTGCATTGGCACCATCAGGAAACTTGAATTCATTCAGATAATTCCAAATATCTATGTATTCACTAGGGATTGTGTCAAGGGAGAACAATGCTGCATTGGGAAAATCATCATCATCACAAGATGATCCTAAACCATCATAGGCTCGAGAGAGTGCATCTGCATTGACATGCTTCTTTCCTGGCCTATCTATAATATCAAATTCAAATTCTTGTAGCAAAATTATCCATCTTGCTATCCTCCCTGATGGGTTAGGCTTATTGACAATATATTTCAGAGCCTGATGATCCGTTACAACTATAAATTTCTGCCCTAGCAAGTAATTTCTAAACTTCTTTACAGCAAAAATGATAGCCAGAGCCTCTTTTTCAGTTACAGTATAGTTTACCTCAGCACTGCTCATTTGTCTGCTCCCAAAGTAAATTGGATGTTCATTCCCATTTTCATCCTTTTGGCTCAAAGTACTACCTAGTGCTGCATCTGAGGCATCAGTGTACACAATGAATGGCTTGCTCCAATCTGGATTCTTCAAAACAGGTGAAGACACCAGGGCTTCCTTCAGTTGTCCAAAAGCTTCATGCGCCTTGTTTCCTGGTTCATAAGCAACATCCTTCTTCAAGAACTGGGTTAGTGGCTGTGCAATCTTTGAGAAATTCTTGATGAACCTTCTATAGTAACCCACATGGCCTAAAAATGATCTCAACTTACTTCTATTCATAGGAAATGGTAAATCTTTGATTTTTGAAACTTTATCAGGATCAGTACCAATACCATCTCTGGATACAACATGCCCTAACAAAACACCTTTAGAACATCCAAAGACACACTTTGTAGGGTTTAGTGAGGCTTGTGCTTCATCTAACCTTTGAAATGCTGTCTCCATCTGGTGCAGGTGGTCCAACTTGCTCCCATAGATGCAAAAATCATCCAGAAATACTCTGATGAAGGTCCCAATGTAGGGTTCGAACACCCTATTCATCAAACGCTGGAATGTTGCTGGAGCATTACACAACCCAAAAGGCATAACTCTATAAGCAAACGTTCCCCAAGGAGTGGTGAACGTGGTCTTCAGCTGATCTTTCTCTGCTATACGAACTTGGTTGTAGCCGCTATATCCATCAGCAAAACTATAGCACTCCTGGCCAGCTACTTCGTCCAAGATCTGATCTGAAAATGGAAGAGGGTAATGATCCTTCTTTGTTGCCTTATTGAGCTTCCTGTAATCAACACAAATGCGTAGCTTCCCATTCTTTTTTATTGAGATCACAATGGGAGAAACCCATTCTGAATTCTCCACAGCAAATATGAATCCTGCATCAAGCAACTTATCTATTTCTTCTTTTACAGTCTTGGAAAAATTAGGATTCATTCTATATGGCATTTGCTTTATGGGCTTAGCACCATCTACCAGCTCAATACAATGTTCTACCCAACTTACTTGACGGAGTTCCTTGTAATCAAAAGTGAATAGGTGTATGTACCTTCGAAAGAGCTGGAGGTAGGATTCCTTCTCACTCTCCATCACAGCATCACCAATCTTTATTTGTTGGAGACGATCATCAACTTCTTCTTCAGATAATTTTATGGGGTCATGAGTTGGTGTGACTGGAAGGATATCCATGACTGAAACATCCACCTCACTTTCTTCATCTTCAGTGTCCACTTCACTGGTACTAGAGTAATCAGAGGATGTCCAATCATCAGTTTCATCACTTGAATCCACAGGTTCTGCTTTATGATGTCGAGGGATCACGTTTATCTTCACCCTCTCTCTACCACGTCCAAGTGTCATGAAACCTTCATTCCAGTAGTTTCTTGCATGAACTCTCCTTAGCCATGGTCTTCCCAGCAGCATTGGGTACGCAACAGTACCATTTTTCATCACCTGAAAGTCTACCACACATACAACACCCATAACAGATATTGCCACATTTGAAACTACACCTTCTGGTTTAGTTTTTCCCTTATTTAATGACCTTAACATAAGTGTTGAAGGGCGATCAATTTTTAAACCCAACATATTCATTACAGACTCGGTCATTACATTAACTGCAGCACCTCCATCAACTAAGACATCATGAATTGAAATACCATTACATAATACCTCAGCTTGTGGAGCATAGGGATCTGCCTCTGCCTCCAAAACAGGGACCTCAACCTCCTTCCTTCTTCGAGCATTGAGTCCACCTCGCAACTCCCGCCTCTTCTCAGAAGACATAGCCAAGAGTTGACCATATGTAATATTTGCAGGCCTTTTGGACAGATCTTCCAAGATGGAGTATGGTCCTTGCCCCTGTGAAATCAGAAAATCCTGCACACCCAACTTTCTTCTCCTATGTTTCTTACTAGTTTCTTCTTTCATCTTCTTAGGATCATTTCCATCTTGATTATCTTTTTCTTTCTTTCTTTTTGTTACAAACACATCTACTTCATTATTTCTACTCTTATCTACTACATCAAAAGAATTCACAGGTGCTTTTCCTTTATCATTATCTCCCTTACCAGATGTAGAAGCTCTATCTGGACAATTATACTTATAATGACCCTTTTTATAACAACCATAACAAACAACTTCAGAAATATTTCTTTTTGGACCTCTATCTCCTCCCTGAGAACTAAATTCCTTTCCTTGAAGAAGATTAATAGTTAACTGACCCATCTTTTTGAGCAGATCTTCATACTCAGTAGATGTATTAGGAGAAATATTTGTGCTCACCGGGAGTGGTTGTGGATTCAGGACCAAAGGTGCTGGTGTAGGCTCTACTTTAGCAACAATTTCTTTGGGCTCCTCTTCCATGCTTTCTTCTTGCCTTCTTGCAATCTCCTTTGCTTGTTCAATGGTAGCTGGGCGGTCATACTTCACTCGTTGTCTGATCTCCGGCTTCATCCCAAGAATGAAGTGCTTACAGAGGAGATTATCCACGCCATTCATCAACCCATCCGCTAGTCCTTCCTTCCGGATCTGGGCATCGAGCTTCCTCCTTAGCTCTAGAACACGAGCATGATAATCCCTTATCTTCTCCTTCTCTCCTTGGGATAGCTTTGTGATCTCGATCATGAGATCTGCATATTTCTGTTGTTCACCAAATTCTTCAAGAAAACTTTCGGTTAATAAATCCCATGAATTTTTCACATTATCACCTAGTGTTTCAAACCACCTAAGTGCTGAACCATCCAAAAAGGTAGGAAAAAATTCAGTCCATTGTTCCCTTCTTATAAGGCCATTACAAATACAAGATCGTTTAAACTCTTGAATGAAAGAAGAAGCATCTTCATTAGATTGAGCTGAAAAAACAGGAATCTTTCCCATTTTCAAAAGTAACCACCGTGAAATACCAACCCACAAGTACAATTAACAAGACTTATGTGCACAAATAATTGGAATCACTATACTAGAAAGTGACTTTACACCTTTCTACAGTAAAATAGAAATGACCACGGTAAACTATGGTAAAACTTGACTTACTACGGTAAAAACTGACTTTACTGTGGTAAACACTATTCACGGTAAAAAGTGAAGTTACTGCGGTAAATACTATTCACGGTAAAAAGTGACTTTACTGCGGTAATTACTATTCCCAGCAAAAAGGACTTTACCAGGGTAACTACTATTCATGGCAAAAATGACTTTAACATGGTAACTACTATTCACGGTAAAAATGACTTTACCATGGTAACTACTATGCACAGTAAAAACAAGGTTACCCTCCAATTAATTTTTGCCTAAGTGGGAATATCTCTCCAGAAAATCCACCAACGAGGAATGGTCCCGGCAACGGAACCAAAATGTCATCACCAATCCGGCACTATGATAATTCTTCACCGGGAACTCCTCGTGCTATGATTATTTACTAATGCACAGCCTTTAGTTTGGTGGATGTAATCTGGAAACAAAACAACAACCGAACACAAGAATACCATTGACTATGATAAGACAGAATGACGACAAATCTGAAATATCAAAATAAATTATAATATTAACATGAAACTGTTACAATCTCACCCATGAGATACTTCAACAAGACTATGGGAGAAACTTTACAATTACACCTCTTGATGGCTTCTTCAACACACCTTTAACTGATGGCTTCCTTCGCACACTTCCTACAATATTTCTCACTACTTCTTTCTATGCTAAATGAGGGGGGTGGCCTCTCTATTTATAGAACTTCCAGGCTTATCCATCCTATCTCTAAGATAGGATAAGAAATCCACTCTGACGAATCATATTCCATACCTTAACTCTTATCTGTACATGTAAGCTTATCTGTTAAGATAAGATAAACCTTATCATATTTTTAGACTTTTTACAAATAAAATACACAAAATATTTATGACCTCACTCCTTGTCCTTATTACCAATATAATATTTCTAATTCCTAATCATGTAGACCCTACTTCTCTAATTACCCAAACTTTGACATTTTAACATTACCGGACCACTTACGACAAATATTTACTTTTTACAACATTCCTATTGTACTTTGACTGTTACCATACTCCACATTATTGGCGGCACCGTACTGACGGCGCCGTTATCTTCTATCGGACGCTACTACTAATTACACTTAACAACATCCTATTCCTAATACATACATTAATGAAATAGAAATTTTGGAGGAAAATTTTAGTGTCGACATCTTCCCCCTTCCTAGCTTCTACTCCGTCCTCAGAGTAGACTATTCTGGTGCTTGGAAAATCTTCAACTTGTCGTGGTTGACCCATTTCGTAATGGGAGTGCCATCCAATTCCTCCAGTCGGTACGTACCATTTTCATGCACAGCTGCTATTTTGTAGGGCCCCATCCATTTTGGAAGAAATTTTCTGTCTTCTTTTTTTGTATCTGGAATCATATACTAGGACCAAGTCATTCACATGAAATGGAGACCATCGGATCTTTTGATCAAAGTATTCCTTCTGCTTCATTTTCTTCTTATGGCTTGTATCCTTTGCTATTTCCCTCATTTCCTCTAGCAAATGAAGATGTACCAACCTTTCTTTTACTGAATCACTTTCATCCATCCTTTCATTTTTCATAACTCTCACAGTGGGAATATCAAACTCAATAGGAAGAACTGGATCAATGCCATAGGCCAACTGAAATGGGGAGTATCCTGTTGCTGACTTTGATGTTGCCCTATATGCCCACAATGCTGCATGAATCCTTTTATCCCATTTATGTACCTGCAAGGCTGCATCTTTTGCTAGAATTTGACACAGCACAAAATTTGTTCGTTCCACCTGTCCATTTGTGCTTGGCTTGTATGTTGTTGCCTTCCTGTGCTTGATAGAAAACTTATTGACTAGGGCTTCTACCACCTCATTAATGAAGTGGCTTCCTTGATCTGTTACAATTTCTAATGGACAACCAAATCTGGTGACAATGCGTTCATATATGAACCTTGCCACTTCATCCATGGAAGTTGTTTTCAATGGCCTAGCTTCAACCCACTTGGTTAAATAATCTGTGGCAACTACAATATACTTATTTTGACGTGATGTAGTTGGAAGTGGACCTACAATGTCTATTCCCCATTTTTCAAAGGGACCAAGGGGAAGAATAGGACATAATGGAGCTGATGAAGTCTTACGGTTACCATGTGTTTGACAAATATCACATGTCTTACAATAATTATAACAATCTTTAAAAAGAGTGGGCCAGTGATAACCTGCATCCAAGATCCTTCTTGTTGTAAGTTGTCCAGAGAAGTGCCCTCCACATGTACCATTGTGGAATTCTTCTAGCAGCTCCTTTCCTTGATCACGTCCAACTGCCCTCTTGTACTGTCCATCAGGTCCTATTCGAAATAATGCTCCATGCAGAATAGAATATGGACGACTGGCTTGAGTAATCTTTCTCTTAGTCTTTGCATTGGCACCATCAGGAAACTTGAATTCATTCAGATAATTCCAAATATCTATGTATTCACTAGGGATTGTGTCAAGGGAGAACAATGCTGCATTGGGAAAATCATCATCATCACAAGATGATCCTAAACCATCATAGGCTCGAGAGAGTGCATCTGCATTGACATGCTTCTTTCCTGGCCTATCTATAATATCAAATTCAAATTCTTGTAGCAAAATTATCCATCTTGCTATCCTCCCTGATGGGTTAGGCTTATTGACAATATATTTCAGAGCCTGATGATCCGTTACAACTATAAATTTCTGCCCTAGCAAGTAATTTCTAAACTTCTTTACAGCAAAAATGATAGCCAGAGCCTCTTTTTCAGTTACAGTATAGTTTACCTCAGCACTGCTCATTTGTCTGCTCCCAAAGTAAATTGGATGTTCATTCCCATTTTCATCCTTTTGGCTCAAAGTACTACCTAGTGCTGCATCTGAGGCATCAGTGTACACAATGAATGGCTTGCTCCAATCTGGATTCTTCAAAATAGGTGAAGACACCAGGGCTTCCTTCAGTTGTCCAAAAGCTTCATGCGCCTTGTTTCCTGGTTCATAAGCAACATCCTTCTTCAAGAACTGGGTTAGTGGCTGTGCAATCTTTGAGAAATTCTTGATGAACCTTCTATAGTAACCCACATGGCCTAAAAATGATCTCAACTTACTTCTATTCATAGGAAATGGTAAATCTTTGATTTTTGAAACTTTATCAGGATCAGTACCAATACCATCTCTGGATACAACATGCCCTAACAAAACACCTTTAGAACATCCAAAGACACACTTTGTAGGGTTTAGTGAGGCTTGTGCTTCATCTAACCTTTGAAATGCTGTCTCCATCTGGTGCAGGTGGTCCAACTTGCTCCCATAGATGCAAAAATCATCCAGAAATACTCTGATGAAGGTCCCAATGTAGGGTTCGAACACCCTATTCATCAAACGTTGGAATGTTGCTGGAGCATTACACAACCCAAAAGGCATAACTCTATAAGCAAACGTTCCCCAAGGAGTGGTGAACGTGGTCTTCAGCTGATCTTTCTCTGCTATACGAACTTGGTTGTAGCCGCTATATCCATCAGCAAAACTATAGCACTCCTGGCCAGCTACTTCGTCCAAGATCTGATCTGAAAATGGAAGAGGGTAATGATCCTTCTTTGTTGCCTTATTGAGCTTCCTATAATCAACACAAATGCGTAGCTTCCCATTCTTTTTTATTGAGATCACAATGGGAGAAACCCATTCTGAATTCTCCACAGCAAATATGAATCCTGCATCAAGCAACTTATCTATTTCTTCTTTTACAGTCTTGGAAAAATTAGGATTCATTCTATATGGCATTTGCTTTATGGGCTTAGCACCATCTACCAGCTCAATACAATGTTCTACCCAACTTACTTGGCGGAGTTCCTTGTAATCAAAAGTGAATAGGTGTATGTACCTTCGAAAGAGCTGGAGGTAGGATTCCTTCTCACTCTCCATCACAGCATCACCAATCTTTATTTGTTGGAGACGATCATCAACTTCTTCTTCAGATAATTTTATGGGGTCCTGGGTTGGTGTGACTGGAAGAATATCCATGACTGAAACATCAACCTCACTTTCTTCATCTTCAGTGTCCACTTCACTGGTGCTAGAGTAATCAGAGGATGTCCAATCATCAGTTTCATCACTTGAATCCACAGGTTCTGCTTTATGATGTCGAGGGATCACGTTTATCTTCACCCTCTCTCTACCACGTCCAAGTGTCATGAAACCTTCATTCCAGTAGTTTCTTGCATGAACTCTCCTTAGCCATGGTCTTCCCAGCAGCATTGGGTACGCAACAGTACCATTTTTCATCACCTGAAATTCTACCACACATACAACACCCATAACAGATATTGCCACATTTGAAACTACACCTTCTGGTTTAGTTTTTCCCTTATTTAATGACCTTAACATAAGTGTTGAAGGGCGATCAATTTTTAAACCCAACATATTCATTACAGACTCGGTCATTACATTAACTGCAGCACCTCCATCAACTAAGACATCATGAATTGAAATACCATTACATAATACCTCAGCTTGTGGAGCATAGGGATCTGCCTCTGCCTCCAAAACAGGGACCTCAACCTCCTTCCTTCTTCGAGCATTGAGTCCACCTCGCAACTCCCGCCTCTTCTCAGAAGACATAGCCAAGAGTTGACCATATGTAATATTTGCAGGCCTTTTGGACAGATCTTCCAAGATGGAGTATGGTCCTTGCCCCTGTGAAATCAGAAAATCCTGCACACCCAACTTTCTTCTCCTATGTTTCTTACTAGTTTCTTCTTTCATCTTCTTAGGATCATTTCCATCTTGATTATCTTTTTCTTTCTTTCTTTTTGTTACAAACACATCTACTTCATTATTTCTACTCTTATCTACTACATCAAAAGAATTCACAGGTGCTTTTCCTTTATCATTATCTCCCTTACCAGATGTAGAAGCTCTATCTGGACAATTATACTTATAATGACCCTTTTTATAACAACCATAACAAACAACTTCAGAAATATTTCTTTTTGGACCTCTATCTCCTCCCTGAGAACTAAATTCCTTTCCTTGAAGAAGATTAATAGTTAACTGACCCATCTTTTTGAGCAGATCTTCATACTCAGTAGATGTATTAGGAGAAATATTTGTGCTCACCGGGAGTGGTTGTGGATTCAGGACCAAAGGTGCTGGTGTAGGCTCTACTTTAGCAACAATTTCTTTGGGCTCCTCTTCCATGCTTTCTTCTTGCCTTCTTGCAATCTCCTTTGCTTGTTCAATGGTAGCTGGGCGGTCATACTTCACTCGTTGTCTGATCTCTGGCTTCATCCCAAGAATGAAGTGCTTACAGAGGAGATTATCCACGCCATTCATCAACCCATCCGCTAGTCCTTCCTTCCGGATCTGGGCATCGAGCTTCCTCCTTAGCTCTAGAACACGAGCATGATAATCCCTTATCTTCTCCTTCTCTCCTTGGGATAGCTTTGTGATCTCGATCATGAGATCTGCATATTTCTGTTGTTCACCAAATTCTTCAAGAAAACTTTCGGTTAATAAATCCCATGAATTTTTCACATTATCACCTAGTGTTTCAAACCACCTAAGTGCTGAACCATCCAAAAAGGTAGGAAAAAATTCAGTCCATTGTTCCCTTCTTATAAGGCCATTACAAATACAAGATCGCTTAAACTCTTGAATGAAAGAAGAAGCATCTTCATTAGATTGAGCTGAAAAAACAGGAATCTTTCCCATTTTCAAAAGTAACCACCGTGAAATACCAACCCACAAGTACAATTAACAAGACTTATGTGCACAAATAATTGGAATCACTATACTAGAAAGTGACTTTACACCTTTCTACAGTAAAATAGTAATGACCACGGTAAACTATGGTAAAACTTGACTTACTGCGGTAAAAACTGACTTTACTGTGGTAAACACTATTCACGGTAAAAAGTGAAGTTACTGCGGTAAATACTATTCACGGTAAAAAGTGAAGTTACTGCGGTAAATACTATTCCCAGCAAAAAGGACTTTACCAAGGTAACTACTATTCATGGCAAAAATGACTTTAACATGGTAACTACTATTCATGGTAAAAATGACTTTACCATGGTAACTACTATGCACAGTAAAAACAAGGTTACCCTCCAATTGATTTTTGCCTAAGTGGGAATATCTTTCCAGAAAATCCACCAACGAGGAATGGTCCCGGTAACGGAACCAAAATGTCACCACCAATCCGGCACTATGATAATTCTTCACCGGGAACTCCTCGTGCTATGATTATTTACTAATGCACAGCCTTTAGTTTGGTGGATGTAATCTGGAAACAAAACAACAACCGAACACAAGAATACCATTGACTATGATAAGACAGAATGACGACAAATCTGAAATATCAAAATAAATTATAATATTAACATGAAACTGTTACAATCTCACCCATGAGATACTTCAACAAGACTATGGTTAACATTACCGGACCACTTACGACAAATATTTACTTTTTACAACATTCATATTGTACTTTGACTGTTACCGTACTCCACATTATTGGCGGCACCGTACTGACGGCGCCGTTATCTTCTATCGGACGCTACTACTAATTACACTTAACAACATCCTATTCCTAATACATACATTAATGAAATAGAAATTATGGAGGAAAATTTTAGTGTTGACAGTCTGTCTTTTCCTTCAGTAATACTTCTAGATCCATCTTATGCTCCTTTATTATCCTTCTCAATGTATTATTTTGTTTATTTATAACAATGATGTTTTCCTTCAACTGTACAAAAGAATTCAGGCTTTTATCAGAATTCTTCAAATGTGCTTCAAATACAAGTGCTTCTTTCTTTAAATTTTCATATTTTACTTGCAAAACATAAATATTAATTTTTTAGTCTATTAGATAAAATGAAAAAATATATTGCAGTGCTTTTAATATCAGGATTTTGCATGTAAAACTAAAAGCCCACTCACAATAGATTTTTCTTTTTCTGCATTTGTTATTAAAACATTTGTCTTGTCTTTAGCCCATTTGTTGTAGTAAGCATGTGCTTCAGCATTTAGATTCTCCAACCTGTTTAGCATTATGTCTATTATTTCATCATTCTAATCATTACTATATGAAATTGTCCCTGATTGAGCTTTGTTTAGCAAAACATCCTACCTTTCTGGTTGGCTCTCTACGACAGTGAATAATGAATGCCTTTGAGCATGATTATGGTATCGTGTATTTATTTCTTTTATCAAAATTATAGCTCTCTTCTACCAAGACCACATCAGACATTACAACCTCTTGAATTGTTGCCCCCATATTATCTGATATCATATTTTATAATATAAAATGTGTCTTTTCATCATCTGTTTGTGGAGCATTTCTTGGAGGAGGAGGAGAGTCACTGCTCTGTATTACATGCACATTTTGTTGTGGTTGAGGTGGATTAGATTGAATCATATCATGGGTGTCAAAATAGTTACCCTTGTCTACATCACCTCTATCGAAGCCCAAATACTCCTCGTCAAGGGCGATGTTGAAAAGTTGTGTGGTTGTTACACTTAAAACACCACCTAGTGACAATCCAGGAAATTATGTGGTTGCAAGATGAAATGTTCCTGCTAACTCTACAGGAAACCTTATATTCTTTCCTAAAGATCTTCTTTTGTTTAGACTGGACGTGTTGGAGGTATTGGTGGCCTCCTTGCAAAAGGAATGTGCCCAGAAGCCATATTACCTGTATGAAGCAAACGACCAATTGTTAAAATATTACAGTTGGGCTTTGTAAATGCTAAAAAATTATAAGGAAACAAAACATGCTAAATATTATACATTACAATATACCTTGCATAGACAGAGACACAATCATGACATTTCGATCTTCGCACCCAGAATGAGTTTGATCTTCATCATCAAACTCAGTAGTTTCTTAATACAATAAATGTAGAAAAGAACAGTATAAATATTAAAATACAGTACTACATACATAATCTATATTAATTGTTTTAATTAGTTATTTATATAAAAAAGATAACTTCATACATGTAGTTAAATGTGATGGTAAACGTGATGCACATATCAACCCCCTAGGTTGCTTTTGACGAGGAGGTCTTACTGGTGTTGATTCTATTGAATCCATGTTAGAATCAACAGAGACCTATGGAGGGGCTTTACCTTTAGCAATTGCCTCCTTATGAGATGTTGCAGCTATAATTTTTCTCTGCAAAATAAAATCTTATAATTATTATTTTATTCAAAAATATTGAATTTGAAATTGTTATAACAAGTAAACAATAAAAGTAGTTACCTATTGTTCTGCAAGACTAAGACCAATCATTTGATCATTGATTGCAGTTAGAATTTTATCTTGTGGAATTTCATAGAATGCTTCATAATAGAAAGAAAGAATATAATTGCAACAAGAGAATACAGTCCTGGATTTATCAGATTGATTGGATTTGCGGGCATGGGAAACATCTGTTTTTATTCTATTGGACAAGTAACTGCACCAATCAAATTGTTGACCTGCTAGTTTCCACAATAAATATAGAACTTCCCAATACAGAATGTCTGCAGATCTTCCTTGTAATACAATCCTAGCTTGAAAAAGTGACACAACTGCAATAAAGATTTTTTTTGTAATACCTTGTAGAAGAAGGCCTCTTGATGAATGATTAAGAGGAGCTGCAATAATAGACAAGAAACATTAGAGCCTTGGGTGGTCGAGTAATGTTAAGAAAAAATTTATTTGAAAATAATAAACTTACCATCAACCTGTACATTGTAATGAGACTCCAAAAACTTTTTGTCTTCGTATGTAAGGACAACCTTTGTTGTAACGGTCAGTTTATTTTCAAATGGTAAACCTACTAATTGATGTATGTCCTCAGATTTAATTGAGAAAGAAATTTGATGATGTCTTAGATGCATGATGAGAATGGAAAATTGTCCATCACTCGCATTGTAAGAGGTGAGAAGGTAATCAAGGATTGAAGTATCAGTATCGAATTGGGGCATGTCCACAAGCCCGGTAAATTTTGATTTTTCGAGGCAACCCTTTTGTGCTTTTTTTGCTCTTAGTAGAGCTATAATATGTGGGCACATGAGGTTTTTGTATTGAAATTTTGGTGTAGGAATAGATGTGGTGTTGGCCATTATTGAAATTTGGGAGAAGTTTGAAGATTGGAGAGCTCAGAGAACTAGAAATTTTCGTAGAAAAGTGAAGAAATGAACCTTGAAGGGGTATTTATAGGGGTTTGTATGGTTCAAAGGACATGTGGCAGAAAACTATTGGCTAGTCATGGCGGCCGCTCCAGCTCAATTTTCAACCCATGTTGGACGGATGACTAATCATGGATTCATTGGTATCATCCACCCAACCCTTAACCACCCAACCCACCCGTTCAACCCTTAACCGTCCAACTCACCCACCTAACCCTTAGTTTTCCAAATCTATACCATCTAACCATTAGTCGAACAACATTTTTCCATCCATTCCACCCGCCTAACCCTTAGCCGTCCAAGCCCCACCCCGGCCAACACACCTACCCAACCCCTCAAGGCTCAACCATCAAAACCCTCACCTGACCAACCCACCCATCCAACCCTTAGCCGTCCAACCCCTCAGCCGTCCAATCCACCGTCCAACTCTTAGCCATCCAACCCCTCACTTGTCCAACCTGCCTTCCCAACACTTAGCCGTCCAACCCCTCACCTTTCCATCCCACCCATCCAACCCTTAGTCGTTCAACCCCATACTCGTTCAACCCCACCCACCTAATATTCATCCAACCCCTCACCCGTCTAACCCACCCACCCAATTCTCAGCCATCTAACCCTGACCCACCCAACCCCCTACCAACCTACCCGACCAACTTCCCACCCAACCCCCGACTAACCTACCCGACCAGCTTTACGAAACGAGGGAAAAATGCTCTCTGCGAAATCACCTTTTCCACTAAACATTTTTTCATATATTCGCCAACAATTCGAAAGTAATTTTTCATAGGGGTCTTCTTAAAATGAACCGTGCACTGAGTTCAACTCACTTGAATCACTAATCTTACTTCAACCATCTCATTAAGAGATGATGATGGATCCAACTTGACCAATGAGATATGATGACCTTATCTGATGAATCAATGGAGTCCTTGACACCTTTGGAATCTTCTCTAGTTGGCCTTTGATCAAGACATTCCTTTGTTATGCTTCTTCATGTTCTTGGGCATAATTATGATCTAAAAGATGCCTCCATAACCCTTATAGATATTTTGTTTCTATTTTTGAGGTACGAGATCATCCTATAACCATGTAAAGAGTTTAAAAAGAGGAAAGATGAGTGAAAATGGAGCCATCTGTAACTTTCTGCATCTAAAACGAATAATTTCTATTTTGTAAGCAAGTAGGGTCGGGACCTGCTATTTTGGGACATATCACCTATTTATCTCAAATCTGACCTTCTAAACCTTCTGACACATTCCAATTTCCCTCTGTTGATTATGAATTGTTATTTTTATCCACTTTCTATTTTTAGCAAGTTCTATTTCTAGACTTGCTATTTTGGGAAAATTGACAATTTTACCTTTCTTACCATTCTACATTGTTTCTAAGTATTATGGGTGATCAGAGCTTGAAAACTAATTGAATTAATATTTTAGTGTGTGTATGGGTATGGCATATTATATTGTTATTAAGTGACAAAAATTACTTTGGTTTGCAATGGAAACATTTTTTTAGATTCAGCTCTTCGTTGCGATCTTGTGTTCCAAATTTCATTGTGTTTCACCAGCTAGAATGCTTGGAAATCAAAAAATAAGATTTACAAGGTTAGGGTTTCAGGCACAAAGCATCCACGACATAAATTAATGGGATTAATGAGTTTCCTTCATCATCGAGATGCTTTAAAGAAGAAAACTTTGCTCAAAACCTTGGTACAATCAATGTTTTTGTTTGCCAACAATGAAAAATATTCATCCTTGCAACGATTGATGTTCTGAGAGAAATTTGACTATGGAATCTGAAAAAATTGAAGGTTTAATGGAGCTTCATACTGAGAAATCGTGGATTTCATGAGCAAATATGAAGTGGGTAGAAACTATTTTTGTGTTAAAAACTTCCTAACAACCCTTTTGGTTCACGGGAGAGGAAGAAGTAGGATATAACAAGGTAAAAGAACTTAGAAAATTTTTAGTTTGTAACCTCAAAGGAATTGGGTGAATTTTGTTTTCCCTACTTTCCACACTATCCTTGGGATATTTTGGAGGGTAAAATGCACTCCCTTCTCAGAGCTTGACAAGTGGTGGAACGAGATTCAAGAGCTGGGAAGATGACAGAGAAATGTTTGAGCACTCGAGAGGAAAAATAGTTGATCAAATGGATAACTTAAGAAAGAGCTTCCCTAACTATCCCCACTATCCTTAGGACAGTTTGGATAGTTGGGACATGAAAATGTGCCCATGAGTTTTCTTGGGAAAACTTAGACAAATTTCAAAAATAACCTTTTAGCACTTGTCAAGAAGAGCGAGGGTCACATGAGGGTCAAGGGGATACAACTGGGGAATGGGGTGCATTTTTTTTCATATTATCCCGAATGTCCCCACTTTCTCGGATAGTTGGGATAGTCAAGACACCAAAATGCGACACCCATTCAATTGTGAAATTGACTTACTCCTAAAAACACGAAACCAAATTTTCAGGAGTTTCAAGAGGTATATTGAGGGAAAGTGTAATGTTAATTTGACTCCCAAGACCATTTTAAGATCAATGCGATGGTTTTTAATAGCTCATTCTATCTCCTCATCTAAAAAATTCTTCTTTTTCATTTGGTACCTTAAAGTGAGTCTGTTGTTCGCTGAGAAGTGCTTGGGTCTTAGGAAGAATATGAAAACTCAATCTTGTAGAGGATTCTTTAAGATTTTTGATGATATCTTTATTTCCTCTTGACTCATCTCAGAGCCCTCAAAATTCTCTATTTAAGTTCATCTACCTTTTTCCACTGCAAGCTCCTTAATCCTCTAAAACCCACATTAACTGTTCTTATTCCTAAAACTCCACAAATTTCCCAAATCTTCCTAAACTTGTTCTAATGCATTCAAAACTCATCAATGGCATCTCCGGATGGTTTTAGTCCTTTTTATCAGTTCTAGAGGATGTACATCTGTCTTGGAAAGGATAAGAATAATCTCCCTAGACTTACTGAAGAACTCACCTTTAGATGCACTGCATCGAAATGACATGAGTCACCCTGTATCAACATTTTGAACACTTGGGAAGGTATGGGCAACACATATTTAGATTCAAAAGGATAGGATAGACACCAGAGAGAGGGAATAATGGTCTAGAGAGGGTTTAAGAAGGCATAAGAGCACAATTTTGACACTTGGGCCCGTTGTCATTCTTGAAATATTGAAATTTTCATGTTGCAAATTTGCATGACAACATATATATATATATATATATATATATATATATATATATATATATATATATATATTTTAAATCACATAGGTTTTATTTTATTTACAAAAAATATAAATTTTGGTAGAGTTTGGGAGGGGCCACGTCCTAGTCATGACCCCTGCAAAACCCTACCATTGGATAATGGACCCCTCCCAACCATTATCCAATGGTAGAATTTTGCAGGGGCCGCGTCCTACCCAATCCCCATCCCCTCCACTATACAGTCTACCTCACTATAATAGATTTGTAACATTTCTTGTGTGTGTGTGTGTCATTGTGTGTTTGTGCACGCAGCGCGTACCCACATCTACACATTCAATGGATTCGTATCCATAGGTAAAAGGAATATTACCCACAAAAATAAAATGGATATATAACAATACACTCCATAATGAACTCAAATTTAGAGTTGTAAAATCCATACAAAAATACTAGATATGCAAAATTTAGGAGAGATTTGAATAAAACAAATCTTCATTGACCATCTATTTAAGCTCCACTTAACAACCCGCAACAAACCAACCAAAGAAAGAAAGGAGAGATGAGAAAATGAAATAATAAAATGAAACTAAGGAAGAAATATGTTCCATAAGGAAATTTGGGGTTTCCTAGTCCATCCTTAAGATTTAGGGTGGAGATCCTTTCAATCCAAAGTATGTCCTTAAACCTAGAGAGGGTCCCTTATCAGTGGGTCCCATGGTGGGCGTTCCCACTTGCAAGTGGAATTTTGAATTTGGTTATGGGTGAATAATATTTTAGGTAGAAAATAAAAGTTAATTTAATTAATATAATGTGAATGTGTCATGAGGACCCCTTTTAATGGACCTTGGGGATAGATCATTAAACATTTTAATTGATTTAGGGTACTTAGGGATTTATTATTATTTTTCGCTTGATTAAATAAAACTTCGCAACGGATAATTAAATTTAACTAGTTTTATTATTTTATTAATACCTTAGAAAATGAAATGTTCTCACTTGGACCTAGGGATTACCTTGGCGTGGGAATTAAAATATGGAGTTCATTATTAATCGATACCCTTGGATTTTTGGTTAATAACAATAATGCTTATTAATGCAATGCCATGATTAAAACAAAATAATAATGTTAATTTACCCATCGTAATGACTTAGTTTTAATTTTTACATTATTAAAACATTATTGTCGGTACATAAAAAAACAACAAATGTTTCTACGACATTTTATAATGGGTTTTAATTTGGGTAAACGATATTATAATTTGGGGTTAAAAGTATGGTCACAACAGAATCAGAGTAGGTCGTAGATTAGAGGAATAGTGTACTATTGAAACTAGCAATCGCATGTGTTTCATGAAATGTGAACGCCGAACGGTATATATTATTTGTTTTAGAGGTATAATTATTATTTTTGTAGTTGATGTTGATTAGGGGTGTGATTGATTTTGTAAGTGTAGAAATATAGATGGGCCACTTAATTTGAAGGTTGTTTCTACATTTCAAACTTGTTAAAAATTCGTACATGAATACATTTGATACCATTTTCAATAGTTAATTTATTTTATAGTTGATGTTGTACGTATTTAATTCGTGTTTATTAGTTGTGCATCGGTTGTTCGGTTGGTGTTTTATTGGAAAAACATTTATTGTACAGTTGATAATGTGTGTGATTGATAGTTGTAGTGTAGGAATTTAGTTAAAACATTACATTGAAATGTCGTATGCGTACATTTAATTCTGTTACAGATTCATACAATTAAAGTTGCATATCATATTTCAAAACATCAAATAAATGTATATATGCGTGCACATAATGAGACATGTATACAATCGTAGTATTTATATCATGAATGGTAGCCTTTAGTGGGCAATTTTAGTTTCAATACACATGATTACATTTGATACCCCTTGAACAACAGTGTCACTTTGGATAGAAGAAGTGTTGAGTATAGTAGTGGTGGAGGTGCTATCAAAGCAGAGGGTAGCTTTTACGATAGGCTTAGTGATAGTAGTCTTGAATCCTTTATTCTTCCTCCAAGTGTTGTTACGTACACCATTTTTGAGTATCTCTCGAATGAAAAAGTAGGTGAAATACTCAGATTTGCAAGCAAGGGAACTCTGGAGAAAGCTGTGAATGTTAGACCCTGCCTTTCAGTGGTTCCAATGTCGACGGTTGCTTTATGCAAAGTAAGTCCCTGCCACTTGTGGATAGTTAATCCCCAGGCCATTTTAATCAGCAATTTTTTTTTATTCCCTCTTGAAATAGGGGGTATGGGAATATGTAACGGGTTGGAGGGATCCCAACATGGGCCGTTGTATTTATCAAATTTGACAACAAATAAAGGTAATGTCGGTGGTTGCATTGATGTGTCGTAGACAATGTCGGTGATTGTTCCTGTGGCACCATTCACAAGGCCTACGTCAACCTCTAGATTTGCAACCAGTGTTACGAAATTGGGCAAGGAAGCTTTGGAAGAGTGTATCAGGGTAATTTGAAAGATAAAGATGTGGCTATAAAGAAACTAAAATATGGAGGCAAAGACATCAAAAAATTAGTTGAGAATGAAGTCAACATGATGTTGGGCACTAGTGTTGAGAATGGACCTTAGGGAGGACATGTGCAGTATCTGAAATGTGGGGTCCTCCCACTGAATCAATTACATGCTGTAACAAGTTCTTGTATCTTGGTGAGCTTGAAGCCAATTTCTGCCGGAAGAGAGCCCAAAAACTGGTTGAATTCCAACCCAATGGTTTACAACTTTGTACAGTTCAAGAGAATGGAAAAAACATCTCCCTTCAAATTGTTATTTCCAAACGTCAATTGTAGGCAACCCAACATTCCCAATTCCTGGGGTACCATTCTACTTAATTGGTTGTCTTCTATTTGAAGAAAATTAAGTACCGAAATATTTCCTATGGATTTTGGGATGATGTCGTTTAGCTAATTGATGGACAGGTCCCCCAGTCACAATTTGGTTAGCTTATGGCCTACATCCTCTGGAATTGTCCCCACGAACTTGTGATATAGGTTCAACTTTTTCAATTCTGTACAGTTCATGAGAGAATATAGAATGGACCCTCCTAGGTTGTTATTATTCAGCGACAGTTCTCGTAGTTGGGAAAGTGAACCTAATTCTTGTGGAATATAGCCATATAACGAATTAGAAGATATATTTAACTCCTCCATGAAAGAACAGTTTCCTAGCGCCTTGGGAATGACACCTGTAAGGATATTGTTCTTCAACTTGAGCTCTCTCAGTTTCCATAATTGACCAATCTCTTCTGGGATACTACCATTGAGTTTGTTGGAATTTAGAAGCAGATGTTCTAATCTAGTCAATGTTGTTAATATCTCAGATGGAATTGGTCCCTCAAGCGTATTATTAGACAACGACAAGTGATGCAATTTTGTGCAGTTATCCAGTGACAGATCTCGTAGTCGGGAAAGTGAACCCAGTTCTTATGGAATATAGCCATATAAGGAATTAGAAGATATATTTAACTCCTTTATGAAAGAACAGTTTCCTAGCGCCTTGGGAATGGCACATGTAAGGATATTGTTCTTCAACCTGAGCTCTCTCAGTTTCCATAATTGACCAATCTCTTCCGGGATACTACCATTGAGTTTGTTGGAATTTAGAAGCAGATGTTCTAATCTGGTCAATGTTGTTAATATCAGATGGAATTGGTCCCTCAAGCGTATTATTAGACAACGATAAGTGATGCAATGTTGTGCAGTTATCCAGTGACAGATCTCGTAGTCGGGAAAGTGAACCCAGTTCTTATGGAATATAGCCATATAAGGAATTAGAAGATATATTTAACTCCTTTATGAAAGAACAGTTTCCTAGCGCCTTGGGAATGGCACATGTAAGGATATTGTTCTTCAACCTGAGCTCTCTCAGTTTCCATAATTGACCAATCTCTTCCGGGATACTACCATTGAGTTTGTTGGAATTTAGAAGCAGATGTTCTAATCTGGTCAATGTCTGTTAATATCTCAGATGGAATTGGGAATTTGTCCAGAAAGAAAGTTATTTTTTAGATTGAGCACTATTAAACGCCTGAGAGCACCTAGGAAATAGAAATAATAAGATAAACTAATTATTCACAATGTTGATAACACAACTCAGATTCATGTTTGTCAATTACATGATCTCGCAATGTTAATAATACAACTCAAATTCATGTCTGTCAATTAAATGAATACGCTACAGATACAATATGGTGCCAGACCAGTGCATACAAAAAACAAATTATTTTAAACAACAAGATTAAACCCTTACAGTATCATCCACAAATTCTTAAAGGAACTGTGTAAAGGCGTCTAGAGCATAACTTACTAATCTAGAAGAAGTGTCTGAAACATCAATCTAACTTCTCGTGCTTCCACTGCTGTTTTCTTTTATTTCTTGTGTCTGTATATTCTCTGTGTTACTCTAAATTCCTGAATCTCCTTTTGATCTCCCTTTTTCTGTGTGCGTATACTTTCTTTTCTAGTGTTTGCAATTTATTATTAATCTCCATTTTTCTATTTTCAGCTCAGCCTAATTAAAAACAAAAGCTAAAATTGTTAATTATTAGAAACAAAATTATTAAAAATAAAAGTTAAAATTGTTGTTAATTAAAAACAAAAGCTAAAATTGTTAATTATTAGAAACAAAATTATTAAAAATAGTAAAGATTTCTATATTCAGCTCAACCTAATTAAAAATAAAAGCTAAAATTGTTAATTATTAGAAACAAAATTATTTAAATAAAAGCTAAAATTGTTGTTAATTAAAAACAAAAGCTAAAATTTTTAATTATTAGAAACAAAATTATTAAAAATAATAAAAAAAAGTTAAAATAGGGAGGAAAAGCACAAACGTCAAGACGGCCGTCAAACTGTCAAATTTAACACAGTCGTAGAAATGTCCGCAGGTGCCTTTCCCATAGGGGGAACGCCTTCAGCGTAATCATAAGGGAAAATCTTAAAAGAGCGTAAGCTAAGGAAAAGGAATCAAAGTTTCACAGACCATTGAGAAAAAGAAAGAATACAAGTGGGATGAAGTGAAATGTCATAGGGAGATTCGAACTCGTGCAAAGTTAATAGACCATAGAACAAAGTAAATTAGAAAATCCGTGGGGAAAATTGATCCACGATATAAAGAAAACGTCGTAACAAGAAAGGATTCCATGAAACATGATAAGCCGCAAAATGAAGAAGAAATAAAAGCCAGGTTAAGGAACGAAAAAGGAAATTGTGGATTCAAGGTAGAGGTAAAAAAACAAAGCCGCGGATCATCTAAAATCTAACAAAAAAGCCATGAAAGACAAATGCAATGTCAGGGATCATTTAAAATTTGTTGAATGAAGTAAATTTGCAGTCAATTTGTTTGAACAATAACCACCCGCAATAACCAACATTAAATATTGTATTTCACAACCCTCATTCACACATGGTTTGATATAGTACGATTCAATCAACATTTGATGCCCATACTTAGTTTAAAAAATTAAATACCAATTGGTCCTTATGGTTGGAAAAGTAGTTGTTTTTTATTCATTAATGAGCTTGATGAATAAAATCTAATGTTTTATCAAGATCCTTTGTGTAAAAAATATTTGGTATCAAAGCTGGTTTTATTCTTGCTCTTTCAGTTTCGACTCTTTTCTTTGTTTTCTGTCTCTAGAGATTTCGTCACCTGCATTTCTGAATCCCGTAAGATGCACAAAGGAGAATGCGGACCGTTTTTTAGCCCGGGTGAGGCATGTTGAGGTCATATACGTTCTAAGTCAGACGCGGTGAAGGAAATTTTTTTGCAACTGACGACATGGATACAGAGGCATGGGTTGCGTCGACTTCTGGACGACAAGACGAAGACTGCGATGATGCATTCGTAAGTCTGTCGGATCTTATTCCAGTCAATGATGAAACACATATTTCTGAAGAGGAGAATCCACTTCCAGGTTGGAAACTCCCGAAACTCCCTTATAGTGAAGTTTACCAGAAATCTAAATCTTTTCATTTACTTGCTAGCACTGCTATTAGATCTCGTGAGTCTTGTATTCAAGTAAAAACGTCTGCTAAGTCTGAATACGATATTCCTTTGATTTCTCCACAAGATCTTGCATATTTAAAAAATCAGTCTACCTATAAGTTTGTGCATATAGGCTGTGTGCAGATCGGGATAACCCCACTTTTCCGCCAAGGATTAAATTCTTCTATTTTGTGTTGCTTGCTTGACACCCGCCATGAAAGCTTCAAGGACTATCTGTTAGCTGCTTTACAGACTAGTTTGAGTAACGGGCCGATACACTTCAACATGTTTCCTAACTACCCCGTGTCTATACAGACTGACAATCTGTTAGACCAAGTTTTGAAGCTACATTTGCAAACTACGGGTTTAAACATGAAACCAGGGTCTTCCCCACTTGCAATTTTTTATAGAATTATTTTTAGATTAACCAATACTGCTCATCCTGCCATAAAGCATGGTCCTTCCCAAGGTAGTAGTGTGGTCATGCATGCCAGTCTTACTGCTCAAAAGATTGAGCCTGAAATAGTAAGTTGGGATAAAATTCGTGTGCCTCAAGAATGGACAATTTCTACTAAGTGTGTCTCTGCGGCCACTTCTTCAGTCCAATCTACCTCCAAGGTTATTGAAGATAAAGGTAAGGCTACTATTTCATTTAGGAAGTCTAGCTCTATCAAACCAAGATTATCTACATCTTCCTCTACTCAGTCCTTTATGTCTGATAGAGAAAAGAATCTTGAGTCTGATCTTCCTCCTTGTAGCCATCCTACACTTGTACACGATCCCAACACCGACTGTCTTTGGTGTGAGCAATGTCAAGTCCTTGTACAGCAGAAATACATCCCCAAGAATGGTCCACATATTAGTATGAATACTTGTTCTTCATCTTCTTTCTATCAGACTCTGCAAAAAGCTAAATCTGTGTTAAACAGAGTAAATGTGTCTATGGATACAAAAGAGGCTTCGTCCTCTCAGAATGATAATGATTTCCCTGTTGCTAAAGATTTTGAGATCTACACAGAGGATCGGCAACAACGCCGACAATATTGGTATCAGCGACAGTTGGATTCCAAGATCGAGCAATCTGAGTCTGCCTGAATGATGAACTGGAATAACAAAGCTACACGTGCCATTCAGGACCAAGTGCTGTCCCAGAACGAAAAGCTTAAGAGGATGCAAGATACTCTTAAGGAAATTGAACTCCACCAGCGTGGAGATATTCATTCTGTTGTTTCTTTGTTAAATAAGAAAGTAGATAGTTTATCTACTAATATGCAACAGTTAACCTCTAACTTGCAGCATGTACCAGATCAAGTCAGTAACAGTCTGCAATCTCACATTCAACAGTCTATTCGTGCTGTATCTGAAGGATCTGAAAAGAAAGTGATTGACAATATCCAAACTGTCAATGAAAAAGTTAATACTTTGTGTTTTTCTGTTTCTGAGCTTGAGCAGAACTTCCCTACTCTCACTTCTGCTGTAAATAAAATAGAAAGCTCTCAGTCTGATAAGAGTAGCATATCTTCAAGTTCCCAAGGACCCAGTCCTGATTGGTCCAAAGCAATTACTTGGGCTCAAGTTGCTACAATGAAGTAACCTCTCAGTCAGCAGAAGAATGATGATAAAAAAATTGGCATGGCAAGGTTAACAGAAGAAGATGCTGAAAGCTTCATGGATACAGGAGAAAGCTCTACACCTCCTCTGCAAGGTACTATAAGAACTCTGAATTTTTAGCCTAATTTTTATAAGATTGAATGCAAATCTACTGATGAAATCAGAGAAATGATTCATGGTATGCTCGGTTGGGCCAACACGCAAGTCCTACAGTTTGGCAAACATGATAAAGACATTGCCGACATAATTTATAATGGTTTTGTTGGCATACTCAAAGAATGGTGGGATGTTGTTCCTACCCGTATGAAAGACCAGATCATCAACGGCCAAGTAGAGGAAGGAGCTGAAAAAGTTGGTGGGGCACAGCTAGTCTAACAGCTGCTATAATCACAGAATTTATTGGGACCATTGATGATGAGAAAAGGTTAAGTACCCTTGAGTTCTTACGAGCTCAACTCTGCGATATGACTAAAGTCAAAGAGTACCAGTGCTACATGCAGAAGTTGCTTTATAATTCAGGTACTCCATTCAATTCCACCATGAAACTCAGATATGTTGAGTCTTTCCCAACATATTTTTCTAATGAGTATAAAAAAGCCATGCATGGGTATACTGATGTTGATTTAACTTTTGGCAAAATAAACCAAATCATTACTGACACTAATCAGCATCTGTGTCTTGAGAAAAAAGCCCGAAAAGAGGCTCTTAGAGCTGAGAAATATTTAGGAGTTAAGTTCTGTTCTGCCCAAATAGAAAATCAATTTGGCTGTCCTGCTCCTAGCTCATCTCAGCATAAAAAATACAAGAAGCATTCCAAACACTCTACCAAGTGCACAGACTGTGCTTCTAAATATTTTTCTCGACCACAGTCTCAAAGGAAAAGAAAGTTTTTTCGAAAGAAAAAATATTTCCCCAAGTCTAGAAAAATTGAATGTTTCATTTGTAAAGGGGGTCATTATAGTAGAGATTGTCCTCAAAAAGGAAAGAGGGCCAAATCCAAGGCCAAGGTAAATTTTGTACAGGAACATCTGCTTGATGAGGATCATTATGTCTTGATATCTGATGAGGATAGTTGCGAATCAGATATTGAATTCACAGAATCTACTATTGCTATCAATCAATATTCTGAATCTTCTCCTGATCATAGTTTTTCAGATTCAGAAGATGGGTATGACTCATTACCCACATTCCACTGTAATATGATACGGAGTTCTTATGAACATCCGTTCATTCCACCAAGCTCCATTGTTTTGAAGCAAAAGCTTGATCATCTCAAGCAAGAGCTTGCCACCTGTCCTCCACATATGGTAAATCAGTATTATTCTTTGCAAGCACAAGTCTATGAGCTGAAGAATCAATTGGATGCCAAGATCCAACAAGAAAAAGCTGAAGATGCACGACTCTCCCAGCACACTGTTGAAACATCTGCTCGAAACCGATGTCTACCACTTCTCTCTTTCTTCCGGTAGAGGTCGAGGACGTTTTCAACCTCCACAAGCTTCCACAAGCTTTGGACGAGGACAAGGACGTGGGTCTGGTTCAAGACATTTCCAATTTCTATTTCCTGAAGAAGAACCATTGGTATCAACACCTCTCGTCACTCCTGTTACCCAAGTTGCTCCTGCTCCAGGCACACCTGCAAGAAGATCTTGGAGACAGCAACGATTATCTCTTCTTGAGCGAGCTATACAAAAAGCTACTACAGAATTCCAGACTCTCCTCCAAGAAGAAGAATCTGATCCTGAACCAGAACATGCTGAAGAAGAAGTCGATAGGCTCATTATGGAGAAGGCCTAGAAATAATATGATGAGGAGCATAGTGCAGAGGTGAGTACAGTCAAAACTTCTTGTAATCCTTTCTGTAGGATTCAAATTTGCATTCCCAACATCAAGCCGTATAATCTTGATGCTATGCTTGATACGGGAGCAGAAATCAGTCTGCTAAAATATAATGCAATACCAAAAGATTGCTGGGTTCCAGATCCCCTACAGATAAGTTTTGACTCCAAGAAAGTCTTTTCTCCCTGCTCTACTAATATTCCCGTCCAACTAGGACAAATGCAGACTAATCTTATGGTTCATCAATTTGATCTGCTGCATTATGATATGCTCCTAGGTTCTGATAACCTGAACAATTACATGCCATATACTATATGCCATGATGAGATCCATTTCCCTCAAGGATCCATCCCCAGATTACAATCCTACCAGTCTGTCGTGCCTTCTGCACCCAAATCTACAAAACCTTCTAATTTAGACTGGTTACACAAATCCATATCCATGAATACCTCTGTTATTGATGCCCTCATCAATAAAATCAAAGTTGACTGTACTTCTGATAATCCACATGCCTTCATCCATAGGAAAAAGCATTACTGTCAGTTAGACTTCCAAACAACTACTTCTCCAAAATTCAAGGCTCATCATATAGGCATGGCCCCTTCTGAAAAAATTGAGTGCCAAGTTGAAATTGATAATCTACTCAAAGGGGGTTTTATCCAAGCTTCCAAGTCTCCCTGGTCATGCCCTGCCTTCTATGTAAATAAGAGAAGTGAACAGGTCAGAGGTAAAAAGAGGTTGGTTGTAAACTATAAACCTCTCAACAAGTACATACTACCTGTCCAACATCCTATTCCGAGTAAGGATGATTTATTAACCAGAATCAGTGGTAGTAAGGTTTACAGTAAATTTGATTTAAAATCTGGTTTTTGGCAAATCTTCCTGAATAAGGAAGATACTTATAAAACTGCATTCAACATTCCTGGAGGACAATACGAATGGAAGGTTCTACCCTTCGGTCTCAAAACAGCACCATCCATCTTTCAGAAAAAGATGGATCAGATCTTTAGACACCTCTGTAAGGTTTTGATTGTCTACATAGACGATATTCTTATTTTTTCTCAAAATACCAAAGATCATCTTCAACATCTCGAACAATTTTATCAGACTGTATATGCCAATGGACTTTGTCTCAGTCCAACCAAAATGGAAGTATTTCAAGAATCAGTTCAATTTCTTGGCATTACAATTCGAGATGGAACCATTATGCTACAAGAGCATATTATTTCAAAGATCAGCCTATTTCCCAATGAAATCACAGATAAAACACAACTTCAAAGATTCTTAGGTTGTGTTAACTATATTGCAGGATTTTATAAAAATGTTGCTGCAGATAGACTCCTGCTAAATAAAAGGCTTCGATCAAATGCTCCTGCATGGAACAAAGAAATGACACAAGCTATTCTCAGAATTAAACAAAGTTGTCATTCTCTGCCTTCTCTGTCTCTTCCTGGCACAGGATTAAAGATTGTCGAGACAGATGCTTCTGAAGAACACTGGGGAGCTGTTCTTAAAGAACGAATGTCAGATGGCACTGAAAAAATTTGTAGGTATGCTTCTGGTTCCTTCAAAGGATCAGAATTGAATTATCACTCTAGTCATAAAGAAATATATGCTGCCAAAAAAGCTATCCAAGCTTTCCTATTTTTCTTACAGCATGAAAAATTTCTTTTAAGAACTAACCTGCAACATTTCAAGGGATGTCTGTACAAGGGTGATCCTACAAATAAAACAACTTATGGTCATCTACAAAGATGGGCTCAATGGTTTGATGGCTATGACTTTGATGTTGAACATATTTCAGGAAAAAAGAATGCTCTTACCGACTTTGCTAGTCGAGAGCTTGTTCAACACAAAATTATAAGTGTTACAAAAATTGTTCATGAATTTCTTCATCCTGTTTGGAATACTGCTAACTGTTACCCTATGATAAGATCAAAGGAACAATGTGATAACACCATGTCACAAGAAGCCGAACATATACTATTATCTAGAGGAATAATTTTTGTATCCCCTTACAATATGACAGAGGTGGCTTGTAGATTTGTTGATCCAGAAATCCCAACATCTGATTTTCATACTATCCAGGACCCCATGGTCTTTTGCACACTACGCTGGCAATGGTGCCATTCTTGTTTCACAGAGTCTGTTGATGACAAACCTAATGAAGGAGTTCGTCTTCAACAACTCATTCCAAGGCCAAATACATTATGGCGATTTGAATTCTCAAGGCTCTGGCCAAAAGGTGACCCTTTGGAAAATAATGCATGGAATCATCCAAGCCGACCAGGAGATCAGCAATACATTGCTGATTATTTCAAATACTTCTTATTGAAGTTCTTGCCTACCAAGTTGTCTGATAGTCCACTCCTCAGTCCCAGTCCAGATACTGTCAGAAATATTATTATCAACTGCAAAATTCCCTGGTATGTTAAAATGAAATATTATGTTCGTACTAACACCATGCAGGGACATCATGCAAACCCAAATGGAGAACTCTGGAGGAAGTTCTACATCCACCATACAATGAATGTACCTCCTCCTACACCTGGATACTCTCTACGGATACCAGATCAATATCTATACCCTACTCGAGCATATCTTCATAGAGATATTGATGGTTCACGTGTCGTTTCACGACTGTGGTATGAGCGCAATCAATGAAAACTTTTCCCTGTAAATCAACAGGAAGATTCCTCCTCATCCTCAGATGATGATGTTGGACCTAGTGTCCTTTTCAGTCCATAATGCTAGATGACAGGCATGTTGTCATCACTTTCAAAAAAGTAGTGATTTGATATCACTTTATGAAAAATGTGGACCTCCCCACGTTGTAAAGATGCTATGACGAGTGGCATGCACTTGTCCCTTTTGTTTTTAGTGGGAATCTTTTGGGTAACCTGTGTTACCAGTTCCCGGTCTTTAGGTTTCTAAGTTTCCGGTGCCACCCTTCTCTCCTTTTCTATATAAGGATGGGTCGGGCTTCTTTGTAATCATCGGATTTCAGGAGTAAGAGTTTACCATCAGGTTTTCTTATTAAGGTTTTCTTTCACATTTAGTTTTAAGATAGCCTCTTAGTGTTTCAGTCTGAAAAGAATCAAGAATTATTGTAATGGAGCCTTGCTCTTACATGAATAAAATCTAATGTTTTATTAAGATCCTTTGTGTAAAAATTATTTGGTCTCCTCCTATTTTTCTGTAGCTATAATTCTAAGAGCACAAGTTAATGATATTTTATGCTAGTTAAGTGCTCTTCCATTTTGAATGCTAAGCTTATGCTTGTGGGCCTTTATAACGTGTTTGTGAAGTTTCACACGCCTCTGCTCTATGGAATTGTGAATGACTAAGTTTTTTTTTATAGTTTTTCAAGTGTGATATCTTAATTCCTATCAATCCATATGTATATGATGTTAATACCTCATTCCTTTTGAAATATTTCAATCTTATTATGAGAATTTTATTTAGAGTTTATGTGCACATTTTTGGAGCTTCACATGCTAAGTTAGATATATGTCCATTGATTTACAATTAAACCCTATTTTAGTTGGGTGCATCGCCTATATTTATTTAAGCATTTCTCCTTTAGAACCCAGGTCCCTAAGAGATATTAGGTTAAAACTAGTTTGTAGTAGGTTGTACTGTTGGTTAGATTAGTTATAGTGAGTTAGATAAAAAAGAACCTACCTTTTCAAGAGATTGACCTTAAAGTTGTTATTGTATGACACTCAGATGGTCATTCCATGTTTCACTGAGGTGCTAAGCTCAACATCAACAAGGGTTGAAATCTAAAGTGAGAACAATTTTTAGTACATCTGATGGGACCAATTACAGTCATTTATAGCTCATTTATGATAATGTTTCACAAAGATTGGTGTGTTTCTTCGTGGTATGGAGGCATCATTTTAACACATCTAGTGCCTCCAAAATACAAATCCATTTATGTCAGGAAGTCCAATTCCTATATTTACGAGAAGAATATAAATGAGATACAATTCATCTAGGGGGATCCTATTTAACACCTATAGCTACCACCAAGGAGAAGAATAACAGATTCAAATATCAACTCAGAGAAACCCCTCACCTCCCAAAAATGATTTTGCAGTTCTCCTCTTCGTAGACAATACTCTTTTCCCCTTAGAATTTTAATGCATATCCCCTTTATGTCTCAGAAAATAAATTTACCTTTTTTGACCTCTAATGGAGGTAGTCTTTAGCTTCAGCCACTCACAATGATATACCACTTATTGCTTTAAAAATTATTCCATTTTTTACTAGTGAAAAACTAACCACTCCCATATAACATATACATGATGGTGTTAATGTGTGTTCAATCCATTTTGTAACTAAAGATGATGTAGTAATGAGACATTTATCTTCATCTCACAAAGGAAAAACACTACAATGGTATAGAATCTTGTTACCTTCCTTAATCCATTCATAGGATGAGCTTGGAAGGACACTTTTCTGGTAGTTTGAAGAAAAGACATTCAACATCTCTTTTTTGGATAAATTGACATCTATTAAGAGATATCATACTAGACTAGTGATAGAATTCACCTTCAGGTTACAGAAAACTTGGAATAGGATTCCAACTATTTTGAATCCAACTCCTTAAGGTGTATTTTAATATTTTAAGGGATCTTAATTCTGATATTGTGGTAATGATTCAATCTATAGGAGATGCAACATTACCTGATGTGTGTGCAATATACATTTGGTCTAATAATTATCTAATACAAGTTCTAGAATAATATCTTCCAGACTTCTTGTGACTCTTTTTCCATATTGGTTCCATGTTATTCATCCTTCTCTTGTTCTTATTCCTAAACCAAATGCTTCTTCACCTGATTCTCCCAATTGGCTGGATGAAAATGATGATCTTAGATCTTTGGTTGAAAGTCTATCAAATGAGATTGTCTCCCTCAAGAGACAAAAAGCCCACTCACCTAGAAATTATCACATTTTTAGTAAATGGAAGGCTTCAAATTATATCTTTAATTAGGGTTATCAACAATAGAAAATTTAATATCCTAATCAAATATAGGGATTAAATTTTTAATCAAATATATTTCAAGGCCATAGTGCTAATTTTCCCCTTCAAATAGTTTCTGGTGTAAAAAAATTCCTACTGTCATCCCAAGGCTTTTATTATAGAATAAAATAATGTAATTCAAGAAGTTGAGTAGTGTTTCCCATGCAACCAACCTCACAATCAAAATAGTTGTACAAAGGGTGTTTAAGTTTTAGACCCTCATTGTGAATAATTCACTATCAATCAACAAGAATTATTGATGGAGATCGACAAATTCTAACAAAGAAATAGTACAACAAGCTTCCCCTAAAACCAATCTCATGTTTTGTAACCCTAATGATTTTTGTATAATCAACCAAACTAATGATAGCTCAATTAGGAATCACAATTCCATTTTGTTGACTAATAACATTAGGGTGAAAGAAGAGGAAACGTTGGAGACTATTTCCCCATCCTCTCCAGTGCAATATAGTCACTCCTCTCAAGTAAAACAAATCCATGTGGCATATTTAGGAAAAGAGTAAAATTAATCATGAATATTTCTAGTAGGTCTTACGTCTGTAAAAGAAGTTATCTTATTCATAGCCAAAGACATCTTTTCCATAATGATGGAGTAAGCAAGAAAGGAATCATCAAACACTTGTGATGTACAAGACTACAGGGTATCGCTTTCAAAATTAGTAGAAAAAATGAAGAAGACACATTTGAATATGACTATGTGGGATGCATTTTTGTATCCCCTCTAAGAGGAATCTCTTGTAAGAATATTTGAAGCAAGCTACCACCATCTAAGCTAAATATGTGAAATTCAAACTCTTCCAATCAGCTTATCCTCAACCCAAGGATAAACAAGTAATGTAAATTCAAGAAACCACCGCCCTTATATATATCATTGATTGTGGGAAAGAGCTTAGTGCATAATTTCATGATTGACTCAGGTGCTACTACTTATGTAATGCATAAGGAAGATAGCATACATTTTAGGCATCTGAGTATAGTCTAGCTTCTAAGGTTGTTTTACAACATTGATGATGCAATGGTAAAAATATTAGGAGTCATATAAATATTAGATTTAACCATTCATTCTTGTCCTATTTTAACCATCTACTCAAGATATATAAGTTCATTGATTTATCATTCTTTATTTGTCCCTCTTCTTATCCAAGACATTTCACGAATAAAATGGGAGTGGTTACTTGTCCTCAGAATGGTCTCACGTTTACTTTTAAGAGACAAGATATGGTACAAGATTTATGATCAAATTTGATCACAATTTAATCCTATCATGTTGAATCCTATGACCCCCGCCCTTACTCATCTCTAACTTCATGGTTCAAGAATAATGAGAAGCTACCAAATCAGTTTTGATACAACAAGCTTCCCCACCTCTATTTAGTGTGATGGCCTCTTGTTAGATGAATGGGCCAATGGGCATTATGAGTTTTATATTTATAACATAGCTAAATGGAGAAATTGGGTCTAGAGTATTTATTGTATCCAAGAGGAAGATTCATGTTATTCACATGTCCCACAAATGAGGAATATGATGCATGAGGTTTTTGGAAAATATATTTTGATGGTTCGAGGAGTGGAAATGGAGCTAGAGCATAGGTCTAGTTTTAGTTTATCCAGCTGGGTAAGAAATTATTATTTACACATAGATTGTATTTTACATTTTCCAAAAATATGGCAGAAGTATGAGCCATTGATTCATGGAATATTATTAATTGAGAAGAGATCACATAAAATCCTTGACAAGGTTTTTAGTGACACTTAGTTGGTTTTAAATCAAGGAAAAGGAAAGTGTGCCACAAAGAACAAAATTCCTAAATATTATAAGCATAAAGTATGGTATCTCAGTGGAAAAATTTGATGTTATTAACCTACAAGTAGTGCCAAGAAGATAAAATGGTGAAGCTGATTAAATGGAAGCTATGTAGGATCATAGTTTTCTCTACCTAGTGACCTGATTTAGGGGAGTGGACAACATGTTGAGATGGTAGTTAGACTATTCATACCTAATAATTAAGTGAGATAGAAAAGTATTTTATAGTGATAAGAAAATAGTTCACTTCATCTAAAATGATACAAAAGTTCTCATCAGAACTATAGTTAAGGAATACAAGAGGGTTCTTCTGATCATATTATTCAATTGAAGGACAAACAAGGTCACTTAGAGGACTAGCCATACTTGAAGGCATATTCAGCTTAGCTGATGGGTTCAAGGGGGAGGAGAAGAACATGAAATATAAAGGAATAAGGACTATCTATAATGTTTTCATTTCACAAGACAAAGAGTTGATGCTAGGAAATGGTATGCGGTACAAAATTACAATAAGATTTAATCTCCTTATGTCATGATTATAACGATGTATTTTTATGGAGTTATGGGAATACCTTAAAGGTATTTGACATCATGACATATGTTACAAACATACTATAGACCTTATCCCTAATGCCAAACCCATTAGGATAAAAGTAAGAGGCATGTGACATTCTAAAATTTATAGCCCCTTGTGAGAAAAAAATTATCCCAATCTCATAGAATCCAAAATCATCTTTCCCAATAAATATACTCTTCTTGGGTGGTGAACTTAGTTCCTTGTTAGGAAGAAAATTGGGAGAAATCCAAACTTTGTGTGGACTTTAGGGACCTTAAGTAGATCACTATCCTTTTTCCATCTATGGATCAAATATTACAAATAGTAGCATAGGTTAATGAGAGGTTCAAATTTTTTGACATGGATATTCTGGCTATAATCAAATCATGGCTCAGAGGAAGAATATTTATATAAGACATACTGTTCACAACCAAATGGTGAACATATACCTATAAGATATAATTTCATTCAAGATCTAACTAATTTTAGCTGATAATTTTCAGATGGTCATGGATATTTCTTTCAAGGGATTCCTAAAAAAAATTAATCTTCATTTACTAGGATTATGATACCACATTTTTCTTAAAGGTCGGTGAAGACCACATGAAGCATGTTGAAAAATTATTTGAAAGGTGTAGAGAATTTTGGGTGTCACTCAATCTGAAGAAATGATTTTTTATGTTCCTTAATGTAAGATTTTGGGTCATATAATTTTAAAAGAATACATTGTTGTAGATCCAGAAAGAATCTCATACATTCTTTGTCCCTCAATTTTCTAGCGCATAAGAAAGCATTGTATTATTTCCTTGACAAAATTAAATTTGTTAGGAAATTCACTCTTAACTTTGCAGGACTAGTCAAACAAATTACATTTATGCTTAAGAAATATGTTTCCTTCAAGTGGACCAAGGAAGGTAAGGATTTCTTTTATAAGATCAAAGAAGAAATTACTCAAGCACCTCCCCTCATCAACTGGTTTTTTGAGAAAGACTTCATTCTCTATATTTACATAGTTGAAACCAGTGTTGCAACTATGTTGACTCAACAAATTTGAAGGTTTGGAGAAACTGGTGGCTTTCTTTAGCCAAACATTGAAGGATTATGAATTAATATATAATCACATAGATAAACATGTGTTTACCATCACGATAACTCAAAAAAAAACTACGTGTATTATTGTTAAAAATCATATTAGGTATTGGTATCCCATTCTAATGTGAGAGATTTTATAATGGAAGATGATATTGGTGATAAGAGAGCTAGATGGGTAGTGTAAATTATGGAATATGGTGTCACTATCAAAGATAATATACTAGTTTAAGGTTACCTGCTATGTGAACAAATTTCATAGATGATTGATATGATCAAGAATATTCCTATGTCTTGGAGGATCAAGAAGAATAAGAAGAGACAAGTAGACCTCATAGTAGCAGTTGGATAATTGACATGGAAATATTCTTATCCATTAGTGAGTATCCTTTTTTGTTTAACAAAATCATGAGGTAACATTTTAGGTTGTAATCCATTCCTTATGTATTAATAGAAAAAATTCTTTTTAGAAAAAATATGGATGGAGTACTACTAAGGTATATTGAAGGAGATTGAATGAACACATTTCTTGTTGTATTTCACGGGGGTTTATACGGTGGTCATTTCTCCCCAAGAGCTAAAGCTATGAAAAACATGAGGGGTGGGTACTTTTGGCCCACACTCTTCATGAATTCACATAAATGGGTAAAAAATGCAAAGAATTTACCTTATTCATTTAAAAAAAGAAGATGACATCCCTTTCACTCCACTCAATCCAAACAGATCAGACTTTCTCTGAATGGGGCCTTGACTTCATTGACATGGTGAATATGACATCTAGTGTTGGTAACAAGTGGGTTCTACAACAATATATTACTTCACAAGATGGATAGAGGTTGTGGCACTCAAAAAAGTAACTAAGTAATCCATCTTAGACTTCTTAGATGGTATTATATCAAGGTTTGGATTTCCTGAAATTATAATTTTTGTTAATTTCAAGGATTTCATTGGATTTAAAATCTTTGATTGGAATCTCAAGTATGATGTCTAGATATGAAAACTTGCTCAAACTATTACCCTCAAGGTAATTCCCTTGCTAGGTCAACTAACAAGAAATTGATTGGGATAATGAAAAGGATGATGGAGATGAACTATAGGAAGTGGCATACGAAGATCAAAATCAACTATATCATCTATAAAACTATTCTCCAGCATTAAGTACATTAACATTTTATTTTAAAATTATTCGAAGATATCTAAAGGGTTGTAATCCAATTAGTGTGGATGGTGGTTAAGTACATTGTCACACCATCAATACAGAGAGATACAAAAGATACGAAGTCAACATTACAAATTTGATAGAATTGATATCTTGACACTAAACCGATTTATTCATATATTTACAACCAATATAAAATATATTGAATTGTTTATCCTTCATTAGAATAAACAAAAATCAAAGGTAAACCACTTGCCTCATTAGAGAGATAATGCCTCCCTACATCAAAATAACTCTTATCATCGTTCAATGTCTGCCAAGGAAGTCCCTCCAAGTACTTATATTTGCCATGGTCCACCAGCATCCTCTTTCCTTTCCTCTTAGTTCTTCTTCTTGCCAGTAGCTGGAGTAAACTAACTTCACATTTAAATTGCTTTATGGACTAAAGGACCCACTGTGGAATAAAGAATCAGAATTGTAGCTTGATGATCTTAAGTAATGATGAAGTGTTTGGTTATTTGCAAAAGTGGTCGTACCGTAGCTGTCATGTGTTAACATCGTCAAATGAAATGAAAGATTTTAATGATGTCCACGTGACTGAAGAGTCAAAGGGACCAATTAGAAAGTATAGACACCGTCATTTTCTTATTAAAAAGCATGTTATCGTATACCATCACTACTACACGGGAGGGTTATTAGAGACAACATTATTTTTTCGTCTCTATTTTTTTATTTTTTAGTTTTTGATTGAACATTCGTCTCTAATTTTATTTTCATTCACAGTAAAGGAAAAAAATTATATTTTCTTTTCCGAAGGATAATGTGTCTGAGTTAGGGTTTTATTCTGTTTTTCACCCAAATCGGGGCTTCATTATGAAAATAGGTGCTTCATTGTAGGGGTGGAGGAGTCGGGGAAGAGTGAGCGCCTGGTAAGAGAGAGGAGTGGCAGAAGTTAGATTGTCCACAATAGCATATTCAATTTGAGCAATAACAGAGGTGGAAGGGCCGTTAGGAGGAGGAAGCCCCAGGGGCAGGGAGTAAGCGGCAAGGGCAGGGGACAAAATCCGGAGGCAACGCTTGTGCGGTGAAGTCACAACATACACTGTAAATCCTTCCTTGGCCCTGATCTTGCTCACTATTTTAAGGGAAATCTCAATAGGAACAAGGTGGAGACACCCACAGTCCTGATCCTCTGCCCAGGAAGTACAACTTATCAATTTTCAATGTAGATGTTCTTTACCCGGCGAATGGCCTCCACATATGCACAGTGGATGCTCTGATTTGCAGGAAAATGTAACGCAGAAGAGAAAGATGGAATTCAGGCTCCTGAACTACGTTGCTTATGCAAAATCCTGGTTTGGACGATGGGGTTACAGATTTGGCCGTGAAAGCTTTGGGGTGACTCAACAAATGTACACCAAAGTCATCCTGTGGAATTCCTTTAACGCTCATAGTGCGGCACTTTGAAATGGCAGATGTTCAAGTGCTCGGAATCGTACATGGCTACCAGAGAATCAGTGGGAAGCCACTGCAAACAGTTAGAGATTTGTTCCGTTTCACAATAGAGCTCAAGGCTAGCCATCCTGTGGAATCCTCTTCCCCGAGCAGCAGCAGTAGTGGTGGCGCCAAAATTAAAAGCTATATTTCTCGGAAGGGCACCAAGAATGACAAGAGTCCCGTCAATCCCAATTCCATAACTGCTGATTTGCAGTGCCGTTGGTCGGCGAAGAGAATTGAGCTTACCACGTTGGTGATCGTGAATGCTCTCAGGAAGTGCGAGGATAGGAAATTGACTGTGAAACAACAGATCGAGAAGTAGCCTCAGATCTACCCTTTTTGTCCAGCGCTGTGTAAAATTTGTATCCACATCCCATGCCGCAGGGCCTTCAATATTCGAGTGGGCATCATGCCAAGGCTCTCTCTGCCAGTCATGGAAAATATCCTTATAAACGGTATCCAAATCCCCAAAAAGTGTATGTTTTTTTGTGTCATAACTTCCGTGGGTGGATGAAATGGCCTTCAATATTCGAGTGGGCATCGTGCAAGGGCTCTCTTGGATCGTCATGGTCAAGATCCGCATCCTTGAAATTATGTTGAAGAAAATAATCCTTATAAACGGTATCCAAATCCCCAAACAGGGTGTGTTTTTCTGTGTCGTATCTTCCATCAGTGGATGAAATGGATGGATGACGTAGTTGGATGATAGAAGCGCTTGTCCAGTGGATGTCATGAGCAACAACATCATGTCATTACGGTGGATGAAATGGATGGGCGACATCTTCTGCATTCTAGGTGCTCTGCCTCCACTTTACTGGTTGTGTATTGTATTTTTGCAGGGACAAAAAGCGATTGTATCTTTGGCATTGTATTGATTTGAAACCAGTCAGGAGTAGAAGGCCTGAACCAACAGTTATTATTAGTTCCAATCAATATAAATCTGGATTTCATGCTGCACTCAATGATTTTATGTTTGGGCGCTATTCATTTCAATGTAGTACGTGTTCTTCGTGCATTTGTCTTTCTACCCACAACATGGACATTCCTGTAAGTGCTTTTTTTTCTTTTCATTTCATCCCAATTTCATACAATTTTCCATTGCTATTATATGGAAGCCGATTTAATTTTTCTTTTCATGGAACTAATGTTATAATAAGATCCTGGGTGCCCTGATTTTCAGTGGTAGCAAAATTTAAATGTTTCCTCTTTTTCTTTTCTTTTTTCTTTTAAGTTGATTTGCTGTTTCAGAGTTATGTGTTTTGATGTGGAAGTGGTTCTGTATATATATTTAATACTGGGGCCCTCTTTTTCTCAGTTGGGGAACCTCTTTTAGAGTTTAGAGTTTTGAATATTATGTATTGGCCAAGGGAAAACTAACACAAGCATGGTCCTGTTTTTTACTTTGTATCCGGCGGTATAGATTCCCTTTCGCCCTCTTTTATTATCCTTGGGGTTCATCGTTGTAAATATTTATATAATACACTCTGGTTTATTGCTATAATATAGCATGTTGTCCAACTCTAATGGAGGGTGGGCATTCTCAGTTGTATTGTCTTCTTTGTGAGTCATTTGTGCTATTACTATAATTGTGTTTCCAAGTAGTAGACGCATTTTTAAAAGTGTGTTCGAATCTTTATGCAAAACCACTAAATATGGTGCTACGCATGCATTGAATTCATTCCTTGAATCCTTTGGCTTTAGAATTAGTTATTTTTATGGGAATTTAATGGTTTTCTAGTAGGAAGCTTTTGTTTGGACACTGTGAAGGTGAGACTGATGTCTTTACCATATTTTTCAGGTACCTTTGCCTTGTGAAGAAAATCATTTCAACTGTAGCATCTTGGATTGTTATGGAAGATTAATTGCTATGGTGCAAGAAAATATGGTTTGTGTGGTGTTGGACATATTATATCAACATGTGTTGGACATATTATATCAACATGTGTTGGTGCACACATATTATATATCCAACGATATAAAATTGATAAAAGCATGCTTTGAGCATGAACAATCTGAATCTAAATATTGGACGGTATGGTGTTGGAAGGTAGCTATGTGCCGAAGGAGATTGCCTAGGTTTACAAAGCAGCAGTTGATTTTTATATTCTCGAACTTCCCAAAACATACCAACAGTTAAGGGAAGAGGACATAATGGGAGCTTGCAAGAGGGAGCTGTGAGGATTAGAGATATCATGTTCAGGTATTTTCTGCTATAGTCCCAAGCATCGTACATCCTTGGTTGGCCCTACTGTCTATCCCCAATACAAAGGGAAAAGATACTACGATATTTGGATATAGTTATTAATATATTAGATATACAGATTCCAATGTCATCGTAATGAACAATGATCATGCATGACACAAATGTGTTAAGCCTTATCATTACTATGGTTAGTAAGAATACCAGTGAATACAAGTATGGCATCTATTCTTTTAGGGGTTAGACTAGTTAGGTTTTAGGGATTTTGATTGTTTGTTCACTTCCATGGATAATGACAATGAATCTACATGCATGCTGTAATCTATAGACCTAGACCTTGATCTATGGGTGATAGCCTCCTTTACACCAAAGAATCTCAGGTCATTTCCTTTATACCACTGATTTTTTATCTTTAATTATATGTAGAGTCGTAGAGGGGAAGAGGAAGAAATATATATTTTTATATTTTCAACTGCAGCTTCCTACCTTAACTGAAAATATGTCAACACATATCATGCGTTTTTGGTTTGGGAAGGTGTTTGCATATGGGAAATCGATTTTATGAAAACATGTAACAAATTAATTAAAAGATTTTATGTAAAAATATAGTTACAAACCTTTATTTGCAAAACTTTATGTTTGAAAGGTTCAAACATTGTTCCTTGTTTATGTTATCCCACTAAGTATATTCGAGAGCTATTTCCCACTTAAAATTGAGGTTTATTTCATGGTTTAAGGTGTTTTCCTATTCTCGTTAGGTGATCCTCAACTATCTTTTATCTCCGTAGTTTCGTCACTCTTTTGCTTCCTCTTTTTTTTCTTTTTTTTTCACCCTCATTTCTCTCTATGTAAGGCTAAGGGTTGTAGTTTTTGTTTTCAATTAAACATTTCTTTGTTTCTCAACTGAATATTTCATTCATAAATTTAATTCTTGTTTTATTTTCCTTTTGAATTGATTTTAGGCTTCAATTCACAGTATGATGCTGGGATTTTTGTTTTCAATGTAGAGCTTCACATACCAAAACCAAGAAGAGGAGGGGTGTAGGTGGGACATAGCATCCGACTCGCAGGTGAGGACGTGTTTGAATCCTTGCTCAGGCGATGAAGCTTGTAAGTGCTCAAACAAATTCATTTTACGTTGCAAAAAATCTGTGTGGCTACTTTTATCCTTTTTCGGGGAAGAAAAAAATAGAAAATTTCTTAGAGCAAATTCCCAAACTTTTGTATAAAATATATAAAATCTAAGAAAAAATAAAATTTATATTTGACTATGACATTTCTTTTAAGAGTTGACGAGAGCAAACAAATACTTATATGTTCTAAGGGCTTTCCCCATTTAAAAAAATTAAATATATTAAACACTAAGAAAAATGTAAATTTATATTTGATTATGACAGTTTTCTGGAGCGAATGAGGGCAAAATGTATTTGGTGTTACCAATATTTTTAGGGTACTCAATAAAAAAATGTTTAAAGCAATCCTTGTCTTCTTTGCAGTTGAATTTTTCATTTCTGCATGGCTTATACATCCAAGAAAATAAGAACTTCAGCACCTGTCATAAGCGTTCGTAAGTTTGGCCCTTATAATAACATAACTTAATATAAATATTAATGTTCAATAAAAATTATGAATATGGACGAAACATGAATCCAAAATTCAAGATATTAAACAATCAAATTAATTTAGGTTTGAACAATTGCACAATCAAATAGACAAGCCTGATCCTTGGTGCTAGATAAGTTACGATGCCTCTCATTTCTTTCATTAAAAGATTATATATTCAAACTTTCGATCGCGTTTCATACGAATTATTTGCTTCATTCCAAGATTATTGGCCAAGGGCAATGGAGTCATTGCTTTCCTGTTGTTATTTACATAGTTTGGAAAGAAGAATATTCTGTAATTTGGTGGATTATCTAATTTTTATGACCGCACCAACCTTAATTCGTAGGGTAGGGAATCGCAAAAGATAAAAACGTTGATTGGATTGTATCTAGATAAGCAACATAGAGTACCAAAATGTTTTTCAAGTTGCACGCAGTACGTCCTTTTTGTTTGGGATGCGAGTCCACAAAGACGAAAATCAAATTTCAATAAAGTAACAATGTTTTCGCAAATGAGAGTTGTGTGCAGTTGGACTACAGAAGAGATGCGCACACCTGCATGCCGAAACCAAAACAAAGGACAGTGTCAGTGTCAATGTCACTAAACTCAAAGTCTTGTCTGCATGCTCTCCTCTGTGATGATAACATTCTGCATATATACGGTGGGAAAGATGCTTTGAATTTAAAGTTGAGCATGACTAGAAAAAGGTGGCCTTTGGAGGCCTTTCACATTCCAGAATGGTGGCCTCAAAAAAGTGACAACGACACTAGATTTTGTTTTCTTTCAGAAATTTGCTAAGAAAAGTGAACATATCCGTAAAATGTAGTTCTTACAATAAGATAGTCTGACACTGAGTATGAACAAAATTATTACTTACAACTCCATCCGTGCTCTACTCAAGTTTTACTGAACTGAATATATTTCAAACATTTGCCTAGAGATAGATAATTAACATTGCTAATTCTACATTTATCAATGTAAATTATGAGCTGATTAGGAAACAATTTACTATTTCGTTTGAAAACACGGGTCAAAAAGAGTAGCTGCTTTAAAAATGTTGTGAACAATGATTTTGTATTTTTAAATCTGTGTTATGTTAATATCTGCAACAAACTGAATAGTAATATAATTGATTCTCTTCGTTAGAAGTAGTCCTAATAAAGTGCAGGTTCAGAGAGAGTATGAACAAGCCGACACAGAAAGTAAGAGTCTTGGATTTTCTGTAACTTAAAAGGGGCTGTTTACATTTTAGTCTCTTGGGGAATTTCACAACAACAATATCGTGAACAATTTGTTTTTATGAAGTTATTCTTCATTATTGTACCTGATTCATTGAACCTGTACTTGTAAATGAGTAACTAGTTGCAAAGAATTTTGGAAGGATACATGTACTGAAATAATTAGAAACACCTGTTTGAGGCATCTGTAAGCTTCTGACGAACTCAGTTTAAGCCGCAACTGTGTAACTGTAATATAATTGGTTTAGTTTGGAAGCATGCTCAAAGTTAGAGTTTGTGAAGAAGATTTTCACGGCAGACTAGATACTCTTGCATGAAGGGACGTGACGGTATAAACAAGTCCGATTTACAGTAAAGTAGGGATTCAAATAATTCCATGGCTGCTAGCCTGCTACTGATTTGCATGATATATGTTGGGTGAGTGGGGCACAATCAACGCATACCCCACCCTATATAAGATATTGTCTCATGCATTGAACTAATTCCACGTTTTGAGTTTGATCATAGTTTTGGGTGAGCAAAAACAATAATGCCTTCCTCGTCCACCAACCTTTGTTGTGTAGGTCCAGTACAGATCTTAATAATAGTGACTATCTAACAACTCAAAAGTGGACGTTATAACTAATGCCATTAATTAAGGAGCTCCAAATCCCATGCCTCACAAATTTTAATTCTACCACATAGGTCTTTGAATCAGTCATGATGATGTTGCACTCTCCCACCCACCCATAAACTCAACTACCTTGCTGATGCATAATACTACTAGCACTTATTATTAGTAATTGGACTGTTAAATAGAGATGTTTCTCATCAATCTACCAACTGCGACCCATGATCCATCAAACACTTGATTTTTTTCAAAAATATAACATGCGGAATAAAAATAATTTCAATATGTTATTCCCACTGTATCTTTGATTAATCCACCTTTTACATCTGATTTAATGTAGACTTAATATTTACAACAAAATTTTAAGTGTCTGAATTTGTATAGTTCCGATAAGTTATCGATTGATATGGTATTACAAAATTTGGCTACTGTATATACTTCATATCTTCTCAATTGTAACAGTATTGTATTCTTTTCCAAATAGCTTATTTTATTTTTTATATAGTTCACTTACTTGGAAGTTATAGGTATCCTCCCTTGGGGCTTTTTTTCATGCATTAACTGTTGATGGAGAAGAGATTTGCAGTTATAAGCACCCAAAACTTGTAGGACTATGCCACAATGTATCAATTTAGTTAACCAAATTAATAAGCATTAGATAGCCTGGTTTAAGCAAATATAGTACATGGGTTACCAAACATGCACTTTACAGTTTCAAAAAAGTTTGCGGCACAATCCTCACCATTATGATCGGTTTTTTTAATGAATAATGCAGCAATGTGACTGCATACTTTTTTTAGAAATTAGTTCTTGGTTACACTGAAACAATCAAGAGGAAATGCATACGACCAAGGTTCGTATAACCATTGTACAGAAAAGTTGTTTGTGGCTAACACTGGTAGAATCTACATGTGCAGGAAGATCACTGTTATTACAATGAACACAGTATCACGTGTTCCTCCAGGTTTCAGATTCCACCCCCATCGACGAAGAACTGGTAGATTATTATCTCAGAAAGAAAGTTGCTTCTAAAAGGATTGACTTGGATGTTATCAGGGATATTGATCTCTACAAAATCTAGCCTTGGGATCTCCAAGGTATTTTTACTATACTACTAAAATGTTAATGTCCTCCTTCTGCAAAGTGTTAGAGATATTATCAATATTTGATTTTGGTGTTTGTATGTGAAATGTTTAGAGAAATGCAAGATAGGATCTGAGGAACAAACAAAGTGGTATTTCTTCAGCCAAAAGGATGAAAAATACCCAACAGGCACTCGCACAAACAAGGCTACAGCAGCTAGTTTCTGGAAGGCCACAGGAAGGGACAAGGCTATATATGCTAAGCTTCATCTCATTGGAATGAGAAAGACTTTAGTTTTCTACAAAGGCCGTGCTCCTAACGGACAGAAATCCGACTGGATCATGCATGAATACTGACTTGAGACAAATGAAAATGGCACTCCTCAGGCAAGTAAATTGACATTTTTTTTGTTTCAACTTACAAAATATTTTAAGAAAATTCTCATTTAACCTACTTTGGTTATATAGCCATGTTCCAAATTAATATGAGTGCGTCCATGTCTGTATCATCCATTACCAAGAATGACTAGAGGAGGTTAATGGGACTAGATAAGTACAGGTTGCTTAGAAAAGACACTGGGAAAAATGTTGGAAAACAAAACATTTCGCATAACATGAGAAAAGTAATCTCCGTTGTCTCCATATAAGAAAAATAATCCCCTTTTGAAACCTGCAATAAAAAAGGCTTTGACATTTAGATTGCTTATTGTAGTGAAGTAGAAGACGATACCACACTAACAACTTATTTTCCCCTTACTAACCTTTTGAAAGTATTCACAGGTAGAGGGATGGGTTGTTTGCCGTGTGTTCAAGAAGCACATTACAACTCAGAGGAAAGGAAACGAGCATGACTTTGGTTGCTGGTATGAAGACCAGGTCAGCTTGCTGGCTGAGATAGAGTCACCAAAGAAATAGTCATAAGGAGAGAATCACATGGGTTATCAGCACGCATTTTCCTGTAAACAAGAGCTTGAGCTCCACTACCACATGCCTCATGATCCATTCCTTTAGCTTCCCCAGTTGGAGAGCCCCAAAATAGCTTGCAATGCATCCTTAAGTAAATTAAGACATGAATGTACTTCAATGCCATATACTAATCATGGAATGGAGACCATGGAAGGACATGCCAATCCTCAGTCAGACCAACAACTTAATAGTGCATACAATGAAGAGCAGGTGACTGACTGGAGATTACTGGATAAATTTGTTGCTTCACAATTAATCCAGGATGATCATGGGTTCAAAGATACTAAGTTTTCTAACACTACAACAAAGGGGGGTATTTAGAGACATTAATTCGAGACAAAACTATAGTTTTGTCCCAAAAAAAACATTCCCAAATTGTTGTCTCAAAAAAAACATTCCCAAATCGAATACCTAATATTTATTATATAAAAAAATATTTACTCCTAGGGAAGCGGCTTATAATAATGAAGCGAGAGTGATTTCATGAGGTCAATAGAGTTGGTGCAGGATGCCATGGAAAAATGTAATGGCAAAGGAGATCTCAATTTCAATGCCCAGACCACCAGAAAGCAGAGCAAACTAGGCCACAGTAGCTTCCATGGGGATCTTATCCTAATCCAGACAACATCGTTGATTTACATATTTCCTCCTGTGTGCATGTATACTTTGCTTAATGCTAAATCAAATGAAGCAAGAACTACCACCTAAAATAGTTCTACAATTTAGCTAAAACAAAGCATAAACACCATCATGATAAGAATTAAACAAGGGTTAGATGCTAGCATTCATCAATACAAACTTTGAAACTAACAATGCTAAATATCTAAACTCCTCTATTCTCTAACAACAAATAAATGAATGGACTTAAGTAAGCTCCATGGTTATCAAAATAGTTGTCCTTAATGTTCCAAGAACCTAGGAATGGGGGCTAATCAAAGTTGGGCTACAAAACCCTTTTGACACCTCCCATATGACCCAAGCACTTTAAGAAAGAGGCTTAACTCTTCAAGATGATGAACTCCCAAAAGGGCAAGGTGCAAGCTCTTAGTCTCTTTGCTATATGCTTTGCATTTGCTCTCTAAGGAGTTTAGGTGTAAGTAAAAAGGTGTAAGTAAAAAGGTGGGATAAAGGTAAAACATGATTAGGTGGAGGGCTCTTTACATAGCCCAAAGGATAAATGATTCAACACATTCTCATGAATGTGGGATAAAGGTAAAACATGATTAGGAATGGATAAGGTTGCTTTATTTAAATTACTTGGGCGTAATTATAGGTGTCTACATTTGCCCCTCTTTGGGCTGGCGTAAGTGATGCCACTTCAAAGATAGTAGACAGAAGAGATTTTGAAGGGATAGAAGAAAAATTAGTAGGAGGGAGAGATGCCCCCTCGAGTGTCGATGGGGGTGATGAAGGAAGCCGATCGATGATCGAAAAATATGAGAAGTAGGCAGAAGAATGGGGACGAGGCAAGATGCCCCGAGGAGAGGGAGAATTAGGGGTGAAAGGGAAGTCGTGTAGAAGAAATATGGATGAGGGGAGAGAAGAGCTTAACCTCTAGACGCTTATTTGTTTGGAACAAATTTGATGTCATCATATTTCCATAGAAACTACATCATCGGTCCTTATGAAAAATATAAGCATACAACAAAGGTAGAATGACATGAAAAGCCATACTACGAACAATTGTCCATTGCTGAAAGTACCAACTCCATGCAGCATACAATAATGCAATGCAATACGAGAAAGAAACAAGCTCATATAACAGGGAAAACAAGTACAAACGCACATATCTAACCCAATAATGGTCAAGACAGTTGTACAAATGTTTTGTTATCAGTGCTAAAGAGATCCACAAGTTTGTGATTGATGACAAGGGTTAAAAATAATACCCCCGAGCAAGGATACATGCAAGGGGAAATGAAAATGGACATGGGGTCCATGAAAAACATTTGTGCGCAACGAAACAACACCAGGCAACCAAAAGTGCCCCAGAGTACAGACGAAGCAAGCAGCTAGCTTTTGTGAATGGTTGTGAATCCAGTGATCCGCGAGTCGTATTAATCGGGGAAGATGTGAGACAAACCAACAGGATATGGAGAAAATACCATGCGTAAGACACAAGTTTCAGCCGTAAGAAGCAAGTTACCATTTTGTAGGGTGTTTTACTTTTTAGAAATTTTTTGAAAAAATTTTGCCTTGTTTTTAGATTTTTTTGATATATATATATATATATATTGTTTTTGTTGTTTTCTCGAAACAATGTTCTATTGTTTGTGTTTTTCTCGAAACAATTTTCTATTGTTTTTGTGTTTTGTGAAACAATTTTCTATTGTTTTTGTGTTTTCTCAAAACAATGTTTCTATTGTTTTTGTGTTTTGTGAAACAATTTTCTATTGTTTTTGTGTTTTGTGAAACAATTTTCTATTTTTTTTGTGTTTTCTCAAAATAATGTTTTTATTGTTTTTGTGTTTTTTAACAGTTTTCCAAAGCTATGTGCAGGTAACCAAGAAAGCATGGATGCCCCCAGCGTTAGGTGGGGAATATACAAGGGCAGAAGCCACGCGCTTATGAAAAAGAAGGTGAAGTCGTTGAGTTGCCTCCAGCGTAAGATGGGAAATAACGAAAGACCACGTCCCTTACAGACGAATAGAAGAAGGCAAAGTCGGATCAAGGCTGGACTAGATGGTGTGCACAAGGAAACTCGAAGATAGAACCAGGTCCAGGACAAAGACAACTACCCTTCTAATACAGAATGCTTGTGAACAACGAATCCTCCTGAGGTGCCGGAAACCAGTTTTCACCCAAGGACTTGTCCAAAGTATCACAATTGTGTGGTTTTCACTAGTGGACGACCTATTTTCTCTTTTTCTTTTTCTGATTTTTTTTTTTTTGATGTTTTTATATTTTTTTGTGATTTTTATGACTTTCTTGTGCCATGTTTAGGCATAAAACCTCTTAAGATGCATGGAATTCATGGGCTCCCAGAGCTCATCACCATTGGGGTGAGCCAACTTGTATGCCCCTGTGCCATACTTGGCAATTATGACATAGGTTCCTAACCAGTGTGGTTCAAACTTCCCTTTCTTTTCTCGCTCTGTTTTGGTGTTGAACTGGTTCTCCTTCATAACTAAATCACCCACCTCAAACTGGCGAGGGATGATTCTCTTATTGTAGTTACGGGAGATTCTGTGTTGATATACCTTCAGGTGAGTAAGAGCGCGAATGCGCCTCTCATCTAGGAGCTCTAACTCAGCCAATCTTGCCACTCGGTAATCTTCATCCTTATCCAAATAGTCCCAAAGAGAAATTCGCAGGGATGGGAGTTCAATCTCTAAAGGGATGATAGATTCTGTCTCGAACACTAGGGAATATGGCGTCGCACCCATAGGAGTGCGAGTTGATGTTCAGTAGGCCCAGAGGGCTGCATGGATTTGTAGGTGCCAGTTTCGACCAGTTTTGCTAACCATCTTCTCCATTATCCTTACCAAAGTCTTGTTTGTTGCCTCAGCTTGTCCATTACCCTGAGGGTAATATGGCGTGGACCATTTCAATCTAATTTGGAACCGTTGGCAAAGACCTTTCACAGTTTTGTTCTTGAATGACTTCCCATTATTTGTGACAATGGCTGCAGGGATACCATATCCGTAAATAATGTGATTCATGATGAATTTAAAAATCTATGCTCCTGTGACATAGGTTAAAGGGACAGCCTCCACCCATTTTGTAAAGTATTCTGTAGCTGTGCTGATATGTGTATAACCATCAGATGAGGTAGGAGTAAGCTTCCCTATTAGATCAAGTCCCCACTTGGAGAATGGCCACAGGGTAGTGATTGGTTGCGATGGAGCATAGATGAAATTTCCATACTTTTGGCAAAGCACACATTTTCTAACATAATTACAACAATCAGTTTCCATGGTGGGCCAATAGTAACCTACCCTTAACAGTTTCTTAGCCAAGACCATTCCATTTGTATGTGCTCCGCATACTCCTTCATGTACTTCTTTAATTGCCTGGATTGACTCCGTCACATCCAGACAATGTAACAGATTCCCATCGTAGCCACGACGATAAAGTGTACCTCCTAAAAGGGTGTAACGGGCTATCTGGCGAATCAGGCTTTGCTTTTCAGAACGAGAGATATTAGGAGGGAAAGTACTGTCCTTAAGATAGGTGAAAATGGGTTCGTACCACGGGGAATAGGGACCAACAACCTCACAAGCCAGGTAAGATTCTAGTATGTCATACGCGGGTTGGTGTAGATTTTCTACGAAAAATGGCATATCATTGTTCCCTGGCAGAATACGAAGCATAGATCCCACCGTTGCCATAGCATCTGCCGATCTGTTCTGCGCTCTTGGGATCTGCTCAAAGGTAATGCGCACAAAATACTCCTTCAGAGTTTCCACCAACTTCTTATAAGGTATGAGCTTGTCATCCTTTACTTTATACTCATTATTAACCTGTTTGATGATTAGCTGTGAATCACCTACAACCTTAACATGTTGAATATTCCACTTGATGGCTAACTTCATCCCTGCAATGAGTGCTTCATATTCCGCAATGTTGTTCATGCAAGGGAAGGCCAGGCGGAAAGTCTGTGGTATAGGATCACCCGAAGGAGTAATAAGGACCACTCCTGCACCTGAACCATGAAACGTAAAGGATCCATCAAAATGTATCTGCCATATGATAGATTCTTCAATGTAGAGCAAAGATGCATCTGACAGATCCAGACTCAAAGGTTCTGTGCTTTGCAAAGGTGCTTCCGCTAGCTAGTCAGTAAGTACTTGTCCTTTAATTGATTTTTGATGGAAAAATTCTATATCAAACTCACTGAGTAGAATGATCCAATTAGCCATTCTACCTGTGAGGGCGGGTTTGGATAACAAATACTTGAGTGGGTCGACCTTGGATATGAGCTTGGTCTTAGTATTTAGTAGGTAATGGTGAATTTTCTGAAAGGTAAAAACAACGGCCAAGCAAGCCTTTTCAATAGCGTATTGCGTAGCGGAAATATAGAGCAAAAGTGGTTCTCCCGGAGTGGGAGGCATGAGAACAAGTGGATTAGCCAAGTACTGTTTAAGCAAAGCAAAGGCTTGTTATTGCTCAAGTCCCCAGATGAAAGCGATGTCCTTCTTAAGAAAATGAGTGAATGAGTGACATTTATCTGCAAGCTGGGAGATAAAGCGGCGAATGGCTTGAATTTTCCCTTGCAAGCTACGCAGTTGCTTGATATTCTCAGGTGGAGGCATTTCTGTGATGGCAGACATTTTAGCAGGGTCTACCTCAATACCTCGTCTTGACACGATGAAGCCTAATAGTTTCCCAGATAGCACACCGAAGACACACTTCTTTGGATTTAGCCTGACTTTGTATTCACGCATAAGATACGCCGTAAAATGATAGGATGATCCTCTCTTGTTTTGGACTTTCCCAGGATGTCGTCTACGTAGTCTTTCATGATGTCATGAATCATATCGTGAAATATTACTGTCATGGCCCGCTGATAAGTTGCTCCCACATTCTTAAGGCCAAATGGCATCACCTCATAACAGAAGGTGCCCCAAGGAGTTGTGAAAGCTGTTTTGTGTTGGTATTCTTCAGTGATCTAAATTTGATTATAACCTGAAAAGCCATCCATAAGTGATAGCATTTCGTACCCTGCGGTTGAGTCAACAATCATGTCAATGTTGGGCAACTGAAAGTCATCTTTAGGGCAAGCTTTATTGATGTCCCTAAAATCTGTGCAAATTCGGATACCAATAGGTTTCTTCTGGACAGGAACAATGTTTGATATCCATTCAGAATAATCAATTGGCCTGATGAATCCTGCTGCAAGCAACCTTTCCAACTCTTCTTTAACAAACAAGGTCACTCTTGGGTGTATCTTTCGAAGCTTCTGTTTGATAGGCTTAGCGTCTGCGTGCACAACCAGGTTATGCACGACCAAAGTTGGATCTAAGCTGGGCATGTCTTTGTAAGACCATGCGAACACATCAATAAACTCTCGCAGTAGCATAGTGAATGTCTTTTGTTCTCTGGCTGAGAGTGATGCTCCCAATTTTACTATCTTGGGATCTTCTTCGGTACCAATATTGACATTAATGGTTTCTTCAACTAACAATTTTGATAAATCCTCCATACGCGTAGGATCGGGAGGTAGGTTGAGATCTTCATCCAAGGATGTCTCTATGAGATTTTCATCCTTGGCGTGGTCACTTTGTTTGTCCTTTGATTTTCTTATTTGTTTGTCAGCCAATGCCTCAAAGAGGTTTTCACTGTGTGACTTGGACTTCGATTTTTTCCGAGGATTTTCTTTTGAACTCTTGCCCTTGCTTTTCTTTAAATTTTGCTGACCACGAAGTTTAGCCTCCTCGCCGAAGTAGGTGCAGGTGTCTAAGTCGATAAAGAAACCCTTCTTGTGATCTCCAATGGGAATTGTATCCGTTATGCCCATGAACTCTGCAATAGCCTCATCGTTCTTGAATAAATCTAGTGGCACGTGATGTTGTTGGTCCCATTCAACAAGGGAGGGGTATACAAGGTCAAGGGATGGTTCAGTGGGGGTGATGGTTAGGACAACGTTATTCATGAAAAGGTTCGTGGAGGCCAGATCCTCATATTGGCTACAACAGGAATCCGTATCGCTGTCTAGATAATCAGAGCTATCCTCATGCTCAGAACAATTTGCATCTTGATCGTTGGAGTGTGCTCCATAAGGGCGAATCCCAATGCCATATCTTTCTGTTTTGAAATGTGGAAGAGGGACTGGTTCTCTTTGTCCTTGTTCATTCCTCCCACATCCTAGGCTTTTGTAGCCCATGGAGTACATCATTCTGCTAGATTTTTCATATTCTGGGGTTTGATAACAAGATGGCTAAGTGTCCTCAGGGACCCAAGTAGTAGGTGGATCAAGTAATTTTTCCTCAGCTAACAAGCCTCCAGGTAGGAACGACCCAATAGTGTGTTCCTCTCTAGGTCTCCTGAAGCGGTAGTTGGGTCGACCTCTAGTCTTGGGCGACAAGGAGAGGTTAGAAACCAAGAGCGCTTGTTGTACATTATACTCCCCACAGCCATATTCCAAAATTTTCATCTCCCATGAATTAAATGGAGATGTTGAAGTAGATGCCCCATGACTGCAAGAACTAAGAGAATTTGAATCTACTTGAGATTCCATGGCCTCAGAATGAAGGGGGACAACTATATCTGTGGAGGGACATGCGTATGTACCCTTTCGTGCAAAGCTATTAAGAGCTCTACAATGAGCAAAGGGATTTGAGTCTCTTGGTATTGTTACTGTATGTCCCTCATGCTTCAGCGTGATGCATTGATGAAATGTTGATGGCACTGCTTGCATGGCATGGATCCATGGTTGGCCTAGAAGCATATTATATGGAAGTTCCAAGTCTAAGACGTGAAACTTTGTTTGATGGAAAGTGGGGCCCGCCTCCATTGGCAGCGTAATGGTGCCTGCTGACTCTCCTTCCGCGTTGTCATATGCGGTGATAGTGATGATATGGGACTCAAGATCTTCTTCTGTATGTCCCAATTGTTTAACTAATTTAAGCGTGCAGATGTTCAATCCAGATCCGTTATCCACAAGCACCCGTTTGATTTTCCTGCGGGTAACAACTACCTCAATGTATAAGGGAAGATTATGTGTAGGATTCTCGGTAGGGACCTCCCTATGGTTGAAAGTGAGATGCTCACTTGGTGCAATATTTGCCACCGCAGTTTGAAGGTACGCCGGATCGACTTCTAAAGGCACTCCCGACCCCTGAAGAGTTTGATACAGGATGTCCTTATGTACATTGGAAATCTTGAGAAGGTCTAAGATCGAAATCTTAGCAGACGTCTTCTCAAGTTGTTCTAAAAGGTTATACTTACCAGTATGCGGAGTCGACAGAGAGGGGTCCGAAATTACGAGGTGGGCGTGCCTTGTTACCGCAACACAGTCCTTTCCCTTAATCTGGATGGTGTTGATGCAGTCAGCAGGGGAGCGGATACATCTGATAAGCGAATCGTAATGATTGTTATCTCTCTTGGTATACAAGTAATTCACGGCTTTATAGGTTTGGGATGACTCTCCCCGCTCCGGTTTTGCCTTTTCTGACTTATCATGCTTGGGGAATGGTTCCTTATAAATCCCCATCTTCTCGTTAGGTGTTTGCATGTGGCTAGGGTTATCCACCTCTATCTCCCCGTTGTCAATGAGTTCTTGAATATAGTGGCGAAGTCGCAAACATTTATCTGTTTTATGACCTTTAATGCGATGCATTTCGCAGTATTCATGCTCCTTATACCATGAAAGTTTAGGAGCGTTGTCATCAAACGATTGCGTTGTAGGATAGGTCATCATGTGGGCCGCATCCAACTGTTTTAGTATGACAGACAACGGTTCATTAAGGGAGGTGAATGTTCGTCGCTTTGGTGGTGGTTGAATTGGGCCCTTGGTCAGTTTAAAAGGTTGATTGGTTTGGACTGTTTGAACACGTTTGGAATCAGTGATTCCGTCTCCCACCATGTTTTTGTTTTTGTTAAAGATCTTCGGCTTGTTAGCGGGTTTGACACTTTGGTTGTCTTTAGATTGGGTTTTGAGGGTGCCTTTGGCAATGAGAGCCTTTTCTATTTGAATCCCTTTCTCGATAACCTCCTCAAAGGTGTGGACACAATGCATTTGGAGGTGGAAAGCTATATCTGGGTTGAGATTAGGGATGAAAATACTGACCAGCTACTTCTCAGGGAAAGCGCAAGGGAAGCGACTAGCTATCCCTCTCCATCGTTGGAGGAAGCTGGCGAAGGTCTCATTTGGGCGTTGTTTTGTGCCGCACAAGTTTGCCATGGTGATGTTACTCTTTATGTTATACAAGAAATGACGCACGAATCTTTCCACCAATTCTGGCCAGGTGAAAATTGATCCTCGTGGTAAGCGCGTAAACCATTCTAATGCTTGACCTCCGAGACTCTTAGGAAAAAGTTTGATGAGGTAATTATCACTATAAGACACCTCTTGACGTGCCATGTAGAAATATTTAACATGACCCCTTGGGTTTCCCTTTGCTTTGTATTTTTCAAACTTTGGCATATCAAATTTCTTTGGAAAGGGTTGAAGGGTCATTGTCTTGTCAAAAGGATAGGGGCATAGTTCTTCGTATTGGTATTTCCTAATACTCCCTATATTGCTTTCTTGTATGCTCGCAAGCGTTGCTTTCATAGATTGTACTTCTTGTGCGAGTAATTGTTCTTTAGTGGGAGAAGCGGGGATGTGTACATGATGATACCCTGTGTCTTCTTCTGCTTGGTTTTCTCGATGGAGTTTGTGGATCCTAAACTTAGGATGACTTTTGAACGTTCTTGTTTGTGTCTTTCTGTACCTGGAAAGTAAGCAAAGCTAGTTGTCGGCTTAGGTTACTAAGTTGTTGTTGGATTGTGACTTGGTTTGTGTCTTCTTCTTCTAAAGGTTCTTCCTCTTCGTATTGTGGAAGTTCTTCCCCTGTCTCATGTTCTATCTTGTTTCTTCATGGCACTTTGATGAGGGGTATTCTATGCCCTACCACTTTATCATTTTCTGCGTAAGAAGTGGAAGCATGCCCACCTGTTAAAATATCTTCCATATTGATAAGGGGGCGTTCTTCCTTAGTAGTGTCATTTGTAGGTAATATTGGTTCATTCTCAATGGGCAATTTGGCCCCTAACTCCATGACCCGTGCCAAAACTCTATCTTTATTTCTAAGGAGAAACTCATCTAGTAGAGTGGGGTCAAAATCAAAGTTTGCATGTGGTGATTCTAATTCGTTTCCACTGTGGTCAACCATTTCTTCTATTTCCTTTTCTGCAGAAAATAGTGGTCCTAGATCGTGTCCGATAAATGGGTTTGACCCTTGTTTGTTAGAGGCTTCCCAAGCTTGCGCATGTTGTTCCTCATATGTTTGTTTCTTTAAACCTAGACGTGTCTTGGGAGCCATGTTTTCGTGATAAGTTTCACTAAGGTAAGTTGTATATTTGTTCAAAATTCAATGATTACCCCTAAGTGAAACACAAGATGTACGTGTTAAGAGTAAATTAACAGTGAGAATATCAATGTGATAGAATGATAAAGTCACCAATGAAACAATCGTTTGGTACCAAAACTTAATCAAATGAAGTACTTCCTAGACTACGTTTCAAAGTAATTTGTGACGCCAGATGATTAACAAGATGTCTCCACTTATGCCAAGTTCAAAGGAATGAACAAGACGTAAGTAAATACATGAAGTTAAATGCGATCTCCCAATCAAGATATACGATGAGCAAGCTCAAGTCTGATTAAGACTTATATCTCAAAAAGTGCCAATTACGATTTGTGAATGACACAACAATATCATCAAGATATATTAACCCACTTTGCAAGAAAGTGAAGTATTGATATCGAGGAGTTATTGATATAACATGCACAAATGGTAGTGCCTAGCACCTTTTGAAATCGAGGTCATAATAAAACTGAACAAAAAAATGCTCAAAGTATAGCTAGGAATAGTTAAGAATGTGTGTAGCGTAACCGTACAATATAGGTATTTATGTCGAGTTTTACAAGAAACAAGACGTAAATATCGAAATTGTAATGATACGAGACAAACAAGCTAACTCCTCTATGGAAGTCCGCAGTGATGAACCACGCCTAACTATAATGATTATCTTGACGTGGGTATCAAGATCACAATGGCTACCAAATGACGTGAAAACGCCTCCACTCACTTTAGACGTTTAACTAACCCAGCCGCAAACATGGATGGGCGTAAACGGACATAAAAGTGAGGGAAACAGTCAAATGGCAACACAAAGGTAATCACATCTCTTTTGATCAACAAAGTGTCAAAAGAATATGAAAGAAATAAATCAAGAAAAAATGACAAAAAATGCTAGTCTCACTTCGGCAGAGTTTCGCCTTGCCCTAAGGCAAGTAAAAACTAGGTGAAAGTAATACGTCACACGTTTCTCAAAAAGAAGGTTCACAACTCAACATTGTTTTAAAGTGGTCAAAGTGGGATCCTGGCCAAAGTATATTCTCCTAGGTGGTTCTCTCGCCCTAGGTGTTACAAAGTTGCCACGAGCAAGCGCGATTTACCCAAAAAGTGACACTGACTAGTTTGGGAGTATCTCGGCTTTACTTTACCCCCTTCAAGAACAGTAGGCAACTAGTGCGTCTACGTGTATTATCACTGGGGTCACCACAACGGACAACTTGTAACGCTATCTCACAAAGGAAACACTAGTCAAGTAGGTAGTGCGGAGCACTTCCTGTTTCGTCCACAAGGTTCCCTCTTGCGTGGACTACTTTGGGGTTCCTGGAACCACCCCCATTGTTGTAGCTTAAGGCGTTATGCCAAAGGGGTTATGTTCCAGTTGAGTGGAGAGGGATGTACCCTTTTCTGAAACCTGCAATATAGTGTTTTGAATATGTTGTTCTTTTTATCTTGTTTAATTAGGTGTGGTTTGATTGAACACCTTTTGGCAACCTGTATAACAACTGTATTAGTAGTTTTTGATTTCATTTTGATTCCTCCTTTCTTTGACAAGCGTTTTTAGGTCCTACACTTAAGCGTTAGTAGTTCTCCAAGAAAATCATATTATTTAAAAGAGGATTAAGAGTTGCTTTTGATTCTCAAGATCATCCAAGGATGCAAGAGAAGAGCATACACAACAAATAATCCAACTAAAAAGTAAAGAAAATCTTTTCACTCAATGAACCATACAAAATTCTTGATAAATGTTCATTCCTTTAAACCAAAAATGAAAGATGAAGTTTTCAATTTACCAAATGTTATAAAATGAAGACTAAATTTGATTTTGATTCTCAAGATCACCCTAAGGTGCAAGAGAAGAGCATACACAAACTTTATCCCAACTATATAGAAATGGAAAACTTCAAGTCAAAGGACCATTGAAAAATACTTTGTAAAAGGTTCATTCCCTTAAGCAAAATGAATAATCAAGTTTCCAAGTTTAATTCCAATGTTAACAAGATAGAGATCAAAGTTGTTTTTGATTCTCAAGATCACCAAAAGGTGCAAGAGAAGAGCATACACACGCTTTGGTCTAAATCGAGTAAGTATGGAAATACAACATTCATCAAAACATTAGACATGTTAGAAAATGACCACTTTTAAAATAACAAAAAAACCTACAACTTCTGTAAGTATAAATCCCAAATTTATGTTTTCATTGCATAGTTAACTTCAATACGTTTCCAACGCAAAAAAAATGGAGTCATTTCGAGTTCGGGAGAAAAATTTATGGCCTTCGGAAGATGGGTTACGCATATGCTCTTATGCTCATGGGTGTGCACTTGACATGCACTCAAAAAATGTCAAAAAAATACGTCCCTTAATCTACAAAATGGGAAATTTTTTCCAACCAAGAGTCAATTTTGACAACCCATCACATTAATATATGAATATAAGACTCAACACTATCAAACATTAACATACATGCTCAAGAATTTAAGATTTTCAAGAAATTGACAAAACTAGCATGTAGAATGATGAAAAAGTAAGCTCTAAAAATAAAAACATGATGAAATCTTGAAATTTTCTTACCAACATTAAATTTTGACAGCAACCCACCACATTAATATGTAAATAGAAGACTCAGCACTATCAAACACTAACCTACATGCTCAAGAATTGAAAGTTTTCAAGAAATTGACAAAATTAACATGTAAAATGTTGAAAAAGTAAGCTCTAAAAATGAAAACGTGATAAAATCTTGAAATTTTCTCACCAAGATTAAATTTTGACAGCAACCCACCACATTAATATGTAAATATAAGACTCAGCACTATCAAACACTAACCTACATGCTCAAGAATTGAAAATTTTCAAGAAATTGACAAAACTAGCATGTAAAATGTTAAAAAAGTAAGCTCTAAAAATGAAAACATGGAGAAATCTTGAAATTTTCCCCTCAATTCCAATTTTGACAGCACTTCACCTCCTTCATACCTACAAGGAAGACCCAACACATGCAAACTCAACAAAACATGTTAAGAAAAACAAGTTAGATCAACATGTGTAAAAGAGGGTTAGTAACCAAAAATAAAACTTAACTACAAAAACTTGAAATTAAGTGCAAAAGACAATGGAGTATCTCCCACCGGGCGTGCCAAATGTGTGCATGTATACTTTGCTTAATGCTAAATCAAATGAAGCAAGAACTACCACCTAAAATAGTTTTACAATTTAGCTAAAACAAAGCATAAACACCATCATGATAAGAATTAAACAAGGGTTAGATGCTAGCATTCATCAATACAAACTTTGAAACTAACAATGCTAAATATCTAAACTCCTCTATTCTCTAACAACAAATAAATGAATGGACTTAAGTAAGCTCCATGGTTATCAAAATAGTTGTCCTTAATGTTCCAAAAACTTAGGAATGAGGGCTAATCAAAGTTGGGCTACAAAACTCTTTTGACACCTCCCATATGACCCAAGCACTTTAAGAAAGAGGCTTAACTCTTCAAGATGATGAACTCCCAAAAGGGCAAGGTGCAAGATCTTAGTCTCTTTGCTATATGCTTTGCATTTGCTCTCTAAGGAGTTTAGGTGTAAGTAAAAAGGTAGGTGGAGGGCTCTTTATATAGCCCAAAGGATAAATGATTCAACACATTTTCATGAATGTGAGATAAAGGTAAAACATGATTAGGAATGGATAAGGTTGCTTTATTAAAGGTAACCTTACTTTAGAAGGGTTTAATACATGTTTAGCAAGTCATGGGAGTTGGGGGGTATTTTAATTAAGCAAAGGTGATTAATTAATAGGTAGGTGTAAGCTTATAGAAGATAATTAGAGGAATATTAGTACGATTTAGGCTATTAGAAAGGGATTAAATCAATTAAATATTGATTTACTAGTTAAATGAAGGGGAAGACTAATTAATTAATCTAGATAGAAGAGGTGATTTATTAACGGAAGGTCGTTAATTAGGGTATTTGTTGGATAGGCAACTTAATTAATTAGCTTAGTGTAATTAATTAATGATGATATGAGGGAAAATGAGTGCTTTTGACGATATGTCGTTGATTTGTGAGAAAGGGGATAATTAGCACAATTTAAGTATTTAAATTGCTTGGGCGTAATTATAGGTGTCTACACCTTCGTTTATGAGCGCGGGAGTTTCGACGAGGGTGGGAAAATAGTTGGGTGCGAACAAGCCTGGTGGGGCACGCAGGGCCACTTTTTTGTGCTTGGGTATTGGGATTCATGGCAATGACCTTCGTAAATAGCATACGCTATGGCTAAGCCAAAATTTTCACTAGAGATCAAGAAATTCTTACCCTACGTCCATGGCTTTGCCTCTTTTGGGCTCTGCGAGCTGGGGAATCGACCGCAAACAATAGGATGCAGTGTTCTAAGGGGAAGTTCCCGTTGCAACACCTTTGGGAATTCGAAGCAAATGGTATTGTAAACTACTCCTTTTGGCACAACTAGGAAAGGGTTTCCTCTCTTACACATATAATAGAGGAAGGAAGGAGGGAAGTTCCTATCAGGAAAGGGCATGCTCTGCTTCGCCTGCAATGATGGTGAGGAGGTTATTTGTGAAAGAATCACTCAAATGGGTAGCCAGATTCTCATTAGGGCCCTCGCCTGTAACGTCTGTTTGCAAGAAGAAGCTGAGCATTGAGAACATGCCCAGTCTTCCATTCTTTATCTCCTTCACCTTCAACAAAGCAAACTGGTCTGGATCGTCGGCCAATCCCAGTGGATCAAATGGTCCCCTGGGTGAAGCTTGTCTTCCAACCCGTGATTTCAATTATTTGTTAACAACACATCAAATGGGCTCCTTCTATCTGTGATTGGAATGGCCGTGGCCATGGCTGTGGGATTTCTTCTCAATATCTGATTTGCTAGTGGACCTTGGATGAGCGGAAGGAGGAACATGTATCATCCATTTTTTCTTTACTATTTTCTAATCTGCATCATGTTGTGATTACACTACTATTTTCACGGATCTGGGTTCTGTATCTCCTTTGGAATCACTTTACACATTGGAATTTACCTAGTTTACAATCCAAATGAAAAAAGAGAGAAAAACCCTAGTTGATGCAACCATCAAAGAATTCATGCCTTCTGGTGTGATCAATATACCTTAGTGGGATTTGGAACAAGAGTCCGCAGGTTCTGATACTTCTCATTCAAGTATTCTCTCCTCTGTCTTTCTGTGGCAAAATGGTTGGTTCCACGGCCTTCCGGCCCTTTGGATAGAGACATGTCACGTTTCAGGTCAAGCATGGAATTAGTAAACTGTCTTCCAGCTTCTTCTTCTTGCAGAGCCGCTTCGTTCTCATCAAGACCCAGAGATGATTTGGGAGGGTTAAGTTGGTAAGGAAGTGTTTGCAATATGTCTCTTAAACATGGTGAATGTGGAGTAAAAGAGAGCTGGGGATCATAGAGCCTGGAATTCTGATCGACCATTTCACCATTGAGTATTGGAAATATATCCAAGCTGGGCTTTTTGGAACCAAAGGAGATGGTGCTGCTGCCTACAGAACATCTGGGGATTTGTAACAAGTTGAGAAGTTCTGGAGGAGGAGTATAAGCACTGGTAATGGGATTAGTGCAGCTGGTGGTTTTGTCACCAGTAGCAAAGGATGAGATGTGTTGTGATTGATCAAGGAGATTCTGCTGCTGTTGCTGGTGGAAAAGTGATAACTCTTGCATTTCATGAAAACTAGCTTCCCATGAATTAGCCGCTGTGATATTACTAGCACCAGACTGCTTCCCTGCACACACATCTTGTTGCTGCTGCAGAACATCCCTAATCATCTGGCTGTGGTATTCTTGCTCCAATTCAAAGTTGAGCTGCTGTTGAAGGTCGCTTCCAATTCCAACTTCGTTTGAGAAATTGTTGTGTAACCTCTCCCAAGGAAAAGTTTGGCAATCTCATAGAAGATATCTGCAAATTCTCTTCCAGTCCCATCATCCCGGAACTGACATGATCTGCTGGTAGCATGCATCCAGTCTGAGGATCAACATAGTTATCATCATACATGGTGCTAGTTTCCTTCCAATTTGCTGAATCTATAAAGGTCTGTTCCTGCATTTTCAATGGCCTATAATTCTCAAGATGTCACCTCTGAATCTATTAATTTTTGTGGGATTTTATACATTTTCTATTATATCTTTCACGGTAATAATCACAATGTCAGGAAGATTTCTTTGTCAACTATTTTAAAAAATATGTAGCAGCTGTAAATACAGAAACTTTATATCCATGGTAATCTCTTATTCTTACAGTTTCATAGATGGTAACAATTTTAGTGTAGTCCCTCAAATCAGCAAATTTTGGATAAAAGTTTATTTCTACTCGAGTATGTTTCTATCAATTTTCATGTGCCCAAGTTTCTACAAGAAATATCCACGATACTATTTTCTATAGCAATTTAGTCTCAATCATAAGATTTACACTGAACATGAATAAATTTATTTGTTTATATTATGTAATGATACAAATTCATTGGCAAGCCACAACTTTGAATGAATAAACAATTTTGTATTCGATCCACTGATTCAAAAAACTCCTCCAAATCAAAGAAGACGAAGATAGTAGTGATTATTGTTGGAGTAATAGGAGGGGGAATCGTAATAATTGTTCTATTTTTGTTAGTGGGTAGTACTCTATACTGAAAGAAATTTAGAAGAAAAGAGATTCCAAATACTAATACTAAAGGGAGCTCTTCAAGAAGAACATCCTAATATATTCATGGTCAAGGGAGTGTGGATTATTACATACTAGCTAAATGTTTTATAGCCATTTTAAGCTATGGAAGAACATTTAACTTCAATCTTTGGTACAACAAAAGATAGGGTAAATTACCCATTCTATTTTAAAATCAGGGCATGCAGGCATAGGGACAACTGTTCTCGATTGCATTGAGGCCTAACATCAGCCCGACTCTCCTTCCTTTTAACATGTATCAGAGGCCAAATATGGTAACCCCATGCATGCATTCTTATGGTTAGGCTATGGATCATAGAAATATTTAGGATCAATTTGAGATAGAGCACCGTAAAAAACTCTCATTAGTTTATTTTTTGTTAACCTGGGCGTAGAAATTCATAGATTTATTTTGATGTGTTGTGTTATTTGAAAATTCAAATCTGCACATTTCTTAAATTTCTATGTTGTGGATTTCATCCAACCCAAACTTATTTTTTGGTACAGAAGACGAGAGGCATAACCTGAAATTTGATGTTCATTTTATCTTGTTTTTTTGGATGTAGTCATGTAGATGACTGTTGTGCGGAGCTCAAACATCTATTAATTTCTTGTGAACCATATCTCATATTATTTTTCAAATGAACAGGGTAGATTGGCTCCAAGTCATTCAAGGTTCCCATCTGGCATCTAGGCTCTATTCGAGTATGTCCACAACAAGGGATGGAAAATGGGCATATATTCAAATGCAGGGTATGTATAACATTGTTCCTATTCTAAACATGATTTTTTTATTTATAGTGTATTATATTTTATAATGACAATTATTTTTTGATCGGGTATTACACAAGTCAAAAATTCCAGGATCTAGGCATGAGTAGCCAGATTCAAATACATTTTCTGTATGAGTATTTGACTTTCTTCCTCTGCTAAACGCTGAAAATTAATTGATTTGATGTTGAGGATCATTAATCTGTTTCCTTCATATTTTATGTTATATAGCTATTGATTGAGAAATCTCTAGCTATTGATTGAATGTTATATAAAATTGTTCAGATTTAAGTTATTCCTTTGCATATTTTAAGTACTCTGTAAACTTTGCATTCCATGAGACCACAAGTAATTGAGGCATTTTGTCAAACAGATGACATGCCTTGTGCATCCTTCAACATTTTGCATAAATTTTTGCTAGGGAATTTAGAGCTCCAACATCAGCCAAAGATATGCTTTCTAACATGCTTGGCTGGGATATCCTTAACGCTTCGGTTAGCATTCTACAAAGGATGGAAAAATATAACAACATTCTAATGGTGTCTTCCAAGGTGGAAACTTTTTAATGTAGTAGAAGGCTAATTCAAAATCTACATATATGAATTCCATAAGGAATAAAAGGAATGGGATACCTCAAAAGAATCTATGCTTGTTGGCCCCTGATGCCACGAATTCCATGTCTTCCTTGGAGTTGATGGGTGTTGCTGCAAACTGTTGTTTTTTCCCTACCACGATAGAACTTATTAGTTAAATCATGGTAGGGAAAAAACAACAGTGTGCAGCAACACCAACACAAGGTTAGGAAAATAGATGCGGGTAATACCTCATAAAAAGTTAAATCGTGGTAGGGAAAAAACAATAGTGTGCAACAACACCAACACAAGGTTAGGAAAATAGATGCGGGTAATACCTCATAAAACAAAGGAATCTGCTTCATTAACTAAGGAATCTAGTCCTGCCATTGGTACAGACACAACATAAAATATCTTGAACAAAATGAACATGACGGAAGGTATATTCTAATGAACTCACCTAAACTAAAATGCACAAACACAATAAAATCAACTCCAGTGCAGTAAGGAAAACAAAACCCTACATCTAATAATAAAATCAAATCTACCTCTTCCATCTCATCATCGTCCTCACCCTGAGCTGTCATCCTAATCCATTCTTCCCCTTCTAACTCCTCAAGTCTCTGCGAAATACCTGGATCAATAAAGTCGGCAACATTTTTCCCATCCATTATCTCCAGAATATCATCTTCCTTCCATTCATCATTTGCCAAAATATACCGCTTCTTCAAGCTTGCAGAGCAAACTTCAAGACCACCATTCTCATTCTCAATATCCTTCTCCAGTTTATTTGACTGTTTAGCAGAATCTTAAACCTTGGCATCCAAAACAGCTCAAGGAATACAAGTATCTCCTTTCCATCTCTTGGCTTCGGCATGGAAACATGAATCCTATTAAGAAAGCTATTGCTTTTCTTAGAATTCATCTTAATCTCCACTCTCTGCTCCAATAGCCTCTCAAATGTCGCATTCTTTACCACAATCACCCCTTCTTCCTTCAAAGCACTCATCAAAAGCAAGACACCATCATCCCCCTCCTCTGCACTATGATTTCCATACAATCCAACCATATTTTTTGCAGCCTCTGCCTTCATTGCTGCCACCAATTTCCTATCCTTGTCCAGCAGTGTCTCCAACGGTGGCAAATCAAATCTTATTGCACACCACAATAAGAGGCTTGTTAACAGTGGCTTTATGCTATGAAACAGTGCAACCTGTTGAGTAATGCTATAACCATAAGATCCCGAAACATAAAAAAACAAAACAAAATAGCTACCTTCAAATGAGCCCATCAAAGGTAATTGTGGTGGATCCGGCAAAAGCTATGTATTTTTCTTTTGCTAATAGTAGTATTGTTATGAAATTATTCAATATTATTTTGAAGTTTTCATCTTAATATATTAATATTTATGACTTTATGGCAATGAGGTGACGTCACAACAGAAATGGCATTTCAATTTCTTACATTATGAACTGTGTTGCTAAGCAGGAGACCTTAATGAAGAATTTCATAATAGTATTACTATTAGCAAAAAGAAAATACATAGCTTTTTCCAGATTTACCACAATTACCTTTGATGGACTAGCTGATATACCCTACACAAGTGACTCTAATTGTGCCCTGTAGGTGTTGAGATTATCTAGAATGTTTTAGATAATATTCTAAATTAGTGACAAGTTATAGTTGAAAACTATGGTCATAATTATAAAAACTAAATATCCGTCTTCTCAAGGCTACAAAACAATTGCATATACTAGCATCATCATGTAAAAATATTTCTACACCAGATTACAATGTTAGCGAGCTGTCTTAAGTTGGTTGAGATGTAACTATGAAGGAATCTATGAATGCATTGACTAATGTAGACTTGGGTTTAAATTAATACTATTTTAAATTGTATGCTAACATATTGAGGATTCATTAACTCCATAGTTAATATTTAGATGCATTTCCATGGAATTTGTTAAAGCTTCTTAATATTATGGAGGTGTGTTTGTTTAAAATTTCAACATTTTTTACTAACACATGCACCAAGAAGAAAACTCTCTTTTGTTACATAAAATGCTAATAATATAGTCAAGAGAAATTGCTCAAGAGACATGATTTCTGTGCACTAATAAGTAGACTTGGGCCATTACTTATTCCTATGACCAACCTTATTAACATGTCCAGATTCCCCAATTTATAGAGCAGGCCGAATAAACCAAACCACAAATTGATGGTTTTTTTTGGATTGCATGCTTTTGCGGGGACAAACGTAGAACTATTTTCATTCAAAGAATGTGTCACCAAAGCAATGCAATACCATACATTGTCAGTAATCATGTACTTTGAGTGGGGAAATGGTACCCTACCATGAGAAGTCCATGCAAATGTCTGCTTCTGCATATTCTAGAGGAACCCAATAGCATGCTTCCACAGTTTCTCAAAAGTCTACCTTGGCATCTGGGTAAATCAGAATTTCAAGAATGTAGAACTTCTTATTCCTCTCCATTTCTCTATTGTTTCACTTGGCAGAAATGTTTTTTACATTTTCTTTCTAATGTAAATGTGCAACACTTCTTGTTTAGAATAAATTCATTAAGGATCTTCTTGTAATTATAGTTTTTAAACAAATATATATATATATATATATATATATATATATATATATATATAAAATTGGATTTTGTGTTTATATTTCTGCATTACTCGTGTTATTTCTGTCATGTCTAAAATTCTCATACATTTGGGATATCACTCGTACATATCTTGCTATTTAAACAACTTGGATTTTTTAAATGCTAGAAAGTAATCACTTGAAATCACTTTGATAAAATGTTGTAATTTTTAATTCAATTAATCAAGGTATTGGCCTTAGCTATATGTCTTATCAATTTCATTTCTTTATGCATTAAAGTTGGTTTGCTCTCCTTCAAACAGAAAATTTATTTGCATTAACTTTAGGTGTCACAAACATTTTAAAAATCTGATATTAAATTCTTTCCTTAACTTATTGCATGGAAAAACATGACTAGAGTTAAGACGCAACTACTTCTTTTTGGAGGAGAGAATAGGAAAAGGATTGGGAATTTGATGGATGGAGAAGACGAAGGTTTGAGAAGGGAAAACAAAGCAGGGTTCTAATAGAGAAGACCAAAAGTTGAAGAAAATTTGCTAAAAACTCAGTTCAGGCTGTCATAATTTTGTATATTGACCTAAGCAGATTAAGATTTCTCATACTTGTTGTGTATTCCAAATATCAGAGGATATTTTCAAGTCAAAGCAATGAAGCTAACCTAATTGCTCCACTTTTTGACAAGATCATGATGGATTTTTCATAGGGGAGGGAGTAGGAGTTCTGCTTCTTGAGGAATTAGAACATGCAAAGGTGCATTCTTTGTCAAGAGGCATCTTTTGCTAGTGACTAAAGTTTGAGGCTATCTAGCTTGTATTTTAAGGTTTGTAATTGTTATATGCTCTAATAGATATGTTGCATTCTCGGTAAGGGATATTTTACTTTGGTTACTATAAATTCAATGATTATAGATGTTCTTTGTTATGAATTATATGTTAATTGGTTTTTTCTATGTGTAGGGAGATATCTAATCACCCAGAGGCATATGTTAGAAGATCATCTCTTTTTTCAACATCTCGCATATTGATATCTCTCCATCCATCATTTACAGCAAAATATTTAAGTGGCGGTGATGCTGAGATTGCTAAAGGGCTGGAATGGATTCACACTTGGGCTCTTCGTGTTGCGTAAGTTGATTTTGACTTTGAGTGTTTTGTGGTATGTACCATATATTAAGTTTAGTGGAATTATTGATTAGTCTCTACTGTAAGTTACACCTTACAGTTCGTGACCATCCATATCTATTTCACTATTTATTTGATAAACAAATAGAAACTGAATGTGTTAATAACTATTGACGATTTTAGATATACAAACTTTTCTGAGGCATATAGCATTTAACATTTACGATTTATTATCTTCACAGACCACCTTGGAGAATTGAACCGATTGAGGAAAATGCCAATTAATTATGTACTCCATATGTACTATTTTAGACCTTTTGGGGTGATGAAAAAAAAACATCTGCAGAATAATGAAAAGTATGCAAAACCGCTTTAAATGTCATCCATATTCGTCTTACAACAGCATGTTCAAACAAGTTTGCATAGTCTGCACTGCTGCAACAGTTGAACAAGAGTTTCCTTAAGGACATGTTAATAATGTATGTTATGGAATTGGCTTAAATTAAATGTCAGTCTTGAAGTAGCAGAGTCAATCTGAATTATCTATGGCGGTAACTAGCTTCTCTCGATATTTCTCTCCTTACAATTTGAATATTTTTTATTCTTATCATCACTGCCATCTTCTTTTTGGTCAACGATGGAGGAGGAAACTTGAATATTGCTGAAATTTTAAGGTCATTGTAAAGAGTGGATAAATTCTCTATGTTCATGTAGGATAACATGTTCTTACTCATGCCGTGCAGAATCACTTTAATATGTACCAGTCAGCTTCTTGTTTGACTGGAATAAATACACCATTACTTGTTTTGCATATTGTAGGTTTAGTAAATGCTAGAAATTGTGTTGAGTTGGCAGCACATCTTAATGTTGATGGATTTCTAGTCGGAGGGGCTTCTATGAAGGTTGGCTACAACTGTTTTATTCTCTTTATACCTTTTCGCTGAAGTTATTCAAGCTCCCCAAATTGTTTACTTCAATACAAAATTTTCTCATCTTGGCCTACAAAATCTCGTGGTCAAGTTATGCTTGGAGGTGACTACACTCTTTGTTATGTGAGCTTGTATCATCAGAATAACTTCAAGTATAAGAGCAATGTTATTATGTATTGTATTTTCAAGTTCCCTGTCACATTATGCAAAGGCTCAACATAGGCATGCCTTGTTATTAAAGATGACCTTTTTTATGAAAGGTTGATGGTTTCTTGTTATATGTTTAATTCAACTGCAGTATTTTAATGAGATATTTGTCGGTTATAAATTTTCAAGTGACAATTGATAAACGCAACAAGTCATTATAATCTTTGTTTTGATGTAGACTAAAGATGAGTTGCTTGGTGCTATTGATAGTAGAGAATTGTATCAAAGTTGGGACAATCAAAGCGAAGAACATGAAATGACAGCGGCCGACAGAGAGACACTGACTCAAAATTAAAGTTAAGAAAAAAAACCTCAAAGTAGCACCAGGGAGGCAGACAGATCGCTTGAAGTTGGGGGTGGAGAGAAGGTGTTCATATTGTATGCAAAGGGTTAATGACATTTAGGCACCCTTTTTTATTTTATCATTGTATTTAAAGGGTTAACGGTATTTAGACACCCTTTTGTATTTTATCTTATTTGATATTAATAAAATGTTTGTGCACCTATTTGTTGGGCACAAAATTCAAATCAAATTGTTTTTAATTTATAATATTCCTTACCAGTCTACTCTGACATCATAGACGATATGTAGCCGTCGATTGCACTATATAATATTTGGTTATTATTTATTCTTGAAATTCAGATTTTTCATTCTTTAAATTCGTATCGTCTCTAGAGTGACAATAAAAATTGAAATTAGTATTGTCTCTAGAGAGACAAAATTAGTATTTTGTATTGTCTCTCAAGAGACAAAATATGTATCAACCTATATTGTCTCTAGAGAATAATTAGAGACAATATTAGAGACACCCGCTTTGAGACAATAATAGAGACAATATACAACTTTTTTATTGTCTCTATTTGGGACAATTTAGTTAAGTATTGTCTCTATTATTGTCTCAAAACACCCCCTCTATTAAATTTGTTAAGTTCACTCTTAACTTTGCAGGACTAGTCAAACAAATTACATTAATGCTTAAAAAATATGTTTCCTTCAAGTAGACCAAGGAAGGTAAGGATTGCTTTTATAAGATCAAAGAAGAAATTACTCAAGCACCTCCCCTCATCAACCAATTTTTTGAGAAAGACTTCCTTCTCTATATTTATAGAGTTGAAACCAATGTTGCAACTATGTTGACTCAAAAAATTTGAAGGTTTGGAGAAACTGGTGGCTTTCTTTAGCCAAACATTGAAGGATTATGAATTAATATATAGTCACATATATAAACATGTGTTTACCATCACGATAACTCTAAAACAAACTACTTGTATTATTGTTAAAAATCATATTAGGTATTGGTATCCCATTCTAATGTGAGAGATTTTATAATGGAAGATGATATTGGTGATAAGAGAGCTAGATGGGTAGTGTAAATTATGGAATATGGTGTCACCATCAAAGATAATATACTAGTCTAAGGTTACCTGCTATGTGAACCAATTCCATAGATGATTGATATGATCAAGAATATTCCTATGTCTTGGAAGATCAAGAAGAATAAGAAGAGACAAGTAGACCTCATAGTAGCAGTTGGAGAACTGACATGGAAATATTCTTATCCATTAGTGAGTATCCTTTTTTGTTTAACAAAATCATGAGGTAACATTTTACGCTGTAATCCATTCCTTATGTATTAATAGAAAAATTTCTTTTTAGAAAAAATCTGGATGGAGTACTACTGAGGTATATTGAAGGAGATTGAATGAACACATTTCTTGTTGTATTTCATGGGGGTTTATATGGTGGTCATTTCTCCCCAAGAGCTAAAGCCATGAAAAACATGAGGGGTGGGTACTTTTGGCCCACACTGTTCATGAATTCACATAAATGGGTTAAAAATGCAAAGAATTTACCTTATTCATTTAAAAAAAGAAGATGACATCCCTTTCACTCCACTCAATCCAAACAGATCAGACTTTCTCTGAATGGGGCCTTGACTTCATTGCCATGGTGAATATGACATCTAGTGCTGGTAACAAGTGGGTTCTACAACAATATATTACTTCACAAGATGGATAGAGGTTGTGGCACTCAAAAAAGCAACTAAGTAATCCATCTTAGACTTCTTAGATGGTATTATATCAAGGTTTGGATTTCCTGAAACTATAATTTTTGCTAATTTCAAGGATTTCATTGGATTTAAAATCTCTGATTGGAATCTCAAGTATGATGTCTAGATATGAAAACTTGCTCAAACTATTACCCTCAAGGTAATTCCCTTGCTAGGTCAACTAACAAGAAATTGATTGGGATAATGAAAAGGATGATGGAGATGAACTATAAGAAGTGGCATACGAAGATCAAGAATTCTCTTTGGGATGAAAAAATTACACCTATGAGAGAAATAGGTAATTCTCCCTTTGTTTGTGTATATGGTAGAATGGCTAGGCTCCCATTATCGCTTGAATTTCCTTCATTAGAATTATCCCAACAGATGGAATTAGAAGATGAAGATGACATAACATTTAGGATGGTGGAGTTAGATATGCTAGAAGAATTAAGGTAGTCTATCGGGATTAGAGTAGAATAACAATAGAAGATGTCCAAGCAATGGTTTGATAAGAATCCAAAATGTGGAGTTTCAAAGAGGGAGACCTAGTTATGAGACGAGATGCATACAGAGACAAAATAGGATTCTAATCCAAATTTTATGCACTATAGAGTGGGTTATACATAATTGCAACTTTTAAGAAATCCAATTCATTTAAGCTATCAAACCTCAATGGGGAGGCACTCCAAATCCCATTCAATGAGATTTACCTTAAACCATCATATTGGGGGAGTTGGGTTGCATGTTGTAAATAGTAGTTTTGAAGGTTCTCATGCTTTCCTTTGGTTGGTCTTACTTTCTTATTGGAGGGTACCTTCTTTTGTCTCTTTTTTTTTTAATCCATAATCAAGATGCCCTCCCTCAATCCGTTAAAAGGTGATATTCCTTGAATAAATGTTGTTTTGTACAAGTTTTTGGCCTCTTTTTACAATTACCACGAGTTAGCAAAGTCCCAGATTTTTTTTTTGGAAGATCTACCGAAAGGAAATGAGCCCACAAATCAAAGGAGCAATGTAGTATAGAAATCATAAAATCTGCGGATCAATGGAAAGACTTATGGAGTAGAATGTTATGTGAAACCTTGGGGATATAGTTGGGGTGGTTTTAAGAACTTCAAGATCAATCACAAGATATATATTGAATCCTTGACCAATGAATGCAAACGACCAATAGTTCGATTCAACTTGTAGGAAGATGTCTCGTAAAAGTCACCAAAATCTTGTTAAATAAGAACTCATGATTATCTAGAAAAATTACTTCAAATTCTAAGACTTATGCAGCGAGGAGAAAAGAATCAGAAAAAATAAGACACATGGAAGCAAGAATCACATTAGACCAGGGATCAAACGAATAATATACCACGGAAATTAGAAAATCTACAGAACAAGGGAAAATCCTTTGAGAGTGTAAGTTGCAGAAAAGGCATTAAAGCTAAATAGGATCTCAGAGTGTAGAAAAGTGCAAGTTTTGAAGCAAAATAAAGAATGGAACGTGGGATGAAGAGAAAATCCATGAGGAGATTCAAACCCGCATAGGGTTAATAGGATGTAGAAGAAAGAAAATTGGAAAATCCGTAGGGAAAAGTAGTCTTCGGTACAAAGTGAAAGCTGTGAGAAGTAAGGATTAAATGAAGCATAATGAGGAAGTGGGAAAAACCATGAAAGGAAAATCAAAGTCATAGAACAAGAATTAAATCATGAATCAAGGGTAGAGGTAGAGAAACAAAGCCACATATCATCGAAAATATGTCAAATAGTTCTGAAAATCGTAAAAGATGTATGCAAGGTTGTGGATAATCTAAAATATGTTGAATGAAGAAACGTTGCACTCACATCATTTGAATGTCAACCATCCCCAAAAACAAACAATAAATCTTGGACTGCATAGCCCTCATTCCTAGACGGTCTCATAGAGTGTGTTTCAAGCAACCTTTGACACTCATATTTGGTGTGCAAAATTGAATAGTGATTGGTCCTTGGTGGTTGGAAATGTGGTTGTTGTTCTTCATTACTGGGCACGTTCCAATCTCCTCTCTATATATGTTTCTATAAATATAATTATAAGGGCACAAGTTAATGGTATTTTATGATTGTTTAGAGATATGACCTTTTGAATGTTAAGCTTATGCTCGCAAGCATCTGTAATGCATTTTTGAAGTTTCACTCACCTCTGATATGTGGAATTATGAATGAATAATGCCTTGACAATTTTTTAAGTTTTATCTATGTCCTTTGAATGCATACATATATGATGTGAATACCTCGTTCCTCTTGTAATATTTCGGTCTTATTGTGATAATTATATTTAGAGTGTTTGTGCGCATTTAGATCTCTTCACATGCTAAGTTACATTTGTGTACATATAGCTAGAACTAAACCCTATTTTAGTTTTTTTATCACCTTTCTTTATTTCAGCATTTGCCCTTCAAAACCCTAGTCCCTTGGAAATCTTAGGTTAAAAATAGTTGGTAGTAGTTTGTAGTGTTGGCTAGATTATTTGCAATGAGATAGAGTAGAAGAAATTGACCTTCTCTAGATATTGAACTTAAAGGTTCCATTGTACCACACTTTGAAGGTCATTTCATGTTTCAGTAAGGTGTTGAGCTTGGCCTTAGTAATGGGTGAAATATCAAGTAACAACATGTACCTCAGGTCTTTAGGGATGATTCTCTTGCATCTAGCTCCCATGATGTTGTTGGAAGAGGTTTTATGACATCTCAACAACCCTTCATGTCATATTACCTTATCTTGTGCTTCTCACACAACTTCCCTTTGATTTTTTGTGGTTTTCATTTCCATGCATGCTTCTTATCATGTTTACGTGGCAATGAATCCCTTTCTTACTTCTTGGTGTTATCTTTCCCTTTCTTGGAATATGAAGTATATTTATTTCCCCTACATTTAAATCTTTCTTTAATCTTGACTGCATATTGGTAAGCTTCCCTGAGAGTATTGATGTCTGCAAACTCCATCTCTTCTTCGATGTATTGTCACAACCCACCACAATATTTGAGAATTTGATGCTTCTTGGTGTCTCGTGTGCTAGACCCACTTTTGCCAATAGGGTATGAAACTCATTGATGTAGTTGTACACTATCTGATCACGAACTTGACACAACTGGTACATTTTCTTAAACTGGTCCTCGTAGGTCTGAACACTACATAATATTCTTATCTGATGGCCTCAACAAAATCACTCCATATTTCTGGAGGTTTTGTATTGGCCGTTACATAATCATTATCATCCTCTTACAGGCAGTATGATTCCTACCATTTTTTGATGTGAAGAGATGCTTTCTAAAGTGCATACATTATATTTTCACCATCATAAAAGTTATTTATAGAAAAATATGATTATAGTTGGTCGAGCCATTTATCCAACTCATCAACATCATATTTTCCTTCAAAATTCATAATGTCAAAATTTATTTGTACCATGAATGATATTGGGTCCATAAGGGCATTTTTGATGTCGGTGCAGTCGCAGAGGTGGGGCTAGTTGTAGGCATCACCTGAGAGAGGACATCAACTAAACATGTCATCATTTCCCTCCTCTTCTTCTCAAGGGCTTCATCAAGCATTTCTCTGAACGGATCTCCTATTTCCTCTTGCATTTTTTGAGGTCGTTTAAAGCAACAAAGAAGGTAATCCGAAGGGTCGCAAGTTTAGAAATCTTGCTTCTAGTTTTCGTATTCTAACCTTGTGCATTCTGACATGTAAGAGTGGAAAACTCCATAAATCATGGTTTGGATCATTGAAAAATATTGGGGTACGGGACACTTGCATAAATTAGACTATTTATTATCTTGTATCAACTACCAATTGCGATTTTGTTTAAGACATAATGTCTACGCTAATAATAGAGGGAAAATATGGTATCCCTTTAACATCCCCTACTTTTTATAGGTTTGAAATGTGTTGCTGTTGGATTGGTATTTTGAAGAAGGATGGAAATTTCCTTGCAACTTGCAATGCATCAAAGAAAAGATAACAAGTTATCTAAAGACTAAGGAAAAGTGACCACAGTCCTGAAATTGATTTCATACACTCTAGCAAATGACCATTTATGTACCAATTTCAAATATAGTTGAGCATTTCGGAAACATACATTGTGTTTTTACAATATGCGAACTTGCAGTTTAATTCAACTCATTAATTAAACTTATTTTGTTGGCATATCATTGACGAATGTCTGTACATTCAAACCATCTGGTATATTGTCGTTTGAATCCTATTTTTGCATGCACTTTAATCATTCATGCTCTTTATGATCTAGATTAACTCCTTAGTTATACAATTAGGTCTAAATCAGTAATTCTACAAGAATTAAATATGATTTGTTATATATGTTATGGTTAGTCTAGTATAATTATTAGTGCAAAACATGTTTGTAAATCATGTGCGTTTTCTCAAACCTTTTATTAATTAAATAAATATTTAGATTTTAATGCGGGAGTTTTAAAAATGTATATATAAATATATTCATTTCATCAAAATCAACTATATCATCTATAAAACTATTCTCCAGCATTAAGTACATTAACATTTAATTTTAAAATTATTCAAAGATATATAAAGGGTTGTAATCCAATTAGTGTGGATGGTGGTTAAGTACATTGTCACACCATCAGTACAAAGAGATACAAAAGATATAAAGTCAACATTGCAAATTTGATAGAATTGATATCTTGACACTAAACCAATTTATTCATATATTTACAACCAATATAAAAGGTAAACCACTTGCCTCATTAGAGAGATAATGCCTCCCTACATCAAAATAACTCTTATCATCGTTCAATGTATGCCAAGGAAGTCCCTCCAAGTACTTATATTTGCCATGGTCCACCAGCATCCTCTTTCCTTTCCTCTTAGTTCTTCTTCTTGCCAGTAGCTGGAGTAAACTAACTTTACATTTAAATTGCTTTATGGAGTAAAGGACCCACTGTGGAATTAGGAATCTGAATTGTAGCTTGATGATCTTAAGTAATGATGAAGTGTTTGGTTATTTGCAAAAGTGGTCATATCATAGCTGCCATGTGTTAACATCGTCAAATAAAACATTCACCTTTTTCTCAAAGATGTCTCAGAAAGTATAGACACTGTCATGTTCTTATTAAAAAGCATGTTATTGTATACCATGCAACTTAAAAAAAAGCCTAGAATTGAGATTTCACAAATGTACCAACTCAGTCTGCCATCTCTAAACAATTTATCATACATCTATCCTCATACTAGTATGTTAGAAAAATTGCATAGATTGTACTGGAAATACAAATATTTACTTACACATTATCAAGGAAGATATTCAAGCACTTGTTTTGAGGGGAAATTTTTTCTTTCATCAGCTTAGAAATTCTCTGCCTCTCATAGATTTATATCATAGCTGCTGCTTCACTTTGACATGACCTCACATGCCAAGTTCCTTGCTCAAATGAGTATTTCCATAACTCTGTCCACCTGTTCAATTAATTTTGTCTGAATTTGGACTTTGTACCAACATATTTGATTTGAAAATATTTGAAGTACATCCACCCATAATTCCATGGATTATATTCCTCAATCATACACATTATATAATTACTTCATATTTCTCATCCCAGTTGTATCAAGTGGTAAAGACCTGTTGGTTATATAAGTTTTGGGGTTTTGGTTTTGATTCTCTTAGATGCCAATATTCTTATATTTAGATTTTACTAGAAAATATCCGATTCTTCTTATAATGATATGATTTCATTCATTGATATTCAAAGCAAGTCCAATTAACTTATATTCTGAGTTTTTTTAGAACTATGGTTTTTGTTTTGAATTTTTTTTATAATGAATGTTTTCAGTCTGTTACTAAACTTAATTTTATGGAAAAAAACCTTGAAATTTATACGAGGTTTTTTATTACCAAATTTTTGAGTCTACTACTGAACCCATCATCAAGAAAAATAATTCTAGTATAAGAAAAACTAAAAAGTTATCTGAAAAATTATGTTGGGAATAATAAACCTTCCCACTATGGAGTTACAATAGAATCCTAGTGGATTGGCAATTCCTGATTTTTAATTTTTTATTTGTTTTCATTTAATCTCCGACTTTTTACAAAAGTTGGAGATGGAATTGGAGTGACACCCTGACATTGATTAACTCTATGGATCGATACTACCACTAATTTTTTTCCCTTGAAAAATCATTGAATCCCATGAAAGAAAGGACGATGAATTACGTGGAATACTCATTTGAGCAAGAAACTTGACAAGTCCGGAATTATTCTTCACTCTCAAATCACAAAACTCGGCTGCAATACATCTGTTGAACCTGAAAATATACATCATCTGGATTAAGTTCTTTTCATTTAGTAATTTTTCTATATTCTAAATTCTTGAATCTTGGAAATTCTTTCATTTCCCTAACCAAAGACTAGGACAATTGCACTTTACAATATGAATCTTGACATGCCCAAAGCAATAATTAAATAGACGATTGCAAGTTTTGATCTGTGTAGGCCAAGGAATAAATAGGAAATTAACGCAAGTATGAATTTTATGTATTATTTTACACTCAATAGTTGAGCCACCTCTTAAGCAAACACACAATCAAAAAACTTAAAAGTATAGACAACGTACCTGGCAACAAGCAATCATCTTTTGTCAACATGACCTAGTTTTACATTTTTTTTTGACCGTGGCTACTAGCTTTCAATATATCATATTCAACAATCTTGAGTGCATGATTAAGGAAATAGAATTTTCAGTCCTGAATTGAGGATGCAAATCAACTCCCCATACATAGATGTTTTCTGTTAGAAATGCCATTAGGGTGTCATAACACAGGAAGTGAAATGGGATGAGGAAATTGAAAGGTAGTTCTTAACTTTCACAAAGGTCGATGAAACTCCCTGTGGACTTTGGGGTGCTCACTGCATGCATGAAGCGTTGGTCTTTCCTCGATAAATGAATAGGTACCGTTGTGGGCCTGTTCTGGTGTGTGATTTTCAAACTTTCAACTTGACAGGAAAAGTAATGTTTTAAAATACCGTGTGGATTTGAAAGCGTAGGTTCAGATGCATGAATGATTGGCCTAAATTTAATATATGCTACCATGATGGCCATTTTTGTTCAACTACTCCAAGGTTTTGTTACTTCCTTCTTAACCTCATTATGCATCGTATGAGCCAGTCTTCCATCCAAAATCTTTCCACACTTCTCTTAAAAAATCGAGTATGTAATTCCTCAGCCAACTGATTCCAGGATACCTTTCGAGCAAAAGGATTCAAGAATTCAAATGAGGATTTCTTTCCTAACAATTTTATGAGGGTTTGGAAACAACCTATGAGGAACACGTTCTTTTTAGTCTAAAAGTAGAGGTGAAATCTCGGACATGGTTGAGCAATTTGGCACACCAACATTGGGTGGACTTTGATTCTAAGTGCGATATATCACAAAATGGGTAGAACTCCACAATGTCATGCCTACATGTTTCCCCTGCAAGATGCTCGAATGCCATTACAATGATGGAGTTACCCTCAACATTATTTTTTACCCTCACCGTGTCTAAATAGAAATTACTTAGCATCACAGATTCACTATCTTGGTCATGAAGAAGTGTTACGTAAACACCTTGGGGATAGAGACTATTTGTAAATATGTAACACTCTTCCCTAAAGAGAATTAAGTTTTATTTTCTTCTAATAACTGACATCTTATGTAACCTCTGGGAGACTTTCTTATAGGTATGATTGACAACATAGAGGTTCTACACATGTCCATAGTTTCATTATGGCTTGAGAATGCAACCCTTAAAAGTAAGATCAACACATATTTTTGATTATGGGAATTATACCACATCATGATAGACCAGGTGATATTGAAACTCAAGGGCATATGTCCATGGATGATCAATTGCATGGGATAAATGTAATCTTCTTTGCCTAGGATTTGCAAAAAGTCACGCTCACCATTAATTTATGGGTAGAGATGTGCCTTGTAAATGGTGCAATAGGCTATTGATCATCGACATTGTCTATGAGACTTCCTCTACACCAACCATGAGGTCTGTCATTAATTTGTTGTCAAATTTAATCAGTATACTGGCCCATGTGTGGGATCCCAACAACCCAAGCTTCCATATTATTATCCTAGGGCTATTTCAAGAGTTAGAACTTGCAGACATTTACTACATGTAAAATGACTCATGTGCTGTTAACTATCCATGTGTCTCAAATGCCTTACTAATGCAGAAGTTGCCACTTATCGACATTGGCTACACCGAGACGTTGAGGGGATTATTTTCAAAGTCAATCTCTAGAGTTACCTTTACCTTGGATGACTACAATCGAATGTATCAAGCTCCTTTTTCCTCCGAATCGATACTCTAGAATGTTAGGTTCCCTCTAGGTTCTTTATTGAGCCTCTATTTTGGGAATCATGTGATGACTCTCCCATCACAAATTCGCTTCTGGATCCAAAAGGTCTTACATGTTGACCAATTATGATATTTCTTGATTTTAGTTGTGGTCCCATCTTGACATGTATCTTCCAATACTTATCATCTAGCATACATTCATCCAAGTTGCATCTAAAACCCACATGTTATAGGTAAACTGTGGAGATCTTGAACTCATGACCTAATTACCACCTAAGGAGTGTTGTAGAGTTCTAGCCACGATATTGTCGACACACAAATTTGTAATAGTAAAAATACAAGAATAATTGTTTTAATTACATTTTTTGATACATGACAACACAATGTGTTATTCAATCATTATGATAACACTTAACATCACATTTAGCCATAATAGAACAAAACCTCAACCCACATTGGGTTTGTATACACGACACCACACGATTAACACTTCAGAATTAACGTATAACACATGAGATGCTAAACACAAACAGTATAGCCACATGGATAGCAATGAACAATGTACAGTGATGCACATCAAGGCCACCTTTCCCCAAATGACAAAGGCACAACATAATTATTTAACTACAATAGGTAACCTCACATATAGGCACCATCCATGGACACATACACTTTCTTAGTTTACATATGTTATTACAGTCCTACATATGTCGTTATTGACCTATAATTAGACTTGAAAGATGCACTTATGCATGCAATCCTGTACATTCTAGGATCTTTAAACTACAGTACATTATCTTCTATTTTATTTACACATTTCACTTGTACATGATTCCCTCGAAGGTTTGTATTATCTCCACAAATTATGGCACAAATTCAAAATGTCAAAATAGCCTGATTGTTGATAGGAACATTTATTGCTACCCACATGAGGCTACAAAAGGTGATTCGTTCTAAGGATTTGTTTTCGACAGTTGCATGTTTGTTTAGTTTTGCACAAACATTATCTCAGTTAGATAACAAGAAGGTTCACATGAAACAGAGATCAAGTTTACCTTACTTCAAGATGTACAATAGATTACATGTTCCTTTCAACAACGGTAGTAACTCTCTTATAGGCACCATCCATGAGTTACAACTACTTTCTGGGTTTCCATATTTGTTACAACTAACCATACATTTTAACTACTTCCCTTAGATACTTAGTTTGCATTGATCACTGATATGCAGTAGATGATTTGCCTCGAGTCTTATTTAAAGGGTCAGATCCTACAAGTTTCATTTTTCTTATTTTTGGTCATTTAAAAATCTTGTTTATACCATGTTCCAGGGGTGTGGTGATTATCTCTTTGTCCCTCATCGTAATCACAATGTTGTACCCTTATTATTGACTAGGTTAACATATGTATCATATCAAGAGACTACTAGTGTTTGTTCTATGGATTTGTTTTCTAAGTTGCATGATTTAGTTTGGTTTTGAAATTTACATCAGTTGGAACAAGGAAGGTTCACATGAAACAAAGGAATTTTATTAGTTCAAGAGCAAATATCCTCTACATGTTTTTTCCCCCTATTAGCATTTAATTACCATTAGGTTGACTTCTATTTTGACTTTTAGGTTATTACAACTAACCATATATTCTAGCTTCTTCACTAAAAGACTTAGTCATCAAGATCCTAAGGAGTATGATTTCATACCCAACCAAGTTTGGATTTATTCATGGGCAATTTAAGTATTAGATGCGTATTACAAGGTGATATGTAGTTATAGTTTTATACACCCTATGATCTTCTAGCGACTACCCTTCTCACTAGACAATATATATTAATTTGTAATTCATCCTAATTCTTATAAGAGGTCCACATTCGACTAATTTCCATTATACTGCATAAAGAGGGCCTACACCATACCAAAAGGATAAACTATAGAAAACAATTATGCTTACCTACACAACTTATACACAACTAGAACACTCCTGCCATGATAACACCCTATTTGTTAGAGAGAAAGGGATTCAAATTCATAGGTTTCATACATAGGTATCTTACAACGTGGATTCCACTCATGTTTCAAATCCTCATTTCATTAGTACATAACATGTTTAACGCCAAGTCTATGGGATGAATCACGAGTTTTAATTTACATTAGTTCAACACCTCGTTAGGACCAAGTCTAGAGGTTAATACTAGATACGAGATTTACAAGTGAAACACAAGGGCACAACCCATCATCACAAGATTCTATCGAAGCACGACACTAGAGAGAAGAACTATTAGTTGGTAAACACTAGCACTCATACTTAGGATGGTCATGGTCAGAGTGGGGATCACTCAATATGGAAGAAATCTCAAGTTGTTCTCAACTGTCTAGTGTCAAGGCTCACCTACTAGTCATGCAATAATCAAGAGAAGATGAAGAATTGAAGGGGTTTAAAGCACAATTCCATTTTAATCTATTTATATATAGAGATATACTTCTTTCTACCATACATGATGTAAGTTTCACAATATTGCTATAAATGAATTCAAGAAGAACATTAAGGAAAATTTGGCTAACTCTTAAAAATCGACAAGGAACAATTACAAGTTTATTTAAACTTCATGCATGACAAGGACAATCCTTTATTTGAAAGTAGATAGGAAAATGACACTTCAATATATATATATATATATATATATATATATATATATTCCCATTAACATATATAAATTATAACAATACAAAAAATGAATTACACCCACGTCATTTCGCCATCTTACATGCATCCTGCAAAACCATGCGAGCACGAGTCAACGAAAATTGTTGGCATGACATCCACCTAAATATAACATAATTAACATTTTTAGTTTTCATTTACATAACCAATATAATTTACTCGTGACAAGAGATGGTTAAAGACATATTCATTTCATTTCTTAAGTAAGGGAGGAGAGATAAAGGGATACAAAAGAGAGAGAGAAAAGAGAAGCACTATTTTTTAAAATGTTAGATTCCACACAACAAGCCCCAAGAGAGAGTTTCATATATTTAATTATAAGTGTCAATAATTTTTTTCTTAACTAGGGTCATGTGACCTTATTTTACATTTTCTACTAGTTGTGAAAATGTCCAATTTTGGCTCGGAGGCTAAAGATCCACGTTTGGAAACCAACATCTAATAGGAAAATGCACAACAAGTAAATTTTTACGTGTACTCACATATACCGAAAATTCAGAGGAACTGACAGAGTTCAGAACTAGTGAATGGTTTGTAAAGAGCGGCTAGTTTTTTAGGGTCATTGGTCATAATTGGCCAGTTGCAAAAGCAACTTATTTTAGCTCAAGGGCTAAGAAACCATGTCTAAAAAATAACTTCGAATAAATGAATTCTTAAGGAAATAATTCCTACATGATCTCCTATATATCGATAACTAACTGGACTCGATAGAACAGAGAACAGAAAAAGGAGTGACGAATGACGATTGGTTTTCAAGAGTCACTGGTTGTAATTGGTCCAGTTTTACCTAGCCAAAAAAGCAACCAGAGGCATACAAAACCCTTTTTCCAAACTAGCTACAAATGTGTTTTTCCCCAAACTGAAAGTTGCAAGCAATTGTCTAGTAGAAATACTAGAGGTTTGCGAAGGCGGAAAAGTGATCCTTCACTCAAGGTCCAAATGGTGAGCTGAAATGAAAACCAACTTTTCACTTTTAGCAGCTCCCTAAAACTGCAAAATGGGGTAACATGGCTCCAAGAGGGGTGGAGATGAGAGCAAAAATGGTCAATGAGGATTAAACTAAGGCTTGATGTGACTCCCCACATAACAAGGGGCACAAACGAAACTTAACATCTCTTTTACGGGTTACATAAGGTTATTTTGCGAGTCTCAGAATATTACATTTTTCTAACTTTGCAAGGTAGACAAAAATAATTGTTTTATTTAACGACTCAATATCAATCTCTCCAGTACCAGTGGACATGACAACTATCAATTTTGATACAAATTTTTAGCAAATCATCTGAGAAAGGTTGTGGTAGCAACCACGGTTAACTGGTCAAGGGTTGTAAATCAGCTACGTAAGTCACAAGGTGGAGTTTTATTGCTTTACGCTATTTAAGTTTGGTTAAATATCTAATTGTATAATTATCCAGTGGTTTAATATTCTATTATATTGCAAATGAAGAACAAAAATACGAAAATTAAAGAAGATGAAGGTAAAGGAGACCATGCCTGGAAAATATTAGCGTCCGTAGTGTATGAGGTTCTCCAAGCCGGTTCACCCGCACTCCACAAGGCTTCAAATCTCTTTTAACATTTCGTCAAACAATTCACGTTCATCCACAACCCCTCCATGACGACATACAGATATCATAGATCACTTGGAATTTACCAAAAAAAATTGCTGCTCATTATGTTTTGACGATTGTCTAGGGTCTGCTTAAGTCTTCATAGTGGACATGGGATGGGAGATTATTGGAAATGTTGTGACTTTATTGCTTAAACTTGTCGATGGCTCTTGCTTGAGCAACCAAAGGTGTTTATAACCAGCCAAAATATGTGTAACATAATACCCAACATAAACCAAGAGAAATATATCCCTCTCTAAGGCATCTTACTAAACAAATCACAAGACTGTGTTGCCCAAAATAACACTTGCTTCTACGCTTTTCTTGCATATCTTCCAAGAACTTAGAACTAATACATATTTAAAAAAATATCATCCCTCTACTAATCTGGGTGTCATCCTGACCCAAATCAAAGCTCTTATTTAACTGGGTCGAAAATCCTTTCAAGCACATTGTCATTTCATTTTTTTGAGAACAATGTTCTGCATAACCTACAAAAAAAGATTAGTCCATGAAACTATGATTGGTTGAGGAATTTATTCTAGAAGTTTAACGGTCAATACAAAGCACCATTTTGTGCAAATCTTGCAACCTTGACACTCCATGAGATGAAGTCCAAATGAGGCATTTATTTGATTAATGCTTTTAACCTCATCAGGAACACTATTATGTGCCTATCCTGAGTTCAACGCATCCATGAGACCACATTTTGTTGAGGTAGTTTTTCAACCAGCTAGCGCACCAGGTTTACACTTGCAATAAAAAAATATGATGAAAGAAAGTTGTATCATTCATGCCCTACCAAAATAAACTCTGATTTCCATAGCTACACATCTTTCCCAAAGCTATTATTTTGGTGGAAGGAGGAGGCTGTTGGAAATGGTCCTACAAAGGGTTTCATGTAGAGGAAGAGGTTTCTAGAGATATATTCTTGCATAAGATCCCACTTTTGTTTCCTTAAAAGAGCACTGCCTATATGTATTAATCGATAAACTCAACTACTTGACATAAGAATATAATGAGCAAGATACATAGAGGTAGCCACTGTCATACCTCGAGGAAGGCACTGAAAGAGACAAATTGTATGAAGCACATGTATCGTGGGATAGATAGAAGAAAATCAATACAACAATTCATTATGCCTGAATGCAATGCATCCTAATACTATATCTTCAAAATACTCTGCATACAGATAAAGAGTAGGACACCATTGAGTTGACAGATTTTTTCTACTCATGAGACAATGGTGCAACAAGGTTCATAATACACATACACATTAAGCTCAATCAATTAGAATACAATAAAATAATTGTCACTAGATAATACAGGGCCTGAATTAAGGTTTCAGAGTGCCTTAGGCAGTATCCTCAATAGTCTATGCTTCACCTACATATGAGACAAGACAAGCAAGCGGTAGGAATGCATGTTTCCTCTTAGAGACAATGATAGTATACCCTTTAACTCATTGAATTACAATCTATACAAGGATTTTTTCAAGTCAAATCTATGTGCAGTTATAACAGTAAAAAGAGGTAGATTATCACCAATCGTGAAGTTAGACATATTCATCATGTCTTCGTGTAAAGAAGGATGTTTTAACCCATATGTGGACTGATTTTTCGTATAGGATATTGGGTGAGAGCTATCAACGTTTAGCAACATAGTGAATCCCCAAGGAATGGAGCCACTGAAAATGTTGCTTCTCGACGTTGAAGACCTCTCAACTCGCTCAATTCAAAGATGTCTATTTTGTAGGCATCCGCTGACAGTAGTCGGTGGACACATTCAGCAACTGCAAACCAGATTGCTTTCCAATGTGTTTTGTCAGGGAACTACTAGTGCACCTAGTCTTTTCTCCCCGGAGAATCAATGTCTCTAGTGTCCTAGACTAACAAGTCTGCATATTGTAGAAGTCAGATTGCCTGAAATTGAGGCGTCTCTCAGATTAACCGTAATAACGACATTAAATTTATTGCAAGAGATACCATTCCAATGACATGGATTTTGATGATATCTATTCTAGTGTGTCAAAGCATCAAGAGGTGTTCAAAAGCCAATCTCTAATTGTAATGTCAAGAAGAATTAATAACCTACCGTAAGATGTCAGTGCAGTAGACAAGGAACCTAGCGAGGGTGTAATAGAAGAGCATGAACATCCTAAAGTTCATTCCTACCATGTCATGTACCAGTTCATGCCAAATTCAAGAATTCCACTCGTCAAATCCATGGCACAATTAAATGCCCTACTATGGAATATAAATGGTGAAAGGCGCATCAAATATAGTGCCTGGAAAGCCGACCTTCCATAAACATTTATTGTGCCCCTCCCCATTATGCGCCCTAGGCAACTGCCTAGGTTTCCTAAGGTATGAAACGACTTTGAGATATTGGGTTTAGATTTATTTCTGTGTGTAGGATTGAGTTAACCCATAATGGTACTGATTGAAGGATGGCTATTAACGAGAGATCTATTTAGCAGCTCCGATAACATTGTGTTTAATTAATAATGAACGCTTTGCACTTGTTGCACTATCCAATCACTTATAAATTACAACATTAACATGGGTTTCAGTGTGGTCAACGCCTTAGATCTAAAATAAATTGGTTGTTTTCTTATGCAAGGGAAATAACAGTTCTGAAAGGACATTGAGGATGTCTCTCTCTCCAATTAATGCAATCAACTGATGTTTCATTACACTGTCACATGCACACACACACATTTTCTTTCACACACACGTCTTCACACACTATTAGTACATCTGCACACGTCACACACACACACACACACACTTCACACTACACACACCACACTGACACATTTACACACACACACTTTCTATATTTTTAACCACATATATATATGAGTATATCATATATATATTCTTGTTTTATTTATTATTTATTTATTTTTCTATATATCTTAATATTTTATAAAAGTGATAGTTGAAAAGGGCTGCTCACCGAAAGAATGGGGGAACTAGGTGCAGGGTCACTGCATCCCCCTCCCCTTCTAAAAGCATCATCCTTGATGCGAGCACAATTCCAAGGTTAGAAGAGGTACTCATGAGTAAGAAGGAAATAAGCAATGAATTATCTCAGGGAACGAAGAACTATGTTGCTAAAAGTGCAACCAAAAGGAAGAGGGCATAGGGACCAACAATTTACTGAATGTTCTGTGAAGACTGGTAGTTCCAGCTTTATACTTTATTACTCATTTTTTAATGTTTTCCCTTAACACCATTTCTTAATCTCAATCCCTTAATATTTAATTGTTTATAGGATTGCAATTGATTTATTTTATGTGGGTACCCATCAGAAAATTACATGACGATGTCACACCAGGTCCTGAACACACATACTAATGGTCCATAAGACATATAACTTCATACATAATTTCACCATTTATACCACATCACAAGAACTGAACCAAACCACGGAAAGGAACATACATGGACCACATAACATAGTAGTTGCCACACACATATGCCCGAAAAATTAGTACTCATAACATATACATACTTTACCAACATGTAATTCCCAAAAGTTCAGATATAAAGGTTTCAAAGAAAGTCGAAACCATAAATGAAGCTACATAGTGTCAAAATGGAATCAACATCATACCACCAATAAGGATCATCAATCCTCAACATCACAAAACATAACCAAACTCACATGAGTACACATAAATCATAATACCAACTCCATTTACCTCCCAATCAAAGCATCATGAAAATAACTTCATATACCTCCCAAAGCATCACAAAAAAACTCCTATATACCTCCCAAATAATCACAAAACATCTCCATATACCTCCCAAAGACATCACAAAACAACTCCATATACCTCCCAAAGCATCACAAAACAACTCCATATACCTCCCAAAACATCACAAAATAACTCCATATACCTCCCAAAGCATTTAAAAACAACTCCATATACCTCCCAAAGCATCACAAAACAACTCCATATACACCTCCCAAGCATCACAAAACAATCTCCATATACCTCCCCAAGGACATCACAAAATAACTCCATATACCTCCCAAAGAATCAAAAACAACTCATATAGCCTCCCAAATCATGACAAAACAATCATTGTGGAAACCTCCAAAGCCGATCACCTCAAACAACCAGCATCGTCACCTTTATTTATCAAAAAATAACTCCATATACCTCCCAAGCATCAAAACATATCTCCGTATCGGGTCATTCACCAAGAGTAACATAAAGACAATTTTCTCCTTTTAGCTCCACCAAAGATGTCAGTCACCCTATAGCCCTAGGCACATAGAGTCCAGAACACCTCTAACCCAAGTGACATAATAACTTGTGGTTCAACAACCCACTAGTTATATGTAACTCCTTGGGGCATACCCCCATACAAGGAAGCGGGGTCCCATAGGTACTAACCAATCCTTAGTGAACCCATGTCCCTATTGCAACACATAATGACATTAGAACCAACATTCCAAAACAATAAGTGAAATTTCCAAGTGGCATCAAATTCAATCACTTTGGGCCAAGAAAGAAAATAAATTGAAACTCAAGGAAGAATTTTAACTTAATTTTAAATTTCAATCAAATCAAAATAAATGGCTAATTAGCCACAATTAGTGTAAAATCATCATGTTAGTGCAACTATAAAATAAAATGCTCAAAATTGCAAATGATAACTCAAGGAAATGTTAAATAGAACAATTTGATGGTTCTAGAAAAGGGAGATAAAAGAAAACTTAAATTTACGAATAAAATACGTATAGAGAAATAACACATCATAATCATTGTGTGGCCTTATATGACCACCAAAGGGGTACTCATGGAGTTGCTGAGCACTCGGATCATCGAGCCTCAGCTCCACAAATATAACATGTCAAACAATATAACTTGGATCATCATCTCTTCCTCGGAATATATCCCTAAATTCTGTCTGAATACTCCCACAAGGCTCAACATAGTCTCAACATAGTATGAGAGGGAAGGGTACATAGTTACCATCTACTGAGCCTAAAGTGTTCATAATACACAATATACATGGTGCTCCGTTGGGAGAAGTGTCATGCATACCAAATGAACAGGAGTGGGATTTTAATTCTATGTAAGAATCCACTCCCTATCTCATACTCGGCTCGAGTGACTGGTCAAGGGTACACCAATGCATAGGTACACATAGGTCATTTAAACGATAACCATATAGGGAGAGAGAAAGGAACAACTCGACATCTATCTATTGAGTCTAAGGTGTTCAAGAAACACAATATATATATGATGCCCATTGTGCAATGTGCCATACATACCAAAAAACCAGAAGTGGATTTTCAGTGTATGTAAGAATCCACTTCCTATCTTGTACTTAGCTCGAGTGACTGGTCAACGGTACTCATTTCCTCTCTCCACGCATACACTTTTTACTGATTGCTTCCCTTAGGGTCAGTTAGTGTAAGGTTCAAAACATAACACATCACTACATTACTAACAAAATGGTGATTCATGTGCATTAACCATAACATCTTACATATGGTATATATAGAGGGTATAACATAGTCATTACTGTTACAATTTTTAACACATCTCATTTCCACATAACGCACCCCAAGTGTAAGTACAGTACAATAGGGGTTATATGATCACCACATGTCCATAATTCATGACACGAATTCATCAAATAGCACACAAAAAATATGTATGATGATCATAAGGACTAACATCACAACATGGCAAAAAATTGCAATACAACATGGTGACACAACACGATACATCACAACACGGTGGTGACATCATTATATGATCCAATTCACTATGCAACACTTTTTTCATACAAAAAATTAGCACACATACATTTCACAGAATAAAAAACCTTCCAAAACTATGTTACAATTTTTAACACATCACATTTCCACATAACGCACCCCAAGTGTAAGTACAGTACAATGGGGGTTATATGATCACCACATGTCCATAATTCATGACACGAATTCATCAAATAGCACACAAAAAATATGTATGATGATCATAAGGACTAACATCACAACATGCAAAAAATTGCAATACAACATGGTGACACAACACGATACATCACAACACGGTGGTGACATCATTATATGATCCAATTCACTATGCAACACTTTTTTCATACAAAAAATTAGCACACATACATTTCACAGAATAAAAAACCTTCCAAAAATTGACATTCCACAATAACATTCTTTTCACATAACAAGGTGACACATCACACATGAAATTATCATTGAGTTCATGAAAAAGAGAGTGGATACTCTAATCACGAAACACATCAACATCATAACAAATCAGCACTAAGTGGCATGCATAACATGTTCGTTCATAAGTTCACAAGTGCAACATTGTTCACATCACATTACTCTTCTCATCTCCACCACCACCATACACAATCATCACAACTCCAATCAATCCCAGAGGTTTTAGAGCATGAACCTTTTCTCTGATACCAAATGTAATTCCCACAAATTTGACACACAAATACAACACTAAAAATACTAGAATAATTTATTTGACTTCCATTGCTTGATACATGACAACACAAGGGATCGCTTAGGACAATGCATAACACATGAGATGTTTACACAAATATTATCCCACATAGATAAAATAAAAAATACATGATGCACATAAAGGCCACCTTTCCCCAAATGACAAGGCACAACATACTTATTGAACTATGATATAAATCCCGCATAGGCACCATCCATGACAACACTTTCCTGGTTTACATATTTATTACATTCATATTTCATTATGACCTTAATTATTTGAAAACACTTATCATGAAGTCCCTCATTCCTATTTAAACTAGACTACAATATCTTTATCTTTCTTAACATTTTACTTGTAATGGATCCATCTGTCTTTTCTCTTTTCTCTTATCACAATAGAATCATGTAGCGTGATTGTTGATAGGAACATATGTACATATATGAGGCTACTAGTGTTTTTTCTAAGGATTTTTTTTCTAAGTAATATGATTGTTTGGTTTTGCAATTTACCTCAGTTACAACAAGGGAGATTCACTTGAAAACAAGGAATTTTATTAGTTCAAGAGTAAATAGATTACATGTCCTTTTAATATTAGTATTTAATTACCAGGGTTACTCTATTTTGATTTTAAGCTATTACAACTAACCGTATATTCTAACTTCTCCAATAAAATACTTATTCATCAAGATCCAAAGGATTATGATTTCATACCAAACCAATTTTGGATTATTCATGGGATATTTAAGTATTATATGCATATTACAAGGTGATATGCAGTTATAATTTTATATACCCCATGATCTTCTAACGACTTCCCTTCTCTCTAAACAATAAATATTAATGTGTAATTCATCCTAATTCTCATAAAAGGTACACATTAGACTAATTTCCATTAACATTGAAGAAGGCCTACACCATACCAAAGGATAACTATGGAAAAATATTATGCTTACCCCACGACTTATACACCACTAGAACACTCCTGCCATGATAACACCCCTATTTGTGAAGAGAAAGGGATTCAAACTCACAGGTTTTATACATAGGTATCTTACGACATGGATTCCACTCATGTTCCAAACCCTCATTTCATAAGTACATAACATGTTTACCGCTAAGTCTATAGGATGAATCATGAGCTTTAATTTACATTAGGTTTAACAAATCGTTAAGACCAAGTCTAGAGGTTTATACTAGATATGATATGTTTCAAGCAAAACACAAGGGAACAACCCATCATCATGAGATTCTATCAAAGCACGACACTAGAGAGAAGAACTATTAGTTGGTAAACACTAGCACTTGTACTTAGGAGGGTCATGATCAGAGTGGGGATTAGTCAATATGGAAGAAATCTCAAGTTGTTCTAAACTATATAGTGTTAAGATTCACCTAATAGTCATGCAAAAATCAAGAGAAGACGAAGAATCGAAGGGGTTTAAAGCATAATTCCATCTTATTTTATAAAGATATACTTATTCCTTACATACATGATGTAAGTTTCACAAAATTTCTATAAATGAATTCAAGAAGGACATTAAGTAATATTTGGCTAACTCTTAAAACTTGACAACAAGGAACAATTACAAGTTTATTTGAACTTGATGCACAACAAGGACAATCTTTTATTTGAAAGCATATATGAAAATGGTACTTTACTATAAACATTACAATACATATATTTTTTCCCATTAACATATATGAATTATAAAAATACACAAAATGAATTACACACATGTCATTTTCGTCATCTTACATGCATCCTGCAAAACCATGTGAGCATGAGTCAGCGAAAATTACTAGCATGACATTCACCTAAATTTAGCATAATTAACATTTTTATTTTCCATTTACATAAGCAAAATAATTTACACACAACAAGAGAGGGTCAAAGACATCTATTCATTTCATTTCTTAACTAAGGCAGGAGAGAGAAAGAGATAAGGAAGAGAGAGACGAGAGAAGCACTATTTTTCCAAAAGTTTGATTCCACACAAAAACCCACAAGAGAGAGTTCATACAATTAATTATAAGTGTCAATAAGTTGTCACGACGGTTTATTGTCTTGACTAGGGTCCTACAACCTTATTTTACGTTTTTTACTAGTTGCAAAAACGTCTAATTTTGGCTTGGAGGCTAAAGAACCATGCTTGAAAACTAAATTTTGATGGGAAAATGAACAACAGGTAATTTCCTATGTGTAGTCCAATATACCAAGAATTCATAGGAACTGACGGAGTTATGAATAGACAAATAGTTTGGAAACAACGACTAATTTTCCAAGGTCATCGGTCATAATTAGCTAGTTGCAAAAACAACTTATTTTAGCTCAAGGGCTAAGAAACCACGTCTAAAAACTAACTTTGGATAGATGAATTATCAACAGAATAATTCCTACATAATCTTCTATATATCGAGAATTCACTGGAGTCGATGGAACAAAGAACTGAAAAATGGGTGACGAACAACTACTAGTTTTTAGGAGCCACCGGTCGTTGATGGGTCATAAATTCCAACCATTTAATCAACATGTTCAAACATTGATGTCATTATAATCTAAGGATGTGTTCAAGGATGTATGCAAAGAAGTGATATGCAACCCATTACTATGGTTGTTCTCTTTTTTTTGGGGGGTTCTACTTAGTATCGTTTATGTTCTACACAACTCAACTACAGAAAGCAAATATAGTTCTAAGATATTGAAATGGAAAGAAGAATATAGAAAGTGCATGTAATCAACTAAAATGTCATTGTTGAAATGAAATGATTTTAAAAGGAAATACTTAATCAATTGAATTTTTTTCTCAAAGGAAATAACAGTAAGGAAATTGGCTTAAAACAAGGAAACAAATGATTGCATTCAAATAATCATTCAAACCAAGATACTGAAACTTAACCTCAACAAATATAAAGATCATGCATAAAATACCAATCCTACAGTCTCCTCGGTTGAGCAGTCCCTTGCTCTCCTTTAGGATTGAGGTTCCTAACATGAATAGATACTCAAAATAACATAGATTGCATTGATTCAAACAAGTTCATCACATACTCTTGAAATTGAAAATAATTATCAATTGATATAACATTATATCCAAAAAAATATAACTAGAAAAGTATCAGTTCAAAGGTGTGTCTTATAAACATGACTGAGTACAAGTGCCATGAATGTAGGCAACATACTAACTGATAAAAACCTCACAAAGATTTCATGACACCCTATAGTGTTCTGCTAAAAATAAGGGTCCTTGTTTGTAGATTGTTATGAGTAAATCCTCCAAAATTTCGTAGTGGAAAAGGACTTGATCTCCTTGGATGCAAAAACCAACAATGGTAGAAAATGCACCTTATAAACTTGCACGTGTCATTAAATCACTTAACAAGGAAGTTAGTGGGAGTTCCATCGATCACTAGTTTACCTGAGAAAAAATAAGGAGAAATGCATCACTTCTACTTTAGATACAACTATTTAGAACATTCCCATGCATTAATTAACATGTTTAGGATTAAATTCTATAGTTATATGGATGCTATAACAATTCAATTCATGGACTCATCAGTCATAATTGGTCCAATTTTACCTAGCCAAATAGTGACCAGAGGCATACAAAACCCATTTTCCAAACTATCTATAAATGTGTTTTTCCCCAAAATGAAAGTTGTAAGCAATTGTCTGGTATAAATACTAGAGGTTTGCGAAGGTGGAAAATTGATACTTTGCTCAGGGTCCAAATGGCACACCAAAACAAAACCCCACTTCTCACTTTTAGGAACTCCTTAAAACTACAAAATGGGGTAACATGGCTCCTAGAGGGGTGGAGATGAGAGCACAATTGGTCAATTGGGGTTGAACTAAGGCTTGATGCGACTCCCCACATAACAAGGGGTAGAGATGAAACTTAACATCTCTTTTTTAGGTTACAGAAGTTTTTTTTGTGAGGTTATGAATATTATGTTTTTCTAAATTTGGAAGATAGACAAAAAGGGTTGTTTTATTTGATGACTCACCTAACACTCTCCGATACCAATGAACACAAGAAACCAATTTTGATACCCTGGTAGCAGCTTGAAAGGTTGTGGTAACAACCATGGTTGATGGCCAAAATGTAAATCGGTTATGTAAATCACAAGGTGGAGTTTTATTGCTTGACACTATTTAAGTTTGGTTAAATATCAAATTATATAATTATTCATTAGTTTAATATTCTATTATATTGCAAATGAAGAACCAAAATATGAAAATTATAGAAGATAAAGGTAAGGGAGACCATGCCAAGAAAATATTAGCATCCGCAGTGTACGAGGTTCTCTAAGTGGGTTCACCCGCATTCCACAAGGTTTCATATCTCTTTTAACATTTCGTTGAACAGTTCATGTGCATCCACAACCCCTCCACAACGACATACGAAAATTATAGATCATTTGGAATTTACCAAAAAACTAGCTACTCAGTATGTTTTGATGATTGTATAGGGTCTGCTCAAGTCTCCATACTGGACATGGGATGGGAGAATGCTAGCAAAGTTGTGACATTATTACTTAAAATTGTCGACGTCTCTTGCTTGAGAAACCAAGGTGTTTATAACCAAGAAAATTATGTGTAACATAACACCCAAAACAAACCAAGAGAAATATCTCCCTCTTTGAGGCATTTTACCAAACAAATCACAAGACTTTTGCTGCCCAAAACAATGCATGTTTCTATGCTTTTCTTTCATATCTTCCAAGTTCTTACAACTATGACATATTTTAAAAAATCACATCCTCAACTAATATGGGTGTCATCCTAACCCAAATTAAAGCTCTTATTTACCAGCGTTGAAAATCCCTTCAAGCAGATTTCCATTTCATTTTTTTTTGAAAACGATGTTTTCCATAACCCACAACAAAGATTTCAATCTGTGAAACTATGCTTGGTTGAGTAATCGTAGACACCAAAACTCTACACTCCCCCATCTGCAATAATTTTTTCTATTCACATTTGAAATCTATCACATTCATATCCATTAGCTTAAACATATATATATATTATCATTTAGGTTATTATTTAATAAATCCATTTAAAAGTTATTCCTTAATGTGAAATCATTCCAAAAGCCATTCATCCCGACATATCTACCATGGATAATTTTATATACTCATAAGATCTTTTTTTATTTAAATATCCGAACATAATCTATTATTATTAGACAATTATCCTATTATATATGTTTAATATATCTAACCAAATGACCTAAAATATATCCTCAACAAACCTAGGCTAAAATAGAACATAATCTAACTATTTTCTAAAAAACACGACACCTCATACGACAACACAACACATTAAAAAACAAACCCATATCATATCCATAGAATAAACAAACAAATAAGCATAAATTAGAAAATTGTTTCTACTATTCACTAAATAAACTCGAAAAGACTGAAATCGCCGACGTTTTAGTAAAACACCATCGATTATTTAAGCTTGATCTCCAGTCTGATTTTGGGGCCATCTTCTTGCATTTTTGAGCTTATTTTTTGTCATCCTTTTGCATCTTTAACTAAGAGTGTCTATTAGGATTCATCTCTATTTACTACATCCACTCGTCATCCACCGTCTACACACACCAGCGCCAAGCACATTTAGAGCCTATTTGGGAATCAACAAATCTTCACTAGATTGCAGGTCTTGTCAAGTTTTAATCTTCATTAATTAAAGGTTAGCTATTTTATTTTTACATCTTCTATTCACTCATATGAAACATTATTTATTAAAGTTATCTAATTCATATCAAATCAAAATCAAACTGTTAATTTTTCGTAAACACACTAAATTTGCACACTGTTAGTATTAACCGGAAAACACCCGTGTTTTACCCAAACACCTATGTTTCAGTCAAAATGCCTATGTTTCCTTTCAATTTTATCTTTTACAGGTTTTATCAAATTATTTGCTTATCAATTTCATATATTTCTCTGTCCTTTATAACATATTGTCGAGAATGGATTTTGTAGATGGCTATAGGTGGCAAAGCTCATGAGATAAACAACATTAACTCTCTTCCGATTATTTGTCATCCTTTGCATTCAGATCAATACAACGTATTGCACAATTTAGAAATTTGTGTTATACATTCAACCCCTTTAGACAAGCCGCAAAACATCTTCGAATAACTCAAAAGATTTGTGAGGCTACAAACGAGTTTTGGGAGGCCTATTTCGAAATTTTATGCATTTGATTTGACTTGGCTTAGTTTGAATACCTCTACAAAGTTGAATTGGAAATTTGGGACTCTGACCCTAAATCAACAAACCAAACTGAATCCACTGACCAGCCTGAATATCAATATTCTAACTATGTATTTGATTATTAGTACGATTTAGAGAACAAAAAACCAAAATACGTCCCTGATTTCTTTGGAGACGAGTTTATCGATGATTACGACTCCGACCTCTTTGAAGAATCTAAGATAGACTACCCAAAGATCACTTTCGAGAATCTGTGATCATATGAAGATTCTAACATTGAGTTTGATTCAAATTTCTAGGCCATAGTTTATATATCTAGGTTTTCATCATATGCTATAAATATGTAATAAAGTCTAAAACTCTCAGAACAATTGTTATTTTTATACCTCATATATCATGATCAATTTTATGAATCGCTTGATTGCATAAAATAGTGGGTTGAAATCCTTGTGAGGAAGCCCCTTGGATTTCTAGGGACTCGCCTTCATCAAGCAGCCCACTTACTATTTTTACTAATTAAAAATTTGGTGCAGTGTCTTTGATTTTTGTTTCATTTGCAGGATAGGAGTTGAACTATTTTGAATACTTGGAGCAACATCAACACAATTCATACACATCTTCGGGTACTGGTAAACCTTGCCATTTTGAGGTTTGATGAGCTTTATTTCTTGCTTATACCTATAAGTTGAATAGATAAAACTTTTCTAAACATCTCGACATTCCTGGTGGGAGCGTGATCCCTTGTTTATTTGATCTATTTTATCATTAAAATAACTTTTTTTTTCTTATTCTCTATGTAAAATAAAAAATCATCCGTGATTGGTTAAATGGCATGCGATTGGGAAAATTGTCTGTGATTTCCCTAGTTGTTTTTCAAATCCTAATAGTTTGTCTTTTGCTTCTTGTTTACTGCTTTGTGTTTGCTATTTTTCCTAATATGTCTATAGGATATTGTCTCCAAAAAGCTTATCGATAGGATTGTTGAAATTTTTCATTTTATAAATTGCTAAAATAAAAATAAAAAGGAAGTGTTATTAGAGGTAAGTCCTTATCTTTATCTTATTTTTTGTATTGCATTTTTACTTGTTTGTTCTCATTAAACACAATCTTTCATTCTTGGATTAAAACAAACAAATGCATACTTCTTGATCATATATTTATAATTAGGAAGGTCAATTGGTTGCATCTACTTATTCTTTCCCCACACAAAACCAAATCACAATCAAATATAATTTTCATTCAAACATCCATACCTAGATGGATACCTACTTGGATTTGATCACTAAGAGGGTAAGCTCACTCGGTGTTCTGGCCAGTATAATCATCTGTCTGTTGGTATATATTGGCTAAGCACTCGACACCCTTATCATTGCTAGACTGTGAAGTGAGGGGGTAGGCCCCAATACCATACTCATATCGATAGGAGTACATTTTTGGGCCTCACGTACTTTCAGGTACATCGAGGACTCCGCCCTGAAACATACTTCAAATCATCTCTAGTTTTCCATTTCCTAGGACCCTTGTTAACCATTTTACACATTTCACCTTATAATTAAATCAAGAAAACTTAAAAATCTATCTTGTTTGCTTTTGATTGTTGTTTTTAATCAACCCATTTTTATTCATTTCTTAGATAATTCTTGTGTATGTTTGCTTACAATGGTAAAAACAAGACAACAATCTCACAACCAAGCTTCTGAAAGCATGACTCAACCAATGTCCACACCCTTACAACAAAAAATACCTTTATCTACTATTTTATCTACACCATCATTTACAACGCCATTGTAACAACAAAACCCATTCCATAAACCAATTACACCAACTCCTGTTAGGTTGTGGAGCCTGTTTTCATGTGTGAAAGTGTTGAAGACTGTACACTAAGAGTACTGTACACTTTTCATGTATCCTCGCTGGGGTTCGGGGGCGCAGCCCCCGAATTTTTTTTTTCTAGGCGTAAAATTTTTTGGCCTCGAAAAATGCACCCGACATATCGGGAAACATGCTTTTCTCATATGGGCAAGTTTTTTGACCCATAGGTTTATGGGACGGGTTTTGCCCATGGTTTTGATACCCACGGTTTTGTAAAACTGCTTAAGTAGTTGTCTATTTATATGGTCTTATGCATATGATAGATGTACAAGCAAATGTATTGCAGATGTGTTTTGAATTCGGCTGTGAATTCTGTAGAGTTTGTTGAGCATAGCTCCAAACGGATCTAGGTATTGTATTGAGAGAGCGGTGGCTTGTAATAAAATCTGAGCAAGTGATTCTTGGTGGACGTAGCCCAAATTGGGTGAACCACGTTAAATACTGTCTCTTTGTGTTGTGTTATTTTATTCTGCAATTTTATTTGAGATCTGTAATAATTTCTGCATATTAGTTTCTACTATTGCGATTTTGTGAGGGATTATTCCGCATATTTTATCCCTTATTTCCTAACAACTCCTCTAACCGATGTTCAACAAGCTTGTAATGAAATATAGGAACAATACAATGAAGAAATGAAAAAACATCTTTTAAATTTTGCACGTCAATTTTGCAGTCAAAAATTTAATACCTCTAACAGGAAGACACTGAACAACCATACCCCCTAGATCATAATCATAATCTTCTAAAACCACTTTCTTTGAAAGAGGAGACCTTGTTTGTTAAGAAATTTTGGATTTAAACCCCATTGCCGTCAATGCCTATCTAACAACTAGCGGTGTTCAAATCTAGCCATTTACACCATAGTCACCTACAAATATTATTGAACCTTCGTCTGGATCTTCATAACAACTTGAATCCGAAACATTTTAAGGTGTTAATGGCTGTACACAACCCATTGATTCAAACCAACAATCTATACTCAAACACCCATTTTCATATAATCCTTCCTCTACCATTGCAAGACTTGTTTCAAATCAGGAACCTGTCATCCAACAAGTACATTCATATCCACATCTGAGTCAAAATAAAAATTCATAAGTTACGTCCTCTTTTCCCATTCTTAGTCTTCATATGGTTTCTTCTTAGGATATGACCGCCCAACAACATACTTCATCACCTGAGCCTTCTACTGGTGCAACACCCCCAATAAGTAATACTAATACCTAATTATCTACCCCTCCATCATCCTCGGTCACTCAAACGTCTCCAATGAGTTCCATTGTTGATTTTACTATCATGTTTGAGCCATCTAGTAACATTCAGAATATTACCATGTCTATTCCAGCATCAAGTCCTTTAATCAATACTAATGCAATTGCCACCACATAGCTTGTTTCACATTACATACCGCAACAATCATTAACATTAATTTATATACCAAAATCTTCTCCTACACAATACATTCCAAAACAAACACCATCCTTTGGGTCATCTACTATGGTTTTTCAACAACCACCTCTTTACTCACAACCCTTTCCTTATCAGTATATACAATCTTCCAAACCCTTGGCATCTCAACAATACATTCCACAATAAACTCTTCCACAACAAAAAAAATCCCTTCTTAACAATATATTCCACAACAAAAATCATCCCTTCTCAACAATACATTCCTCAACAAACTCTTCCTCAAAAGCAGAACATTTCCTTCCCAGCAATATATCCCTCAACAAAATATACCCCAACAAAATATTCCTTATCAATAATATGTTTCTCAACAGAACATTCACTATCAACAAAACATTCCTAAGCAATATCAAATATACTCACAACCTGGCCAATTTGCATTCCAACCTGGTCCATCTTCACAACAATTAGCACCAATTGACCCTCTTCAAGCTCTTATGAATCGTATATCAAGTCTAGAAGTTGCCTCATCTGCACCCAAAAATGTCCTCTCTTACGATCAAATCTATAATGAACCCATTCACCCATCAGTCTCATACAAAGCATACCCGCCTCATTGGGAGCTCCCTAATTTTATTAAGTTTTATAGCAAGGAATATCCTTAGCAACACATTTGTGCATTTCACCATGCTTGTTATCTAATAGCCCATGATTGGGAGGTTATGCTACAAATTCCAATGTCCCTCGTTGGCCCTACTCCAGATTATTAAAATATCATTCCGCAATATTCCCTTTTCTCCTTCACTAAACTCGCACAGTTGTTTTTAGAACACTTATCTATAAACATAGCCTGCAAAGTCACCATTAATGATCTTTACGCTATCAAAAAATTTGAGAATGATTCCATTGTTTATTTTGGTGCCTGCTTGAGGGATACAATCAATCAATTATCATTTTCATTACCACAAACTAAGTTGATAGAATTTTTCTGTTGATCATGCATCAAACAATTTTTTTCAACATTAGGAATTCAATCATTCCAAACCTTCGATGAATACTTTACTATGGCCTGTAATTAGAATTGCATGCTCATGAAGATGTTCATGTTAAACTTTTCCCTAAGAATCCATGAACTAACTTCCCATCCAAAACAACATCATCCAATCTTGATAAATCCAAGTCATCTTCCAACACTATAGTAGTTAAATTGGCTCCTTAAGAAAGACCTACTATTGACCGTTCCCATCAAACAAGTAGCTATACACCTATAGGAGAGACTTATAACACAGTATTCAACAAAATACTCGCCATAAATATGATATCTCTTCCCGTATCCATCCCATCAATACATTTGTATCCAAACCTTCTTGGTATAGAGACAATGATTATTGTAAATACCATAGGGTTAAGGGGCATGCCATTTAAAGGTGTTGCACATTCCGTAATGCCATTCAATATTTTATTGACAGAGGTGATCTTCATTTAGATAATCCAAATACACTCCCGAATCAGAACCTTGACATATTCAAACAACCTTTTCCTAATCATTCCCCACCAACTGATCAACCATGAATGGATGTTGTTCAAATTCACCATACAATTAATACCATTACTAAAACATTACCCACCTTTGAGTCGACCACAATCCTAATTAAATTTGAATCTACATCTTCAGAATCAACGTCAATACCACTGAATCTGAATCCACATGCTCAAATTTGACACCAACTTCTACTAAATCTGAATCCATATCTACAGAATCCTTCACCATTGGAGACAAGGCCGAAGCCAGTTCATCCTCTGTATTGCATGATGTTACTCAATCCATCCCCACACCCAACATATCCTCTAGTACAATAACACCTGCTTCTACATCCAGTTTTGAAAATATAACTATGATACCCCTTGAGACATTCCTAGTACAACTACCTCCTCTTAAACCAACCATGGGTCATATTTGTCCCCCATCGACAAAAACAAACAATCCAAGACTAATACAACCTGCAAATCATCTGGATTACATTAACGATATAATTCAAACTCCTCTTCCTTCATTAACATCAACTTTGATAAATATACCCACCTCATCCAAAACCTCAAGGGGACCCAATAAACAGGGTGTTATTCAGGTCTTTAAAAGTCCTTATTATGATAAAACATACCATTTCCATGGCCCTCTGATTTTTCTTCTACCTCCTCCTAGAAATTCCATTTCTACTTTCACTAATCCTCTTGTGATGCCAAGGCCAAGACCTACATACAAAATTTCTACAACATGATCTTATAAAAAAGATATCATTTAGGCTTTTAATGGCCCTTATTATGTTCCCCCAAATCAGAATCCCTTGCGGGGTCCTCAATCTCTTATACCTAAGAACCGCCCTATCATTACAGGACCAAAACTTCCACAAATGACTCTTGTACTCCAACCATCACAACAGAAAAATCCCTCGGTAACTAATAATGCGACAATCCCCAACCACAATCTTACTTCCATTGGAAGATAAGATATCTCAAACTACATCATCATCCATGTATACACCTTATAGATGTTATGTAATTATTTTAGAGGACCTTCTTTAGCAATCACTCATAATGTTACCACCTCCTAAACCTTCAGATCTACGAGGATGGAAGCTCATTTGGTATGACTTCAATGTCTCTTGCGATTATCAAAGAACATGGGGTCATTCCATAGAACATTGTAAGGCCTTTCATTTAATTTCTTAGAAGTATGGAAATCTGGCTCTCCTTCCTTCAGAACCATCTAATTTTTCACCTTCACCTAAATCCAAAGCACCCATATCTTCCCATCAAGTCAACGATGTTCATATTACTACCCGTTCACAAACCTACGAAACATACTCATTTGAATCTAAGAAAGGTAAAACTTTCGTAGCCATACCTCCACCACTAGAATTTTCTGTCCCATTGGACCAACCAAAAATACCTATTCCCATAGCTCGTGAAACACCTCGTTAAATGACATCACCAAAATCTAAGTTTTCCATCCTTGTCGCGCCACCTTCTTCCTCCACTGCAACACAAAAGTTTGTTATTAAAAAATTACACCAAGATCCCATTAAAATGTCACATTATGAGTTAATACAAATGTCACCTTCTCACAAAAAACTATGATCGAAGCCGTACAATTAGTAATTGTACCAATGGATGAGCCCTCATCCTTCATAAATTTTGTAGGGGCCCTCAAGGCATCCACTGCTATATCATTTGAGCCATTTGAGATTCCTTCGCTTAGACCCGAGAAACATGAATTGCCCCTTTTTATCATTTCTCAAATCAATGATGTCCTTATTAGAAGGGTCATGATTGATGGGGGTGTAGCCATCAACATTATATCATCCATTGCTTTCAATTAGCTTAATCTATCTCCTTTTGTCATTGGTCAAACTCGAGTTTTGTATCAATCCTTCAATGACACTATCGCGCCCACATTAGGCACCCTGATCCTTCCACTCAAAGTTGGCAATAAAATATTACATGAACTCTTCTACATCATAGAAGAGAAATTCCAATATAATGTGTTGTTAGGACGCCCCTGGATATGCACCATGCGATGTGTGCCTTCCACGCTTCACTACTGTCTCAAATAGGAACATGAAGTTCAAACATTTATTGTCCCCATAGATCCCAATCCTTTTGTAGATTGTTATTTGAAATATCATCCAAAAAATGTCCTTATACCGAAGTCCACATTAGAATATTTTGACGAGGCATCTACTAGCACACCCATTCTTCATCCAAGCTACCAGATGATTCCTCCCTTAGTGACATTTTACAACATTTCACATTAGAAGAATATCACCTCCTCTCGCTTAACTCCATCCCCTCACCAAAGACCTATGGTCACCCTGACACGTAACATGTATGAGCCTAACGTAGGGGATACTACCTCATATTGTCCCAACTATCTCAAAATAAACCTTTTCTATGGGGGACATGATCGCCCTTTTTATCAAGTCACCAATCTACACCAAACCATGTCGTTCACATTAGACTTCAAATCTTTAGATAATCCAAATTTCACTTGTATATATCTCAACCATTGTGCATGGAAAGGTTTTGGTTTTGGTTGTTACAAATAGGGGATGCATGACTTGATCATCCAACGTTCCCTTAAAATCTATGAAAAATATGGCTAGGTTATGAAAAATCTAGTTACAACAGATCCAAACACACTACGTCTATACACATTACCAAATATGAGCCATCTTCACCCACAACTCCTAAAGACCCTATGGATGTAGATGATGTCATATCCATCCCACCTAAATTTTTTTAGTCAATACTATATCCTTAGGTCCATTAACTTATCAATCTAATCACCATACTAAACAAATACCTCTTGCTTGGCTAGAAATGGTTGGGGAAGCTGTACCCATCATAGATATTCTCCATTGTGAAGATGATCAGGTCATTCTTTCGCACATGGGAGATGATGATTATTTCCTCCAAAAATATTTACCCTCTGAGACATCGACTCTCCTCAATGAGTCCACTATTGATGTTAAATTAGGAACCCCTTAGGATTCTCACATTGTTAAAGTCGGCAAGTCATTAAGTCCGCAAGAACTAGATAACTTCACCTCATTCTTATTAAATATTACCAAGCCTTTACTTGGTCATACAGTGATATTCCAGAAATTGATCCCAATATTGTAGTACATAATATTGCCACATATCCAAACACTAAACTAGTTAAACAAAAAGTCCATAAAATGCATCTACGCATAACTGTTCTTGTTAAGGTAGAATTATAATGTCTCTTATTTTCTAATTTCATCATACCCATTGATTATCCACAATGGGTCTCGAATTTTGTTCATGTAACTAAAGCATAGGGTAAATTACACATCTACATAGATTTCAGGGATCTCAACCTCGTATCTCCTAAGGATGATTTCCCCCTTCCAAACATAGATCAAATCGTTGACCTAACATCCGACCATGAAATGATCTCCCTCATGGATGGTTTTTCTGGTTATAACCAAATCCTCATTGCCATTGATGGCCAATGCAAAACTTATTTCATCACCCCATGAGGAAATTTTTGTTATCGCTTCATGCCATTTATTCTCGAGAATGTCAAAGCTACTTACCAGTGTTTCATGACCCATATATTTCACAATCTTATTCATAAAACTGTTGAGGATTACGTTGATGGTCTCTTAGGAAAGTCTAAACAACGCAAATATCACTTTGATGTTATGGAATCCATATTTAACCATCTTATCCAGTATTGTCTTCACCTTAATCCTACAAATTGTGTTTTTTGGTGTTCTCACCGGAAAAATTTTAGGCTTCATTATCTCCATCTGAGGCATTGAATTTGACCCAACTAAAGTTAAATCCATTCTTGAAATTCCTCGCCCATCTAATCTCAAAAAATTATGTAGTCTTCAACAAAAATTGCAGCCAATACGAAATTTCATATAAAAAATCTTCGATCGTTGTGAGCCTTTCCATCATCTCCTTCATAAAAACATGGACTTTCTTTGGGATTCTAGCTGTTAGAAGCAAGGTTCATTTTAAGAAGACCCCTCTAAAAAATTACTTTTGAATCATTGGCGAATCTCATAAATCAACTTTTGAATTGTTGGCGAATTTCTGAAAAAATGTTTTGTGGCAAAGGCGATTTCACAGAGCATTGTTCCCTCATTTTTTCACAATTTTGGCCAAGTAGGTTAGACGCGGGTTGGATGGATATGTTGGACGGTTAGGTTAGATGGGTGGGTTGGACAGGTGGGTTGGACAGGTGGGTTGAATGGGTGGGTTTGAGGAGTGGGGGTTGGATGGGTGGGTTGGATGAGTGGGGGCTGGATGGGAAGGGGTTGGATGGGTGGGTTGGATGGATAGGAGTTGAATGGGGTGGGGCTTAGACATGAAGGGGATAGACGGGCAATGGTTGGTCGGGTGGGTTGGACATGTGAGGAGTTAGACGGACAAGGTTTGGACATGGTGGGTTGGATGGATGAGGGTTGGTCGGCTAAGGGTTGGATGAGCGGGTTGGACGAATGAGGGGTTCGACGACGTGGCTTGGGTGTTGTTACCAATGTATTTAATGTTCATTAATGATACCCCTGGGCCCTATAAATACCATTTCAAGGTTAATTTTTTCACTTTTATCCATAAATTTCCAGTGCTCAGAGCTCTCTAATTTTACACCCAAATTTCACTTCTCCCTAATTTCAACAATGACCCGTACCACATCTATTCCTACACCCAAATTTCAATACAAAAACCTCATGTTCCCATATATTTTAGCTCTACTAAAAGCAAAAGACGCTCCAAAGGATTGGATGGAAAAATTAGAATTTTTCGAGCTTGTGAACATGCCCCAATTTGACACTAATACATCAGTCCTTGATTACCTACTCGCCTCTTATAATGAAAATGATGGAAAATTTTCTATTATTTTCGTGCATCTGAAACATCGTCAAATTTATTTTTCTATTGAACCCGATGACATGCATCGGTTAATAGGTTTACCTTTCGAAAATAAGCCACCTGTTACTACAAAGGTTGTCCTTACAAACAAAGACATTTTTTTTTTAATTCTCATTACAATGTATAGGTTGATGGTAAGTTTATTATTTTCAAATGTTTTTTTTCTTAACATTACTCGACCACACAAAGGATCTAACATTTCCTTTCTTTAATTACAACTCCTCTTAATCTTTCATCAAGAGGCCTTCTTCTACAAGGTATTAAAAACAAATTCTTTATTGCAGTTGCTTCACTTTTTCAGGCTAGGATTGTATTACAGGGCAGTTGTGTAAACATTCCCTATTGGGAAGTTCAGTATTTATTACGGACACTAGTAGATCAATAATTCGATCGGTGTAGTTATTTGTCCAACAAAATAAAATCATATATCTCCCATGCCCGCAAAGCCAATAAAATTGATAAATCGAGGATTGTATTCTTTTTTCAATTTTATTCCTACTTTCTATAATGAAGCGTACTACAAATTGACATAGCATACGATTCCTACTGCAGTCAATGATAAGATGATTGGTCTTAGTCTCGAAGAACAACAGGGAATAGTTACTTTTACTGTTTACTTGTTATAACGATTTCAATTTGAATATTTTAAATAAAATAATAATTGTATGATTTTATTTTATAGAGAAAAAGTATAGCTACAACATCTCACAAGAAGGAAATTGCTAGAGGTAAAGCCCCTTCAGAGGTCTTTGTTGATTATGACATGGATTCAACAGAATCAACACAAGTAAGACCTCGTCAAAAGTGACCCAGGGGGTCGATATGCACAACACGTTTAACTACATGTATGAATAATGTATTTATCTTTATATATAAATTACAAATTCAAACAATTAGTATAGATTTTGTATTCTAATATTTCTACAGATCTTTTCTACATGTATTATATTCAAAAACTACTAAGATGGATGATGAAGATAAAACTCATTCTGGGTCTGGAGATCAAAATGTCACGATTGTGTCTCCATCTAAGCAAGGTATATTGTTTGGTAGTCTGATTTGCATGTTTTTTCCTTACAATTTTTTAGCATTTACAAAGCCCAACCATTATATTCTAACAATTTGTTGTTTTCTTCATACAGGTAATATGGCTTCAGGTCATTTTTTGCTTGCAAGGAGGCCACCAATTCCTCCAACATGTCAAGTAAAAACACAAAGGAGGACTTCAAGAAAGAATATTAGGATTCCTGTAGAGTCAGCAAGAACAGTTCATCCTGCTACAACTAAATTTCCTGGGTTGTCACTAGGTGGTGTTTTAAGTGTAACAACCACACAACTTTTCAACAACATTGCCCTTGATGATGAGTATTTAGGCTTCGATAGTGGGGATGCAGCCAAGAGTAACTATTTTGACACCCACGACATGATTCAATCTACTCTGCCTCAACAAAAAAATGTGCATGGAATATAGGGAAGTGACTCTCCTCCTCCCCCAAGGGTTGCTCCATAAACAAATGATGAAAAAACACATTTTATATTAGAAAATCTAATATCAAATCGCATGGGGGCAACAATTCAAGAGGTTGTAATGTCTGATGTGGATTTGGTGTGGTCTTGGGAGAGGAGAGAAAAATTTTTGATAAAAGAAATAAATACTAGATACCATGATCATGCTCAAAGGAATTCATTTTTCACTGCCATAGAGAGCCAACCAACATGGTAGGATGTTTTGCTAAACAAATCTCAATCAGGGAAAATTTCATATAGTAATGATTACAATGATGAAATTGTAGACATAATGCTAAATAGGTGGAAAATCTCAATGCTGAAGCATAGGCTTACTCTAACAAATGGTCTAAAGACAAGACTAATGTTTTAATAGCAAATGCAGAACAAGAGAAAACTGTTGTGAGTGGGAATTTACTTTTACATGAAAAACTAAAAATTATCTGATATTATAACCACTGCAAAAAAATTTTCACATTATCTGATAGACTAAAAATTTAATATTTCTATTTTGCAGGAAAAGTAAGAAAATTTAAACAAAGAAGCAACTATTTTTGAAGCACATTTGAAGAATGCCCGCAAAATCCTGAATTTTTTTATACAGTTGAAGGAAAAACTTATTGTTATTAATAAACAAAATAATACATTGAGAAGGATAATAAAGGAGCATAATATGGATCCATAAGTCTTACTAAAGGAAAAGACAGATGCAGATGTAACACTTTTATTTGCAGGAGATGTAGCAAGGGAGGAGTTGAATATACTAGAAAATATCAACACTGCAGCAGAAGATCTTCAGGGATCAAGAGTTATTCCTCCATCTCTTATGCAAGAAAAAGAAAAACCTTCACCTGCATCATAAAATTTGATAAGTTAGTAAAGTTAACCATGTGATAGGTGTGTTGTCACAATTCCGACACTGACATAGGAATTAAAAGATAGTGGCCAGCCCTTTTTTATTTTTTATTCTAGGTGGCAGATGTAAGGAAAATTATGATTTTGAATCATAGGAAAAAAAGAGGATGACCTCGTAATGTGTCCTTATATGACATAACTTGTCTGAAAGCTTTGAGATGTTATAACAACCTCTTTTTTGAATTCTATTGGCCAACAATGCTTTATGAATTTGTACTTTTTCATAAAGTAATCTGCCACATGAGAAATCATTTACAAAAGAACTTTGGAATTTAGAATTGTATAATGTTACTATATATTAATACAAACTATGTTTCTTTTCTATTGTTTGCGCAAATGTTGCTTAAATTTACACTATTTTGTTTCTTTACGTTTCTAAATTGTTGCAGATGTAAAATAAATAAATTAACAGATATAAAATACGAATGTGTTCTTATTTCAGTCTGAATTTGAAAACCAAACATAAAAAATAAATAGCATGATTGAAACGAATAATGACATTGTTGCAACGACGAAGGATCAAATAATGAAAAATATAATATTTGCATTTATTAAAAGTTGTAATCACTGAATGAAGTACATAAGTAGTCTCAATAATGTATAGAAGATATGAAATCTATGTGAATTCAAACAGTCCTGGAGCAACACTTTCATTTGTGTCTTGGAAATCAATTGCAGCATGATTTGTGGATGTGTCTCAATCCCCTGGGTTAGGCAGAATATTACTTACTATTCTTCTATCTACTAGTGAATTCCACAATGCCAATGCTCTATCATAAGGAAAAGACTCCACTGAGTAAATTAATATATACAATCTGAGACAACTTTCTAGATTCCTATCCAATCTGTTTCAAACTTTTGACTTTAAAAAGGATAGTACACTGAAAAACCCTCTCATCTTCCATAGAACCCATAATCATTGTTTGACAGAGCTCGTACAACTTAATACACTCGCTTAAATCTTCACTTAGAATACTACTAGAACAGATATCCTTACAAATCCTTTTCATGGCACTGTAATCCTGTGGGTTTTATAGAAGCTAAACTTGACATATCATTGTATTAGCAAAATCCATTGACTGTGAACTAAGTAGTTTTCTTTCCAAAATTCCATCTACAAAAACTCCATTTATCTCTACACTCTTATAGAAATGATCAGTAAGATCACCCATGTTTTTGACTAATAAATGACTGATAGATGTATAAGGTTTTCCGCCAGACAAATTCTAGAATTACGGATTTACAACTCCCATTGCTTCAAGTATTTTATCATTTTTGAATCTTTCCCAGATCTATTTAGCTAACGATTCAGAGATCTTTCTCAACTTATTCCTAGTTTTGATTAATATTGCATCATATAAATTTTGTGTCACTTTTACTTCTTCTATTTTTGAGTTAGCAATATCAATTATTTTTTGGTACGTATGAAGTGGAATCTCTTTTCCATGTGCTATTATACACAGATGATCATTTATATTGTACTTTAAGAAGCACCTATAATTTTTCAAATCTGTCAATGCATTCCAGTTTTCAAAATCAACACCCTAAAAACTCCCATAAGAAATATATAAACTTTCTATACTCCAACAAACATGTCTTCTGAGTCTTATAAAGTCTGTAATGTAGAAAGACTGATCTTGAACATGCTTCGTTAAAATATTAAGCTCCCTCAACAAGGAAAAAATACCACAAAGTGTGAGTAAAGTTTCTATGTCAGTTAGACAACACAATAGATCTTTAGCTTTGTCTACATCCCTACGGTATTTAAACATAAATTTTTTCAGTGAAGGATATTCATCATATATTCTACAGGTAGGTTCGTACATATATATCCATCTGGTATCTACATCTTTGAGAAGTTTTTTTCCCTCTGTTAGTCCAATAGAAAATTTTTGAAATTCTAAAAATCTCTTAGGACTGCAAGAATAATAGGCATGGAGATCACGTATCAATTCCTCCACTTTAGCTTTATTTTCAAATGCGCTCACAATTTTATAGGCGATATTCATTCTTGGAGCCATGCAGTGGACAACAACCATAGACAGAGCAATAGTTGTCTAAATTCTAACACACAGACCATTTCTGGATCCCTGCATTACAGCTGCACCATCGGTTCCGATACAAACTGTAATGACCCACCTTGGGACATAAAAAAACACACCAAAAGTCACTAAAAATGTTGGGTAATTTTTTTTTGAAGTGAAATAAAATAATACACTTTAAATATAAATATTCATTTATCTAATAATATATATAAATGTAAATATTCATTTATACAAAAAAACTATTAAAAGGATATATATTTTTGTATAAATGAATATTTATATTTATATATATTTATAGATTTCCTTTCTAATGCTCTAACAAAATACATATTTCAGATTTTTAAACAAGAAGGACATCCAACAAGTAATATACTCTCCTTTGATGAGACATTTTTTCAATAAACAACTTTTTCTTCCAAAATGGAGTTTACAAATCAATACATATTCAAATAAATAACTCTTTTAGAAGGTTTCTTTTTTTTTTTCAATGGCTTAAGCACATCAACCCAACATATTTCCAAACTATGTGAAAAACTCGAGAAATCTCATTACAAGCCTCTTTGCAAGATTGAAGGAAGATTGCACAAGAAAATGCAACTTAAGTTACAAGTAATACCAATTACAAAAGGAAAATTCACAATAAAAGAAGGATTCCACATGGCCATGTTCTTAGAGAGAAAATGAGAGTGATGTTTCACAAAAATTTGAGAGGACAAGGAGAGACAAAAATTCCACAAACTCTAACCATCTTTAACTTGAGCTCCAAACTCGAATATCCTTACATGAATCCAACTCCAAGAGAACAAGGCTCTTTAGTCACCCAACCTTTAGGCATCATTACATGCCTTTCCAAGGTTGGAATGCATGCTAGCCTCCCCCAAGCCCATGGGAAAGAGGCCTACTATCCACAACTTTGCATAAGAGTAAGGGAGAACAACCAACATTACATTCACATAAGGACAAGACAAATATTACAACCAAACACCAATTTGCAAAGATGAAAAATAGGGGAAACCAAGTTCTACCTCTAAGATGGGAAAGAGAAGAAGGAGATCTCCAAAAGTCAAGAGTGTAGCCAACATTGGTTGGACAAAAAAAAGATCTCCAAAACCTCCTTATCCCTCCAAAGTTATCAAACCCTCCTTATTCCTCCATCCATTCACCAAATCTTTCTTGGGAGGATTTTCAAACCCAAACGGGTTTCCTCACCAAAAATGGGGAAGGAGGTTCGAACCATATGAACCACCTTCCCCACCTCAATCCATTTGAGAGGAGTAACTAAAATCCTACATGGCTTGCCCATCAAGCCATGAGGATTGAGAGGGAAAAATCCATCTCTCTTCCCTCACAAACTCCAAAAATTCATCATACCATATGATGGATGGAGGAAAATAAACCCCAAATATAACAACAAATGGTAACACACAAGTAGCAACACACATTTTAAACAAACAAGACTAATACCTAATATGAAATAAACACAAAATTTAACTCAAGGAGCCTACCTCTAAAAGCTCTCCACTTCTAATTTTTCGTTTTCTTTGTCTAAGCAAGCTCTAGCTCCAAAATCCAAAAGCCTCCAAGAAAAAGCTCCAAAAAAAAGTTCTATTCTTTCCCCATGAGGGAGGATTTGAAGAGGAGCCAACAAAAATCATCACAAATGAGGGGGTGACATATTTCACCCCCTCTCTTCCCTCAAGGTCAAATATTCTCAAAATAAAAGGGAGAAAGTGATAAAATAACTTTTAACCCTCTTCTCCAAATTCCTCAAAATGAACAACAAAACAAACTTGTGCAACTTTTAACAAAGTACACTTACCCATCCACCTTACATGTTTGTGACCAAAGGAAGGCAAAATGGGAGGTAGAACTGTACCTCTTTGCCTTGGAATTAAGCCCCCTTACCTATTAGGTGAAGGTACCAAGGGCCCATTTTTATTCTAAGTGAACTCCCAATTACTAAAAAGGGGTCACTAAAAATGCCTAAAATATAACAATTTCGGGTTTGGCACATTTGGGCACAAGGGTAGAGGATGTGGGGCTCACCCAAGGGTTCACATGTGACCCTAATTCCTTTTTAATTAAATACCACATTAATTAAACTCAAAACTTAATGCAAGTGGGGCCATTAAGTCCCCAAAACAAGTTTACAACACAAACTAAACACCCTAAGCAAGATTTATATTACAAGACATATTACATTACAAATGAGGGTCACGTCATGGTGCCCAAAAACAATAAAATCTGAAAACTAAGGCCTCATACAGTAAACACGGTTAGGGCTTAGCCCCGTGGGTTGCTTGTGTAAAATTGTGTAGCCGACCTGAATCCCACGTTCTCTTGTGACCTGTCACCTGCACACTCATTACACACATTAAATGCACCTGTCTGATAAAATGTGAATCAACTAATCAATAAGAAGTCAAATAATTCTATGCTAGCATATCATCATTCTGGAATCGAGAATGCGACAACATGCATAATTATACACAATCCACCATGAGTTAGCCATAACGATAAAGTGAAATTCATCCATAGAATCCAAACATGCAATCAAACTGAGTATCCATCAATTATGAATGAGGTCCGAACAAAATCATAACAGTCAGTATTTGTGACATCATAAGATAAGGTGACAACATAATAATCCAGCTAAAATTGGCGCTATGCGCTCAAGTCTCCATACATGTCTAAGGAGGTCAAATATCATCAAATACTATCCAACACATATCAAATCCCTATCAAAACATGTTTATGAGTAAAAGGAACAACAAGTAACTGAGGCTATAAAAATGTGGGCACTACACAAACTAATTTTGTTGCAATGACAAAGTCATCAATTCTGGAGATATTCTTTAGATTTGATACCACCAATTTATATATATTCTCAGATTTATAATTTTCTGTCATTTTATGAATTTCCAAGAGGTGTGGAGTCCACATTTCATTAGTAAATGTGTAAACATGAATACATATCCATGAAGTATTATTGATTGCGGTAACCTCATCTAAAGATAGAGAAATATAGTTTTCCTTTTGAACACAGTTTTAGATCCTTCTTCTCTATCAGAGATAGACATTTTGCATTCTCCCAGCCGCTGGTATCTGACTAATAAGATTGAGGAACGTTCTTTAAACCAATAACTTGATACAACATTCTATTTTCTCTGAAATCATGACATTGGTCTTCCCCTTTTCATTATATGAAATACGGTTGCAAATTGAATACCCTTTGCTTGCATTTCTACCTCCATAGCTTTGCTCAATTTTTCTACTATGGTCCCACCTTTTTCATTTACATATTTGATACATTTTTGTTCCTTTTCATACTCTTCTACGTATTTGACATGTAGAAAATATTTTGCATCTTTCCATTTATGTGTTCTGACTATGTTGCCATTCTTGAGCTTTTGGGAAATGTATATTTTCCCACAGTGTTTTTCAATTGTGTCTAGTTTGAGCTGCATCGTGTGATCCTTCCCTTGTTTCCAACCACATATTTTGCATCGACATTGTGTTGGAACATCATTACAATTTTCAGTGTGTACAGGTTCAATAAAAGGATATTTTGCAGCCCATTCAAACTGGAATTTCCTTCCAATTGTCCAGTTTGCCATCTTTCTTCTAACATATTTTCTTTTTTTCCCTTGGGATTCAACTTCTGCATCTGGGTTGTCAGTAAAAATATTTTTAATCTCATGTCTCCTTTTTCTGGAAATAGACCTTGGAGTAGAAACTTCCTCTACTGGTGTATCCTGGGAGTTCGATGAATTTTCTTGTACTTATATTTCATCAAGGGGCGGAATGTTTTCCTCAACATATATTGGATCATCAATATCTATAAATTGATTATTCTGTGAAGGAATTTCTGAAAAGTCTGCAAATAATTTTATAAAATTGTTACTTATATAGTATTAATCTTATCTATAGTTAAATTTTTACAGAGTACAAATGTCAAAGAGTTCCAAGAACAGTATCATAAACATAATTATTAAATTAATTAGATAAAATAACCAGTAAATAACACTTGCCACATACCAATATTTTCAGCCGAAGTAGAAACTGACTTCATTTTTTGTGATTTTCCAAAATAGCCAAGCAAAGTATTGGCACCCTTTTTTGAACTTGCTAAATTTGTAATCTTCTTGCCCTAATTTCTAGTATCCATGACTGCTTACTGCTTAGGGCCTTATGAGCGGCTCTTATGTTCCAAGGCTCTGAGAATGGATGGTAAAGGGTTGGACGGCTTAGGGTTGGATGGATATGAGGGTTGGACAACTATAGGTTGGATGGCTAGGGGTGTGATGGATGGGGGTTAGATGGCTGGGGGTTGGATGCCTAGGGGTTGGATGGATAGGGGTTGGATGGCTAGCGGTTGGACGGAATAGAGTTGGACGTTTTAGATTATAGAGTATGTCGGATCAAGGCTAGATGGCTTAGAGTTGGACACTTGATGGTTGGATGGCTTGGATTTCAAACTTCAGTGTTGGCAGCTGAGGATTTTCTTATGTTTACTTCAAAAAATATGCACACGATATGATTTGAAATGGTGGCAAATTACATTCATAACCTCTTATATATGTGTAAAATCTAGGCAAAAGGAATAGTATAAGGGACATGTTGGCTGAATTTTTCGGTGAATAAGTCAGCTCTGAACAACATAATATTTGCCATTTCGAATTTCCATAATCCTCAATTTTCACGAGTTTACAAAAATTCGCCACTAAAATTTTCCTTGGTCAGAAGGCCTTCGATGAAATCAAACATTATCTCTTATCACTTCATGTACTCACCCCACCACGAGAGGGAGAGCCATTTTACATTTACATATCTTCTTCGGAACATGCCCTAGGTGCTATTCTCATTCACGATGACATCCAGGGTCATGAACAAGATGTATATTACATTAGTCGCACACTCCATGAATACAAAACCCATTACACTAAAGTGGAAAAGCTATGTCGTTCTTTTTACTTTGTCACTTCCAAAGTGTCAATACATACTCAATCACAAAACATATGTTGTTAGTAGCTTCAATCCACTCAAAAATATGTATTCTAAACCATACCATAGTGATCATATTACAATATGGCTTATGCGTATGACTGAATTTGACCTCAAATTCATATAAGAAAAGTCTATTAAGGTTCAAGCTATTGTGGACCAACTTGTTGATGCTCCACTTCCAGAAAATGAAATTCCTCATGAATATTTTCGTGATGAATCCATCAATGATGTCGATTAATATGAATTTATCCCCATCAAAATGACCTTCTTCTTTGGTGGTCCTAAATTCCAGCAAGGTGGAGGTTCCAGTGTTGTTATCATACCTCTTTAGGGAATTCCCATCCCATTATCATTCAAACTCAATTTTGAATGTAATAATAATATGATAGCATATGAAACTCTAATTATGGGTCTTACATCCACTATTCTCCTAGGTTTTCACATCTTATATATCTATGGAGATTCACAACTTGTTATCAGTCAAGTCAAAGAAGAGTATCAGTGTAAAAAATGAAATCTTGCAAAAATATAAAGCCAACGCTGATTTTATCCTCAAAGATTTTTATCACTACATCGTTCAAACCTGTGATCTTCTAAAAAATTTTACAGATAGAATGGCCTCTTTAGGATCCCTAATTCCATTAGAAACTGAGAAATCAAAAGATAACATTAAAATGTCTCTGGTTGTTCAAATACTGGACCATTCCTCACATGAAAATCAACTCCCTTCTCTCAATACAGTTGAAAACAATCCAATTGATTCATGATACACTCAAATTTATGACTACGTTACTAAATCTAAAGTCCCTTATGATTTATCACGTAATGCTAAATGATTCTTCCTTCAATGTGTCACTCATTTTGTCATCGTAGGCGGTATACTCTACAAACGTAGATTTTATGGTATTTTACTAAGATTCCTTAGAAACACATGCATCAATGAAAATTATTGAATATTTTAACACATTATGAGAATAAAAATGAAGTACTAACATCATTAGTGGAAATTTCATCACTAAACAGGTTATATGGCAAGGGTATATACTGACTTACTATGAGGCATAGGACTATTGTGCATATGAAGAAGCACTTGTGTTGAGAAGGTCAGAGATTCATTCAGATCTTATCCACATTAACAGTCAAGCATTAGGATCAATTTTAATGATTTGTGACATTTCGTAAGTGAAGGAGGAGAAGGAGCTAGCATGAGGAGTCGTTTATCCCATAGCATATTCGATATCAGAAATAAGTCATGGGTATAATGATCATCAGCTAACGGAAGACCTCCCTCACTAAATAGGTTGAAGTTACTCTTGTAACCTCAACTAAACTCATGTATCTATTTGTAATTTCATATATCAAAGACAAATCAATATGTAGATTCACAAGTGTTCCCTAGTGGCAACTCAATCAGGGGGTAATGGAGTATCTTTTTAAGATCAGGACCGAGGTTAAAAATATTTGTGATACATTTAATATTAAACTTAGTTTCTCTTCACCTTATTATCCTCAAGCAAATGGACATTCTGAAGCTTCAAATAAAACACTCAACAAAATCCTCATGAAAACCATAAATGATGCAAGCAAAAATTGGCATCTCCAAATATTGTTTGGTCTTTGGGATTATCGAATAAGTATCTGCACACCTATAGGTGCTACACCCTACTCACTTGTCTATGGCTTTGAGGTTGTCCAATTCGATCACTTCATGTATCTCTCAAAGACTTAATCCAAAACGAAGAGTATTCACAAGACCAATTAGCACAACTTGAACTGTTAGATGAAAAAAATCTAATGGTCCTTAAACATCATCAATTCTATTAGGAACGTGTCAAATGAGCTTATAAAATACATATCAAAGAGCGTGATTTTGAAATTGGTGATCTTGTGCTTAAAGAAAATCAAAATGTCACTAAGTTAGAATAGAGTAAACGTGGAAAGTTTGTTCCAAATTGGCTTGGTCCATACATCACGGATCAAGAGAATATCATCGTGCTTCTCTTGATGGTTAACCTGAATATGAACCTTGGAATGCCTTGAACTTGCGGCCTTTCTATTGTTAAACAAATTGATTGTCATAACAGTAGTTACATTTTATAATTCCATCGAAACCATTCATCATATCCCAATAATAGTTTGAAAGCATGTGGTTATCTTTCACTATTCTAAAAATATCTTAAAGACGTACATCATGGCTATGTTCATCATATGGATAAGTTCCTCTTTAAAAGGAACCCCTTAAAACCATTACACTCCCCTTTTTGAAACGGTTTATTGGGATTTTTCTCTCAGCTCAAAATCTATGTAATAAAATTATTTGGATGCTATTCTCAAAATTCAAAACATAGTAGACTAATCCCTCAAAGGACAACTACCATCCAAAATTATAGACTGATCCTAGGAAGAATGACTATCTTACAAAAATAAATAATGTAGACCATACCCTCGAAGGATGGCTAATCATATAAAAAATAGATTTTTTCGCAATTGACTAGCCTTAAAAAATACATCAATATCAATAGCATCCAAGAAAGCTTCCCGCATTGATCAACTTTCCTATTACAATAAACTTCCCGCATTGATCAGTTTGCTTCAAAATTAAAAATGTAAAAGTTGGGGTATTTCTCTTTAGACTCATTGAAAAAGAGACTCCATTTCCCCCACATTGATCTACATATATGAAACTCCTTTCATGTCCTAGGAAGGTACACATATTTTATCTTACACTTGTCAATTTTCCGTAACTACTCATTGGTAATCTTATTTAACAATTGATAAAGGATACAAGTGCAAGTATTTTCATGTTTTTAAAACCCATCATGTATGTACTAATTCCATAATGGGGCAATTATTCTATTTTTATCCAACTCTAGTTTGCCACATTTTGATATATCACACAATTAAACCAAAAGCACATATCATATAACACATTGAAATCCAAACACATAACATCATATCATATAATTATCAAAATTCATCTAACATTAATATATTCAAATAAAAAAAAATACAACACCATACATATTAAGATCAACAAATAAAAGATACAATACAATATAGATTAGAAAACCTCATCATCATCATCATATATGTCAATCAAATCCATATACATCAATATTAAAATAAATATTCTAAGAGTCATGTCAAAAAAATACATCATATAAAAATTGGCTTCCATGAGCCATACAACTATATATCATGAATTAGTAAACTGAAAATCTCCCAGGGACTGGTGAGGAGGACCTATACTCCCCTCTCCTCCCTCAACATCTCTACCTCTGGCTGCTCCTGCACTACCCACAACACTTGTAGCTCCTCTAATGACCCCCTCGCTATCACCAACTCATTTTGGTTCTCTGAGGCAGGTTACTAAAACTCGTATCACTAGTAGTAGGGCCTGTAATCTTACCATCCAAATGGTTGGCATACAAAATGCATCTGGTAAATCATGAGTAAACATATCAATATAACATTGTAACTCGGCATGCATTGAATCATAGTGAGTCCTAGAAACTATCCCAGACCCCATAGGTGGCCTTTTTCCACTAGCTTGTAGCCTCACTCCACTAGTCCTAGGTATTTTCCCACTGGCCTGCACTCTGTGAGCTATATCAGCCAAATCTACACTAGAAATATAAGGCCCAGTAATCCCTAAGGCCTTCCTCATCTTGTCTCTCTGCCCCTTGTACCAATCTCTATCTAAAATGGCCAGGTCTAACCAAGCTCGTTAATCCTCTTGCTCTATTATCACACTGTCTCTCTCAGTGATCAAGCCATCCCTCTCCGTAATCAAGGCATCCTGGATACCCAAGAGATCATCCCTCTCCCTTTGATCCACATCCCTCTCTCCATTAACTATGGCCTTCTCAATCGTTACTGCTATAATAGTTGCAGCCAACTCATCATCACCATCCTCCTCACTATCATCCTTTGGGTCTCTGTATCCCCATCCTCACATCTGTACTATATAGGCTCCACTGGCACTCCCCGTTTCAATCCAATCTGTCTCATAACACGATAAAAAAAAACTCATGCTCACCTAATTGGAGATCTTGTACCCATATAGGCTACTGTAAATTGGTCAGATCATCCTGAAACTTAGGCCAAACAAGAAAATCTAGGAATGGCCTCCATACAACATCACCAATCTGCAGTCTAGGAAATAGCTCTCGGTAATACCCAATCCTCCTCTTCTTCAGGACATGATCGAAATCCTCCCTCCATCTCAAGAAATCATATTGTCCATCACCAATCACCCTAGAAAATATTTTCAGTTGAGTAATAGCAATGTGCTCGAAGGCCCAAGCCTGTAGTAGAAATCCAATGTCAATACTATATATCTTTGTGACCTTCCAAGCCCATAATTCTCTATATGTCTACGCAAGTAGGGTAGGACCCCACTCAAAAATAGTGTGCTCCTGCATCATCTCAGCTACAACTCTCGTCCTCATCTAAGTAAATAAGCCACCTCCTGAATACAACAATGGATAACAAAGAATGGCCATCATCATCATGGTCATATGGCTATGTCCCACTATCCCAACTAAATACAATCTAGCATAAGAAAATCCCCCTGACTACAATATGATATCCCTTGCATCATTCCCATATAATCTATTCATAACGTCATCTCTCTCCTCTTCAGTGATGAGATAGACATCCTCTCCTTGGATAGGAAATCTTAAAATGTGATGAACATCCTCTAGAGTGATCATAAACTCCCCAGTAGGTAGCCAAAAAGTGTTGGTGGAAGGATTCCCCCGCTCTAATAAAGGCCACATAAAAATCCTACATCTGTGTAACCACTGATAATGTCTCATACCACCAAAACCCACGGCCTCGACATGCTCCTAGTCATCCTCAGACATATCAACCCTGACCTAATCCGAGACTAGTGGTATACGATCCCGAATAGTCAATTTCACATCCACATGCAAAATAGAAATAAATTAACATCAATATCATCATTAAAAATATATGTTAGAAACATTAAAACCATCCATAACATATTAAAAACTAATCATCAACATGAACATCATCACCTCAACTATAAATACCAACAACATCTAAAACACTACCTAAATTAAAATTCCATATTCAAAAGAAAAAAAAATAGATTACACAAAATTGCTTAGATATCAAAATTTTATGTCATCTCAAAACAAAATTTCAACATCAACTACATTAAATACCAACACCAATACCAATATTGAAACCAAAAATATCACGAATAATTCAAAATATCTTTTGAAAATTACAAATAAAAAATTAAACTGTTTGTATAGCAAGATAATTGCCAATGACTCACTATAATCGTCGGCGAATGTATAAATCACCAGCGATTCCTACGTTTTTTCCCTAAGGAATCCATGCGACCCCCAAAAATAACAAAGCTACTCTAAAACTACAAAAATCCACAAAAATATATAAAGAAAACAACAAAATTGTAGTCATATTTTATACCCTTAGACCAATAGTCTAATCCCATGCGTGTCGACCTATCACCTAGTGGGTGTTGGGAACGTGCGAGCATCGAGTCTCTCTTTTATGTAAGTCTTATGAGAATGCATCATCTTATAACATATTTAAATGGAAATGAGTAGAAAGAACCATGCTATATCCTAGAACGAGTTATCTTATTGCATCTCGAAAAGGGAAATAACAAGCAACATAAGGAAATAGCTCATATAGAAAAGAAATACATTAGTATACTTCCAAACACATATATAATTTATAATAGAGCATTGTATTCGTATTAAGAGATTCAATAACCACATTACAATCCATTGGGTTCATTACAGACCCCCATATAATAATGCAGAGCCAATTCATGCATCAGAACTATACCATGTTCATCACATTATAGAGAAAAATGCAGACCCATTCCCCTAAATGCACCATCATCCCTATATGCTCTTATTCCCAACCCATAGAATCCTCAATCCATTTCTGCAAAGCTTTGCCTCTCTTCACCTCTATATCCTTCTATATCTATCTTCTACTGGGAACTTGTATTTATAACCTTAACACCCACCACCATTCCTTCCAAAAGTTACAGATCGGTCACCAAGTGTTGAAGTGGTCCTCCATGGGAGCATTCCTTCTCAGATCTGAGCTCTCCACAACTTGCAATGATGTCTTCTGGAAGCTCCTATCACATGCCTAGAATATTCCCTTTTTGATCCACTCACCAAGCTGGCACCTTATCCACAAGGGCCATGCTTTTCTTGTGTGCTACCTGGGATGCCAAATGTGGCTAAGTACAAAACTTGTTTTGCCTTGCGTGAGCATGCTATATGTTTTGAAAAACCCTGCCAGAACTCTTCTCTGTGTGCCTTCAACCTGCGTGCCCTTCTACAACTAGGCTTTGCATGCCCATGTGCCTTCTTGTACTTTGTTGATATTTTGGGGCCCAACATCACCCCACACTACACCTGTTCTCCATCCTCGGAAACACTTTTCAATAAATAATTAAATAATGGTGGATCTTTACTAATGGTTGGAATGGAATAATGAAGGAATGAAGAAATGGGGAAAATAATGAAAGAATGTGGAACTTTTTTACTTTTGGAGTAGGAGAGGGAAATCCTTCCTTAAATCAGCTTCTAACTTCCCCCAAGCTTCGACCTCATTCATCACTTGTTGAAAGTGGTCACCCACCAGAGTGCTCACTTCTTCAAAACTAAGCTCCTCTCCCTTAGCACTCATTGTTTCCAAAATCTCCTCCAGTTTCTTGCCCAAATCCTTGAGCGCATCCATCCTCCGAGTGATTTGAGGTTACAATTCCTGTAGCTAGTTCTTGATTGAGCCCCACAAGGTGTTAATGGCCTTTGATTTCTTTTCCACTTTGGCTAGGATCTTGTCTTGCTCCTCCATGTTCCCTTTGTTCTTTTCCTAGAAATCCTTGAGTTCTACTTCATGGGTGGAAACTAAGATACTTTGCACTCTATCCATATCCGCACAGTTATCATAGGCAACCTCAATAGCTTGTGCGATGGCCTTTACATCGACGAGAATATTGTTGTACTAAGAAACAATCTCCACAATCTTCATTTTAATTTCTTTTTCTTGGTACGCCAATGTCTTCTCTGCTGATTCTAGGGAAAGTAGTCACCTCTCTATAGTGAGTATGCGGGTCAAGTCCTCTAGGCATTGCAAGGATGATCCATATTTTTTTTTGGACAGTGTTAAGTCTGGATGCTTTAAGACAACGACATCCATGATCTATCTTTTTGTATGCATCGCATACCCTTGCCTTCTCATCTTTTAACTCACGCCTTAACTAAGCACCGATTAGTTCCTCATGCTTTAGATCCTTTCTTTTCTCAAGGAGCTCTTCTTTCTTTTTCTCCAGTTCTACCTCTAGGAACTTTACCCTGTCATTTCTCCCAAAAATCTTGTCTTCAACTTCAACTGAGACTTTGTTGAGCGTGTTACAGATTTTCTCATCTGATAGCTGTTGAGCATTCACCAAGGGGTGTATCCCTTTTGTTTTTGGCACTTTCATAAATGCTCCTTGGCTTACCTCAAATTCAGGCTCATCAATGTGGGACTCAAATTCCCATGACAAAATTTTCCTTATCTGAGGGCATGCACCTTCCTCATCAAATGAAGTCATGACCAAATGATGTTCCGTTGGCATGGTGCTCTAGAAGTGCGTGCACAACACTTTGTTCGGATCATCAATGTATCCCATTCCTTTAACTTTTGATTCTTTTTTGCTCTTCCTCCTTGTGCGTGTGGATTTTGGAAAGCTTACAGCCAAACTGGGATCTCCTCCCATGCTTCCATATTCTTTTTCTATGCTTCCCTCCTCAGCTTCCTTTAGCACTACATCCGTGTTACGTTCTACTTCTTGTTCCACCAGGTCCTTGATGATTTTTTCCACTTCTTTTTCTGCGGACTCGTCAATCTATTCCTTCATGAGGCTTGGGGTCCTTTGATATTTTGTAACTTCTTCCCCACCTACCCCCTTGCCTTGGGTCTTATATTCTTCTTCATCCTCCTTCTTCTCATCTCCTTTGTTATACTCATCTCCTTCTTATTCAGAATCATGTATCTCATAGATAGGATGGTCTTCACCTCCTTTTGGTTCATTCTCATCATCATCTATCTCACCGATGTAGGCATCTAGGTCTTCTGTCTCTTTTGAATCAGCCTCATCCATCACCTTCCACTTCTTAATTACAGAGGATTCCAGTACAGGGGATTCTTCTCTTTCTTTTTTTGACAGGTGATGTCTTCTTTTGTGGTTCCTCCTGGGTGAGGGTCTCTTTTTGCTCAGATGCCTCTTCTTCTAGATTATTTTCTTTGATTGGAGACTTCTTCCTTTGTGCATAATTACTAGGCTTAGCGCTTGTCTCTAGCATGATTACCGTCTGTGTGGTTTGAATAGTTGATGCCTTCTACACCTCTTCTCTTTCTAGGCGTGAAATTATTCCTTCCTGTAGGGTATTCAGGAATGGAGACAAAATTCACCAAGTAAGCGCCTTTTGAAATTTTTGCCTTATGTGCAGACACACCCTTGTTACGGTCCTTCCTGCAATCGGCAGTGTTAAAGGCTTCATCATTTGTAGCTCATGGGAGACATATCTCTCTACATATGCGCGCTTCTTTGGGTAGAATAGATTCCAACGCAACTCATGGTGGTCTATATCTACCTCACTAAGGTCAAACCTTAGTCTCTTAGCCTCCTTCAACCGGATAACTCTAACTTAGAAGTATAACTTGGTGAAGGAGAAGGGTAGCTTGCACCACAGACTCATATTCTCATATGTCAACATAAATCTACCAATGAAGAACTCTTGGTATGCTAAAAATTCTACCTCTCCACTCATGAGCACAGGAAACTGCTATGGGATCCTCCACTCATCCCCAAATGTGTCCCGCATTCACTTATACCACTTCTCCAGGTGCGCCTTGTGAGCGGCCATCATGTTTTCACAAGTATATTTTGGAAACCTCTTTGCAGGTGAGAAATCTTCTTTTGTATACTCCCAAACAATTTTTTTTGGCCCTCCGGGCACTCCAATATCTGATAACACAATAGTGAGGAGGACATTACCAAAGATTATCTTCTCTCCCTCCTGCGCGCTACTTGTAATTTCATCCGCAATGAAAGCAGACAAGTTGTAGATGGTTCTTTCTGATATCTTCATGTATACATTCAGCCATGCCTTTTTCACTTGTGTCCATCATTCCTGGTTATTGAGTTTGGTGACTAAGCATAAAACCATCCTCATCACTGGGTCTGGTATCTCAGTGATGTCAAAGTATCGTGACCCCTTCTTGTAGTCATACGCAGCTACACTCTCCTTGATAGCATCGTTGTCACTCATCATCAATGCTATATCCTTAACGATTGAGCCCTATGAAATTAGGTATTAGTTGTGGTGTGATGTGCATCTTGCACCCTATGAAATAAAAATCATCCTCATGCATGAATGAAATTAACCATTGATAAAGGCACTCAGGTTTTCCAAAATAGGGCAACTCGTATAATTGCAATAGCCCAACCTTTTCTAGTTTGACCTTTACCTCATCATTGTAAATGGGCATTCCGTCTGGAATCCTATTATTAGTTGATCGGACTAACTACAATGCCATTTCCTTCTCTGTTGTGCTCGTGCAATGATTATAATCACTTACAGCCATCTTCCATAAGTGCGAATCCCATTCTTTCCCCAACAATACCCCATCTAGGTCCTACATTTCTGCGTACCATTCTTTTTAGGTGCTCATGACGGAAACGATTTGCTTTCCCTTTCCCTTGCCCTTTGTTTTCTCTTGTGAAAAAGTTGGTTTCCTTGGTGCCATTTTTCTGGTCAGGCTGAACTTAAAACTCTTTCCTCTTGCTCTGCTCTGCTACTCCTAAAATAGATCCTTCTTTCTCCATGCCCTAGCTGCCAAACCCTAACCAAGAAATCCTTCCACAAGATGACACTCTTCACACAACATTTTTCACGCCTGTGTACTCCCTCATTTTGGTTCATAGATCTACTCTAGATGCACACTCAAATTTCTATTTGGATACCCTAGTTTGCAAAATCTTATTCAACTTTGTAAACATAAGGTAACTGTACGACGGAAAAGTGACAAGCGAGCTTGGGAATCTACAAGTAACTCTTCCTCACACCCGACCTCCCGAGGTCATGCCGAGACAGCCGGTGGGGATGGGATATGCGTGGGATGCAGACAAACTAGTTAGGCAATATGATGTCTTTGACGCGCATTAGTGGAAATTGTGAATCTAAGGCAAAGAAGGCCCTCCTAACCTGAACTGGTGTGATAGATCGATCAGCAAGGATGACTGCTCAAAGGCTTTAATCAATATCGAGCTCTGGCGTGATTCGGTCTATAGGTTGTGGAATACGTGGAAAATGTCCTGGGATAGTTTCGTGTATATCCCCAGATAAGGTCATAGGACGGATGATAAATATAATTGATTCTATGGGTGATTCTCTGGCCTAGTCCAGAACTCCTTAGCTTTGTTAGCTGCTATGTCTAATAAGGATAACTGTTCGATGATGATAGGTGGAAGTGGAGTAGATCTGAATACTAGTGTACGTAGGCCAGCATCTATGTCTGATTCACCTATGGGCTCGTTGGGTTGTGGGATTTTTTGGTCACACCCGTGGATTTGTATTTGTTGTGGTCTTGTTATGGTCATGTATGGAATCAGTCCCTAATCCCTAGTATCCAGTAATCGTAAGCTTTCTCAGCTTCTATATTCAGAATCAATAACTGTGTGATCTTCTCAGAATATCTTACAGGTGTTTGTGCAACTTGAATTCTCAAACTGATATCTATATCTATGAGATTGTCTCCTGCGTCTGGCTGTGGGACCAAAGGGTCACAACCAAAGGTCTTCTCTCTTTCAAACCCTTCTACAGTCATGTGGGTATGAACCTAGGGTAATCTGTAATTTGGTTGATTTGACCAAAATGTGTGTGCTTGGTCGTCTTCTATGTTTAACCCGTGCAGTTGGAAACTGATTTGTTGTAAGTTTACTGTTGTTTGGAAGACTTGGATCTTGAGATTCTGATTTATATCAGTTATGGCTGTGACGAGATTGGGTTGGGGCACGATTGGCTCGAATACGTATTCCCTGGGCTCTCTAGGTCCCGTGATTGTCATACAAAAGCAATAATGCAAACTGAATGCAGTAAAATAAAATTAACTATGCGAAGTATGTCTATAACACGTATAACTCCTATATTTTTGTTATTTTATGATGAATTTTAAATGAATTTGAAAGAGAATCTATTTTAATATATCTAGAAATTTGACAATTCAAAATAACAAATTAAAACAAACAAGATAACCGAGTATAGCTATTTGTCTGTGCGACGGTAAATCTATTTTAAGCAATGAAATAACTGATCTAATCTATTTGCAAGACTCGATACTACCTCAAAAGTGAGAAATGAATCATAGTTTCTTACAAACTATCAATCCCCACAGCTTCCCTGGCAATATCGAAAGTAAAAATTGACTGAAATAAAGTGATTGGCTATGCTATTTGATATGCTTCTAATTAGAACTTTGAAAGCTAGAACCTGGATTCCGCAGAATGGTGGCGAATCCAATGGTGTGTGCGGCTATGTCCCCTCAGTGTGATCTCCTAGTTCCTTCATGTTCACGTGGATCCAGAAAAGCGTGTAATGCTAGCATCAGTAGAAGTAGATATTGGGACAAAGGCAGCTTAGGGTACAGACTGAATACAATGCGAGTAGGAGAGAGATAGCGCAAGAGTACAAAGCTTGGGTTATGTAATTCCTAGCGGGATTTATTGCGAGTCATGCAACATGAAATGTCCAGAACTTGAAACTATCCTGTTTGAAGAACAAAACCTGCAACTTTAATGGCTTCCTATTGAAAACAAACTATTCTACTCCAATGGATTGGATGAAATATCAACAACATTTGCACAAGATGGATATGTGGCTTACTAACAACAAAACAACGCTAACTAAGCATGCAATGAAAGAAACTAAGGATTCTAAGCAAAATGAAAGACTAATCTATTGTAATGAGAAATTCAGAGGCAAATTTGAGGGGCCATTTGCTTGAGCACAAGCCATCTATTTATAGCATTTGGATTTACCCAAGGTAAAAACCAAATAGAACTCTTAAACTATAAACAATGGCAAAACACTATTCCAGGGAACCAGAATCATTAATGCAAGCCTATGGCGGTGAAAAAAAGCTGGTGAATCGTTGAAATTTACGTGAGTCGTGTTAAAAGAGCTTTCCGGAAAATGCGTAAAGGACCGCCACCCTAAGCAGGGCGGCGGTTACAGGACTGCCGCCCTATTTAGGGCAGCGGTCACGAGACCACCGCCCAGGTAGGGCAGCGGTTTCGTCACTGAAGAGCAAAAGGCCAAGAAAAGAGGGGAAAAGGGAAAAACAAAGCATGTGGGGGCTAAGCGGGGCATGCAGGATGTTAACGCACACTTGGGGAGCTTTTCTAGATCCCGAACACCTTGCGAGGAGACCTGTATCATCATTGGGGTACGCATTACATTGTTCTGACGATGCAGTGCCCTTCAATTTTGGGTACGTACAGTAACAAATGATTTTCTTGACCTTATATTTATAGTTTTTGCTTCTTTCTAGCATTAAATGATATACCACCTACCAATGTACTTTAACATTAAATGAGGATTTTTCCACTAAGCCATATTTTAAGTGCCTTTAACCACGTGCTACAATCTACATGAAAAACCATTTACAACCTTCAAGCGTGCAAAAATCCAACCTGACCCAAGACTCTTACGCGCACGTCCCCAACGCTGAAGGCACTTCTTCTGTCATTTACCTAATTTTTTCCCCCGCCTACCTCATGTTGTTCCTGTGCTCTTCATCCTTTTTGTACGTGGTTTCCATAAAGCCTTTTTGACACCAACCATTATCTTCCACCTTCTCTTCTATTCACTTCTTAACATTACGCGTTTTTCATCGTTCAACCGGGCCATTCGCCGTAACTTCTACTGTCAACTCAAACTTGTATTATAGGCCTATACTTCATATCACTCCACCCCACACTAAAACAAATGTTTGATCCTCTGCGCATACACAACTTCATAAAAATAATGTGGTTACCAGCGCACAAGGCACAAAAATGAAAAAAGAAAGGAACAAGCAACGAGAAAGGGAAACACAAGAAGAGAAAAATCATAAAGGGAAATTCTAAACTAATTGACAATACTACCTTATTACAAACACCAAGAAGACTTATTTATAGTAGGGCTTTAACCTACTCCCATTGAAATGACTTAGTAACCTCATCCCATCTAGCATTTGTAACTGGCAAGCACCCAAATCAAGAATGTATGAGATGATGTAAGGTCCCAACTAATGGAATTTCAACTTCCAAGGATGACATAGATACTTGGAATCATACAACAACACCAACTACCCAACCTCAAACTTCTTGTTCTTGATATGATGATCATGCCATGCCTTTTGTCTTGCTTTTTCTGTCTTTTGACTCCATCTAGCAAGTGATCACCTTTCGTCTAACTACATCAACTTATCAATTCTTTCTTCTAGCGCTTGTTCATCAGCTAACCCTCCTGTGCGTGCTATATGCAACGATGGTAACATGAATTCCACTGGTAAAACAGTCTCCATGCCAAACACCAATTGAAATGGTGTGGCCTTGTTCAACCTTTTGTAGGTTGTCCTGTATGCCCATAGAACGACTGATACCTTATCATCCCAATCCTATCTTCCAACGTCACAGATCTTAGTTAAGGTGTGACTTAGTATTTTGTTAAATGCCTCAGCAGTTCCATTCACTTAAGGGTGATATGGGTTAGTCTTATGATAGGCCACCATAAATTCTGTTAACAGAGTCCTAACTGTTTCATTGAGAAATTGTGTACCCCTATCACTTGTTAAACTTAAAGGATAACCATGCATGTTGATTATATCTCTCCCATAAAAATCTAGTAGCTGTTATTGTGGTGTAATCCTTTGTAGACGTTTCCTCTTGCCCACCATGTCAAGTAATCAGTGCAAGTGATGATATACCGCGAACTAGTACTTCACGCGGCTGGCGCAATTGGCCCTACAAAGTTGATTGCCCATTTTTCAAATGGTTCAGCACTGGCTATTAGTCGCAAGGGAATTTCATCTCTCTTTCTAGGTTTTCCAAGGTGCTGGAAATGGTCACAGGCCTTGCAAAACTCAATACAATCTTTGTAGATGGTTTCCCACCAAAGCCCATAGCTAATAAAATCTTTTATGTGGTAGCATTTCCTGCATAGTGTCCTCCTGCAATCCCACCATGTGCTTCTTCCATAATGACTATGCACTCATGCTCTAATACACATCGACGCATAACCTCATCATGACCTAACTTATACAGGTCTCCATAATCAACATATAAGGTGCGGTGCGTATTGCTAATTGTTTTCTCTCTAGAGCCTTCATCCCTTCCGGTGTCATGCTTGTTGTTAAGAACAATGTGATATGTTCCAAATCTGAGGGTGTGTGCCGCAACCTAAACAGTTTCTCATCTATCATGGTATCCTCAATGCTTTGCATGTCCTCCCCTGAATTAATCCTTGATAAGTGGTCAGGTCCTAAATTGCTTTTTCCTAGTTTTACAACCACTGTGAATTCAAATTCTTGAAATAACAAGACCCAATGGCATATGTGCCCTTGCAGAACATGTTTGTTGACTAAGTATTTCAATGCCATGTGGTATGTGTAGAATATAAATGGTGTTGCCAAAAGATACTTCCTAAAATTATGCAACGCGTAGATCATAGACAATGCTTTGCACTCAGTAGTTGTGTAATTCTGCTCTACTGGTGTCAACTTTCTACTTAAAAAGCACAAGGGATGATCAACAATTCCCTCACCAGGTTGTGCTAGCACTACTCCCATAGTTTTCCCTGAGGCATCAACATGCACATGGAAAGGCTTATCCCAAGAAGGAAAACGTAATATGGGTGTCATGACAAGCCTATCCTTCAAAGTGTCAAATGGCTTCTGTTACGCCTCTCCCCAATGAAAGGCACTTTTGTGTTTCAATAATTCCTCTAAGGGTGTGGTGATTTTGGCATACCCCTTGATGAAATTCCTGTAATACCCCGTATGCCCAAGAAATCCACACACTACGCTTTGACTAGTAGGCTCCCCTAATCCTACAATAACTGCAACTTTAGCAGGATCTACTAGCAAACCTTCTTTGCATATAATGTGTCCTAACAGGGTTCCAAATGGAGTAGCAAAGACATTTTTTTTTATGTTGAGGGATATCCTCAATTTCCAACATCTCTCAAACATCAGCCTTAAGTTGTCACAATGGTCTTTCACTAATCCATACACAGTCCGGTTCATCCAAGTAAACTTGAAGAAACTTATGGATGAAGTCTTGAAATGCTTGTACCACAATGCGCGAGAACACAGCAGGCACATTCTTTAATCCAAAAGGCATAATCATGTAGGAAAAACTTCCCCACTTCAGTGGTGAAAGTTTTCTTTCTTTGGTCTTCCTTTGCAATCCTGACTTAGTGGTACCCTGAGAACCCATCCGTTAAAGAGAGTAGACTTCGCGCCCGACTACTCCCTCTAAAATTTCTTTAGTAAAGGGGGTTGGGAAAGGATCGATGACACATACCACATTTAGATCCCTGTAGTCAACACAAATTATTATCCTACCATCCTTCTTACTATTGATAACCATTGGGCTTATCCATTTTGACTCTTCCACTACCTCAATGATACCAGATGCTATCATTTTGTCTATTTCTTGCTTAACCCATACATGAAAATTTGGATTTATCCGATAAGGCCTCTTTCGAATCGAGTGTGCACCTTCCTTCAGCTTGATCTTCATCTCCCCCAAGGAATGGTTAATGCCTTTGAGTTCATAGTACTCACAAGTAAAAAAAATCTTGGAACTCACACAACATGTCAATGATCTTTGAAACCTCCTTTTCCGACCAATAGTAATTGATGTTAGCTTCTGTAGGTTTTTCCTCCATCCCAATGTTAACCTTATTTTTTTAAAAGGGCTCATGGTAGGCACATGTTCATTCATTAGTGTTGTCTAAGACTTTACATGTACCCTCCAAATGGTTAACATCCAAACTCTCCATCTCTTCTCCATCTATTACATAGACCATTTTCCTTTTTCTTTTTCCATACACTCACGCTCAAGTTTTACTTCCTTTGATTCTTCTTCACTAAGGCACGTCTCCATTAAGGCTCACCTAGTAATTCTAGTAGCCTATCCTATGCCATAACACTATCCCCCATCGTAAGGAACTTTATCACTTGCAACGCCTTATCCACTAATGGTTTGGTACTCCTATACTCGAAAGCTTGAATGAGATCACCCGCCAACTCTTTCCAATTACCTGTTTGATGACGCATCTCCAAATGAACATACCAAGCACGTGCACAACCTTGTAAGGTGGAATATAACCTATGTACCCATAACAAAGGTGGCAAAGCTTCTGTACTTCCCATTCATGCCTCCTCGCACGTTTGGATATGGAATGAAGTGTTTTCTTTGTCATGGTAGTCTTGTATGATCGTGGGTGCGTTGCTCCTAGAAAACCTTACAGAAAATGTGATCCTTACCTCATGCCACTCTAGGAGGTTCTCCTGATATGTAGCCCACCAATGCACTGTAGTCTTGAGTAGGTTATAATTGAGCATTCCACTTCTCTTATCCTCATTTTTCCACTGAGCTTCCATCTCCCGCAAGAAAATTTCAGGATATGCCCCTCCAGAGTAACTTGGCAACTTCTTTCCTCCTAGGTGCTTGATTGAGTGCACCTTTGTCACCCTTGTTATAGATCCTCTTAACTATCACCCACTTAACTCATAAGTCCCATGTGCTCAATTGTCAGATGCCACACTAGTAGTATCACTCATGGACTGAGCATCTTCAAACTAGATAACTCCCTCCATGGGGTGAATTATCTTAGGATCTCTGATGGAGCACACATAGATTCTATCAAGGAATTCTTCTCCTAAGGGCTCAGTATAGGGCACTGGCTTCCCATCTGTCAAAGGGATGATCACCCTTTCTTCCTTGTTCTCAAAACTGATATACCCTTTGTTAAACCACAGGTTGACATTATTCTTGTAACACCATGGGTGCCCAAGCACCGCTGGAAATATTTCTACCTCGATGAGTTCTAAGACTTTGAAGTCTCTAGTGAACTTGACTCCTTGAATGGTGATAATTGCATCCTTTAGGACTACAATGGGAATTTCCTTAGTTTTTTTTACCATATACCACACATTCGAGGATGGCTGCAACACGGACCTTCCCATCTGATGTCAGGCATCTAAGGTAAGAACATTGACCTCTTCTCCCATGTCAATGAGAATATTTCTCAAAAGCCACCCATCAACAACCGCATTCAAATTAATCTCCTTGTCATATTCAAGGTTGTGAGGGGGAAGGTTTGCATGCAAAACCTATCTTTTACGCTCTACGCTGGCACGTGGTACCTTCTCTCTCATTCATTCTCCTAGCAAGGGAATAATATTCTCTTTCCTTAACATTTTACGTACTTCCTTGACCTCATCCAGGTCATCCTTTGGAGCCTCAACATTCTTCCTTTACTCCAACTGCCTTGATTGTTCCTTCAGACATTGGATCTCGCCTTATAAACTCTGACTGACTTCCATAGTTTCCTGATATATTTCTTTCTGATGAACAAGGTCCAGATACTTTCCATGTACTATTTCCTCTCTTGAAACTAGTGTCTTTGGTCTTGGCATATCCCTGGCGTGCGCAACCTCTACTCATGTTGTCACCAGTAACGGTTCTATTCCTGACTCACATGCCACTCTTGGCATCCACTATGAATCGACATTCATGATGCTCACCATACCAGAAACTTTGTCCTTTCGGTTCTACTAGTTCATATGCTCATAAATTTTTGGACGCTCTTCATACTTATGTTTATTTCCGCACCATGAGCATTGTAACAAATCAGGACACTCACATTTGTAATGCTATGTAGATCCAAAATTATAATAGTTTCATGGTGGTAACTCACTTCATCCTTGGCCAAATGTTACTGCGACCACAAAATCCTCCACGAAAACCTCTTCCACACGTTCCTCCATCTCCGTGCTCTTCATAACATCAATCATCATCCTTTGAATTGCTTTTAAGGCTAGTCTGGCGCACACCTAGATCAATAGCATCATGGATCTGATCAATCAGTATGCAATCCTTGGTATCATGGGTTATAGAGGTACAAATATTGTAATAGCAAGAAACATTCTTGCAGATTACATGCTAGAGTAGAGGGAATATACTTGCATCATGATCCCCATGAAAAATCTCACAGTCTACCGCCATAGCGCACATCGAATTCCAAAGGAAACTATCCTTTGCATGCCCCTACACTTCACAGTCTGTACACCAAGCCCCTATATGAACCTCATGTGCTGAGTTTGTAGAAAAATTCTCCAACTGCTTGGCCATTGCAGTAATTTGAGCTTCCAGAAAAGGGCTAACATCAGTTTCAACGATCCCAACAGATTTGACACACAGGGAAGCTTCCAATGCCTCGTGCGGGTCTGTGAAAGTCTTGTGCGACAAAGCCCTTCTAAATGGTGTTATCAATCCTCTGAAAAACCATTGAGCATGTTGAGAAGGATGAATGTCATAGGATAGCTTTGACAAGAGATTCTTAAAATGTGCGTCATACTCCCGCACACTCTCGGTCATTCTCTGTTGGATCTCCTTAAGAGTGTTGATTCTCTTCTGCTCAAACTCTGGGATATGGAACTCTTCTAAGAAGGCATTCTTCAATGTGGTGTAGTCTACCACCATTTGATGGGGGTCATACTTCCTATACCAACTATGTGCGCGCCCTTGCAACATTGTTGCAAACTGACTTGCCTTCCGCTTCGGGGTTGTAATCCCCTTGGCGTGCCATAGTAACTCACACTTATGTACATACTCTACAACATCTTCAACACCCCTATAGTCTGGTAAGTAGAAAGATAGCTCGAAAAACACTTAGGGAGGTGGATGGGGTCCTTGTCCTCCCAATCCAGAGCCTTGGTTCCCTTCGGTGTTACCTCCACCAGATCCATAGGATCCCCCATGTCCTATTCCTCCTGGCCCACCAGATCTAGCTCTTGTAGTTGGAAAAGGACCAAAAGTGGTCACACCTAGTGTTCCCAGCATCCCACTGAAACTGTGCACCAATGGTTTGTGATATTGTCCCACTACCAGTTGTATGTCTCGTGCCACTCCCAGACATGATACCCAAATCTTGCGTACTTGCACCTTGTCCAAAGATTCCCCCAAATACAGGAATGGCTTGCGTAACCATGGATGTTCCAAATGAAAAATTATATCTCCTAGGCGCAGATCAAACACTCCCACTGATACCAACTGGGTTAACAATACTTCTCCTTTGATCTTTAAAACCAAGCACTAGGGGTTGGTCGTCAGGTGGGTTCAGATAAGCGCCGACGACTCTTCTCTCTCCATGCAATGAAATCTCATCAGAAGTTGAAGGGGCCTCTCTCCCATGCTTTCCAAGATGGGGTAGCATAGACTACTCAAGCTCCACATCCTGTGCATGAACCTCAACTCCTTCCCGCAACGTCTACCTCCATAGATCCATCACACTTGCAACCTTGCATTTTCTAGTCATCTCCCTTTCATGAGCTTTGCTATACTTGAGTTGTCTTCCCCCCCTTTCCTTTTCAGCAACAATGTCTACCATCTTCCTCCACCCTAGCTTCCTCTCCCAGTGCTCAGAGAAGCTTTAGCTGACCATGGGGAATGCTTATAAACTCAAAGTAATGACCAAGATCTTCATAGCCAAAGGAATAACATGCAAAAATGATCCTCTAGGCTCCCTCAGAAACTCAAACTTAACAACTTTTGGGAAAGAATACATACAAATGACATATTCAAGAGCATAATTGGTCAACACTCTCTTCCACCAGTGATCAACAACACGTGTCCAAGTCAGATCTACATCCTGCAGCCTCTGATAGTCATCTTGGGTCCATACATGCTATCTATAGTACCATCTCGATCTAGATGCGTATGCTAAAATCCATTCATATAGTTCTACTGGGAAGCAGCAAAATAATGTCTCATACAACTCATGGTATAGGTTCTCTTCTACCCATCTACGTGCATCGAAATCAGGTCTAGTGCTGAATCTTTGAGAAAACTCATCCTCTGTGCTCTTGAACCAGGTTTCAACACTTTCTAAGGTCAGGCGCTTTGTCATCACACATCACAGGGAAAAAGATGCATGTCATTTCTCACAACAACTTCGAAAAGAGGTCCCGACAATGGAACCAAGATGTAGTCATATTTTATACCCTTAGACCAATAGTCTAATCCCATGCGTGTTGGCCTATCACCCAGTGGGTGTTGGGTGCTCACCTGAGGAGCGTGCAAACACCGAGTCTCTCCTTTATGTGAGTCTTATGAGAATGCATCATATTATAATAGATTTAAATGGAAATGAGAAGAAAGAACCATGCCATATCCTAGAACGAGTTATCTTATTACATACAGAAAAGGGAAATAACAAGCAACATAAGGAAATAGCTCATATAAAAAGGAAATACATTAGTATACTTCCAAATACATAGATGATTTATAACAGAGCATTGTATTCATATTAAGAGATTCAATAACCACATTACAATCCATTGGGTTCATAACAGACCCCCATATAATAATGCAGAGCCAAGTCATGCATCAAAACTATACCATGTTCATCACATTATAGAGAAAAATGCAGACTAGTTCCCCTAAATGTGCCATCATCCCTATATGCTCATGTTCCCAACCCATAGAATCCTAAAACCATTTCTGCAAAGCTTTTCCTCTCTTCACCTCTATATCCTTCTATATCTATCTTCTGCCGGGCGCTTGTATTTATAACCTTAGCGCCCACCACCATTCCTTCTAGAAGTTATAGATCGATCACCAAGTGTTGAAGTGGTCCTCCATAGGAGCATTCCTTCTCAGATATGAGATCTCCACTCCTTGCAATGATGTCTTATGTAACCTTCTATCGCATGCTTGGAATATTCCCTTTTTGATCCACAGTCGCTAAGCTGGCACCTTATCCATAAGGGTCATGCTTTTCTCATGTGATGTCTAGGATTCCGAATGTGGCTAAGTACAAAACATGTCTTTCCTTGTAAATGCACGCTGTATGTTCTACAAAACCATGCCAAAACTCTTCTCTACGTGCCTTCAACCTGCGTGCCATTCTTCAACTAGGCATTGCGTGCCCACGTGCCTTCTTGTACTTAGCTGATATTTTAAGACCCAACAAAAAGCAAGGATAAATCACCTACCTCGACCATTGTGGGCTTCTGTTTCCTGCTTGAACTCACCATTTTGCCCAAAATTCTCCTTTCTCTTCCCAAAAGCACATTATCCTCACTATGATAGGTTTTAACAATGTGGTAAAATGAACCCGTGACTTGGATTTTTATAACCCAAATTTTACATTAAGGGAATCACTGACAATTCCCCCAATCGTTTACAATTTTCCTCTAATCACTTACAAACCATACCTTATTGGCATATGTGCCCATTTTTACCCTAAATCATGGCAATCACACTTTTCCACAAATGTATCCAATTTTTAATAGACCTTAGTCCTTGAAATATTAAAACAAACAAATGAACTTTATATCGGGATCTGTCATTCATCTATAGGACATGTTCCCTTTGCTCCCCCATCATTTTGCTTTCCCACTATTCTAGCCTACTTTTACAGATCATACATTTATAGGTGTTGAACCCCTTGGTTCCCCTATCACTTGGTCCCTTGGTAACTCATCTTGTTTCAATATCCCCTCAAACTGGAGCAATTATGAAACACATGACACACAAACATAGGTGTTCCCCTGTATTGCATTATGGAAAGATCACCCATTAAATGTTCCATCATTTTTATCTGACACATTGCCCTTAAGTTGTCAGAAAAAAATGAGAAAATGTAGACACCAAAATTCTAAACTCCCCTATCTGAAAATGACATTCATATCCATTAGCTTAAATATATATTATCAATTAGGTTATGATTTAATAAATCCATTTAAAAGTTATCCCTTAATGTGAAATCATTCCAAAACCCCTTCATTCTGACATATCTACCATGGATAATTTTATATACTCATAAGATCTTGTTTTATTTAAATATCCTAACATAATCTATTATTATTAGACAATTATCCTATGATATATGTTTAATATATCTAACCAAACCACCTAAAATATATCCTAAACAAACCTAGGCTAAAATAGAACATAATATAAATATTTTCTAAACAAACATGACACCTCATATGAAAACACAAAACATTAAAAAAGAAACCCATATCATATCCCTTGAATACACAAACAAATAAACTTAAATTAGAAAATCGTTTCAACTATTCACTAAATAAACTAAAAAATATGAAATCGCTGATGTTCTGGTAAAATGCTAACAATTATTTAAGCCTAATTTCCAATCTCATTTTGGGACTATCTGCTTATATTTTTGAGCTTATTGTTTGTCATCCTTTCGCATCTTCAACAGAGAGTGTTTATCAGGATTCATCTCTGTATACTACATCCACTCATCATCTAGCGTCTACACACACCATCGTCAAACACGTTCAAAGCTTGTTCTAGAGTCAAAAAATATTTACCAATTTGCAGGTTTTTTCAAATTTCAATCTTCATTAAATCAAGTTTAGATATTTTATTTTTACATCTTCTATTCACTCATCTAAAACATTATTTTTTAAACTTCTCTAATTCATATCAAATCGAAATCAAACTTTTAATTTTTCATAAACACAAAACATTTTCACACTATTAGTATTAACCTTGAAATGCCTACGTTTTACATAAACACCTACATTTCAGTTAAAACGTCTACGTTTCAATCAAAATGCATTTGTTTCCTATCAATTTTATCTTTTATAGTTTTTATCAGATTATTTGCTTATCAATTTCATATATTTCTCTGTCCTTTCTGACATACTTTCGAGAATGGATTTTGTAAATGGATATAGGTGGCCAAGCTCATGAGATAACCAATATTAAATCTTTTCTGATTATCCGTGACAATTTGCATTGGGAGAAATACGACATATTGCACAATTTAGAAAAAATTTCCATACATCCATCCCCTTTAGACTAGTTGTAAAACATCTTTAAAACCACTTAGATGATTCGTGAGGCCACATAAGAGTTTTGTGAGGCCTATTTCAAAATTTTACACATTCGAGTTGACTTGGCTTGGTTCGTATACTGTTACAAAGCCAAATTGGAAATTTGGGACTCTGATGTTGAATCAAAAAACCAAACTGAATCCATGAACTATCTTGAATATCAATATTCCAAATCTACATCTGATTATCAGTACGATTCAAAGAACTAGGAACCAGAATACATCCCCGATTTCTTTAGAGACAAGTATATCAATGATTAAGACTCCGATCTCTTTAAAGAATCTAAGATAGACTATCCAGATATCAATTTCGAGAATCCATCATCATCTAAAGATTATAACATTGAATTTGATTCAGATTTCTAGGCTATAGTTTATATATCTAGGTTTTCATCATATGCTATAAATTTGTAATAAAGTATGAAACTATCAGAACAATTACTATTTTTATACATCTTATATCATGATCCGTTTTATGTATCATTTACTTGAATAAAATAATGGGTTGACATCCTTGTGAGGAAGCCCCTTATATTTCCAGGGAGTGGCCTTCACTAGGAAGCCCACTCACTTTTTTCACTAATTAAAAATTTGGTGCAATGTCTTTGATTGCAGTTTCATTTGCATGATAGGATCTGAACTATTTTGAACACTTGACGTAACATCGACACAATTCATACACATCTGTGGGTACTGGTAAAGCCCACCATTTTGAGTTTTTATGAGCTTTATTTTCTTACTTACACCTATAAGTTGAAGAGATAAAACTTTTCTAAACAGTAATTTCTTTTAGAAGTTTAATAGTCAAGACAAAGCACCATTGTTTGCAAATCTTGCAACCATTGAACTCCAAGAGATGAATTCCAGATGAGGCATTTATTTGAATAGCCTTTATAACCTCATCAAGAACACTATTATGTGCATATCCTAAGTTCAAAAACTTGATGAGACCACAGTTGTTTGAGGTAGTTTTGCAACTAGTTGGCGCACCATGTTTGCACTTGCAATAAATAAAAAATGACAAAAGATAGTGTTATGATTCATGCCCTACCAAAAGAAACTTTGATTGCCATGGCTGCACATATGTTCCAAAGCTATTATTTTGGCGCAAGTAGGATGCTGTTGGAAATGGGACGACAAAGGGTTTCATCCAGAGGAAGAGTGAAAGAGACAAATATTGCAAAGACACACATTGGATAATATAAAAGAGCACTACCAATGTCTCAATTGATACCCCAACTACTAAAAATAAAAATATAAACAGAAGGATACAAACAGGTAGCCATTTTCTACCTCAAGGATGACGCAAAAACAATTTAGTGCATGAAGAAAATGTATCTAGAAATAGAAGAAACAAATCAATACAAAAATTCATTACGCCTGAATGCAATGCCTCCTAATCCTCTATCTTCTTCTTCCTTTACACACAATAAAATAACCAGTGATAGACAAACATTTCCCCTAAAAAATAACTAATCCCACTTCAAATGTAGATATAAATTCAAATCAATAAATTTGTGTATAATAAAATGAGGAGATAGTGGGTTTAGATTTATTTCTACGTGCACGACTAATTTAACCCATAATGTTATTGATTGAATGATTACTATTAGTGAGATCTCTGTTTAACACTGTTCTCATAACATTATGCTTAAGTAATAATGAGCACTTTGCACTCATTACACTATCGAATTATTGCTAAATTACAATGCTAACCTGGATTTCAATTTGGTCAGTGCCTTGGATATCAAATAAATTTGTTATATTCTTATGCAAGGGAAAATGACAGGTCTAAAAGGATGTTGAGGATGCGTCTCTCTCCAATTTCTTGAAGGACTGGCACCCCATACCCTGCCATATGCCAACCCATATTTTCCTTTACCCTCATGTCTTCCTATCTTTAGTATTCTGCACACGCCACTTCTCTACACGCAAATTCAACTACACCCCAAACCTATGCATTTAAACACCCTTTCTATTATATATATATATATATATATATATATATATATATATATATATATATATATATATATATATATATATTCTTGTTTTGTTTATTATTTATTTATTTTTCTTTATATATCTTCATTTCCATCTATTGAGCCTAAGGTGTTCGCAAACGAACATAAGTGGGTTTTAAATCTATGTAAGAATCCACTCCCTATATCGTACTTGACCCGAGTGACTAGTCAACGGTACACCAATGCATAGGTACACATAGGTCATCTATACGAAAACCATATAGGGAGAGAGAAAGGTACAACTGGCCATCCATGTACTGAGCCTAAGGTGTTTGCGAAACACAATATATATGATGCACATTAGGCAATGTGCCATACATACCAAACAAACATAAGTGAATTTTTAGTTTATGTAAGACTCCACTTCCTATCTCATACTCAACTCGAGTGATTAGTCAACGATACTCATTTACTCCCTCCACACATAGAATTTTTACTGATTGTTTCCCTTTGGGTTGGTTAGTGTAAGGTTGAAAACATAACACTTAACAACATTACTAGCATAATGGTGATTCACGCACATTAAACATAGATTCTTACGCATGGTATATATATAGGGTATAACATAGTCATTAATTTCACAGTTTACAATACATCATGTTTCCACATAGCGTACCCCAAGTGCAAGTACATTACAATAGAGGTCATACAAACACCACATTTCCCTAATTCACAACATGGATCCATCACATAACACATGAAAATTATGTATGATGAACATAGAGACTAACATAACAAAATGAAAAATAGTTGCATTAAAACATGGTGACACAACACAATACATCACAACATGGTGGTGATATCATTATATGATCCAATTCACTATGCAACAATTTTTTCATATAACACATTAACACACATACATATCATAAAATAACAAAACAATACAACACTTCACATTCCACAATATTCACATAACAAGACAGTACATCACACGTGAAAATATCATTGAGCTCATGAAAAATAGAGTGAATACTATAATCACGAAACATGTTAATATCATAGAAAATTTTCACTAAGTGGCATGCACAACATGTGCATTCATAAGTTCACACGTACAATGTTGGTCGCATCACAACATATATCACATTAATATTCCCATCTCCACCACCACCATACACAATCATACAACCCCAATCAATCCCAGAGGTTGGAGAGCATGAACTTCTGCTCCGATACCAAATGTAATGTCCAAAAATTTGACACACAAATATAACAGTAAAAAATACAGGAATAAATTTTTTTTACTTCCATTTCTTGATACATGACAACACAATGGATCGCTTAAGACAACGCATAACATGTTAGATGATTGCACAGACATTATCCCACATAGATAACATGAAAAATACATAATGCACATCAAGGCCACCTTTCCTCAAATGAAATGGCACAATATACTAATTCAACTATGGTATAGCTCCCATATAGGTACCGTCCATGAAAAAACACTTTCTTGGTTTACATATTTATTACATTCATATTTTATTATGACCTTAATTATTTGAAATTTCTTATCATGCAGCTCCTCATTCTTATTTAAACTAGACTACAATATCTTTATCTTTCTTAACATTTTACTTGTAATAGTTCCATCTATCTTTTCTCTTTTCTCTTATCACAATAGAATGATGTAGCCTGATTGTTGGTAGGAAAACATGTACATACATGAGGCTACTAGTATTTGTTCTAAGGATTTGTTTTCTAAGTTATATGGTTGGTTTGTTTTTCAATTTATCTTAGTTATAAAAAGGGAGGTTCACTTGTAAACTAGGAAGTTTATTAGTTCAAGAGTATATAGATTACGTTTCCTTTTCATATTAACATTTAATTACTAGGGTTACTCTATTTTTTTAAGTTAATATAACTAATTGTTTATTGTAACTTCCTCACTAAAATACTTAGTCATCAAGATCCTAAGGATTATGATTTCATACCCAACCAAATTTGTCTTATTCATGGCCAATTTAAGTATTATATGCATATTACAAGGTGATATGTAGCTATAATTTTATACACCCTTTGATCTTCTTGCGACTGCCCTTCTCACTAAACAATATTAAATATTAATGCGTAATTCATCCTAATTCTCATAAAAGGTACACATTTGAATAATTTTCATTAACATCAAAGAGGGCCTACAACATATCAAAAAGATAACTATGGAAGACAATTATGCTTACCCCACAACTTATACACAACTATAACACTCCTGCTATGATAAAACCCCTATTTGTGAAGAGAAAGGGATTAAAAATCACAGGTTTCATACAAAGGTATCTTACGACATGGATTCCACTCATGTTCGAAACCCTCATTTCATAAGTACATAACAAGCTTAACGCTAAGTATAATTATGTTCTTTACTTTACATTAGGTTGAACATTTCGTTAGGACCAAGTCTAGAGGTTTCTACTAGATAGGAGATTTTTCAAGTGAAACACAAGGGAACAACCCATCATCATGAGATTCTATTGAAGCACGACACTAGAGATAAGGACTATTAGTTGGTAAACACTAACATCCGTACTTAGGAGGGTAATGATTAGAGTGGGGATCACTCGATATGGAATAAATCTCAAGTTGTTCTCAACTGTATAGTGTCAAGATTCACCTACTAGTCATGCAATAATCAAGAGAAGACGAAGAGTTGAAGGGGTTTAAATAAAATTTCCTTTTCAATTTATAAAGAGATATTTCTTCCTTCCACACATGATGTAAGTTTCACAACATTGCTATAAATGAAGTCCATATGAGAATTAAGTTATATTTAGCTAACTCTTAAAACTTGACAACAAGGAATAATTACAAGTTTATTTAAACTTCATGACAAGGAAAATATTTTTTTTGAAAGAAGATAGGAAAATGACACTCTACTATAAATGTAACAACACATATATTTTTTTCCTATTAACATATATAAATTATAACAATAGAAAAAAGGAATTACACCCACATCATTTTGCCATCTTACATTCATCCTGCAAAACCATGTGAGCATGAGTCAATGAAAATCATTGGCATGACATCCACATAAATCTAGCATAACTAACGTTTTTAGTTTCCATTTAAATAACTAGAATAATCTACACACAACAAGAGAGGGTTAAAGACGTATATTCATTTCATTTCATTCAATTCAATTTCTTAACTAAGGGAGGAGAGAGAAAGAGATATGGAAGAGAGAGAAGGAAGAAGCACTGTTTTTCCAAAATTTAGATTCCACACAAAAATCCACAAGAGATAGTTGCATACAGTTAATTATAAGTGTCAATAAGCTTTCATGATGGTTTATTATCTTGACTAGGGTCTTGCGACCTTATTTTACATTTTTCTACTCATTGCCAAATCGTCTAATTTTTGCTCAGAGGCTAAAGAAACACATTATAAAATTGACTTTTTTTGGGAAATGCACAATAGTTAAATTCCTATGCGTACTTGTATATACAAAAAATTCATAGGAACTGGCGGAGTTTAGAACTAGAAAACGGTTTGCGAACAAGGACTAGTTTTCTAGGTTCATCGGTTGTAATTGGCTAGTTGTAAAAGTAGCTTATTTTAGCTCAAGGGATAAGAAATAAAGCCCGAAAAATAAATTACAATAGATGAATGCTCAATGGAAGAATTCTTACACAATCTCTTATATATCGATAATTCTTTGGATTCGACAGAACATAGACCTAACAAACGGGTGACGAATGATGAATTATTTTCAGGAGCCATCGGTCCTAATTGGTCTAGTTTTACCTAGCCAAAAAGCAACCAGAGGTTTGTAAAACCCTTTTTCCAAACTAGTCAGAATTTTTTTTTTCCCCAAACTGAAGGTTGCATGTGATTATTTAGTAGAGCTACTAGAGGTTTGCAAAGGCAAAAAATTGATCCTTCACTCAGGGTTCAAATGGTAAGCCAAAATGAAAACTAACTTTTCACTTTTATTAGCTCACTAAAACTACAAAATGGGGTAACACGACTCTTAGAGGGGTGGAGATGAGAGCACAAACGGTCAATAAGGGTTGAAGTAAGGCTTGATGCCACTCTCCACATAACAAGGGGCACATCTTAACATCTCATTTTTGGGTTACAGAAGGTTGTGTTAGTGAAAAATCACATCACCCTTAAATGAGTTCTATAGATCTCATTTTCTAAGGAAGAGTCATTTGGTGTGATTCGTATAACATTGAACTTTCCCATATTTGTGGGACCTAGAAAATGGAAAAGCTCTCTAGATTAAACGTTGGTTCATATTCCTCTGTTTAGGTGCATACGTGAGAACTTACAGAGGATATATCTCTATACCTAATCTAAAATTTACCAAGGAGACATGGATAAAAAGGGATATAATAAATAAGAAATGACTAAACTATAAGGTGATGCATCGAAGGAAATATGAACATTAGTTTTGCTAATAGACACAAACCAACAAAATACATACAATAATCAGGCACAGATAACCAAATTTATAATGAAAGACTAGATGCAAGCAGAAGAGATAGAAAGGATCTAGAATCGATTACAAACGTGTTTTATTGATTTGTAGATTGATATAATGCATTACAAAATAGCCAGGAGGAAAGAACATACTGCAATTTTAATGGAAGGACTGAACTCCACAAATTTCTTTACTAGAAGGAAAGGGGATCCTGCGAAACAAAAGAATGTCCAGCCATTTGGTTAGTTGGGGAGATGCGCTTCAATTTTTATCTCTGTCTTTTAACAAAAGGAAAATTTTCACCTTTTCCTTCAACTCCCCGCTTTGACCTTGACTCAGGCACAAGCGCTGAATTTTTCCTTTGGGTGGAGTTGCGGCCCATTTTGTAACTTTTATATCTTTGGAATAACAAAGGGGAAAAAAACCAACTTTCCCCCCAATGGCCGGCTTTAGCACTGCTAGTTTAGGCTTGCCACGTGGCGCTTCCTCCGCTGCTTGCCTAATTTCTATATTTTAGTTAAGTCCTTTTCTCGGTAGGGTCATATTTTCTTGACCTAGGACACACGGAATTATAGCGCTCATTTGGAAACCCTCTCTCAATTTGATCCTTGAATTAGTGCCATTCAGACACTTGGCACTCTCCGCCAGTCTACCCCATGTATCGACTATTCAACCGACTCTTTCCCTTCTTTTCTGACCCTACTATTCCATTTTTGAGTCCTTCTATGACCTATTTACAAGATCTGAATGAGTTTTCTTAGGTTCTTTCTATGTGGGGTTGTGGCTGATCCAATATTTTCCCGAGGGGCGAAATATGGATAACAATTTGGCGACTCACAGGGGTATCTTCCTGCTATATGAAAAGACTAATTTCCTTGTCATAACCGTTGGGCATGAATTCGAAAACAACTTTCTGATAGTGATTTTGCCTCTGGTTCATGAGCCTGGTTGTTTGCACTCTTGATTTTCATAAGAAATCTCAAAACGAAGGTTTCTGAGAGTAGAAAATTGTTTTGATCTGGGGCTTCATCTGTCTCTTTGAATGGATTGCATAAGAGCAAGAAAACAACACCACAACTATATACAAAATTTTAAATTATACATACCCCAAATAGAACATGTAGAGCATGCAAAGCACTTAGGAGAAAGCAACCTAAACTACAACAAGACAAAGTGCACAAGCACTTAGAGGAAAATGAATTAACTAATATGTACAATGTGATAGCCTTCCTTCTATTAGTAGTGTTTAAGATAGATTCCATTTACTGGAATCTATAATTCCTCACCATCCAACATAGACAATTGGAAAGCATTGCTACTTTTACATCTTATGACCATGTAGGGGCCACTCCAAATGGCATCAAACTTGGAATACCTTCCTGGTTTTTCCAAATCTATATCCCATTTCAAAACTAGGTCTCCTTCTTGGAAGGTCCTTGTTTTTTCCTTCTTGTCAAAACATCCCTTGATTAAGGCTTGATCCTTCTCTATTGCTTGGAGTGCATGCTCTCTAGTTTCTTCTAATTCTATCAGCTCCACATACCTGGCCTCCATCGGTTCAAATTCAGACATCTCTAGCTGCTTTATGAGCTCCAATGCTAATAACTCAAGTAATATAAGCAACACTACCTCTTTCCCATAGACAAGTTAGAATTGAGAGCTGCCTGTAGATCTCTTAGGTGTTATCCTTAGTGCTGTCCCATAAGTGTCACTCAGATTTGAGCTTGAAATGTGCGCCTTAGGTTCTATCCGAAAATTTTTCGTACTTTTAAGATAGTGGGTCGTTCAAATGATCTTTATTGCCTGAAAGCTCCTGTATTGCGTCAAGATAATCCCAAAGAGCCATATTAGCTTTTTTCGCTAATTACCCAGATGCCCAAAATTGTTTTATTCTGTCGTCGGGATTTGTCTGCAGGAAATTTGTATTTAAGTGCTTTAAGCCCCGTATGAGGCTATTTGCGATTCTGTTTAATTCTATTATGACCGAATCATGTGATTATTCCTATGAACCAGAAGGGTTTTAACTTATATGAAGTTTTGGGCTTTATTTGTAACTTTTGGCTATTTTTCGTGTTTTTGTGGTGTCACGTTTCGTTTTCTGTGAAATTTCTCTGGAACACTATCCCTTGCTGGGTAAGCCCGATATTTGGCCTGGAGCGGCTAGAAAACATATACGCACATTATACCGGGACGAAGTCGCCATCGGATGCCTGGATCCACTTGGTGAAATAACGAAGTCGTGCACTGAAAAGCTCCTGCTGGGGATGGGCGCATTTTTGGAATATAAAGGACTTAAGTTGCAGTGGGAAAAATAGAGGCTGCAGGCAGGTTTGGAATTTATTGCTTGCCTTGCAATGGGTAAAAATTCCCATGATCCCCAAAATAAAAGGAAAGTGACTTAAGTGAAATCATGAGATTTTAGTGCCTGCCTTGCAGGGTAAATAATCCCATTGTCAAAGTCAAATCACTTAAGTGCATCACGGAATTTTGGTGCCTGCTTTGCAACTTAAAGAATTCCATTATGAAAAAATTCTTAAAAATAGAATTACATGTGCACAAAAGTGCTTACACTTTGGTGAGAGAATAACAGCCTTAACCTGCTTATTTTAATTAATCTATGAGTGTCAAAAAGTGCACCTAAGCTTGCAGGAAGTCAACATGTCAAAGTTGAAATCCAAGAAAGGATTTAAAAGCATTCAACATGAAATTTATTTAATGGCTGCACTCTTCCTCTCAAAAAGTGCGCCCCATTTGGGTATCTATCTCAATGCATCTTTAAGGCATTAATGCATTAAATTGATGTCTCTTTTGAGTGGCTATGGTCAAAGCACACCATCAAGCTTAAGTGAAGTGATATGTGAAGGATTAAATTGGCCTAATTTAGTTTATTGAATGACTGTTCTTAAACATGCTATTTTTAAAAAGAGAAAAACATGATTTTTACTCAATTAATTGCCTTTAATTGTGTAGGACAATTATGCCTTATATAATTGTGAAGGTTATATAAGCATGGGTAGTCATATGGATGAATTGATTCGCATCACAAGTGAGTAATGTGCATCCAAGTGGAAAAGTGCGCTTCCTCATTAGATTAAGGATCCTGCTCAGACACAGGTGATAACAAGGCTAAAAGCTTTCAGATTTGGCGCATATGCTATGAAGGAGGTTGATCTTTATTTGCATAATTGTTTCCACAGGTGTTACATGAGCTCAGGTGTTGATTCACACAGGGATTCATGCTCTCTTTATGTGCAAATGAAACACCAAATTTTGGACCAGCAGGCTTGAAAAGTGCAGATTTTTATAATTTAAATTTACTATTCATGCTCCGGTGGCCATTTTTTGTCTGAACTAAATTACAGGAATTCATGACAGGTGCTTTACAAAAGAAAAAGAGTTTTTTATCAATGTCCAATACATTGCAAATATCCTCTGAATCTGAAGAATTGTCCAGATCTGCACCAGTATTGAAGAAATTTGGCCAAATTACTGAGAAAAAGGATTCTTTAGACGAAGATAGACAAAGCCATGGCGAATGGAGATGAACCAGAAAGCACGATGGAGTCATGCATTGCTTATTAACTTGCAGACATAGGAGACACAGATGTAGGCCCGGAACCTCTTGCCGATTTGATTGATAGATCCAGAGCGGAAAGACCTCACTCATGCGTGCGGTTAAAAGCAGTGGAATTATCCGAGCTGCAACTTTTCCATGTACAACCCAATTGCCAGAGTTCGTGATGGAGTGTGCTAGATCTTCATCAGTCCTTCATCCAGATCAGTGCTTGATGCTTTGAAGGAAAGACAATAATTCGTTTGGACGCAGAGTTCATCAATTATTGTTTGAAGATTCCAGTGCGAAAGGTGGTGACTTCCATTAGCGTTCAGGATGCTGACAGTAGATGGGAGAAACATAGAGTTGATTGTGTGAGCATCATGAATAGCCGATACATGAAGAAGCTTAAATCTTCTTTAAAGTTCCCGACAACTATTCCAGGGTCCCATTTGGTGCAGGAGGTAGATGATGTCGTCAAATTGCTATGCTGGATGAATGGCGAAGCGAACTGCTTACACTGTCCGTATATAGATGTATGCTTTAATCAGGACCATTGAAATCAACAAGGTTGATTCTATAATCAATTGGTCGGAAATTATTAGCAACAACATCGGTGAGCAACTCCGGAACGTGAAGCGTACTTTCAGCTTCAACATGACTTCATACTTGGTGTATGCTGCAACTTAACAAGGCGTCTTTTCCAAGCTGGATAGATGTGGTGTTCTTTCAAAGGACCCCACTTTCGAGTGCTACCCGCAGCTTACTGCACCTGCATGCGAGAAAAACTTCAAAGTGATCAACGATGACTTCTTCTAGGATTTCATCTGCAGGCTAGACAGAGACTTGAAGGCCAACAGGGTAAGCAAGGAAGCGTGGGAAGCTGTGTCCAAGATTGACAATCTGTTCATTCAATTTGCAGATTTCACATACCTCAGGGTTACGGGCTTTTCTGGAGAACCAACAAAGATGCCCAGGTATCCGAATGATAGATTGATTGCCATGGAGCTGAGCAGGCAACTTGTGGAGTTACACGACCTTCAGTCAAAGCGGCACAAGTCTACGGGCTTCTTCCCAATCACTGTGGGATATTACAGCTGCATTAGCATTCACAGAGCTCGAGGGATGGAAGCGCAAATGTTATCCGAGTATGAGCAAGAGTTCTTCCCTGCACGGCTGAACTTCGATTCATTTGGAGTAGCCAGGAAGACAATCTCCCAGGAGTACGCACATGTGCCTTCATTAGAAGATTTCTGGATGAAGTGCAAAAGTGAGTACGAGGTTAGAAAGAGAGATTTCAGCAGGCTATTAGCAAAACAAGTGTTCGACTTCAGACTAGCGCGGATACTTGCGGATCTTAAAGATGAATGGAACGTGGTACTTGACACTTACCATCAAATGGGAGGAGATAAAGCCATACTGCAGAATAACATAGGAGACTACAACACAATCTAAGAAAGGTCGAGAGCTGTGTTGGTGAATACTTCAAACTGGTTACTGACAAAGGGATATTGCCTCGATGAAGCATTGATAAATCCAGTCACGGGCAACTTCGGCGCAGGAGATTCCCTCAAGCGAAAGCACGGAGGTGAAAGCAGCAGGAAAGTTGAGAAGTTGAAAGTGCATAGAAGATCTCAATCCAAGGAGAGGATCACTTCTACGACCATGACTTTAACTCCGGTTTCTCCAGCACCCAATGCTTCACCAACTAGTTGTACCACTGCAGTAGGATGTTTCCATGCCTCCACTGAATCCAGCGACATTCATCTTCTCCCCTCAGCCACTTCGTTCAACGCCTGTTCCAGAGGATACGTTGAAGTTGCAGATGGCGGAATTCGAAAGGGCTTTGTCCTTGGATGACTCTGAAGATGACAGCCATAACACTGTGGCACTTTTTGACGGAGAGGATGCAGAGCGGAAGATGGTAGTGCACTCAGCGACTTCTCACTCTCCGAGAAGTAATTTCTCGGAATGGTTAGCTTTGCAGTTTGTTCCAGAAGCGAGAATGGAGATGAACTTAGAGGAGCACGACTTGCAGCTACTCCAGGATCTGAGCAGAAGAGGCAGAAGGCCTAAAGTTGCTAAAGCAACTTCTAGGTTGATCATCGAGGATTCGGGAGAGAAGTTTGTTGAGATATCAATTCCGGTAGACTGAAAGATAGAAGAGGAGCTCACGGCGGAAGATGTGACAGTGACCAAAGTACCCCTCGAGTCAAGCCACCACTGAAGGATTGAAGCAAGATATGCATACATTGATGGATGCTTTATTCCTATAGGCTTGACAGTGAAAAGGCGGAGAAAGAGGAGCTGCAGAAGCAAGTATCTTCAATTATGAGAGATCATAGCCAATGTTGCTGGACTTTCCACTCAGTCCATTTCAGAGCAGGTGAGTGATCATCTGATGCAGGAAATGGAGGACACAAGCAATCAAGTAAAGATCTAGTTGACGATTGGAAGGATGTGATTGTTTGTCAAGCTTCTGTACAACTTGGGGAAGTGCCAGCTCGCCTAAAGGTTATGAACGATCATAGCTCCAAGAAAATACATCTAAAAATTCTTGGAAAAGTTGTATGAATTCATACCTTTCTTGCTTGGTGGCCATTTTTCCAATTTGAAGTGTTTTTCCTTCTCGAACTGGGATTGACTCTGAATCTTCTCCATTTATCTGTATGTTGGCCTTCTGTTTTCTAAACTGATCATTAGGATTGAAGATAGACCCCAATGTTACTAAGCCTTTGGGAAGCTTGTTTGTATGCAACTGTATTATTTGATTCCCGTATTGCTACTCTAATCTATTTTGATTTCTAGCTGAGAATTCACCTTCTTCTTGCCAAAAAATAATGATCTGCTGATCATTCTCGAACACCTGCCAACATGTGTTGTTATATAGCACTATTGGCCTCACAACTATATGGATATGTGGCTGTTCTTTGTCTCTTTTAATGCTGTCGACCACATCAAATGTTTCTCTAACTCTATAAGTAGGAGAAGAACCTCCGGGTCAATGATCAATCAATCAGAATTCGTAAGCAGCAATCTCCTGTTCTAGACTTTGTGTTGTAGAGCAACTTGGAGCAAAGGAATACAAAGGAGTAGGTTTCCGGAGAATTTTGTGTCACTGGTGTACTGTGTTTCTTGCTTTTAAATCAATGTTGAAGGCCTCGAAATCCTCCATGAGATCCCATACCCTACTATTGTAGTTCTTGAGTAGGTCATTCTTGACAGCATTAAGTCCTTTGACTTGATTGATAACCAGTTCACTATCACCAAACACTTGCAAGTTCTTGATTCCTAGCTTCCTTGCCCAATGAAGACCATGGACCAAAGCCTCATATTCAATAGTGTTAGTTGAGTAGGAAAATTGAAATCTGAAGGTTGAATAATATTTCATACCTTTGGGGGATACAATCATAGCTCCTCCAAATCCTTGTCTACTCCTTGAGCCATCAAAGAAAAATTGCCATACTTTCATACCTTTGGGGGATACAATCATAGCTCCTCCAAATCCTTGTCTACTCCTTGAGCCATCAAAGAAAAATTGCCATACCTTACTGTCATCTTTATATTCTAGCTTAACTAGGTCAGGAAGGGGATGATTATCTTCATTTAGATAGTGGACACCTAGCTCAGATTCTTCCATCTTATTATATGGGTCAAAATCATTTCTTTTGTTGGCCCACTCATCGAGAGTCAATTCTGGGATACATACCACCTTAGTATCTGCTTCACAAGTGCTTAGGAGCTCTTCTTTATCAAAAGCTGAGCAGTTAGAATTGATTAGGCTAAGCACATAAGATTCAATATGATAATCATCAATGGGCTCAAATCTGATTTGAGTTAGAATTGATTAGGCTAAGCACATAAGATTCAATATGATAATCATCAATGGGCTCAAATCTGATTATGACCTTTGCCCCATACCTTTTTATAAAGAGAATATATGATCAATCAGTAGACCGATAGCCTCTGATTTTGGTAGTGAAGTCCCTGGACAAACACAAAGCAAAATGTGGTGGTAAATATATGATTGATACATTCTGCAAAACAATCACATTGGAGAAGGCATGCAGAGTGAGGCAGGGATAATTTTAGTGGCGAATATTCGTAATATGGTGAATATTCCATTTTTGAAAATTTTGAAAAGGCAAATTAAATTTTATTTTTGGCAATTTTGAAAAGGCAAATTTTTTGGCACGGGTCAGTGACCTGTTCGCCTAAAAATTACACTTTAATTTTTTTTAGGGGTCAGCTTCGCCTACCCTTGAAAAATATCCCCCTATATAAACCTAGATTATTCGCCAAGGTAGAACACTTCTACTTCACATTTTTCAATAATATGATATATCCTGTATTATAGACGCGCGACAAGGGGGTAAGTTATTGACGCGCGACAAGGAGGGTTTGTAGGACAAGGAGATACTACAGATATTGACGCATAGTAGATGACAGATATTGACGCATAGTAGATGCATGAAAAAGAGTTTGTTGACGAGCGACATGGAGATTTTTTCGATGAGCAAGAAAAGGGGCAGAGGCTACAGACGTGCGACATCCCCCTCAGTGAAATTTGCGCGACATCTCCCCCTCAGTGACGCTGCGTAGCGATCCCCTCAGTGACGCGCGACATCCCCCTCAGTGACGCCACTTGTAAGATCTGCTCCATTGAAGTGACGGGTAGCGACATCCCCCTCAGTGACGCACGACATCCCCCTCAGTGACGTGGTTTGACATCCTCCTCAGTGTTTGATTAGAAATATGACGTGCGACATCCCCCTCAGTGACGCGTGACATCCTTTTGCCTCAGTGACGTGCGACATCCCCCTCAGTGACGCGTGTGTTGTTCTACATCCCCCTCAGTGACGCGCGACATCCCCCTCAGTGACGCGCGACATCCCCCTCAGTGACGCGCGACATCCCCATCAGTGACGCGCCATCACTCAGTGACGCGCGACAACACCCTCTGTGACGCGCGACATTTGATTCCCCTACTCAATCAATGACGCGCGACATCCCCCTCAATGACGCGCGACATCTCTCCTCAGTGCCAACGCGTGTCAGCATCCTCAGTTACAAAGAGTTTGTTGATGAGCAATACTGAGATTTTTCAATGAGAAAGCAGAGGTCGGAGGCTGCAGATGTGCGACGGGAGATTTTGCTGTCGCACGTCAAAAAAATGCATTGACGTGCGTCAACAAACCTCGGGGATGCGCGTCAACAACCGTAATGACCTAGCGCGTCACTGAGGTCTATTGACGCGCGTCACTGAGGATGCTGTCGGATAGCACCCTCAGTGACACGCGTCAATAGACCTCAGTGACGCGCGTCATTACGGTTGTTGACGCGCATATTCCCTAGCTCGAGGTTTGTTGACGCACGTCAATGCATTTTTTTGACGTGCGACAGCAAAATCTCTCGTCGCGCGTCTGCAGCCTTCTGTCGCAGCACTTGAAAATCAGGCGAAATTTTTTCATACAACCCCCAAAAAATTCGCCTTCTGCCGCGAAACCGGTTCCGAGGATATTCGCCAGGTATTCTCCACCTTCGATTTCCAAGAGGTCTCTTAAAATGAACCCTGGAGTGAGGCTCAAATCCTTGATGATTCTAATAGTTGTCACTACTGTCCCATCTAATTTCACTACCCTTTTAGAGATGAATACTACAGATATTGACGCATAGTAGATGCATGAAAAAGAGTTTGTTGGACGAGCGACATGGAGATTTTTTCGATGAGCAAGAAAAGGGCAGAGGCTACAGACGTGCGACATTCATATTGGAGACCCAGTTGATCAGCTATTTACTTGGGAATTACAGAACTACTTGCCCCATAAGCAATCATATAATTTTGCACCAATTTGTCTCCAGTGACGCGTAATCAATGAAACATAGAATGGAGGAGGTCTTAGGTTCTTTCCTTGTTGTTCTCGATGGTTTTCCCTAGGTTGAGTTATATTAGTAAGAACTTTATCTTTCTGGTTAGGGAAATTTTTTCATACAACCCCCAAAAAATTCGCCTGTGATTTGAGCTTGACCAATTTTGTATAGCAGTTTGCAATAGATCCCTCTGCCCTAGAATGGCCAGTGACTTCCATAGTGAAATGTTCACACTCATCCTCTTCATTTTCTAAATGATGTTGAATGAGCTATCCTTTTTATGCCCCTTCCTAGGCACATTTTTCTCTTACACCTGGGCTGTTATAACTGGTGCCTAAGTACGTCTAGAAGGTGGCTTAGATTGACTTTGCACATTGGGAGTTGTATTTTGAATGTCAATACCTTATTGAGCAATGGAGGGTTGAGGATCACCTGAGCTTGGTGAATGTCCTTCTCCAATATTTCTCCTCTTAGATCGTGTATTGACAGCTATACTTTGAGGAGTCTGATTCATTCCACATAAGTCTTCAGCGTGCCAATTGACAAGCATAGTTTTGTTTGGGGGTCTCTCTTGCTGAGCTCCTTGCTTCTAACTTTCTTCATGGCTAGGTTCTTGTGACACACCAACGGTTTGAACCATCAGAGCCTAATTTAATGCACTATTGAAGCACATCGACTTATTATGTGACTAATTACATGGGAAACACTATTCATACTCTTGTGTCATGTTATTTTGTGCTATAACTAAACCCCTTAATGTTGAAACTATGTTTGGGTCATATGACCTGAAAGGTCTAGTAGCTTGAGGTTGCCCTAGGTATTGACTCTAATTTACAGCCTGGGTTGGTGGTCTATTTTACTGATATAGGGGTCCGGCCTGATACTGAGCTTGGGGCTGATATGGCCTAGAACTCTGAGCATGTTGTCTTTTGATGGTTACTAGCTCATTTCCTAGGTTTTGCAGTTGTTTCATCACTTCGTGGAGATCCTTTGAGGTGTTAGATGATGGAGTGGAGGCTTCAGCTGAAATTTAACTCTTGGCGATGGGTATAGGAGCTAATGTTGGGTTTCCTAACTCAGGGTAAAGTGGCATCGATGGCCTAGGGGTAAGTTTTCCAGCCTGAATCAAATGGTTCTCATCTCCTATGGAAAGGCTATAGGATGTAGGTAAGGTTGTGCACCCCATTGAATAAATCATAAAATAAATATCAGAATTTAAATCCCTAAGAAAGTATAAGAAGGCACCTTCATTAGTGGGCTTTACTGCTGTTGGAATCCTGTTCTAGGTCTGTTGAAATCTGATGTTGAAATTCATCAGTTACTCATTCGGGGCTCTCTTGGTTTTTGTCAGTTGCTCCAACAAAGACATGTTATCACCTTTTTCTCCAAACTGGTTATGAAGAGCTATGCACAGCTAGTTCCAATTTTGAATAGAGCTTGCTTCAAGGCTCCTGAACCATTGTGAAGCTTTACCTTTGAGTGAAGAGGCTAGCAACTTGACTGTAATATCCATCTCATGGATCTCATGGATTGTACAGACATTTGCAATATCTTAGACATGGTCACCAGGAGAATTCAGGTTCTCCCCAGTGAAATATGGGATGCAGGACCAAATTTTGTGCATTCAAGGCGAGTGGGTTGTTGCTAGTGAATTTGACATAAGGATTTGGCTAATCCATTCTTATCGGCATGAGTACCCTTCTTGTTTGAAAGGAATACCTACGAGGAGAAGGTGTTGACAAGGCTCTACTTAGGGGAGATGGAGACCTTTGGGCTCTTCTTCTTTTCCTTTTGTCTGGAGACAAGTGTATGTGTACAAATTTTCCTTCCTCTCTTGTTCTAGACCTTGTTTGTATCCTTCTCATGAACTTGCTTGGACTGTTGAAACTAGGGGATTTGTTTCTTTAGGAGTCACTAGATGTACAATTTTAAAACTTCTTAAAAGTTATAATCAAAGCAAGTGCACATCAATCTTACTGTTATAAGATGGAGACTTCTCTATCCAACCAGGCATGCCAAAACTATTAGTGTAAAATCACAGCACCCCCAAACGAGTTATATAGATATGATTTTCTAAGGCAGAGTCATTTAGTGTCATCTGCATTACATTGAACTTTCCCCAAGGTGTGGGACCTTGCAATTGGAAAAGCTCTTCAGATTAAAGGTTGGTTCCTATTCCTCTATTTAGGTGCATATGTGAGAACTTACAGAGGATATATCTCTATACCTAATCTAAAATTTACCAAGGAGACAAGGATAAAAATGGATATAAGAAATAAGAAATGACTAAACTACAAGGTGATGCACCAAAGGAATGATGAACATTAGTTTTGCTGATAGACACAAACCAACAAAATACATACAATAATCAAGCACAAATAACCAGATTTATAATGAAAGACCAGATGCAAGCAGAAGAGACAGAAAGGATCTACAATCGATCACAAACATGTTTTATTGCTCTGTAAATTGATACAATGCATTAAAAAATAGCCAGCAGGCAAGAACATACTACAATTTTAATGGAAGGCCTAAACTCCATGAATTCCTTTGCTAGAAGGAAAGGGGAGCTTGCAATACAAAAGAATTTCTAACCCTTTACAATGAGTCCCGAGCCTGTATTTTTAGATTCGATACAGACGGGAGAAAAAGAAAGAAGTGGGAAAACATCTCCAAGCTCAACCACCACTATTTAATGTCTCCCATAAAATCTGTTCCAAATCTGTCTTGATTGCATCAAATCCTTATTTGGCGCCTTGAAGGAGGAAGAAGTGGTGGAGCAGATTGAATCTAATCTGGTTGTTGAGGTAAGAAGATCCTGTATTAAAGGCCCAAAGATGTTTCTCAATTTTTCACCTACCAGGGTCTGAAAAATTATTTTTTATCTTTCCATGGTGTAGAGGATGTTGAGACGCTTCCAATGGTGTAATATTTGTAATATTTCAAGCCTTGAGTTGAAAGATATCCCCCTTCAAAGTTTGTATCAGGTCCATACAAATGGGCGGGATAACAGTTTAAAAAATGGATCTCCTTTTTAATACGGGGCACGTGGCAGCCAGATTAGGGAAAAATCAGGTTTGCGGGTCCGTGATTTATATTTTTCCCTCTTTTCTACAAAAAAACACAAAACTCAGAAAACTCCCTCGGCCTTGATGCTTCGCTTGGACATGTGGCACCCTTTGGTTGGTTGGGGAGTTGCGCTTCAATTTTTAACTCTGTGTCTTTTGCAAAAAGGAAAATTTTCACCTTTTCCTCAGACTCCTCGCTTTGACCTTGACTCAGACTCAAACGCTAAATTTTTCCTTTGGGTGGAATTACAGCCCATTTTGTAACTTTTACATCTTTGGAATAATAAGGGGCAAAAAACAAACTTGCACCTCGATGGCCCGCTTTAGCACTGCTAGTTTATGCTTGCCACGTGGCACTTACTCCACTACCTGCCTAATTTCTATATTTTGGTTAAGTCCTTTGCTCAGTGGGGTCATATTTCTTGACCTGGGACATGCAGAAGTCTGGCGCTCGTTTGGAAACCCTCTCTCAATTCGATCCTTGAATTAGCGCCATTCGGACACTTGGCACTCTCCGCCGGTCTGCCCCATGCATTGACTATTCAACAAATTTTTCCCCTTCTTTTCTGACCCTGCTATTCCATTGTTGAGTTCTTTTGTGACCTATTTACAAGATTTGAATGAGTTTTCTCAGGTTGTTTCTACGCGGGGTCGTGGCTGATCCAATATTTGCCTGGGGGGTGAAATATGGATAACAAGTTGTTTTGCAAATATCTGAATATTTTATTTTTCTAACTTTGCAAGGTAGACAAAATGGTTGTTTTATTTTATCACTCATATAACTCTCTCATGTACCAGTAGACATGAGTATCTAATGTTCATACCCTACAAGCAACATAAAAGGTTGTGGTAATAACCACGATTGATGGTCAAATTGTAAATCGGTTACATAGATCACAACATGGAGTTTAATTGCTTTACACTATTTAAGTTTGGTTAAATATCCAATTATATAATTATCAAGTGGATTAATATTCTATTATATTAGAAATGAAGAACCAAAATATAAAAATTATAGAAGATGAAGGTAAGGGATACCATGTTAGCAAAATATTAGCATCTGCAGTGTACAAGGTTCTCCAAGTAGGTTTATCCACATTCCACAAGGATTCAACTCTCTTTTAACAATCCGTCGAATAGTTCATGTGCATCAAGAACCCCTCCATGATGACATACAAATATTAAAGATCACTTGGAATTTACCAAAAAAAAATCAGTTGTTCATTATGCCTTAATGATTATCTAGGGTGTGATCAAGTCTCCATACTTGACATGGGATGGGAGAATATTGGCAAGTTTGTGATGTTATTTCTTAAACTTTTAAACAACTCTTGCTTGAGAAACCAAGGTGTTTATAACCAACCATATATGTGTAACGTAACACCCAACACAAACCAAGAGAAGAATCTCCCTCTCTAAGTCATTTTACCAAATAAATCACAATACTTGTGTTGCCCAAAACAATGCATACTTCTACGCTTTTCTTGCATATCTTCCAAGCGCTTACATCTATGACATATTTCAAAAAAAATCTCATTCCTCGATTAATATAGATGTTGTTCTGACCCAAATTAAATCTCTTAGTTAGTAGCGTTGAAAAATCCCTTCAAGAACATTGTCATTTAATTTTTTTAATATGATGTTCTACATAACCCACAACAAATATTTTAGTCCATGAAACTATGTTTGGTTGAGGAATTTCTTTTAGAATTTTAGTAGTCAAGACAAAGCACCATTTTGTGTAAATATTGTAACCATGGCACTCCATGAGATGAAGTTTGGCTAAGTAATTTCTTTGAATAACCTTTTTAACCTCATTAGGAACATTTATTATGTGCCTATCCCAAGTTCAACGCATCTCTGAGACCACATTTTTTTGAGGTAGTTTTGTAACTAGCTAGCGTGCCATATTTACACTTATAATAAAAAAAATCTGACAAAAGATAGTTGTATTATTTATACCCTTCCAACAGAAACTCTGATTGCCACAGCTACATATCTATTCCAAAGATATTATTTCGGTGCAAGGAGGAGGTTGTTGGAAATGGGCTGATAGATGGTTTCATTCAGGGGAAGAGTGAAAGAGAATAATATTGCAAAGACACTGTTGGGCCCCTGGATTATTAACCAAGTATAAAGGTGCCTGGGCATGTGGGATCCCAGTTATTGGATGGCGTGCAAGGAAAAAGTGTGCAAGATAAAGGCCTATAGCACGTGCGACATGTGAAAAGAGGTTCGAGACTTAGCCAATTTGAGCGCCCAAGGAAGGACATGTGAAAAGCGTGATCGGTTGTGCGTGGATAAGATGCCAGCCTGGAAATAAGTTGGCCCAATAAAGAGCGTGCCTAGATGGAATCTTCTAGAAGATCATCATGAGATGGAATGGAGAACTTAGGCCTGAAGGAACATGATCACATGGAGGACCACATTCGACACTTGGTGACGGATCTGAGGGCACGACAAGGTGAGTTGGCATCCCGGGAAAGTGATAAATACAAGTGCCTGCCGCGGGAAAGAGAGGAGAGACACATATAGATATATACACAGAGGGAGATATACATAGGGAATAGCGGGTTAGAAAGGAAGGGAGGCTCTGTGAAATTGTTGCGAGTGGATATTCTGGTTTAGGAAAGGATGTACTAAGCATGGAGTTGTATTTTTCTTTTCTGTTAGCTTAGCTACATATGTCTAATGATGCACATGACTACGGTTTGCACTCTGTGACACTCTGTAATGAATCAATGAATATGTTGAGGTTACCTGTTATAAATGGATATGAATATCAATGGGTTTAATGTATGTTTCATTCTTATGAGTTCTCTTTCCTTTCATGATATGAATGAATGGTTATATCTTTCTTTCTATTATAGTATATGTTCTTGAATTTTCTAAAGCACTCGGTCTGAAGTGAATGCAAGGATCTGGAGACCATTCTGAGCCATATGGTTCTTGTATGTCTCAACTCCTTTCCTAAATACTCTTAGAATCATAGGTAATGTTTCCCACTAGACTCACATAAAAGAGATACTCGACACCTGTGTGTGCCTCGGGTGAGTGCTCAGCTTCTTCTGGGTGATAGGTTGGCACGCATGGGGTTCTTCCTTTTGAGGTATGGGTAAAATTGAATACATCTTGGTTCTATTACTGGGACCTCTTTTCAAAGTTGTAGTGGGAAATAACATGCATCATGATCTGTGTGAAGAGTAATGACAAATCGGTTAACATTGGAAAATGTTGAATCGTGGTTCAAGAGCATGGAGGATGAATTTGTGCAGAGATTCAGCACTGGACCTGAGTTTAATACATGTAGATGGGTAGAAGATAACCTCTACCATGATTTGTATGAGACATTCTTTTGCTGCTTCCTAGTAGAGTTATATGGATGGCTTTCAGCCTATGCATCTAGATCGAGTTGGTGTTATGGATCATGGATATGGACTGAATAAGACTACCAGAGGTTGCAGGATGCAGATATGATGTGGACCTGTGCTATAGATCATTGGTGGAGGGGAGTACTAGATAGATACACTCTAGAATATGCCATTTCTACGTATTATTTCCCAGAGGTTGCTGAGTTTGAATATCTATGAGAACCTAGAGGAAGGTTTCTAAATGATATTCCTCTAGCTATGAAGATATTGATGGTTACCATGAGTTTAGAGGTGCTCCCAATGGCCGGCTAAACCATTCTGAGTGATGTGTAAGGAATCTCGTGTAGAGGAAGATGGAAAATGATACGACAGTGAAGGAGAGGGAAGAAAGATGGCTCATGTATAGAAAAGCGCGTGAGAGGGAGATTGCTAGACAATTTGAGGTTGCTAGTGTGATGGATTTATGGAGATAGACATTGTGGGAAGGAGTTGAGGTTCACGCGGAGGACGTGGAACCTAAGCAGTCTATGCTACCCCATCTTGGCAAGCGCGTAAGGGAGACCCCTTCAGATTCTGGTGAGAGCTCGTCGTATGGAGAAAGGAGAGTCGTTGGCACATATTTGAACCTAGCCAGTGACCGAGCCTTGACGCTTGGTTTTCCCAAACCAGGAAGAAGTATTGATCCGGTTGAAACTAGTGGAAGAGACAAATCCACACTTAGGAGATACAATTTTTCATTTCCTTCTTCTATGGTTGCACATATTCCAGTATTCAGAGAATTTTTTGGACAAGGGGCAAGAGTACAAGCTTTCGGTCTCACATCAGGGAGTGGTGCGGGACAAAGTAGTGGTAGCGGGGCGCTATCATAGACCATCGATGCACAGTTTAGTGGGACCATGGGAGCGCTTGGCACAACTCCTTCAGGCCCTATTGGATCCAATGATTTTAGTGGATTTGGTGGCTCTGGAGGTACATGACTCGGTGGACCTGGTGGATCAAGCAGTGGAAGAAACACCAAAGGGAACTAAGGCTCTAGTTCAGGACAAGGACCCCAGCCACCACCTCAAGTATTCTTTGAAATGTCTTTGCATTTGCTAGATTACAGGGGCATTGAAGATGCTGCGGAACTTGTTCACAAGTGTGAACTGCTATGGCGTGCAAAGGGTATCACAACCCCATAACGAAAGGCTAGTCAATTTGTAACCATGTTGCAAGGGCGTGTGCATAGCTGGTATAGAAAGTATGACCCTCATCAAATGGTGGTGGACTACACTACTTTAAAGAATGCATTCTTGGAAAAATTCCACATTCCTGAGTTCGAGCAAAAAATCATTAGCGCTTTGAAGGAGATTCAACAGGGAATGGTAGGGAGTGTTCGGGAATATGATGCATGCTTTAAAACTCTCTTGGCTAAGTTATCATATGATATCCATCCTTCTCAGCATGCACAGTGGTTTGTTGGAGGATTGATCACCCCTTTTAGAAGGGCCTTGTCTTATAAAACTTTTATAGATCTGCGTGAAGCATTGGAAGCTACCTTGCATGCCGAGGTTGTTGGTAGTATTGATACTGGCGTTAGCCTATTCTTGGAGGCCCAGATTGCTACTATGGCCAAAAAATTGGAAAAATTCTATATGAACTCAGTCCATGAGACTCGTAGTGGTTTTTGGTGCACAAATTGTGAAATAGAGGGGCACATTAAGGGTAATTTCCCCCGGAGGATGGTACGTGCTATGACGGTAGATTGTGATATCTTTCATGGGGACCATGATGCAAGTATATGTCTCTTACTGCAGCGCGCAATCAGGAAGAATGTAACTTGTTATTGTAAAATTTACACCTCCACAACCCATGATATGAAGGACTGTAGGCTCATTGATCAGATCCATGAGGCCATTTATTATGGGGTGCACCAAACCAGCATTGCCAGTGGTTCTAAAAATGATGATTTCCATTATGAGGATCACACAAACGGGGTCGTGCGTGGAAGAGGATTTTGAGGAGGATTCCGTGGTTGGGGTAACCACGGAGGAAGAAGTGAGTTCCCGCACATAACATGTTTTAACTGTGGATCTACAAAACATTATAAGCGTGAGTTCCCAGACCTGTTATAGTGCTTGTGGTGTGGATATAAGCATAAATATGAGGAGTGCCCAGAGTTATTTGAGCATATGAATCAGCAACACCAAAAGGACAAGGGCACTGTGATGGTCAGCATTAAGAAGGAAGACATACAGTGGATGCCTTGGGTAACACGGGATGAATGTTTGGAGCCTGTCTTGGTAACAACAAGGATGGAAGCCACGCGCATGAGAGAGGTACCAAGACAGAAGACCCTTGTTACGAGGGAGGAGATCATTCATGGAAAGTATCTAGACCTCGCGCATCAGAAGGAGATATATCAGGACACCATGGATGTTATTCGAAGATTACAAGGGGAGATCCAGTGTCTAAAGGATCAATCCAGAAAGGAGGAACAAGGAAGGAGAATTGAGGCATAAAAGGATGACTTGGATGAGCTCAAGAAGGTGTGTAAGATGCCAAGGCAGGAGAACATCATTCCTTTGCTAGGATCCTAGTTGAGAGAAAGGTACCACACGTCGGAGAAGAGCGTGAGAGACAGGTCTTGCATGTGAACCTTCCCCCTCACAACCTCGACTATGACAAGGAGATTACGTTGAATGCAGTTGTAGATGGATGGCTCCTCAGCAATATACTCATTGACATTGGCGCAAAGGTTAATGTCCTAACCTTACATGCATGGCATTAGATGGGAAGACCTACATTACAGCCATCTTCAAATGTGTTGTATATGACAAACAAGACTAAGGAAATGCCCATAGGTGTATTGAAGGATGTAGCTATTACTATTTAGGGAGCCAAGTTTATCAGGGACTTCGAAGTCTTGGTGCTCACCAAGGTGGACAATTTCCCAGCACTACTTGGGTGCCCTTGGTATTACAAGAATAATGCGGACCTTCGGTTCAATAAAGGGTACATTAGCTTTGAGAACAAAGAGGAATGGGTCGTTATACCCCTGGTTGATGGGAAGTTGATGCCCTATATTGAACCGTTGAGAGATGAAGTCCTGGACAAAATTTATGTGTGCTTAATTAGAGACTAGAGATGGTACACCCTACTAACGGAGTTATCCAGTTTGAAGATGCTTAGTCAGTAAGTGATATCACTAGTCTGGCTTGTGACAATTGGGTGCATGGAACTTATGAATCAATGGGACGAAAGTTGAGAGGGTCGGTGACAAAGGTAAGAAAGGCGCACACTATTAGGTGCCTTGGAGGAAAAGAACTACCCAAGTATTCAGGAGGAGCCTTCCCTAAGATCTTTCTGCAAGAGGTAGAAGCTCAGTGGAAGAATGAGAAGGAATGGAGGGAGATGTTAAGTTATGTCTTGCTTGGTATAACAGTTCATTGGTGGCCCACACATCAGGAGAGATTTCTAGAGTGGTGCGAGGTAAGAATTGCTCTCTTTGTTAGATTTTATAGAAGTAATGTACCCACCATCATCAAGGAGTACCATGGGAAGGAGCCCGCCTCTTTCCATATCTAGGAGTGTGAACAGGTCTGGAGAAAATGTGCAGAAGCTTCTTCACCATCCCTCTGGGTGCAAAAGTTGTATTCTACAATGCAGGGTTGTGCGTGTGCATGATACATTCATTCGGAGACACGCTACCAGACAAGGAATTGGCAAGAGATCACGACTGACCTTATTCAAACCTTTGAGTATCGTAGTACCAAGCCATCTGTTGATAAGACCTTGCAAGGTATCAAGTGCCTTACCATGGGGGATAATGCTAGAATGGAAGATAGGCTATTAGAATTATTAGGTGAACCAAGATTGGAGGCGTGCTATGAAGAAATTGAGGAAGCAGAAGAGTTACAGCTTGAGCGCACATGTTTGGAAAAAGAGAAGGGAAAGTTAGTATATGTGATTGATGGAGAGGAATCGGAAAGCTTAGATGTTAGCCATTCTGTAGGAACGTGCAAGGTAGTGGATAGTGCAGATGCTTGTGTGTGTGTGCCTACCATGAGCCCTTAAAGATGAAGAAAGTTAACATCGATTCAGAAGAAGAACCTAAAGAAGCTATTATTAGGGATTACTGGACAGAGAAGGAAGTATCAAAGATCATTGATCTACTGCGTGAATTTGAGGATTTATTCCTGCGTGGGTACCATGAGCTCAAAGGCGTTCACTATTCCTTGGGGGAGATGAAGATAAAACTAAAGGACGGTGCGCACCTGGTTAGAAAAAGGCCCTACCAAATGAATCCCAATTTACATGTGAAGGTTAAAAGAGGAGATAGACAAGATGATAGCTTATGGGATCATTGAGGCAGTGGAAGAATCAGAGTGGATAAGTTCGATGGTAATCAACATCAAGAAGGATGGGTAGATTAGGATTTGTGTGGACTATAGGGAATTGAATGCGGTTTGTGTCATTGATCCATTTCTGAACCCCTTCATTGAAGAGATTTTGGAAGGAGTTATTGGGCATGAAATCTACTCCTTTATGGATGGATTTTTAGGATAACACTAAGTCCAAATTTCAAAGGAGGACAAGAAGAAGACGACTTTCACCACCAAGTGGAGAAGTTTTGCATATATGGTCATGCCCTTTGGGTTGAAGAATGTGCCTGCTGTTTTTTCACGTATAGTGGTGCAAGCATTCTAGGACTTCATCCATAAATTTCTTCATGTCTATTTGGATTATTGGAAAGTATATGGTCTGGTTAAGGACCATTGTGACAACTTGAGATTAATTTTTGAAAGGTGTAGCCAGTTGAGGATATCCCTCAACATTAAGAAATGTGTGTTTTCTACTCCCTTTGGGACTCTATTGGGGCATATCATATGTAAGGAGGGCTTCCTAGTAGATCCTGCTAAGGTTGTAGTTATTGTGGGGTTAAGGGAACCTACTAGCCAAAGCACAGTGCACGGATTCCTTGGACATAGGGGCTATTACAGGAAATTCATTAAGGGATATGCCAAGATCGTTGTGCCTTTAGAAGAGCTGCTTAGACACAAAAGTGCCTTCCATTGGGGAGAGGCATAGTAGAGGGAATTTGATACATTAAAAGATAGGCTTATTACCACACCTATTTTACGTTTTCCCTCTTGGGACAAGGCCTTCCATGTCCATGTAGATGCCTCAGGAACTACCATTTGAGCAGTGCTTACACAACCAGGTGAGGGGATTATTGATCATCCTATCTGTTTTGCGAGCAGGAAATTAACACCAGAAGAGTAGAATTATACCACTACCGAGTGCGAGGCATTGTCAATGATCTACGTGCTCTTAAAGTTTAGACAGTATCTGCTGGCAACACCCTTTATATTCTACAATGACCATATGACATTAAAGTATTTGGTGAACAAACCCATTCTTAAAGGGTGTATATGTTGATGGGTGTTGTTGTTTCAAGAGTTTGAATTCACCGTTGTAGTGAAGCCTGGAAAAAGAAATTTTGGACCTGATCATCTTTCAAGAATTGATTCAGGAGAGGACGTACAAAGTATTGAGGAAGCAATGCTAGATGCCCAACTGTTTAGGTTATGGTGCGCACCTTACATGTTGATTAATGGAGACTTATAAAAATTGGGACGTGATGAAGTTTTGTGCAGGTGTGTGTTAGATCATGAGTTCCTAGCCATCATGGAGGAAGCAAACAGAGGAAGTGTGGGTGGGCATTACGCAGGTGATGCCACCACGGACAAGATATTAATGGTAGGATTATGGTGGGAAACCTTGTACAAGGATTGTAGAGATTATTGTAAGGCATGTGACCACTGTTAGCACATTGGCAAACCAAGAAGGAGAGATGAAATGCTTTTGTGTCCCATCCCTAGTGCGAAGCCTTTTGAAAAATGGGCTATAGATTTTATGGGACCTATTGCACCAGCAACACATAGGACTGGCTCACATTATTTCATCACTTGTACAGATTATCTCACAAGGTGGGTAGAGGCAGCCCCAACTAAATATTGCACGACAACAACAATGACAATGTTCTTATGGGAGAACATTATCATGAGGTATGGATGTCTGTTGAGTTTGACCAGTGATAGGGGTACACATTTTCTGAATAATACCGTGAGGATCTTGTTATTAAAGTTCATGGTGGCTCATCACAAGACCACGCCCTATCACCCACAAGCAAATGGAATCGTGGAATCATTCAAAAAAATACTGAGTCATACCTTGACCAAAATCTGTGATGTTGGAAGAAAATATTGGGATGACAAAGTATCGGCAGTGTTATGGGCTTACAGGACTACGTATAAAAGACTAAATAAAGCCACGCCCTTTCAATTGGTGTTTGGCATAGAAGCCATTTTTCCGTTTGAATTTATGTTACCCTCTCTGTAAATAGTGCGCGTAGGAGGATTAACCAATGAACAAGCGCTAGAAGAAAGAATTGATGAACTAATGAAACTAGATGAGAGATGATCACTTGCCCGATGGAGCCAAATAGTGGAAAAGGTAAACCAAAAGGCTTGGCATGATCGCCACATTAAAAACAAGAAGTTTGAGTTTGGGAAGATGGTGTTACTATATGATTCAAAGTTTTCGTGCCATTCTGGAAAGTTAAAATTCCATTGGTTGGGTCCCTACACAATTTTTTACATCCTTGATTCAGTCACATGCCAGTTACAAGCGCTGGATGGGATGAAATTTCCTGGACACTTCAACGGAAGTAGGCTAAAGCCCTACTATAATTAAGTCTTCTTGGTGTTTGTAAATAAGGCAGTTTTTCCAGTTAGTTTAGAAGTTTCCTTTATGCATTTTCCTTTCTTGTGTTTCCCTTTCGCATTATTGTTTTGGTTTTGCGCCTTGGGTGCCGGTAACCTTATTGCTATTTTTGGAGAATTTTTGAGTGTGTAGAGGACTACACATCGTTTACGTGTGGGGTGGAGAAACGTGAAGAAGCACGTGATTAAAGTACCATGGAAGTTGTGTTGAAGAGCCTTGTTGTGTAGCCCGGTTGAAAGAGGTAGATGAAGAGAAAAGATAGAATAATTGGTGCTAGGATAAAGCTACTGGTAGATCCCACGTATAAAGGAAAAGGAAGCACAGTTAAAACAACACAAGGTAAGTGAAAGCAAGAATGTGGACAGAAGAAGTGCCTTCAGTACATGATAAGCACACGTAAGAGTCTCTTGTCAGGTTGGTTGGGTTACATGCCAGAAGGTTGGAGAAGTTTTCACGCAGAAAGGGTGCATGAGTGAAGGCACTAAGGACGGACCTTGTCTGAAAAAGCTGCATTAAATGAAGAGTACAGGGTAGGTAAAGTAGCATTTAATGATAAAAAAATGAAAAACTATAAATAAAGGTTCAGGGCACTCTCATTTTTACTTTGTGAAAATGAAGAGTTGGAGATATAAGCAAGTGTTATAAACTAGGGTATTCAAATTTGATCAAGTGTAAGATCTGTGTGATTAAAACGTGAAGAGCCAGTTTGAGATTGTGAACTAGAAGGTATTACATGGGCATGAAAGGAGTGAAAAAGGCGTTGTCTTGTGAAGAGTTTATCCAAGTTAGGGTTCGAAAAACTAGGGCATGGGTTTAGAAGAGTTATATCGAGGATATGAGATCGAAGGTTAGCGAAGAAAGATAGAGTAACAAAGAGAGGGTAGGAGTGATAAAAATACCTCGACCATGGAACCCAAGAAAGGAAAGGGCAAAGCTAAGGCTAAACAACCAGAACCTGAAGTAGACACAAATGAAGAATGGTATGCAGAGATGTAATACCTAGATGGGGTGATGTTGGGAAAGGAATGGGAATCCCACCTGAGAAGAATACATGTTAGTGACTATAATCACCGCACAAACACCATAGAGAAAGAAATGGCATTGGAATTGGTGCGCCCCACCAACAAGCAAAAACCTGAAGGTTTGCCCATATATGATGATGACATTAAGGTAAAATTGGCGAAGGCAGGGCTATTACAACTCTATGAGTTGCCTTATTTTGGGAAGCCAGATCAATTGTACCAGTGGTTGATGTCTCTGGTGCACGAAGACTATTTCCACTTTGCTGGGTGCAAGATGTGCATGACTCCTCAGTTGATTTCACAATTTATAGGCCTCATATGTGAGGGAGATAGCCTATAATATGACCTTGGTGATAAGGAGGCTATTCAAGAGACCGTCATTGAGTATGCATGCAAGAAAGGGTCGCGGTACTATGATATTTTAGACATCAAGGACCCCGTTATGAAGATGGTTGCGCATCCGGTGACTAAGTTGAATGGCCAAGAAAGATGGACGCAGGTCAAAAAACCTTGGCTATATGTCTGTAGGAAGATTGCAGAGGGGACTATATACAACTTTTCTACGTACATTGCAGAGGAGATTGTTAAATGCTTGAAGGAAGGGGACATGATCCTCTTTGGAAATTTCTTGCTCACCCTAGTGTTTGCAAAAATTGGAGTGCCGGATGCCTCATACAAGTTCGTGTGGGAGTACCCAACCAAAGAACCTTTGTCTACAAAGAGGTTCAAGAAGTATGCTTGTGATACAATGAAGGCTCCCCAAAAAGCGCAACTAGAAAAGTGGTATACGTGCTTAAGGAATGCATTCAAGGTAGAATGTAGGATCCATGAACAACTCCCAATAGCCACTGAAGGAGAAACTGAGTTCTTGGTGTACCAGCACTACTATTTGGGTAGATTCAAGCTTATTGACGAATCATGGAGCCCTTGGTGCAATCTTCCTTTCGCGTTCACTGCCCAATACTTCCAGGCGAGAGTAAACAAATTGAAGGAATCAAAGAAGCTAAGGCTAGAAATAGGAAGGTTAGACCGGGAAATTAGGGAGATGAGGAAGAAGCTGAATTACCTCGGTGGTAAGCACACGTATATAGAGAAGTACATGTCGTATGAGATCCAAATAACTAGGCCAATGACGCTTCCCATCGCTGAAGGATCTGCAGCGTGCATGTACATGTACATAAGGCTAAAATTCGAAAAGGGTGTGTATTTGGAGAATGAAATCTCCATACCTGAAGACCCCTTCGGAAAGAAGAACCCAACATCTAAGAAGAGAGGTAGAGGAGAGGAAGGAGAACCAAGTGTGCTGACTACTCAGACAATGAGCATGCCATCCAAAATCGTAAAGCCAAGCACCTAGATACAGAGAAATAAGTCTGCAGTAAAGGAGAATATGCCAGAAGTAGAGGCACCCGAGCAACCCACCACCATGGAAGAATCACTGAAGGAAGAAGAGAAGGCCGAATCTCCTGATCAGAAGCCACCTCTCAGGAAGAAGTAGAGGGTGGATGAAGAAGCTAACTCGGAGGTGACCAACAGCTTGGAGAAGTACTTGGGAGAAGGAGAAGATGAGAGTGAAGGAGGTGGCGACGAGGAAGAAGAGCCTGAAAAGGACAAAGAGACACATGTGTTTAGTGTCTATGACTCTGAGGAAGAGAGCGGAGAGGAGAATCAAGAGTTTATATTTGTGTAGCGCAAGGGTGCACAAGATGAGGAAGGCACCAAAGACATGAAGACATATGAGAAGGAAGCCAAGGAGCAGGGACCCATAAGCCTTACAAAAGAGTAGATTACTGAGTTAGCAGAGCGAGAAGTGAAAAAGATGCTCGAATTCCTTGTAGACCAAGAGTTAGCGTAGCACGGACATAGTGCTTAAGGAAGGGAATGCAAAGAGCATGTAAAAGGAACATGACAGCCTAGGAGGCCCTGTTCTGACAGTTAGCTTCCCCAAAGGCGCATGCTCGGGTAGGAGAACTTTGGATATAGAAATGAGATAGATAATGGGCTATGTGGATGAAATGAAGAAGGTGTTACACGCATGGTTCCAAAGCACCGTACCCATGGAAAGGCTCCTAGCCATGGGGTATTTTGAAAAGGATGGAGCATACCCTAGGACCAAGAATATGCTCTCGTGGGTGTTCAAGTCACACATTGATGAGCCAGACTTTGAAGTCTTCCAGAAAGTGCTCATCTCGTTGCCAAAATCTAAGGGAGATAACCCCTTAGTAAATGCTCAAGATATTTCAGATGAGAAAGTATGAAATGCTCTGAACAAAGTTGCGGTCGAGACCGAGGCTAGGTTATTCGCGTGAAATGACACAATCAGAACATTGGAGGTGAAGTTAGGGAAGGAGGAAGAACTGGTGGAGAAGGCCAAGAGTTTAAAACAGGAGGAATTAATCAGTGCGCAGTTAAGGCATGAGTTAAAGGAAGAGAAGGTTAAGGTGTAGGAGGTCTACAAGAAGGTAGAGTCAATTAAGAGTGCCATCATATTAAAGCAACCGGACCTTATGTCAATCCCTTAGAGGTATGCATCAACTTTGGAATGCTTAGAAGACCTAACGCGCATCCTCACTATAGAGCGGTGAACCTTGGCGTTGGAATCTACAGAAGGAGTGGCCGCGTGATTGAAGGAGGAATACCAATTGAAGGTAGTAGCAACTATTTCCGAGTACAGCCAAGTACTCATGGAGATTAAGGTCGCTGGCCAATCTGCAGAAGCTGCATATGATACATGAGCGGATAGAGATAAGGTGGCAAGCTCCTTGGTCACCATGCTTGAAGTAGAACTAAAAGAGTTCTAAGAAAAGAATAAAGGGAACAGGGTAGAGAGGGACAAGGTTCGGGCTGAGGTAGAATAGAAATCAGAGGCAATTGAGGCTTTAAGGAGCTCAATTAAGGCCCGACTAAAGGAACTATATCCCCAAATTACTAGAAGAATGGATAAGCTTCTAGACCTGGGTAAGGAATTGGAGCAGATTGTGGACACTTTGGGTGCCCAGGGAATTGGCCTATGCTTTGATGAAGTAAGCACCCTGGTGGGCGACCTATGCCAGAAGGCGAAGGACGAGGTTGAAGTGTGGAACAAGCTGGAGGTAGATCTGTGAAAGTACTTTCCCAGCCTCTTGAATTGATTCCCTTCTCCCCCATTTTTTCATTATTTCCCCTATTCTTTCATTCCTTATTCATTTTTGTAAAGTATAAGTCTACATCTCGGTCCCATAAAACAAATTGCCTCTTGGTCAAGTAAAATGTTTCCGAGGACGAAGAACATGCATAGTGTGGGGTGATGTTGGGCCCTTGGATTATTGACCAAATATAAAGGAGCATGGGCATATGGGATCCCAGTTACTGGATGGCACGCAAGGAAAAAGCGTGAAAGAGAAAGACCTATAGCACGCGATATGTGAAAAGAGGTTTGGGACTTAGCCAATTTGAGTGCCTAAGGCAGGACATGTGAAAAGCGTGATTGGTTACATGGGGATAAGATGTCAGCCTGGCAACATGTTAGCCCAGGAAAGAGCATGCCCAGATGGAATCTTCTAGAAGATAATCATGAGATGGAATGGAGAGCTCAGGCCTGAAAGAACATGCTCGCATGGAGGACCACATTCAGCACTTGGTGATGGATCTAGGGGCATAGAAAGGTGAGTTGGCAGCCCGGGAAAGTGATAAATATAAGTTCCTGCTGCGGGAAAAAGAGGAGAGACACAGAGGGAGATATACATAGCGAATAATGGGTTAGAGAGGAAGGGAGGCTCTACAGAATTGCTGCAAGTGGATATTCTGGTTCAAGAAAGGATGTACTAAGCATGGAGTTGTATTTTTCTTTTCTGTTAACTTAGCTACATATGTCCAGTGATGCGCATGACTGCGGTCTGCACTCTGTGACACTCTGTAATGAATCAATGAATATGTTAAGGTTACCTATTATAAATGGATATGAATATCCATGAGTTTAATGTATATTTCATTCTTATGAGTTCTCTTTCCTTTCATGATATGAATGAATGGTTGTATCTTTCTTTCTGTTATAGTATATGTTCTGGAATCTGCTAAAGCACTCGGTCTGAAGTGACTGCAAGGATCTGGAGGCCGTTCTGAGCCCTATGGTTCTTGTGTGTCTCAAATCCTTTCCTAAATACTCTTACAATCATAGGTAATGCTTCCCACTAGACTCACATAAAAGAGAGACTCATCACCCGCGTGTGCCTCAGGTGAGCGCTTAGCTTCTGCTGGGTGATAGGCCAACGCACATGGGGTTCTTCCTTGTGAGGTAGGGGTAAAAATGACTACACACACATGGGATAACAAAAAAGGGAACTACCAATGTCACAATCGATATACCAACTACTCGAAATAAAAATAAAAAGAGCAAGATACGAATAGGTATCCAGTGTCTACCTTGAGGATGGGGTTGCAAAGGTTTAGTGCATGAAACACATGTATCCATAAATAGAATAAGTAAATCAATATAGCAATTCATTACACCTGAATGAAATTCCTCCTAATCCTTTATCTTCTTCTTTCTCTGCATACAATAAACAAACCAATGACAAGAAGATGTTTCCCTTAAAAAACAATTAAACCCGCTTCAAATGTAGATATAGATTCAAATCAATCAATTTGCGTATAGTAAAATGAGGAGATATTGAGTTTAGATTTTTTATGTGTGCAGGACTGATTTAACCCATAATGGTATTGATTGAAGGACATATATTAGCAAGATCTCTGTTTGTCATAGTTCCCATAACGTTCTATTTAATTAATAATGAGCATTTTGCATTCGCTGCACTATCCAATAACTGCTAAACTATAATGTTAACCTAGGTTTCAGTTTGGTCAACTTGTTGGATCTCAAATAAAGTGGTTTTATTCTTATGCAAGGGGAACGAAAGGTTTGAAAGGATATTGATTATGTGTCTCTCTCAATTTTCTACAAGAATTGACTCCCCATACCCTGCCACATGCCAACCCAGATTTTCCTTCACCCTCACGTCTTCCTCCTACCAGTAGTCTACACACACCACTCCTCTCCACACAACTTTAGCTACACCCCTAACCAACGCATTTAAACACCCTTTCTATTATATATATATATATATATATATATATATATATATTCTTATTTTGTTTATTATTTATTTTTATTTATTTATATATCTTAATTGTTTATAAAAGTGATCGTCAGAAAGGGCCGTATATTAAGGAGAGGTGGAGAAGAAGTTGAGGCATTACAGGGTTATGAAAATTATTGTGATGGCATGTGATCTATAAAAATGATTTCATGTTATAGATTAGGGGCCACACAAATGTGACACTTCGTGTAATGACCTGCAACAAACTTGATGCAATGATTATATAACCAAAAAATGTGTAGTGACATTGGATTGATGTTGGTCGTCAACCACTATTAAACTAGTCTAGGAATTGTACTACATCTCCTTAAGTAGGAGAAAACCTCATGTATTTATCCTAATGTAAGTGCGAATGTGAATGCATATCTAATCCAACCCCATAATGCTCCCTTGAGTATATTGACCCATTGAGCTGTAGATAGATAGAAATAACCCCTTTGTAATTTTGTATATAGTGCTAGTGTATGAAGTTGACTTAGAATGGTTATTATTTTACACTTTTGATGTTTAACAATGCACACACTTGGATTCACCTTGACTATGGCTTAGCTCATGGAGAGGGAAGCTAGACTCTTTGACCTATTTGGGTGATTAAGACCTAATGTATGTGATTATCCTAAGGATGTACTATTGTTTTAGTTGGAGAGAGGAGGGATTAAAATCTCTTTTGAATAACATTTATAAGATTTTCTTTTCAAATTTTTAGTTGATTATATATTTTTTACACTCTTTTTTTATTAAGACCGATTATATTTAATCTAAATCTTATTTAGTGAGGTTACATTTACACTAAATGGATGTAGGTTATATATAAATATCTATATTGATTAATTAACTTCAAATATTAATTATGAAATATAAAACTATAATTATAATTCATATAATACAAGATAAAAACTTGAAAACACAAAGGAATTAGTGTAGTTAGCTTGTTACAGAAGATTTTGGGAAGTTCTGGGATTGTGCAGTGTTATAACAGGGGGATTTGAACCTAGAAGTGCTTCATAACTGGGACTACAATTGTAAACCAACATGGATTAGGACCGTAAAATTATTCTAGGAATGTACTGTATGGTATAGACCCCAATGTGGAATCTTTGACCTACACTACTTCTGCTTCTAAAATATTATTTGTTGGTTGTCTACCTAAATATGTCTTTCACTATAAAAGCCTTTTTTTTTTTATCATGCCATAAGGCTCGCTCAACATACTAAACACCATCTCAACTCCTATTCATAGATGAAGATACCAATAGGGGTTGAGATGGTGTTTAGTATGTTGAGTAATCCTGTACTCTTTTTTAAGCCGTGTACATACCCGTAATTCTATTTGTTCCTATTGTAAAGGTATAAATGAACCATAATTGATGCCCCTAGTTTTTTATGCATGCAAAAAAAACATGTTGAGCATGTGGCTCAAAATAGATAGAAGTGTGATAATAATAGAGATGTTTGAGAGAGAGTGTAGAGTGATGAAACAATGGACATCTACAATAACTTATACATGCAAAGAGGAAGGAGTTTGATGCATGGTGGAAACCACGACCCACAAGAGAAGTAATGATAGAAATAAATTAAAACCATGTATGTTATAAAAATAGAAGTATAAATGCATGTAAATACAACAATAGTTTAATCATATGCAAGAAGTAATAAATCGTTATCACACACAATGTGTAAATCCTATTAATATGGGGCACCTATTGTGTTTCACTAAATTTTTGTTGATAAAATAGATAACGTAAAAGGTTAAGGAAGAATACATGTGATTATATTGGTTGAAGGTTGAATGCACGCGTTACTGATTTTATCCAAGCTGCTTGTAGAGAACTCCTTTTTGTCTAGGATGAACTACCTGTAGATACAAAAAACACCACCAAATCATATTAAATAGCAAGGGTCAGAGGACTTCCTAGCAAGGCTAGATCCAAGAAGTGTGATGCTTCCTTGAATGGTTGTCAATCCTATGTTTTTATCAACTTAATGAAAGTAGATGCAAGAAAAAAAGGTCCTATTGTTAACACTTTGATTTTGGTATCTCAAAATGTTAATAACAAACTAGATTAAGCAAGGTATTGAAATATAAAATAATCTAGTGTTAGGAAAGGTATGTTTCTGGTTTGGACAGGTCATAGGGATGTTAGGTAAGGTCAAAGAGGTATCTGGTAAGGTCTGGGTGTAATTTAAGTGATGTTAGAGGTAATTTAGTGAAGGCTAGAAAAAAAATGTAGTGACCAACATTAGTTTGTTGACCAGTGCCGCTAAAAAGGGGAGACTGATGACAGTTAAGGTGACCGTTGTTGGTAGGGGAAATTTGGTGGTAATTAAATAAAAACAATTTTGGAATTCTCTGTGATTACATAGAGAATGAAGGGATAATGGTTGGGTTCGTAATAATGCCAAGAAAACTTAGGAATGCATAGAGGTTAGGTACGGAGAGCCAGAAGGTCATGGGTGGTTGGATGGGTAGGTTGGTAAAAAGGTTCAGATAGAGGAATGTAGGAAGGAATATGATGTAATACCAAAAGATAATGAACCTACACTTTAATAAAGTATAAAATGATGAAAATAGAGTATACTTACTTGTATTTGTAGGTCTTGTAGGTGAAGGAAGGAAGAAGTCGATCCGTGAATAACCTTTATAGTCAGTTCCACAGAAATACTTCCCAGAGTGTTTTGGTGAATATTCTAATGCCTTGGGACAAGCATCAGGTGCTTACTTGGGCCTATGGTTGAGTATATCTCGTCGTCTAGATGCTGAGAAGTTTCTGATTTGTTCTTAAATGCAATAGAACTCTCCCAAAAAAAATGACCAACCTGGGTAAAGAATTGTGAAAGTGTATATAAGGTAACCGATGACAGTTAAGGTGACCGACATCGGTTGAGGGATAACCGATGTCAGTTAGAGCGAGAAAGTCTAGGTTTACCGAAAATAAGTAGATCTTTACTATTTTTGGCATGATTCTAATTAATTCCACTTAGGGAAGTGTATTTCACGTGAGATAAGATAGGAATGTCATAGAATAAATCTAATTAGGTTTTAGGAAGAAGTCTCAGCTAGTTAGGTCAAGTGGTGACTCAACACTGGGAATGATGACTCAGTACTGAGAGTAGCGACTTGGTCATTATGAGTTAAATTCCCCTGGAATAGGTCTATGCTAAGGTGTCTAGGTGATGTGTAAATTAATTAAATTGAATTAATTAATACTTTGAGGATGAACATTAATTCAATTATAATTAATTAAATTAATACGAATTTGGGGTAAAGGGGTCATGGCTAGGTGAACACGTTACATTAATTGATTGAAAGGGGACCAAGGGGAGTGTGACCTAAATTTGGTATTTATATTTTCCCCCTTTTATCATGTATCTTGTATTGATAAGTGATGCCGATAAAAATAGGATGTCAATGCTCAAAGTGTGAGTGAATTTTAGGTTTCCCCAAGTAGTGGTGAAGGTGATCCCCATCAAACTACAAACCGATGAAGTGGTAAAATTAGTTGGGGAGTGGTTTGATAAATACGTGATTAATGAAAAGAAGGGTAAGTAGGTAAGTCTATGGGAATTATGGGTAATAGTGATATTGGGTAATGGGTAATGGGTAATGGGTACTGGGTAATGAAAATCAAACACACACACACACATATAGATTGTAATACATTACTAGACAAAAGAGCATGCAAACTCTACATTGTCAAAAGGGTGATAGGTTTATCCAAACGAGGTTGAAGTGATTCAGGTATCCAAGGTATAGGATATGGTCCTAAAGCACAATGAGGTTAGGTGTAGGAATGGGTAATAGGTTTCGTTCCATGGCACCAAAGTTATTGTCGGGATAAAAATCACGTCATTAGGAAAGGTAAGGTCATCACGATAAAAAACATGGGTAACAACATCACAAGGTATAGTGAGTACACAAATTCAAATGTCACAAAATTTGATTCATGTCAGGATATGTAGGTCAGGGCATAGGTAAGGCCGAGGTATATGTAAATAACATGTCCCTAAACGCAGTTAAGGAAATGTACATGTAATGTAGGCTTGAGGGTAGAGTGTAATAGGCATTAGGAAGGATAAAAATGGTTTAATCAATAATAGTTTTAGGTAGAATGAGCATGGGGTGGGTCAAATGGTTACATTGGGTGAATGATGCTGGTTAAATATTAATCAATGTCGTTTGGCTAGGGAATGACATGACTGACATCGGTCATGTTGATTTGGGGTTAAAAAAGGAAAATTCCAGTTTTTACGAATTCATTTTGACATTGCCATTTTTAGAAAATGACAGAGGAGAAGATGAGGAGTGGAAAATGACAGTACGAGATGGCTAGTTGAGTTTTTGATCCACGTAGCGGGTGATTGGAATTCGATTGGTAGGTCCACGAGATCTATTCGAATGATTCAATTAGTTTGGAGGTGATAAGTTGATTTTGGCATGACGAAGGTGGGATAGGGAACAAGTGGACCATTGATGCAGTGGTCAAATGTTCCACTATGGAGATGGTGCCGAGATGAGGTAAGAGTCAATCTGAATCTGTCATTTGGTTGAAAACAATTTTTTGAAATCAGTTTTGTGTAACATTTGGGTGTAATGTAAATTTTTAAATTGTGGGTAAAAATGAAGGAAATGAGGGGTGGGAAGGTCCAATGTAGGTTAAATAGGGTTGGGAATGAAACTAGGATAGGTTTGGGTGGGTTAGAGTAAGTTTTTAGGTTAGTTTTTGTGAATTTTTTTAGAATGGGGTATGGGTTTTTAAGTTTTTGGCGGAAATAGAGATCGATGAAGGTCACGGTTTGGCCGACTTCAATTGGCTTTGGTTGGCATCAGTCAAGGTCTGGGTGACTGAAATCGGTCAAGGCGATCAATGCCAGTCATGATTAAGAGTAAATAAGTGAAAGAAGGGCTAGGTAGAAAATAAAAATAGGCAAGGAAGGGGTAGGTGAAGATTTATGTAGAAGGAAAAGGGTAAAATATTATTTTGGCAATGTGGGATGGATAAGTAGGTGAGATGAACTAAGTTAGTGAGTGATGATGATAAGGGAAAATAGGTTTGTAGGTGAATTAGGTAAAGGGGGTAGACATGATTAATGTGGTTGGGTATTGTGTGGTGGGTAATAGGTTGTTTAAGGTGATCAAGTCTTGACAAGGTCATGTTAAATGATGTAGGTGAGAGATCAGCTGCAGATGAGGGATAGAGTACCACCCCTACTGGTATAGATGTGGCCTAGTTTGACTGCAAAGGAGTGGGGTCACATGACTGATGTTGTACTTATTTTGATCTGATGCTATAGGTTTATAGTCCGGTATCATAGTTTGATGGTCGCTCTCATTGATAGATGGGACTCCACAACTAATACCTTTCACTTACCGACAGGCGAGATGAATGTCACTTTCGAGGATTTTTATAGGATCCTGCGACTTCCTATTGTTAGGGAGCTAATATATTCCATTTTTTTGAGGCATCGGTGTAAACAATAGTGGCGGTATTTGGTGAGGTGATGGCCGAGCTGAGGTATCACACAACAATTCTCACTTATAGAGATATGTATATAGCCTATCCGCAGGAGACTAGGCTATCAATGTTGATGATGGTGGCAGTGGGATGTTTTTCTCTTCTAGATTATGAGGGTGGGATATTTCTGCGAGCACTGATGGGTGTGCTACAGGAAATGATTGAGGAATGGATATGTTTCTCTTGGTCATCGGATTTCCTAGTTCAGTTGTATAGGGAGCTATGAGCCTATGGGAGATTGAGAAGATTTGGTATGTGTTCTACTTATTTAATACATTGTTGGGCATACGAGCACATCGTGTGTGTATGCCTAGTTGGTTTACCATGAGAAGATTGGTTCGGGGGTGGCGTGTTTAGAGTTGGTTTTAGATGATGGGTACTAATCAATCGATAGTCGAGGGTGATGAGGGATACATATGATGTGTTATATTACAAGCAGCGATTGGATCGAATTTTAGTAGTTGATATTATGTGGAGGCCATGTGTTGACTATCCATCATACAAAGGTATGGTTGAGGAGTTAGAGGAGATTCAAATATTGAGATGGATACAAGGGTGGTGGGTTGGGGAGCATGAGATGATACATGTGGATAGGGTTAGACGACAGTTTGGATTATGGCAAGACGTGCCCCCACATTTCCCACAATACTGTAGAGATGATGTTGAGAGACCCATATCTCCACCACATTCAAGTTTTTCAACAGGGTAGGAGGAGTAGGTGGTAGATATATGGATTAACAATGCGGGTGTCACTGATGGATATAGGAAGTGGTGGGTGGCACAACTACGGGTGGGACTGCTGAGGCCAGTGCAACCTAATTTAGCTACTGTTATAGTGCATATGGATATATTATAGGGTTAGGTGTCCACCCTACAGGCATAGATTACATGTTTGTAGGGAAAATTGACAAGGTTAGAGGCATAGGTAGCCACTTTGCAGGCATAGGTGGCATCCCTACAAGCCTATGTAGCACATGCACAAGTTCCTACATAGGGAAAATATGGGGATGGAGGGAAGGTATCCACCCTATAAGCACATGTTGTGGCCGTGTAGGCCCAGGTAGTTGCACAGGTACTAATGTAAGCACAAGGATATGGTCCCATAGTATAGGCACAGGGACAGGGTCCCATAGTATAGGCACCTGCATCAGAACAGGGGACACTTGTGGTCGGGAAGAGTTCACATAGAGCAGTCAAACCTAGGACACCACTTCATACTATGTTGATGGTGAGGTTTAGGGATGCCATGAATGAGGTTCACTACTATCAGGATCATCTAGCCACCACAGGGATTTATGTGCCCTCATATGTCGAGTACTGAGCCTAGCAAGCAACCAATGAGTAGACAAGATCTAGGACTCACAGTTCTTGTAGCATAGGGGGTCATCGACCCTAGATACAGGGCCATGGTGAGGTTATGAGTGCTCAAGGACTGGGCTCAAAAGAGGGATAGGAGGAGGAGACACGTGAAAATAGACATGAGGGTATCAGGTGGGGTGGTGATTGATATCTAGATGTGATTTTTTGATTTTTGATATATATATCAGCCTGTGTGCAAAAGATGTGAGATTGTACATGGGATTTTTTGAGATACTAATATTTATTATATATCTGTGTATATTTCTATTGATGCACAGACTCTCCAATTTATATAATTGATGATGCTTACTGGATGGATGATGTACTCGTTTTTAAATTCCATTATTTATTGTCTAAAATGGAAACTAGTTGAATTAGGCATGATTGAGACGAGTTCATGTAGGCATGATGGAGTCAGGTATAGGTATGGTATATTCTAAGTGAGTTAGGAAGTCAAGGTCATGTAGGCATGATTGAGTCAGGTATATGCATGGTGGAGTTTAGGTGAGTCAGGCAGTCGAGGTCATGTAGGCATGATGGAGTCGAGTATAGGCATGATGGATTCAATTATAGGCATGATTTGGTCATGGTTTTGCATTTGATTTAATTTTCAAGTTATTGTTATTATGGAAAATAAATGATGATGTATATGTATGTTGTGGTGTAAATGTCCAAATATTTGATATCATGGAAATGTGAAATGATTGATGTATGATATGGTGATTTTATAAAATGGTAAATATGTATATTTTTTTATGATTGTATAATTTCCAAGTTTTGTGTAAAATGGAAACTAACTAAGATGGAATGTGAATATAAAGGGGGGAGAGTGGTCGAGCTAACCTCCAAGGGACCCATTTTCTCAGAGTTTTGCCAACATAGCCCTAACAAAAAGGGGCCTCAGAATAATGTAGTTCTCCCATAAGCTAGGGAATAATATGATGAGGTAGAGGAATGGGTTCGTTGGTTCTAGGCATGATTAAGTCTAGGTCATTCAGGAATGTTTGAGTTTAGGTCATTTAGGCATGGTTGATTTTAGGTCATTTAGGCATGGTTGAGTTTAGGTCATATGCATGGTTGAGTTTAGGTCATTTAGGCATGGTTGAATTTAGGTCCAATAGGCATGGGTGATATTGATGAAAGAGGAATTCCTAAATGTAGGTGACGATGGCATTGTCCTGTGTAAGAGAATCAATAAGTAAGAAAAGAGGTGAATGGTAAGAGGAGACAAAAAGTCTTCCTAATTGATAAGAATCATTACGAGTCTATCATACCAAATATGGCGTATGAACATAAAATCCTAAAGGCGTTGCATGATTTACTATTCTAAGGATGAAGAAGGTCACATAATCACAAAATTTCACATTTATAGCACGTCCCTTGAGTAGGTGGAAGGTTAGAAAGGCAAGACAATGAGGTGAATGAAGTTGGTTGAGCATAACTTGGTGTGAGACAGCATGCCTCTTTGGCAAGAGACCCAAGATCAAAATAGGCAAGTCCATGATGAAAAAGTCATCTTTTTATTTTTACTTTTTCTTTATAGACTGATCGATGCGAGATGAATAAAATATATCCTTGAGTTTTTCATGAAGTTGATCGATGCGGGAAGTTTCAGAATGTGTATTTTATTTTTGTAATAATAGTCTTCTTTTGGTAAAAGACTATGTACAATATGGCTATCTTTGTATAGCTATCTTGAGGGAGAAATCTATTTATTGTAGCAAGATAGAAAGATGAGATATCCTTTTGGAGGGAGTCATATTTTTGTGAGAAGTTTGACTCAAGGATTTTTGAATTTTAAAGTACCATATATTGATTTTGAATTATTTTTTGGACGTTTAGGTCATGGAAAAGACTATAGAGAAGGATAGGATTCTTTTATGAATACAAAACCATAGCACACAAGGGTTAGCTTATGAAAGAGAGGTTTTAAGTAATGAACGACCATGGGATTCCATCCTGAAAAGGAAAAAAAGTATCCATGAGAATCATGCCATGAGTAGAGCTGTGGTGCTCATATTTAAGATAAGGTTGAAATGTGACGGGTAATCTACATGATTTTTGCTTAGTCGTTGATCCTTAAAATAAGTAAGTGGAATGTGAATGGTGCTCAAGGGACAAGTTCTTAATAAACCTAAGGTGATCTAGGACTTTATTTAACAATAGAATGGTTGAATATACAAGGCATTGAGGGGCTCAGGTTCGGGTTTACCTTCGAGTGAAGACAAATGATAAGCACATCATCCATATGTATGAGTAACTATGTAGGGTCCAAGCCAATTAGGAGTAAATTTACCATGTTTACTTTTCTCCTCTTTAGTTACATGTTGATTTTCCTTCAGGAAGAGGTCACCAACCTAGAAGATTCGTTTTTTAACACGTTTATCATAGGAACGTTTGATACGTTTGTGGTATATTTTGAGGTGATCGGGAGCATTGAGATGACGTTCATCTAATAACTCAAGTTGTGTCAAATGGTCCTAAAAAAATCATCATCATTGAGAATATCTTTGAGTGAGATATGAAGAGATGGTATTTGGACTTCGAGAGGCAGGAAAACCTCTGTACCATAGACCAAAAAGAAAGGCATGAAAGTAGTTGAGGTATGAATACTAGTACGATAAGCCCATAAGGAAAAAAGAATGTGCGTGTGTTAATCCTTTCCAATTTCGTTAACCACTTGCATAAGAATTTTTTTTAAGGTTTTGTTGGTTGATTCTGCTTGGCTATTTTTTTGGGGATAATAAGGTGAAGAAAAATTGAGTTGAATGCCGAAGGCATCATAGAGTTTCTGTAGGGTTTTTTTTTTTGAATTATTTGTCGTTATCAGTGATGAGACGGAGAGGGACACAAAAGTGACAAATGATGTGATAGTTGATGAATTCACTTATTTTATCTTTTGTAGAAATGAGAGGCATGGGTTCCACCCATTTAGTGTAGTATTTGGTAGCAGTAATAATCCATTGATGATGTTGGGAAGAATGAGGATTAATCTCTCAGACAAGATCTAAACCCCATTGAGAGAAATGCCAAAGGTCTTGTGTGACCTGTAAGGCGTGACTAGGGGTGTGATGAATATTTGCATGCTATTGAAATTTCACACAATGCATAACATAGTCAAAATAATCTCAGTTTAGGGTTGGCTAGTAATAGCCTTGAAAAAGAACGTGTTTAAGAAAAACTGAAGTGACCCCCACAAATTCTGTTGTGAACTTCCTTGATGGTGTAGGGAGTTTCATAATTTGTAAGACTCCGTAAGAGGATAACGTCAACACCACATTTATAAGGAAGACCACCCATGATGACATAGCGAAAGACACTTTTGAGAAAGGATAATTTTTCATTTGGAGTAAGATCTGGAGGTAGAATGGAAAGGGAAAGGTAGTCAACAACCTACTTATACCAAATGTCACGTGGGTCAGTTTCAATGTTTGTGACAAAGTTAACGTCTCAAAATAGATAAGAAGGCGATTGCAACCTTTGTATGGTGAAAACTATTTTTGATTCAGAGGGTGAAGTGGGGATTTGAGAAGCTATACATGTCATGGTATCTGTGAATTTATTAGTGGAACATGGGGTTTGAAGTTCATAATGGTCAATGGTAGTCAAAATTATTTCAATATGATGCTTATACTTTTGAAGTATCTCGTTACAACACTGGTATATACCATTAACTTGGTTCACAACTAGTTGAGAGTCACCAAATATATTAATTGATTTAACATCTAAGGCTATGTTGGTTTGAAGTCCTAACATGAGTGCTTCATATTTGGTGAAATTGTTAGTATAATCAAAATCTAGTTTGAAAGATAATGGCATAGGCTCACTATCAAGAGGAGTGAGCATAACTCCAGCACCACCCCTAAGCTGACAATTGGAACTATCAAAAAATAAGGTCATCTTGTAAGTAGTATCATCCAAAGAGAGGGTAGTGATGGATTTATCAGAGAAATCGAAGTTAGAGGATTGATTTATGGAGAGATGCGCCGTCTGCGAGTTAGTCAGTGATGGTTTTTCCTTTGACAAATTTTTGATGGGTGAATTCAAGATCTAGTTCTGTACGAAGCATGAGCTAACGTGTAACACATTGATGTTGGTAGGGCTTAATGTACATGTAAGGTAAGGGGTCAGTATTGGTGACAACAAAGGTTTTGTGGTTGAGTAAGTAATGGCAAATTTTAGTGGTGAAAAAAACTAAGGCTAAGTAGAGTTTTTTGGCGTGAATATATCTAATTTCGAAATCTAAAATGATATGTATTGTATAATAAACCATTGTTCCCTGTGTTGCTCATCACGATAAATGAGCATAGAACCCAAGGAATGATCAGTAGAAAAAATATAAAGGTAAAATGGTTGGTCATCCTTAGGGGGAATGAGCATAGGTGGTTGAAGGAGGTATTGTTTTAAGGCATCAAGGATTTGTGGAATTCATCATCCCATTTGAAGGAGACATCCTTTTTTAGGAGATGATGAAATAGATGTCAGCGGTCAGAAAGCTGTGAAATAAAGCGATGAATATATTGCAACTTGTCTTGCAAACTACGAAGTTGACAAAGGTTGTTAAAATTTGAGGATTCTAATAAATATGGATTTAATCAACTTACATATTATATAATGTTACAATAAATATTTAAATAAAGATTACATCGTCACATAAGTAAATAAAGACATCCTTACAGAAAATAAATAAGATAGGTGACACAATATTTATAGTGGGAAACCCTAATAAGGTAAAACCTACTTTGAAAATAACATTTTACTTCAGAGAACTTATTTTACATCCAATAAGATCACCTCTTCCTTTAAAACCCTATTTACCAAGGGTAAAACCAAATCACTTGATTTGCACACCTTTGATATATTTCCCGAATATATCAAATGAGGACCTAAAGTCCTTTTTATATAAGGTGATTGGGTATGTCTCCCGACCCACCTTTTCAACCTAAAATGGTTGACATATAAACCTAGGTTTATAATATTTAATATTATAATATAATCATTTCATGATATTAAATATTTAACCTAAAGTATATACCTAGGTTAACATATTTAATAATAGAAATAGAAATATTTCATATTATTAAATATTAACCTATATATTAGTGATGGACCCATATACATTAAGGGTTGGCCAGACAACTTAATCATTATGTTCCACACTCACCCTTAATGTTAAGTGGGATAACATAACATATGCCGATATTTTACCTACCCATGGTACACTACAGGATTTACAATCCTTAAACCATAAAGGTTTTAGGCTAGTATTTTTGTGGAATGAATTATAACACCTTCATCATACTCAATTTACCTTTTGGTACAAAAGGATTTGGAATCCCAAAGATCATCCCATGATCAATGGCTAAGTATGATTTGTGAGTTTTACATATTATCACAGGTTCTCATAAAAGGTTATTGAAGCCAAGCATATAGGAGCCTTTTACAACTAAGGACCTCCTTAATAATATGCTTGTACTGGATGTTTACCTGTGAAATCAATAGCATTAAATATTTTACTCAATACTTCCTTTAAGATCTTCCTACACTTCTTTCTAAAAAAGAAGCGGAGGAGGTATACATGCCTGAAGGTCTTTTTACACTTTCCCGAAGATCTTTTTTTACACTTGCTCGAAGGTCTTTTACAAATGCCCGAAGGTATTTTTACAAAAACCAAGTTCCATTAGGAGGTGAAATTTTCATGCACACTCCCCCTCAATGGCAACTCTGACAATCCAAGTTTTTCACAAAAGTGACAAAAATTTGCAACACTCAGGAACTTTATGAATATGTCAGCAGCCTACTCTTAAGTCAACATGAGCTTGAGATTTATGTCATCACTTAGCACCTTCTCATCGGTAAAGCGTATATATATCTCAATGTGCTTCGTCATCTGATGTTGAACCGGATTCTTAATCAAAAGTAATACAACTCTGGCCACCACATAGAAGAGGAATACTTCCTTTATCTTCCATGTGTATCTCTACCAATAACCACTACAGTCACACGGTTTCTTTACTTCTTCTAGTGTACTTCTCTGCCTTAGTAGAATAAATGAAGACTATTGATTGCATTTTTTATTCTAAGTAATGGTTCCTACATTAAAAAATCTTGAACACATATCCAGTATATTTTATAACACAACATCAGTATGGTTAGAATCACAAAATCTGTAGAAGATAACATTTTCATTCTTAGTATAATGCAACCCATAATTGATTGTTCATTTAATATATCTAATTTTTTACAAGAATCCAGTGATCTCTAAAAAAGGTTCTTGTATAAACATTGACATAATTCCTACTGTATAAGAAATATCTGATCTAGTTATAGTTAGATAAATCAAACTATCAACTAACATCGTATTTAAAATAGGATCAACCTTTTTCATATGTAAATTTAGGGTCAATATTTATTCCAAATTCCATTGAAGTATAAAAATGGTTTACAATCAATCATAAGAAACTTTTTTCAATATAATGGTTACATATTATTTTTTGAAAAATCACAATAGAATGAAATATAGTCATACAAATAACATGATGTGAGAGACCTAATTGCTTCAATTTCTCTTTAATCCTATGAATTAAATCAGAATTGTCACCATTCATGATCAAATCATCAAAATATATACATGTAATGATAATATGTGAGTCTTATTGCTTAATGAATATATCATTGTTAGAAGAACGATTAACAAAACTTAACAGTTTAAAGAAGGAACCAATTTTTGCATACCAAATTCTAAGAGCTTGTTTTAAACAATACAAGGATTTCTCAACTTACAAACATAATTTTCTTTACCAGTTTTTTCAAATACTTTAGGTTGAAACGTGTAAAGTTCTTCTTTTAAATCATAATTTAAAATAGTATTTTATTATCCATTTGGTGGATTTCCCACCCAAATTGTGCGACAATTGCAAATAAGGCCCTAACAGTACTCATTTTAGCTACAAGGGAACATGTCTCAACATAATCAATACCAGGTTTCTGATTGAAACATCTAGCAACAAGTCTAGCTTTATGTTTGTTAATACTACCATCAACATTATACTTTACTTTATATATCCACCTAGACCCTATAATACTTTGCGGCTCAGATTCATACAAGGTAATTAATGCATGGTACATATGATGGCTTTTGGTTATTTTCCTAAGGTTAATAGGATTTAAAATTTCTAACATAGATTGAGCCTAATTTAATTTCTTATCTAGGAAAATAAGAGTTTCAGAAACATCTATAGCATCAAAACATCATCATGACCATTTACTAAATCAAAATCAAAACCATCATTTAAAAGCATTTAATGAAGTAACTTCAAGAGAAGAAGACAACACATGTAAACCCTTCATTAGATTATATCTATACATTTCATATAAGCTTCGATAATTAATATTTCCTAACCTTTCATACCAGAGTTTTTAATTATTCAAACTTTGAGATATAAAACAAGATGCATAAGAGAAATCATAAAAAATATATAGGCCATTTCTTTTAATTTCTTCAGTTATTATACTCTCATTACTATCCTTGATATACCAAGTATCCTTCATGCATGGATTTTAGTTATGTTCATACCTCTTTCGGATGTTCGATATTACCAATGTGTAGAAGGTACTTACCATTCACATTGCACAAAATCATAGAAAGAGCCTCCTGCATTCATTGCAAGAATGCATTCATGTTATCTATAGTTGTTTGATCACTGGTGGGAGATACCTCAGATCCAAAAACAATCATACAGAGTTTTCTCGCCATAAATTCTGTTTTGACCCAAATGTTGTAGTTGGTTTCATTTAGGATCTGGGTTTTGTCTAGATAGAAATAGTTGGACGTCATTGTTTATCTAAACCTGTAAAACACATCCCATTATAATATACAATGTATCACAGAGTAAGATACACATTTATTGATAATAAAACAACACTTTTAATATAATCAAATCTAAATTTTATAGATCTAAAGAAACTATTTGATCATAGCTAATTATTTCATTACAATACATTATATTAACCTCCCATGATCAAAATAATAACCCTATATTATATAAAAAATATTTTTGACCATATAGAAGTGAAGAAGAGGTACCTAATAATGCATTACAACTTCAAATTTCTAAAAAAAATTAATGTAGACAAAGATTCGACTAACTTAAATTTGATGTCTAAATGATCGTCATAATGGCTTATTTTTTGGTCTATCGTGACGGTCATTTGACCGTCAAATTTAATGAAGCCAAAAAAATCTATGTATTTCCAGAATGTGAAATTCTATAATTTCTTCTTTTGCATAATATTAGAGAGGATATATTTTAATACATTATAATAGCCTATTATAATTTATAATATAAAAATATATACACTTTTTTTAAAATGAGGTATATAGTTTATAGAATGTAAATAAAAAACAACATATAGTTCATAAAAATTATAAACTATAGTATGTTTTTTTAATAAAAAAACACATGACTAAATAAAAAATATCGGCCACTTGGTATGTAATTATTATTTTAGGTTTTTATAAACATAAACTATGTCAAGGCGTCCCATATTAATATGACATGATAATTTGGAAACATAAGTTAGGATATTAGTTTTTTTAATTAAACATGCCATACTTACCAATGCCACATGGAAAACCTAAGAAAATGCTATATGATTTAAAAAAATACTTAGGTTTTAAGTTTAAATTTTTTATATCTCATTTAGGAAAAAAATGGGGCCACTTTAGAATTGAAGTAGTTTTTACGGTTTAGGTGTCCATTTTTATTTTTTTTATTTTAATGAACAAGTATAGGATTAAATTTAGTAATATTTATTACTAAGGTCACCAACATTCAACTATGCACTATTCACCACATCAGGCATTAAGATTAAAACAATGTTTTATAGTTTAGGTATGTTCAAAACATTTTTTACGGAGCCCATACGAATGAGTTAGTTATAAACTATAGTGTAAGAACTATATTAAATATATAGTTTTCAGATTATATAAATTTTAATATGATGTTTATACAAGTTATTATATAAACTTTATTCTATATATTTTTTAATTTAAAATTATATATTTATAGATTAACTAGAAACTATAGTTTTTCAAATCAAATTCTTTTAGAGGGTTCTAAAGAACACAAGTATGAATTTACCTTCCGAAATATTTAACCTGCAAACATTTGAAATAATAGAAAAAATGAAAATTATTTCATATAGTAATAAATCATTTCGTTTTCTGTATGTGATTTTCATGTAGGTAAATATTTGAAGCCCCATTCACCTATGCACACATCAATCTCCAAACAAACATTAATTCCATATAATTTACAAAATGTAAATGAAAGTAAGAATCATATCATATTACATTCCCCCCCCCCAAAAAAAATAGGGATTTAAAATTGAAAAACCCTAAAAAAATTTATCGAGAGTTTAATTGCACAAATGTAGTGCCAAAATAAATTGGGGAAAAAAAGAAGGGGACTGGATACTTTTAAATACCATTTCGGGTTGGTTGGAAAAACCCGTACAAATTAAATAAATAAAATACAAAACATTTGATCTTAATTTACCTCACTCTATTATCATGTTAGAATTTGAGGATTCTAATAAATATAGATTTAATCAACTTCATATTATATAATGTTACAATAAATATTTAAATAAATATTGCATCATAACATAAGTAAATAAAGAAATACTTACAAGAAATAAATAAAACAAATGACACAGTGTTTATAGTGGAAAACCCCAATCGGATAAAAACCACTTTAAAAATAAACTTTTACTTCAGAGAACTTATTTTACATCCAGAAAGATCATCTCCTCTTTTAAAACCCTATTTACCAAGGGTAAAACCAAATCACTTGATTTGCACACCTTTAATATATTTCTTGAATATATAAAATGAGGACCTAAAGTCCTATTTATATAAGGTGATTGGGTATGTCTTCCGACCCACCTTTTCAACCTAAAATGGTTGACACATACACTTAGGTTTATAATATTTAATATTAGAAATATAATAATTTCATGATATTAAATATTTAACCTAAATTATATACCTAGGTTAGCATATTTAATAATAAAAATATAAATATTTCATATTAATAAATATTAACCTATATATTAGTGATGGACCCATATACATTAAGGTTTTGATAGACCACTTAATCATTATGTTCCAACAAAGGTTATCAGGTAAAAGAATTTCAAGAATAGGCTTAATTTTAGCAAGATCCACTTCAATGCCACGCAAAGAAATAATAAAACCCAGGAGCTTATCAAAGAGGGAAACAAAGACACGCTTCGTAGGTTGAAGGTGAACACATTAGTTAATGAGACGACCGAAGATAACCTTAAGGACTGTAAGGTGTTCGGCCCGATATTTAGATTTGACGAGAAGATCATCAACGTAATCTTCCAATATGTGATGCATAATGTCATGAAAGATATAAGTCATGGCTAGTTGATATGTAGCACCAACATTTTTAAGGCTAAAGGGCATGACATGATAGCAAAAGGTCCCCCAATGAGTGATGAAGGAAGTTTTGTGTTGATCTTCTGGAGCGAGTAATATTTTGCTATAACCCGAGAAATCGTCCATGAGTGATAGCATCTCATGGCCAACGATGAGATCAACTAGTTGGTCAATACTAGGTAGAGGAAATTCATCTTTGAGGAAAACTAAGTTAAGGTCATGGAAAAATGCTTAAATGCGGAGTCCCCATGTCCCTTTGGTGATGGGAAAAATGTTAGAGATCCATTGGGGATAATCAATGGGTAGAATGAAGGAAACCGAAAGGAGGCATTAGAGTTCTTCTTTGACAAGAAGGGCAATGCGAGGATACATTTTCTGAAGCTTATGTTTCACGGGTTTGGATTTAGGAATAGTTATGTTATTGTGGATCACAATGTTTGGGTCAATACCAAGCATATCAGCATAGGACCAAGTAGAAGCATTGCTATGATCCCGAAGGAAATAAGTAAAATATTTATGTTCAGTAGCATCTAAAGATTGGCCTATTTTTAGAATGTGCGGGTCGTCCTGAGTGTGAATATTGATTTTGATACTCAATTCATTCAACATGGTTTTTGTCTTAGATGGTAATGACCAGTGAATATAAGAATCATCCACACCAAGGTAGGTGAGAATAGACTCATCATCCTTACATTGAATGACATTAATAGAAGGTGTATTGTCATTTATCATGTCAGGATATAGGAAGGGAAGAGAAGAGGGAACCTCGCCATCTCATTGATACGTGAGATGTCCCAAGGAAATGGTGTTCACAAAAAAAAGTTAGGAGGAATGGATTCTGGATCCATAGACTTTGTAGGTGAAGGTGGTGAAGTTGGTGAATGGGGTGGGGAATGTTTATCATCCTCAATGAGTTCAACTCAGTCATTCTTGGGAGATGGATTAGAAAATTTGATACCACTACGGTATTTATGCTTATGGGTGGTATATGGGATGACAATATGGCATCCTTGTTCATAAAAATAAAATCCAAAGTCATTACAAGCATAGTGATGGAGGAAAGTGTGGGTGAAGCGGTGATTGGTGAGAGATTGAAGGTTAGATGAAAATAGTCAAGTTTGAGAAGGTGGTTCAAGCGAGTAGGTAGAAGCCTCAAGTCCCCCATACGTTAGGTTGGTGTGAAGGTTGGGAGGAGCATAGGGGAAAACCTCACCTATGCAGTGATCATAGCAGTGATGTTGGTGAAGTTTATCATACTCTTGAGGAGTAAGAAATGTGTCAGTATTATAAAGGTGGTACTCCCCTAGAGAGGCGTTGAAAAACACATTCTAAGGGATAGTAGTTGATATGTGGGTAGATAGAATGAATGAATTACTAGACATCTGGGAAGAAGAAGCATTGGTTGGTTGAGAAGTAGATGGGTTAGTTGATGGGTTATCTACATAATTTGTGGTAGTAGTGGGAGTAGAGGAGTTATTTGTGGAAGAGGTAGTGACAACATTGGTGGATGTAGCAGTGGCTGAAGAAAAAGTGGTGGCGGTGGTAAATGCCTTGACTAGTATAAGGACATCATTGGGTTGATACAACACGTTATAGGTCTTGAATTGTGAAGGGTCGGTTGGAATGGTATAATTGTGTCCTCCATATTCAAATTTTAAACATCGGTGTAAATTTAAAGGAACACAACCCATGAGACAAATCCAATGTCGACCAAGTAGCATGTTGTACTAGAATTCCCCCTCTAAGACAGAATAATTCTTAAATGGTATGGGGTACCACATGAATGTGGAGAATGATGGTGCCAAGGGTGGAAGTCATAGCATCGTTGAATGAACGTAGCATAACTGGGTTATTATGCATGCAATTGGGAGGGATGCACATTTGGTTGTACACATGGGAGGAAATGACGTTAATACTAGCTCCTTCATTGATCATAACGTGTCAAATACATATAATATCAATGTAGATGGAAATGAATAAGGTGGGATCAGGATCATCTGATTAGAGAGGTGTAATCTCATCGTAAGAGAAACTGAGAGTGACTATTTGATGAGTCGTAATGGGTGCAGAGGAAGGGGATGAAGTGGTAAGAGAGGCCACATGGTGAGGAGTTATAATGGATGCCACAGGAATAGGGTCATTAGGTAAAACCTCAATAGATTGCAGAACCTCAATGAGGGCCTGTCGATGAGACTCAGAGGTTTGGACCAGGTCGTACAAATACATTTTGAGAGGATACTAGTGTAATTGTTTAATCATTGTACGATGGGAAACCCCGTCAGAAATAGGGTATGTGGGTCCACTGATGGTGATTTTTTGTGCAGGTGCAGATGGGATATTAGGTAAAATATTGGCGAATGGGTTGGTTGTTTTATCCTTTCCTTTGTCTTTTTGGGTGCGAGTGGCAATGTTAACCATATTAATATCTGGTAAAGGAGCAAGTGAGTCGTGATAGGTGTAGCAATAGTATGAGAAAAAATATGGTGAGGGAATAACTAGTTTTGTGAAAAGAATGTAGTGCATTGGAATTTGGTCAGAGGTTAGAAGAAGCATTAGTTGGTTGAGAAGTAGATGGGTTAGTTGATCTCAAATTTTTGAGGGGGATAAAAGGGTTGTTGAGGTGGAGTTGAAGGTTTATTGAATAGGTACAAGATGAGGAGGTGTGGTGATAGATGGAGGTGGAATAGGGTCCTTATCTAAAATATCATCATCATCAAATTTTTCTTTGGGAGGACATAGTTGGAGAAGAACATTCTTAAGAGCCTTATAGTTTTCCACATGGTTCCCTGGCACATGATGTTAAGCACAAATTTTTGTAACGTCAAACCCTTCATGTTTAGGTTTGAGTGATTCGTAAGGTCTAAGTGGTGGCAATGTGATGAGAGAGATTTCTAAAAGGTTAGCTAAGATGTTGGTGTAAGACCCTGCACATGGATAAAAATGGGAAGTGTGGGTCTAGATGGAAATGTGGGTGATGTTTGTGGGAGGGGTGCCACGGGAGGTAAAATCAAAGGTTGAGTAAGTCTGACCACCTATTTAGTAGGTAGTATAGTTTTAGGTTTGGATTGCACCTTTTTGGGTAAAGATGTGGTAGATGAACTAGCGGTTTAAGGTGTTGTAGGTTTAACTACCTCTTTTCAGGGAAGTGGATTTTTGAAATTTGTCTGCACCTTCTTGGGTAAAGGTGAAGGATAAGTGTGTGATGTAGTAGGGAAGGCAGATGACGGAAGGGGATGGGTTAGCCAAGGCGATAATAGAGGTTCGGTGAAGGCTTTGGGAAGAGGCAAAGTGGAAGGTACTAGTTGAAGAGAAGGGAATATAATAGGTAATGATGAGGATACTAAAAGTGGTGTAGGTATAGGTGGTAGAAAGGATGAAGGTGACGACGAAGGTGTAAGCTATGTAGGTAATTTAGGTGTAATAGAGGATCGTGAAAAGGAGGTGGGTTGTTGGGATTTTTGTTTACCTAGGGTAGGAGGTTTCTTGGCCAAGGTTGATGGGTGGGGCCCTAGGATAGATGGAAGTGGTGAAGGTGATAAAGAGGTAGTAGGCGAAGCCAATGTATCTAGCCTAAGAGGTTGAGTCTTCCTCTTAGGTGGGGGGATAGTCTTTGTACTAGCTTGTGAGGATGTGGCTAAATCCAGTTTGATAGGGGGATGGACTAGGCTTGATGTCAGCATGACTCCCAATGTGCCAATGGTTTTGGACGCAGAGGAATATATAGATGTACGTAAGGCTTTAGGCATTGGAAATTTTTCAGTCGATGGTAAAGGTTTAGGAGTGGGTGAGGGTGATGAAGAAGAGGTTACTACAAGTGGCATGTCAATGGTGGGTTTGGTTGTATGAAACACCTATGGATAGATCGTGGAAGTATCAACAGATAACATTTGCATCTGAGTTGAGAAAGGCAGCCAAAGGCATCCCCAAATCATGGAATCGACGACATAATCCAAGTGGTCAGCCAAACATGAAAATGACACCATTGGACGGGGTATGATGTTGATTTGGTAGTAATCCCTATAAATAATATCTGTGAGATAAGGAAATGGTTGGATTTTGACTCTATGGGTAAAAGAGCATGACAAAATCAACAGGATCGTTGAAATCCAATGGAGAATTGTCCCTAATAGGAAGGGGTGCTGCTAATGGATCCCTTATGGGTAGTAGAGATGACAAGTAGGATGAGGCATGCTCATCTTTTGGCAAAGAGGAAGGTAAGCATAAATCTGCAATGGGTAGGAGAGTTAATATTGTGGGTTATTCGTCAATTTGAGGGGTGCGTGGGGAAACTGCATCGGTAGGTATAGTAGACTCCTCTGTGGGTGAAGGGGGAGATAAGGGAGGATGCTATATGGGTAAAGGAGAAGATGAAATAGGTTCCTTCGTGGATGAAGGAGCTCATACAAGAATCTCCTTGATATATGGAGTAAAAGGAAATTGAGAAAGAGCTGATATGATGTCGAAAACAACATAAACCTCATGAACGTTATTGTCATTGGTAGAAGGTTTACTGGTTTTTTTAGACGATGGGGTGTGATTTGGGAATGGCTTCTTGAAGATGTGAACATTCTGATTAGATTGTACGTTAGGGTTATCCAAGACAAGATCTCTACTATATATCATTGCTTGAATGATATTTTTGAAATTTATACAATTCCTGTCGCTATGAATTTTATCGCGATGATAGTTGCAGTAATCATTTTCTTTGTACCAGGTAGGCATAGGATGAGAGGAGTTGAAACTATTTTTTTTTTAATGGGTGGAAGAGTGATGGCTCCAGATTTTATAAGTTTTTCTAAAACCGAAGAATAAGGTTCTTCTATGGGAGTGTGTTTTCATTGATCTTGCTTGAACTGAAAGGCCTGAACAAGAGAAAGTTTGGAAAAAGGCTTTCATTAGTTGGATGGGTGAGATGGACCAGATTTCAAAACTACCATGTGGGTAGATCCTTTTACTTTAGAGTAATTATTTTTCAGCTTGGAAGAAGAAGAGGTTATGTTGGATTTAAATACAACATTCTTGTTACATAATTGTATCTTCTTCTCTTCAATGGCATGAATTTCAAGTTTTTGGGCCATGGTGAATGCCTCGTCGAATGTGTGGAAAGTTTGAACTTGGAGTTTCTATGAGATGTGCTTAGCACAAGCTTTGGTGAACAATTATATTAACTCAGTTGGATGTAGTTTAAACATGAGTTGGTTGATTAGGCTTCACCAATGAGTGACGAAATCTGTGATAGATTTGTCTTCGTATTGTCATGTTGAGTACAAGTTGGTCATGGTGACCTTCTTGACAATATTGATAGAAAAGGGATCTAGGAAAGCTTGAGCTATTTGGTTGAATGAGTAAATGGAGTGCCTAGGTAGACTACTATACCAATCCAACACATGTCCTATCAAGGACATTGGGAATGTTTGCAAGAAAAAAGTGTCATCATGAGCGATCAGATAACACCCACGTTTAAAAGATTGCAATTGTTGTTGCGGGTCTTCTTTGATGTTGAATCGGTTGAATTTAGAAATTTCCCAATGCATATGGTATGGACAAATCGGAATGGATTGGTGAATGCGCTCATTACAAATCTTGTCGTATATAAGAGAATTACGCGAGTCAGAGATTGATGCTTCCAATGTATGCATCTTGTCCATCATCATTTTGATAAGATCGTTAGTAGGTTGTGATGACTGGGAACCCCCTGTAATATAAAGGGGTAGATGATAAAGGTACAACATGGGTGGCATCCCCGTATAGGGTGGTGTTGAGTAAAAAAACTATGAGTGAGGAATAGATATAGGTGGCAAGTATCCTGAATAAGTGATATATGAGATAGGGGGCCACTGGTGAAAAGTGTGGGTAGGTGGAGTGGATGTAACGACCCTCATAGCAATTGGAGGAAGAGATTGCGGGATGGAGAGGACAACATTTTGGAAGGGACTATGGGCTTCCGACACCATGGGTGGCTAAGATGTAAAAGGTATATGAGAGATGGCGGGTGCAGATAGACCTACAATCAAGGAAGTTGATAAGGGAATGGTTGACATCACAGGAGAAACTGACATCAAAGGCATGACAGATCTTATAGTTACAATAGATATTGATGATGTAGGGTCAAGTTGGGATACCATAGGTGGTAAGGTGGAAGAGGGTAATGCCGAGCTCTTAGTAACTAATGCAGAAGTGGGTACAAGGGCAGGAGGAATAGACACAAGCATGTCGTATACAAGCTGTCTTGATGAATCTTGAATGGATGAATGGGATAAATAATACTATAAAGCAACGGGGTTTTGATAAATGAGTCTTACAAACTCCTCATCACTGGTACTGATGGTAATAGGATAACTGGGATCCATAGGTGATATAATGGAAGGCGGAAAAGGGCTAGGTGGGAGTAGATGAAGGCTAGCATAGAATACATGGGCACTGGCTTGGCTACGAGTCAAAACCATGTGACTTCTAGTAGAACTGGTAATTTGATCTTTGTAGATGACACAGAAGAACAAAAGGAATGGAGAATATAGTTCCGGAAGGTGAAAACTAGTCATTTTTTAAATTGAAAAATTAGAACATAGAGACCGACGACGGTTGGGTAACCGATGTTGGTGACAGAGGGTAACTGATGACAATCAGATGAACGATATCGACTACTGTGGAAAATCAAAATATTTGTAAATGTGGCAATAAATGATGAAAGTGAAGCAAATTTGGATTTTGACAATGAATTCAAAGACCCAGAGATATGGTGAAGTATCTAAGGAACCTCAAAAAGAACATAAATGTGATGAGTGCTACTTCAGTTAAAATGACCAAAAAAGTAGGAAAACTGACAACGGTTAGGTAAACCAATGACGGTGAGATGAGTAAACCAATGACGGTCGTTGGAACGATGCCAGTCACTCTGAAATTTGTGAAAATATGGAAAAAATGAATTTGGTAATTTAGATCAAATAAAAGACCAAGCCAAAAACTTGAGTATGGTTATGATTGACCCTAACACACTCATAAAGAGTCAGAATACACCAACTATGATTATGGAGTGTGAAAGGAAAGAAGAATGGAGAATATGATCTCACACCTCAAAACACAGATCAAGGAAAAACTAGCAAACATGAAATATTACGTGGTGGATTTTATGTTCTGGCTTATGCCATTAAGGACTGACTTATGAATAGAGCATAGTTTTTGGTTTCATAAAGGTTTCTTATGAAAGTTCAAAAACTATAGATGTTTTTAGGTAAATTTTTTAAGAGTGTGGTCCTTTCTTTGAGATAATGACTGGACAGAGAAACTAGTTTGGAGCCCACTGTCAATCCTATGATCGTGTGATCATTGAAAAGTTCTTCTAGGTAGGATGTTGTTTAATAAAATGAGTACTTTATCTTCTGGTTTGGTGTAGAAAATAGAGTGTGCACTATGACTCAATTTTTTCAACCATTAGCTGGGCATGACTTCCAGTGTATAGATTCCCCACAATTTTTAAATGAGCTACAGATGTAACATATAGAAATGATATGCAAATATTTTAAACCCAGATCCATAATGACATTTGATGATAGAAATAATGAATAGGAAAGAGTATGTATTTCACTAATGCAATACAAAAATGAAAAGAATGGTTCTTTTTAGTCCAAAATACAAGTGTCAATGAGACAAGTAGAAGAGAGAGAGTGTTCTAGAGGAAGAAATTTAATGTGAACTGATTTTAAAAGGAAATAAACACACAATATTTCACCTAGGAATGATCAATGAAAAATAACTCCTGATGGGTCCCATTGAGCATGCCAAAATGTTTCACTGAATTGTTGTTAATAAAACAAATAAGGTAAAAGGTCAAGGATTAATACCTTTGATTATATTGGTTGAAGGTTGAATGCACGCGTTACTGATTTTATTTAAGCTTCTTGTAGAGAACTCCTTTTTTTTGGGAAGGACTACCTGTAGATACAAAACAAGACCACCAAATGATATTAAACAGTAAGGGTCAGATAACTTCCTAGCAAGGCTAGATCCAGGAAGCGTGATGCTTCCTCGAATGATTTTCAATCCTCTAATCTTATCAACTTAATGAAAGTAAATGCAAGAAATAAAGGTCCTATTGCTAACACTTTGATTTATATATCTCAAAATGTTACTAACAAACTAGATTAAGCAAGGTATTGAAATCTAAACTAATCTAGCATCAACAAAGGTATGTTTCTAGTTGGGACAGGTCACATGGGTGTTAGGTAAGGTCAAAGAGGTATCTGTTAAGGCCTGGGTGGAATTTAGATGATGTTAGAGGTAGTTTGGTGAAGGTTAGAAAAAAACACAGTGACCAACATCAGTCTGGTGATCGATGGCAGTAAACAGGTGAGACTGACAATGGTTAAGGTGACTAGTGTCGGTAGGAGCAATTTGGTTGTAGTTAAATAAAAATTTTTGGCATTATCTATGATTGCACAGAGAATGAAGGGGAAATGGTTGGGTTTATAATAATGCCAAGACTCAGGAATGCATAAAGGTCAGGTATAGAGAGCCAGAAGGGCGGAGGTGGTTAGATGGGTAGATTGGTAACAAGGTGCAGATAGAGGAATGCAAGAAGGAATAAGATGTAATACCAAAAGATAATGAACCTACACTTTAAGAAATTACATAATGATGAAAATCAAGTATACTTGCATTTGCAGGTCTGGTAGGCAAAGGAAGGCAATAGTCGATCCATGAAGAATTTTTTTGTTCAGTTCCATGGCAATACTTCCTAGAGTATTCCCATGAATATTATAATGCCTTGGGATGAGCATCAGGTGCATACTTAGGCCTGTGGTTGAGTATATCCCGTCGTCTGGATGCTGAGAAGTCTCTGATTTGTGCTTGAATGCAATAGAACTCTCCCAATTGAAAAATGACCAAACTGGGTAAAGAATTGTGAAAGCGTATATAAGGTAACCGATGACGGTTAAGGTGAATAGCGTTAGTTAAGGGATAATTGTCATTAGTTAGGGTGGGAAAGTATAGGTTTACTGAAAATAGGTAGATCTTTACTATTTTTGGCGTGATTCTAATTGAGTCTGCTTAGGGAAGTGGAGTTCAAATGAGATAAGGTAGGAAGGTCATAGAAGAAGTCCAATTAGGTTTTAGGAAGAAGTTTCATTTATTTAGGTTAAGTGGAGACTCAACACTAAGAGTGATGACTCAATGTTGAGAGTGATGACTTGGTCACTGTGAGTTAAAAGCCCTTGGAATAGGTCCAAGGTAAGGTCTCTAGGTGATGTGTAAATTAACTTAATTAAAGTAATTAAATTAATTAATAATGTGAGGATTCAAACATTAATTCAATTATAATTAATTAAATTAATACGAATGTGGGGTAAAGGGGTCATGGTTAGGTGAACACATTACGTTAATTTATTAAAGGGGAACCAAGGGGAGTGTGACCTAAATTTGGTGTCTACATATGGTATCACAATACAATAAAGGAACATATTCCTACACACAAGATCCAATAATTAAAAATAATATAGGCATTATGCCATAAACATGAGACAACCATGGTGTCACAATAAAATCAAGGCACATATGCATAAATCAAAGAAAATAAGTAAGCAATAATATACACACACAAGCAAATATTCGTAAAACAAGATTCTCAAAACATAATAACACGATATAATATTCAACATAGGTAAAATTTGTGAGACAAAAGATGTCAATGATGTAGATGGAACATTTGTTAGTCATATTATTATGAAAAATTGAAAGTACACAACGTATGTAATTGAGCAGAAATGAGGAAGTCAAAAGGAACTATAATAATATAAGAGATGGAGGGATTTCCATAAGAGAAACATGTAAGGAGAAATGAATGATGATATAAGAATGTATAAATCTATGTGTGTTACATCTAATCAATATACTAAGTGAAAACATGTGTCTAAAGAGGAAAGAATCATGTTATCTATCAAACCAAAGTGATGAACAACATGGATAATGTAAAGTACTAAAAACTCAAGTAAAATCCATAGGTCATCGTTTTGTATTTTTGCAAAGATACAAATGTTTTTTATCATTGGAATGCATATATATGCAAAACAAGTACGAAGTGCATGAAAAATATCTAATAAGTACCTCCTAAAGAGGTTGAGAAGTTGTTAGGGAAGGATGAGACATAGAATTCAATTGTGATCCAAAATGTCACTGCTACTGTAATAGTGATATGTGGAAAAGAATGTTGAGGAGATAAATTAGGTGAAGTAGGTATATGAATAGTGTTTTAAGTAGAAGACTTTGAATTGGTAATTTTGATTTAGTTACAACATCTTGAAGAGAGTGCATTTGGTTGATGTGTGAAATCCATTGTAATAAACCTAGTAGGATATAACAAGATTATAAACCATATCAAAAATGTGACCCTTACCAAAGGATACAAGGGAATGTGAAGAAACCTATTCTAGGAAAATAAGGAAGGGGGGTCCAAATATTCCCCTGAGTATTGTAGAAGGTATCATATAGTGCTGCATGTTGATGAAGATTGAATATATAGGTAACAATTGGTAGGTTTACTTAACAATAACATGTCATGAGTGATGTTGGATTAACCATAATGTTTACATCTTTTTTAGATTAAGATTGATGTTGTTTAATCTAAATTTGATTTTGTGAGGTCAAATTTCTACTAAATAAATGTAGACTAGATACATGTGGCTATTTTGATCAATTAACTTACAAAATTAATTATACAATATCAAAATAGTGTTATAAAGCATGTAATGTAGTCTTTAATTTCCACACAAGATCTATGTGCATTGTCACTTGATTCAACAACAACAAATGCTCACCCGAAGTGCAAAAAATACCATTTCCCTCCTTTTTTTATGTCTACTAAAATGTTAGCATTCATAACCATCATGATAATTTACTATGTAATCAATCAAGTATACTTAACCATTGCATTCAACTCATTTTAGAAATACATGTAATAAGGAAACATAACATCTCAAACAATAACTAAGATCAATTGTATAGAAACATCTCCATATTCAAATACATCAATGATCATAATCTAACCACCATAGTCCATTATAAAAAATTATTATATCATAGAAGCTAAATACATAGTAGCCAATATACGAGAGCACTAGACCGTGAGCACAAATACGAAACCCTAGCTCTGGTAAGCATAACAGACTCTAATGACTAGACTAAAGAGTCATACTAAATCATGGCATAAAATCAATATATATATATATATATATATATATATATATATATAGGGGTGGGTAATTTTCCTCTACCACCCATGAACTTCCTAATAATAGGCGTGCTAAAAAAAGACTACATGAATGCTTTAAAACAACTAATAATAGCTGATTCTATAAATAGAACTTGCTTTAATCCTATTAATATCCTCCATGTGTGTGCTTGATCTGAATGTTCATTCTCCAAAAATAGCCTTTTCTTGGATGCCAAGTTATCATGATTTGTCTCTTTTCTTGGATGTAAATCCATGCTTATTTTCTATTTTTAGCCCATGATTAACAAAATCAGCTAAGTCCTGAATTTTGTCTAACTGGGCGCGAACCTCATGCACACTGTTTTCATCTTTCATGTGTGTGCCTCCACAACTCCCTTGCACGCCCCATTACATATTGTGATATTCATACTTAGGAATTTTTCCTACTCAAAATTACCCCACACTAATTTCATTATTGTCCAGAGCAATGGGGGTACTCATCTTATCCCTCCAAAGAACGAATTGTGAACACCCAAGAATAAAAATTTTGATTACAAAGAATAAGGAAGAAAGAATTTTCAGCCTGCTATGATCTTATACTCCTCAATGGCTTGCAATAGTTCAGTGAAATAATTATAGAGGTTACTTTCCATCTCACCCCACACTACCAAACATTTGGTAGTTGTTTTTGGGATTAACTCGGATTTCTCCATCATCTCCTCAAGGGTCATGTCTTCACCCTTATGCTTCAAATCCTTTATTGCTTTGGCTATACCCGAGATCAAACCATCCAAGCCATCCAAATTTTTCACAATGAGGGATCCTAACTCTTTTACCATGTTTTAATATTCATCCCTTACTATCTTCAAGGCATCTTGCTTCTGTGCAATCTCATCCAGGAGTTCCTCTCACCTAAGCTTCCCCTAGTTCATCGCATCCCGCGCACTTGCCAGATCAACATCCTCCTTAGTGATATCTGGTTTGAAGATGGGGTCAAGGTCTTTAATATGGTCAAATACCCATCCTACCTTCTTCAAAGCATCCTTTATTGTTTGCAACATGGCCTCGTATCCCCAAATTTTGTGCGTTATAATATTCTTATTCTTCTCCTTCTCAGCTGTCATATCTCTTTGACTTGTCCCCTACACACTTGGATTCTTCTGTAATAGCATATACACTAAGTCTTGAAAGTAGTTTAGTGATAAGGGATACATTTCCTTGGTTTTCTCTTCAAAATATGGGCACGCCTCCAAAATATCTTCTCCAATATGTTTTCCTTTTTGCCTTCTCATTTTCCTTAGCAAGCCATTGGACTTCTTGTGCTTTATCCTTTTTATCCTCCATACAGGTCTGAATGGTGACTACCTTGTCAAAATTCCTACGTGCCATTTCTACCAACATCTTAGTTATATCATTACTCGCTTGCTCATCTATAATCTTTATTTTCCTCATTTTCAACATTTTCTTTGGTGATTTCTTTATTTTACGCTTTCAAAATGAATCACCTATAATTTCAAAGTCTATTTCATCCACGTGCATCTGCATGCTCCAAGAAAACATATTTCTTTTATAAATGAATGTCCCTTCTTCATATGTAGTAATATTTTTCTTAAAAAAAGCGCATAACACTATAGAATGGTCATCAAAATAACTCATTTGAGGCATGCGTATGAACTAATCATTTCTCCTTCTTCCACTAGTGCACATCCTAGTTGGTACATGATGTTCATTCCTCATGTGCGCACTTATTCCTCCTGATGATTCAAAACTAGTCGACATCTTATATCCTTTTTCATTATTTTCATGCTTTGGATGGTCTATATGCACCTCATGGATCTCATGCCTATTTTCATCATACACAGATCTCTCTTCTCTATGTCCTTCCTTCTTTAATTCATTGACTGGAGCCTCTTGTTCTCCAACTTCCTTTTCCTTGTTAAGCTCTCCTATCACATCCTCCCTTGAGTATCACCCCTTTGCACTAGCCTTCTTCTTCTCTTCTTATTTTTTGTGTTTGGCTGAGGTGGCAAGGCAGTTGATGACTTCATGGGTTCAGAAGGCCCTACACCACTATCTCATTCTTCATGCATCCTTTTGACTCTTCCTCTAGTGTCTTGGTCAAGCATGACACTATCTTATTTCTCTGCCTCTTCCTGCTCTGACAGGACCAAGGTTCTAAAATAACATATTAAACAAAAATTATAAATAACAGTATAACATGAATTCAATTAAATCACATAAGAGACAATATTTAACGTGCAAAACCCCTGAGTGGTAAAAATCATGGAAAAAAGATAATTCTATTTACTGAGAAAAATTTATAGTCCAGTAATCTCCCTCCCTCCCATCTCTCCACATAATTCACTAAGTGAATTAATTTTACAATGATCATGCCACATAAATCATTTAACCCCATGGGTCATTTTAATAGTAAGTGACAGTATGTGCCTTCTTGAGAAGCATCTGATTTAATAAAACCAATTTACCATTAACAACATAGTTTATATTAAATAATTAAGAATATAATTATTCCTAATTAATTAATTATAAATTAAGGTTAATAACACACTTAATATTATGTTGTAACATCCTTGCCATCCTTAGTTTTTTCTTCCTCTAGGGTCCTTAGAGGAGTGTCATCACACACTTTATTTTTTCTAACCATTTATTTTCCCTTTGGTGGCTCTAGAACCTTTAATTCATCCTTAGTGTATTTACCAGTGACCAATTTCATTTTTAGGTATATGTATACCTTCACTTCCTCCTCATTACCAATTGCCAAAGTCATGGATTTTATGTTGATATCATATGTTATTAAGGTCTCGATGAAATTTTCCTTCCCTAGATACACATAGGTTTTCTACAGTGTGTGGAAGTCACAATCGACCTTATCATCATCAAACTTAAACTTGCGCACTTTAGAAAACCACTTCACCAATTCTTGGAAGTAGCACACTATAAAAGCATATAGCAGCTTACACCACGTACTCTCATTGACATCCTTCATGTAGAAACTCACAATGTAGTAATGCTATTAAAATGTAAAATCCACTTTCCCATCCAAAACTGAAGGTAAGATACCCAGGATGCACCACTCGTGCTCAAATTAATCATGCATTTTCCTATACCACATCTCCACACTTATTTTATATGTTTTTGTGACTCCATCGTAGGTATAATCTATGATTCATTTAGGAAGGGACTTATTCTCTGGTGGGTACTTCCTCATTTTGTCTTTAGGGCCATCTGGGACTCCAATCTCTACAAACACAATAGATAATAGGATCACACCCCTTGAAATTTTGTCACCCACGTGTGCTTCCTAAAATATTCCTTCTATGATAAAGGCAACAAGGTTATACACTATTCCTTTCACCATCTTCTTCATGATGTGGAGCCACTTTTTTTTACTTGGACCCATCTCTCTTTCCCGTCAGACTTATTCAACAAGTGCATGGCAATCCTGACAATAGGGTCAGTGATCTTAGAAACATCCATCGTGTAACCTCCTTTTTGATACTTCAGCTCTACCATGGTAGTCTCCACTCCTACCTCATCATCCAAATCTGTAGCAATTTCAGTCTCTGAGTTGTGTAACACTATAATTTTTCCAATCATAGGCATGGTGACGCATAATCATCTCCCTACAAATTAAAATAAGTCCTCATGGACTCTTAACATGCGAAATTGGTAAAGGTCCTCTGGTTTTCCGAAGAAATGGAATTCATATATCTGTAATACTCCTACGCCTTCCAATGTCTTTTACCCTTTATCATCATAAATGGGTTTGCCATCCTGAGTCCTTTGGTTGGTCTTCTAAACCAACTATGTTTCTATTTGGTCCTCATTTGAACTAGTGTGATGATTATAATCACTCACCTTAAACCTTCAGATGTGAGAGTCCCATACGTGTCTCGTGATAACTCCTTCTGAATATTACATCTCAAAAAACCTCTCCTCATATGCTTTCTTGACTTCTACATCTAGAAATTTCTTTCTTTTGCCCTTTGTTTTCACTACAGGTACTTTTCTAGGTGTTATATTCAACTTCCACAACTTACTCTTACAATTTTTCTACATTTATTACTCACCAAATACCACCGTACCATAGATTTAATTCTAATTTCCTAATAATTTTACACTTTTCACTACTTTTTTCCATGTGCTACAGTCGTAACCTTCTGACGCACCTACTACTTCCAAGCCGCAAGCATCCTCATGTGCACTTCCCTATGCCACTACACATTTTCCCTCTGTGATTCCTACCAAGTAGTCCATAATGTTGTTGTTTACATCACGTGACACTACACGGTCTCTTCCACATGTGGTCTTCATCATGATAAATTTCCTTATTATCACCATCCTTCTCATTTCTAATGACACATTTTTCCATTTTTTTGCACGTGCACCCTTTAGCCGACACATCATCATTCTTCCAATGTGCAAACATCTCCATTCACTTCAACTCATCTTCAAGTATAAACAAGGTCTCCTTTTCATGCATTTGTACCTGGTTTAACCCACACTAAATGTTTGTGAGGTCCTCTACGCATGAACTCAATATATAATAATTAGCTTCCTATGCGCAAATGTTCCTACTACAATAACAAGGAAAACAAAATACAAGAAACAAAAAAATAAACATGAAAGGTAAACATAATCTAAGTGGAAATACTACATTATTAATGAAAGGTAAACGTAATCTAAGTGGAAATACTACATTATTATAAAAACCAAGAATCTTATTTATAGTAGGGCTTCAACCTACTCCCACTGAAGTAACTAGGTAATATGGTGCCATCCAATGCCTGCAATTGACATGAGATTGATTAAAGTATATTGGTTACTAAAAATGGTCCCAACCAATGCACCTTAAATTTTCGTGGGTGGCATACAAACTTAGAGTCATAGAGAAGGACAATTTTTCCAATTGCAAATTTCTTATTCTTAATGTTCCTATCATGTCAGTCCTTCTTTCTCACCTTCTTAGTCTTATGGATCCAATGAGAAATCACACACCACTCATCTAATTACATTAACTTGTTAATGTACTCCTGAATATCTTTCTCAACATCTAGTCCACATGTGTGTGCAATACCTAGGGAGGGTAACATGAATTCCACATGTAGTACTACCTTTGCACTAAACACCAACTGGAATGGTATGACCTTGATATATATTTTATATATGGTCCTATAAGCCCAAAGTACGACTAACACTTTATCATCCAAGTCCTTTCTTCCAACACCAAAAATATTTATCAAGGTTTGTGCCAAAATCTTTTTGAAAGCCTCTATAGTAACATTAGCTTGAGGGTGATAAGGATTAGTTTTGAGGTGTGCTACCATAAACTTTGCCAATAGAATTATGATTGTATCATTCAAGAAATGAGACCCTCTATCACTAGTCAAGCTTAATGGACTACCATGTTTACTAATTATGTTCTCCCATAGGAATATTTTTGTTGTGGCGGCAGTGCAATTTATTCAACCCACCTTGTTACGTAGTCTTTTAAATTAATGATGTAGTGCACTCCAGTCCTGTGTGCAGGTGGTGCAATAGGCCCTAAAAAATCAATGAGCACTTCTCAAAAGGGTTCATGCTCGCAATAGGTATAATTTATCTCTCATATCTATTTCAAGGATTTCCAATGCACTTACAATCATCACATGCTTTCACATAAGCCTTAACATCCTTATATAAACTTTCCAACCAAAGACTAGCCATTAGTATCTTGCGCACAGTTGCATCTCTTGCATAATGTCCTCCTGCTATTACACCATAAGCCTCCTCCATAGTGGCTTCACGATCATGTTCAAGTACACACTGACATAAGACTTCATCTCTTCCCATCTTGTATAATTCTCGTACAATCAATTGATAAGGCACAACAGATATAGTGAGCTACATTTTTTTCAATGCCTTTGTCCCTTCAAGTTCCAACCCTGTGCACAAAAAGACTTTTATATCCTCCAAATTTGTGGGTTAATGATTCAACCTGAACAACTATGCATTAGTAATAGTATCCTCAATATTCTGCGCGTCCTCACTAGAATTGATCCTTGAAAAATGATCATGCCAAAAATTTCTCTTTCCCAACTTTACAACGATAGTGAAATCAAAATCCTGAAAGAGAAGTATCCTGATTTAAGCATTTTATCAATTTGCTTCTTTAATTTCACGTAAAAATTTGGATTCATCCAATAAGGCCTTTTCCAAACCAGACGTACACCTTATTTTAGATTAATTATCAGTTCTCCCAATGAGGGGTTCACTCCTTTGAATTCATGATAGCCTCATAGGAACAAATCCTTGAAGTCATGCAACGGCTCAATGATCTTTGTTATCTCTTGTTCTGACCAATAATCCCCAATAATGGCCTCCTTGGGCATGTCTTTATTGCCAATGTTTACCTTGTTTTTCCTCATGAGTGCATGGACAATGTTGTATGGGATGGCCTTGACCATAATACAACCTAACATGGGACCTTACAGTTTCATACATAAAATTTAAGTAATTAATCTAGAGTTTTGAGTAAGATGCCTAGATGTTATTCTCTACTTTTTTATTAATTTGAATAGATAATTTTATAAATGAGTATACTATATAATGGATTAACCCATGTAATGGGAATGGTAACACCACACCTAGGCTTAAGATAAATGCACAAGTCATAGAGTAGGATGAAGTAAAAATTATTGTTACCAAATTATAAATTTCAAGATTTATGTGTCTACATTACCCTCTTTTAAGTATGAAATTGAAAATTGTATACTTAAAGGAAATCTTACCAGAGTTTGGAAACACACTTTGTCTTCCCTAGACATTGTGGGGGCCCTTGCATTAGTGTTAGTATGCTCCATGATGAAACATGTAACATATATTTTATTCAATGTCTAGAGATATAAATTAACTTTAACTCAATTTAGAAATTTATATTTATATTTTGAACATTTGCAATGTGTAGATAGTAATAAGTGAAAGAAGGAATAAACATAAAAGGAATACAATTCTAGGTTTTCCAATTTAAGGATAATCTCTTGAACACCGTGGCCTTTGATATTTATCAATTTGTAGTTATTTCCAAGGGATTTGGGGTGATCTTTCCCCAATGGTCTAAAGTAAATCCCAAAGTGGAATAAAGGATTCATGTGTCACAAAAATTAATTCCTAAAGAAGTTACAAAGGACTTAGTCCTGAGAACCCAAAATATGAAAGAGTTTCATAGAGCTCTCTACCCATTCTTCTTTCTTCTAACAAGATAATGAGATTGAAGGTTACAACACGGTTTTCTAATTAATATGATTTTATTTAAATCACATGCCTCTGGACTACACCATTACAAATGAATCTAATCCTCAATGTAAATTAACACCAATTCATAAGGAAATAGATGGCTTATGCCCCATAGGGTGTTTGCAAACATGAGTATCAAAATATCATACTTTCATTCTTTCTAAAGGAGAAATGGAATTCCTATGCCCCCATATCCCATTATTGTACTAGTGTAACACTTCATAGTTCCCAAGAGGAAGTGAATTCTACCACTAGCCATCTAAAGTGTGGTATTTATCTTGTGGATTGATCCTAATAAATATGAGTCTATATCAAAACACTCATTAGTATTTTTAACTATTTAAGAATCCATTTTTGTTAAAAAAAATCCCCTAGTACGGATTTTTCCTTTCTAGGATATAGCATACCATAGTTCCATATCTAATATATGGTTTTTTCCTCATGTACATAATGTTGTTGTTATGTATTGTTATCTTGTTAATGTATATTTATCATGTTATAAATTAGTTCTCATTCAAGAATCATATATGTAACTATATAAAACCCCACTAAATTCCCCCTCATTTGATGTGATTGAAATATGTGTAGACATCATATATCCACAACATAAGAATCACTAATAAATAATTCTTAAATCATCGTAAAACAATATAAACTTTTATCAATAATATTTTGATTGATTAATTAATTCCCCTTCTTCACATCAAATTCCCATCACATCCCATAGACAATTAATACTAATTAATTGATCCAAATCCTAATTAATAAGATACTAATTTTACATCTCTATTATCCCACATCCATCAAGATCATCTACCAACCCCAATCCAAAATCTAAATGAAAAACCCCCAAAATTACCAAAACACACCTAATCTCATGAATAACTTATATTTCACGAAAGATAAGATAAATTGAGAAACCTTTGTTGATGTAATAAGTTTCCAAAGTTGGATATTGCTTCCAATTTGGACAAACTCCTTGCATCACCAATCCATCCTTATAACTATGCTAACAATATCTTGCAAAAATGGATCATGAACACCCACACATTAAAAGAAAATTAAAAAAATAAGGGAATTTTATAATTTAATTTAATTTTATTTATTATAATTCTTTCTCTTTTATTAGCTTTACCTTACTGTTAGTGTAAGGTTGTAATTTGGAGCTTCTAGCTATAAGCTCTCTTCCTTAAAATATATAGATAATACATGCATACATATGGCACACTGAGTGGGACACCCCTTTTGTCACTTGCATTTTTATTAATATTTTGTATTGTTTAGTTCTTATAAATATAGAGGTACTATTATATTGTCAAAAACCAATCTTGTTCTCTAAATTTAAATGGTCTGATATTTTTCTTTTATTTTTCGTGTTTTATATAAATAAATATATCCACCATGTGTATTAGCATTTCCACTCATAAAATAAACACATCCACTTACTATTAAAATGTTATTCTTAGTTTAGAGTTGGTTTTGGCTAGAACATCATTTCTACTATATGAATAGTGTTTTTGTATATTTTTTACATTATTTTAGCCTTAATGCATTATATTTTATGGATATACACAACACTAAAAATTAATGTAATATGGGAAACTAAGATTTATTTTTGCTAATTATATTCGGACATTAATTGTATAACATCAAAATAACATATTGGTTCTTTTGATTAGTGATTACAATATCCTACACATTGAAAAAGAGAGAAGGAAAATATACTTAGAAAAACATAGTTTTATAATAGAGATCTAGATACACACAATCAATATATTAGTAGTGCAAAGATTGCATATGATTCATTTATGATATTGGGATATGAAAATTCTAGTATGCAAGATCATATCACTTGTTCAAGATGTAGAATCCATTCCCGACCCTATGGTATGGTCGTAGACTCTCTTAAAGGTTACTTTGTAACTTATTGTGTCTTTCAATGATATGCAAATTTGATTCACTATCAAACCCTAGTTGTCACATAATCTCAAAAATGCTTGTAATCAATATAATCACATCAAACCCTAACATGTGTGGAAGAACTTGTAAAAGGTTAGTGTTTGGGTTGAAATTGAATTTTGGCATCACCTACATTAGTATTAATTTTAAGAGGCTTTAATCCACATGTAGTTCACCAACTAGCATGTAACATCTATATGAATGTAGCTAGTTGGAAACTTGAACCACTTTTAAACATGCTTTATAGGATTTTACTCTTGCTAACAATTTAAAGTAAGGAACTTGGTGTTCTTTCTAATGAGGGAAGCTAGACTACTTGACCCAGTTGAGTACTACAGATCTATATTAGGGTTTTACCTAATGAATTTACATAAAATTTGGGAAGATTTAGGGAGACTTGAGATCCTTTGGTGAGTGTTGCAAATGACTTTACTAATAGAGTTCAAGGTTATGACAGGTGAGTAAATAATGCTATGTTAACTTTCTTATAAAGGTGTATGAAGTTAAATTATCATGATAATGTTGAAAATGAAAGATGGACATACCTAAAAATGATATTATATCAAAAACATAGTTGGAGGATTCATCGATGCAAGACCATATAGGTCAGACAATACTACATTATACAACCTGACTAGTTTGTATAGTTTTTAACATGCATGTAGTGAATAAAATTTGGAAGTTGAACAATGGAAAGTATAGTTTAAGTACCAGTATTATGGATTCGTATTGATAATAATTGACACATTAGTGTGTGAAAATAATAAATTTATGAAAGAGATGGCATGATAATCTGAGTAGGGAACAATTGGGGTGTTTTTCTTAGCCAAGAAACATGATCACAATCAAAAATTTTAAAGGGTGAATTACCAAATTCAAACTCCTACATTTTCCCCACCTTTAAGTATGAAATGAAAATTGCATGCTTAAAGGAAAATATACACAAGTGTGTAGACAAACTTTATATTCTCTTGGATTTTTTGTGTCCATATGTGTTGGTATTTTGATTCTCAATGATGAAACTTGTATCATAGAGTGTAGCCAATGCCCATAATATAAATTAAACTATAAATCAATTGTAAATTTAAAATTTTAATTTTCATAAAGTGAAATGAAGATATATCAAACATGGAAAATGTACACATGTCTTTCTTATAGAGGTAAGAGCTTCCCATTCCTTTCTTACAGTTGGAGATATAGATTGTGTTTCTAAAATTTGTTTAAGGATTTGAGGTGATTAGTCCCAAATTATGTTGAATGATTAACTAGAGTATTGGGTACATGTATTCTCGACACTGAATAAAATACAAAGAAAATAAAAGATAGAGGTACTAATGTACCCTATGAAGGAAGAAGACCGTGTATAAAATTTATTAGTAACTCTTACATTTTCCCCTTTAAAATTAGTAGAGGAAACATTACCTAAAAATAAATATATGCTTGAATCATTTCTATAACCACATGGACCAAACCATTTACGATGAAAATAGGCCCAATCTATAGATATATAAAAATGAGGTATTGCATAGGATGAGTTCCCACCTGCTCTTTCTATGGTTCGTAATACCGAGTAAGAGTGAGTATTGTGCTAAGACCCATGCCTCAAAAGCACTTGTATTTTATAATCAAAACTAAGTACTTAAAGTCAAGGAGTGAAGTATTCATGTCCCCTATAAAATTATATGAACGGTGTTAAATGAGTATGAGACTTTGCTAAAAAATTGTATCCATAAGTGATACTATGAAGCTCAAAAGAAATCTGGTGTTTCAGCTCCTAGGGGAAAATATATGGTATGGTTAGGAATTTTTGTATAGTTTTAACCTTTCTATATTGTCTTTACCTTGTGTGTTTTCTCCAAAAGTTTAATGTCTAGAGTTATTGCTAAGTAATTTTTCCCTGTGAAAAAAATTGTCTATACTTGTAATTGTAGAATATATATCCATGAATGATATCTAAACAACAATAGACCCCTATTGTTTTGATATTTTATAACATGATCAATTACTTATCAGATTTTGTGATTTAAAATAAATAAAAAACTGATTTAAATATGAATTTTAACAATCATAAACTGATCCACAACTGATTTGAAAGATTCCAAAATATGCTTTATTCATAGATAGATTAAAATCATCTAGATTTAATTTAGTTGATTTTCATAAAATGTCATAAACTGATTTAAATATGCATTTTCAAATTAAAATTTGCGTGATTAAATGCAATTTTTTTTTAGAAATTAGAAATGCTAAATTAGATAAAGATGACACCATAATTATTTCTGGAGCTCAACAATTGCCTACATCTCTGGATTCATTTCCAAACCGATCAATTAAAATTGTCAAAATTGAAAGTACAATCAAACTTACATTTTATAATAATAGATCCAAAACTTGCAAATTCGTTCTCTCAAACCTTTAAAAGACTTTGACGATGCTCAATGTTCACCCTCCACCTTCTCAAAGCACTTGTAGAATGTATTCCCCTCGTTCTCTATCAATAAGTGAATTTAACGCCTTAAAATGACATCAAAAGAACTCCAAAAATGGGAAATTAATATATGCACTAGGAGCTTCTCAGAATTCAAGACAAGTTTCTAGTTTACACCCAGATCCAAAAATGATCCCAATTTTCTCAAAAATTAAATTCTTTGAAACTGCCATGTTATCCAAAAAAAACTATTTGCAACATTACCTTTTACAAAACCCGCTTATTTATAAGCTTGGGAAAATGGTCTGGCTTAGTGACCAAGAATATTATTTGGAATCATGTGGTTGGGTGTTCAAATGACCCTAACCATCCACTGTTTTTTATGGGAATTAAATCCCACATTTAGTGGGGAAACTTTAATCAATGATTTAATAAGCCTTTAGCTGCCCACTTTTCATGTGGCTTGGGCCACACATTATCTTTTTTCACTTTCTTTTGAGGGTCCCCATGGGATGTGACAAGTACATTTGGTCAGTTGGAGGTGGTAAAATAAAAAATCCTTTGTTGGTCTGTGAAGGTTGGAATATTTGTTATGTGGACACCAAACTGGAAATTAGTCCAGACTTAATATGGTGGGCTTAGTTGACATTGTTAGCACCAGATTTTGTAGAGATAATGCATCAAACTTAGAGCAAGTCGGTGGTGGTAATTACATGGTAGTTAAAATAATTACATAATGGGAATATTAGTCCCATATGTACCATATTGATACAATTTGTGGCATTTAAATATAAAATTGTGATAATGAAAATATGAAGTTACAGAGGCAAAGGAACCCATCCACAAAAAGAGCGTGTTGACCCTGGCTAAGGGCCTCCTAGCAAGAAAATAGTGGGGCCCGCTTGTAAGAACTTGAATGTTAAAGACCCAAGGTGAAAACCCATAAACACCCTATTACCGTTTTTTAAAACATTTTTGCACTGTCACGTGTCGTATACCCATTAGTCTTCTGCCCCTATTTTTTCTCGTCTAACTGGGAACTTCTGTAGATGCTATCTTTCTCAAGCGGATTTCATTTTTTACTTTCAAATAGGTGACAAAAATCTATTGGAGTCTTCTACCATACTGTCATAATTTTGGGAGATTTAGAAAAAAATATGTCGACTAAATTCATCTTCAAATCACACCTCCCCACTAAGAAGGATTTTATTCCACAAAAGTTGTTTTCACCCACTGAAAGTTCCAATCATCTTCTTGCATCTCATAAACACATAAGATCCATAGAAATGGAATTGTAGGAAAGATTTACTGTAAATTATTGAAAATCATATTACCAAATTGATCAGCTTAAAATGGAAAATCTACACATGCCAAAAAGAGGATAAAGTCCAACTGATTTTCCTATGAATCTTCCAATCTCAGCAAACAACATATATCAGTTTTGATAAGACAAACCAAATCCAATAATAGGCAAACATCTAAGTGAATTTCTATACAAATGTCAAAATACAATGATTGCAACTACCATTACAAAATTGTTCATTTTAAAAATAGAAAATCAAACTCCAAAAGAGGCAACTGTCAAATTGATTCCCTATGACATGGCCAATATCTAAAAATGCAATCTCACCCAAAATAGATCACTAATAAATAGACATAAAAAATCCAACAGCTAGGCTAATACCCACTGACCCTGTGAAACATTCAGATCACTGCAAGTGCAAAAATGTTTTTCAGTGTAATCTAAATGCATTCTAACCTTGTAACAATATTTAGAAATCACATTTATTTCCCACATGGGTCTTACAAAACATATTATTCAAAAGTACGGAAAGAACTATACTTCACATCATGATCACATTTACAAACACTTCCCAAAATATGGGTTTTAAATTGCATCCACCATATACATGCCAAAAATAGATGCATTCATAAAAAAATAGTTACTCTGAAAAATTAAGTGTGGAATACCAAAAGATACCAATGTTCCCAATAACCTGCGTAAACTGTTGTCAACAATATCCAAAGCTAAAAATATGAGTTTAATTCCTTTTCCCAGAACTCTAACAGGAACTCAAAATGCCAAATAGGAGATTCAAGTGGAGTCTTTCAAAATATTCAAATATAAGAAGATGGTTGAGCATGATAAAATTGTCTCCCAGTTCCTCTCGTGAATCTAATAACTCCAAAAATTCATTTTCCATTTTAACATCCTTTATAAAATATGGGTTTAGTTCCTTTTATACAATCAACCAGAATCTAAAAATAAATGGTAATAAAATGAACTAAAATCATTCCATTCATTAGTATCAACAATGTTATATATATATTTATTAATTAAAACAAATGATTTTTCATTATCCATATCAACGTAAAATGGACTCATCTATTTAAAATTTATGGATAGATCCAAGGTTGTTTTATTCTCAGTTGGTTGATTAACAACTTCTTTTTTGTTTTTTCTTATAAACCAAATTATTCTTATCATTTCTGAAATGGCTTGTTGGATGAAGTTTCCAACATATTTCAACCCTGTGTCCACTCATATGAAAATGAATGCAAAATTTTATCTTCATGGGAGAGGAAATATGTGATTCATTTATCACCTCTGAATGACAAGATTGGTATTTAACACCAATCTCATCAAGAAATCACTTATATAAGAAATACTTTCTCTTCCAAAAAAATGAAACATAATGATTACTTAACCCACAAAAATGGCATGGAAAAGAATACATCATTTTCTCTATATCAATACCATGTTGTTTAAAATGAAAGAGTGGATCATCAGAAGTTTTGCAATTTCCCTTATGCTTATGCTTATGATTTGTGTAAAAACGAGGAGGTGGAATCTCATTACCTCCTCTGAAATTTCTTACCCAATCCTTCATCGATTTATGATGATGAATAAACATTTTTCTTCACAAATACTTCCTACATGACTAGTTGGGTAGTCACCTTGTTGTCAAAATCTTATCTCCCTTCAACATTTTTGGAGCACTCTCCAATTTCCATTCCTACACTAGAAGAACCCAAACCTAAAAAATGAGGATGAACGTACACTTGTATTGGGTTAGCAATACATTTTCCATTCTTACCAAGGCATGTTCCATTAAATCCCATTTTAAGCAATAATTTGGATCCAACACCCTTAGTATGTTTTTCAAATTCACTAAAAACATTACTTGAATCCACATGGGAGGAAGAACAACATAGTGAAAAACTTACAATGCAATCATTGGTCATAGTTTTTGCATCTTAAGTGGAAGGAAAATTTGTCTTCTACTCACCACACTGCACTTTAATCCAGATCTCATCCTTGGTCTCTAGCTCTGATTTCAAACGTTCAATCTTCACTTCAAGGGAACAGAGCTTACAGATCAGGAAATCATTCTCATCCCGAACATGTCTATTTATTCTTTCAAGCTCTTCCAGTCTCTTTTTTTTAAGGATTAACCCATATCTACATGTAAAAAACATGTACTTACCAAATAATGCAAATAGTAAATGGAAGATCAAGCTAACAATGTTTATGAATTTTATGGAGTTATAAAACCAATTGATATCAAATGCAAGATGAAATTAAACCATTGAATTCAACAATCTCTGATACCAAAAACTTGATCTATATACAACAATAGAACCCCTATTGTTTTGATAGTTTACAATCCGATGAATTGCTTATCAGCATTCCCGATTTAAAATGAATCTAAAAATGAATTAAATTTTAATTTTAACACTCATATATTGATCCAGAACTGATTTTAAAGATTCCCAAAATATAATTTATTCACATCTCGATCAAAACCATCCAAATTTAATTTACCCAATTTTCGTAAGATGTTATAAACTACTTTAAATATGCATTTTCAAATTAAAATTTTCCGGATTAAATGTGGAATTTTTTTAGAAATTAGAAATGAAAAATTCAAATTAATACGACATTATAATTTTTTACAGAGTTTGGTGTGTCTCTACATCTTTGGGTTCATTTCTGAACTGATTCATTAAAATTGTTAGAAATTTTAAGTACAATAAAACTTACAATTTATAATAATAGATCCAAAATATGCAAATTCATTCCATTAGACCTTCATAATACTATGACGATTCTCATTGTTCGTCCTCCACCTTCTTGAAACACTTGCAAAATCTCTTTCCTTTGTTCTCTGACAACAAGCAAATTTCACACATTAAAATGACATTGAAAGAAATCCAAAACATGAAGTAAACATATACACTAAGATCATCTCCAAATTATGGAAAACATTCTAGTTTATACATACGTCTAAATATGCTCCCAAGTTTCTCAAAAATTCAATTCTCTAAAACAACCATGTTATCCAAAAAACACAATATGCAACATTACCTTTTACAAAGCCCAACTCGCTTATTTATAAGCTTGGGAAAATTTTATGGCTCAATAGACAAGACTATTTTTTGGAATCATGTGGTTTGGGGTTCAAACCACCCCACCCACTAACCGTTTAAGTTTTTTTTTATGTCATTTAAATCCCACATTTAGTGGGGAAACTTTAACCAAGGATTTAATAAGCCTTTGGCCACCCACTTTTCACGTGGCTTGGGCCATGCATAATCATTTTTAACCTACTTTGGAGGGTTCCCGTGGGATTTGGTAAGTATGTTTGGTCAATTGGTAATGGCATAACAAGTAAGAAATGGTTGGTATGGAAAAGGTTGGAATATTTCTTATGTGGGTGCCAAAATGGAAATTAGCCTAGACTTAATATGGTGGGCTTAGTTGAAATTGTTAGCACCAAAGTTGTTGCAGATAATGCACAAAAATTTGAGCAGGTCGGTGGTGGTAATTAAAATAATTACATAATGGGAATATTAGTCCCACATGCACCATACCAATACAATTTGTGGCATTTAAATAAAAAATTGTAACAATGGTAATAAGAAGTTATGTAGGCTAAGACACCCCTCTCCAAAAAGAGTGTCTTGACCCTAGCTGAGGGCCCCCAACCAGAAAATAATGGGGCCCACCTGTTTGAACCCGAGTATCAAATACCAGAGGTAAAAAATCATGAACACCCTTTTGCAATTTTAATAATCATTTTTGCATTGCCACATGTCACCTCCCCATTTGTCAGCTACCCCTAATTTTTCTCCTCCAACTGGGAATTTATGCGGATGGTATCTTGATCAAACAAAGTCCATTTTTCACGTTCAAATATGATACAAAAATATCTCGGATTATTCTACCATAATATCATGAGTTTGGGAAATATAGGGAAACACTATCCACTTAATTGATCTCTAGATCAATGAATTATAACTCAAAAGAATAGATGTATTCACATGTACTATATGTCTGAGAATTTTTTGGATAATGTTGAATTATAAATTGATCGCCACCCTTGAGAACATTTTCATAGAAAAATGGATTGTGCATGGTGGAAACAACAGGTCACAAAGAGACAAACAATCATAGTGAAAAAATCACCAATAGAAATGATAACTATAATATAATTAGTAGAGACAATGCAAATGTGATATAACTAGTATAGAGATAAAAAAAAAATCAAGAGAGAAAAAGGAAATAACATGAAGGGAATATTCACATCAAGGAATAAAGAGTAAAACATGGGACACTCATGGTGTCACAAGATAGTCAAATAACTTATGCCACATAATATAGAAGTAAGGTCATGCAAGAAAGGCATAGACACACAAATAAGGGACACCCACAATGTCACAAAACAAGCAAGAAACTTAGACCACATACAATAAAAATTCTAGTAGTAATACAAGAAACTAGTAGGCATGGTGTAGTAAACAATAATGATAACTAATGATAAAATTAATAATTAGTATCATAGAAGATGAGAAAATATATGACAACATTACACATGATGTTGTATTATTTCTATTATTTTAAAAATAACATGTACACAATATATGCAATCAAGCATCATGAGGAAGTAGAAAGATACTATAATGAAATGATAGAAAATGTATAATGTGGAGGGATTTCCCCAATAGGCCTAATGTAATATACCAAAGTAGCTCCTTCATCCCATAATGATTTGTGTTTCCTGTATCAATCTCAATATATTTCATGAACACGTGTATAAAGAGTATAAACGATACACTACCAATGAGATGACAATGACAAACAACATATGTAATGTAAAGTGCTAACAAAGAAAGCTATATGTATAGGTCATGGTTTTTTTATTTTGTAAATATATGAATGTTTTTATATATTATTGAATAGAACTATGTATAAGGAGAGTGGTATCATAAAATCTACTCAATGAGATCATTGTAAGGAGGTGAATATCATCTAGAGGAAATGGGAGGCATGGACCTCAACTATGCCAAATAAGGATACTCGTATGAAAGTGGTAAAAAATGTCCTAAAATTTGCCATAGAAACCTAGGGTGGAGAGAAAGGTGGATTAGATCCATACGATACTGTGTGATGAAGTAGATATATGATGAGCAATAAAAGAGTGAGAGCCACAATAAATAAGATGTGCAATAGAATACCTATTAGGAATATTGGGAAGGTGAGATTCATGAGATAGAACATGTGTACAAAAAATTCCTATCAAGAGACCTAGAAGGACTAGAGACACTAAAGATATGAATTTGAAGGATATTAAGAGACCTATATGTTGGAACTTTGTCATGTGTCATATGTGTTTTCATTGAAGTCAAGTTGGATCAATTGATGTCAAGCTGCATTGATGGTAAAATAAGTGAATTGGTAAAGTGAGCAAGTAATGATGATGAAGGTTGATTGATAGTGTCAGCTCAAAGAGAAATAAGCTCAGGAAAGCAAGTGGAGAAGGTTGAAGATTGAACCAGGTGATTTCATGTATATCAAAGTTATAACAATGATAGATACATGCTCAAGAAGATAAGGCTCCAGGATGACTAAGGATAAGTTCTAAGAGACTTAATCAATGTTTGTGCATATCGCAGACATGAGGAGATATCTGCCAAAGTCCAAACATAGCCGTGGGCATGAGGACTTAGCCACAAAACTGAAAGAAGAACTGTTCAAAACTTGAAGTAGCCGCTGATGACTTGTAGAAGGACACAAAACTCTAGAAGAATCCACTGAAGGAATGTGAAGGCCTCGAGAAAAGGAATAAAGGCGCTAAAGAAAATGGAGCAAAAAGACAAGTGTAGAAAGAAGAAGGATTTAAAGTCGTATAAGACCAAAGAAATTGCGGGTGTGAGAGAAGAGTTATGGACATGAATATAGATCCGCACAAGTAAGAAGGAAATAGCACAAAATAAAGGATAGGAAAAGGAAAAGCCACTGAGTAAGGAATTAAAAAGAAACATGGAGGTAAAGGCAAAGTCATGAGTAAGGAGAAAATCCGTGAAGAACTAAGGAATGGAGATAGCCACAGAATACTATAGAAGCCGCCAGATAAAGGGAAGTCAAGAGGAAGTTACGCATAAGGGAAAATCCACACAACATAAGAAAAGTCACTAAGGAAGAAATTCACCAAAATGACAAAGTCCCAGATGAAAGGATGGATTCACAGATGCGAAACAAATTCGTTATAAGGCAGCAAGATCCATGTATAAATTTTGAGCCGCGGAAAGGCGAAGGACAAGGAGTATAGCCACGAGACATTTCAGAAGCAGAGACAATGAACAAAAATATGATGAACATTTTCCTCCTGCAATCTGAAGAAGGCGCATCCGAATAATCATTCCCCTCTTCCTCAGATAACAGCAAGAAAAAAAAAGATATTCACTTTAGAAAAGGTCCTTCACTAAGAGCTGACTCTAGTAATATTTTTAAATCAAGGTTTTGAATTTTGGGTAAGTGCACCAAGTTGGGGGACAATTAAGTGGACATCAAATCTTGAATTTTACATTAAAAACAGCAAAACATCAAATTTAGTCTTCCGCGGACTTGAACCATGCCGAAAATTAAAAACTATGTCATAAAAATGGTACCATTGCATAGGGGAGACTATTAGCTTTGTAGAAATACTGATTTTAAAGTGAATAGAAGAGGATAAATATCATTTTATAATTTTTTACTAATAGTAGGTCTTTAAGACACTTTTTCCTGTGAATGTTTATGTCTACATTTAAGACTGCAAAATTTGTTTCACTTATCAGAATGTGATAAAAATTATACCATCCCAACCGTGGTGAAATTATATACATGTTCAAAAAAAAATTTATTTGATTTCAATATTTTTTGATGAAGTTATGGCGGGCAAACAAAAAGTGCTTTGTTTTCTTTATGTTTTCATACCACTTTCACGGAAAAAATTCATAAAAAATAAAATATTACTCAAAAAATACAAAATAAAATCCATCCCAAGATAGATAGTGGCATATAACTTCTCACCAAAGGAAAAAAAAATATATCAATTTTTGGTCATCCAAATTGTGGGCAAACGGACTATAATCTTATCGGCGTTTTTAAAAAAAAATACCAAGTCATTGAATTTTGAGTGTTTAATATAGCTAATCTTGTCTATTTTTTACAAAAATTAGTATTTTAGAAACTAGATTCCAGATGCTACGATTCATATTAATATAATTTTATCTAATTTTGAGTGTATGTATTGCTAATTAAGAGTTTCCATGTGAATCAATGGTGATTCGATTTTCTGAAGATTGTAGCTGTGTGTATAACTAGAAATCCACATTGAGTGATGAAATCTATTGTTTCAGCTGCCAGCATTTAATGTTCTTTGACTTGATAAAGTCTAGTTGCATTTTCAATATAAACTTAGAATTCTAAGGCGAAATAAAATATTGAGGAAGAAAGGAGCTTGTTTATTCCAGATCACAAGGAAATCCTAAAAATACAAGAAATTTATTTTTAGGAGTTGGCTCATAAATAATTTCTAGAAGATGTAAAGAAGAAGGTGTAATCGATCCGAATATAGAAAAGAAAAATATGAAGATAGTGGCATGCATTTAATGTACTAGATTTTTAGGTAGCTAGGCAGGAGAGATTGCATGACATGCAAAAGGAAGTGTGAATGGGTCGATTGGCTATATAGAGGAAATTCGATGCCATTTAAAAGTGTTTCTCAATGATGAAATAAGAAAATATAGTTGAAGGAGCGATAAAAGGAAGGGTTTATCGATAGAGAAAACGATGCATTCAATTTGAAGAAGAAACTAGAGAGAATGGTGGAAGGAGTAATGTAGCTATGAGAAGGAGAGTTTGAAATTTTGATAAGATGCATTACAGATTGATAGATGCAGCAAGAGCACTTTCAAGAGATGAATAAATGAATAGTTGAAGATATAAAAAGAGAGAGAGGTGTAGTCAAGCCAAAGAAAGAAGAGAGATGCATGACGCAGATTTTCTGAAGGGAATAATAAGGAGTTGAAGACATATTTATCACAGAGAATAAGAAAGGAGACACGAAAGAAGAATAAGGATTCAATGCAAAGAGAAAGAGAAGAGCTATGTGTAGAAAGAGACAAAAATATTAGATGAAGAAATGATGTGCAGAGAAAAGAAGAAAGTCTGATGAGTTAAATGAGAAGAGAGACCCGAAAAGAGGTAAAGATAACATTGCATGTCTAACTTTGAAGAGTGATTATAAAATATTGAAAAATCAAGGTGATCATAATCTGTTATATGTGCAACATGGAATCTAGATGATCAAAATGTATGTAAAACAAGTCTAAGTTGTAGCTTTTTTATTTCCATGGGGTTGCAACCTCTTTTTGGGTTGGTGTCTATAGAAGATCAATTGTAGTTGATTAAATTAGGGAAGTTGGAGAACATATTGGTGGGGCCGAAGCAGTGCTAGACAGTTGAATATATCTCTATGTGATGGGTAATCTACACTAGATTCATTTGTTGTGACAAGTAATACCATACATAGGTGTATGGATTAATACCAAGCATTTTATCTCCAATTTTATAGTGTTTGGTTTTACAACATATATGCATGTACCAATCAAGCACATGAAGGGGATCGATTCGAAGATATTCCAATGTATATTTTTGGGGTACAATACTACCTTAAAGTAATGTCATCTCATGGATCTTAGACACAAAAGATATATGAGAGTCAAGATATGGTTTAAGATGAGTCATTATTTGAATAATTCCAACACAAGTAATACTCGGTACAAACCTCCTCTCATATATTTCTCTCACAATCAACTGATAAGTAGGAATTGTAGAAGCACGAATGAATAATATGGGAAGATGACTTTGTTGTCACCTGATATTGCATTCTTTACTTAGGCTTATGTCAACACCTCAGCGAAACATGGAATGATCTTCAAAGTGTCGGAAAAAGGTGCATTTAAGGTCAGTCTCTAGAGATGGTTAGTTCCATCTATTCTAAGTAATTGCAAGTAATCTAAACTATATTATAAACTACTAATAACTAGTTCTAAATAGGTTTTATAATGGACCAGGGCTCAAAGGAATGAAATATTTTAATAAAGAAATTGTGATGCACCAAACTAAAATAAGGTTCAATTATAAATTTGAGAGACACATATATGACTTACCATGTGAAGTTTTAGATGGATGCACAGAAAAATTCTAAATAGAATGATCAAAATAACACTAAAATATAATAATAAGACAAAATTATTCACATCAAACACATATGCATTCAAACGAAAGAGATCAAACTAGCAAGATTGTTAGGAACTTACAAGAATACCTTTATACTCACTAAAAATATCAAAACCATAAGAGATTTTTGGTGCACCGATAGTACAAATAGGATGAAATCTTCAAAAAATGGACATAACAAGTTCTTTCTTGAATTGATGTCAAACAAGAGGTATACATGACCCAACCTAAACTATTTATCGATGAGAAGCATCCTAAAAATTTATGTCATCTAGTTTAGTCTATTTGCAGACTTAAACAAGCACCCATGCCATACGTACATTAAAAAAGATGATCGCCTACTGTAGCATGGAATCCAATGTAGCCCCTTATATTCAACTTTTTTAAAAATATATATAGGCACAAAGATTTTCATTTTGGTTTTGTATGTGGATGATCTTTTGATCATAGAATGGCTTTCAGAACCACTATCGTCGAAGATGTTAAGAGTGATCAGTGAAGAAATCCTTTGACTTGACAAATTTAGGACTGACTTCACTATTTTCATTAGGTTGTAGATATGGCAAAGGAAGCATCACATTCTTTATCTCCATAACATCGAAGTATGCCACAGATACTCCTTGAAAATTATGGGATTTCTAATTGTAGACCTTATTTCGTGGACTAAAATGGAAAAAGGATTTGTAACTTTCTATATTTCATGGAATCACCTCAAGTAGATGCTACTTCACTACAAGGTCTTTTAAAACTTGTTCAGGTAATCTAATATTACTGCAGACTCTATACTTTTGCTATGTAGACCTATGCTTGTATGTTCCACACTATCACTTACAGATTCACTTTCAGGAGCCAAAAAATTGTGTCAACTAGATAGTAATTTCCCATGCATGTATACCTTCGAGGTTATTTCTAAAGTACAATTGATTATGGGTTTTGGAATATTCGAAAGAAATCCTAGTTACGTCATTTGCCAAGATATACCGACGGCACACTATGTTCTTTATCTCATGTCTTTTACTTTATGAAGACATTTAAGACTAGAAATTGAATATAGTTGTTCCATCTTGGCATGAGTGGACCTATCTCGTGGAAATAGCTTAGAATAAAACTCTTAAAGTTTATCTCTCATTCCAATGAAGAAGACTATCGATGCCGCACAAGGAGTTGTGTGTGAAATAATTTGGTTACGCAACAATTCTGGATGATATGTGCATTCTTGAAGATAATTCACTCTATCATTCATTGCGATAATTAGGGTCCTCAATTGAAGCTTGTGAAGAATGTAATTTTCACAAACTAAGAAAGAACTTTCTACTTTGAGGTATAGAATGTCTACTTACTTTATATCGAATGTCAATTCTTTATTTGATGGATTCTCCATTGCTTCTGATAGCCTTCACATCTATGCTCATGTAACCTCACTGAACTATGGGAATTACTAAGGACTAACAATATGATGTACTCACCAAGTCTCTAATCAAGGAAAGGTCACCAATTTGAGCTTTTTTTTGGAGTGACATCTTAATAAACACAATTGTAATAAGGGGGAAAATGTTAACTAAAGGACAATTATATTACATTGTTTATTTTTATATCGATTGTAAACATGACTAGTAGGTTACATTCCATTCAATTTAGGTTAGATAATTTTCCATACTCTTCTCATAACCATAAGGTTTCCACATGTATATAATCCAATCTGTTTGTGACATTGGAATAATATATCAATAAAAGTTTCCAAATCCCATATAACCACCTACTAGAATCGAAAATCATTAAGATATTTTTGTGGTGTATAGTCTACTCTAAAGTAGAATCAAACTCAGACGTTCTGACTTTGGCTCACCAAACTGATTATCTCAAAGCGTAAAATTAAATGTTCCCTTATTCTGTAAAGTACCCAACTTTATAAGGATTCGTAATTGAATCATTTCTTTCCTAACTTCTGATGGAATTCAAATTTGAATTCGTGTGGACAAACCTCCAATTTCTATAGACACTAACGTCAAATAGACTGGCCAATCTAACAGCTAAGTTGCCTCAAAATATTGATATCTTAGAAATTTAAACTATATTTTAAAAAAGTCTTTTGATGGAAATTCTGGATGGAGAGTATTAAGTTAAATAAAAGCATCTTTTCCATATACCATCAACAGATAGACACTTACATATTACGACTATTCAACATGAATCTGAGACCACAATACTGGAAATTATTGAGGAGTGGGCTGAAACTTTCTGTGTTTCATGCTCCATAATTTCGGCAAAGATTTTCCCTATCCACTTTTAATCAAATTTAAATATAAGATAAGGGCATTATTGATCAAATAAATGTAACAATATCCCAGCAAGATATTCAAATGAAATTGATTATGGAATGTATTATCAACAAATCCCTACCATTCATAGATACAACGCTGAACATTGTAGATTATGTCGTAGCAATTACAAGCTAAGACATCCAGTGAAAAAACTTACTACCATGAAAAACACATTACAATTCATTCATGATTTAAGATTTCTGGAACCAACTAATAAGAAAGTCATCATCCAGTCCTAGCTAACGCCAGTCGATTTCAGTACAGCAATATACCGATCTATAAACTACTGCAAAAAGGAAACCTCATTCTCTGCATCCAAGAATGGGCAATAGTAATACCCTACAACTTCCACTTCAAGAATTCTCTACCGGTAGTCAGGTATTGTGCATGTGCTTCAGACTTCCGTCTCGTAAAACAGCATAGTTTATCAACACGTCAGCCCAGGTATCGAGTATTATTTTCCAGCATTCTTCTATCTGGCTCATTATCTCAATAGCTTCTTTGCTAGATTTTGAACTTTCTTTCAACATGATTGTTAATTCTACCTTGTTTAGCTTACCTTATTTGCCTGCATACCGTACCTCCTACATCTGGTATCAGAGAAAACCGATCCTCAGATTATTAGGCAAATGATCTTCAGACCAACACAGGTGTTGTTTCGCGTTTTCTTATAGGTTAAGCTTTTTCACCTTTAAAATTTGTGTAATATTTTCTTGACACTGACATCTATGTTTTACCCTTAATGTTAAGCCATGGCTGGCAACTAGCACCAGTCTTACTCCAATCGAAAATTACCTATTTTGAATGGGAAAAGGACTTATAGATTATTGGGCTATTAGCAATGAATGACCCCATTTTTGCATGTCAAACATATCTTGGAGCTTGTCGAAAATGGACTCTTCCCATACCACAAGATTTTAGCAGACAAGTGATCTTACTTATCAAGACTTAGATCAGGAAAAGGGATCCTTTTATAAATTTGTAGTTTTTACCCTGATCCGTAAACTCTTCAACTTTGGAATAATTCACAAAATCACAAATTATTCGCTGCTGTTTACTTTCTATTAGAAAATAATAGAGAAAGCTAGTGAATTGAATTGCTAAATGTGCTTAGAATCAATAATTGCAAAAAAGGGAAAGAACATAGAACTCATGACACCAACAATTTTATCCTGGGAAACCTCCAATGGAGGGAAAACCAGTCGGGAACGGCAATTGCTCTTTCTTCCCACTTCTATTGGCCAATTCAAATCAACAAGTACAAAATTTACAAGAAGTTTGAAAGGGGAAGTAGATAATATCTCAACACTTCCTTTCAGTTACTTGCTTGCACTGTCTCAACACTCGTTTCTTCTACAAAATTACAATTTCCAGCACTAAGACTTCTTGCTCACTTGCTCTCAATGCTTCGATGATTTTCTACACTTCTACAATCATGTATTTATAGCCTTTCTCATGTCCTCACCATGCACTGGAGAATGGGGAAGGTCATGAATGTCAAGGGAGACGAACATCCTTTCAAAATTTGGAAGTTGTTCGTTTTGAATTTTGTTTTCTATCCGTAATGGATAGGACCGCCACCCTGTGCAGACCAGTGGTTCTGTAACCGCCACCTTGGCTGAGCGGTGGTTCTGTGACCACCGCTCCTGCACCGGGCAGAGGTCCTATTACTTGAAAAGATAGAACCCTTCGTTTAATTAGTTTTCCTTCTTTTTGCTAACTGTTTCTGATGAAGTAGAGTCCTCTCGGATCCCTGTGGATCACACCTCTCGTTCTTTAGAGGCTTTTGGTTTCAAAAAATATTAGTGGGGGAGTAGATGAGGAAACAAACTCCTCACTTGTTCCTTTGAGTACCACCAGGCCTGCCTTGGCGTCTTTCCTTTCATTCCAATCTGTCAAGACTCCTGTGGACCTCTTCTAGTCTCTCTGACCTTCTGTTGCAGTACTACATCTTCCTCTAATTCACCTCGTGAGTCCTAAAACACAATCCTCGATAGAAGGTAGCAAACTGTATTTATTCAACTTCATCCAACATGGATGGCTCATATAGGTGCACGTTCTCGCAGTTTACTACAAAGTACATCCTCATGAATGACGGAAAATCAAGTCGAAAATTATTTTCCTCCAATCTGCTCCAATATGGTGAAAGGTCCATATTGTAGTGGTTTGAGTTTTTCGTGCTTGACCTCGTAGTCTCTCCTTGCTCAAGTAAAGCCAAACTTTATCTCTAACATGAAGCTTGTGTTCCCTTCATATACTAATCATTGCCTAGATTTGTACTTCACTTAAGACTTCTCCAGTTGTTCTTTGATCTTGAGATGGATTTGTCCGGATCCTCTCAATGAATTTGTTTGCACTAGTCACCCTTGTGTCTCGTGTATCCTCCTCATCCTGCTGTCCAACTGCTATGTCTAGTGGATTTGTAGGTAGATATCCCAAAAATGTTTCAAATGGTGACTTCATGGTGGATGTGTGTACTACCTGGTTATGGGAATGTTGAATGTAGGCTAAGGACTCGTCCCAAGTCCTTGGGTACTTATGGTTATACCCTCTGATCAAGTGTACCAAAGTCCTATTTACCACCTCTGGTTGTCCATTTGTCTGTGGATGGAAATTTGTTCTCCTCTATAACCTGGTATCCATCTTGTCCCACAAAGTAGTCCAAAACTTCCCCAAGAACCTGCAATCCCTATCAAAGACAATAGACTTTGGCAAACCAAAATGCACCCATACATTAGCAAAGAAAAGATCTGTTTCCTCATGTGCTTTTACTATCTTTTTACATGCCATAACAATAAACATTTTACTGAATCCATCCACAACAACATAGAGATAGTCATGGCCATGTTTAGACATAGGTAATCCTACTACAAAATCCATAGAGATGTCCTCCCACGGATGAGTAGGTACTGGTAAAGGAATATAAAAACCTTCCTTCCTAGTTTTAGGCTTGCTAGTACAACAAATTTTGCATCCACGAATAAATTTTGATACTTCTTCTTGCATGTTGGGCTAATATACATACCTTTGCAAGTGGGCTAGGGTCTTACCAACACCGAAATGTCCCGCTACTTTCAAGGTATGTGCTTCCCTCATCAATAGAAGTCTTTCTTCTTTAGGCACACAAAGTTTCCCCCATCGGTAGAGTAGTCCGTCCTTGAGATAACAGATTTCAATCCCCATCTTCTCAACCCCTTGAGACTGCAAATTTTGAAATGTTACCCCAAAGTCTTTGTCTTTGGCATATGCTTCTCCGTAAGCTTCCTTTGTGAAGGGCTCGATCTTAGAGATAGTGGCCAAAATGGAGAACTTTTCATGTGTGGGTGGTCTAGACAACATTTTTGCCACCAAATTTGTACTACCTTTCTTGTATTTGATCACTAGATGGAATTCCTGAAGAAACCCCATCCATTTGTAGTGCCTTGCCTGCTGTAATTTAGACTGTGCTTGCAAATACTGGAGAGGTTTGTGGTCAGTGTGCACAATAGTTTATTTACCCAACAAATAATGTTTCCATTTTTTAATTTCTTGAACTAGTGCATACATTTCTTTATCATATACTGAATATCCTTTAACTGCTAAAGTGAAGAATTCAGAATGATAACATATGGGTTTACCTTCTTGAAGCTACACTGCGCCCATAGCATAATCACTGACATCTGTCTCTACTTCAAAAGGCTGCTACAAAATAGGAAGAGCAAGTACTAGAGCATGACTAATCTTGTATTTCAATAAGGATTTGTCTTGTTCCTTACCCTAGTCAAAACCCTTACTCTTTGTGGCCACTGTGTGTAGAGGTGCTGTAATTGCCGAGAAACCCGGAATGAACTTCTGCATGTACTATACTGCTCCCATAAAGCTTCTAGTCTCTATGGCTCCTGTTGGTGTTGGCCAATTTTTTATGGCTTCCACCTTCTTTGGATCCACTCGTAGCTCTCCTCCTCTAACCACATTCCCAAGATAGACAAGTGACTGTTTGGCCAATTCACATTTCTTCATATTACAAATTAGTTCTTTCTCCCTGAGAACTTGCAAGACTTGTTGCAAATGTATTAGATATTCTTCCCATGTGGCACTAAAGATCAAGATATCATCTAGGTATATAATGACACATGAATCTATGAAATTCCACAATACATCATTCATCAATCTCATAAATGTAGCGGGTGCATTGCATAATCCAAAAGGAAGTACTAACCATTCATACAAACCCTGTTTTGTTTTGAAGGCAGTCTTCCATATATCCTCCTCCTTCATCCTGACTTGGTGATAACCTAACTTGAGATCCAAATTCATGAAAAATTTGGCATGCTAAAGCTAGTCTAAGAGATCATCTATACGGGGAAGTGGATATCAATTCTTTATGGTGATATTGTTCAAAGCGCGGTAGTCGATGCACATTCTCTAAGAACCATCCTTCTTCGGCACCATCATAATAGGCGAACCACATGGTGAGTTGCTCGTATGTAACAACCCTTGGTCCATTAGTTCTTGGAGTTATTTCTTTACCTCATTACTCTCCAACAAGGATTGCCTATACAACCCAATGTTCGGTAGATGTGACTCTTACAATAGCTGAATCTCATGCTCTACTTCTCGTTTTGGTGGTAATCCACTAGGAGCCTGAAATACTTCCTAAAAATATTGAATAATAATATCCAAATCTTGTTTTCCTCAGTTAGAAATCTCTGAAACTCCTACCCCATCTTGTTTATCCTTTAAAAAAAGTAAACAAAACTAATTATGATTTGACTGAATAAGCCATTTTGCTTGGTTAGCACTTACCATAGTAACCCATGTCTTACACTGGTGTTCCCAGATGTTGTAGTTGATCGCATCCTTGATCCATCTGTACCGGTTTTCCCTTCTCATAAAGATTGCATCCCTAACATACAAGTAAGGGCTCCCAAATACCACACCAAAATCATCAAGTGGAATAACGTCAGCTTTAAAAACATCTATATATTGGGAATTTATCCCAAACTTGACCTTACATCTTCTTGTTACCTGAATTTCAACACCCTTCTTCACCCAACCTAAACCAAAGCATTTACCTTAGTCTTGTTGATCTAGATTTTGATCTAGAATAGTCTACTCATCTCCTATTCGTTGTCCATGTTGATGACCATGCACCCAAGCCTTTCATCTACATCATAGTCATCTTTGATTTCCACCTCCCCTTCTATCTTTACAGTTGTCATGGACTTCTTGAAGTCCTTGGTTTGGTTCTTTGGATGTAACTTTGGATGCAACTTCCAACATGTAGCGTTAATATGACCATTGATATCACAATTCTTGCAAAAATTCTTGGGATCTTTACAAGTATTTAAAGTAGTGGCATCTTGTTTACCTTTCCCTTTCCACTTACTCTTGTTACTTTCTTGCACATAATCCTTTTTCTGCTGATTTGTTGACTTCTTTACCCTTGGTTCTGCTTCTCCTTGCTTTTTCTCATCATCTATGTAGTATGCTTGTACACATGCTTCATTGAGATCCTCAGGCTTTGTGGAGATGAATTTTCTTCGAAGGTGAATGTGAAGTTGTCCCAAGTATTTGGTCAGAATATCCTCATCCTCCAAAACCTTGTTCAGCAACATGGCTTGCCTCCGAAACTCCATACTATATAGTCCTCCACACTTTGACCACTGTCTTGTCTAAAATACTACCATTTAATCATTTGGTCAGTTTTATGGCCAATAGGATAGAAGTTAGCTCTAAGTAATTCCTTAAATTATTGCCAATATTTCACAATAGGACGTTTCTTCTTTTCACAAGTAGATAGATGAGTTTCCCACCAAACTAGAGCATGTCCCTCCATTTTGAGATGTGCAAAGGTGATCCTTTGTGCCTCAATGTCATTATGGATGCTAAAATAGACTTCTAACTGTTTCAACCATTTATCCAATAATTCTACATCTACTTTTCCTTCAAAGCTTTTGATTTTGACTTTAGTCTCAACTTTAAAAGGAGTATGTTCATATTTTTCCTTTTCTCTTGTGTTAGAAGTCTCTTCTTCATGTTCTTCCCCATAAGCTTCCTCATGGTGACTCTCGCCTATACCAAACTTTTCGGCTAAGCCTCGAACCACTGAGTCCATGCAGTCTTGCTTGATGGAAGCTATCTTATGCAAATCTACAAGTTCCTCTTACCTTCTAAACATCCTATCCATCATGGTCTCCAGCATCTTGATTCAACGGACCAAGCTCTCTTCCTCCATTTCTCCCCGAATTCTCTATTTCCACTTCTTTGTAGAAATCTCTGGATCGCAAGGTAAAGCTTCTTTTCCTTTAGATCTTGTCACTGTCATAAAAATCTAAGAATGAAATACCACAGTCCTGGATACTTGTTAGCTCTGATACCAAAATGATCTGTAAACTCTTCAACTTTGAAATTATTCACAAAATCACAAATTAATCGTTGTTGTTTACTTTCTATTAGAAAATTTTAGAGATAGCTAGTGAATGAATTACTATTGTGCTTAGAATAAAAAATTGTAGTAAAGGAAAGAATATATGCTCATGACACCAACAATTTTATCCCAGAAAACCTCCAATGGAGGAAAAATCGGTAGGGAAGGGAAATTGCTCTTTCTTCCCATTTCTATTGGCCAATTCAAATAAACAGGTACAAAATTTACAATAAGTACAAAAGAGAAGTAGATAATATCTCAACACTTCATTTTAGTTACTTGCTTGCTCTGTCCAACACTCCTTCCTTCTACAATAATACAATTTCCAGCACCAAGACTTCTTGCTCACTTGCTCCCATGCTTTGATGATCTTCTACATTTCTGCAATCATGTATTTATAGCCTTTCTCATGTCCTCCCATGCACTGGAGGATGGGAAAGGTCATGAAGGAGAAGATAAACGAACACCTTTTCAAATTCAGAGGTTGTTCGTTTCGAATTTAGTTTTCTGTCCGTAATGGCTAGGACCGCCACCTTGTGCAGACCGACAGTCCTGGGACCGCCACCCTCTGTAGACCGGCGGTCATGGGACAACTGCCCTACATAGGGCGGCGGTCCTATTACTTAAAAGAAAGAACCTCTATTTCATTGTTTTCCTTCTTTGTGCTGATTATTTCTGATGAAGTAGAGTTATTTTGGATCCCTATGGATCACACAATCCTAGGCAGTGCATAGGACAAAAAAATGCTGAACTTCTAAAGGTGATTTTAGGATCTCTAGATGGAGTTGAGAGAAAATAAACATCTTCATAAATTTAATTCCAATCCCTACAAGATGGTGAAATTATGTTTGTCACAAAACTTTGATGCATTGGGTCTGTAAGAAGTTTTTCTCATGCAAAAGTGGAGTAGAAAATAACAGAATTCTTTTTCAGGAATCAAATGGAGGAATAAATACCTAAAAACCCCACCATTGGATTAAAAATTTCCTTTCTAGTCAGTATCATATAAAATTTCATCAAAAAATTCCATCGGGAGCTCAAGTTATCATTGTTCAAAGTTGTCCTCTTGGAGCGAGTTTGGGAGTTAGTCAAATTTTGGGAGGACACGTGTTAGCTCTAGAAGCCTGATGGGATTTTTTGTCCCTAACATCCCTTAAGGTCAAGGAAATCAACCATGGAAAATGTTCCTAGCCCCTATATGACCTCCTGATCCTCATGCAACCTCCAAGATCGTCAGTTCAACCCCCAGGTGCTTACGGGAGCTCAAAGCCTCAACCGTCTGATCGCTGCCACGTGTCATCACCAGGAGCACCATGGAATTTGATGTCCCTCACATTTCAGAGACATAAAACATGGAAAAATTCTCCAATCCCCTAAGGCTAAACTTCTGGTCACCCATATGACCAGCTTACAGCTCCTCAGTGCTTTAAAGTTGATTTTTACCCTTCATTCCCTATTGTCGGATCTCTGCCACATGTCGGCGCCTTGCTCACCATGGAATTTTATGTCCCTAACATCCCTCAAAGATTTGGGACATCAAACATTGAAAAATTCACACATCTCCCTTCTTATATTTATTTCAAAATTTTAAAAAACCCGCATGTTTCCCACTTCTAACATTTAACTCTCCTGTGCACATCTTCATTCCACCATAGCTCTGAAACTTTCTCACACCAAGTAACACCATTGATGAACCTTGAACCAGATCAACCACATCAACCATATCCTCAAAAAATAAAAACACACAAGTCCCAGAAGAAATATTTATCAAACGAAGAACAAAGAAGGAGTTCAAAAATCTTCAATGCCGTGAAACCGAAAATCAAAGAGATCTTGCAAACCAGTGCACAGATTGACAAACCATCTATTGTTGAGTTATTATTTCTTGAAGGATATTAAAATATCATATTCAAACCTCCTGTTTGCAGCAAGGAATTATCATAGCAAATAAATTTCACTTCCGGCTCCATGAAGAACAAATCTTAATTTCTCGTCAAATCAGAAACTGGAACGAATAGAAATTTCACGAGTGAGACAAGAAGAAAAAACTTATTGCAATGGAGTTGGTTTCATTATGAATGAAGACAAAAACCATACATGAAAATTTCAGCATCCATTAGTGGCTGCCATGACACAGTAGTGGAAAAAATCAGTGAGCTACCTCTCCACTTCTCAGCGTTCCAGTGGGTGAAATCGTGCAAAAATTGGAGGGAATGATTGTTGAAAAATATAGTTTCATGTGAACTAGGTTTTACACCATGAAGTCCCTATTTTTTAGGGACACGGAGGACTGAATTTTCATCAAATTTCTTCCATTTCACATTAAGAACATATGTAGGAAAGGCAACAAGCTACCTCTTCACTTCTCAGGGTTCAAGTGGGTGAAATCACACGAAAATTGAAGGGAATGATCGTTGAAAAATCTAGTTTCACGTAAACTAGTTTGTGTGCCATGAAGTCCCTAATTTTTTGGTATATGGAGGGCTTTGTTTTTTGTCAGTATTCTTCCTGCACCGATGAAAAAATCATTTTCCCACTTGTTTAGATGAAGGAATCACTCAAAATGCAGAGCGTGGAACTCCAAAATACAACCTAGATTTTCAAGACCTGTTTTGTCGCAATATGACATCCGTGGTGCACTTACTAAAAATAGCATGCCTTCTTAAATAGGGTTCTATTTCTTTAGGTAAGCCTATATTTTAAGAGATTATGATTAAGGTAGTGAACACAGATGGATTATCATAGGAAAATTAATCAAAATGGTCATTTCGGCTCGCAATTGACACTTACTAAAAATAGTAAGTGGTTCCACAAATCCCTGTTATAAATTGCTACTTAGTCCAAAAGGTGAGAGGAGCATAGTAAGAAGAAATAATTCAAGCTACCATAGCCAGTTGAAGCTAGGAAAATCTAAACTACGAGACTTACTAAAAATAGTAATTTTCCTCATCTGTACTTACTAAATATAGAAGGTTGTTCTCAAAGGGCAAGTTTGGCACAATGGGACATAGAGGTATGATCTTTTAGGTGAATATCATCATTCTGGATCATCTATGGGCATTGATCATAGGTAATTTGAGGTCCATCTCAGGGGACTGGAGAATTTTTTTGACACTCACTTCATATTTTGGGTCACATGTATTTAATGCGTAGGATGGGAGTTGTGGTAATCAGTGGAACAACTCATTCAACTTGGAAAGCATTCATGAGCTAATTTGAAGGAGTTTCTCAGGGTGTAAGGAGTTTGAAGATTCAAAGTCTCACTACACTTGATTTTGCAATCAACAAGGATCTACAGACTTCATCAAGGGCGACATCCTTTCTTTTCCTCCTCCTCCCCCCAACATTCTGTCTCCTCTATATTCTAATTTTTCATTGAGGGTTTACACTTTTTGATATGTCTTAAAGTAACTTTAGAGACATGATGTAAAATTTAAGTCGCATTATTTTTATAAAAGGGACTTAATATTCTAATAGGAATATGAATAGTCTAAAGTCAAAATGAGGAATATGAAAGAGCATAAGGAAGATGAGGAGTCAAGTTTAGCACTATAAATTGTAATGAGCTCTTCATTCTAAGGGGTTATCATTCTGAAATTATTTTAGTTGATTGTATTCTTGTAGGTTCATAAGAGATATTTTTCTCACTTGTGAGTGAAATGAGTTAACCACTTTTCCCCTATTCTCAATGTCTTTCGTTCTCATACTATGTATAATTTCTACTTGAGCATCAATATAAGAAGGAGTTTCAATCCTTTTTTGACTAAGGGGTTTACTGATACTTTGTGTTCATTAAATTGTAATTAGTCTTGTTGTTTTTTACAGTATTTTTTCTTCCTAATTTTAGTGCTTGTGATGAAATGTCTAACTAGTGTGTGTAGGATTCTAGTTTTCTACCTGCAAAATTAGTTCTCTTACCTCTTTTCTCACTCCCCTTTCCTACTCTTCAGACAAAGTCTTCCCTAGCAAGAGATTGTTAGCTTTTCCGTAGGATCAATGGAGTTACCTTGTTGGATCCCCCACCATAAGGCCACCAGTAAAATCCACCTTTACTCATGCATGCATATACGGCAGCTGCACTGGTTAAGTAGAGGGACTTAGATTCCCAACGCATTGGCAAGAAATCCAAAAGTTTTTCCACCCAAAAAAATTTCTCGCCAACATGTGCAAAGTATTAATTAATCCCACCTTCTGGCCATCTTTATTTTTAAATTTTATAATTTAGTTCCCATATATTATCTAGCACTTATCTGCCCATTTCGCAACTACCATGACATTCTATCCCTAAATTAGGGCACCTCATCCTATATTGGGTCAGCCCGGTCCAACCCTACGTGCCCCGATCTATGCAAATCCCCTTTTGCTCCTTTTTGGGGCATTTCTAGTTGTTGGTCATCTTTATCTTCTTCTCAGTCAGAATTGTCGGGATTAATTATGAAATTAATATTGAGAGCCCTATAAATATAAATTTATAAGGCCATAATGAGGGTCCTAGGTAATATCATTACATAGTACTATCACTCCATCTAGGGTTACATCCATTGCATCACTTCTATCCAAATAGTGACATGCATCAAGGCTAGGAGATCTGCATCACACACACTTCATAAGGGAGGAATTCTATAATATTCCATGCACACATGCTATTTATATTTTCTATAGTTAATAATTCTCGCTACTTCATAAAGTTTGATTCACACGAGAGAACCTAGGGAGCGACATGCACACATTCACCAAAACTACATCCAGGTTTGAAATGTAGTGCAACACTCAGTGATAAGTCCACTAGCTTGGCGGATAATGTTAGTCTGACCCATTCATATGCATGTTTTACTTTTCTAGGGTTTGATACTTCTCTTTACATTGCAAGTCATTTTACAACTCTTTCGACAGATCTAACATGAAAAATAGAGAAGGTTCCAAACCAACTTACGACCATACTAGTTGCAAGTTTAGAGCATTTACAGTGTTTAGAGTAGCCAAATTACAGACCAGGGTGCCTCAGGGCACCCCAATACACTCCTAGGTGCCCCAGTCACTACAAATATTTCCTTCACAGGGTCCTTGAGTGTTTGTCTGCACTTCCAAATTTTATTCTTAGACCTGCGCCAACTTGTGATAGTCACTGCCAATCAGCTAAGCTATTTTTTCTCCCTTTTCTTGCACATTTAGGGTTTTAGTTTATTTATCATAATTATTTACATCTACCTTACTACTATTTACTGCATTTATATAGTGTTTTAGTCCTACCAATTAGATTAACTAGGATTACCACTTCCTTGCACTCCATCCGAATTTTAGTTAATCATTTTGGTGAACCCGATGTCTCTTTTTACCACCTCCTAGGGATATTTTATTCCATAATCATGATTATCTCTATCACTGGATACATTTTTTCCCACCCTAATTCGCTTCACCATTTTCAAACCCTCTTTACTACTACTAATGTTTCTATTTATATGCATCTAGATTCCTTGTATGACACATTTGTTGAGGCCTTTTCTCAACATATAGCATTCCAGGGAAATCCTCCCACTGACATTCACCTCTTTGATAATGACCAACAACTTTACATCATTTCTCGCATCTACAATGTTGTTATCAAGCGTAATCTTATCGATAATGGTTCTGAGCTTAATTTGTGCCCTCTATCCTTTCTCCAAGACTTAGGTTTGTTTGCTCATTACATTAGTCCTTATTCCATTTCGCTCTATGCTTATGATTTTTTTCTTCATCCATGTCTAGGCCACGTTACCTTTCCTTTAACTATAGGTCCTAAGACCCTCCTTACCATTTTCTTCATCATTGATTTCCCTTTCTCATACAATTTCCTGTTAGGTAGACCATGGCTCCACACCATGTAAGCTATTGCTTCTACCATTCAATGTTGCATCAAATTATTACATGAGTGTGTTGAGTATATTGTCTTCTGAGATCGTGATCCATTCCAATATTGTGTCCATGACCCTCACACTAGCATTCGTATTCCTCACATTGATACTACAGATGAACCTCAACCTATGGATGATCAGTCTCATTTACCACCACTTACGGGTGTTATATTTTTGGTAGATGTTATCCCCTCTACACTATCTTCTACTATAGTTATCCTTCCACATCAGTTGTTTGTTTCATCCATACACAATATCATTCCTTCTTCGTCTTCACCATTAGCTCATACCCTTTTTACATGTACGATTTTTATTCATGATTCTTATTGGGAACATGTCCCATTCGACCCCACATGTGACAAAACCATCTATTATCACCTTGGTGTATCTCGTCTTGGCTTTACTTTTGAGGACCTTCACCATTCTACCCATGCCTCTCATCTATATTATGGTTTTTTCACTATCACTGCCGCTTATGGCTTGCGTGTCTTTGATATTTTAGTCTATCTCTTACTTACCCCTTGTGCTTCACTACTCACATTAGGGAACTCTTGGTTTACTTACATTAGTTGTACTTTAGACCCTAGTCGTACTGATATTTCATTCCCTATGCCTTTTAGTCGCATTCTCATTTACAATATTTATTTTCTTGGTTATTCACCTAATTACACTTGATGGTACACACACAGTTGCCAACATCCCTCATTCACTGATGAAGAATACGCTATGGGCATGTACCATTTGTCTCTCACTGGATCATTACGCGATCAACCTCATACTATAGCCTACCAAATTGTCAATTCTAACCCCTTTGACTTTGATCCAGAGGACGACGATCTTCTTAATGAGTTCACCTAATCCCACACACACTACCACCGGGGGAATTTCACAACACATACTAACCCCCCTTTCTTTGTCCTCGTGTATGTCTATCATCTTACATTATATGTTTTATCTGTATCATCTTCATTTCTATCTCATGCCTCGTAGCACCTACATTACCTGATGACGCACTCTTGTGCTTCGGTTCACACTTGACTATTGAGGGATTACTATTACACTGAACCCCACACACTACACACTAGGTTATACACATTTACATTATATTATCATTTCTATACATAGCCTATATCCTACATTATCCTCTTTGAACCTCATCTATTAGTCATTTATACATCATCCTTATTTTACATACTACACTAGTCCTCATCTCATCTACATCTAGTTTTGCATCATGTTCTTACATCCTATATTTAGGCAAGGTCACATCATCTATGGGACTAGCTTTACATCTCATCACTACATATTATATCTACACCTATCACCACAACATACACCATCTACATACCTATATCATCTCTATTCTACACGCTATGCTAGGTTCCATTACACATGAGTCTAGTTTTACCCGTCATCCTTACAAAATCTATTTCTATCTACACACTTATTAGATTTCACACATTACACATTCCATACCCATTACACATTCTACATATCATTTCCCAAAACACACATTTATATACCTTGCCCCTTTACATGGTCTTTGATACTACGTTGTCTTCTACATGTTGCACTCATCACCCTATGGCGCAATCTAGTTCCTTAGTCGGTATTCAACTGTCGAGGGTTTACCAATCAAATGGACCTTACCTACATGCGACATGTCATTATACCACATTTATCAGACTAGTGACCAATGCTCTAGTCTATATCATCACCCACACTCATTATCACATACCATAGTGGTATACACCTTAGGTTAAATCACCACTCTTTTCATCAATTCTACATTATCTTATTCGATTCTATCATGTCCTCTTATATCATCCTCCTACATTTTACTTTTTTTTCCAGTTTCAAAATTATTCCATTACATTACCATGCCTTCAATCATCATGTAATGGTATACACCTTAGGTTAAATCACGAACCCTTTCATCACTTTCTCATTATCCTCTTACATCCTATCATTACCTATTTTATTATCCTATCCTATGTCATTCTACTACATCATCATTTATCCTACCCATCACTTAGTGTTATATGACTTAGGCTAAATCAACATCTCATTCGTATTCCTCGCGTAGTGGTCCATGCTTAGTGTTAAACCACCACCTTCCATTATCCACCATGTACTCATATACACTCCATCCTACTTCATCACCCATCTCGTAGTGACATACGTTATAGGCTAAATCGTTACCTTCTTCTTCCATCATGTAGTGATATACGCTTAGGGCTAAATCATCACTCACCTATTCAACCATGTCATGATATATTCTTTGGCTATATGGTTCACACACATTCGCTATACAATCACATACTTCATCACCACTTACTACTGCTCCTCCCATAGTGATATACACTTAGGGCCAAATCATCACTCCTCTATTCAACAAAGTCATTATATACGCTTTAGATATAGGGTTCACACACATCTCTCCCCATGTCACATTTCATCACCACTACACATACACATTCATCATAGTGTGCTAGACACAACCTACACTACTCGGCCGCTTCCTGATGATGCACTCTCGTCTACGTTTCATTCTTGAATACTGAGGGGGAAAAAAAAATGAACCTCACTGCATACACTCTCATCCATTCTGGGGGAACCTTACTCCTATCATTCCATATTACATTCCATTCCATCTATCCACAACATATTGAATTGTCTTGGTAGCATTTACTCTTGCTTGCTAAGTGTTTTACATGCTCACTTTACTACACATGTTATACTACTTTCTTATATTTCATTATCATACACACATGCACATTCACACCTTTTTCTATTGTGATCACAGATACATGACTCTACATGCGACATGGATGCCCACCTTCTATCCTTCCTATAATGGTGGCTGGGGGCATCCACATTCAGCTTATTTAGGTGTTATTGTTTCATTTTATACTCAGCATCTTATACTACTTTCCCATGCACGTTTTTGACATATTGGTTATCGCTCTAACATGCTAATGGGTGTTCCATGTGTATCACTTATTTTGCTTGATTATGTGTTTTCATGACTACTTGTGTGTTTCTATTTGTCTACGTTGTTTTCCATTGTATGTGGGATTTCCCCTTTGCTTGTGTGCACACTTTTCTGTTATTTGTGTCCATGATGGAATTGCGTGTCGTGTGACATAGTTAGCGATTTCCCATGTTTGTAACCCACTTTGTGCAGTCTTCTTATTGTTTCTTACATATTTACACTACTGTGCTTGGTATTTTTTCTACATTATCTATGTAATTTACACTTATTGCATATATGTGTTTTCAAAATACAACTTGTATTGGCTAGCCATCCCCTTTTGTGCGTGCCTTGGTATCTACCAAGAATTTTACCATCCCCCTACATGGTAGAGTTCTATAGGTCAGAGTGTAGTTGGTCCTTTTTTGGAGCTGCATTCTCCTTCCAGGGTCATTGCATATGCCCCCAAAGAGGGGGGGAATCATAGAGGGTTTTATAATAATACATTGTATTTACACCATTTCAGACACAACGAGTGAGTTCATACCAGTCTAAGAAATCCATAAATAATGGCCTTAACAAGATATGGTGACCTTCGGTAATTCTACAGAGCAGTTACAAGCTCAGGGGTTATAGTGGGTGTGCCTCTCTACACTTCTCCATCCAATGGTGTCGGATTTCCCAAAAAACCAAGACAGTTTAGAGATATCTTCAAAAATATTTAGTAGAAATAGTTATAGTTAGAGGACACAGAGCATTTCCTCCATACACTTCTTCAGCCAGGGTGGTGTGAGATCGCCATAAAAACTTGCGAAAGTACAGGATATCCTTCTACACATTTTTTCTCGACATGTATTAGGTGCACATGTTCCATTTACATTTTTTCTAATGTATTTTACATTTGAGTACTTTACACGTGTATTTTACACAACATTTTTACATACATACATATTTGACTACTTGATCTCTTTCTCCTTGTAAGTTTGTTGTATTAGAAACAAACAATCAAATTGGAGGTAACAACAACAACAAGGATGACAACAATGTCGGCAACACACCACGACAATACTTGTCATACTAACCATGTAATTACATTACACATCTTAAAAACTACATACACATTCCACCCTAAGTTCACTCTCATGAATTTTTATTTGCATTTTTCATCTTTAGAATCCATGCTCCTCCACATTTGTGTTTTTGTCATTCCACGCTTGAGTTTATTCCATCGACATGCCTTCTTCTACAATCTACATGGATATTAGGTACGCATATCTATCTACTTTATGTTACTAAGCTTTTCGCTCACCAACATAAAGTGGGGGGAAAATTTAGACACAAAATTATGCACTTTACACATTATTTGGCCTAGTCTTATACTACTATTTAGAAGGTTCTCAAGTATGCGAAGTACTAATTAATCCCACGTTTTGGCCATCTTTATTTTAGATTTTATTTCATAGTTCCCATGTATTTTCTAGCACTTATCCACCCATTTCACAACTGCCCTGGCATTCTAGCTCTAAATCAGGGCACCCCAAGGCACCCCTGTCCCACCGTGGGTTCACTGATCTATGAAAATCCCCTTTCACTACTTTTTGGGTCATTTCTAGTTGTTGGTCATCTTTATCTTCTTCTTAGTTGGCCTTGTCAGGATTAATTACAAAATTAAGCTTGAGAGCCATATAAATATAAAGTTATAAGACTATAATGAGGGTTCTAGGTCATAACATTACGCACTGCTATCACTCCATATAGGGTTGCATCCATTGCATCACTTGCATCCACACAGTGTTATGCATCAAGGCTAGGAGATCTACATCACACACACTTCATGGGGGGGGGATTCTATTCTATTCCATGCACACATATTATTTACATTTTCTATAGTTACTATTGCTCGTTATTTCACAGAGTGTGACTGGCACGAGAGAACCTAGGGCACGACATGTGTACACTCACTAGAACTACATCTGGGTTTGAAATATAGATCAATGCTCAGTGATAAGTCCACTAGCTTTGCGGCTAAGGTTAGTCTGACCCATTTATATGCATATTTTATTTTTATAGGGTTTGATACTTCTCTTTGCATTGCAAGTCATTTTCTTAACTCATCCGACAGATCTAGTATGATAAACAGAGAAGGTTTAGAACCAACTTGCGATCATACCAGTTACAGGTTTTGAGCATTTATAGTGTTCAGAGTGCCCATATTACAAACCAAGGCACCCTAGGGCACCCCAATCACTTAAAATCCTTTAGATTTGTCCTTTGCATGGTCCCTAAGTATTCGTCTCCACTTCCATATTTTATTCTCAGACCTGTGACAACCTGCGACAATCATTTCCAATCAGCTAAGCTATTTTCTCTCCCATTTCTTACAAATTTAGGGTTTCATTTGATTTAGCATATTTATTTACATCTACTTTACTGTTATTCACTGCATTTATACAAAGTTTTAGTTCTCCTAATTAGATTAACTAGGATTACCACTTCCTTGCACTCCTTCCTAATTTTAGTTCATCAGCAAGTCACACGAGTAGAATTTTCCCCTAAATCTACGCTTTATTGATCGAAATAAATTTATTTTACAGTGATTAATCGAACTAACTCTTAATCCTAATACATTTTCTCTTTTTATATTCAGAGCAGTCCTAGTCTCTCTAAAAGAGGACTAGTTATTTGAAATTAATGGCAATTACTTAACTGGAAGATACCTATAACAACAACTAACTGATTAAAGAGTTACAATCATAGAAGTATTATTTTGTGTCTTATTTGGATCAAATTCATCATTTTAACTGTAGATGAGGTCTGTAATTGATTTTGAATTGAGGTAGTCAGTCAGTACTAGAAGATATTAAAGATCCTAAATTGATTCCTTATAATCATGATTATTATAAGTCTATAAGAGTTATGATTGTCTACTCCATGTTTTTGGGAAACTATTGTTAACTTGATATTACATGGTCCTCATAATATGCATGTAATTTGAGACAGAAGTACCCATTTCATCACACCAACTAGTGTGCCAGCTATATCAACTCATTAGTTTGTCATTCTAGTCATTTTCCTCTTTTGTGCAAGTTCCTCAATCCAAGTGAGTCTGCATTGGTGCTCTAGATGATTCGTGTGTTCCAAAACGAGTCCTACACTCATCCAAGGGTGATTCCTATGATTATAAATTGAGTCCTACATTGGTACATAAGTAATTCCTATGTTAGTATGTAGTTGAGTCATGTTATGACTTTAAGATATGCTTTCCAAATACATTATTAATACTCATAAAGATTTATTTGAACCATATTTGAAGAAACAAAAACAAGATGAAAATAACAAAGATATCCACAATATTTCCTTCCAAACATAGTAGAGTATTAGTTACAAAATGATAATATTATACATAGTGCAAAATGATGTCATGATAAAATAAAGTTTCACATATGATAAAAATGGCAAAACAGGGGCTCATCACTCCCCCACACTTAAGATCTAGCAGGTCCTCATGCTACCTATTCAAACTCTCAATGATTCTTGTACAATTATATTCATTAGTAAAGGTCTACGAAGTCTCATCTAGATATGTGTTACAAAACCCAAAGAACTTTACTACCAAGGATAAACAATTTACTTTTGTTAAAGGATAAACAAGATGGGGTAGAAGTTTTAGAGATTTCTAACCAAGGAAAACAAGATTTGGATAGTATTATTCAGTCTTTTCATGAAGTATTTCAGGCTCCTAATGGATTACCACCAAAACGGGAAGCAGAGTATGGTTATTGACAGAGTCACCTCTACCGAACATCGGGTTGTATAGGTAATCCTTGCTGGAGAGTACTGAGGTAAAGAAACAACTCCAAGAACTAATATACCAAGGGATGTTACATCCAAGCACCTCACCATGTGGTTCACCTATTGTGATGGTGCCAAAGAATGATGGTTCTTGGAGAATGTGCATAGACTATTGCGCTTTGAACAAGATCACAATAAAGAACCGATATCCACTTCCCTGTATAGATGATCTCTTAGACCAGCTTTAGCATGCCAAATTATTCACGAAGTTAGATCTCAAGTCAGGTTATCACTAATTCAGGATGAAAGAGGAGGATATATGGAAGATTTCCTTCAAAACAAAACAGGGTTTGTATGAATGGTTAGTACTTCCTTTTGGATTATGTAATTCACCCACTACATTTATGATATTGTTGAATGATGTAGTGCGGGATTTTATAGATTCATGTTTCATTATATACCTAGATGATATCTTGATTTTTAGTGCCACATAGGAAGAACATCTAATGCATTTACAACAAGTCTTGCAAGTTCTCAGGGAGAAACAACTACTTTGTAATATGAAGAAATGTAAATTTTCCAAACAGTCACTTGTCTATCTTGGGCACATGGTTGGAGGAGGAGAGCTACGAGTAAATATAAAGAAGGTGGAATCCATCACAAACTGTCCAACACCAACAGGAGCCACAGATACTATAAGCTTTGTGGGAGCAGTACATTACATGCGGAAGTTCATTCTGGGTTTCTTGGAAATTACAGGACCTCTACACATAGTGGCCGCAAAGAGTAAGGGTTTTGACTAGGGTAAGGAACAAGAAAAATCCTTTGAGTTATTGAAATAAAATATTATTCATACTCCAGTACTTTCTCTTCCTAGTTTGCAGCAGCCTTTTGAAGTAGAGACAAATGCCAATGATTATGTTATGGGTGCAATGTTGCTTCAAGGAGGTAAACCTGTATGTTATCATTATGAAACCTTCACATCAGTAGTTAAAGGATATTTAGTATATGATAAAGAAATGTATGCAGTAGTTAGAGCAATTAAAAAATGGAAACATTATTTATTAGGTAAAGAAACTATTGTGCACACTAACCACAAACCTCTCCAGTATTTGCAAGCACAGTCTAAATTGTAGTAGACAAAGCACTATAAATGGATGGGGTTTCTTTAACAGTTCCATCTAGTGATCAAATACAAGAAAGGTAGTACAAATTTGGTGGCAGACATGTTTTCAAGGCCACCCACACAGGAAAAGTTCTCCTATTTGGCCACTATCTCTCAAATTGATCCCTTCACAAAGGAAGCTTACAGAGAAGAATATGCCCAAGACAAAGACTTCAGTTTAACATTTTAGAAGTTGCAGTCTCAAGGGGTTGAGAAGATGGGGATTGAAGACTGTTATCTCAAGGACGGGCTGCTCTACTAATGGGGGAAACTTTGTGTGCCTAAAGGAGAAAGACTTCTATTGATGAGGGAAGCACATACCTTAAAAGTAGCAGGACATTTTGGTGTTGGTAAGACCATAGCCCACTTGCAAAGGTATGTATATTGGCCTGACATGCAAGAAGAAGTATCAAAATTTATTCATGGATGTAAACTTTGTTTTACTAGCAAGCCTAAAACTAGGAAGGAAGGTTTGTATATGCCTTTACCAGTACCTACTCATCCGTGGGAGGAAATTTCTATGGATTTTGTAGGAGGATTACCTGTGTCTAAACATGGCCATGATTATCTCTATGTTGTTGTGGATATATTCAGTAAAATGTGTATTCTTATGGCGTGTAAAAAGATAGTAAAAGCACATGAGGCAAAAGATAATTTCTTTGCTAATGTATGGGTGCATTTTGGTTTGCCAAATTCTATTGTCTCTGACAAGGATTCTAGGTTCTTGGGGAATTTTTGGACTAATTTGTGGGAGAAGATGGATACCAAGTTACAGAGGAGCATATCTTTCCATCCACAGACAGATGAACAAACAGAGGTGGTAAATAGGAATTTGGTATAGTTGATCAGAGGTTATAATAGTAAGTACCCAACGACTTGGGATGAGTCATTAGCCTACAATCAGCATTCCTATAATCAGGCAGTACACACATCCACTGTGAAGTCACCATTTGAAGCATGCTTGGGATATCTACCTACAAATCTACTGGACATAGCAGTTGGACAGCAGGATGAGGAGGATACATGAGGCACAAAGGTGACTAGAGCTAACAAGTTCATTGAGAGGATCCGACAAATCCATCTCAAGGTCAAAGAACAGCTAGAAAAATCTCAATCAAAGTACAAAGCTAGGCACAATCAACATAGGAGGGAACACAAGCTTAATGTTGGAGACAAATTTTGGCTTTACTTGAGCAATGAGAGACTACAAGGTCAAACACGGAAGCTCAAGCCACTATGATATGGACCCTTCACCATATTGGAGCAGGTTGGGGAAAATGCTTTTAGACTTGACTTACCATCATTCATGAGGATGTACTCTGTAGTAAATTACAAGAACTTGCATGTATATGAGCCATCCATGCTAGATGAAGATGAAGAACTATAGTTGCTACCTTCCATTGAGGATTGAGTCTTGGAATCATGAGGTGAATTGGAGGAGGATGTAGTGCTACAACATAAGGTCAGAGAGACTAGAAGAGGTCCACAGGAGTCTTGGAAGATTGGACTAAAAGGAAAGACACCAAGACAGGCCCGGTGGTACTCGAAGGAGCAAGCGAGGGAATTGTTCCCTCATCTACTCCCCCACTAAGCTTTTATGGGACCAAAAGCCTCCTAAGAAGGGGAGGTGTGATCCATAGGGATCCGAAATAACTCTACTTCATCATAAATAGTCAGCACAAAGAAGGAAACCAATGAAATGAAGGTTCTATCTTTTTAGTAACATGTCTGCCACCCTACATAGGGCGGTGGTCCCAGGACCACTGGTCTGCACAGGGCATCGGTCCTGGCCATTATGGATAGAAAACTAAATTCAAAACAAACAACCTCTGAATTTCAAAGGGTGTTCATTTCTCTTATCCTTCATGACCTTTCCCATCCTCTAGTGCATGGGAGGACATAATAAATGTCATGAAGGAGAAGAGAAACAAACACCCTTTCAAATTCAGAGGTTGTTCATTTCAAATTTATTTGTATGTCTGTAATGGCCAGGAGGTCACCCTATGCAGATCAGTGGTCCTGGGACCGCCACCCTGGCTAGGCAGCGGTTCTGTAACCACCACCCTGTGCAAGGAGTCGGTTCTGTTACTTAAAAGATAGAACCTCCATTTCATTGTTTTCCTTCTTTTCACTGACTATTTTTGATGACGTAGAGTTATTTTGGATCCCTATGGATCATACCCACAACTAAATCTTGATTGGGATTTACAAGTAACTTCACATAGAGTGACACATTTACTTATTACAAAATGGAGGAAGTATTGGAAGTTTACAACAATTGTTAAAAGTTGGAATTTTCATGCACACTCCCCATCAATGGAAACTCTGATAGGCCCAACAAGGCATGAAAATTGTAAAAATTCAAAACACACAAGGGCTTGGTGAAGATATATGTAACTTGATCTTTATTAGAACAAAACTTGAGATTAATGTCACCATTCAGGACTTTCTCTCAAATAAAGTGCATATGAAATGCAATATTCTTGGTCCTTTGATGATGAACTAGATTCTTTACAAGATCAATGCAACTCTTTCTATCACATAGAAGCATAGTGCTCCGTTTGACACCCATGTGTAGTTCATCCAATAGTCTTTTCAGCCACATAGCTTCTTTTGTAGCTTCCATAACACTTATATACTCCGCTTCAGTAGAAGAGATAGACATTGTTGGTTTATTTTTTTCTACTATAAGTGACGGCACATGCACCCAACTTGAAAGATATCCAGATGTAGAATTTCTATCTACAGAATCACCAACATGATTAGAATAACAATAACCAAATAATCATGCATCATTATAAGAAGAATAAAAAAGACCATAATTGATTTGTTCCTTTAATATATTTCAAAATTCTATTTCCCATTTTCCAATGATCCTCATAAGGTTTTTGCATTAATATTGGAACTACTCCCACTGCATAAGAAATATCAATTCTAGTAATAGTCAAATAAGATAGACTACCAACTAACTTCCTATATAAAGTAGGATAAAATTTAGCACAGGCTGGTTTAGGGTCTAACTTAACACCAACTTCAATAGGAATGGAAACAGGCTTACATTTAATCAGGTTAAATCTTCTAAGAAAATTCACAGCATACTGATGTTGATATGCAACAGTAGACTTATTATATTGAAATATAATCATGCCAAGAAAATGATTTAATAAACCTAAATCAGTCATTTCAAAACATTGCTTAAATATTTCTTTGATTCGAACAATTAAATTTTTATCAGTGCTAGTAATAAAAATATCATCAACATAAAGAACAATAATGATAACATGATTGTTATCAAACTTAATAAATAAATCATTATCATAAAAGCAGTTAGAAAAACCATATCAAGCTCCTGAAAGAAACTATTAATTTTAGCATATCAAGCTCTAGGAGCTTGCTTAAGACCATAAAAAGACTAGTTAAGCTTACAGAAATAAAGTTCTTTACCAGGTTCTTCAAAACATTTAGGATGACTCATATAGATTTCTTATTTTAAGTCACCATTTAAAAAAAATATTTTTAACATCCATTTGGTGAATCTCCCAGCCATATTAAGTGGTTAATGCAATAAGAACTCTCACAGTGCTCATCTTAGCAATAGGAGAAAAATTCTCAACGTAGTCAATACCAAGTTTCTGAGTGAAACCACAATCTTCCAATATTTCCTTGAACCTGTAAATATCTCCTACAAAGTTATATTTGATTTTGAACAACCACCTAGATCCTACAATGCTTCTTTTAGAAAAGGAGGGACTAGTTCCCAAGTGTTATTTTTTATTAAAGCATTATATTCAACCATCATAGTATGAATCCATCTATCATCTTGAGATGTTTCTTCAAAGGATTGTGGTTCTACCTCATAGAGGGTCATCAAAGCATGATAATTATGTTGACTTCTAGTTAGCTTTCTAAGATTATCAGGATGAGAGTTTTGAACAAGAATTTGAGCCCATTTAGGAATATTAGGTTGCAAAACATTTTAAGATGAATCCCCCTCAATCTCCACCATATCTAGGTTAGGATAATCATCCTCTCAAACTTTTGTTTCCATAATGTCAAGAGAAGGACTATCAGGCTCTATCTCCAAAGCAGTAGATGAGGGTTCATGAGAAACCTTTGAGAAAGTATTCTCTAAGACTTGAACATTTCTTTTTTTAACAATGTCATGGTTGAATGGATCATAGACTTTTATTCCTTTATTTTATAGCCATAGCAAAACAAATTACAAGAAAAATAGGTTGGATCAATCTTCTTCCTTTTGTCTTTCTGAATGAAGATAGAAGGACTACCAAATATTCTTAAGTGAGAAATATCTTGTTTTTTCTTTATCCATACTTCATGAGGAGTACTTTGATGAAGAGATTTAGTAGGTACTCTATTACGAATATAGAAAGCAATATTCATAGCTTCAGCCCATAAGAACTTAAGCACATTGGAATCATGAATCATAGTCCTAGACATTTCTAATATAGTCCTATTCTTTCTTTCTACGATGGAATTTTGCTGAGGGGAATAGGGAGTAATCAACTCTCTTTGAATCCCACATGACACACAAACTCATAAAACTTTTTGTTGGCATATTCACCTCCATTATCAATCCTAATTCTCTCAATTTTTTGATTAGAAGTATTTTCAACTAGATTTTTCAATTCCTGAAACTTATATAAGACATCAAACCTCTTCTTAATGAAATAAGACCAAGTAATTCTAGAGTAATCATCAATAAAATAAACAGAATATAAATAACCACTCAAAGAATGACCCTTAAGTGGACCACTCACATAACTATGAATTAGTTCTAATAACTAAGAAGAATTTGGATCATGATGTTTGTGAAATGGTTGAGCATGTTACTTACCACGTAGGAAAATTTCACAAGTTTCATGATCTGAATTTATCTTTGCAATACCAATAAAAAGATTCATTCTAGACATATCATACAAGCTTTTGAATGTTACATGACCAAGTATTTCATGCCAAAGCTGAATATCATTTCTAGAAGAGGAAGAAATACAAGACCCAGACACAAAACTATCAAAGATATACAAGTCATGTTTCTGAATACCATAAGCAATAATATTACTGAACTTATCTTTAACATACCACTTATCTTGCAATAAAACAACTTTACATTTTTCTTTAGTTAGTTGAGATAAAAAAAAAAGATTATTTTTCAATTGAAGAACATATAAGACATTCCTAATTGTACTATTTGATAGCTTAACATTACCACAACCTTCAGATCTAATGATTGAGTTATCTACTAGATAGATATTTTCCTCACATTTAACTGCATCTGAGAGGATACCAAAAGTACAAGTCATGTTCCTAGAGGAACCACTATCAAGAATACATTCATTTTCATTTGAAGTTGATAGGGCAGTATACAAAGAAATAGACATCTTGCCCACATTTGCTTTATTTTGCTTCTAATTATTCTTATGATTATTACACTTATTGTTCTTATCATTCTCAACTGATTTGTTAATATTTAATCTACAATCAAACTCTTTATGCCCAAAGTTTCCACAGTTATTACAAGTTCCATTAAATTTGACTTTAAAGTTATAATTTTTCTTAGTAGAATCAGTCTTAGTATGTGATTTAAATCTAGATCTGATATTAGAATTCAGATTTGGATTGACATTATTCCTATTATGAACAGACTTATGATTATGAGTGAAAAGTGCTTGAGAAGCAATCTATTTTGAATCAAATTTCTCCATTACACGCTCTTCATGAATTAAGAGAGAAGACAAAGTGTCTCGATCAGGTAGATCATTCTCATTCTGATACTTAGAATTAAGAATTGAGATGTAATTTATGACTTTCTAATGAATATTTATTTTAATTATGAAGAACATAAGCTTATCTTCAAATAATTCATAGTTACAACCATCTAATTAAGCTTTAATGTTCTTAATTTTAGCTAAATAATTGACAATTTTCTCATCCCCCTTCATGGGTATGATAAACAACTCTAAAACCAATTTAATTATCTTAAAAGACCTATTGCCTTCATGCACGGTCTCTGATTTCTTCCATGCATTTGCAGGTGAGTCCATATGGCCTATATGCATCAATAATTCATCTCTAATGCTTTGCAATAGGATGGACATAGCTTCCTGAGATATTTGAGAGAAAGATCTAAGGTTTTTAGGGGTAGGTTGTCTCCCCATGGGACATTTTTTGATACCATTCGCAAGATCCTAGAGATTTATTTCCATGAAACAATATTTTAACCTTACCCTCCAAATACTATAGTTCGTCTCATTCAATAACTGAGACTTATCTAAAGCAAAATTGACAAAACTAGCCATTTTAATGCTCATACGGAAAATGGAGACAAATTCAGCTAAAAATGAGTCAAGGAAGCTAAATAGAGACAAAAAATAAACTATAAATCTTTTTAATAGCTATACAAATGAAAACATCTCAAATTTAATAAAAAAAGACTCGCTTTAATTGAGATTAAGATTGATTTAATAGAGCTTAGTCAGAGTTGAGCTACAGTCCTTTTAACAAAAAAATTATCTAATTAATTAATTAATTAATTATAAGTTTAAATAGCTCTTTAAAAAATATGGTAGATCCTCTAGTGGATGTGAAATATTTAAAATCTAAATTCAACGCCTTTTTGGGTCCACAACAGAGTTATGAAACTACGACAAAAAAGGGTGGATGCGAAGTCTTAATAAATTAATATAGATAGAAGACTTATTGGGTCTGCGATAAAGATAAACATGTTTTAAAAACTATAACAATACTGACAACAGTGAAAAAACAAATACACTTGTCACTTTTCAATTATCTCGCATTTCAAAATGCAACTAAAAATTCAAAAGACAATTAATTAAAAAAGAACCATATACACGTGTCTTTAATTAATTGGATCACTTTTTTCCCACTCTGACATAATGCGAAATCAAAGTCATAGTCAAATAGAGCCACTTATAAAAAATTTAGCGGCTAAAGAATAGAAACTTGGTTTTGTTGGGGTGTGGAGCCTATTTTTTGGTCTTCTCGAATCAATGTTAAAGTGTTGGAGTTTGAACAGTTAAGTTTGGAGACTTTGGGAGCATTCTACAGTCATTTGTTGTGTCATTATTGTGTCATTGTTGTTAATATGTTGTTAATTGGCTGTTAACGTCGTGACTATTTTTCCAACCATGGGAATTTGAAAGGTTGCAACTTTCAAACTTCTAGGGTCGGCTTTAGGACTTCTTAAAAGGATTGTAATCCTATAAATAGAGGTGTTACGGTATCTTGAAGATATCTTGAGTGTTCAAGAGGTCTTGAGTCTTAGTGATCAAGAGATGATCAAAAGTGATCAAGGTTAAGCAGTTGGGTGTCAATTGTGGTTTAGATGTTGTTTAGCATCTTTGGAATTCTGTTGTGAGTTCATAAATGAGAGAATACTATGAGAGTTGTTTTACTCTTGTTGATAATAAAATCTGAGCAAGTTCTTGGTGGATGTAGCCCACATTGGGTGAACCACGTTAAATCTTGTCTTGTCTTATTTTGTGCATTATTTATTTATGTTGTTATATTTTTGCAAGTATAATTCTGCAATATAGTTTCCAACTGCTTTGGTTTGAGGAATTGTTTCCGCATATTTTTTCTCTAATTCCTAACAATTGGTATCAAAGATTTGGTGGTTTTTTTTCTAAAGTTGTAAATCACAGGGAAATTTTAGCTTGAGTGGGAGCTATGGCAGATGAGGGAAGATCGAGGGTTGAGAAGTTCAATGGGCAGAACTTTGGTTTGTGGAAGATGCAAATGGAGGATTACTTATATCCGAAGGACCTCCATGTTCCTTTGGCTGGAAAAGAAAAGAAACCTATAGCCATATTGGATGAGGATTGGGAGTTGCTGGATGGAAAGGTGCTCGGGGTAATTCATTTATGCCTTGCATCTTTGGTTTCTTTCAACATATCGCAGGAAAAGACCACGGAAGGTCTCATGAGTTCGTTGGGGAAGTTATATGAAAAACCCTGGGGGATTTTGAACGGTTTAGTTTGGAGACTTCAGGAGCATTTTGCAGTCGTCTGCTATGATGTTTTTGTGTTGTCACTGTGCCATTACTATTAATTGGCTATTAACGTCGTGACTATTTTTCTAGTCGTGGGAAGTTGAAAGGTTGCAACTTTCAAACTTCTAGGGTCAGATTTAGGACTTCTTAAAAGGATTGTAATCCTATAAATAGAGGTGTTAGGGTATCTTGAAGATATCTTGAGTGTCTAAGAGGTCTTGAGTCTTAGTGATCAAGAGGTGATTAAGAGTGATCAAGGTTAAGAAATTAGGTGTCAATTGTGGTTTAGATGTGGTTTAGCATCTTTGGAATTCTGTTGCGAGTTCATAACTGAGAGAAGACTGTGAGAGTTGTTTTACTCTTGTTGATAATAAAATATGAGTAAGTTCTTGGTGGACGTAGCCCACATTGGGTGAATCACGTTAAATTTTGTCTTGTCTTCTTTTGTGCATTATTTATTTATGTTGCTATATTTCTGCAAGTATGATTCTTCTATATAGTTTCCTACTACTGTGGTTTGAGGAATTATTTCTGCATATTTATTATCTAATTCCTAATAGGTTCCTTTCCGTCAAACCTTAAATAGGTTTCTTTGAGTGGACTTAGAGTCTCCAAAATAAACCAAACTTAAAATAAAGTTCAGGTCTGAAATATAAAGACAAGTTTCACAATGTAAGTGGCTAAGCCAGAGCAAAGGCTAACACCCTGAAACTTTCAAAGACTGACACTTGTGAAAATCAAATATATGTGTCAAAGAACAATTGGTTTGAACTTCATAAGTCTGAAAAAGACTGAAAAAATTGAAAAGGTGGCTAATTCTAATTGGATAACCACTGCCACAAATGAAAATAATGACAAATGTGAAATATGGAGCAATTCTATTGGCTCGGATTTCACAAATCTGAAAAATGAAAAATAAAAAGATACTTGAAGCAATCCTATTTACTCAACCTTCACATATGTCAGAAGCAAGCTAAAAGGATATTGATAATGCAAAAATATAGAGCTACTTGGATCTTTCTTATTGGTTCTGATTTCGCAAATGTCAAAAGAAGCAAACAAAGGACTGACAAATGTGAAATACCTGGAGTAATTTTATTCAATCATATTTCACAACTGTTAAACCAGACTAATAAAATAATGATAAAGTGAAATATGGAGTAATCTTATTGGCTCCAATTTTGCAGTCAAAAGAACTTCGCAAAAATTTAAAAAAATCAAATAATACTAACAAAGCGAAGCCAGATGGCACTAGAAGATTGGATCATGCTTCACAAAGATATAAAGTCATATAAAATTAAATATCTAATCATAAAGATGACATATTGAAGCCACTTGGCACTCTAATATTGGATATAGCTTGGTAAAGATGAAAAAAAAGAACAACGAAGCTATTTGGAGTAATTTTATTTGTACAAGCTTCGTAAAATTGATAGGATCTAAATAAAAAATGACAAAGCAAAGCCATATGGCATAAAATGATTAGATCAAGATTCACAACAACATATCTAGTAAAAAATAAAGATTTATAAAGTCGAGGTAGATTTAATCACTCCAAACTAACTATATCTAAGGAAATCCTTTCAAATCCAGAGGCAAAAATAACAATAATGGCTATAAACGATGCAAAAAATTAAAATAAGCTCGTAGATGATGGATTTAAACCATAAATGACTGAAAACAGATGCAGAAGTAAAAATATAAGCATACAAAATCTCAAACATGATCTAAACAACCATTTAGCCAATATTTCACCTATATTTCAAAAACTATTTAGGTGGGAATTGGAAATTTAAACTTGGTTAGCTTGAAGATGACTGTGGAACTTTTAGGGTTTCACAGATCTGTAAATAAAATTAAAGTTTCTTCACCTCTTCAAATTAAAATCTACCAAATTAATCTTGCACACGTATAACCAACATCTTTGATACCATGTAAGAATTTGGATGGATTGTATAATTAACAAATTATAGATTCATAGATAAATGTTGAATATTATAGATTATGTTGTGTGCTTAAATAAGACATAAAATTAGCTTATTAATGATAGCATTTTAAAAATCTTCATGAGAAAGAGTTGAAAGGAAATAACAAGAAAGTAAAAACATGGATAACACCAGATTTAAGTGGAGAAACCCAAAGGAAAACACTCCACTGATAAAACATTTTCTCTATTAAGATTTCAATAGTTTTAACCCAACACTTCCACTTTACTTCTCAGTCTCACAGTAAACAATAGAATACTTATGTCTCGTATTATAATAGCTCACATAATTAGCTTAGGATTAAATCAACTGGTCTATTAGCTCATTAGCTAAAAGTAAAACAAATGAATAATGTCGTGAGGGATCATCCTACTTATATAGGATGGGTGGTCGGTCATACCGTTCCACTCTTTAGCTGTGAAAACCAACTAAGATTATTGAAAATAATCTTTAAGACAAGGGGTTGTTTAAGTGGTGGTCCACCAAATGGTATCCCCACTTGACATTAAAACTCCAATAGATATAGATAGATAAGTATAAGAAAGAGTGAAAATATGAGATAAAGATGACTCAGATTGTATTTATAGGTCTAGAATGATTATGGACTAATGAACTAGCTGGAAACATAGATTCTAGAATTTGTAATCTTTGTCTCTAATTCTGAAATGTGACTATCTCAAGGACATGAGAATCTGGAATGGGATAGGATCACCTAATGGCTAGTGTTTTTTATGGGCATTGGTGTCTACATGATAGTTTTGATTCTAGTTCTTCTTATGTCTCTTCTTATCACATTTTATTTATCGTAGGTCTTGTGAGGTTTGTTGCACTTTTGATTTGTCACACTTGTACCGACAAAAGAAACCCTAACTACTTGAACAATACTCAATTGTACATTAGATGAATAAATAATGCATATTCTTGACTCGGACTGATTTCAGTGGTCACCCCAATGTGGTTCTCACCAATCATTGGACTAAATTTTAGACTCGATGTATTTCTTGTGTGTGTGTGTGTGTGTGTGTGTGTGTGTGTGTGTGTGTGTGTGTGTGTGTGTGTGTGTGTGTGTGTGTGTGTGTGTGTGTGTGTGTGTGTGTGTGTGTGTGTGTGTGAGTGATTACAATATTGTCCCTTGAGCAAGGTTTCCTTAGTGTAAGTAGCACAAATAATAATGAGCTAAAACTACTTTGTCCCAATGAAAAAAGTGTGGTATGGAATTCATAATAAACCCTCTTATGGAGTGAAATATGAATTCCTAAAATGTGTTCCTTGGTGTAGTAGATAGAAAATATAAAATCCTTGTAATAGTATGTTCCTCTCGAGTTCTTTCATAAGATATATATATATATATATATGATTCCTTTTCTTAAGTTTCATCATCATGAATTGAAAGGTAGTCCCAGGGTATTAAAAAAATACAAACAAGAAGTAACATCCGAAAGATTAGAAAAAGAGAGAAAGAGGACATAAACACCTAGAGGGGATAGTAGAACCCAAGCACTCGTGTCCCTAATGGGTGGTTATGTACAAGGTGTAAGAAATATAGAATAGTGGAATCAAAGATGAATTAGATGTAGGATAGTGTTAAAAAAATTGGTGTAAGTCTAAAAAAAAATCAATAAAGATAAAAAAAAGATAACAATAATGTCAAAGAAAAACAAGTGTTGTTAATGACTAGTTTTCTTGCTTAGGGATAATGCATATAAATGAGCTATTCAGAGGATAGATATACATAGTAAGTGTGTGATTTCATGACTACTTTTTTTCCCACTTTATGAGGGTGAAGAATGATTTGGTAAAATAAAGTAAGAAAGAAAAGTGTATCTTGAGAAGTTGAAAGAATATTGTTCCCAGTAGTGTGTCGAGTGAGTGTTATAGTGTACCGAATAGAATAGTGAAAAATGTGTACTGCAGAATTATAAGGGAAGGGAGAGATAAGGATCCTAGGGGTGACCTTTGTGTGTGTTGATTGATAATGATGTATACGATTAATTCCTTGGAATATTATATTTGTTAGAGCGTGGCTGAGATATTCTTCATGATTTTTGGTGTGATTTTCCTTTGTTAGGATAAGATAAGATGTGCAAAAGAAAACAAGTCAAGTCAATGCTCTATGTAAATTCAATTGAACTTTAACTTGAATAATATGTAAAATTGGAAATATGTATTCGAAAAAGATAAACCAATGGGTTAGAGTACACCTGAAATTCTAAGAGAGAAAGGGGTAGAAATGTTTTCCTCCTTGTATACTTGTTGCTTAGGAGAAGGTTGGAATAATACGAAGGATTTAGGTGTTCAGTCATAAAAGTAGGGATTTGAGAGTCCCGATTCTAAATGTTAGATTTAGGCATATTATCACTGCTAAAGGAAAGTTTATTGGGAGAGATCATAGGCTTTTCCCTCTAATTGTTAACACTTCCCCAGATATAAGTGCCACTACAGATGATCAAAAACTTAATTTGTAACTTTCCTCAAGTGACACATTATTCTAGGAATATTGATGTGATACATATGCCTTAGGTTCCACTTACTTATTTGTTCCTACTATGGTTACTTCTTTTGTTCTTGAGTAAGTAGTTAGTTCCTTATTTAGTTCCTATTAGTAGTTAATTACAATTTGAAATTGATTGTGTAAATGCTGACACTGGAGAAGATGCAATTGTGCAACTACTGAAAAGTTCTCTATAACTATTTTTCCACAAGGATAGGAGAGCCCATATGGAACATTATCACGCACCATTATTTTCTTATTGGGCAGTTCTATTTAGGTTGTGAATTATGGCAAAGTCTATTTCTGGATCTGTTTTGTGACTGATTACTGCTTTGATCATAATGACTATGATTCTGTGAATTGTTTTTTTAACATTTATGGGTGAAGAGGTTCATCCAATGTTTTCCCCCACTTTTTGGGATGTGTGAGACAAAAATAAGTGAATGGTGGGAAAAGGAGGAAGGCTTAAAGTGATATGTATCTCTTATATAGGTATTCCTGCAGGGGGAATATGGATTATGCTTGGTAGTTACAATGTCACAAAAAAATAATATGAACTTGCTAACATACAAATATTAATGAGAAACAAAAAATTCGCATATAAATATCAATAGGAAAATTTATATAGGAAAACAACACACAAGGACACAATGAGGATATGGTTACATACATGGGACATCACTCACAATGTCACAAGATAATCGAATCTTTCAAGGCTTGTGTAAGTAAGGAAATAAGTAAACATATGACATAGCTCGAAAAGAGTAGAAATCAAGATATAAGAAAATCAAACAACCATGATTGGAATGAGTCTTGTAAGGAAAATGATACACATGAATCACCCGTTACCATGTTAGGAAAGGTAAATAGTATGCCATAATGTAAGATATGAATATATGAAGGAAAATGTGAAATATTGCAATGATAGAACTCGATAATAAGTGGAATAAGGTAGATGCCCCTATGAACCTCAATGGTACTTGTAATGTATAGGGCCAAGCATCATACATCATGTAACAACCTATAAGTGACCTGCATTCACCACAAGATACCATGCAAACATGCATGTGTGTATGAAAAATGATAAAGCATATTATGAACCATACTAACATGATAAGAAAAGGTGTAACATATAGTAGTATATAAAAGCAAGAGTACATCCAATCAAGATCTAAGAAAACATGTTTTTTGAATTTGTAATTGTAAATATACGAAAGATAATATATAAGGGATGAATAAGGATGCCCACCAAAGTGTGTTTGTGAAAATTGAGGTTCATATAGGTAAGGATTCCCTAAAAATTCAAGTATGAACCAAGAACAAGAGTTTGTCATCGAGTGATGAGGGGGAATTAATATGCCCTTAGATGTGGATTCCAAGATGAAATAGGAAATGAGATTAGTAGGAAAGGTCCTAGATATATTAAATAATATGAACATATGTGAACACGAGCAAAGGACCTAGTGTCATTTGAAATTGCATGCATTATAGCATGTGAAGCTGGATTGTGTCATGCATGTGCAAAAACTAGAATAGGTAGAACATTGGTAAACATAAGATCTACCAAGAATAATGTCAACATGGTGAGGGAAAAACCCTATAGATTCTATGATCCCAACTGGATGAGTAGAAAGTGTATAAACCATAAAAATGTACCCATTAGGGAAAATAGAATATGTGTGACATTGGATGTGTGGGCAATAATGGAAAAAGTAAGTGGAAGCATAAGGATCAATATGTGAGTCAAAATATTTGTAACATATGTAATTCAAGGAGGCTCGTTAGTATTAATTTCAAGTAACTAAGGGAGAGACACAAAACTAATCATAAGCAATAGGTACAATTTGGTAATATTATAATAAATAAATTATTATGAAATAGACCCTATGACCATAGAAAAAATGTACAAAGGGGGCAATGGATTGTCCCCAATAATGTAAAAAGATAAGGCGTAGCCATAGTAAATGAATAATGCCTAGGATCATGGAAAGCAAGAGCATTGGAATCATTGTAAAATCAGCATATGGTGCTCTAACTTGTGATGATAATGTGCAAAGAGAGATGTAATATTAAAAACACTAATTATTTGATCAATAAAAGTGCATTGAGAGTAAGACATAATGGGAAGATTATAATTTGTTCCAATAGAAAATTGATCATGTAAATCAATAGAACTAGTGTGCATCCCAAGAAGAGAAGGATTTGTAATATAGGTAATGTCATCAACATCATTTATGAATGGAAGATCACAAGGAGTAACAACATGAGGTGTGGAATCTACTGTACCAATATCCTTGGAAGAAGGTATAGTAAGGGAATGGGTATAAAGAAATATATGCCTAGTATGCAACCAAAGATGGCCTAGAAGGATAGTATAAGGGATAACAAGAAGCATAATGTGATATAAAACATCAACTGTGTAAGATCCCATTATAAGGGAAAGAGAGATTGTTCCCAATAATTGCTTAGGTGTATCATCAAATCCATGGATACAATGAGTAGATGGATTGAGATGAGTGGCAGAAATTCTCATTTGATGGAGAAAGGATAGAGTATATATACTAAGACCAGATCCAAGATCAACTGAAACATGCTTAATAAGGAGATTACATAGGTGAACCTAGATATAGAACGGGGAATAACTGGAATAAATAGTATGGGAAGCCATGAAAGATATGATAATGAGAATATAAGGAATGAGTTCAACAAACTAAGTATATAAAAATAAAAATAAGCAAGAGTGAAAGATATGAGGTAAATATGACTCAGCTTGTAACTATACATCTGGAATGATGGACATGTTGGAAAGGAAAATTTTGGACTATGTAATCTCTATCTCTAATTCTAAAATATGATGATCCCAGGGGTAGGAGAACTTAGAATTGGATAGTGTTGTCTGGGTGATAGAGTTTTTTCTAGGCACTGATGTCTGTGGGATAGTTGTGATTGTGGTTCTACTTATCACCTTTAGTTCATTGTAGGTCACATCATGTTTGTTGCACTTCTACTATCACACTTGTACCTAAAAAATAACCCTAGGTACCTACACAATACTCAGTCACACCTTAAATGAATAAATAATGCATATGGTTTACTTAGACTAACCTCATAGCTGAAACATATGTAATTTTAATCGAGCCCTATACTCCATTTCAGACTAAATGTAGTTCTAGTGTATGTGAGATTAGAATAGTGTCCCTTGAGCTAATTTTCCCTAGTGCTAGTCGCGAAAAGAAAAGTGTGCTACAACTACTTTTTCCCATTACAAAATATGTGGTAAGGAATTCAAAATAAACCCTCCTATGCAATGAAGTATGTAATCCCAAAATGTAGTCCTTAGTGTATTAGATAGAAAATATTATCTCCTTCTAATAGTATGTGCCCCTTTAATTCTTCCCCTCTAATGAGGTAAAATAAGACATGTATAAATATGAATCCTTCACTTAATTTTCATCATTAAGAAGTAAAATGCTTACCCAGGGTAGTTAACCAAGACAAAAAAGAATTAAAATATGAAAGTTTAGAAAAATAGATAAAGAGGATAAAAGATCCTCAAGTAGATAGTAACACCTAAGCGCTCCTATCCCTAATGGACAATTCTTTATATGGTGATAGAAAGATACAATAGTGGAATCAAAGCGGAACAAGATGTCATCTAGTGTTAAAAATTATAAGTTTTATGTCCATAAACAATAAGCAATAAACACAATAAAGAGAAGAAGAATGTCAAAGAAAAAAACGATGTTAATCACTAGTTCTCTTTCTTATGAATCTTGCATATACATGAAGTATGTAGAGGCTAGATGTACATAGTAAATGCGTTACTTAATGACTACATATCCTAATAGAGTTTTGTATGACTTAACAAGTTCATTTCCATGAGGGTAATGATTGGAGGAATTTTTTAGGTAGATTCCATGTTTGAAGGCCCAATCAGAGACTTTTAAACTCAAGAAATCCTTAACATTATCATAAATTATGGTTTAGGGAACTCCAGACCTTGTCGCAATATCCTTAAAGAAGTATAAGATGGTTGATTCAATTTATTCTTTGAGAGATACAACCTCTATCCACCTGGTGAAGCAATCAGTTGTTATTAGGACTCACTTGGGACCTATGTTGGATGTAGTGTTCAACATACCAATGAAGTCAATATATGATTGAGAGAAATTCATGTCCACCTAAATCAGTTAGAGTGGAAAGGACACCATCATATTTTTCCAGTGAAAAGGGAACATTATTTGTATTTACTAACCCATTTATGTGAATTTGTAAATAATTTCGGCCAAATGTATCTCTCTTAATATCCTTACATAAATAGCTCTTGGGGAGAAATTACCACCAAAGAATCCTCTAATGTACTCCACATGTTGACCTTAATCCTCAACAACAATATGAGGGCTAAGAAGTTTTTCCGTTTGTTAAGGATGTGTAATGGAAAAGAGTGCAAACTAAATCTAGTTGAGGAACAAAAAGAATGTAAAATTAAATAATAATATTTACTTCAATCATTCCCCTTTATTAATATCCAAAATACATTACATTAGTCTCATACACACTCGCAATTCCTCTCTATTTTCTATATCTCATATATTTCTTGTCTAAGGTACTCATATCTCATATCATGTGTTACATCCTATTCATTTGATTTAGTACTGATGCAGCCTAGAATTTACCAAATAACACCCTAGTTGTGCTGGCACATCACTCATCCTAAACTAAGCGCTCACCCAAAGCGTGCAAAGGTACCAGGTCCCTCTTTAGGATTGTTGTAGCAGGATGTTAGCGTGATGAAGGAAGAAACGTATAGATCCATAACTAATCCATCATTCTACAATGCATGTTACATTCATATCTTTGAAAGAACAATCTTAAACAGTAATCATGATTGAATCAATAACATGCACTACTCAATTACACACAGGAATGACACTTAGATTCAGCCAATATCTTCCATCTATTGATAAACACATAAGCTTCTTACAGTAATGTCAATCTATACTCATGCACGCATGGATCTGATACATATATATAGGGTGGGGACTTTCCCTTCACCGCTTATCTATTCCAAAAATAGGCAACATGCTATTAATAGCCACACATCATTTATAGGAATAGCCACACATGCAAGTGTGCTATCTATATACCTCTTGTAGTTAACTGAAGTGATAATCCTATTCTTATCTCCTCTCCAAGAAAAACACTTGATCTGATCTTCTCAAGATAGACAATGCATGGTGCTCACATCTCTACATCGTCGGTGTGTTCTGCATACCATCTTCAAAAAATAGGCTGTCACGATCAAAATTGGCTTGAGTCCCAAAAGTTGAACTTGCTCTCCGCGCATGGGTCCTGTTGTCGCCAAATCACTACACCCTCTGAATGGCCAGGATGTGAATAAGATGTTTGGTGTGATTGGGACACATGGGACCACCTCTCAAACTGTGGGACTTGGGCTCGAGGTGAACCTCCGGAAAAGGGTGGCTTCCTCTTCCTAAACTAAGTGTTGTACTACTCCTAGTGTAACAAAAATGATTATCTAGTCCTATGCTAACATTTTCATGGGGTTTTAGGGAAAGAGATTTACAGAAATGAAACTATACTAGGGATGGTGATGCACCAAATGAAGGGTGTCTTCAGACTCAGGAAGGGTTAATTTGAAGAGGGTGTGTGCACCAATGGTCAACTTCACCTACTGCAACTTAGAGAGGGTACATGATACCACAAACTAAGAGACACGCGTTCCCTTTGTTAAACTTTATCAGACCGAGAAATATACCAGTTTCCAAGTGAAGAAGGATGAACTCAAGAAGGGTGAACAGACACCACAACTCAACTGCATGCAATACTCCACCACTCGATAAGCACATAACTCTAAGAACCTACAATAGAAACTTAAACTTGCACAGTGTACTTACAAGTATGAGAAAGGCTAAAAGAAGCATAAAAAGGATGAAAGGACCGAGATTAGTCACAAAACACACACTTTTATTGCTTCAATAACATGCACAATGCATCATACATTCAGAAGAGGCAATAGTTGCCATTACAGTCTTGAAGAGGAGGCTTGAAAGTTCTCTCAACACACAAGAACAACTTGCAGAAGAGAGAGGATTCTTTAAAAGTATACACTTGCCTTGAGATATCTAACTGTCCAACTTGTCTGAACTGTTGGAACCCTTTGAAATGAGCTTCCAACTTACATTTATAGAAGAATATGTGAGAAAGAAGAGGAAATGGTCATAATTACATTCCTAAAATGAAGGCCCATGATGTATTTATTACAATTAGTTGAACCACCTGAGAAGGTTCCATCATGGGTCATTAATTTCCTGATGACCTAGTCTTCTCAATTAATTAAAAGAATATTTAAATAAAATATTTAAATAATAATAATAAATATTATTATAAAAATATTTAAATAAAAATATTAATTTAATTAACATAATGTTGGGACCCCCTGTTGACCCGTTTGACTTGAAGAGGAGGGGGGTCCATGTGAATAGAGTCTGCACATAGCCAAACTCGATGAGCTTCGAATCCTCTAACTCGGTGTTGCACTCGATTTTTGACCCCACACTAACTCTTTCCTTGCCTTGGTAATCGGGATCTTTTGCATTGAGTCATTCGAATGGCGAGCTATCAAACTTGATTCCTATCATTTCCTCTGTTAACTCGAGGCCATTTATGCATTCCTCATTCAAACTTCATGAAACATCACCATGAGCTCACTGCGAAGTCACCGAGCTCTTCATCCAGCAAACGTTTTTACCTTTTCTGGGCTCAAACTCACTTGAATACCGAGCTTAACCCAATATTTCTAAAAATAATGGTTTTACCACAATGCTCACGGTTCTTCCTTATCATATAACACTTGTAGTAAGAATGTTTTGGCTTTGCCATAATAAGCACAATTTTTACCCTCCAAACGATGAGAAAATGCCATTACCAATAAAGACCTAATGCTGCCATGATGATGACCCAGGCTCATGCCCATAACATGTCGATAGACACCCTTGAGACTGATTTTTGGTCAAAGAACCCTTCGGTATTTTGGCAGTGCATTCGGAAATCTCGACTCCAATCAACAATTATGCCACTATTGGGATCTTAGTATCGCATAGGTAGCTGTGAGCTACACCATATACTCATTTTTCCAGAAACTAAAAAGATCCTTTATGTTACAATCTGCAACACATAAAAGAAGATTCGAAAAATACATTGAACAACTGGGGCAACCAAGAGGACCTTGGAAAAATGTACAGGTAACAACCCTATGAATTCTTCCTTAGTTGTGGATCAAAGCTAATAGAAATAAAGCTAGATAAAATTAGTTTGAAACTACAGTATAATCATCCATTGTAAAAAACAAGCTTCTCTGAACCTGGTAACAGAATACTTTTTATTGTCTGATTGGACGTACATAATGGAAGGGTATAAATTGCTTATTGCCCTCAGAGTTTCTCAAAGAGACCATTTACGAGTAACAAGGATGTAGCATACAAAACGGCCAACCAGGTATTTCAAAGTTGACCTTCACATTCAATTCATTTCTCGGAGAAAAAATGTTGAGCAATATGAATCGTTTCATTCTGCACCGTAATAAACCTTCATCTCCTGATTCAGGGAAATTTTATGAAGCCTTGAATAGCGTGACTCCAATCCATCGTACACGGTAGTGAATATTTGTTTCTTGCAGCTGTTATTCGATCTGAGTTCAAAATAAGGATAAGCATGCATTCGATACTGAACAGATAACAACACAATTGGACAACCTGCTTGTTGGAAGCGTTCAAAAGGCTTCGACTGTACTGTAACATGCCTGATGTTTGTGGGTGGGAGCTTGTCTCAAAAGGCTTCTACTGTACTGTAACATGCAAGTTCAGAATTGTGGGTGGGAGCTTGTCTCAGGACAAATATAAGACCACATCAAGTTCAGAATTGTACAGAGGATGAGGAGAAGGTCGTGGAGTTTTCAGCATTGCTTTCCCGTCAAACTCTTCACATATGAGCCCCGACTAAGCCATTAACACATCGCCTTGGTTGGGCCTCCGCTGAAATTGGTATCACGTCGCGTTGTTTAACCAATGACCCGCTCCAATTCACAACTGTCCTATTAATCCTCCCGGTGACTCGCACAAAGACTCGAACCACTCCATGCTGCGCAAAATTCTGTTTACATGGCTATACCGTGTGGAAGTCTCATGACGGATAGCCATCGTAATTTTTCCACTTGGCAATCTGATCCAATTTTTCCAACTCGCGGAAGTTTGATCATGGTTTTCCATCCCAAAATTTCCACTTGGCAGTGCTTGCTTGAATCTCCCCCGCGTGGAATTTCTTCCTTGTCTTACCATCCACGAAAACCCACTTGGCATTGCTCACCTTATTTCCCACGTCCAGGATTGAAGTGCGGGGTTTCGTTATCATTTGGCCATGAAATTCACAACCTCCAGGAAACAGTCACAAGAGTCATTGGAAGGGTAGAGAAAGGGCAGCAGACTATTGAACAGCTAGAAGAACAAGCCTAAGTTCTCACAATTTCATTTTGGACAGATGGCCACCGATTTCCACTTTTCTGCTCAGCATGAGGAGACATCATTTTCTCGGTGCAAACATTTCAGCTGTAGCTTGTAAGGTGTGATAATTCCTACAGAATCCTTTATGCTCGCCAACTTAGTGACTGCTGCTTTCAAAGTGACTCATTGAAGATGCTCATATAATTTCAAAGCAAATTATGCTCCATGAATATTCTGATATGAAACAGTTCCACCTCTATGAGATCCACTTCCATGAGTTACATCGTAAAACAAGTAAGATCTCGATAGAGAATCTTTGTAATAAATTTCCTCAGGTCTCTTGTTGGAAGCGCTCAAAAAGGCTTCTACTATACTGCAACATGCCTGTGCATCGAATGCTCGGCCGCTTTGAGCGTAGAACTGAAATTCTCCTAGGAAAGTGTCGTGAGGAAGTAATTGGCTATACGCAGCAGCTACAGGGTAGAGAAGTAAACTTATCTCAGAAAATGAGTGGCCTCTAGAGAGATTTGATTGCGACAGCTGCCGCAGGGTAAGCCATTAACGCATCGCCTTGGTTGGGCCTCCGCTGAAATTGGTATCCCAAGGAACCGTTGGTGTTGATCTTGATGTTCTGGTTTCATGCGACCACAGTCGTGATCAGTTGTTGTAAAATCTTACCGCTGTAGTAGAAGAACGAGATAAAGGTGAGGAGACATCATTTTCTCGGTGCAAACATTTCAGCTGTAGCTTGTAAGGTGTGATAATTCCTACAAAATCCTTTATGCTCGCCAACTTAGTGACTCATTGAAGATGCTCATATAATTTCAAAGCAAATTATGCTCCATGAATATTCTGATATGAAACAGTTCCACCTCTATGAGATCCACTTCCATGGAAAGTCTCGATAGAGAATCTTACATGGAAGAAGCTTCTACTATACTGATCAAATCTTGAGGTAGAAGTTTTGCGAATGAGCCTGAGATTGTGTTCACTACTATTTCTAGTTCTGGTTTCATGCGACCACATTTGTGATCAGTTGTAAAATCTTACCGCTGTAGTAGAAGAACGAGATAAAGTTTTAGTTGAGTTGTCTCACCCTTTCACTTTGGAAAGTCACTTACATGGAAGAAGCTCGATCAAATCTTGAGGAAAGTTTTGCGAATGAGCCTGAGAATGTGTTCACTACTTTTTCTAGTAGTGGCTGGAAGTTATTCCAGATGAAGTTGTAAGCTAGTGAAGTAGGCGTGTTACCTCCACTTTCATCTCGTTTCTCACATTTTATCCAACTCTATGCATGGTGGTTTATTAGTCCAAGATTTAGCTCCATTGGTCTCATTACGAGCAACATCATATCGACCTCTATGTATGGTGGTCGACTCATTCCTTTAACTATGACTCACCGTGAACTCGACATGATTTCTCTATGTGGGTTATCTTATCAAGACCAGGCTCGGTCATTTATGCTATTGTCTCTGTCGAGTCATTAAAATTGAGTTCATATTCCAATGAGGAAGCATCGATCTCTCCATGTTGAATTAAACCGAGTCAAGCTCGTCATTTCTCTGCCTCAATGAGCCAACCATCGAAACATCCTCCGCTCCTATCGAGATTCCTTTACGACAAGCCAAACTCAGTTACTGAGCTTACATTTCCTACTCATGAACTCGTCTAAGGCTTGTGATCTGAGTTATGACCGAGTTAGGACAAGGCACAAGCTCCTCCGAGGAGTAGTCTCTTTATTCCTGATTTGACACTGTTGACCAGAAGTGGGTCCCTGGGACCAATGTCGTGATTTGATCGTAATAAGGCCCTGTTTTCCAATTTTTCCATGTGCGTAAAATTGGATAACATTTTTGGCGACCTCTTGGGGATGATTGCCTACTAAGCATGATTCCAGTAGCCTTAAGTCATCCATTGGGCATGGAGTCTATGTTGGAATCCTGAAAGTAGTATGATTTTCTTTGACACATCCCGGAATCTCTTTGAGCATTGCCGATATCCTAGACTTCCCTAGAATTCTAAGCATGAAGTATACTGAATCTGTTGAATGCTTGACATCCATGGAACACTGCAAAAATTTGAATGAAGAAGATTTTGAACTATTATGGAAACCTTGAAGCTTTCTTCTCCTTGACACTTTCTAATGATGAAACAATGTGCAGAACAACACAAAACACGACAACAAGGAAAGCAAAACAACAACACACAACAATGTGCATAAGCACTTGGAGGAAAACACCTAATTTAACTATACAGGGGGTGGAACACTTCTCAAAAACAAGCTTTGAGATGTATTCCATTCACATGAATGGGCAGTTCTTCTCCATTGAGCCTAGATAGACGGAATGAATTTGCCTCTTTGCAACTTGTGATGATGTATGGCCCACTCCAGAGAGCGTCAAACTTGGCATGCCTGCCTGGTTTGGCCTTGTCTTCATCCCATTTGAGAACGAAATGTCCCTCTTGAAAATGTTTGTCGGATGCCTTCTTGTCAAAATATTTCTTAACTTGAGCCTGATGCTGCTCCAAAGTTTTCATAGCCTTGTCTCGTACTTCCTCTAACTCCATGAGTTCAGTAAACCTTACTGTCATAGGATCATTCTCCATAACTTCAAGCTGCTGAGCTAACTCCACACAAGGTAACTCCAAGGAGAGTGGAAGTTTTTATTCTCTTCCATATACAAGAACAAAAGGAGAATTTCCGATGGCCCTTTTAGGTGTGATCCGATCTGCCCATAAGGCAGTCTTAAGCTGTGTATGCCAAGTCCTCTTGTTAGTCTCCATTGTGTGCTTAATAATCCTTATGAGGTTTTTGTTGCTAGACTCAGCCAATCCGTTTCCTTGAGGATAGTAATTGGACGAAGTTTTGAGGTATACCCCATTTTAACAGCCCATTCACTAATTTCATACCAAGAAAAACCAGCGCATTGTCTAAAATGACTGTAAACGGAACACCGAACCTCGTCATTATACCCTCCAAAAAATCTAGAACTGCCTTTTCATTGCTCTCTTTTAATGCTACCGCCTCTGTCCATTGAATAAAATAGTCTGTTGCGGTAAGGACCCACTTATGTCCATCACTGGATGGAGGATTAATCATTCCGATGAAGTCCAACCCCCATTGAACAAAGGGTTGATCCACTTGAATTGGATGCAATGGAAGAACCGCCAGCTTCTGCTTACCTGTGAAAAAGGCACATTCCTTACATTTCCTTACCCAAATATGGGCATCCTTGAATAAATCCGGCCAATAGTAGCCAGCTCGCATGATCTTGGTAGTTGTTGTTCGTGCGGAATAATGTCCTCCAAATAAGCCATTATGAAATTCTTATAGTATCTTACTGACCTGTTCTGGTCCTATGCACCGAAGGAGGACGCCGTTCAAATCTTTTCGAAAGAGAATGCTATCTACCAAAACATATGGGATAGATTGAAGACGGAAAGTTCGTCTTTGTTTTTTATCCATGTTTACCGGGTATGCTCCTGAGAAGATGAAATTCTTCATTTTGGATAACCAGTCAGCTTGATCAACATTCTCATCAGTATTTAGGAGTGTCATGTCCTCATTACTTTTTGATTCCATGTCTGCGGCAAGTTGTTGACATAAACCCTTACCTCTGAAAAGTTTAGTGACTTTGATGTGCACGTCATACTCCATTACCTTCGTGATCCATCCAGCACGCTTTTCATTCATTTCTTTGTTCAGCAAAAACTCCTTGACACTTGGATGAGACACCATCAGATGAATCTTGTTGTTGGACAACATGTGCTTGAATTTATTCAAAGATCGAATAACCGCAAAGACTTGATTTTTAATGAATGAGTATTTGAACTTGTAGTCTTTGAGGGATTGACTGAAGAAAGCAATTGGTTGCTCCATCATGTTGTTGTTTTGTTGGGTGAGGATCCCTGAAATGCTCTCTTGACTTGCAAAAGCATAAAGGATAAAATCTTTGTCAAACCTGGGGTTCACAAGCGTGGGAGCTTGAGAAATGGCTGTTTTGATGGCTTCAAATCTTTCTCATCCTTCCTTTGTCCATGAGAATGGCATGTTTTTCTTTAGCATGGCTGTTAGTGGTTTAGCCAATGTCACGAATTGAGGGATGAATCTCCGCACGAAATTTATGGTTCCCAGAAAACTTTGGAGGCCCTTCTTATGACTTGGGAGAGATAAGGACATAATTGAATGAATCCTAGCTGGATCGATTGATAATCCTTCTGCTGAGACCACATGCCCCAACAATTTTCCCTCGTGCACTACGAAAATACATTTCTTGGGGTTAAGTGAAACCCCAAATTCCCTACACCTTTGGAAAACTTTCCTTAGATGCGTGATGTGATCTTTTGAATGCTTAGAGTATACAGTTATATCATCAAGGTAAACTAAAATAATATTGTTGATTAATCCCTTAAATGGCATGTCCATGGCTCTTTGGAAAGCAGCCCCGGCATTGGACAATCCGAATGGCATTTTATTGTAGGCATACGTGCCCCACTTGGTAGTGAAAGCCGTTTTGAATTGGTCGGATTCTTGGACTAGGATTTGATTGTAACCTGAATATCCATCAAGCAAAGAAAATCTTTGAGCTCCTGCCACCATTTGAAGGATCTGCTCCATCGATGGAAGAGGATAATGGTATTTTAATGATGCACGATTCAAATCCCTGAAATCTACGCATAACCGGATCTCTCCGTTCTCCTTCCTCACAGGCACCAAATTAGCTACCCATGAGGAATGCTTGATGGGAAAAATTATACAGGCCTCGATGAGCTTGGTTAGCTCCTTTCTCATTAGTGGCTCAATTTTGGGATTAATTGGTCTCTGTTTCTGACGAACTGGCTTAGCATTAGGATCCAGTTCAATGGTATGTTGTGCTAGACCTGGTTCAAAACCACGCAGATCTTTATAGCTCCATGCAAATATGTCATGATACTCTTGACAAAGTTTGATGAAAGCTTCTTTCTCTTCAGAAGTACACACTTTTCCGATCTTAAGAAATTTTTCATTTGATACTTCAACTTCCTCAAAATATTCTTCTCTGACCACCATGTTAGGGCTTTATCTTGTGGCTTGGTCATCTGAATTGAAAATGGATTCCAAAGTGACTAAACATTTTGGTAACTTGTTGCTTTTCAATTGAATAATTTTCTCACCATATGACTCCTGCAACTTATCTTGATTCTTTGTAGCAAACTCCGCCTCTTCTTGTAGGAAGAGGACAATTTGTTTATCACTATCAAACACTTGCCAACTACTCACATTATCAGGGACTGCTGGTCGAACCACCATTTTAACAAATTGCTGCCCTTCATTCATGATATCAACTGGTATGTTGTATTGTGAACCAATTGTAGCAAGCCTATCTGCATCTTGATTTAGATCTCTAGGGATTGCATGGATTCCAAAAGCTTCGAAATCTTCAACCAGGTCCCAAACTCGATTCTTATATGATCTTAAAAGATCATTTTTGGATGCACTACATGTCGAAACTTGATGAACAACTAACTCACTATCTCCAAAAATAGTCAGGGCCTTGATTCCCTTCCTTTGGGCTACCTGAATTCCTTGCACAAGAGCCTGGTATTCAACAACATTGTTAGTGCAACTAAAATGCAACTGGAAAGATGAGAAGTAATTATCTCCCTCTGGAGAAATTAACATAACACCAGCACCATATCCATTCTTACTTCTTGAGCCATCGAAGAACAATTGCCACAGTCCTTTAGAATCACTTGGTGTTTTGACAAGTTGTGGTATGATCGTATCTTCTTCATGGATACAGTAAGTACCTAATCCTGTTTCTTCCAAAACCAGCAAACCAGCTTCTTCTTCTGCCAATACATCAGCATAGGGATCATACTGATGATCTCTACTTACTTCATCTAGCAAAGTATCAGGGACTCCCTCAACAAGGGTGGTTGGTTCATGATCAGCATCTTCCTCTTTTGGATCACCGATGGTGTAATTTCCATTTATGGGACTAGCAGTGTAGGGTTCTACATGATTATGCAGATTGGTTCTACCCTTATAGTTACTTTGGTTCCGTATCGAGTCCTAAGAATCATATGTGACCAATCATCTGATAGGTAACCACCCATCTTGGCAGTGAAATCCCGTGATTGGCAGATGGCAAAGAGGGGAGAGAGATCGATGACTGATATGTCTTGGATGAATGACAAACTTGGGCATGCATGAATGGTAAGTTGAAGTCCTTTGATAACCCCAACAGTCTTAACAGCTGTGCCATCTAGCTGAATAACCGCTCTTGTAACTGGCGCATATTGTATGCCTAGTACATTTGTAACTTGTTTCGGCATGATAGAGCTACTGGCACCAGAATCGATCATGCAATTATGTACCAGGTGGTTGCCAATGATCAGGGAAATGCAGAATGGCAGTGGTTTGTTTGCCGTAGGAATGATTTTCCCTTCCGGTTGACACAAATTTGTAGCATTTGTCAGTCCATGGCTTGGTGATCCGCTGGTTATACTAAAACTATTCATAGCTTCTCGCAACAGGTTTCTTTGGGAAGGGATCGAGAGTGCGTCCCACATGGTAACGCTCAGATTGGTTTTCTTCATTTGTTCTACTATGCTGAAGGGAATTGCTCCAACTTTGATGACACTTTTTTGGGCATTGGGGTCCTCCTTTGGAAAATGTTTGTTGGGTACCGTGATGCCTAGAGAGCCATCTTTCCCTGCGGCGTGGCTAGGCAGTGTTTCTAGTGATTTCTTTCCCGCATTTTTATCAACTACCATTTGTAACCCAGATTGAGAAGTGGACGCTAGATCAGCTTCTAGAGGTTGAGGCTCCATTGCTCTTTTCTTGGAACGAGTGTTTGCTGCCACTGATGAATAATCTATATTCAATCCACAAAAATCTTCTGCTTGCCAGTTTAGCAACGTGGATTCTTCAGGTGCCTACGGTTGATCTGCTGCTTCTTGTGTAGATGAATTGTTTGTTAACTCTGAAGGGGTAGATACACTTTGAACCATAAGGACCTAGCTAAGAACCCCATTGGGACAAAGATTTTGATTTTGAGGTTGAGAGTAAGGATAACACCATTTGTAGTCTTGAACTAGATTATTTTGAACAGGTATTATAGCTCTAGATGAGCTAGCTGCAAGAGTGTTCCGAAATTTCAAGGGCCTGACATTTGCAACTTGACTTGTAGTTTGATTTCGAGGCTGATTGTTCCCTTGAAAGGGAGAATAGATAGCTTGATACTGCTGATTTTGTGGCTGATACAGACGATTGTATTGAAATTGTTGCCTTTTGAGTGCAACGAGCTCATTTCCAAAATTTTGCAGTAGTGACTTGACTTCAAATAGGTCATTTGAAGAGGTAGGGGAAGATTGAGATGGTTTCTTGGAGTCTACTGGAATAGGAGCAATGATAGGCTGATGATTCGTAAGATCTGGAGAAAAGGGCATTAGTGGTCGTGGAGCTATCTTTCTAGCCTGAATCAAAGAATTCTCTGCACTTATGGCAACTTCGTAAGCATCAGGAAGTGTAGCCCCTCCCATGGACTGGATCATAACTACTACATCGCTATTCAAGGCTCGCAAATAGTACAAGAATGCATTATGTGCAGAAGGCTTTACAAGCGTCGGAATCCTATTCCAAGTCCTGTGGAATCGGAAGTTGAAATCACTCATGTATTCTTAGGAAGCTCTCTTTATGGTAGTAAGTTGTTCCAAAAGTGATAGGTGATCACTTTTGTCTTCGAATTGTTTACATATATTTTCTCCCAACTCGTCCCAAGTGGTTATAGTGCCAACACCTAACCTATGAAACCATTGAAGCGCTTTTCCCTTGAAAGAGGTAGCAAGAATTCTAACTGCAACGTTGTCTTCGGTGATATTATGTACTGCACAGATGCTGGCTACATCAAAGATATGCTCCACTGGAGTAACGTGAGTTTCCCCTGTGTAGAAGGGTAAACTTTTGAGTGCCGCAATAGGTATCGGGTCACGTTGAGCCAACATAAGAGGACTGCTTGCATTGAAAGGGGGAAAAACTTGGTTCCTCGCCATAGCAACGAAAGGTTGATTGTTCCTGGGTGGAGGAAATCTTCCGTAAGGAGTTGAATGACCCCTACTAGGTAAATCTGCAACTGGGGATGTGCAAATGCCTCTTCTGCTTCTCTTTGGAGGAGACAAGGAAAGTTCGATATGCTGATACTTTCCTTTCTTTGAAGAAGCTCTTGTCTGAATTCTTCACATAAGTTACTGCACTGAGATTTGGAATCCAGAGATATAGAGTCGCCAGGTACTTTGACTTGTGTAAGTGAGAAGAGAAGTACCAACTCTGTCCCACCGGGCGTGCCAAAAACTGTTGTCGCCAAATCACTGCACCCTCCGAATGGCCAGGATGTGAATAGGACGTTCGGTGTGATTGGGACACATGGGATCACCTCTCAAGCTGTGGGACTTGGGCTCGAGGTGAACCTCCGGAGAAGGCCGGCTTCCTCTTCCTAAACTAAGTGCTGTACTACTCCTAGTGTAACAAAAATGATTATCTAGTCCTATGCTAACATTTTCATGGGGTTTTAGGGAAAGAGATTTACAGAAATGAAACTATACTAGGGATGGTGATGCACCAAATAAAGGGTGTCTTCAGACTCAGGAAGGGTTAATTTGAAGAGGGTGTGTGCACCACAGGTCAACTTCACCTACTGCAACTTAGAGAGGGTACAGGATACCACAAACTAAGAGACACGCGTTCCCTTTGTTAAACTTTATCAGACCGAGAAATATACCAGTTTCCCAGTGAAGAAGGATGAACTCAAGAAGGGTGAACAGACACCACAACTCAAATGCATGTAATACTCCACCACTCGATAAGCACAGAACTCCAAGAACCTACAATAGAAACTTAAACTTGCACAGTGTACCTGCAAGTATGAGAAAGGCACAAAGAAGCATAAAAGGATGAAAGGACCGAGATTAGTCACAAAACACACACTTTTATTGCTTCAATAACATGCACAATGCATCATACATTCAGAAGAGGCAATAGTTGCCATTACAGTCTTGAAGAGGAGGCTTGAAAGTTCTCTCAACACACAAGAACAACTTGCAGAAGAGAGAGGATTATTGAAAAGTATACACTTGCCTGAGATATCTAACTGTCCAACTTGTCTGAACTGTTGGAACCCTTTGAAATGAGCTTCCAACTTACATTTATAGAAGAATATGTGAGAAAGAAGAGGAAATGGTCATAATTACATTCCTAAAATGAAGGCCCATGATGTATTTATTACAGTTAGTTGAACCACCTGAGAAGGTTCCATCATGGGTCATTAATTGCCTGATGACCTAGTCTTCTCAATTAATTAAAAGAATATTTAAATAAAATATTTAAATAATAATAATAAATATTATTATTAAAATTTAAATAAAAATAATAATTTAATTAACATAATGTTGGGACCCCCCCGTTGACCCGTTTGACTTGAAGAGGAGGGGGGTCCATGTGAATAGAGTCTGCACATAGCCAAACTCGATGAGCTTCGAATCCTCTAACTCGGTGTTGCACTCGATTTTTGACCCCACACTAACTCTTTCCTTGCCTTGGTAATCGGGCTCTTTTGCATTGAGTCCTTCGAATGGCGAGCTATCAAACTCGATTCTTATCATTTTCCTCTGTTAACTCGAGGCCATTTATGCATTCCTCATTCAAACTTCATGAAACATCACCACGAGCTCACTGCGAAGTCACCGAGCTCTTCATCCAGCAAACGATCTTACCTTTTCTGGGCTCAAACTCACTTGAATACCGAGCTTAACCCAATATTTCTAAAAAGAATGGTTTTACCACAATGCTCATGGTTCTTCCTTATCATATAACACTTGTAGTAAGAATGTTTTGGATTTGCCATAATAAGCACAATTTTTACCCTCCAAACGATGAGAAAATGCCATTACCAATAAAGACCTAATGCTGCCATGATGATGACCCAGGCTCATGCCCATAACGTGTTGATAGACACCCTTAAGACTGATTTTTGGTCAAAGAACCCTTTGGTATTTTGGCAGTGCACTCTGAAATCTAGGCTCCAACCAACAATTATGCCACTATTGGGATCTTAGTATGGCATAGGTAGCTGTGAGCTACACCATATACTCATTTTTCCAAAAACTAAAAAGATCCTTTATGTTACAATCTGCAACACATAAAAGAAGATTCGAAAAATACATTGAACAACTGGGGCAACCAAGAGGACCTTGGAAAAATGTACAGGTAACAACCATATGAATTCTTCCTTAGTCGTGGATCAAAGCTAATAGAAATAAAGCTAGATAAAATTAGCTTGAAACTACAGTATAATCGTCCATTGTAAAAAACAAGCTTCTCTGAACCTGGTAAAAGAATACTTTTTATTGTCTGATTGGACGTACATAATGGAAGGGTATAAATATTGCCTACTGCCCACAGAGTTTCTCAAAGAGACCATTTACGAGTAACAAGGATGTAGCATACAAAACGGCCAACCAGGTATTTCAGAGTTGACCTTCACATTCAATTCATTTCTCGAGAAAAAATGTTGAGCAATATGAATCGTTTCATTCTGCACCGTAATAAACCTTCATCTCCTGATTCAGGGAAATTTTATGAAGCCTTGAACAGCGTGACTCCAATCCATCGTACACGGCAGTGAATATTTGTTTCCTGCAGCTGTTATAGATCCGAGTTCAAAATAAGGATAAGCATGCATTCGATACTGAACAGATAACAACACAGTTGGACAACCTGCTTGTTGGAAGCATTCAAAAGGCTTCTACTGTACTGTAACATGCCTGATGTTTGTGGGTGGGAGCTTGTCTCGCGACCACATCAAGTTCAGAACTGTACAGAGGACGAGGAGAAGGTCGTGGAGTTTTTCAGCATTGCTTCGTTGGGTGAGATACGAAGCCAATTCCCGTCAAACTCTTCGCATATGAGCCCCGATCTGAGCCAGCGCTGAACACATCGCCTTGGTATGACAAATATCTGCATCCGCTGAAATTGGTATCACATCGCGTTGTTTAACTCCATGACCCGCTCCAATTCACAACTGTCCTATTAATCCTCCCGGTGACTCGCATAAAGACTCGGACCACTTCTGCTTACAAGGCCCGTGCGCGAAATCTCTGTTGGATAGCCATCATAATATTTCTGTGCTTGGTAGTTTGATCGGATTTATCCCATGAAGGATCATGGTTTTCCATCGTAATTTTTCCACTTGGCAATCTGATCCAATTTTTCCAACTCGCGGAAGTTTGATCATGGTTTTCCATCCCAAAATTTCCACTTGGCAGTGCTTGCTTGAATCTCCCCCGCGTGGAATTTCTTCCTTGTCTTGTCATCCACGAAAACCCACATTGGCTCTGAATCCCTGCATAACCTTATTAATCCCACGGGCCCCAGCCTCATTTTACCACGCAACCTTGGCAAGTTTCGTTATCATTTGGCCATATTTCCTACTCGGTCTGCGACAGATGGCCACCGATTTTTTTTCTCCTGTCTTTTCCTTCATCAGATTTGAGGATAACAATAAACTCTCAGTGCAAACATTTCAGCTGTAGCTTGTAAGGTGTGATAATTTGAACAGAAACCTTTATGCTTGCCAACCTAGTGACTCGTTGAAGATGCTCGTATAATTACAAAGAAAATTGTGCTCCATGAATATTCTGATATGAAACAGTTCCACCTCTATGAGATCCACTTCCATGAGTTACATCGTAAAACAAGTAAGGTCTGGATAGAGAATCTTTGTAATAAATTTCATCAGGTCTCCCGGTAACACTCTCACTATCACTTAATCAATTTTCATAAAAATATCTTGAAGGAAAATCCCAAATTTGAGGATGCATTCGATGCTGATCAGATAACAACACAGTTAGAAAACCTACTTGTTGGAAGCACTCAAAAAGGCTTCCACTATACTGCAACATGCCTGTGCATCGAATGCTTAGCCGCTTTGAGCATAGAACTGAAATTCTCCTAGGAAAGTGCCGTGAGGAAGTAATTGGCTATATGCAGCAGCTACAGGGTAGAGAAGTAAATTTAGTCCCAGATAACTTACTTGCCTCAAGAGAGAGTTGCTTGCGACTAGCTACTGCAAGGGGTGATCCTATGGAACCGTTGGTGTTGATCCTGATGTTCTAGTTGCATGCGACCACAATCGAGTGATCAGAACTTGTAAAATTTTACCACTGTAGGAGAAGTGCAATGAGGAAATTTTTAGTTGAGTTGTCTCACCCTTTCACGTTGGAAAGTCAGCTTCCAGGGTAGAGAAGCTAAATCTTATCTTGAGAAAATTTTTGAGAATGAGGCTCCAGAGATTGTCGATTGCGACTAGCTGTTTCTAGCAGTGGCTGGAAGTTATTCTAAGTGCCTAGCCGTTGGGTGTTGATCCTGATGGTTCTGGTTGAAGCATGCAACCTAGTGAAGTAGGCGTGTTACCTCCAGTTTCATCTCGTTTCTCACATCTTATCCAACTGTATGAATGAAGGTTTACGAGATCCAAGTTTTAGCTCCATTGGTCTCATTACGAGCAACATCATATCGACCTCTATGTATGGTCGTCGACTCATTCCTTTAACTATGACTCACCACGAACTCGACATGATTTCTCTTTGCGGGTTATCTTATCAAGATCGGGCTTAGTCATTTATGCTATTGTCTCCGTCGAGTCATTAAAACTGAGTTCATATTCCAATGAGGAAGCATCGATCTCTCCATGTTGAATTAAACCGAGGTTGAACTCATCATTTCTCTGCCTCAATGAACTAACCATCGAAACATCCTCCACTCCTATTGAGACTCTTTTATGAGAAGCCAAACTCTGTTACTGAACTTACATTTCCTACTCATGAACTCGTATAAGGCTTGTGATCTGATTTATGAATGAGTTAGGACAACGCACAAGCTCCTCCGAGGAGTAGTCTCTTTATTCCTGATTTGACACTGTTGACTAGAAGTGGGTCCCTGGGACCAATGTCATGATTTGATCGTAATAAGGCCCTGTTTTCCAATTTTTCCAAGTGCGTAAAATTGGATAAGCTTATCGAACTCCTCGATGGCTCGCATACCAAAAAAAATGAGTGATCTCACCTGATGACCATAAGTGGGTCCTTGGGACCAATGTCGTGATTTGGATACTCTTCCTTTATTATGGTCTCCAAGATCTGCCATTCAACAAGTGCTTGTTATGCTTTCTCTGGAATATCCACAAAAATGGATTCCAACTCATCTCTCGCAATATCCCCTTTTTCATTTTACAGAACCAACACAACACTAGACATTGATGTCATTCTTCCTTCTAGAAGATCCATCTTCTGCGTAATTCGCTTCACAAGATCTTCCAGCCAGTCTTGTGTGGCTCTTGTGCTACTGCCAGGGCCTCACATTTCTGCTTAACTATTGACAATCTTTCTACGTGGCCCAATGTCTCATCCTTCATTTCTTTCTAGACCTCATTGTTTTCTTCTAGGGTATTTATGTTGATAAGTGCCTCTGGAGCTATGCACATGTTCAAATCTTGGTTTGCTTACTTCAATACTTCTCGTAGTGCTTGCAATATCCCTTCATAGGATGCAATCTTTCACATCACTGAGGCTTTCTCTCATTTTGCATCTTGCTCTAACTTCCTTGGCACTGTAATGTGCAGAGTTTCATCTTTAAGTGCCATGTCCACTAACTTTCCTATATAATGTATTGCTGAAGGAAACGTCTGTGGTACCTTGGGTTCCAAGTGTGGCCTAGATCTTATGATATTGTCTCCAATCTCCTCTGCGATGTTGATAAACACTCCATTCTTCTTTTAAGCTAAGTCTCTCTCTTGCATTATGAATGTTATCTCTACGTCCTTTTTCTTTAGCTCCTCGCACAATGCTATTATCATTGCAACTTTGTCCACATTTCTTCTAGAAAATTTAGTAAAAACCTTCAGCTAATGCGTTGTTGACCTACTCATCTGACATGACAGTTGGCTTTACCGTCATATGTCTAGATTTTGGTGCCTTATTCAGTCATCTTGAAACGCATGACTCTTCGCATACATCAAAGTCAGGCTCATCCATGTGGGTGTGTATTGACCATGATAGTTGATTTTGAGTGAGCACAGTCGTCATATCCTAATCCATTAGCTCCCAGTTGAATAAATCATTTTATGCTATCGTACCTTGAAAGCGGGCGCGAACAATTTTTCTTATGTCCTCTGCATACCCCATGGCTGGTGGAATGTTCTCTCCACTCATCCTCCTTGATCTAGGACCCTTGGGAATTGTAGCTTCAAGGTTAGGATCCTGTCCAGTTACATCCTGAGTAATTACATGTGCGGATCCGAAGATTTCTTTTTCTTTTTCTTCTCCATCCTTCACCTCTTCATCTTTCTATTCTTCCTTCTTCTATGACTCATCTTCTTGCTCAATCGGGGTAGGAGATGCATGCTATCTCTCTTCTGATTCCTCCACTTCTTTATCCAACTTCAAATTTATTCTCTTCTTTGGTTTAGCGGTCTCCTTGTGTGGAGAGACGATGTGATTTTTGTACTGTTTTTGGGGTTCCACCTTGAGTACTTGTGTATTTGAACACTTTTTAAAAATTATGCTCCCCCTATTCAACCTTTGTATCTTCCTCTTTTTCATGTCCTTGAGGTGGAGTGGCTTCACACTGTGAATCTTCTTTGACATAAGGTTGCTTTCTTCTACGCTCCAAGCCTCCACTATTTTCACGCTCCTCTTCTTCACCCTCTACTTCAACAACTTCTGTGGGCCTTTGCACCAGTATGTTTTCTATTGTGTGCTTACCCTTCAGTGGCCCTGGGAGTGTAAATTAATTCTCCACATACATTTTGTTCTCCATCTTATGCTTCAACTGAAGATACACCAATGCTGCCCCTATATCTGCTACAACCAAACTTATTGGCTTGATATTCAACACCTTCGAAATGATCCTCTCAGTTTAGGTACTTCTTCCAAGATACACATACTTCTTCCTCAACATATGGTAGTTACAGTCTACCTTATCTGAATTGAACACCAGTCGGTGCGTGTTTGTAAATATGTGAACATATTCTTGGAAATACCTTGCAGTGAATGCGTAAGGAAATTTACACCAAGGGCTCCCGACTCCATCTCTCATTGGGAAATATGCGATGCAAAAATGCTAATATACATCAAACTGAACTTGTTTCCCTACTACTGATGGTAGGTTCTTTGGAATGCACCACTCTTCTCCAAATGCCATGCGGAACCTCTCGTACCATTTCTCCGCCCTTTTCTTGACGTCATTTGTCATGGACCCTTTACATAGCTACTTGTTGAACCTTTCAGCTGGTGAATTATTCTCCATGGGGTATTCCCATACCTTTTCATTCAGCCCGTCTGGTACTCCAATTTCCATGAATACCAGTGATAGTAGAACATCCCCAAAGCTGATCTTCCCTCCTATGCGCGCTTCCTCGACTATTTGTTCTATAATGCAACTTGCAATATTGTAGATTTCCCCTTCTGACATCTTCCGTGTAATGTGTAACCACATAGTATTTATCTATGACCACCGCTCATGATCATTTAACTTTGTAACAAGGTGTGTTGCTGCTTGCACAACCAGACAGTTCTTTAATTTGTATATATCCATACCACGCAGACCCTTTAGGTACCCCAACTCTTGTCTGGTCTTTAAGATCATGAATTTATCTATGAGATCATTCTTTATGTCCTCTTATGTGGCCTTTAAACCTGTAACTGATGAGATAAGCGCAGATGAAATTCTAACTCTACGTCCTACAAATTAGAAGAAGTCTTCATGCACTCTACTCATGAGCCATTGATACAAGGGCTTATACTTCCCAATATATAGAAGCTCATATAATTTGTAGACCCCAATTCTCTTTAGAAGCTTTTCACCTATATCATCATAAATCGGCATGTCATCCTCTATACACTTGTTCGTCCCAGCAGTGAGCAAGGAATCGAGCTCCTTCTTGTTCTTTGCAGTCCTATGATTGTATTCGCTCACTTTTCTCTTTCTGATAGGTGAATCCCATTTCTTGCCGATGATGACTCCTTTTCAATATTGCATTTCTAAAAAATGACTTTCGGGTGCCATCTCTTCTTCCTCGATGACCACTTTCTTCTTTCCTTTTGCTCCTGCTACAGATACCTTCTTGGGTGCCATTTTTACCTTGCAAATATCTCCTCTTTAACTCTGAAACTTGCGAATCAAACCCTAGCTCGATTCAATGGAGCCCTAGGTGGAAACTTTGTGCCCTAACTCCTCTCTGTCTCTTTACTTCACTCAAACCCTTCACCATCAGGGACGCAACTTTCTTTTTGCACATATCTATTTGTCACGCTTGGTTTCACACCCTTCACACCTTAACCCGATCACTTAGCTCTTTTCTCAAATTCTCTTAGTCACAATAATAAAAATGAATCTGCATCCCATCCTTATATATATTTCAAATATTGATACATTTATTGCTCCTTAACCTACCAAATATCCTCTCATTTATTGACCAAATTCATTTGTTCCATACGGTACATCTTCGCACCCCAGCTATAACCTTCTAGCACACCTTCCTACACTCCGGTCATAGACTTCTCTTCAGTGCATGCCATTGTGCTCAAGTTCCTCATCACTGTACCTTCTTCTGCTAGTTATCATGGCCTCTGCTTACCTTGCGTTATACTATCCTTTCATTCATCTCCATCCTTGGTCAATTTTGAGAAGTAATCTTCTTTTAACTTAAAGCACACCCGTAGCAGCTTATTCCTTTCACCTTTCAATTCCCATAGTCTTTTACTTGGATAACTACAACCACCCCACACTAAAGGTATGTGCAGTCCTCTGTGTATAAACATTCTGTATATAGTAATTAGCTTCATGCGCGCAAGTGCGCTTATTACACAAAAACAACAACTAAATTGACAAAATATAGCGACAATGAAAGAAATACATTAAGGAAATACAAAATTGAAAACCTAATCTAAATGACAATACTACCTTATTACAAACACCAAGAAGACGTATTTATAGTAGGGCTACAACCTACTCCCATTAAAGTAACTGGGTAACCATGTCCCATCAAGTGCTTCTAACTGGAAAGCACATGATTCAAGTATGTAAGTGATGACATACGACCCCAACCAATGTAATTTGAGATTGCCTAGATGTCGTTAGAACTTAGAGTCATAAAGAAGTACCATATGTCCAATCTCAAACTTCTTATCCCTTATGTTTCTGTCATGTCATGCTTTCTGCCTAGATTTTTCCTGCTTTTGACTCCATCGTGCTATGACTCATCACTCATCCAGTTAAATCATCTTCTCTATACGCTCTTCTAAAGCATGTTCATCAGCTAGATCTCTAGCACGTGCAATGCAAAAAGAAGGTAACATAAATTCTATAGGGAGAATGACCTCTGCACCAAAGACCAACTAAAACAGTATGGCTTTGTTCAATCTCTTGTAAGTTGTTTTATATGCCCAAAGAACAATTGACACTTTGTCATCTCAATCCTTTCTTCCAACATCACAATTTTTTGTCAATGTCTGGCTCAATATCTTGTTGAAAGCCTTAGCAATTCCATTTTCATGAGGATAGTAGGGTGTATTTTTATGGTGTGCCACCATAAACTCATCTAATAGAATCCTAATTGTCTCATTCAAAAAGTGTGTACCCCTATCACTTGTTAAGCTTAAAGGACATCCATATCTTGTAATAACATTCTCCCATAAAAACCTAGCTAATGTAGCTTCTATACAGTCCTTCGTAGGTGTTTCTTCTACCCACCGTGTGAGATAATCTATGCAAGTAATGATATAGCGCAACCCATTCATGCTTGTGGCTGGCAAAATAGGTCCTACAAAGTCAATGGTCCATTTCTCAAATGGTTCAGCACTAGTAATTGGTCTCAAAGGCATCTCATCTCTTTGCCCTAGTTTTTCTAGGTGCTGACAATGATCACACACCTTACAATATTCTTTATTGTCTTTATACAATGTCTCCCACCATAATCCAGCAAGTAGGAACTTCTGGGTAGTCACATCACCTGCATAATGGCCTCTTGTAATACCACCATGAGCTTCTTCCATAATATACTTGCGCTCATGCTCTAATACACAATGGCATAATACTTCATCTCTACCTAATTTGTAGAGGTCAGCACTGATTAACATAAATGGTGTCATGTGTATAGCAAGATGTTTCTTTTCGAATGCCTTCATTCCTTCTGGTGCCATACCAGTTTGTAGAAAGACAGTAATGTCTTCTAATTCTGATGGCACACGTTGTAACCTATATAGTTGTGCATCTGGCATGGTTTCTTCAATTGTTTGTGCTTCTTCTCCTGAGTTAATTCTAGACAAGTGGTCTGGTCCAGAATTGCTTTTCCCTAGCTTCACCACAACTATGAAGTTAAAATCTTAAAATAGGAGTACCCATCTGCATATGTGCCCTTGTAAGATGGACTTGTTTGCCAAGTACTTCAATGCCATGTGATATTTATAAAACACAAATGGTGTTGCTTACAAGTACTATCAAAACTTGTGCAATGCATAGATCATTGATAAAGCTTCACACTCTATAGTTGTATAATTCTATTCAGCATGAGTTAGCTTCCTACTAACAAAACAAATTGGATGGTTGACAATACCTTCTCCAGGTTGAGATAACACAACACCAATGTCCATGCCAGAGGCATCTAAATGCACATGAAATGGTTTATCCCATGAGGAAAAGCATAGAATGGTTGCGGCAGTAAGTTTTTCTTTTAATATCTCAAACGCGCGTTGTTGCAGTTCTCCCCAATAAAATTTACCTTTCCCCTTTAGTAACTCTTCCAATGGTGTAGCAATTTTGGCATACCCTTTGATGAACTTTCTATAATATCCTATATGATCTAAAAATCCACGCACCTCACTTTGACTAGTAGGCGCTTCTAGGCCTAGAATGACTGCAACCTTAGATGGATCAACCAACAAACATTCCTTGCAAATTATATGTCTTAACAATATTCCAAATGGTGTAGAAAATATGCACTTCTTGATGTTCAAAGAGATACTCAACTATCTACACCATTCAAACATTAAGCGCAGATTGTCACAATGATCTTTCACAAGCTCATATATTGTCCAGTCATCTAGGTAGACCTATAAGAAGTTGTGAATAAAATATTTGAATGCCTGCACAAATATGCGTGAGAATACAATAGGTGTTTTTTTCAATCCAAGAGGCAGTATAGGAAAAATTGCCTCATTCAATAGTAAATGTTGTCTTTTCTTGATCCTCCTGAGCAATCCCAACACGATGATACCCAGAAAACCTATCTGTAAAAGAATATATTTCACGGCCTGCCACTCTTTCCAGTATTTCCTCCGTAAATGTCATAGGGAATGGGTTTATTACATAGGCAGCATTTAGCTCCCTGTAGTCCACACATATTCTAATTCATCCATCCTTCTTGATACTGATCACCATTGGGCTAATCCATTCTAACTCATTAATGGGATTGATGATCCCAGAGTTCAACATTTTATCAATTTCTTCTTTTAGCTTATCACACAAATTAGGATTCATTCTATAAGGTAGCTTCCTAACTAGTCATGCACCTTCCTTAAGTTTTATCTTCATTTCCCCAATTGATTCATGGATGCCTTTAAGTTCATGATACCCTCAAGGGAATAAGTCCTGATAATCCCTGAGTAACTCAACGATCTTTGCTACCTCCAAGTTTGACCGATAGTCTCCAATGATGGCCTCTTTAGGCTCGGCCTCCGAACCTATATTCACCTTCTTTTCCTTCATGGGTTCATGATATGCGTGTGTATCCTTTTCTACACTATCCAAGACCTCACACACCCCTTACGAATGTTTAGTATCTAGGTTCTCAACTTCCTCATTATCTACGATGTAAATCATCTTTCCCTTCTCTTTCTCAAGGCAAGTGAGTTCAAGTAGTATGGATTCAATTTCTTCTTCCTTTTCAAAACACGCTTCGGACTCTATCTCACCAAATAATTCTTGAATATGATCTTCTTCTTTTGCACTATCTCCCATAGTTAAGCACTTGATAAATTTTAATGTCTCTTCTATTGGAGGTTGGGAAGAAAAGTAGTCAAAGGTCTGGATCATTCTTGCAATCAAATTTTCTCATTTCCCAGTCTCTTGATGTAGTTCTATGTATACATACCAGGTGTGTGCACATCCTTGTAGCGTAGAGTATAATTTATGCACCTAGAGTGAAGGTGGTAATGCTTCCTGTTCTACTGTAAAGAGTGTCTCACACTACTAAATGTGATGCTGAACATGTTGACCACCATGATAAGTGCATATCTATGTAGGTGTATTGTTCCTTACAAACTTAATAGATAGGGTGATTCCAATCTCTTCCCATTCTATAATATTATCTATGTGGACTACCCACCAGTGCGTTGTTGTCTTGCATAAGGTATATACTAACATATATCTTCTCTTAATTTGATATGTCCATTGTGTTTCCATGGTCTTCAAAAATACAGGAAGATCTTCTACTCCTGTATACCAAGGTACTGTGCTACCTATCTGTCAAGCCGAATGAATTCCATTCTTGCATGCAACCACACTTTTCACCTTGTGCCCTACTAATTCATATGTACCATGAGCCCAATCATCACAATCAATACTCATAGTATCACTAATAGAATGATAATCCTCCCACTATAGAATGCCTTATTTTGATGGCTCATTGACCTCTGGGTCCTGAATAGTGTGTACATAGATTATGTTTAAGTCCTCCTCACTTAGAGGCTCAACATATGGTGTAGAATTCCCATCTGTCAAAGGTATCATAGCCCTTTCCTCCTTGTTCTCAAATTTGATATACCCCTTATTGAATCTCAAGTCAGCATTATTCGCATAACACCAAGGGTGTCCAAGCAGGGCTAGAAAATTGTCTACTTCTGTAAGTGCTAATACCTCAAAATCCCCAGTGAACTGGCCCCTTGTATGGTTATAGATACATCCTTCAAAACTCCTATGGGAGTGACCTTAGTCCTATTTACCATAAACAACACATTAGATGATGGCTGCAATAGAGGCCTCCCCATTTGTACCCATGCATCTAATGTAAGAACATTTACTTCCGCACTTGTGTCAATCAATATGTTGCTCGACAGCCATCCATCCACAATAGCATTCAGAGTAATTTCCTTATCATAGTCAATGCTATCAGAGGGAAGATTTACATGGAGGATTTGTCATTTGATCTCAATACTTGTGCATGGAGTGTTCCCTTTTAACCAACTTCCTAATAAGCAAATAATGTTCTCCTAGTGCAACATTTTACACACTTCTCTCAGATCATCGATATCATTTTGTACTGTCTCTGATGTTTCCTTTTAGTCCTTAAGGTATTGTATCTCACCCTAAAGAGTCCTTAGCACTTCCATGGTATCCTGGTAAACCTCCTTCTGATGAGTAGGATTTGGGTACCTTGCATGCAAAACCTCCTCCTTGGTGATCGTAGGCTTCTGGTGCAATGCCTCTCTTGCGTGCATCGCTTCATCTCGTGTAGTAATCTTCACTATCAATGCCTCAGGTCCTTCTGCTACCTTGGGCATCCATTGATCTTCTACCATGTGCTGGATTCTAACCATCCCGACACCTTTTCTTTCTTTCTTATGATGCTTAATCAGATGCTCATATAAGTTTGAGCACTCTTCATAGCTATGGTTCTTTCCACAAAAAGAACATGCAATATCATGAGGACATTCACGCCTATAGTGGTCATGATATCCGCACATATAACATGTTCCGCGAGGGAACTCACCTCTTCCTCCACCATGGCCTTGTCCTCCATATCCTCCACGATATCCATGTCCCCTTTCATGACCTCCTTCAAAACATCCCTCATTGTTTTTATAGCAAGTTTGATTTTGATCCTGATCCTGGTGCTCATTCTTACCCTTAGATTTATCTGTTACACTTGTCTATCATACCCCAATGTCTATAGCATCCTGGATCTAACCAATCAACTAACAATCCTCAGTATCATGGGTTGTGGACTTGTAAATCTTGTAAAATCAAGATACATTCTTCCTTATTACGCGTTATAACAAAGGAAATTGACTAGCATCATGATTCAAATGACAGATCTCACAATCCAATAATAATGAGTGTATAGATCTATGAGGGAAACTATCCTTGGTGTGACCTTCCACTTCACAATCTATACACCAAATTCCTGAGCATGTTTCATGGGATAAATTTGCTGATATCTTGTCTAACTACTTTTTCATAGTTGCAATCTGTGCCTCTAAGAATTGACTAACGCCAGTGTCAATGCTCCCGACTACCTTAGCATGCAAAGTTTCTTCCAGTGCTTTGCGTGGATCAGTGTATGTCTTATGTGACAACGCCCTTTTAAATTATGTAATCAATCCTCCAACAAACCATTGTGAATGTTGGCTTGTATGAAAATCATAAGATAACTTAGATAGAAGTGTCTTAAAATGGGCATCATACTCACGTACACTCTTAGTAATGCCTTGCTTGATATCCTTAAGCACACTTATACTCTTCTGCTTAAACTTAGGGATATGGAACTCTTTCAAGAAAGCATCCTTCAATGCTGCATAATCCACAAAAATTTGATCAGGGTCAAACTTCCTATACTAGTTATGTGCATGTCCCTATAATGTAGTAGCAAAATTGACTTGCCTTTCACTTAGAAGTCGTGATCCCTTTAGCGCGCCACAAGATTTCACACATATGCACATGTTCGGCATCATCCTCTATGCCTCCATACTCTGGAAGATGAAGAGACATCTCCATATAAATATTTTGTTGTTGCTGCGGACCTTGACCACCTTATCCAAAACCTCTTGTGTTCCCTCTGTCTCCAGAACCACCAGATCCACCAAAAATAGAACCACCTATACCTCCTGATCCTCCACCTATAGCCGGAATAGGCCTCGTAGATGTACTCCCCTATGCTCCGATAGTATTACTATACTGAACCCCTACATTCTGTGAGGTAGTTCCACTTCCAGAGGTGAATCCAACATTCTGCGCGCTCACATTCTATACGGATGATGCACCTAAGAATGTTCCTCCAAATATCATTGAAGTCATCTGTCCTGCCATTGATGTACTTTCTCCCTGACTTACTCCTGCTCTCCTACTTCCCAAGTTAGCTTGTTGGTTACTTGTCGTATGAGATACTGGAAAACCATGTGCAAGGGCTAGGTCACCAGGTGGATTAAGACGCACACCCGCATCCCAGGTAGTCTCTACTGGCACACTTTTGTGTGAGGCCGAGGGGGATCTCTGTCATGTTTTCCAAGATGGGGGATTTCATGATTCTCTGGCTCCACATCTTCTACGTAAGCTGCAAATCCTTCACGAGCCATAGCTCTCCTCAATGTCATACTTTCTACAACGGAACGATGCTTCTCTATCTCCCTCTCACGCGCCTCATTATACTTAAGCCACCTTTCCTCTCTCTGCCTCTATGCCGCTAGGTCTACCATCTTTCACCAAACATGTTCCTACCCTCTCGCGTGGCGAAATTTAGTTAGCCATCAGTTTACTCTCCATGTTCAAATTTACCATCAAGATCTTGATCGCTAGTGGAATACCCTACAAATATGCTCCTCTTAGATACTGTAAACACTGTAATTCAACTACCTTTAGGAAATAATACGTTGAAATTGAATATTCTAGAATATAACTGATTAGAACACCACGAAACCGCATATCCATAGTGTGAGTCTAGATCAAATCAACATCATAAAGGGCCTGAAATTCTTCCTATGTCTAGACAAGTGTGTGATACCTATAATTCCACTGAGATGCATAAGCAGTAAACCACTCGTATAGTTCTACTGGAAATATAGCAATAAAAGCTCTCATATAGGTTGTCATACAAATTCTGTTCTACCCAAGTGTGTGTGTTAAACTCAGAATGACTACTGAATCGCTGTGTACTTTCTTCCTCTAGATCATGTATCCACTCCTCAATACTTTCTAGAGTTAAACGATACGTCTTCATCGCGAACCATCCTAAAAACAACTAAAAAAGAGGTCTCGGCAACTGAACCAATGATGCAACCTAGAATTTACCAGATAACACCCTAGTCACGTTGGCACATCACTCAACCTAGACTGATCACTCACCTGAAGCATGTAAAGGTACCAGGTCCCTCTTTAGGGTTGTTATAGTAGGATGTTAGCGTGATGAAGAAATAAACATATAGATCCATAACTAATCCATCATTCTACAATGCATGCTACATTTAGATCTATATAAGAACAATCTTAAACAATAATCATGATTGAATCAATAACATGCACTACTCAATTACACATACGAATGACACTTAGATTCAGCCAATAGCTTCCATCTATTGATAAAAACATAAGTTTCTTACAATAATGTCAATATATACCTATACACGCATGGATCTGATACAATAATTCAATCATATGTGTATATCTTTATACCTTCATACCTCCCTCACACATATATCTCTCTATGTATATGTATATATATTACTATGTACTTCACATCATAAATAGGGTGGGGACTTTCCCTTCACCACTTATTTAATCCAAAAATAGGTTGCATGCTATTAATAGCCATGTGCCGTTTACAGTCATAGCCACACATGCAAGGGTGCTATCTATAGACCTCTTGCAGTTAATTGAAGTGACATTCCTATTCTTATCTCGTCTCCATGCAAAACACTTGATCTGATCCTCTAAAGATAGACAATGTGAGGTGTGTACTTCTTTGCATCATTGGTGTGTTCCGCACGCCATCTTCTAATAATAGGTTGTCACGCTCAAAATCAGCTAAGTCCCAAAATATGAACTTGATCTTCACACACGGGTCCTTCATGTCCCTCCGCGCCCTTAATCCTGGCTTTCTCTTCCGCATAGACTTCTTGTGTGTTCTTTAAAAAGTATTCTCTAATCAACAAGTACAATTAATAGATTTCTTATTTATTCATATCTTACAATCTTGTTCTTTAACAAGTATTCTCTAATCAACAAGTACAATTAATAGATTTCTTATTTATTCATATCTCAAAATAAATTACATTAGTCTCATGCACAAATATAAATTATTTCTATTCTCTATATCTTATCTATCTCTCTTCTAGGCACACACATATTTTATCTCCGATCATACATCTATTCCTTCGTGCAACACTCTTCTTGAGTAATGCAACTTCCATATTATGGATTTCGGGAAACCTTGTATCCATGCCTCAATAATGTTGTTAGAACTTTCATTTATAGATTCGCTTTTGACTAAGATTTCTCCGTCATAATTTGGTTCAAATTATCTCTTGATATTGGAACACTAATTAAGAGCATATACCCCTTATATATCATTGAAATACTCTTCTTCAGCATTCAATTTGTGACTTCTTCTTCTTCTAAATTCAACGTGCCATTATAATTGAAAAACCATTCTAAGGTTAGAATGGCATTCTATCTGGGTTTTAAAGCAAAATTCTCCACAACTTCAAAATTGACCATATTTTTTAATCCCATGAAGTTGAGTTATATGTTCTTTAGTGCTCCTATAGGTTATTTTGATGAACCATCTATTAATCCAATGTAATAGCTAGAGGGCTCCAAGGGAGGTCTTCCTAACTTCTCCCAGGTAGTTTTTGACATCATATTTACATCTACACTGAGATCAAGAAGTACTTTGGTAATGGTAGTATCGAATATGTCAACATCTAAGTATATGGCAGATTTACGCCATGTTCATTGTGTTCGGAAGACATTTCTCCTTTTTTTTATGTCCAACTTCAATCCTCTAGACATGACAATTCTTATCTTCCTTACTCCAATATTTTCTATATTGTTTCAGCTTATCTACAAGGCCGCATTTGATGGTTAATCTTGTTATCTCTTTAAGAGAAATAATTTCATCTTCCATAAAGAGTTTTTTTCTTCTTCTTTGGATTGTGCCTTCTTAACTACTTCCTTACTTTTTGCACTTCTTTATCATGGAGGTCTGACCTGATTTCCTTAAACTCTCATTCTTCATTACTAGAGGAATCTTCCTCAGGAGGTAGCCTAGTTATCTTCTTCTATATAGGTGTGGGTTTATTTATGGTTTCACTTTTAGTTGTCACTACAACTCTATATTTTTGTTCTTCATGGTCCTTACTTGATTTAGAAGATTTTCTTTTGGAATAGTTTTCTTTGGCCTTTTATTTCTTCTTTTCTTCTTTTGGTTTGTTTCTTGAGATAGATGCTTTCTCCTTGTCTTCTCGTGTTTCTTCATCATCCCACGGTATCTAAGTAAAATGTTGGAAGTTTTTATGGGCATCTCTTCTTAATGCTTCTATTTTTGTACTTCCATTTCTATAAAATTGAGCATCTTTTGAAAAACTAAATGAGTCATGTCCTCATTCATGGAAGAAACCGAAAGGGTCAAGTTCTTTATAATTTTTGGATAAATAATTTTCTCGTCCGCAATTTTAATAGTGCATGGGTATTTTATCTTGGTAGCCAACCCCTGGATTTTTTTGGTTGTCTCTTCCTTGTTATCCGTGATACCCTTGATATCCTCTTCCTCCTTGATAATTATTAAACCCACCTCTAAATATGCCTCTATAACCTCCCATATATCCTTTGCAGTATCCTACACCATTGTATCCTTGATAGATATGGTTGTAGTTATTTCTTTGGTAACCACCTCCAAAGTGAGGTTGTCCTCCTTGCTAGTTTTGATATTGTGGAGTAGTAATTACTAGATGTGAAGGTGGTGGGTTAAGTGTGGGTGTTGGTTATTGATGTGAAGTTATGGGGGTAGGCCATGTGTTCTTTCTAGCTTCCATAACCCTTCGGGTTTTATACCCCTTTTAATTCTTCAAGTGTATCTACGAAAGGGCAGGTATGGTGGTAATGATTATAAGAGCCACAAGTTATGCAATAAATTAATTGATTGGTAGGTGGAGCTACTTCTAACAAGGGGCAAGTATCTTGAGTATTCTTATCCCATAACCTGTAAATTTTGCACCAAGTTATTTTTGTTGTGGGTATGGTACTAGAGGAAGCTTTTTGTGATGAGTGTTTTTATGGAAGCCACAACTCTCTTTGCCTTCTCTAAGTAAGGAAAATCTATTTTACTGTGTCTTTCTACACAGCACACCATAAACCAAATTTTAGGTCTAATTTTATATCTTGGTGGTGAACTATTTCTGAGATCCTATTTTCTTTGAAATTCTTGTTGGAGTTTTAGTTTAGCTAACTCTAACTGTACTCGTTCCAGTTTTATATTAAGTGGAGTCTCTCCTTATATTTGCCAAGGTTGGGCCTCTAACGTAATAGCCATCTCTATTGCCTCTGAGATGGTTTTGAAGGGTTGTCCATCCAAAGATGCTCTAATGTACAGTAGAAGTCTTGAAGTAAACCACTAAATGTGTTTCTTGTTTGTGAGAGGTTCCTCCAACATTTTGGTCACATTTTTAAAAAAATTGGCTAAATTATTTGACGGTTTCATCTTCTCTCTAAACAAGTTCTCTCATTTTGCTAACTCCCTCTGAAGGTACCTCTGGAAAGTAAAAAAAATTCTTAAATTCCTTTTCAATTTCATCCCAATATTTAAATCCATATGCGTTCATTTTCATGTACCATCCTAGGGTATCCTCTCTTAGATTTCCTATGAAGTTATAAAAAAATTCAATGTTGTCTGTGATATTGTTACTCTTCCAATATGAATCCAAGATTAATAAGTTCTCAACGTCTTTGGTGTATTTTCCAAACATAGGTAGCTTAATATTTTGAACCATATTTTTAGTTGACTAGGGATTTATTTGATTAGCTGATTGTTGCTTCAAGAGATTTACTTTCTTAGATTGGTTATGGGATTTTTTCAAGATAATTTTCCTCCCTTTGTCTCTGTATAGTTAAATATCAAAGTATAAATCTCCTAATAGTTCTCTGAACTCTCTTACAATTTCTTCTCTTTTTACTTTATTCTTTTAATTGTTGACATCTTTCCGTCAAACTTTCTCCTCTTTCTATCTTTTGAATAGGTGTGCTAAGAAACACATGGAATGGCGACCAATCTGAGGGTGTCATATCCTTTGGGCTCGTGTGGTGGTTGGGGGATGCATATTTTATTGATGTATTTTCGTAATCATTTTATTTAACAAATAGCTTCCTACCTTTCACATTTCTTAATCTATATTTTTCTTCTAATCATTCATTATTTCTTCTTTTTTCTTTCTTCTTCTTTATCTTGTTTCTATGAACTACTTTCTCCTTCATACTTTTCTTCTATTATGTTTATCTTTTCTCCAAATTCTTTAGTTAATTCCTTCATACCAATTACTTCTTCTTCCTCTTCACTTTTTTCTTTAATTAGTAATGGGACTTCTTTTTCCTTCTCTTCCTAATTTTATGCTCATATTACCCTCTTAAAATTCATTTCTAAACCGCCTATTAACTGTTGTAAATCTCTCATTAGGATACCTTGCTTTGATATCAATTGTTGAATTGGATTTTCTATGGAATATCTTTCCACAAGGTTCCGTGGGGTAACCAAAACAGTTATGTCTTCGCCTGATGTAGGAATTATAGCAAGACTCTGAGTGTCTTCATGCATCTCTGAGGTAGTAAATTGTTGGCCTCCACTTGAAGTGGGTTTTTCTTTTTGTCTTCTAAGTTTTGTTCAATTTCTCTTTTCTTTCGTTTAGCTTCTTTTCCCTTTCCTCCCTTTCTAACCTTTGTTTTTCTATATTTTTCTCTAACTCCTTCTCTGCAACTATCATGGCTCTCTCCTCCTTCCTCCTCGTCGTGATTTATTTTTTTTTAAATAATAATTCACCTAATTGTATTAATCTCTTCTTTGTCAACTATGTAAATTTTATGATTTCTTTTCTTTTCTTCATATCGTCCTATTTCTGCTATCCCAACCATCACCCAATTATTTTTTTCAGTTACGTCTCTTTGATTTCCCCCTTCACGTATGCCATCCCACGGTGCTTGTCCCCTAAAGAAACTTCTCCACGCTTCTAATTAATCCCTTTTCTACCAGCAAAACTTTAATTAAAATTGGAATTTGTTTGAGAAATATGCCTCTTTCCTCACTTAAAAAATAACTTATGATATAATCATAGTTAGTCCAACCTTATATGGCCCAAATAATTATATAATAGTCTAATGTGGTCTCGAACCAATTATTAATTGCTCTGGTCTAGTGTTCATCAAGGTTTCTGAATATATTTAACTTCCCTTGAGTCCACACAAAAGTTATATTCAAATGTAAATGTCACCACTTTGTTATTTTAGCGTGTGTCAATATGCAAGGCCACAATAAATGTGGGAACTGAGACCAAAATTCTTCTCTGTAATCTCCTAATATGTCTTCCTCACTTTCTTTATATGATGTTGTGAGTCTCTTTTATTATCCTTTAACAAATATATTGATTTGATTTTCCCACCAATCCTCAATCTCTGTCAGTGTTGATTTCTAATACATTGGTGGTGAGATTTTTTCAGACATCCAACTAACAAAAATAAGCTAGGAAAAGACACCAAAGGTTGCTCAAAACACAACATTCAGGGGCCATATGTGTCGAGATCCAGGTCATTTGCAAGCTGCTTATCAACAAGGTAGAAAGAATGGATGGAGAAAGAGTCTGTTGAATAATGGAGGATGGAACAAATCCTCTACAATCCAAGCTCACAATACTAAACACAAGTGCTATCCTAGTGAGGCTCACCCATCAAATCCAGGGAATGATTCTAAGAGACAAGCCAATAAGGCCCCCTTGATTTGGAAAAGAGAAATTAGGACAATGGTAGGCAGTGTGAGAAGGGGTCATGTATCTGATAATTCAGACAAATTGGATTTAGATCAAGAACATAATATTGATCCTTCTAATAATCTAATGATGGTGGTAACTTTTGATCAAAGCAATTGGCAATATATCAAGAAAGAAAGGGCAAAAAGGGACATTTTGCCAATCTTCTAGAATACAACTCTTCTAATGAAGAGGAGTAACTGTAAGGGGTATTTCTATTATAGTGCAGTAGCGTTTATGCATGTTGGGTTGGTATTGTTTATCTTTCTAAAATGGTTGTACTCTGGTTCATAGCTTTAGTCAAAAGCATTCACTTATCAGAAAATAAAAAATAAAGGACCAAGCATTAAGCATTAGCTATCACCACCTGAGGTTGCATCCATCAAAGCATCTGAGCTCCATTACATCCATCTAGAACCATCACAAGGGACATAAGGGCTAGTTATTCTGCATACACTTCATAGGAGGGAAGTTCATTCTATTCCATGCACACATGTACTACATTCTACATCTAGCTACTTATTCGCTATCCACATGTGATTGACATAAGAGTGACCTAGGGAAAAATTCCACACACACACACACATTGAACTACATTGGGTCTGAAATGTAATGCAACGCTCATTTGTAAGTACATCATTGTGGTAAATGAGGACAGTCTGAACCCTCATTCTGCATCTTTCTTTTTTAGGATTTTATGTCTATTTGAGGGTTATGTAAGTCTATGTTTCATTGCAGGTTTTCGACAACTCTAGTGATCACTGTGAAAATTCATAGCAACAAAAAACGAGCATTAACGATTATTTTGTGACCCTAAGATTTTGGGTTTCTGAGCATTTCCACAAACCCAGGCACCCGAAATCAATTCTAGGGTGCCTACGGGCGCCCCTGTCCCTCTCCAGGGACCCCAGTCCATCCTCCTCCTCTAGATCTACAATTTTTTCATCTCTAATGCAATGGTCAATACTTTGCATTCCTTTGTTTTCCAGCTCTATACACTTTCCAGAACTCAGTGAATCATCTTACCCTTCTTTTCACATTAGGGTTTTATTATTTATTGCTTATTTTGATTTTGTATATTTATGTATTTCATTGCATAATTTATTTATTTCTACTATAATATCATATTAGGATCTTATTTACATATTTAGCTTAATCATTTTGGTGAATCTCTTGCTTGATTCCACCTTATTTCTATGGGTTTCCTCTTATTCCCATCACCCATAGTAGTAGATTTGGGTCTCTTCAACATCTTGAGCTTCCCTCATCATCCCGTAGGGTCCATGAATCAATAGTTGAATAATCTAAATAAATAGCTAAAACCAAAAATCCCTTTGCTAACTCTCGCAATGTTCCTCTTAACGAAATATAAGCATCTAATAGAGAAAATTCATATGATGAGGATACTACTGTCGATTAAGACCAATTAAACACGTTCACCGATTTTTGACAGGGTTTGTGTAATAATCTCACTCATCTTCCGCATATTTGGCATGCTTTGGTTACTACTAAAACTACCCATGATGTAGCCTTAACTCCTCTTATTGCTAATTTTTCAGCTCCCATGGTCTCCACTCAGCTTCTCACTCCAATTTCCATTCCTACCACTACGGCCCTTATCATCCCACCTAATACTCCCAATGCAAAACATGGCTCCTCTTTGAATACTCTTGATTAAACTTCTTTATATAAAGATTTGTAGACATAAATTCTCTAGCTACAGCTTGCCACTTCTCGTGCATCCTCGTCTCTTGATTTCACTTCACTTCTTCATACTCCTTTTTCACCTACCATTTCCACCTATTCATCACCATTTAATTTCATTTCTCCCAAGTTACCTATCTTCAAAGGACAAGGTGACCCACAAGAGAATCTTCACACTTTCCATGTAGCATGTCCCGATTATGCAAATGATCACACTCTCCTAGCAAATCTCTTTCGTCGTAGTCTCTAAGAGTATGCGATGTGTTGGTTCATGACCTCCCGTTCACTCAGTAACATATTTTAGACATGTGGCTGATGTCGTGCAACTCATACAACTTAGGCAAAGATCTAACAAACACTTAGCAGACTATGTTTTGTGATACAAAAGTAACCTAGCTAAGATGTCAAATGTGCTTGCGGACTTTGAGCTTCAGGTTTTATTCATTCAAAGTCTATTACAACCTCTCTAGGAGAGCATTCTCTTTTAGACATCTCCCTCATGTGATCAACTATGTCATACTCTTAAGATTTGAGAAACTAAGCTCTTATTTGCATGAAAGCTTAAATATCAAGATAAAACATAATTTTCTACGCATTTTCCAAGTAAGTCAACATTTAAACCATCAACTACCTAACCAACTGATACAAAAATTACTATCAATGTAACAATCACTTTTTGATTCATCAAAACTAGGGATTTTTTTTTTAATTACTCATTTAGTACAATTAATTCTTTACTTAATTAAACATACAACAATTTAAAACATCATACAAAAGATTACCATCTCTTAACTTCTTTTAGGAAAGCATCATTTACAACAACTAATTTAAACAAGCATTACTTAATGTTCAAAATCTAATCAGATAATATATGATAATCATGTGCAACTGTAAGGATATACAAATCCTACTTGACCCCCCTCTAACACTCCTTGCATACCAATACACCCAGTGTATCATTTGGTTAAACCTTATTACAGGATGATAGAACTTGTGATGTGTTCTTAGAGTCCTTCCGAAAGATACCACCATAACCATTAGCTAAATGTCAACACTACAACAAAAAAAATTGGTGAATAGACAATGCATTCAGTTACATGCATTATTTTGGTCATAATTATTTGGCGTTGCGCTACCAAGCCGGATTTCAAGACTGCACATATGCCTATGGAACATGTGTTCCCTTCACCCCACAACCATTCTAGTCATATTCATCAAGATTTATTTTAGTTGTTTAAGTTATTGAGTTCAAGATTACCTTTCATTAAGTAATCATTAATTTATAAATTCAATCACTGAAGTTTCGAATATCATGGCTAGATAACTATGTCCCATGAATTATGACAATACCACCTAAGTTTTCCTATGAGGATGGTTTCGTTCACGTAATGCCTCGCATCATTACACGTTCGATACCTTTTCTGTAGCCAACCTTTTCTGTTATGGTCAAGGTCCTTGTGATACAGATTTCACTCCCTGAATTCTAAACTTCATTATTAATACAACATGATATGAAATCATCACTTATAACTAGTACTAGTTACTTAATCTCTCTTAACTCACTTATGAAAAATATATCCATCACTACTTTCTAATGTCTCGTCATATTATGTAGACTGCAATGTAGTCTTTGAGTGTAGAGGTGTTGGTTTAAATGGAAACACATATTAACCCTTAGAGTACAATTCTGCCAACCACGGCAACAACGATACACTATTAACATAATTCATATAAGTTGAATTATAGTATCTGATCTTCTAAAGGACATTAAGAACAATTCACCTCTTATTATTATCTTAATGTCTTTCCTCTATATAAATTGTTTAGTATTACTGATTTTGTTTTATTTACTCACTCCTTTTATTCTAAATCAACTTTGTTGTAACAAAGAACATGAAGACTATAGAGTGAATCATGCCACTTCAAATTTAGAGGAAAAGTACCTTTGACATACTTGTCTTGATTAATTACCATGATATATTACAACATACTATTTGGATAAACACTTTTAGTATACGAAACATCTTGCAACAAAGTAACTCTTCACATTTATACCAACCCAAGTAAATTACTTAACTGCGATACTATCTATTTATCACATTCATAATGATATAATTATGTTCTTAATTTATATTACAATCAGTAATTCCAAACAATTCATAAGTGACCATGAAAGGTGGTCATTTACACAATAGGCTCAATTACTTTAAAGTTTTTTCATATAACACCGTAACTCTAAACCAGCTAATAACTTTATTCACATAGCCAAGGAGAGACTAACAAAAGAGTCAAGTATATTAAACCCAATAACCTTCATAATTACAACCAAGTCTTAACTTAAAAATCACATTTAAATACATTCTTATCATTCATGAGTCATGGTACAAATAATAAATGAAAATCATCCTTTCCTTAATCGTCTCGAATTCCTTTCACCTCTGCAATTTAAAATGATATGTAAAAAGACATGTATGGTTAGGTCTACTTGAATTGGAATGAAATCACATTCCTTTATTTTCTAGTTACCTTTTTTTGAAATAATGAAATATCTACTTTTTAATAAGATCAAATATTTTGTAATACCTCCATGCTCATTAAAACAATGACCTTATAAAATCAAACAGATTCATGTAGCAACATATACTTTGAGTCAATCACTTGAAGACATAACTTAAAATTCATTCAGAATGTGCAACACACTTTTCCTTTTTAAAATAATCAGGTTGGACAAGACAACTACATTCCAAATTGCATATACATCAATCATCCAGGCTGCTCTATAAAAGAAAACAACAAGGAAGAACAAGTTATTATAGACTCAAACTATCTGCTGGAGCCTAAGGCACCTCTTCTAAGGTTAGGCTGCAACCACTTATTCTTATTAGTGTGTCATGAAAACATTAAATTCAACGATCCCACAGTCCTTAACAAATAGTTAATTTGTAATATACATCCTGGCTATATTTGTTTCACACCTATTTTTGGTTTTCTATTTCCTTAAAACTTAAAAGTGATAGACCATAGTTATTCCTAGGCATCCAATCCCTACTATTCAAATATAGTAACTACAATCCCTACCATTCAAACACGATTTAACCAATACTTGATTCCAAGATTGGATATGAACTAGGAAACTATTATAAATATTTTTGTTCACATAGTTATTCATGGTAAGAATAGCTGAGACTAAGCTCCCGAGTTTGGTTAGGTATATGCTAACTCGGTCGAGCTTCATTCGTGGCGAGTTACGTGACCGAGCTTTTTGGCGAGTTCTAAATAACTACCTCAACGAAACTGAGTTCAACCTCTGAGTGCTTCGTGACCAACTCGACGTGCCAAGCTCAACCACCGAGTCAGAGCCATTGACAGAGCAACCAACTCGTCGAGTTAATAGCGTCAAACCCAAATCAGTGCAAAGAATAATGATTTCACCCTAAGATCTAACTTTTCTTTCGCTAAAGACCAGAGATGGTTTTAGTTTTAAATTAGTTTGCTGTTCCCAACCCTGTTGAAGGAGGATACCCTGTTGGTTTCAGACCCTCCGAAGCTACCATTAAGGACTTAAGGCAGTGCTTAATAAGATTACGCCGTGACTAACTCAACAGATCCAGTTGAAAACTAGTGATGATTTCCCGAACACCCGCAACGAGTTACTCATTGAAAACGAGTCGAACCAGACTCCCAATCATTCAATACCTCTATCCAATATTAGAATAAAGTTACAGACCCAGAACCTACAGATAGTTTATTTTGAAACGATGCAAAACTAGAACTAAGAAATACGGTCTCGGATACCAAGGGAGATCTCCAACTTAAGAACTCTTTTTTTTAATCATACAAATAATCACATAGGTGACAGTGAAACCCCGTTTTAAAAAATCTACAGGATTGCATGCACCTAGCAAACATTCTCTTATTACCTAGTAGGTATTTTGTCACTTAAAAACGAAGTAACTAGGAAAAAGAAGTAAAGTGTCCCGTGCAAGGAATTTAGGAGACTTCTGAACTTTCTTCCTACAACTTCAAGCACGACGATTCCGATAATAACAGCGTCTTGATCTTCACCGAATTCTGAAAGTAAAAACACCGAAATCATTCAAACAACTCATAAACACAAACAAATAAAAACCCTTTTTATTCTATTCGGTTTCACAATACAAGAATACCCATCAAATCAGAAAGGCATGACTAAGAATAGCAGAGTCTATTGTTATCTTGGCCGTGAATAATCCATCTCAATCTCATGCAGAGCTCGAAGACCTCGAGTCACAACTCAAAAATAACCCATCGGCTTCCATGCAGCTTAGCTTCTGGGAGAAGCTCACTCTTCCCCAGACCTGACTATGCATTAAATGCAATTAAGTTTATCAGAGCCACGTAGTGGCCTAGAAACCATCGCCACCGCCATTCTTATTCCCCGAGTCCCCACTAAACTTAGCTGGGGTTTACTGAACCACTAAAACAATAATCAATTAATTAATCCCCTCGACTTGCATGGCTACGCAACCTTAGTCAAACTACAGTAATAATTTAGCCTTCATGACACAAGTTTATATCAACTAGCAATCGCACGTTGGGTGTGCGATGTTAATGCGGAAAGAGAAATAATGGTAAGTGGAAAAGGAAATTGTAACAGACAAAAAAGCACCGTGTACTCATCAAATTAAACGACGAAAATAAAGGCAAACAATGTGGATGCAACGAATTGTCCTTAAACAATGTTGGCGATAGAGTCAGTAGCACCATGCAGAAGATATTTTTCAACCTACAAATTTGCACAAAGCATGACTTTTTGGTCGACACAGAGAAAAACTATGTTCCAAGGAAACCGTAATCAACGTATCATGAGTCAATATGTCCGGTGGAATTGGCAATGGGAGAGTAAAGGGATTTCAACAATTGAAGGTTGTGGTTGTGCAGTTGATCATCAATTGCTAACAATACTCATACTTGGTAGGAAAATACATGATTTCTTTATTTTTTGTTTTGTTTTTCTTCTTTACATCAAACACTTTTACTCGTCTTTTTGCTCGCTCTCTTTTTTGCATCACATGCTACAGTTCAGGGTTCATGGATGGCCAACTTGTTTTCTATGGTCACCACGAATCCAAAAATATGAGCACATTCTGAAAACCATGTTCGGCTATGACCTAAAAGGAGTTTATTGCAAATCTATCTTCGACATTTTTCTGGGCGATGAAATCCTAAACACAGACGGGTCAGAGGGGGAGTGTGCTGTAAAGAGCATAAGCTCCCTTCTGCACTCCCTCGCCTTCAAAACTCACATCGTTCTCACCCTCCACATATCCATTAACAGTACACTGCTACTGCTGCTCGCCGACGCCTCTCGATGAACCTCGTCACTCCACCTTGAACATCTTCTTCTACATTTACCTTTACGTAACTTTGTATGTTCAGGTTGAGTAAGATTTGGGATGTTTGGAAATCAGATGGGTGGAGCTCACCATTAAACATGCCTTGAATGTCGCAATGCTCAGGTAATTTGCTTTGTTGCTCACTCTGACTTCTCTTTTTTTATTGTTCGGCTACGACCCAAAAGGAGTTTATTACAAATTCGTCTTTGACATTTGTCTTGGTGATGACATCCTGAAAATAGACGGGCCAGAGGGGAAGCGTGCCATAAAGAGCATGAGCTCCCTTCTGCACTCCCTCACCCTAAAAAACTCACATCATTTTCACTCTCCACCGATCCATTAATGGTACACTGCTTTTTTCACTTGCTGACACCTCTCGATCAACGTCTTCACTCCACCTTGATCAACTTCTTCTCTATTTATTTTTCCGCAACTGTGCATTTTCAGGTTGAGTCAGATTTGGGATGTTTGGAAATCAAACGGCTGGAGCTCACCATTAAACAGGCCTTGGATGCGACAGTGCTTATGTAATTTTCTTTGTTGCTCACTCTTCATTCTCTTTGCTTAAATTAATATTTTTTCCAGGTTCATCGCCCCTTCCGCCGTCTGGAAAAGCATGAGTTTTTAGGGCATGGGGTCCGAGGGGAAGCTCAAAGTGTCCATGAAAACCATCAATGCATTTACAATGCAACCAGGTGATGTATTTATTACCAATGAAAAGTTGCAAAAATGTAAATCCTAACCCAGTAGAGGCATCGTCATCGCTGGTTGCTCTTGAAAAGAACCTGTCGTTTAACTAACTTTATGTGTAAGTTCCTAAGTTCGTACCTAGAGTGCACAACATCCGACCCATTAAAATGAATACACACATTGAAAGGAGTGTGTTTGTGGACTTCACGTTGCTGCAACAGTTAGTGTCGTTGTTGGCATAGTTAGTCGAGAAAAAGAAAGATGTAGAACCCATGGTGGCCTCCACTTCTACTCCAAAACCCTAGACCGATGAATTAAGGAAAAATATTTTCAAGCAGGCACATGAAGAAAATGATTTATTTCTTATTTCGGGAAAGATTTAACTGTTAGAGGTCGCCACATGAAGGGAATATGCGAGTCCATACTTTGTCGACCGATTCATCTCTCTCATCGATGTCTCCTCAGTTGTCAGGTGGGGTGGACCGTTTCGTATGTGCAAACACCTTTCGGCATAATGGAGTTTTCATATTTCCAAGTTAAGTTTTTTTAGATTTATCATAATGTTGTGCGCCATTATCATTTTTTTTAATAGAACAAGTGTACTATAGGAAAATCGACATATGCAAAGTTAGTACACATTTTAGATTTTGTTTTTAAGGGCATTCGATACAGATATTTCTTAGTTTTATAATATTGTGGTTGAAAACATATTATATGAATTGAATAGCTTCAAAAGTATCGTCAACTGATCTTATATACTTGATATGACTTGGTCGATAGGCATTCAATATAGATATTCCTTAATTTCAGAAATAAAATATATGAAAATCGCTCAAGTGCATTTTAATGTAAAACCACTCTCTACATCTACGTAATTTTAATATATTATAAATTAAATTTTGTTTTATGCAAATAATTTAAAAGAAAAGTGATGCTTTTATTTTTGTCGAAGATAATTAAAATCATTGTTTATAACTAACTTTTATTTATTTTTGTTACTATTTATAAGTGTAATCTCCATGTATTTAACAACATAAAAGTTGAATGGGAAAAATAGACCCATGTCAAACAGACTAGCCACCCCGAGTGGGTGCTCCTCAAAACTCGCAACAGAACGTGGAGAGATATGCATCCAAAATGAAGTTTTAGACTTGTCATTTTCCTTGAATAATAATATAAATGGCGTTTCAGAATTGTCAGTTTCCTTGCATAATAATACAAAGCACTTTATAATCCTCACAAATAACAGCTCGCCGCTAAGTGTAAGGCTCAAATACTTCCATACATTGTCAACTGATTGATTTCCATTGTCGTTGTCTTTGTCCGCGTTAGACAAGAGGAGGTGTTTCCCCATAGTGAAAATGCCTTTCGACGTACTTAGAGATTGGTTATGCGTGTAAGTGGTTAAGTAAAAGCATTCCTCCAATTGCATGAATGTAATTCTTTTAAATTATCATATCTTGATGATTCCCCTAAGGTCTATAAGTTATGGCACATGAAGTATAATAAAGACTATGCAAATTAAGAAACATAATGAAGCACAATAAAAATAAACATGTCACTTTCTATCCCAGCTTACAACTTTGTATTAATAAATATGTCATTTTATACTCATGTGAAATAATTAATTTCAGGTTGTTAGGTTATTGAAGGTCAAGAATAAAATTGATATTGAAGTGGATGATGATACTGAAGAGGACTTGGACGACTAGAATTATAAGTTGTCATACCCCCAGGAATTCTTGCTATCAAACATGGTTTTTGGCATAATTACACGTGGACGAGGAAGGGCTAAGGAGTATTAATCATCGGCTTCCTGTCAATTATGTATTTTATATCTCCACTTCAATTCCCTAAATCTGCCTTGGAATAGAAAGAAAATATTTACATGATGATTTCGTAAATCTTCTTAGAAATATAGGAAAATATTTACATCATTTAGAGGATTTAACCAAATGCCATGGTGAAAAGAATAAATATCAGCCAAAGAAAGGGAAAATTTCATGTTATAATACATGCAAACCGAGTCTTTTATGATAATGGTAATAAATGAAACAAAACACTTGCGATTGTATCTAGGAAAACACCAAAGGCGTATTGAATGGAAGGAAGGTAGTCTGAAATCGTTTCAATCCTAAATTGATGAAAGAGTAAAAGCCTCAAATATCACTCATTTATGCCCTAGTTATTAATCTACAGAATATTGACATCAACCCTGTTGCTACACCATGAGAGACATCTCTCATGTCCCTTCAAAATTTGAAGGTGGACAACCTAGATAAGTTATTTGATGAGGAAAGGATCCACAAAAGAGTTAGCTTCCTAATCAAAATTTATAAATTTAACATCGAAAGAAATATGAAAATTTCCCATGTGCATTCCAAAATCCTCAGTTTTCCTCCGGAATCCACGCGAGTCTAGTAGGAGGGCTGCGACAGGGCTGCGGGCTAGGGCCAGGGCTGCAGACTGCGGGACAGGCTGATAATAGAAGAAGATAGGGCTGCAGGCTATGGGTCAGGGCTGTGGGCTAGGGCTGCGAGTGGAGGACAGGGATGTGGGCCAGGGCTGCGAATATTTGTGATTCAAAGGAAAATCTTGGTAAAAGTCGAATTAGATAAGTTAGTTTCTCAGGTAGATCCACCAAACCTTTTCATTCTCTACAACACTCTTTATATATTTCTGTCAAATCTAGCTTCAACAAGGCATGCAAACCATGATTAAACATGAGGGTTTCAAAGACAATCTAAATATGGCACTACAAAGATCTATTATTCCAGAAATACATACAGCAATAGAAAACAAAATTTGGGGAAAGGTAGAAGTCTTCCAAAATCATACAGCAGGTACAGCTAAAAAGTTGGTATATGTGAATGCAAAACAATACAAAGGGATTCTACGGCGTAGGCATGCCAAAAAACTAAGAAGAACCCAGAAGAAAAACCTCACTCTGATTCTACCAAAGGCAAAAAAACAACAATTTTTTTTTTCAGAGAACATAAAATGGAAGAAAAACAATCAAGTCAGAATGATAATAAAAAGGATCCAAAGCTAAACAAAACCGACAGAACTGCAACATATAAGGAGGAAAGGGAAGAAACAGTACAAGAATATAAATACCTATATAGTCCTACTTCAACCCCTCTTTTGTGGTCTTCAGAACTATATGTGAAGGAAATCATGAACATGAAAGAAAGGCTTGGAATTTTAGAAAACCAGAAATTGCAAGAAAACAGTGAGAGGAAAGAACTCACAGAAGTCAGATACAAGTTAGAAAGAGAAAACAAAATTCTCAAAGAATAGGTTCTAAATCTCCAAAACCTCATGGAAAGAGGGCAACAAGAGTTAACCATGCTAAAACAAGATCTAGGACATATGAAAACAGTGGGAGAAAAAGACCTGAAACGGTAAAAGGGAAGGAAACAATTCAGATAGATGAGATCCAATCAGCAATTAAAGACATGGAAATAAAAGAAAATCAACTAAAGGATCGGATAGAAGAAGCCAAAACTTGGTCTTAATTAGTAATTAGATCATCAAATGAACAAAGGCAAGTCATAGAGAAACACATCAAAACACAGATGAAAGAAGAGACAGATCAACAAGACATAGCAATAAATTTTATTATCAAGGGTCTAAACGATTTTGGTGAAAATGAGAGAACTGACATATTGACAAGAGACTTTCTTAAAGACAAATTGAAGTGGATAGGTTACACACAACAAGAAAATAGGATTGGTAGGAGGACAGAGGGAGGAAAGGACTGACATGTGTAGAAGACAAACATGCTATCCTAAAAAATAGGGGACTTCTTAGAGGCACGCACATATATCTAGATGAGGATTTGACATTCGCTCAACAAGAAGACTGAAGAAAAGAATGGGAGAAAGTGAGAAAAGCAAGGGAAGCAGAAAAATGGGCACAGATGAGAAATGGGAAAGCCCAAATCAGTGATCATTTATCAAACAAGAAATATGAATTAGGGGCCCCATGGGAATTCATGCACATAGTAAGCTGGAATTGCAAAGGATATCCATGGAGAAGAGGACTGGGTTTGGGGCCCATAGCAGAAGGGAAAGATATTATTATTCTTATGGAAACACATGAGCATGAAGGTTGCAAGGTTCTAGAATTTGAAGGCTACAAGAAAAATTCAGTTTGGAACAAAAGGAATGAAACAGGGAAAGGCCACGACAGAATCACAGTGTTAATCAAGGAAATATGGCTGAAAATGTCAAAGTTGAAAAATAAGATCCAAATAAGCAATACATATGGTTGAAAATAACAGGCGACAAGACAACAATCAGATTAGCTTCCTGTTACTTTGCACCAAAAGGTTCAAAGACATATAAGAGAAGAAATCTAGATAGCGAAGATCCATACGCTTCTATAAAAAAAGACATTTCTGTTTTCAGTGCATCTAGAGAAATAATTCTATTGGGTGATTTCAATGTAAGGACTGTAAATAACTAATCCCTTCAGTTGACCAGCTTGGAAGGAGGTGAAGACAATCCGTTGTGCCTTAAAGAAGAAGAGAAAAAACTTTGGGAAAGATTATCTCAAGACGATAGTGGAGGGGTGTCACATTTTGGAGTTGAGCTTCTAGGCCTATGTAGCTTATACAACATGGTCATTTGCAATGGCATGAGGGCTTGGCCTAGATCAGGCAATATCACTTGTAAAACATAAAATGGTCAAAGTGTAGTAGGCTATGTAATTTGTTCTCAAAGTTTTATCTCCATGCTACTTGAGTTTGAAAATGGAGATTGTCTTATCAAATTAAAATCAAATCATAGTCCTCTCTTGGTAAATCTTGGGACCGTCTTCAATTAGCAACAAAGGAATTAGGCTCATCACATGTAAAAGGCATCTCAAAAATAGGGAGAAATCATTCTCAATAAAGAAAATCAGGAAATATTTGTTGCAGCCCTTAAGCAGTAATTTCAGATAATGAGGAAGGATATAGAGAACACGAAGTTCAAGGGAAGGAGTGGTTATATACGTAGTAATATGCTGATATCCTTAATCCAAAAGGCTCTAAGTGTTTGTGAGAGATCTAAACCTAGAAAGAGAGCAGCAAATACTTTTCGGACAAACCCGTGGTATGATGAAGAGTGTAAAGCTGCCAAGAGAGATTTGAAAGAAACTAGGATGAACAAAGAAAATAAAAAGAATTATGAGAGATTGGTACAACACAAAAAATAAAGCTATGTGTGCAAGAGAAGGACATAATTAATTTCTCTTGGAAAACACACCAAAGGTTTTTGGAAGGAGCTACAACAAAAGAAAAAATACATAGAAAATAATATCACAGGTGCTCATTGGTTAGAATATGCAAGGACCCTGTATGAACGTCCTCAACAAAAAGATATTCCTCCCATAATCGAGACTTCCATTGAAATTTTATCAACAGAAGACATTAGGTAGAGGCATAAAGAATCTAGCAAGTGGTAAAGCTCAAGACATCGATGGTCTACAGGCTAAATTTTTAAAATGGGGGATTGAGGTCCTCATGCCACACATTAGAAAAATATTCAATGATGTCAACCAGAATGGCTTTCTGATAGAGTGGACGACTAGTGTTGTTATCCCTCTATTTAAAAGTGGTGACATTAATAACACATCCAATTATCGCACCATTATGATCAAACCTCTTCTTGGTAAGCTCTTTGGAGGCATGATAGAATGGAGAATCAGCAGTTGGGCTGAAAGAGAGGGTAAAAGAGCAAAAGGGGAAAGCGAGATTTCGATCTAAACACTCAACAATTGACCATTGTATCACTCTTAGGAATTTGATTGAGAAGGTTTGGGACACCCCAAGGAGAAGAAGTTTTTTGTTGTTTTGTTGATTTCAGGAAAGTTTTCGACATAGTTCCCATAAAGAAACTTTGGGATAGGATGGAGGAGCTTGGGATTCCAAATGAGTTTAGAGCAGCAGTTCATAAATTGTATGAGCAGGTCAGAGCTAAAATTAGAACTAGAGAAGGTATGTTTGAGTGTTTCGGTAGTGACATCGGTGTTAAGCTATACATTGACAAGCTTAAAGAATGGTTAAAAAAACTGAGGGAGGAGGTATACAATTAGCAAGTTACGTGGTGAAGTTACTTCTATATGCTGATGACCTTATCCTAATTTCAAAAATAGCCCAAGGATTGAGGGAATAGCTAAAAGCACTAGAGCTCTTCTGCCAAGAAGTCGGGATGCAAGTGAACACTAGAAAAACAAAAATTATGATTTTCTCCTTGAAAAGGAAAGAGAGACAAAGTATCTTTCTTTTGAAGGGACCCCTTTGGAAATAGTCACTAAATACAAATATCTTGCGATTGAATTTCACCACAAACTTAGCTGAGAGACTTGTAAAGCAAAAAGGATATAGGGAGGTTGGAAAGCATCTTACCTACTTCAAAACAGGTGTAGGAAAGCTGAAATTTGGGACTGGAAAACTAAGAAAACCCTTTTTGGATTGTTGGTCACTCCGGTTGTTCTCTATGGCTGCGAATTTCGGGGAAGTAGCATGTCAAATCACGGGTGGAAATAGATAGAAAGAATCCAGAAACATCTAATCACAAACACCCTTAAATTCAAATCCAATGTTCCTTATGAGATCTTGTTAGCTGAATTGGGTACTTTCTCGTTGGAAGCTTCAGCAATATCTCAGATGATAAGCTATCTGAAAAAAGTTGAAAGCATGGACAATCTTCGCTGGCCCAAAATAGTTGTAGATGACACTTTGGAACGTAGAAAGAAAACCTAGATGAATCAGAATACTAAATAAATGAACAAATGGGGAATCAACTTGCAAGAGTGTCCTAACAGAAACAGGGAAATAAAAAAATATGTGATAGAAAAGTTCAGGACTGCCATGTGGACGGGTCAGATTGGTCGAAAGAAAGTGCATTATATCAGAGAATTCAATCCTACTGGGGAACATGATGAAAAAGCTTATCTAGGAGCAGCTATCAAGGGTAAAGCAAGGATTCTATTGGCATAGTTAAGAACTAGATCACATCATATTCGATGCGAAACTGGTAGATGGACTATTCCAAAGGAAGATTGGGAAAGGAGAATTTTTCTTTTTTGTAGCAAAGGGGTCATCGAGACAGAATGGCATTTCGTCATGGAGTGTTCAGTATATGATGATATTCATATTCAATACGAAAACAACCTGAGGGTAGACAGACTAGAGGAACTCTTCGAAGGAACAAAGCTTCAAGCGACCGCGGGTTTCATCCTTAAGATTCACAGATGAAGAGCAGTTATTGAAAGGAGTTTGAAATCTGATTAAAATCTCAGTTTTTGTGGTTCCATAGACTCTTCAGTCTCGTGGATGTCATTAAAATATTTCATTTCATTTCATTTCAACAATTAATACTTTCTTGTAGGACACACCTACAGGCACAGGGAGCAAAAAAATACAGAAAGTGACAGGATGTCACATTGGCCACCGTAGAGAACACGAAAGGGAAGAGAGGTGTAGAGAACAAAAACCACAATTTTTTTTTTGGTGAGACCACATCCCATCGCTGCATTGGCAATGACAACCTTCCCACTTGCTCGATTCCATAGAGGGACATCAATCCCATTCTCATAAAAAATGTGAGCCTCCAAATGGCAATGGAATGCCCACACACCTAAACTATCATCTTGGAATCGCAGGGCTTTCCACCCGTATGGAAACACGGGCATTGTGTCATGCAGTGGAGGATTCACGTGTTGTAGTTTTTGGTATCCTTCGCTAGCTCGAACACGCCTTCCCTATAGCCTAGAATACAGAAGTCGTGACGGTGCCGATGCCATGGATGGATCTCCTAATTATTGGGGGTGAGAGTATTCATGTTCTGCAAAATCACTTCCACAACGGATTTTGATTTGAATACGTATACTCCGTTTCCTTCGACGACGTTGGGAATTAGGGGGGGGGAATATTGATATTGTAGTTGCGGGGGGTATAGATGTTCGGAGGTGGGGTGGTGTTGTAGGTGCCCTTGATTTTGTATTTCATGGTGGCCAAATATAGAGTGGGTGGAGGAAGCAGCGAAATATTGTTCATCGCCCATTTTGTGTATCTGTTGATTTTGTTCTATGTGTTGAGAAGGATGAACTTCCAGTGGGATTGAAGAGGAAGAAGCTCTTTGTATCCTTTCAGGGCTACAAACCTTCTAGCCAGAGCTTTGTTGTAGGTGTATTTGTTTTACAAGGGGCTCTATGGCAGCGCTGAGGCGGGGAGGCTGGAAAAGGGATGGTAAAGATAGTTGAGAACAACCACTCACAGGTGTGTCTTGGGCTGCTTGCCTCTCAAGTTTACACCCGCCCAGTGATTCTGAGAGGGATCCTGATTGGCTATTTTTAGAACGGAATATGTTTGGCCCTCTATCAATAGAGACCATTACAATAAAACGTAAAACACATTTTTTTTCATCAGATTTAGAAAAAATGCAAGGAGATAAAGACATAAAAAGGGTGAATTAAAAAAATCCGATACAAGTCCCTTCTAAGTTAAAAATACCTTCTAAACTGAAAAGCACCCCTGTTGTTACATTAATCTCTTCCATTGAAATGTAAGATTTGGATAATCAAATATAAAATGGTATACCTGAGGCTCCCCAACCTAGATGACAAGATTGGAAGAGAGGCCTATAGCTTGTTCATAGGTTGTCTTATGCCACCAGTCATTGAGGACAATGCTCAGCTCTCGTTGCAAACATCATCCACAATAAGCAGAACCCCATTGACCACTGCAGGCCATACTGGCCATGATAAAAGTGGAAAATGATGACCTCAACTTCATAGTGCATATCCATTCAAATTTGATGACAATGATATTTTTTCCACATGTCAGCGCAACCATTTCTTGCCACGTGAAGGGTATACGTGAATTTGTATTTTGTCAATCGATTGATCTCGGTCATAGCTATCGTCGTCAGAGTCAGAGGGGGTCAGGTTTTCTCCTAGAGAACACGTCTTTCAGCGTAAAAATTTCATGGTCTTCAATAGCTTGTCATAAACGACCAACAAATTTAAAACATTAATCTAACATATGGTCGAAGACTATGATGTGAAGAAATATTATAGAGGTGATAAAAAACAACAATAATTAGGAACTTGTAAATTAAGGTCTATGACATGTTTTACATGTCATGTAAGCAATCACAACATATGCACAGGGCATAGCCTAAGGAATTTTAGAAACGACTAACAATTTTTAGTTTTCTGTTGGGTTTAAGACCATCTTAGTCAGCCCAATTCCATAATTACCTTGGCGATACGATCAGTCGAAGACAAAATAACTAAGCAAGGCGAGTCTAGATATTATTCACCAACTAACAATTTAGTCAATTCCTTGTCAAATATAGCTTTAATGAACCATGATCAAGCTTATCAATACATCATAATGAGATTGACATTTGATAGCTATCAAGCTTAATAAGGAGACTAAATATGACATTAGTAAATAAATGAAATGCATTATGATCCTAAAATTGATCAATCAAGTATTTCATTCAAAATACTCCAACCTTTTATACTATTTCCATTAATATGAAGTCATAGATCAACTGCGAACAAGGTGACAATTGTTCCAACCGAAACATGACCAATTCAAAACACTTTATGATCATATAATGAAACAAATCACTTTAATAAGCATATTTCAAATAACTAAACCATTCTCTTTAGTAAGAAGGCATTGTTCACCACTTGATGGCGAATCACATCACCCCTGACTATCTGCAACTCGATGGGTTGAGACTCTTAGTGCGATTGCATAACATGGAGCTTTTCCCAAGTGTGTGACCTTGCGAAATCAGATAAGCTCTCCGGATGAAGGCCGGTTCCTATTCCTCTGTTCAGATGCACACTTAAAATTTACAGAGGGTTTACTCAAAAACCTAAACTAAATTTTCAAGGAGACAGGGTAAGAAGATGCATAAAATAAAACCTAAACTACAAAGGTGATGCACCGAGGAATGAAGAACACCTTTCTTGCCAATAAACACAAAACATTTAAATGTAATGCAAGATCATGCACAGATAACCAAATTTACAATGAAATATTAGAAGGATGCAAATGAACACAGAGAGGGTTGAGAATCATCCACAGGCATGCATTATTTGCTCCAAAGATTGATACAATACACCACAAAGTGCCAAGAGGCAAAGTTGCATTACAGTTTTAGATGGGAGGTTTGAACTCCACAAAATCACCTGCCAAAGAGAAGAAGGGAGGGGCAAAACAAGAATGTCCAACCTTTAGAAAGAATCCCCTCCTTACAATTTATAGGAATAATGAGAGAGAAAAGAGAGAGGAATTCCAAATCTACCCCAGCCACCTCTAGGTAAAATTTAATTCATCTCATTATGGTGGTAGGTGAGAACCCTAGGAAACCCAAAAAGTGGTGAACTGTATTTTGAATTTTTAAGAATTTGTTCTCACGCAATTAAATATATCTGAGGACCTCGTAAGCTTTCCGAAAAGTCCAACCTTGCATGAATCTGAGCTCCCTGTGAAAATTTATGGCCATCTGAATATCTGCGCTAGGGTCTGCTTCCTGTCAGTGCTCAAAATGTTGCGCCTCCTGAAGGTGCGCCATAGGCACATCCATGTTTGTGTCGACACTCTCTTACCTATGCCAAAGGTGCATCCATGTTTGTGTTGACACTCTCTTACCTGCGCTAAAGGTGCATCCATGTTTGTGTCGACACTCTCTTACCTGCGCTAAAGACACATCCATGTTTGTGTTGACACTCTCTTACCTGCGCCAAGGATGCATCCATGTTTGTGTCGAAACTCTCTTACCTGCACCAAAGATGCATCCATGTTTGTGTCGAAACTCTCTTACCTGTGCCAAAGGCGTATCCATGTTTGTGTCGACACTCTCTTACCTATGCCAAAGGTGCATCCATGTTTGTGTCAACACTCTCTTACCTGCGCCAAAGGTGCAACCTTTTCCATGTCGACACTTTGGTGCATGCGCCACTTACCTGTGCCAAGGGCGTGAATTTTTCCATGTCGACACTTTGTGTCATGCACCACTTACCTACGCCAAGGGTGCGACTTTTTCCATGTTGACACTCTGTGTCGTGCGCCACTTACCTGTGCTAAGGGCGTGAATTTTGCCATGTCGACACTCTGTGTCGTGCGCCATGGCAATAAATTTTGGGGTCTGAGTTTCTTTGATTTCCATACTCTTCCGTTTATCTATATCTACCCAGGGGGAATATATATACAACAATTTGGTGACTCAAAGGGATCACCTGCCTGCTAGGTAGAAGATCAGTGGCCTTTTAGCAATCCATTGGGTATGGAGTCATAAGCAATAACCTGAAACCAACCTGATATCTGATCCCGAGCCTGATATCGCAACCCCTTCTTCAAGAGCACACTGAACTACAAAAATTCAACCTGAGAGCAACAAAACCTGTGCCGAAACACTTAGGGAAACTGAAACCTAACTACAACAAGACAATGTGCCTCCACACTTAGAGGAATTGAAAACTAGGCTAATATTTACAAGGGTAAACCTTCTCCTTTTAGTAGCAATGTTTAAGATAGATTCCGTTAACCAGAATCGGGAGTTCTTCTCCATCCAATGTAGACAATTGAAAGGCATTACTAATTTTACATCCCGTGACCATGTAGGGACCACTCCAAATGGCATCGAACTTGGAATGCTTTCCTGGTTTTGCCCGATTTGCATCCCATTTTAGAACTAGGTCCCCTTCCTGGAAGGTCTTTGCTCTTGCCTTCTTATCAAACCATCTTTTTACTAAGGCCTGATCCTTCTCAAGCATTTGAACTTCATGTTCTCTTATTTCTTCCAATTCCATCAACTCTGCATACCTAGCCTCCATTGGTTCGAACTCAGACAACTCCAACTGCTTCATGAGTTCCAATGCTAGCAATTCTAATGATACAGGCAATACTGCCTCTTTCCCATAGATCAACTTGTAGGGAGAATTACCTGTAGATCTCTTTAGCGCTATCTTGTCAGCCCATAATGCTGATTTTAGCTTGGTATGCCATGTCCTTTGGTTTTCATCCAGAGTCCTTCTGGATTCTTAGCAAATTCTTGTTCGTGGACTCTGCCTGTCCATTACCCTGCGGGTAATAATTTGAAGAGGTGCTCAAATAGATTCCATTCTTGACAGCCCATTCTGTAATCTTGGAACCTATGAATGCCAATGCATTGTCTGATATGATAGTGGCCGGCACACCGAACCTGGTCACTATTCCTTCATAAAAGTCTAGTATGTTAGACTCATTTGCTTCTTTGAGCGCTACTGCTTCGGTCCACTTGGTGAAATAGTCCGTTGCCGTGAGAATCCACTTGTGGCCTTGGCTTGAGTTTGGATTTATGACCCCAATGAAGTCCAATCCCCATTGCATAAATGGTTGGTCAACCAAAATTGGGTGCAATGGAAGCGCTGCTAGTCTTTCTTTTCCTGTGAAGAGTGCACATTTCTTGCACTTTCTTATCCATGCATAGCAATCACTGAAGACTGTTGGCCAATAATACCCTGCCTTCATTATCTTGAGAGCTGTTACTCGTGGGGTGAAATGTCCTCCAAAATCTCCATCGTGAAAATCTCGTAACACCCTCTCAATTTGACCTGTCCCAATGCACCTCAATAGAACTCTATTGATGTCCTTTTTAAACAAAACACCATCAACAAGCACATATGGAATGGCTTGTAATCTAAAGTATCTCCTCTTTGCTTTGCTCATTTCTGGAGGGCATAGGCCTGTCTGTAGGAAGTGTATCATATTCTGAGTCCAACAAGGAGTGGGCGCATCATCATTTTCCTGTTCTTGACCATCCTATAGTACCAAGATAACCTCTTTTTCATCACCTGCTTCAACTTGTTGAATCAAGGCTAGTCGTTCACATAGTCCTTTTCCACGTACTAGCTTAGTGACCTTAATTTTGATGTCATATTCCATGACACGAGTGATCCATCCTGCACGTTTCTCATTCAGATCCTTGTTTAGAAGGAATTCCTTGACTCCCGCATGAGAGACCAACAATTGGATCTTGTTGTTTGAGACTAGGTGCTTGAATTTATTTAAGCTCCTGATTACTGCAAGGACATGCTTTTCAATGAAAGAGTATCTAGTTTCATATTCCTCTAAGCCTTGACTGAAGAAAGCAATTGGTTGTTCTATTCCTTCTTTGTTTTGTTGTACCAGGATTGTAGAAATCGTGTCCCCACCACCAAAGGCATATAACATGAAATCCTTGGAGAAGTCTGGATTGACAAGAGTTGGAGCTTGAGATATAGCCTCTTTTATTGCCTCAAAACTTGCCTTGCCTTCAGATGTCCACTTAAATGCCATGCTCTTCTTTAACATCAGCATTATTGGCTTCACAAGAGCAGCAAAATTTGGCACAAATCTATGGACAAAATTGATCCTTCCTAAGAAGCTTTGAAGAGCCTTCTTGTGACTTGGCAATGGCAATGCTCTAATTGCTTCAACTCTTTCTGGGTCAATCGTCAACCCTTCCTTTGAAACAATATGGCCTAGAAGTTTTCCCTCGTGAGCCAAGAATATACATTTTTTGGGATTCAATGATACCCCAAATCTTCTACATCTCTGAAATACTTGCCTCAAATGTAAGAGGTGATCCACTGCATTTTTTGAGAATACAGTGATGTCGTCAAGATATATCAGAACTATTTTATTGATCAACCCCTTAAATGCCATATCCATTGCCCTCTGGAAGGTGGCTCTAGCATTTGATAGCCCAAATGGCATCTTCTTGTAGGCATAGGTCCCCCATTTGGTGGTGAAAGCCATCTTGAACTGGTCATCTTCTTTCACCATCACCTGATTATACCCTGAGTAGCCATCTAGGAGAGAGAATCTCTCTGAACCGGATACTACTTGCAATATTTGTTCCATTGAAGGAAGTGGGTAATGGTCTTTGAGAGATGCTCTATTGAGGTCTCGGAAGTCCACGCACAACCTGATCTCTCCGTTCTTCTTCCTGACAGGAACCAAGTTTGCAACCCAGCTTGAGTGCTTGATCGGGAATATAATGCTTGCCTCTATTAGCTTGTTAAGCTCTTTCTTCATTAGAGGCTCAATGTGAGGGTTGACTGGTCTCTGCTTCTGCCTGATGGGCTTAGCATCTGGATCCAATTCTATTGTATGTTGTGCCAACTTTGGGTTGAATCCTCTCAAGTCTTCATAGCTCCAAGTGAAGACATCTGGAAATTCTTGGCAAAGCTGTATGAAATCTGATTTCTCCTGCTCAGTGGCCACTTTACCAATTTGAAGTGTTTTGCCTTCCCCAACCAGAATTGGCTCTGAATCTTCTCTCTTGACCTGTATGTTAGCCTTTTCCTTACGGAACTGGTCGTTAGGGTTGAAGATAGATTCCAATGTTACTAAACCCTTAGGAAGCTTGTTTGTCCATAGCTGCACTACTTGATGCCCATACTACTGCTGTAGTCTGTCCTGATTTCTAGCTGAGAATTCAGCCTCTTCTTGTAAAAAATTGACAATCTGTTGATCATTCCCAAACACTTGCTAGCTTGTGTTATTATCTGGCACTACTGGCCTCACAATCACATGGATATGTGGCTGTGTTTTTTCTCTTTTGATGTTTTCAACCACATCAAACATTGCTCCAACTACTGCAAGCCTATCTGCAACTTCATTTTTCTTCCTGGGTATGGACACAATGTTGAAAGCTTTGAAATCCTCAATGAGGTCCCATACCCTGTTCTTGTAGCTCTTCAGCAGGTCGTTCTTTGTAGCATGTTGTCCCCTGACTTGGTTGACAATTAGCTCACTATCTCCGAACACCTGTAAGTTCTTTATGCCCTTTTTCCTGGCCCAATGAAGTCCATGAATCAACGCCTCATATTCAGCTGTGTTGTTTGAACAGGAAAACTGGAAATGGAAAGCTGAATAATATTTGATGCCTTGAGGTGAAACAAGCATAGCTCCTCCTCCTGCACCTTGCCTACTCCTTGATCCATCAAAAAATAATTGCCATACCTCATTGTCATCCTTATGGTCTATTTTTGTGATGTTAGGAATAGGCTGGTTTTCTTCATGTATACAATAGACTCCTAGCTCAGATTCTTCTATTTCTTGGTAGGGATCAAAAGCATGTACCTTGCTTGCCCATTCATCAAGAGTCAAATATGGGATGCTTCCAACTTTGGTGTCAGCTTCATCTGTGCTTGGATAATCTTCTTGATCAAATGCTGAACAGTTGGCATTGATTTGGCTTGGAGTATGAGGCTCAATATGAAAGTTTGCAATTGGTTCGGATCTGATTGTGACCTTAGTACCATATCTTGTTCTGAACAACATGTGTGACCAGTCAGCAGATAAGTAGCCTCCAATCCTAGCTGTGAAATCCCTTGATAAGCATAGGGCAAAGAGTGGTGGCAAATCTATCACTGACACATCTTGCGAAACGGTAACGTTGGGGCATGCATGCAGGGTAAGATTCAAACCTTTAATCACTCCCACCATTGCTACTGCTGTCCCATCCAACTGCACTACCCCCTTTGATATGACTTCATATTGGAGACCCAGCTGATCAGCTATTTGCTTGGGCATGACAGAACTACTTGCCCCAGAATCAATCATGCAATTGTGTACTAGTTTATTGCCAATGATTAACGAAACATAGAATGGAGGGGGCTTCAAAACCTTACCTTGTTGTCCTCCATGACTCCCTTCAGGCTGAGCAACATTTGTGAGGACCTTCTCTTGCATAGGGACCTGCTGGTTCGAAGTTGACCAATCCTTCATGGCAGCTTGTAGAAGATCTCTTTGTCCTGGGATGGATAAAGATTCCCACATTGATATATTCACATTTGTCTTCTTCATTTGATCAATGATGCTAAATGGGGATGAAACATCTCTTTGCTGTCCTTTAGGTGGCACATTCCTTTCTTGTGCATGGGCAGAAAAAACTAGCATTTGAGTTGGTTTAGAAGGTGGTTTGGGCTGTCCTTGAATGTTTGGAGCTGCATTTTGCTTACCAACCACTTGTGGAGTGATGGAAGGTTGTAGATCACTTGGAGCCGATGACTGCCCTTCACCCATATTCCTCTTCTTTGATCTTGTGTTAGCTGCTACACTCTGAGAAATTGTTTGATTCATGCCACAAAAATCCTCAGCTTGCCAATTCACAAGTGCAGTATCATTTGGAGCTGTTTTTTGGAGAGATGTCCCTTGTTGCTGATTTGTTTCTCGACTCACTTCACCCTCAACGCCAGTAGTTGTCACCATCAAGGCTTGGTTTAAAGCACCATTAAAGCACATAGATTGGTTGTGAGGTTCATTGCATGGGAAACACCAATCATACTCTTGAGCTATGTTGTTTTGGACTGGCACTAATGCTTTAGAAGCAGATGCAACATTGGGGTTATAGGGCTGAAATGGTCTATTAGTGGGAGGCCTTACTTGGCTTTGATTTGCAGCCGGATTGGGTGGCCTATTGGGCTGGTATGGTGGCCTAGCCTGGTACTGCGCTTGAGGCTGATACGGTCTAGCACTTTGAGCTTGCTGTCTTTTGATAGTCACCAGCTCATTTCCAAGGTTCTGCAATTGTTTCATAACCTCCTGGAGTTCATTTGAAGCACTAGAGGATGAAGTAGAAGTTTCATTTGAACTTTGATTTCTAGGAGTGGGAATAGGAGCCAAAGTGGGTGTTTGACTAGTGCTTGGATTTTCTAAGTTTGGATACAAGGGCATGGGAGGCCTAGGAGCCAGCTTACCAACTTGAATAAGACAATTTTCAGCCCTAATGGAAATGCTATAAGCAGCAGGTAAGGTCGTGCCTCCCATAGATTGAATTAACATAGAAATATCAGAATTCAAAGCCTTAAGATAGTATAGAAAAGCACCTTCAGCTGTTGGCCTAATGGCCACTAGAATTCTATCCCAAGACCTTTGAAATCTGAAGTTGAAGTCAGTCAGCTGCTCATTGGGAGCTCTCTTGATAGTTGTCAATTGTTCTAGTAGAGACAAATTGTCTCCCTTTTCTCCAAACTGCTCATGGAGAACTATGCATAACTGATTCCAATTTTGGATAGAACCAGCTGCAAGGCTCCTAAACCATTGCAATGCCTTCCCTTTGAATGAAGATGCCAACAATTTGACAGCAACATCCATTTCATTTATCTCATGGATTGCACAAACGTTAGCAATGTCTTTGACATGATCACCAGGAGTGGTATGATTTTCTCCAGTGAAAAATGGAATGTTCTTCAATGCTGCAATTGGAACTGGATTCTGTGCATTGAGGGCAAGTGGACTACTACCGGTGAAATTGACAAAGGGATTTGGTGGTTGCGCCATTCTGATTGGCCTGAGAACCCTTGTTGATTGGATGAAAGGTCTACCAGGTGGAGGGGTTGATAAAGTCCTGTTAGGTGGAGATGGTGATCTTTGTGGTCTTCTTCCTCTCCTTCCTCTTCCTGGTGATAGTTGCAAGTGGAAAAATAGCCCCTCTTCTCGAGTATCAGACCTGGTTCGAATTCTTCTCATATGCCTGGGTAACTTTTGCTGCTACACCGCTGAATTCTACCCCTTCGGAGTCGCCAGATGTGTTAGATAATGAGCCTCAAAAGGCTAGATTCTGCCAAGTTACACACCAAACCTGACAATATTTAAACTCAAAATTTTAAAAGACCTGTACATTTGAGATTTTAGGGTTTGGAATTTGATTTGGAATGACAGTCCCGAAAACCCAAAAATGCCAGATTTCTGAAAACCTGAAATCCGAAATTCAAAAAACCATGAAATTTTGAAAGTCAAAATCTCAAAAATATAAGAATACCCTTTTGAATATTATCCCCCAATCTATCAACTGGTGAAATTTTGACTTGTTTTGAGCAAGTTAAGCCCTTGAAAATCGATTTCAAAGTTTAGCCTGGAAGGTGGAAAAATCTGAAATTGTAAAACCTGTAATTTTTTAGTCCAAATTTCATGAAAATTCCTTCAAATCTATGGAATGACCTCTTGGTCCCACCGGGCATGCCAAAACTATTGATGGAAAATCACAGCACCCCTGAATGTCTGCAACTCGATGGGTTGAGACTCTCAGTGCGATTGCATAACATGGAGCTTTTCCCAAGTGTGGGACCTTGTGAAATCGGAAAAGCTCTCCAGATGAAGGCCGGTTCCTATTCCTCTGTTCAGATGCACACGTAAAATTTACAGAGGGTTTACTCAAAAACCTAAACTAAATTTTCAAGGAGACAGGGTAAGAAGATGCATAAAATAAAACCTAAACTACAAAGGTGATGCACCGAGGAATGAAGAACACCTTTCTTGCCAATAAACACAAACCATTTAAATGCAATGCAAGATCATGCACAGATAACCAAATTTACAGTGAAAGATCAGAAGGATGCAAATGAACATAGAGAGGGTTGAGAATCATCCACAGGCATGCATTATTTGCTCCAAAGATTGATACAATACACCACAAAATGCCAAGAGGCAAAGTTGCATTACAGTTTTAGATGGGAGGTTTGAACTCCACAAAATCACCTGCCAAAGAGAAGAAGGGAGGGGAAAAACAAGAATGTCCAACCTTTAGAAAGAATCCCCTCCTTACAATTTATAGGAAGAATGAGAGAGAAAAGAGAGAGGAATTCCAAATCTACCCCAACCACCTCTAGGTTGCATTTAATTCATCTCATTATGGTGGTAGGTGAGAACCCTAGCAAACCCAAAAAGTGGCGAACTGTATTTTGCATTTTTAAGAATTTGTTCTCACCCAATTAAATATATCCAGTTGTAGTTGGATAGAGGACCTTGTAATCTTTCCGAAAAGTCCAACCTTGCATGAATCCGAGCTCCCTGTGAAAAGTTATGGCCATCTGAATATCTGTGCCAGGGTCTGCTTCCTGTCAGCGCTCAAAATGTTGCGCCTCCTGAAGGTGCGCCATAGGCGCATCCATGTTTGTGTCGACACTCTCTTACCTATGCCAAAGGCGCATCCATGTTTGTGTCGACACTCTCTTACCTGTGCCAAAGGCGCATCCATGTTTGTGTCGACACTCTCTTACCTGCGCCAAAGGTGCATCCATGTTTGTGTCGACACTCTCTTACCTGCGCCAAAGGCGCATCCATGTTTGTGTCGACACTCTCTTACCTGTGCCAAAGGCGCAAATTTTCCCTTGTCGACACTCTGTGTCGTGCACCACTTACCTGCGCCAAGGGCGCAACTTTTACCATGTCGACACTCTATGTTGTGCTGCGCCAAGGGCGCGAATTTTGCCATGTCGACACTCTGTGTTGTGCGCCACTTACCTGTGCCAAGGGCGCAACTTTTTCCATGTCGACACTCTGTGTCGTGCGCCACTTACCTGTGCCAAGGGTGTGACTTTTTCCATGTCGACACTCTGGTGCGTGCACCACTTACCTGCACCAAGGGTGCGACTTTTTCCATGTCGACACTCTGTGTCGTGCGCCACTTACCTGCACCAAGGGCGCGACTTTTTCCATGTCGACACTCTGTGTCGTGTGCCATGGCAATAAATTTTGGGGTCTGAGTTTCTTTGATTTCCATACTCTTCCGTTTATCTATATTTACCCGGGGGGGAAGATATATACAACACTAAGCACTTTACAAATGTCAAGCAATGAGCGGTATTGCGCGGTTGCACATCTAATTACATGAATGCGTGTATGTTATTTCTAGGGTATGCATGCAGGTGGGTAGCTACATACTCAGTTACACAACATGCTTCACTCCCCCCACCTTTATAAATCATTCACCATTTACAAATTATCCTAATGACAAACTAGAATGAAATTGTGGGATGTGACATTCAACATACTATCCACCACGAGATAGATTTAATCAAATCCACCCCGCACGTACATACATGAATGTAATTTTCCTTCCACATATTTTTCTCCCATGACTTATAAAAATTAATCTCATCACACTTGCCCCTTTGCACCAATTAGATCCATCTTGTCTAAAAGGTTACAATTATGATGAAAACTCCCATTGCGACTATCATCAATGCGTTGGGCATCCCACATATAACTATTTCAAACTTTGAAATATCATCCAAGATTTGATTGACAATAATAAAATTGAGCTTCCAGAGCCTATGAATTCTGCATGTGTCCATGAAAATCATAAACTCGAGATCTTTAACAATCCACTTCCAAAACACGACAAGAAATCGACTGACTTCTCAGCTATTCATACCTACCGCGCAGTTCCTCCTCTTGCATCAGGGGCTCTTGATTTATTAGTTACTAATAAAGATATGTCTCCTCCAATCATTTCTTTCTCAGACCATAAGTATCACAGCGAATTTTATTTTAATCACTTATGTACATTAGTGCCTATATCGGATCTATCCCTATCAATGACACTAAGGTTGATTTGTCATGGCCCATTAGCACGTGTTCTATTCCACTTGTTGTTTTTATCAGCTATCCAATTTCAAAAATTACATATTTGATGAACAATTCCTATGGTGTTGTTAAGCTTCACATTATATTCAGTCATATTCCTATGTTGGTAACCTTATTTATGGGACAAGCAATTAACGGATGTGACATACTCTTAGGCCTCAATTCGATCCACAGGTCTTAGTCTATTATCTCCATGAATCAGTCAAGTTTAAAATTTGTTCACAATAATCAATTCATTTCTATCACTGGTGTGCCTTTGTCTACTCCATGGTCATAATCCCCTCTTGCGTTTGTCAATACATCACTTCGTCCATATAGTACACCATGACCTTTAGAACTGAAAGAACATTTTGCTCCTAGCGCACCTACTCACACACGGCCTACGTGGTATTCTCGCTCTGCTAGTCTAGTACATCATTCTAGGCCCACCTTAAGGACAACTCCTACATCTAGATGCAAGTCACCACCTCATTGTAGTCCACATATGTGTTCATCACTGCCATGTTCTACTTCACTTAGGTATCCATCACCTACACATTTTATTATCCCAAGATGCCCACTATATAATTATCAGTCGCATGTGTATAGAATTCACTCACCTACACAAATTCTATATCATATACCACTACTCTTAGAGCATAACCAAACACCTTTGTCTCCACTAGCATCGGGCAAAGGGTCTTCATATTTCACTTTTATTAGATAGTGCAGTCACCATTGCACGCTTTGGGGGCATCACACTTATTCTCTCCCCCATCTAGCATCAATGCACATCTTATACTCTCATCACATCACACATAGATCTTTACACACAACATATGCACAAGTATATCCATTTCCTGATGAAGCACTCTTGTGCTACGATTCACAGTTGACTATTGAGGGCATACTACACACATGAACCTCACACACTACACATTATACACAAAATGCATTATCATACACTTGACCATATCACTCATTTTAGACTAGACTCATTCACCACACATATACCTAGCTATACTTAGCCACACTACACATTACACGTTTCACACAACACATATTCTACATATTCGACATTCTCTTATTACATCATCTATCACACATTTTGCGTCTTACTTACCATACAAATTCATGCTACATTTTTCTTACATTTAATTTTACGTGTTTCCCTTATTTCCTGATGACACAATTTAGTCCAATGGTTCATACTCGACTGTTGAGGATCTCATTCAAAAGTGAACCTCATATCATCACACCTTCTTCATTCTACACTTTGATATTCACTACCTTATCCATACATATAGTGATATACATTTTTAGGCTAAATCATCACCTCTTTCTAGCACCTTATCCATACATATCATGATATACACTTTGGGCTACATCATCATGCTTTTTATCACTTCAGTCATACATATCGTGATATACGCTTTGGGCTACATCATCATGATTTCTATCACTCCACTCATACATATCATGATATATGTTATGGGCTACATCATCACACTTTATATCATTCCCCTTATACATTTCAATGATATACGATTTCGGGTACATCATCACATTTTTTATCCACACGTTTCGTGATATACGCTTTAGGATAAATCATCACACATTCTACCAACTCATCATTTTTACTTTGTTGCATTCAATCCTACATCTTACATGACCATTTACAATCACCATATTTCTTTTGCATGCATCATTCAAACCATTTCTTAATGACAGACTCTCATTTATGGTTCATTCTTGACTGTTGAGGGGGCATCAATAAATGAACCTCATTACATAGATACACATTTACTCAGGGGGCATGCTTTTCCTATCATTCACACTGCATTCCATTCCACATCATCCAAAAAATATTGCATATCTTGATTGCATTTACTCTTGCTTACATTTAATTGTTCCATGTTCATATTATTATAGATGCTAGATAGATATCTTGTATGTCATTATATTTCCATACACACATCCTCGTTCACTTTCTTTCTAGTTGTGATCATAGATTATATAGATCTATTACATACAACATGGATTCTTGGTTCAGTACCTAGTACCAGTCCCACAATGGCTTCTAGGGGCATCCGATTTCACAAATTACAAGTGCTATTGTATCATTTTGTTTCATAACACACTATTTTCTCATATTATACACAATTTGACATACATTTTATCTTTCTAACGTAGTAATGGATGCTTTATGTGCAACCTTTGTTATGCATGACTATTTGCTTCCATGGTTATCTAATACATTGTTTGCCTTGGCTTTTCATTGTTTCTAGTCTTTTCCTTATGCCTTGCTTGTTATTTGATTGTTTGCAGGAATTATGTCCTTGATTGTCTTGCGACATCATGAGTGATGTCCCATGTTTATAACCTGCTTTTTGCAGTCTACATTGTCTTCTTGTATGTTTACACATTGTTTTCTTAGCTTGCATTTTGTATTTTACATGAGTATTTGTATTTACTTGTACTAAAACTTGTCTCATAGCCACTTATTTACGTGTTCCTTGTATTCTACCAAGCACAATGGCCAGTCCTCTTTTGGGTCGTATACTCCTTCAGTGACGTTGCATGCACCCCAAATGAGGAGGGGGAATCATATGGATGAATCTTTCACCCCATAAAGTGTTATACACAACACGTGCGGTACTGGTACAACATAGTTTTAACTTTCGAACAGGGATCAGAATCATACTTGGGTCCTTAGCACACCAGCCTTTCTTGAATGCCTACAACTAGGGAGAAATACAATGGTCTTTTGTGGATTCATGTGACCATAGGGTAGTTACACAATAATTGGTAGTTCAACATAGTCTAGAGAACTCCATACACAATTTCTTTAATAGGGAAGATACTCCTTCACATGTGTTTATACACACCATCTGCAGTGGTGTTTTACATAGCAGGAAGCAGTTAAAGGTTGGTGGACAAAACTGGATAGTTCTCTCTACACTTATTACTTTACAATGGAAAACTTGCGTGCCAACATCGTCTATAGGATCCTTTTTACACTCTTTTCATCATCACGAATCAAGTGCACATGTTACTTTTTCACATTTCATTTTACATACTCATTTACATGATTTTTACACACATACATGTGTATTTGACAACTTTTTGGCTTCTCTTTTATAGGTTCATCCATATGGTAAGTGGTAGTCAACATCATCCACATCACACCAACAACGACATTGACACCAACAACAAGTACATTACGAGATCTACTCATGCATTTCTGCCCTAGGTTCATTTTCATCACTTTTTGCACTTTCTCGTCCTTAACATCCACGCTTCAAATTTTTATCACTCCATGTTTTGTCTAGTCCCTCAACATGTTTTCTACATCGATCTACATGGATATTAGGTACACATCTCTATCTACTTTATGTTACCAAGCTTTCTGCTCACTAACATAAAGTGGGGGTAAATGTAGATACAAAATCACACACTTTGGGTAATTATATAGTACTAATTACATATTACTATTCATATGATTTCTAAGTAAGAACGATACTAATCAACCCATGTCTTTGGCCACCTTTCTTTCCTTACTATTGTTACTTTAAGTCTTACACTCTTAATTTCTCAGAATACCTTTTTAGTCTTTGGCATTGGTCATCCTGGACACCAGCGCCCAACCAAGAAACAAATGCCAGGCGTCCTTGTCCCCTCTAGGCATCCATGTTCTCTTTGTACTTTACTCACACTTTTTGGGTCCTTTCTAGCCATTTTAGCATCTTATCTTTTGGGCAGTCGGCCTATTCGGGATTAATTATGAAATTCAAGTGAAGGAATCATATAAATATAAAGTTATGTGATCATAATAAAGGAACAAACACTAAGCATTAACTCTCACCACCTAAGGTTTCATCCATTATGGAATCTAATAGCTCCATTACATCCATATAACACCATCACAAGGGTTGGTTATTCACATACACTTTGTGGGAGGAAAGTTCATTCTATTCCATGCACAAATTTACTACATTCTACATCTAGCTACTTATTTTCTATCCACGTGTGACTGTCACAAGAGCAGCCTAGGGAACAATTCAGAACACACAAACAAAACTACATTGGGTCTGAGATGTAGTACAATGCTCAGTTGTATGTCCATCATTATGGCCCCTGCGGACAGTCTGACCCCTCGTTTTGTATCTTTATTTGTGAGGATTTTATGTCTATTTGAGTGTTTTGAAGGTCTATGTTTCATTATAGGTTTCTAGTGAGTCCAACGATCATTGTGTGAATCTGTAGCAATAAATGTGAGCATCAATGAACATATTATGACCCTGAGAATTCAGGGTTCTGAGCATTTCCGCAGACCCAGGAACCAAGAAACAAGCCTAGGGCACCCATGGGCGCCTAAGTCCCTCTCTAGGAAACCCATTCCATCCTCCTTCTCTAGATCTATAATTTTTTGAGCTCTAGTGTGATGGTTAATGCTTCAGATTTCTCAGTTTTCCAGCTTTGTGCAATTTCCAGAACTTGGTGAATCAACAAAGGCATCTTACCCTTCTTTGTACATTAGGGTTTTATTATTTATTGCTTATCTTGCTTTGGTATATTTATGTATTTCATTGCATCATTTATTTACTACTACTATAGCATCAGATTAGGCTCTTATTTACATATTTATCTTAATTTCTATGAAGTTAATGCATGGGAATGTTAAAACTGTGGTACTATGTTTTTTGCAAATAATATCTTGAAACCTTATGAATGTGACATTTGAAATGGATCTCTTCTAAGGTTAACCCCTTGGAAAAGTTTTGTTGAGGATTTTTTACAAGAACTACCGAGAAATACTTTGTTTTGTGTTAGTATCTTTATCAAGAAGCATTCAAAATTGACTGAAAAAGTTGCCTATGAGATTGGTATGAATAATACTTGTTAGATCAAAGGTAAAATACATGTTTAAAGACCCCATTAGGAAGAGGAGATAGTTTTTATGGGAAGGTTTATATTCATGGAGAAAGAGGAAGATTATTATGTGAATAACTTGTTTGTTGAAGATAAACATTTAAATATCACAGTTTACTCATAGAGGAAAAGTGTGTTCTAAGAAATTTGGATGAATGATAGATCTTGACTATCAAACTAGATATATTTTAGGGACACATGCAGACCTACAATAAAAAATTGAAGAGTTGAAACCAAACCCATTGTATGTTATAATTGTTTAAGGCTTCACGAGCTAAGACAAGGGTTTAGGTAGGGTTTGTAGCCAATACCAAGATTGGATACCTTATACATATATTTGAGGCCTTAATTTTGGAAGACATAGTGTTACTAGGGTTTATATGTATATGTAATGGTTTTAGGTCCTAAGGATACTCCATAGTCTATGAATCCTTGATATTGTAGTGCTCAATACATTGATACAGTCCTAAGACCTAATTTGACAAGTCTATCTTGCATGAAAAGTGGTTTTCCCCTAGAATCAGGATAAGAAATTTTAGGAATAGTTAAACCTTAAAAATGAGTATTTGAATCTCACTTGGTTGTGTTTTGGAAACTTCAATATCAGCATAAGTAGCTAGAAACCTGAACTAACAGGGCTAGTAGGAGTTAATTGCAATAGAAAGCAAAAAGTTTTATTTTAAGAGGAAATAAGGGAGTTAGCTTCTAAGAATTATCACACACCATATTGACAAAAAATTATGTTTGAAGAATATTTTGATTTTTTATTGGTGCTTACCAATCATCATGTCCATGAATCTACCACGCACCTTGTTCTTTAGAGCTCTAAAAGAAAATTTTGAGAGAATTCACAGGAAGTTGATAAATTTTTCTTGTTTTAACCAATTTGGTGAATATTGATGCATGGAAGTGAGCTTGTGAATCAGGGTAAAAGGTTTGAAGAGTTCATTGAATGCGATAATTCTAAAAGTTTCCTCTTTTGGATCTAGAACATTAGGAGGCTAGAGAAAGACATATTGGATAAGAGAAGGTTTTTTTTATCAAATTTCTTGATTTAATCCTAGATGATGACTGTCATTTCTTTGGATTGTGTTACTACACATGTTTTATTTTTTGTAAGGTGCATAATTAGGTAAAGAAGAAATTTTTCCTTATTGAAGGCTATTCAAGCTTATAAATTTGAGTGAATTATGTTGATTGCATGTTTTTGAAACTTGTTTAGTGCATTTAATGTTATATGAGCTCTGCATCAAATTCCTCCTATTTCTTTTCCTCCTCTTCTTTCTTATTATTATCTTCCTCATATTTTTTCTTCTCTTCATCCTCCTTCTCTTTTTCCTATTTTTTCCCATCATCTTTCTTTTGTTATTCATTCTATTTTTTCTCTTCTTCTTCCTTTTTTCTCTTCTCCTCCTCTTCCTCTTGTTTATTCTTATCCCCATATTCTTTATTCTTCTTCTATTCTCCTCTTCTATGTCTCTCATATTGTTTTCTATATTCTTCTTCCTTCCTTCTTACTCATTCCTTCTTATTTTATATTGATTTTTTTCATCCTCCTCTTTATATGTACGTCTCTCCTTTTCTAATTATTCTTCCCGCATTTATTTATTCTTCTCTTATTCTATTTGTATTTCTCTTGTTTCCCTTTACTTTTCTTTCTTTTCATTTTCGTTTTACGTTATTTTTATTAATTATTCTATCTCTTTAATTTGGCTCTTGTCCTTGGCTTTTTTCTTCTTCTTTTTCCACAACTTTTGGAGTTCTTACTCAAATGTTTCCAGTGTAGTTTTCTATTCTAAGTCTATTTGTGTTTCTATCATTTTTAGTAGAAAATAAAGGAGAAGGTGGATGATATATTCAAGTACTAATGAGAACCTCTTCAATTAATGGAGAATGATGTATAAATTAGTAATTTGTTGAGTTGAGGTGCTTGTATCATTTTGTTGAGCTACTTGTTCTAGGCCTCTGCGGTCAAGGTAGATTTTATAGAAGTTGTATGTAGACCTAGGAATATTCCAATGATTCAATGGCTCCTATGAATCCTAGGTCTAATTCTTCTTCTTCTTATTTTTGTTGTGGGGGAGGTTGTGTTGTATGTTATGATTCTTCACTCTTTGAATTTGATATTTACATTGCATATTTACCTTAATCTCCTAGTTATTCACTTGTTTCTTTCTCTATCACTAGTTTCCTTGGTACCATAGATTTTGGTATTTTGTTTGGAGAATGTTTTTGTTTGGGTTTTTGGTTCTTTCTTTTATACACTCTTCGGCGTGATTTTTGTTGTGCTTTTTTCTTCCCTTTCTATGGTCCTGCTATTGGATTTTATAGTGACATAGATGATTCTAATCCTTCTTGAGTAAGTTCTTCAGGGTATTTTTTTGAACTCCTTCAATGTTTCAAAAATTACCTCATCAATATTTGGTGGCACAATATTTGTGTTTTCAATTGGGAGGTTTTGTGGCCATGGAGACCTAGTCTTAGACAAAAAAATGTTGACCTTGAGACTTAATGTTAATGTGAGAATTAAGTAGTTATACCTTTCATTAAGGATGTACTAGGAATGATATTTAGATTATAACATAAAGCAAAAAAACTATATCTAAAGATAATGGATAAACCACAATGCATCGACCATCATTTTTTATATTCATAATAAATATTACATGAATATTTCACATCCATATCACACACTCCTATTACATCTCAATCTTCATGATTTTTCTTATTTTCTTTATTTCCTATTTCATCTCTTCTATATGTATTTATCTCATCTCATTCTCTCTCTCTTTCCATTTATCTACCTTCTAACTATTACATTCAAGTTTACTTGATAAGTTTTTACTATACTAATTACTCAAGAGACACTTCTTTTGGTGGCGCCTATATCGTCTCGGTCTATGATCTACTCTGATCTTTTTATGGCTTATATTAGGCTTCCACATCTATTTTTAGTATTAAACATATTTTGGTAGTGTTCTATGGAATATAAAATGTGTTATATGTGTTCAAGTGTTCCGCGAATTTTTAGACTTCCACCGGAGATCAACTTATTTTTCTTAGTCTTCAAAATTGATGAAGAACCATATTTATATACTTTAATGTATATCAAGGGAACCCATAACAACATTGTTGATCCTAACATAAATGACTACCTTGAATAACATAGGTTATATTTTATTTAATCCCATTTTACTTGTATTTTCAAAGCATCAAACGTAATACTATATCTAATTAAAAACCTGATTTTTTAAAAACACAAAACATGAAAATTTATTCAAGTAAAAAACTAGTTTTGAGAAAAAATTGAAACTATGTCTGAGTCAGAACCTGTTTCAATGAAACATAGGTTCATGGAAGTTCTTTCATTTTATTTCATATACCCCTTCCCACCTTGATAGCTTCCTTCAAAAGACTCATATCCACTTGCAGCTATTGGAGGTCGAAATGGGGGGAGAAAGATGAAAAATCGAGCTTGTGGACATTGAAAAATGGAGGGTAAATGTTGAACTGTGGGAGATTCTTGGAAAGGGAGGATTCAATCCCTTCTTGGAAAGATTAAAAGGACATGACCTACATCTATTGCAGGACCTAGTGAAGAACTGGAAAAATTTATAGGTAACCTATAAAGGAATAAATTTTGAAATCAATGTGGAACTAATTGCCAAGGTTACTGGTTTCAATAAAAAGGGTCTCAATTTTTACAAAAATAAGATTTATATTAAAGTTGAGGAGAAAAAAATTGTGAACGAGGGGGAAGCTCCAGTTAAAAAAAAAAGAGGCTTTATCTAGGAATCCCTGCCACTTCCCTTCAACAAGGTGGTGTTTTCTATAATTAAATTCATTACAATGGAAGGAAGGTATTCTATTGTACCCTTTTATCACATTGTTTTCTTGAATCACTTCAGGGAGAGATATGTTGTCATTTTTCCTTTATTTATCCTTCATTCCCTATAGGATTCAATTGATTTGGTCAAAATAGGAAAATGAGTTTACCCTCTTCATCATGTTATGATACTCTTGCTCTTTAAGTATTTTGACTCGGTCATTCTTAGCCCTCCTCCCTTGAATCTATCTGTTGATCCCAGTTCTTCTATTCCCCTCCCTCCCATTTCAACCACTTCTTTTCCTACCACCTCTTCTCCTGTGTCTACCCCTGCTCCCCCTACTTGAGTCAGATCCTTCTTCCCATCCCACCCCCTTTTTATTCTTCTCCCACACCTTTTGTTTCTTCTTTATTTGGCCCATATTCCTCCAAAAGACAGAGCGACCCCACATGTTTCACTCCTATGAGAAGAAAGAGAGATAGTTTTGCTATGAAAGACATGGCCCCTACTTCTCCCATGATGGGAAACAAAGGAGATCCGATTCTAAGCCTCATGACTATGGGAAATAAAGGAAAATCCACCTGTATGGTGGATATCACTACCAGCTCTAAGATTGATACTCAATTGGGGAAAATAAAAAAATTGTGGAGTGATATTACTGCTAAAGTAAGTGACAAGAAATTAGATGGGAAGGATTCGATGTAAGACCTACTCATGCGGGTTATTAAAATGGAAAAGGAAGTGGAGGGAATCAAAACCAAACAATGTGATTTTCTCAGCATCCACAAGAATACTTTAGATTTGCTCACTTCTTTTACCTCTGAATTTGACACTCTCAGCAAGGATAAGATTAACAAAGGCACTACATTCAGAGATATCAAGAAGATACTAGAAAATATTAAACAGATTTTTTAGAAAATCTTGATGTAGTTTGGTTGGTATCTCAATTTTATTATTTCTGGGCTGATCTCATGCTGACTTCGTGCTGACTTCCAGTCGATTTTTGGTTGATCTTTATCTTTTTGTCTCTACCTGTGGAGTTGTTTCCCTTTGTTGATGGATTTTTGTTTTGTGATGGTTTTATCTTGTTCTCTTTCTAGATTTGAGTTACTTCTGGTCCTTTATTGTTTATCTTGGCATTGGCCACTTTTTTACCTGGATAGGATCCTAGAAGAAAAACGTTTTACCCTTTATAAAAAAGCTTGTTTCCAGGACATCAAAACATAAAAATTTTCTAAGTAAAAACCTACTTTAAAAAACAAACAAATGGAAAAATACATTGGATTTAAAAATTATTTTAAAAATAAATTAAAAAAAATAGTTCGGGTAATAATTAATTCTAGAACATTAAAACAAAAAAATTTCCATGTCAGAAACTACTTTCTAAAAAAATCATGAAAATTTGTTCGAGTCAAAATTGGTTTTTCGAAGAAACCAACCTGAAACTCTTGAAAAATCAAAACTCATTTTTCAAAGCAACCAACCTTAAAATTTGTTGAAATAAAATATATTTTTTCAAAACATAAAAATGTGAAACAATAGTTAAATAAAAAGGATGGCTTGTCATACACACCATCGTATTAAACTTCACGATTATAACCATTTTTTTATAACTTATTCATTTATCAGAATGAAAGTGAGGATATATATAGTCTTTTAAGCTTAAAAAAAAAACAAATATTGGTCATATTAATCCTAGTCATACTATAATTGACCAAATTATGTGCTAAAATAAAGACAAACTTCTCTTAAGGATCATCCAAAATTAGTTAGGATTCTATCTAATTTGAATCCTAAACACTTATTGAACATCATTATACAAAATGATCCATCCACCCATAACCCATTATTACATTTAGTACCCTTTTAAGTTCAATCTCCCTAAATACTAAATACATAAAAAAACACATTGATATTAAAATCCCCCACATCCAAAAAGAATAAGCAGTCCTCAAAAACTCCTTCCCACATTCAAAATAATGTCATACACTTGATCAAATTAAACAAAGAAAAAAATGGACCATTCCGTTCGATACCAATTCATTCATCGAAACATCAACTAATTCTTTTACAATCAATCCATTTTCCCATCCAAATGATGATGATCATAACCTTACCCAGATCAACAAAATCCAAAAAACATTAAAACCATAAAAGCTAAATCCAAAATCTAACAATAAGACCCCTTAGTCAACAAAATCCTACTTTATCTTACAACCTCACATCACTCTCCCTTGAGGTAATCCTAAGCATAAAACCAAACCAAAATAATTAAATCCCTTACTTAATTGTCGTCTATAAATTAAAAATTGTAAACGTGACAATATCTCCAAAAATAAAAGCATTCAACAAGAAAATGCCTACATTTTATTTCTATCGAGAAAATTATTATCTTTTATTACCATCGAATCCAAGGACACTCGACAAACATGTGCCCAAAAGTAAAAAACTTCATCCAAGATGTCATTGATCAAGGAAACCTCCAACTTGATAATAATACCCAAAAATAAAAAAAATCATCACCTAATGCAAATAAATTAAACAATCCAAAATTTGGGGCATATCTCAATCCTATTCCCAAGAAAAATAAAAGCATTCCATCACCAAATCTAAACCAAACAAACAACAATAATTAATGTACCCTTATTAAATTCTTACAACCATATACATAATCCAAAACAATCCACCACATAATCTAAACCAAACTAATAACATCAATTTTGATACCCTCATTAGACTCATAAATCTTACCAAAACTCAAAAATAAATCATCAAAACCAAATCCCTAGATTGCGCACCAAAACTAGGAAAATAAAAATCATTGTTAAATGTCCTCCTCTACCTACTCTTGAGACCCCATACATGCCAATATTATAGCTTGAGAAGACATTTGTGTATATTTTTGTACTAAATATTATAAAAAAATCCACTATTTATAAGTACATCCTCTATACATCCCTTCATGAATCAAGAGTCCTCAACGATATTGGCCCATCAAAATTATGTGCAGTAGTTGGAAATTTATGCATAACCCATTATCCATACACATCCAAACCCAACAATATCCCATCTATATGATGAGGTCGTAATATACCTCATCTATATATAATAAAATTAATAATGTTTCTTGTCTTTAATTAATTTTATAAGTGGATTTAGATATATTTTTAGAGATTATATCTTGTTTAAAGGTAGAATGTAGGATATATGCTTGGCTTCTTATTTAAGAGTCATTTTCTCCAAATTATTGTTATGTTCTAACATTTTTTGAGAACTTTGTGTTAAAGGTTACAAAATAGGTTGTTAAAGTCATTAAGGATGAATCTTGAAGTTTTAAAATAAATATCATATCAATTTTAAATCATTTGAATGAACCACGGGTTTCACTTCATATTTTTTTGGCTTATGATTTCTTTTGGGAAGATAACTTTGGAATATATCAAAACAAAAATATAGACCTTAAAATAATAAAATGAGAGAATTTTTTATTTTTCTTATTCTTAGGATGAAAAACCTATCTTTGATTTTATTTAGAAGTAAAAATTAAGGAGATATCTACATTTGAAAGGAAGAAGGTTATAGAGAAGCTGTATGGGAAGCTATTTCGAGAATTTGTCTAGTGGAAGCTAAATGCCTTCAAATAAGAATTGAGAGAGGTTATTGTTCCTCTTGTTTTTAGGATGAAAAACCTTAATTGTTCCTCTTATTATTAGGATGAAAAAACTCTCCCCATTTTTACACAACAACAATAATTGCAAAAATACTTGTATTTAAATTTTTTAGTAAAAGAATGTTATAGAGAAGAAAATAAAATAGAAATGAAAGTTCAATAGAATTTTGATATGTTCATTTCTTCTCCATGAAAGAAATAATTTTGAAATTTGATCTGGAAATACTAAAATAAGGAGCATCAAACCTAAAAATATTTTGAAAATATTCTTGAAATTGAATGTGTAATTTTCATTCTAAATACAAGGATGTGAATATGGCAAGTCAACTATCATGTTTCAATAATTAAATCATTCAAGGGAGGATTTGGAATATGGAAGAGTTATAATTGAATAAGGAGACAAGTAGGAAAGTCTTGTTCAATTCACACTTTTAATTCCTTCAATGTAGCATTTTAATGAGTTTTTATGTTGTGGATGTGTGATATATATGGGCACACTAACCTAGTTTCAATGAAACTAGTGATGATTAAGTAGAGTTAAAGTCTAAATTTTTTTGCTGTAGAATTAATATATCCTAAATAATATGTTATGATCCTCATGTGCAAATTTACTAATGCCTAGAGTTATTGGTGTAATATTTAGTTACATTTGGTATCAAAGAAACCACCCAGGTTTGAGTCTCAACACGAGTTGTTATTCCAACATTGTAGTGTTCACCCGGGACTTATATAGTGTTGGGCATGGTCCTTCTATATAGCTTTGTGTGTGAGATATGCAGTGTGGTTGGATGTTATGATCCTGATGTGTGAATTGACTAATGCCTTAAGGTTTTGGTGTAAGATTTTGCTATATAATAGTTTTACATTCGTGGTGGATTGATTAATTATGCTAGGATAATTATTATATAAATACTATTGTAAGCACTCATGTGGATTGAGTGAAAAATTTGTAAAAGGTTGGAAGTGGATGAAGAAGGAGTTCATTTTTTTGTCTATCTTTGAATAAAATATGACAACATATTTTTTAGCATCATGGTATTTCTTGTGTGGTTTATTTCACCTTATTCCATAAGGGGAGTAAGAAACCACTCTCCTAAAGGAAGAATTATAAGTTTTGGTAGTTTTGTTTCTTATTTAATTTCTAATATTACTTCCATTACTTTTCTTTTAGATGTCATTTCTAGAATTCTATTTATAATTTACTCATATGATTAGATTAGATTTGATTTTATTAATTTGGATTTATGAATGATTTGTTAATTATAATAGAAAATGTCCATCATACAAATTATTTCTTGTACCTCTTTCATACATTTTTTGGAAACTTCCTTTTTTGAGATTCATTAGGATTAAATGATGAGTATTAGAGTGACCCTCATCATTTTGGAGCCATTTTAAGGGATAGGTATCATTAGGGAGTTATTGTCAAGCTTATGTTTTTATTAAATTGATTAGTGGTAAGTTATCATTTAGAATCATAGTCCCCTACTACTAGAAATGATATTAAAAAGTGTGTCTAGTGATACAATTTTCTTTTCAAGCCATTAGAGTAAGTGTGAAAGGGTTATCTCATGACATCTTAGTTTCAGGGAAAAAATTAGTTTGACATAATTTTTTTAGGTTTATTATTTGGAAGTTCTACCTTTCTAAAATAGATTTAGTGAAAGATATTTAAAAAGAAATACATATATTCTACACCACCCCAATTAATAAATACAAATGGACAGTTATCCTACTCCCCTTGAGGAAGAAGGATAATTTTGGAAATAAAACTACAAAAACTATCTATAAAGATAAGATAGAATCAGAAAGATTTATCTATCTTCCAAACTACTCACCTAGCATGTAAAGTAGAAGAAATACCTTGTTTTTTTAAATTTTTTTAGCTCTTGTGCAACCTCTACAACTGGAGACCAAATATTCAAAGATAGAACAAATAATAGATCATTAAAAATAGGTGATATTAAATATTTATTGCATATAATAGGAAGTAAGAACAATGAAGAAATTCTACTTAAATGGAGGATTTTGAATGAAATATTGAGTGGAATCCTACAAAATATTGACATCTTTTCCCAATTTTATATTTTCAAGGGAAAACAAGTAGCTACCAACAATCATGTGTGTACTAGAAAAGAGGAGGATTTTCAAGATTTATCTAATGAGCCCATGTATTCAATAGAATCAAAAGATACAAATAAGGTTAAAATTTCAAAACAAGGCAGAGAAACAAATTTTAAGAGTGTAAACAACTTTTTCTCATGGTTTACCTTTTCTTTCAAAAAGATGAATTAATGGTGTCATATTATGAGAAAAAAGAGATATTTCTCACAACTAGTTTATGGGTTTTTGTAACCTATCTCTACACCACTAAGTAGAGTAGTTTAGGGTAGAGTTTGTTATATACAAATAAGTTCTTTACACATGCCATTTCCTTTTATTTAAGTTGCGAATATGACATTTACTCTAAAATATGTTTCTCTTAATAACTCATGCAAATATTATAACATTTGAAGGAATGTAGGATGTTCTAGATATTACACACTTGGGTTCTAGTTTTACCATTAAAAATAAAACATAAGGTGAATGTATAATTGAAGATGAAAATAAGGTATTTATTTTGTTATTTTATTTTAAAATAATGTTGTAAGTTTCTTGAATTATGGATAAGTAAACTTATAGGAAAACTAATTAAGAAGGGAGAATTTCTGAAAAAAGCTTTCAAGAGGTCTTACAAGAGGCTAGTTGTAGAAAAAATTAGCAACTCTTGAATATCTATGAAGTATATTTCAGGACTTTTAATGGAAAACTAAGAGATGATTATATACCTTTTATTGTCATGATGAAAAAAATGTCTCATTTTTTTCATGGAAATAATATTTTAAAATATAGTGTCTTTCCAAATATGAAGGAAAATCATACTGCAAAAACTTTGGAGTTCATTTAAAATCTTATTAAAACCCTCAAATGAAAAATTGAGAGGGGTGTATGTTCCACTTTATGTTATCATGGAAACAATATTGTATTTTCCACAATATTAACAGATCAAAAGTTATGGTCCATGTAAGTCAAATATCAATGCTATATAAAAGCTTCAAAGTGTCTTGAGCCTAAAATTTATATTCAAGCTAGCTCTAATATGTGTTGCAAATCTTCAAATGAAAAAGCAAGAGATGTTTTTATTCTTCTTGGTGTCATGAAAATATAACTCTCTTAGATTTTACATAACAATATCATATCAAAATTTATGGATATTTGAGTATTTTACAAGTGGCTCCAGTCTGAGTTAACTTATAATTTATACTAGCTATAACTAGAGCTAAAGGCCTTCAAATGAAAAAATAAGAGATATATTTTTATTTTTGGTGTCATAAAAAATAACCTCTCTCACTTATTACATAGAAATATGAAATCAAGAGTTATGATATTTGTAATTCATCTCCGAACACTTTGAGTCTGTCACAAATAATTTTAAACTCAAATATTGTACTAGATGTAACTAAAGCTAAAGTCCTTAAAATGAAATAATAAGAGTGTTTTTGGTTCCATTTGGTGTCATGAAAAAACAAATTTCTCATTTTTTATGTAATAATATAAGATGAAGAGTTATAGTCCATGGCGATCAGATCTAGACTCTTTAAGTCTCTCACAAACAACTCCAGACTTATAATTTTTACTATCTATAACTAGAGCTAGATTCCTTGAAAAAAACCATGACACATGTTTTTGTTCCTCTTAGTTTCATGATAATAAACCTCATTTTTTTACATAGAAATTTTGATCACATGTTATGGGTGTTTGATTCTCTTACAAGAAGCTTCATACTCTATCAAATTAAAAAAATTACTAGCTTTAATAGGGGCTAAACACCTTCAATAAAACTTATGAGAGATGTTTTTTCTCTCAACCATATGATGTAAAAATTATATTCTTTATTTCACAACTACAAAGGTTAAAATGATATGGGCACTTGAAGTTCTTAATTGTATATGTGAAGAAATAATAGTAGCTTGCAGGAGGGTCTATAAGGACTTTTTATTATATACGGAATTTTTTTGTATTTTCAAAAAAAGTACAAGATCAAAAGTTATGGTCCATAAGTCAAATCCTTAATGGTATATAGAAAATTAAGGTTGTTTTGAGCCTGGAATTTATATGCAGGCTAGCTCTAATATGTGTCACATATATTCAAATGAAAAAATAAGATATTTTTTTATTCGTCTCGGTGTTATGAAAATAAAACACTCTTATTTTTGACATATCAATGTCAAATCAAAAGTTATGGGTGTTTGATTATCTTCTAAGTAGCTTCAGTATCTTTCAACTTATAATTTATACTAGCTATAACTAGAGCTAAAGGCCTTTAAATGAAAAAATAAGATATATATTTTTCTTTTTGGTGTCATAAACAATAACCTCTCTCACTTATTACATAGAAATATGAAATCAAGAGTTATGATATTTGTAATTCATCTCCAAACTCTTTGAGTTTGTCACAAATAATTTTAAACTCAAATATTGTACTAGTTGTAACTAGAGCTAAAGGGCTTAAAATGAAATAATAAGAGTGTTTTTGGTTCCATTTGGTGTCATGAAAAAACAAATCTCTCATTTTTTATGTAGTACTATAAGATTAAGAGTTATAGTCCATGGAGATCAGCCCCATACTATCTAAGTCATTCATAGACAACTCCAAACTTATAATGTTTATTATCTATAACTAGAGATAGGTTCCTTAAAATAAAAAAATAAGAGAGGTTTTTGTTCCTCTTAATGTCATGAAAATAAACCTCTGATTTTTTAGATAAAAAATTTAAACTACATGTTATGGGTGTTTGAATCTCTCACAAGAATATTTACACTATATCAAATTAAAAATTGTACTAGATTTAATAGGTGTAGTCATTTATTTACCCTTAATACCTTTACTAACCCCAATCATGCCTGCCTATCACCTAGCGGGTGCTAGGTGCTCACTCGAGGTACGTGCAGGTGCCAAGCCCCTCCTTTACATGAGCTTTGTGAGATGGTTCTGCCATTAATGGAGGATGATTTGCAGAAGAAGTACATTCACTTATTTAAAGAGGTATAAAATGCAACTAACAGATCCACACCTTAATGCATTATAGAAACTATATAACATTGTAATTAGCATAATAAACCATATCTGAGCCATGTTAGTCATATAACATGAGGGTTTACACCCTTAAACAAAATATATAGAAAGAACCCACACACACACACACACACACACACACACACACACACACATATTGATTTAACATAGTTCAGGTAGCCACATTACAATCAAAAGGGTCATCTCAGACCATATACAATAAATGATAGGGACTTAACTTCCGTAAATCCTCCCTGGTATGAGACCCTAACTATACCTTTCCCATTTTAACCCTTGTTACATATCCTAGTGCCATACACAAGCTTATACCATTCCTTATAACCCTTAGTACTAAGTTATCTAAACCCTAGCATTACTGCAACACTTTGTTACTCTACTTCTTATTCTCTATGCATTCTGTATCTTTGTCTATCTCTTGCCCTCCTTTCGTCCCCTTCCTATCTCGCATCCCTGTCTCTAGTTCAAGCATCTCTTTTTATAGGATCAGCACTCACTACCATGCCTTCTCTCCTGAATAAATCCCATGCCAATTTTCGATGTTGTCCTCCAATGGTGAATGTTTATCCCTTTGCAAACCCTCCACTCTCTCCAATGATGTCTTCTTTGAATATTCCCCTTGTGGAATCCTTTTTTTGACCTATAAGGTTCCAAGCTAGCACCTTATCCACTCATCACACCTATTCAGGTCCTCACATTTTTCCTCAAGTTCCTCTAGAAAGCCAAATATGGCTAAGCCCCTTAAACCCATGTTCTGCTTCCCGCATGCGCCCTTGTTTCACTTAAACCATTCTTAAACCCCTTTGTTCAACACGATTTCCCATGATCGCCCTTCTTCTCACTGGTCCTACACGTGTGCCCTTTGGTACTTGGCCAATATTTCAGGGCCCAAAATAACCCCACACTAAGTGTGTTCTCCATCCTTGGAAACATCCTTCTTCTTTAAATAATAAATAATAGTGGGATAGGGAAAATCTGAATAATCAATGAAATAATGGAAAAATATGTTACTGTTGTAGGAGGAGTGGGAATTATTTTTTCATTATTACCTCAGGTTTTTCCCAGGAATCCACCTCACCATGCACTTGCTGACGTAGGTCACCTACTAGAGCACTCACCTCATTAAAACGTGATTCATTTCTCTTAGAATTCAACATATCTACAATTCTTTCTAGTTTCTTACTAATATTGTCCAGCACGTCCATTCTGTGAGTGACCTGGGGATATAGTTCCTTAAGTTAATTCTTAATCTAACCCCATAATGTTTTAATTTATTTCAACTTTTTCTCAACCTCGGCTATGATCTTATCCTACTCTGCCCTGTTTCCCTTGTTCTTCTCTTGAAACTCCTTCAGATCAGCCTCATGCGTAGCAACTAGTATGCTTTCTTCCCTGTCTCTATCTGCATAATTTTCATAAATAACCTCAGACATTTGTGCAGTGGTCTTTATAGTGACAAGGAGCTCGGAATACTGAGTAACTATCTCCCCGACCTTCATTTTTTCTTCCTCCTTTTAACACACCAATGCCTCCTTTGTTGATTCCAATGTGAGTGGTCACCTCTCCATGGTGAGGATGCGTCAAGTCTTCTAAGAATTGCATGGCTAACTTGTATTTTTTCTCAAGCAGGGCCAAGTTCGGGAGCTTCAAGATTATCGAATTTGAAATAGTTTCTATTTTCTTATGTATCTCACGCACCTTTTCCTTCTCCTCCCTTAATTCACACCTTAATTGTGTGGTGATCAGCTCCTCCTACTTAAATTTTTTTTCCTTTACAATGATCTCTTCATTTTTCTTTTCAAATTCTTCCGCCAAGACCATTACTCAGTCATTTCTCTTGAAGATCCTCACCTCAACTTCTACTAAACCTTTGTTGAGTGCATTACAAACTTACTCATCTGATAGTTATTGAGCATTCACCAGAGAGTTTACTCCCTTGGTATCTAATATCTTCATCAACTCCTCACGGTTGACCTTGAATTCAAGATCATCGACATGGGACTTAAAATCCCAAGATACTATCTTCCTTGTGCATGGGTACACACCATTTTCATCAAAAGAATACCATGTAAGGATTTGGTTTGAAGGCACGGTACTCTGGAAATGTGTGTGCAATACCTTATTTGGATCATTTATGTAAGTCATCCCTTGTTCTTGTGTTACTACCATACCCTTTCCTCTTGTGTGTATTGCCTTTGGGAAGCTTACTGCCAGGTTGGGATCTCCGCCCATGCTTTCATACTCCTTTTCTACACTTTCACTTCCTTGTGTATCCTTGATTACTTCTTCAGCGTTGCACTCCATCTCTTGATCCACAAAGTCGTTTATGATGCCTGCTACCTCCCATTCTGCGGCATCCTCTATCTACTCCTTGGTTAGGCTTGGAGTCCTTTTATCCTTCATGTTGACTTCCTCACTTCCCCTCTTTCCCTAAGTTCCTCCTTCTTCCTCATCCTTATCTTCATCACCCTCCTCTTCTGACTCATGTACATTGTACATAGGATGGTCCTGAGCCTCACCATTCTCTTCATTTTCCTCTTTGCCCTTATTGGCCACCATGCTCTTTGTTTCTTCTGATTCCACCTTTTCTATTACTCTTTTATTTTTCCTAATTGGTGATTCCAATATAGGAGACTCTTCTTTCTCTTCTTCCCTAGTTGACTCCTTTCTTTCTGGTGACTCTTCTTTTGCAAGGGGTTTCTCTTGCACTAGTGCCTCTTCCTCAGGTGTCTTCTCTTTCTCTTCTGTGGGGGACTTCTTTCTCCATACATAAGTGCTTGTCTTTGCACCTAATTCCTACATGCCTACATATTACGTTGTCTGTATACTATGTGCCTTTTCTCAGAGACCTCCTCTCTCTCCCTTTTACTTGGCATGATGTTATTTCTTATGGTGGGGTCTTCTGGGATAGTGACATCATTTTCAATGTAAGAGCCCTTCTCATACTTCAGAATTATGTGTCGGTATACCCTTGTTGGGGTCCTCCCTGTAATAGGTAATGTTACTGACTTCAACATATGTACATCATGGGAGACATACTTCTCCACATAGGCGTGCTTCTTTGGATATATCAATGTCATGCGCAGCTCATGGTAATCCTAGTCTACCATGCTGAGGTTAAACCTTTTCTTCTTTACCTCTTTGAATCTATTGACTCCGTTTTGTAAGTATTGTGTTGTGAAGGAGAATGGAAATTTACACCAAGGACCCTTGGTGACATCTTCCAGAGTAAACCTACCAATATATAAATGTTTGTATACGGTGAATTCAGCCTTTCCTTACAGTAAAATAGGTAACTGCTTAGGTATTCTCCACTCAACGTTGAATGCGTCACGCATATGCTTATACCATTTTTATAGGCACACCTTGTGGGTGGCCATCATGGTGTCATAAGTGTACTTCTCAAATATTTTGGCAAAGGAAGTGTTCTCCTCTCGGTACTCCCAAAAAAATTATTTGGCCCATGAGACACTCCAATATCTGAAAAGACAATGGTAAGGAGGACATTACCAAAAATTATCTTTTCTCCATCACGCATGACACTAATGATTTGTTTTGCTATAAATGTCGAGAGGTTATAGATGGTCCCCTATGAGATCTTATGGAAAATGTTCAACCAAGCCTTGTTGATACTGTGTCTATCTCTCTTTCCCATTTATTTTTGTGACCAAGTGTGTGGCCATCCTCATTACAGGGTCAGAAATCATAGAGATGTCAAAGTATTATGACTCTTTCTTGTCATTCACAGGCTTTAATACTCTTCTTTATGGTCCTCCTTATTTGTCCAAGTCATCATCAATATATTATATCTCGTACAGGTAAGACCAATAAATTTAGAAACCAATTGGGGAGTTTTCTGCATCCTACATAATGTGAAGTAGAAATGGTCTTCATGTATGCGTGACAGTAACCACTGGTATAGTCACTCAGGTTTTCCCCAAATAGGGCAACTCATAGAGTTGTAATAAACCCAGCCCTTCTCCATCTTCACCTTTACCTCATCATTGTAGATAGGAATTCCATCTAGCATGTCCTTTTTTCTGTAGGGAAAACTAGTTCCAATGTCATCTCGTTCTCTTGTAGTGCTCATTTGATGGTTGTAGTCACTTATGGACATCTTTCTAAGATGAGACAAACCATTCTTTTCCAATAAATGTACACCATATGGATATTGCATCTTCGTGTACAATTCTTTGTTGAAACTGGTGGAAACAACTTGTTTCCCTTTGCCCTTGCCCTTTCCCTTCCTTACTGAAACATGGTTGTATGCTTTCATTGTTTTCATTTCTCTGTCAGGTCACTAAAAGATGATTTCTTTCTCCTTATTCTAGCTCTACTTAACTCTATAGCTACTACCCCTTTGCATGAAAATTCATTCAATCATGTGCCCTATCTGCTAGAACCCCTAACCTAGAAAACCCTTCTTTCTACAAGACAACGTATTGACTTGCAAGATTCAAATAACTTCTACAACCTTCTTCCTCATGCTCGTTTACTCTTTTTCCACTCTGGTTTGCTGATCAAACTCGTTATGCACTAAAATATTCACAACCCTTTTTCTCACAATTTTTCTTCAAGGATGCCCTAGTTCACAAGACCTCTTTGATAGAACAAATTCAATGTAAACAATAATGTACCCTGACCTTCTACTTATAGCTTTTGATCCTTTTTTCTGCAGTAAGTGACATACCACCTACAACCGTACCTTTGCAATAAAGGTGGATTTTTCTTCTCAAGGAAACCTTCTTGAGAAAATTTTACCCTTGTGCCCAATCTCTACATGAAAATATTCTATAACCTTCTGGCGGGAAAAAACTCTTACTAACCGAAGATCCATAGGTGCTCGCATACAACGCCGAAGGCACTTCTTCTATCCTTACCCTGATTTTCACATCACCTACCTCATGGTGTTCCTGTGCTTCTCGCCCTTGTACATGGTTTTTGTAAAAACTTCCTAACACCAAACTCCTTTTGTTCACCTTTTCCATGCACACTCTTCCAAACTACGTGCCTTTGATCCTTTGATTTGAGCCATAGAAACACAAATTCCAATACAAGATTCCAGTGTTTGTCACATCACTTTACCCCATACAAAAATAGATGCACGGTCCTCTGTGCATAGAATTTTTTTGAAAATTGTAAGTGGCTGCCAACGCACAACATGCAAACAAAAACAAAAAGAAAGGGAACAATCCAAAGAAAGGAAATGCATTAAGGGAAATCCTAGGCTAAATGGAAATACTACCTTATTTACAAACAAAAGGAAGACTTATTTATAATAGGGCTTCAGTTTACTCCCATTGAAATGACCGGGTAATCATGTTCCATCCAGTTCTTGTAACTGGTAAGTCCCTGAATCAAGTATATAGGATACAATGTACAACCCATCCAATGGATTTTTAATTTCCCAAGATGGCATAGAAAATTGGAATCATACAATAGAAATATTTTCCCAACCTTAAAATTTTTGTTCTTGATGTGTCTATCATGCCATGCCTTTTGCTTAGATTTTTCAGTCTTCTGACTCTAGCGAGCAATGGCTCGACTCTCATCTAACTGCATTAGTACGCCGGAAAAGCGACAGGCGAGCGTGAGAATCTACAAGTAACTCTTCCGCGTACCCGACCTCTCGAGGTCGTGCCGAGACAGCCGGTGGGGGTAGAATATGCGTGGGATGCAGACAAACTAGTTAGGCAGTCTAATGTCTTCGACACGCACTAGTGGAATTTGTGAATCTAAGGCAAAGAAGGCCCTTCTAACTTGGACTGGTGTGATAGATCGATCGGCAAGGATGACTGCTCGAAGGCTCCAATCAATATCGAGCTCTGGCGTGATTCGATCTATGGGTTGTGGAATACGTGGAAAATGACCTGGGATAGTTTCGTGTATGTCTCCTGATAAGGTCATATAGTGGATGGTGAATATAATTGACTCTACGGACGATTCTCTGGCCTAGTCCAGAATTCTCTAGCTTCGTTAGCCGCTATATCTAATAAGGACAATTGTTCGATGATGATGGGTGGAAGTGGAGTGGATCTAAATACCAAGGTGCGTAGGGTAGTGTCTATATCTGATTGACTTGTGGACTCGTTGGGCTGTGGGATCTGTGGATCACAACCATAGACTCTTGGTTGTTGCGGTCCTGTTATGGTCATACGCGAAATCAAGTTCTAATCCCTAGTATCCAGTAATCGTATGCTTTCTCAGCTTCTATGTTTAGGACCAACAACTGTGTGATTTTCTCAGAATATCTCACAGGCGTTCGTGCAACCTGGATCCTTAGACTGGTATCTATATCTGTGAGAGTGTCTCCTGCACCTGGCTGTGGGACCAAAGGATCACAACCAAAGGTTTGTTCTCTTTCAAACCCTTCTACAGTCATGTGAGTGTTTACCTAGGGCAATCTGTAATTTGGTTGGTTTGACCAAAACGTATGTGCTTGGTCGTCCTCTATGTTTAACCCTCTCAACTGAGAACTGATCAGTTGTAAATCTGTTGTTGTTCGGAATACTTGTATTCTGAGATTTTGGTCTATGTCAACTATTGCTGTGACGAGATTTGGTTGAGGCACGATTGGCTCAAATATATATTCCCTGGGCTCCTGAGGTCCCGTGATTGTCATACAAAATAAAATGTAAATCTAACTGTAACTAAGTAAACTCTAACTACGTGGAATAAATCTAAAACATATATATAACTTCTATTCTTCTAAGAAACCTTTCAAGATTATAATGGAAAGCAAACTATTTTAAGCGTATCTAGAAATAACAACTAAACAATAATTTAAAACAGACAAAATAACCGAGTGTAGTTATCAGCCTGTGCAATTTGTAGATTTATTCTAAATAAATAAAATAGCTCGTCTAATTTATCTGCAAGATTCTCGATCCTACCTCAGAAGTGAGGAGTGAATCATAGTTTCTCAGAAACTATCAATCCTCACAGCTTCCCTGGCAATATAGAGAATAGAATTCACTGAAATGAAGCAATTATCTACTCTATTTGATATGATTCTAACTAGAACTTTGAAAGTTAAAACCTGGATTCCGCAGAACAGTGGCGAATCTGATGGTGTGTGCGATCTTGTCCCCTCAGTGTGATCTCCTCGTTCTTTCGTGTTCACGTGGATCCAGAAAAGCGTGTAATGCTAGCACCGATAGGAGTAGATTTTAGGACAAGGACAGCTCAGAATGCAGACCGAAAATGCGAGTAGGAGAGGGACAGCGCAAGAGTACAGAGCTTGGCTTATGCGATTCCTAGCGGGATTTTACTGCGAGTCATGCAACATGAAGCGACCAGAACCTGTAACTATCTTATTCGAAGAGCAAAACCTGCAACTTTAATGGCTTCCTAAGCTATTCTGTTCCAATGGGTTGGATAAAATAACGACACTGTTTGCACAAGCTGGATATGTGGCTTACCAACAGCTGAATAAAGCTAACCAGGCATATAATGAACTGAACTAAGAACTCTAAGCAACAATGAAAATTAAATCTACAGCAAAGAGAAAATTCAGAGGCAAGCTTCAGACCAGATTGGATGAAATGACAGCACTGCCTGCACAAGATGGGTATGTGGCTTACCAACAGCTGAGCAATCTAACTAAAGATGCAAGTGAATTCAAGCTATGGCTTCTAAACAAGATAACAAGCTAAAATACTAAAATGAGGAGAGCAAAGATCAGTCTTCAAAATCCAGCCAAACTTCAGACCATTTGCTTGTGCACAAACCATGCATTTATAGGAATTCAATCACCCAAAAATCAAAACCAAATTGAACTCCTAAACAATAAACAAAGGAAAAACACTATTCCAGGGGACCAAAAACATAAATGCATGCTCAAGTCGGCAAAGAAAGCTGGTGAATCGTGATATTTCACGCGAGTCACGTCAAAAGAACGTTCTGGAAAATGCGCACAGGACCGCCGCTCTGAGCAGGGCGGCGGTTACAGGACCGCCGCCCTGATCAGGGCGGTGGTTTCGTCACTGAAGATCAAGAGGCCAAGGAAAGAGGGAAAAAGGGGAAAACAAAGGGCGCGGGGGCTAAGCGGGGCATGCGGGATGTTAACGCATACTCCGAGGGATTTTCCGGATCCCGAACACCTTGCGAGGAGACCTGTATCATCATTGGGGAACTTGTTACACTGTTCCGCAGTACAGTACCTTACAATTTTGGGTACGTACATATTGCCCCCTCGGAGAAGTGTTTTAGCCATGAAGAGGCATAAAACGGTGGGTCCGAGTATGGCAGTCCCGAAATGGGGAGTTAGAAGCTATACCTTACTCGTCCGTGTGTTGAAATGACGCCATCCGAAATTCCCGCTACCTGCAAAATGAAAAGAGAACTCAAGTGCAGATAGATACAAAACTTGGAAAATAAACGCTAAATTGATAGGGAATGAGAACGTACCATTCGTGCGGGGATAGGAACTTACCTCCATCAGCGCTCCAAACCTGTGAAAAAGTCTTTTAAAATGAAATAGGGTGCTATATATATGAAAGTGGGCCCATTTTCCTATTCATTTGCGCGAGTTGATTTGATTGATTTTGAGCTCTGGGACCCACGGTGACGGTTTCGTGCGTGAGTAGAGTCAAAACGTCCGCAGCGAGATCGTGATCATGCCTCCACGTGCGGAACACCGCCCTGCTAGATCACAGGTTGGTTTTCTTCAATTTTGTGTTTTTCCCCCTTTAAATTTGAAATGTTAAATTTGTCGTAATGGGGGGGTTATTTTTGAAAATGTTAGGTTCAAAAGGTCCACCTAGGGGGGGCGCCTACTGGGTAGGCTCCATCTTTAGGTTAAATGGTCTTTTTTTACTTATTTTGGGCTTTTTGGGATTAGAAACCCGCGCGGGTTTTCGGACCGCGACCGCCGCCCTGGCCAGGGTGGCGGTTACATGACCGCCGCCCTGCTCAGGGCGGCGGTTACACGACCGCCGCCTTTAAGGTGGCGGTTACAAAACCGCCTCCCTGCTCAGGGCGGCGGTTTTGCACAGAATGCAAAAGAACTTATTTTTGAGATTATGCTTGTACATTTTTGCACTTCTACGCGTTTTTATGACTCTCTCGGTATTGTTCAGATACTAACTTGCTCTGTTTTGTGTGTTTTTGGGTGTATGCAGGCGAGGGAGGAATACATCAGATGGAGCCGAGAGAGAGAGTGTGACTGGCTGTCAGGGGTACTGGATGCCCTCTCACCAGACGAGGAGGACACACTACAGAGGGCCGGTATACTGCGCATATCGCGCGTCCCACATGTCACACCATCTAGTCACATCCTTTGTGACTTATTTTCATATTGGGACGCAGATCGGAACACTTTCCGACTGCCAGGGGTCCGCGGTGAGTGGACTATCACGTTGGAGGATGTCTACCATATTTTGGGGGTCCCGATCATCGGGAGGAGACTCACATTAGAGACGGCAGGCTCACGGGCACAGATTGCACAGTGGGCAGGTTACATGGGAGATGCAGCTATCTCCACGGGGTCGAAGAAGGGAGTGAGAGTTCGATCCATCCCTTCTTTGCCTATCCCCATATTTCGACAGGCCATCATGGGGATCCTTGCCTCGAGATTGATCGGGGACAAGGGAGGGGACACTTTGTTATACTGCTGGGCCCCCATCATTGCACAGATAGAGGGGCATGGCCGGATATACGCCTGGGGTGCAGACATTCTGGGGACCACCTACCATGATTTATATAGGGTGGTCCGTTTACAGGGACAGTCATTGAGCCACCCAACTCTAGTCATGAGTTGGGTGTATGAGCATTTTATTCCCTATGGCAGAGGCGTAGAGGTGGCAGATCCTGGGGCTGTGAGGGCAGCCAGATGGTCAGATATGTCAGTGCTTAGAGCACCTCACCAGCCAGTTGCCTCCCTTACCACAGCAGATATGGAGGTGACACCGTACTGGCTTATGGCCGACATATGGGGCGAGGAGACCCTTACATTGATCTCTTGCTCCACCACAGGGCAGCTCATCGACCACGTGGGACGGGTGGAGGTACATCCTTTTGGCAGAGTTCCTCAGCAGTTTGGCCTTCCATATGCGGGCATGCTTCCCCCAGTGGCACCAGTTTACAGATCAGTTCGCGAGGCCAGAGGGGGGCCTAGAGGCCGAGGTTGGACAGTGGTCACTCCTGGCACTCCCATTGCAGCTAGGAGGATAGTTCGGGCCAGAGGGAGAGCCGGTGCGCCTCGGGCACCTTTGCTTCAGATTGCTGCGGGTCCTGCTCATAGCAGCGATGACCCTATAGACATTGACTCTGATTCTGAGGAGCTTACAGAGGGAGGGTCGGAGGAGCAGACTGATGATAGCGATCCTGAGTGGCATGACACTCAGGATATTATGCAGGCGGAGAGGGCCGAGGAGAGCGCAGAGAGGGACACTCTAGTTTCAGAGGAGCCACTCTCTCAGGGCCATGGTGGAGAGGACGAGTCAGTTGTGGGGCGACATGTTGCCCCTGCTACAGGAGCAGCCCCTCAGTCGGCAGCGGCATCCGCGGCGGGTGCTGGCCCCAGTGATCCATCTTGGAGGCCCGGTGATCCGAGTAAGTTATCCTTTCTTCCTTTCAATGTTTGTTTAATTTAGGATTTGTTATCTCTCCTTGTGTTTGTATCTTGTATATTTTAGCCTCTTGCCTAGTTTCTAATTCATTTTTCTCCTTTGTTTGCAGAGACTGTCGACGAGTGGCGGGATCTGATCCGCAGGGTATGCACTGATTCCCTGATGATCCCCATGGATAAGACCCGTGCGGAGCTATCTGTAGATGCCGGGGAGCCCTCAGCAGCCGGCAGGCATACCGACGTCTTCGCTCCCGTTTGGCACGTGGCCAGGATGGTGTCGACTCTCCGTACAGAGTTGGCGGGCTATAGGACAGCTGAGCGCCTTATGAGGAGCCATTCTCGTGGTGAGACCGCGGCTGCTCCTCGGGACCCTGAGCTCTCTGTTCATTCAGAGCGTCGGCGTAGCCGGAGTCCTAGGCGAGGGCGCGCACCTTTGGAGGGGTCGCGTAGGGGTTGAGAGACCACTTGGCTCCTATGTATTTTGTACTATAGATTCTTTTGTATATCACGGGCTCTTTGAGCGTTTTGACCATGCCTAGTGCATGATGGCATTGTATATAAACATTGATTATTTATATATATGCATTCGTTTTTGGATCAAAAGCTTGTCACTCATGTTTTCCCTTTCTGTTTCCAGCTTCCTCGTGTATACTACGATGTATGGTTTATATGCCTTCTAGAATGTATGCAATGGAAAACAAATGATGCAAATGTTTGCTTTCTTTTTGTGTTTCATGATGCTGATACATGATATTGTAGATATATTGTGATCTTGAATCTTAGCTTCTGTGAGCAATTTGGATACCTCATGTTTGTTTTGGCAAAGTGATGAAAATAACCAGTATGATGAACAGATTAACTTGCCCCACTCCTAACTCCACGCAACTAGTAAGATGCGAGGGCTTATCACCAAGAGCCAAGAAGGGCGCAAGTTATGAAATATGGTGAAATGATAGTGATGAAAGACAGACGAAGCTTTGGCGGAACTAAATTGAAAACTACAAGCTTACTCTACCTGAATGACTTCATAGTTTTGGATGCAACTTGCTTTGCGGTTTATCTAGACTTAGACCCGTAGATGGCCACATAGTAGACAAAATCTGGGTTTTTAGGATTTTAACTCTCTTGGGATTTTGAACATCTGATTCATTCGTTTTTGACTCAAAGTTTGAATTGTTTGTTTATGACCTTTTAACGTTTGCTTTGTCAAGAGGACCCCCTACACTTTGCCCCATGCTACTAGTAAGAAGCGTGGGTTTATCACCGTGGGCAAGGCATAGGCGAGTAAGGGCATTTCCATCCTTTCCCAACCCTACGTCACTAGTAAGAGACGCAAGCTCATCACCGAAGGTTGGTGGGGCAAGGAAATGTGTAAAAATAAAATTTTCTGTTTAATCACTTTTTGATTTGTCTTTTTGAGTAAAATGTCAGTATATGCTTATTTCCAAAGAGATGTGTATATGGGATAGATGCGACACCATGAAGCTTCTAGAACAGACCATAGGCAAGACACCTGTCCTAAGAAGAAATCAAAGCGAGAATAAACTTGCAGATCTTGGTATGGTTACCGTTAAGACTTCGTCATGTCTGATTTTATTTGATAAAAGATTCTGAGATATTTGATGATATCGTGAAAATGGAGAGATATGATTAGAAAGTTTTATGCCAACAACATCATGAGTTTGTAATGAATTGCTTTGAGAATAGATTCCTTGATCACCATTTGTGTAAGAAACGAATGGACAAAATGATCCTAATCTATATGAAAATGCAATGTAGATAGCTATATAGGTAGCGTTAGCTGCTTATGCGTAGAATCGCTTGAGGTGCAGGGAATTGACTGTTTCGCCAAATTCCTCACCTTCTAGCGTACATAAGAGGTAAGCACCATTTCCGTAGTCCTTCATGACTCGATATGGGCCCAACCATTTGGGCCGGAATTTCCTTCCTTCACCTGTCTTCTTGTCGATCCGGCTGTCTAGTCTTAGAACTAGATCACCTTCGTATATATCGCGTTCATAGACCTTCTTGTTATACTGCCGGCACATTCGGTCAGCATAAGCTCTGTGCCGTTGTTCAGCATCTAACCTAGTTTCATCTAGGCTTTCTAGTTGGGAAAGACGTGCTTCTCTGTAAGCGTCTTCGTCCAGAATCCCTTGTAGTGAAATGCGGAGACTGGGTATTTCGACTTCAAGCGGGAGAACTGCTTCTGCCCCAAATACCAGCGAGAAAGGAGTTGCTCCCGTTGGTGTTCTTATTGAGGTTCGGTGGGCCCACAAGGCCGGATATAACTTCAAATGCCAATCTCGTTTGTTTTCTTTCACCGTTTTAAGGAGAATGGCTTTCAGTGTCTTGTTTGTTGCTTCAGCCTGTCCGTTGGCTTGGGGATAATACAAGGAAGCCGTATGATGGCTTATCTTAAATTTACTGCATAGTTCGCGAACTTCTTCATTTTTAAAAGAAGTTCCATTATCGGAGATAATGATTTGCGGGATACCGTACCTGCAAATGATTTGGTTCAAAATGAACTTGGCAATCACAGAACCAGGTACAGTAGTAAGAGGCATGGCCTCCACCCATTTGGTAAAATATTCAGTGGCCGTGATTATAAAATTATGGCCGTCTGTGGATGAGGGAGAGAATTTCCCTATTAAGTCTAGACCCCATGTAGAAAAGGGCCATGGAGTTGCGATTGGTTGTAGAGCTTGTGCTGGCATGTGGATCTCGTGGGAGAATTCTTGGCACTTATGACACCTGCGTGCAAACTCTATCGCGTCATGTTCTAGAGTGGGCCAGAAATAGCCCATTCGATGTATTTTTCGAGCGGTGGCATGGCCACCGAAGTGGCCTCCACATATACCGCTGTGGGATTCATGGAGAATCCTCTTGGACTCTTCTGTGTCAACACACCTTAAGAGCATTCCATCGAATGCTTTTCGATAGAGCACCTGCTCTATAATGACATATTTAGCTACGATTATGCGTAACCACCTTCTTTGTTGCGGTGTAACTGCCTCCGGGTACGTATGGTCTATGATATAATTAATGATATCAGTGTACCAAGGACACTCAGAGATAGCGGGTCGAGTTTCGATGTAGTATACGCATTCATCTGGAAAGTCTAAATCTACTAAATCACCTCTGTCTAATGGGTTGTCAGCTAACCAATCCGCGATGATTTGTCCTTTAACCGACTTCTGATTTACAAATGTTAATTCGAACTCTCCCATTAAGGTTATAAAACGTCCAGCCTTTTTAGATAATGACCCTTGTGTGAGAAAAGTTCGTAAATGGTCCGTTTTTACCATGACCTTCGTTTCTTGATTCAGCATATAATGTCTTAGGCGTTTAGTAGCAAAGACTATGGCAAGGCATTCTCGTTCTGCCTGTGTATAGCGTGTTTCATAGTCGAGCAGCGTTCGGCTAATGAAATAAATCACACGTTCTCTCTTGTTATCGTCTTCTTGGGCCAACATACAGGCCAGCGAGACATTGGTAGCTCGTGAATATAGAATTAACGGGCGATCTAGCTTAGGTGGCATTAGCGTAGGTGGCGATAAAAGGAAACGCTTAACTGCATCAAAAGCTTCATTGCAATCTTCGGTCCAATCAAGGCTATAGTCTTTCTTGAGTAAATTGTTGATTGGATGAACGGCGAAGCTTAAGTCCGGGATAAATCTCCGGATTGCACCCAGCTTTCCGAGAAATGATCTGATTCCAGATTCACTCGAAGGTGGGACCATTTCGAGGACAGCCCGAATTTTGGTTGGATCAACATCAATTCCTCGTGACGATATGATGTAACCTAGGAGCTTTCCTCCTGTTACACCAAAGACGCATTTCTCTGGATTTAGCGTGACTCCGTATTCTATTAGACGTGAAAGAATGACGCGGAGTACTTCGGGATGGTCACAACGCTTCTTGGCTTTAGCCAATAAGTCATCTACGTAAGATTCCATGATTTTATGAATTAGATCGTGAAATATGTATGTCATGGCCCGCTGGTACGTAGCACCGGCGTTCTTGAGACCGAATGGCATAACAGCGTAGCAATAGGTTCCCCAAGGAGTTATAAACGTGGTTTTAGCTTGATCTTGCTCAGATATTCTGATTTGATTATATCCCGAGAATCCATCCATGAGAGACAAGAGTTCAAAACCAGCTGTTGCATCAACAATAACATCTATGGATGGTAATGGGAAGTCGTCCTTAGGACACGCTTTGTTGATATCTCGAAAATCTATGCAGATGCGTATCTTTCCATTCTTCTTGAGAATGGGAACGATGTTCGATACCCATTGGGAGTAGTCGACTGGCTTGATGAATCCTACCTGAAGGAGTTTTATTACCTCCTCTTTTACCATGAGAGCTACTTTGGGCTTCATGGGTCTTGATTTTTGTTTAATTGGCTTTGCATCTGATCTAGTGACGAGGTTGTGCACCGCAATGTGGGGTGCGACTCCTGTCATCTCCTTGTAATTAAATGCAAACGCCTTTTGATGTTCTTTGAGAATTTGAGTATGTATTTCCACTTCTTCTGGGGTTAACGAAGAGCCTAGTTTCAATATTCTTGGTTCATCTTTTGTCCCGATGTTGACATCGATTGTTTCTTCGATCAAAGAGGCGTTACCCTCTTCGAACTCAGGTGGTGCTGGAGGTAAATCTAAATCATCCCCATTTTCTACTGCGTATATACTAGGTTCCATTTGTGAGGGAAGATCCGTTACGGGATTTCCGAAGTAGGAAGACGAATGTGGAATCAAGGATAAATCTAGCATGTGATAGGAGAGATGTAGTGCTGCATAGGCATTTAAGTAATCCAAAGTAGCAGCATCACTATCAACATGGTCTAGGACGGTAGATTCACTTCCGCTTGAAAGAGGATTTGTCATTATTTTTATCAATGGTTCATCACGAATGGACACCGTGAACTGGGTATCTTCTAACTCATTGCTTGGAGTAAAACGTGATGCTGAGGTTGCTATTGAATCGGCGAGAAGATTTTTCTCTCGCGGGATTGCTTCAATGGATATGAAGTTGAACGCCTTGCTTAAATCTAATACAGCATTTTTGTAGAGTTGCAAATGTTCGGCTTTAGTTTCATATACTTCAGAAACTTGATTTGTCACTAATTGCGAGTCTCCCAGGACTCTGATGTTATCAATACCAATTCTTTTGGCTAAGGTAAGGCCAAGGAGGAGGGCTTCGTACTCAGCGCCGTTGTTTGTGCATTCAAAGTTTAATTTAAAAGTGAATGGGAGGACTTTCTCCTCGGGCGAAGTAAGAATTATACCTGCCCCCGCTCCATAACGGCATTTAGCTCCATCGAAATGGAGAGTCCAATACTTAGCCGGGAGTATAGATGTTGGGGCATCTGCTGCGTTTGCGCACTCTACTTCTACCATACAGAGGTCCTCTGCTGGAAAGGAACCAACACCTAGGGAAAATCCTATGCCTACTGAATCAAATGGTAAGAACATTGGTGAGTCTTGTTCTATCAACTCAACGATTTTCGCAGTAGTCCCTAATGATACTGTTTCTTTAGTTTTATCTTTAGGGGTTGGAATTGTTTTGGCTATGCTGGTAGTTTCAAGATCCGTCGTAGGTACCAACTTTTCCTCTGGTTTTGGGTCAGTGGGTTTATTAAGTTGGTTTGTTGGTAGTTCAAATTCTGAGTGCACCCCTGGTCTTTTCTTTAAATCAGCTAGGTGCAAATCGAAAGGTTTTGGATCGCCTTTGGCTACAAATACCTTTCCTAGATGCAAGAATCTTACTTCTTGAAATAATGTAGAAGGGATTGCCTTCATTCGGTGTATCCATGGTCGGCCGAGTATCATATTATAATTAGTTTCCCGATCTATAATATAAAACTCAGTCAGGACTGTTTTGGGCCCTAAGGTGACCGGCAGTATTATAGTTCCTATCGAAGTGGCTTTAAGGCTATCATAGCCTCTCAATGTATTTCGAGTAGTGGAACAGTTTGTTTCCCCATATCCAAGTTTTTGGAGGAAAGAGAAAGGGACTATGTTAACTGCGGCCCCATCGTCAACCATTGCCCGTTTTACATAGTTATTATAAACCCATACTTGTAAGTGTAAGGCTGGATCACCTCGGCGTGCGATCTCAGCATCTGTGGGCATTTTACTTATTTCGAATATGAATTCGACATCCTTGTCCGGCTGCCCCGGAGGGTGGATATCAAAATCTACGTGATTTACTTGTGTTTCAGGAGGTGGAGTGATGTTAATTAGATGGCCTAGACCTAATGCTTCTAAAAGAGCAGCTCTGTGAGGGGGAGAGTTCTTTAGTAAGTCCAAAAATGAAATGTGTGAGAAGGTCTTTGTTAGGTCGCTAATTAAATCATAGGCACCTACGGGTTTTTCTACTATTTGCTGATTCTTATCTGTTTCTGGCAGAGGACTTGGGCTCGGTTGAGAGAAATACTCTCGTGTTCTTGTTATAGCTTCGATAGGTAGTTCAGCGTCTAATTCTACCAAACTGACTATCTTGGGTCTCGGTTGAGCTCCTAACTGTGGCGCAACTGATGGATTTAATGAAGTCGAGGCTTCATGATCATTGTTTCCCGTCATTGCACCTTTGTTTGTTCCAGTTGGATTCAGCCTATTGCTATCATGATTTGGGAGCGGATCGTTAAAGATCTTGAGGGGAGCATTCTGAGGGGAAACTGCCCCTGCGAGCGTATTTGGTGATGATGAGACGGGATCTGCCAAAAACAAATCTGTGAAGAACTGTCTTTGTTCTTCTGGCAAGCGTTGCATAAATTTATTGTAGTCACAGCATGTTCTAGTATCGTGACCCCGAATTTTATGGAAACCACAATAAGAATTGGGATTGTAATTCCTATTTTGTTGGTTAGGTGTGTATTGTGGCCTAAAATTCTGATCAAACTGTTGCCTATTAGGATTAAAGTTTTGGAATTGTTGCTTTTGGTTTTGGCTTTGGTTTTGATAACCAAATGAGTTTTGGCTTGGCCCTTGTATGGGATTTCACCGTTGTTGTTGTTGTTGTGGATGGTTAAAATCCACTGTATTGATCGTCAGGGTAAAGTTGTTTTTTCGTTGGTTGTTTGTTTGTGACGGAGTATTAACAACATTTACCCTCTTGGGCTGGTCGGTTACCCCATCCGTTGTTACCCCACGATTTTTGTTAAGGATTTTGGGTCCTTGATTGACATTTGTGATAGTTGTAGTGTTTTGAGTGGAGGTGATTAACCTCCCGTTTGTTCCATATGTCTTACGACCACTATCTATCGCTGCTTGGTCTATTCGAAGAGCGCTCTCAAGTACTTCATCGTAAGTTCTTAGCGGAACTTCTGGACTTCTTCCTTCACCTCCTTGCTGAGAGAATGAAGGAATAAATCGCATAGTTCCATCTGATCCATGTTTGGAGCACTTGCTGAAGAATAAAGAACTGTACGCCACCTCTGGATGAAATGGGCGACAGATTCGTTGTGTTCTTGTTTGATGTGCAAGAATTCCCTGATTCCTGTTCTCAACAGTTTGTTCATGTCGAAGGCTTTGATGAACTCTGACACGAGTTGTTTAAATGAATGGATGGAGGCTTCAGGTATCCTGTAATACCAGTCGAGAGCAATGCCTTCCAAGGTTTTGGGAAATATTTTAGCAACAACCCCATCCCAAGGGAGTAATTCTCGTATGGCTGTAGCGTAAGCTTTGATATGTGCGTTTGGATCTCCCTCACCCTTGAACTTGGGTAAATCAGGAAGAGGTCTTGGAAGCATGACGCTTCGTATGGTGAAGTCTAAGGGTTCCTTTAGATATTCTGAATAAGTCCCTATCGCATAGCTTTCGACCATTGATGGTGGTTGCTGAGGGAGTGATGGTGGGATAGGTTGTTGATACGGTGCAGCGTATGCATTGGCAGGGGCATAAGGAGGTCCCTGTGTTTGAGAAAACATGCCGGGAGAGGAGAAAATATCTCCTTGTGGTGATTTGGAGTACATGTTTAAGTATGACGGGGTATTGTCAAGGAATGGATTGTTTGACACTAGACCGGGAGGAATAGTGTTAGAGATGATGGGCCTTGTTGGCGTTTGTTGTGGATAGTGAGGTGGCATGCCTAACGTGCCTACTCCTGTGAGGAGATCTACTTGGCCAGAGTGGTATGGAGGATTGGAACTTCCTGTTTGTATGAACGGAGAATTTTGACTTGCTTGAGCCAGTTCTAACCCTCTCACTTTTTCTACTAACGTTGAAATGACTTCATTTGGTGAAGTCACGGTGTTTTGTTTGAGTGGCGTTTGTTGTATACCCTAGTGTTGTATAGGCATGTGATATCCTGTCATGAACTGATCGCTATCTTGCCAAGTTTCTCTGAGAGTATTTCCTATATGCAGTGGTATAGAGGTATTTTCTTGAAAAGAGACCTCGGGTTGTATTTGTAAACCTCCTATAGGTGGGTACATACCCCGAGAATGTTGTTCACTCCTAGGATAATGTATTGACTGTCCATCATCTAAGACCAGGTATGGGTCTGATTGTCTACTAATTTGTGGTCTAAGTAGCATTTGAGGAGACGAACCAGATTCTCTGGTAAACGTCATATTGTTCGAGCCTGAAGGCTCTGTTTGTTGCGTTCGAGGGGGTTGATCTAACTCCTCAGTTTGAAAAGATGAACTATATCTGATTCTTGGGGTTTGTGTTGACAACTGATTAGTTGAATAGTTTTCACCCCATACTGAGAGCGAGGGTGATGATTGCCTATTCTGTTGGGCGTAGTATGCCTCAAGACCCAAGAGGGGTCTGCCATATGCATCGAATCCCGACATATTCGGGGGGTATATGAATACCCGCAGAATAATGGGAAGGAGCGAAGGTGATTTGTGAAAGGAAACGTGATATTATGACTCCGAACGAGAAAGTAGGAAGTTTTACGTCAGCTTCACTAATTTCGTTTGTTTCACGTCGGGTTCACCAATTTTGTACGCCGGAAAAGCGACAGGCGAGCGTGAGAATCTACAAGTAACTCTTCCGCGTACCCGACCTCTCGAGGTCATGCCGAGACAGCCGGTGGGGGTAGAATATGCGTGGGATGCAGACAAACTAGTTAGGCAGTCTAATGTCTTCGACACGCACTAATGGAATTTGTGAATCTAAGGCAAAGAAGGCCCTTCTAACTTGGACTGGTGTGATAGATCGATCGGCAAGGATGACTGCTCGAAGGCTCCAATCAATATCGAGCTCTGGCGTGATTCGATCTATGGGTTGTGGAATACGTGGAAAATGACCTGGGATAGTTTCGTGTATGTCTCCTGATAAGGTCATATAGTGGATGGTGAATATAATTGACTCTACGGATGATTCTCTGGCCTAGTCCAGAATTCTCTAGCTTCGTTAGCCGCTATATCTAGTAAGGACAATTGTTCGATGATGATGGGTGGAAGTGGAGTGGATCTAAATACCAAGGTGCGTAGGGTAGTGTCTATATCTGATTGACTTGTGGACTCGTTGGGCTGTGGGATCTGTGGATCACAACCATAGACTCTTGGTTGTTGCGGTCCTGTTATGGTCATACTGCGAAATCAAGTTCTAATCCCTAGTATCCAGTAATCGTATGCTTTCTCAGCTTCTATGTTTAGGACCAATAACTGTGTGATTTTCTCAGAATATCTCACAGGCGTTCGTGCAACCTTGGATCCTTAAACTGGTGTCTATGTCTATGAGAGTGTCTCCTGCACCCGGCTGTGGGACCAAAGGATCACAACCAAAGGTTTGTTCTCTTTCGAACCCTTCTACAGTCATGTGAGTGTTTACCTAGGGCAATCTGTAGTTTGGTTGGTTCGACCAAAACGTGTGTGCTTGGTCGTCTTCTATGTTTAACCCTCTTAATTGAGAACTGATCAGTTGTAAATCTGTGGTTGTTCGGAATACTTGTATTCTGAGATTTTGGTCTATGTCAACTATTGCTGTGACGAGGTTTGGTTGAGGCACGATTGGCTCAAATATATATTCCCTGGGCTCCTGAGGTCCCGTGATTGTCATACGAAATGAAAATGTAAATCTAACTGTAATGAAGCAAATTCTAACTACGTGGACTAAATCTAACATATATATAACTTTTATTCTTCTAAGAAATCTTTTAACAATTTTAAGGAAAGCAAACTATTTTAAGCGTATCTAGGAATAATAACCAAACAATATTTTAAAACAGACAAGATAACCGAGTGTAGTTATTTGCCTGTGCGATTTGTAGAATTATTCTAAATAAATAAAATAGCTCGTCTAATTTATCTGCAAGATTCTCGATCCTACCTCAGAAGTGAGGAGTGAATCATAGTTTCTCAGAAACTATCAATCCTCACAGCTTCCCTGGCAATATCGAGAATAGAATTTACTGAAATGAAGCAATTTATCTACTTTATTTGATATGATTCTAACTAGAACTTTGAAAGTTAAAACCTGGATTCCGCAGAACAGTGGCGAATCCGATGGTGTGTGTGATCTTGTCCCCTCAGTATGATCTCCTCGTTCTTTCGTGTTCACGTGGATCCAGAAAAGCGTGTAATGCTAGCACCGATAGGAGTAGATTTTAGGACAAGGACAACTCAGAATGCAGACCGAAAATGCGAGTAGGAGAGGGACAGCGCAAGAGTACAGAGCTTGGCTTATGCGATTCCTAGCGGGATTTTACTGCGAGTCATGCAACATGAAGCGACCAGAACCTGTAACTATCTTATTCGAAGAGCAAAACCTGCAACTTTAATGGCTTCCTAAGCTATTCTGTTCCAATGGATTGGATAAAATAACGACACTGTTTGCACAAGCTGGATATGTGGCTTACCAACAGCTGAATAAAGCTAACCAGGCATATAATGAACTGAACTAAGAACTCTAAGCAACAATGAAAATTAAATCTACAGCAAAGAGAAAATTCAGAGGCAAGCTTCAGACTGGATTGGATGAAATGACAGCACTGCCTGCACAAGATGGGTATGTGGCTTACCAACAGCTGAGCAATCTAACTAAAGATGCAAGTGAATTCAAGCTATGGCTTCTAAACAAGATAACAAGCTAAAATACTAAAATGAGGAGATGAGAGCAAAGATCAGTCTTCAAAATCCAGCCAAACTTCAGACCATTTGCTTGTGCACAAACCATGCATTTATAGGAATTCAATCACCCAAAAATCAAAACCAAATTGAACTCCTAAACAATAAACAAAGGAAAAACACTATTCCAGGGGACCAAAAACATAAATGCATGCTCAAGTCGGCAAAGAAAGCTGGTGAATCGTGATATTTCACGCGAGTCACGTCAAAAGAACGTTCTGGAAAACACACGCAGGACCGCTGCTCTGAGCAGGGCGGCGGTTACAGGACCGCCGCCCTGATTAGGGCAGGACCCGCCGCCCTGCAGGGCGGCGGTTTCGTCACTGAAGATCAAGAGGCCAAGGAAAGAGGGAAAAAGGGGAAAACAAAGGGCACGGGGGCTAAGCGGGGCATGCGGGATGTTAACGCATACTCCGAGGGCTTTTTCGGATCCCGAACACCTTGCGAGGAGACCTGTATCATCATTGGGGAACTTGTTACACTGTTCAGGAAGTACAATACCTTACCAATTTTGGGTACGTACAGTGGGCTATACGTAGTGATGGTAAAATGAATTCAATGGGTAACACCCCTTCTATGTCAAACACCAGTTGAAAAGGTGTGGCGTCCTTGTTCAGTCTTTTATAAGTAGTTTGGTATGGCCATAACAAAACAAAAAATTTATCAGCCTAATCTCTTCTTCCTACATCAAAATTTTTGGTCAGTATATGACTCAGTATCTTATTAAATGCCTCAATGGTTCCATTATCTTGGGGGTGATAAGGGGTAGTCTTTTGATGGGGCATTATCAATTCTACCAACAATATTCTTACTATCTCATTCAAGAAATGAGCATCCCTATCTCTTGTTAAACTCAATGGTCATCCATATCTGCTGATTATATTTTCTCACAAGAACCTAGCTGTTGTTGCCATTGTGCAATCCCTTATAGGATTTTATTCTTCCACCCACCTCGTTAAGTAATAATCTATGCATGTAATGATATAATGCGAAAATAAATCCTTTGCATAGAAGGTGAAATCATGCCCTACAAAATCAATCGTCGCACTTCTCAAATGGTTCTCTATCTTCCCAGGCTTTTCAAATGGGCTATATATTGGTATAAATGGGCATCTCATCTCTTCTTCCTAGTTTTGCCAATGTGCTTTGAAAATGGTCACATGACCTTGATAATACTCAATATAATCCTAGTAGTTTCTTTCTCACAAAAGCCCTGCTAGAAGGATGTTACACACGGTTGTTACATTCCCTACATATTTTCCTCTTTTAATTCCACCATGTGCTTCCTCCATGATTATAACATGTTCATACTCTAAAACACAGCGACGTAAAACCTCATCGTTGCCTATCTTGTATAATTCTCCACTAATTAACATGTAGGGCACGAGTGCATATGGCTAACTCCTTCCTTTCTAAAGTATCTGCATTTCCTCTTGGTGCCACACTTGTTTTGTTAAATACAACAATATCTTCCAAGTCAAAGGGAGCGTGCCACAATTTAAAAAGTATATGACATCTGCATATTGTATCCTCAATAATCTACGCGTCCTCCCTTCAGTCATTCCTTGATAAATGGTCAGGCCCCAAATTAATCTTACCCAGTTTCACAACTACCTTAAACTAAAAATATTGAAACAACAAGACCCACCAGCATATGTTCCCTTTTAAAACAATCTTGTTTACTAGGTACCTCAATTTCATGTGGTCTGTGTAAAAGACAAAGGGTTTTTCCAACAAGATACTACCTGAATGTGTACAATGTGTAGATCATGGACAATGCTTTACACTCAGTAGTAGTATAGTTATACTATTCTAGTGCTAACTTCCTACTAGAAAAACAAAAGGTGTGGTCAACAATCCCTTTTCTAGGTTTTACTAATATTTCCCAACTCACCATACCTGAAGCATCAACATGTACATAGAATTTCCTATCACAAGAAGTAAAGTGTAATATGGGCTCAATGATAAGCTTATTATTTAATGTATCAAATGCCATCTACTGCACCTCTCCCCAGTGAAATGGACTTTTGTGTTTTATTAACTCTTCAAATGGTGTGGCAATCTTGGCATACCCTTTAATAAATTTTTGGTAATACTGCATATGCCCAAGGAATCTACATACTATGCTCTAGCTAGTAGGTCCCCCTAATCACACAATAATGGTAACTTTGGCATGATCCACCAACAATCCTTCCTTACATATGATATGACCCAAAAGATTTCAGAATTTAGTAGCAAAATCACATTTCTTAAAGTTGAGAGATATGCACAGCTGCCGATATCTCTCGAACATAAACCACAAATTGTCACAATGATTCCTCACTAATCCATATACCATCCATTAATTAGAGCAGACATGAAGGAACTTATGGATAAAATTCTAAAATACCTGCACAACAATGTGTGAAAACATAGCAGGCGCGTTCTTAAATCCAAAAGGCATGACTGTGTAGGTAAAGCTTCCACATTCAATGGAAAATTTTGTCTTTTCTTTTTCCTCCTTTACAATTCTAACCTAATGATATCCTTAGAATCCATTTGTGAAAGAATAGATCTCACACCCATCTACTCCTTCCAGGCTCTCTTCGGTGAATGGGGTTGGAAAAGGGTCAATAACGCATACTGCATTCAAATCCCTATAATCAACATTGATCCTTATCTTCCCATCCTTCTTAATGCCGATGACCATCGGATTTATCCATTCTTATTCTTCAATAACCTTAATGATTCCTGATGCAATCATTTTTTCAATCTCCTCCTTAACCTTGATGCAAAGATTCAAATTCATTCGATAAGGTTTGTTCCGAATTAGGTGTGCTCCTTTCTTAAACTTGATTTTAATTTCCCCTAAGGAGTGGTGAACTCCTTTAAGCTTATAATACCCATGTGGAAACAAATCCTGAAATTCACATAACTAATTGATGATCTTTGAAATTTCCTTTTCTTACCAATAGTCTCCACTAATAACCTCCTTAGGTTTGGCCTTCAAACCAATGTGAAGCTTCTTTATTTTCAGGGGTTCATGGTAGGTGCATGATTTCTCATAAAAAAATCCATAACTTCACACGTACTTACAGTATGGTTAACATCCAAATTTTCCACTCCTTCACCATTCACCGCGTAGACCAATTTTATTTTTTCTTTCTCCATGCATGCATGCTCAAGCTATATCTCTTCGAATTCTTCCTCATTAAAGTGCACTTCTAAGCCAGGTTCACCCAAAAATTCCAGTATTCTATCCTCCTCTATGGAACTATCTCCCATCGTTAGGTGTTTAGCAACCTACAATGCCTCATCCAACAATGGCTTGGTGCTTCGATATTCAAAATCTTAAAGGAGGTCATCCGTCAACTCCTACCAGTTTCTTGTCTGATGACGCATCTCTAAGTGAATTTACCATGTGCACACATAGCCTTGTAAGGTGGAGTATAACTTATGCACCCATAAATAAGGTGGCAAGGCTTCTTTGCCTTCCATCCAGGCCTTCTCACATGCTTGGACATGAAATGAGGTAGGTTCTTTCCCATGATAATTCTATATGATAGTAGGTACATTGCTCCAAGAAAACCTAATAGATAATGTGATTCTCACTTCACGCCACTGTAGAAGGCTATCATGATGGGTCTCCCATAAACATGCTACGGTCCCAAGTAAGTTATAATTGAGTATCCTTCTCTTTTCGATCTCACTTCTCCACTGGGTCTCTATTTCTCATAGGAAAACATCAAGGTTGGCTCCTCTAGAATAACTTGGCAAATTCTTTCCTCCTAGGTGCCTGACTAAGTGCAAATTTTCTACTCTCGTCACATAGCCTCTTAAATTCCTTCTGACCAACTAATATGTCCCATGCACCCAATTATCACATGGTACAATAGTTGTATCACTCATATATTGATTGTATTCCCACTGAATAATGCCCTCATTTATTGGTTGTAAAACTTCAGGGTCCTGGATAGTATGCATGTAAATTCTATCTAGGTATTCTTCTCCTAAAGGCTCAATATAGGGCGTTGATTTCCCATCTGTTAAAGGAATGAAAACCCATTCCTCTTTGTTATCAAAACTTATATACCCCTTATTAAAACATAATTCATCATTATTTTTATAGCACCATGGGTGCACATGTAATGTTGGAAAGTCATTTTCCTCAGCAAGAACTAAGACTTTGAAGTCCCCATTTAATTTTTCCCCTTGGATAGTGATAACAACATCTTTAAAAACACCAATGGGCATTTCCTTTGTCTTATTGGCCATATAAAACACATTTGAAGATGGTTTTAATGGGTGCCTTCCCATCTGATTCAATGTATCTAGGGCGATAACCTTGACTTCCATACCCATGTCAATCAAAATGTTTCTTAGGATCCATGCATCAACAACTACATTCAAGGTAATATCCTTATTGTAGTCGAGGCTATGGGGAGGAAGGTTAGCATGCAAAACTTACCTCTTGGGATCTTCTCCAACATTTGGTATCTTACTCCTCCACCATTCTCCTAATAGAGGATTGATATTCTCTTGGCACCCCAAATTCTTGGATTTCTCCTTCAGACATTGAATTTCCCCTTGAAGACTCCTGATTATGTCCATGGTATCTTGATAGACATCATTCTTATTGGTATGGTCTAGATACTTCCCATACACCACCTCTTCTCTTGTAATCAGTGGTTTTTACTTTGGTATCTCCCTGAAGTGTACAACCTCAGCTCGCATTATGACCCATACAGGTTCTAACTCTATCCCACGCACCACCCTTGGCATCCACTATGAGTCTACTTTCTTAAGGCTTCCCATCCCAACACCCTTGTCTTTCCAGTTTTGCTAGCTCATATGTTCAAATAGCTATGGGCGCTCCTTATACTTGTGCTTCTTTCCACACTAAGATCACTGTAGTAAATTAAGGCATTCACACTTGTAATGCTCTGTGGACCCATAATTATAACAGGTTCCATAGGGAAATTCACTTCTTCCACCTCTGTGATTTCTATGGCCTCTAAATCCTCTGTGAAAGGCTCTTCCATGAGCTCCTCCCTCCACGCATCCTTTATAGTGATGACCAACATCCTTGGAATTATTTGCAATGCTATTCTAGCTCACACCAATATCAATAACATCATGTATCTGGTCAATCAATCTACAATCCTTTGTTTCATGAGTAGTATAAGTACAAATCTTGCAATAGAGAGACACATTTTTGTGGATCACATGCTACAGTAGTAGACACATACTTGTATCATGATCTTCATCAAAAATATCATAGTCTACCATCATGGCACATACTAATTTTTGAGGACAACAATCCTTTGTATGCCCCTCTACCTCGCAATCTATGCACCATAGTCCACCGCAAGGCTCATGCGCTAAGTTCACAAATAACTTCTTTAGCTGCTTGGCCATTGTAACAATATGATCTTCAAGGAAAGGACTAACACTAGTATCTATGCTTCCTAAAGCCCCAATGCGTAGGGAAAATTCCAAGGCCTCATGCGGGTCTATAAAAGTCGTGTGAAAGTGCTCTCCTAAAAGGTGTTATCAACCCTCTAAAAAACCATTGAGCATGCTGAGAAGGATGAATATTATAAGACAATTTTGACAAAAGAGACTTAAAATGCATGTCATATTCCCAGACACTCTCTTCCATACCTTTTTTAATTTGCTTCACCACACTAATTATCTTCTGTTCAAACTCAGGAATATGAAATTTAGATAAGAAATCATTACACAGTGCATTGTAATCTATCACTATATTGTAGGGGTCATACTTCCATTACAAATTGTACACACGCATCCTTAAAAAAAAATTTTAAAATTACTCGCCTTCCATTTTGAGGTAGTGATCCCATTTGCACGTTATAACATCTCACATTTGTGTATATGTTCTGCAACATCCTCAACACCTTTATAATCTGGTAGATGCAAAGAAATTTCAAAAAATACTTGTTGAGCTAGTTGAGGCCTTATCTACCTGATCTAGAACCTTGATTTCCTTCAATGTTTCCTCTACCACCATATGAAGCAGTGCATGTCCCTCTTGATCCACGAGATCCTCTAGATCCATAAATTCCACCAGGTTTGCTAGTTCCTATTCCACCCATATCTGCTAGATCCTCCTCCCATGGCTGACAAGGGTCCTAAAGTGGTCGTGCCTTGTGTCCTCACTGTCACGTTGAACTGCATGCCCACAGTTTGTGATATTGCACCTCTACTAGATGTGTGTCCCATACCACTTCTAGACATGATACCCAAGCTTTGTGTACCTATACTTTTCCCAAATGTCATTCTAGACAATATGCCTCCAAACATAGGAAATGATTGTGCAGACATAGATGTGCCAAATGAAATGTTATACCTCTTAGGTGTTGATCAGTCAATACCACCAATACCAATTGGGTTAGCAATACTTATCTCTAGATTTTGAAAACTAAGCACCAAGGGTTGGTCACTAGGTGGATTCAGATGCACGCTGATAACTCTCCTTTCTCCAAGTGACAACTTTTCACCAGAAGCTGAAGGGTTCTCTCTGCCACACTTGCCAAGATGGGGTAGCACAGACTACTTAGGCTCCATGTCCTCTGCATGAACCTCAATTCCATATTGTAACATATTCCTCCATAAATCCATCACTCCTACAACTTCACATTTTCTATGTAACTCCCTCTCACGAGATTTATTATACTTGATTCATCTCTCTTCCCTCTCCTTTTCACCTGCAAGGTCTTCCATCTTGCTCCACCCTAGCTTCCTCAAACAGTGCTCAAAAGAGCTTAGTATGACCATAGGAAATGCTTCCAAACTCAGTGTAATGATTAGGATATTTATAGCTAAAGGTATAGCATGCAAGAATGATCCTCTTAGCTCTTTTGAAAAACTCAAACTTAGACAAATCTTTGGATACGAATATGTAGAAATTGTGTACTCTAGGATATAACTCTTCAACACTCTTTTCCACCAATGATAAAAAAAAATGTGTCCAAGTCAGATTAGCATCATGTAGCCTCTAATACTCATCTTGATTCCATATGTAAGGTCTATACTACCAGCTCGATCTAGATGCATACGCCAAAAACCATTCATAGAACTCCACTGGAAAACAACAAAATAAGGTCTCATATAGCTCATGATATAGATGTTATTCAACACATTTACATGCATCAAAATAAGGTTCAGTACTAAATCTATGAGGAAACTCATCCTCTGTAATTTTAATCCATGCTTCGACATTGTCCCAGGTCAAGCACTTTGTCATCACAAATCATTCTCACAAAAGCTTTGAAAAGAGGTCCTGGCAATGGAACCAAGATGTAGTCATTTACTTTACCCTCAATACCTTTAATAACCCCAAGCAAGCACTAGGTTCTCACCCAGTAGGGCACTGGGTGCTCACATCAAGGCACATGCAGGAGCACCGATACCCTCCTTTATGTGAGATTTACGAGAAGGTTCCACCGTAATGGAGGATGATTTGGAGAAGCAGAAGTACATTCACTTATTTAAAGAGGTAGAAGATGCAACTAATATATCCACAACTTAATGCATTACAAAAACTAAATAACATTGTAATAAGCATAATAAACTAGATCTGAGCCATGATAGTCATATAACACAAGGGTTTACACCCTTAAACAAAATATACATAATGAACCCATATATATTGATTATATATATAGTTCATAATTCAGGTAGCCACATTACAATCAAAAGGGTCATCTCAGACCATAAATATTAACTGATAAGGACTTAACTCCCGTAGATCCTTGCTGGTATGAGACCCTAACTATACCTTTCCCATTTTAACCCTTGTTATAGATCCTATTGCCATACAAAGGCTTATGGTATCCCTCACAACCCTTACCACTAAGTTCTCTAAACCCTAGCATTACTGCAACACTTTGTTACTCTACTTCTTATTCTCTATGCATTCTGTATTTTTCTATCTCTTCGTCCCTCTTGTATATCTGTCTCTAGTTTGAGAATCTCTTTTTATAGGATCAACACCCACTGCCATGCCTTCTCTCTTGAATAGATCGCGTTCCATGTTTTGATGTGGTCCTCTAATGGTGAAGGCTTATCCTTTTACAAACCCTCCACTCTCTGCTATGATGTCTTCTGGGAATATTCTGTGTGGGGAATATCATTTTCTTGACCTCTAAGGTTCCAGGCTGGCACCTTATCCACTCATCACACCTAGTTGGGTCCTCATATTTTTCTTCATGAGACTCTACAATGCCAAATATGGATAAGTCATTTAAACCCATGTTCAACCTCCCTGTGTGCACCTCTAGATTCACTTAAACCCTTCTTAAACCCATTTGTTCTGCATGTTTTCCCCTAAGTGCCCTTCTTCTCACTGGTCCTGTGCGCGTGTGTCCTTTGGTACTTAGCCAATATTTCAGGGCCTAACAATAGGGGCTAAAATAATTCAATAAAAATTATGAGAAATATTTTATTTCTCTCAACCAGGGTTCATTTTAAGAAGACCCCTCTGAATAATTACTTTCGAATCATTGGCGAATCTCATAAATTGAATTTCAAATCATTGGCAAATTTCTAAAAAAAAAAGCGTGGCAAAGGTGATTTCACAGAGCATTGTTCCTTGGTTTTTTATTAACATTACTTGACCACAAAAAGGATCTAAAATTTCCTTTCTGTAATTGTAGCTCCTCTTAATCATTGATCAAGAGGCCTTCTTTTACAAGACATTACAAACAAATTCTTTATTGCAGTTGCTTCACTTTTTCAAGCTAGGATTGTATTACAGGGAAGATGTGCAGAAATTCCCTATTGGGCAGTTCAATATTTATTACGGACACTAGCAGGTCAAGAATTCAATTGGTGTAATTATTTGTCCAACAAAATAAAATCAGATATCTCCCATGCCCGCAAAGCCAATCAAACTGATAAATCAAGGATTGTATTTTCTTGTTGCAATTTTATTCTTGCTTCTATAATGAAGCGTACTACGAATTAACGTAGCATATGATTCCTACTGCAAGCAATGATAAGATGGTTGGTCTTAGTCTTGAAGAATAACAGGTAACAGTTACTTTTACTGTTTACTTGTTATAATGATTTCAATTTGAATATTTTAAATAAAATAACAATTGTATGATAATATTTTGTAGAGAAAAATTATAGCTACATCATCTCATAAGGAGGTAATTTCTAGAGGTAAAGCCCCCCCAGAGGTCTCTACTGATTCTGACATGGATTCAATAGAATCAACACCAGTAAGACCTCATCAAAAGTGACCTAGGGGGTCGATATGCACAACACGTTCACCATCACATTTAACTACATGTATGAATAATGAAGTTATCTTTATATATAAATTACAAATTCAAATAATTACTATAGATTTTGTATTCTAATATTTCTACTGATCTTTTCTACATGTATTGTATTTAGAAACTACTGAGATGGATGATGAAGATCAAACTCATTCTAGTTCTGGAGATCAAAATGTCACAATTGTGTCTCCGTCTATGCAAGGTATATTGTTTGGTAGTTTCATTTGCATGTTTTTTTTCCTTACAATTTTTTAGCATTTACAAAGCCCAACCATTATATTCTAACAATTTGTTGTTTTCTTCATGTAGGTAATATGGCTTCAGGTCATTTTCCGCTTGCAAGGAGGCCACCAATTCCTCCAACACGTAAAGTAAAAACACAAAGGAGGACTTTAGGAAAGAATATTAGGATTCCTGCAGAGTCAGTAGGAATAGTTCATCCTGCTACAATCGAATTTCTTGGGTTGTCACTAGGTGGTGTTTTAAGTGTAACAACCATACATCTTTTCAATAACATCACCTTTGATGAGTATTATTTAGTCTTCGATAGTGGTGATGCAGCCAATAGTAACTATTTTGACACCCACGACATGATTCAATCTACTCCGCCTCAACAACAAAATGTGCATAGAATAAAGGGAAGTGACTCTCCTCCTCCCCCAAGGGCTTCTCGACAAACAAATGATGAAAAAACAAATTTTATATCAGAAAATATGATATCAAATAGCATGGGGGAAAAAATTCAAGAGGTTGTAATGTCTGATGTGGATTTGGTGTGGTCTTGGAAGAGGAGAGAATTTTTTTTGATAAAATAAATAAATACTAGATACCCTAATCATGCTCAAAGGCATTCATTGTTCACTTCCGTAGAGAGCCAAACAACATGGCATGATGTTTTGCTAAATAAAGCTCAATCAGGGAACATTTCATATAGTAATGATTACAATGATGAAATTGTAGACATAATGCTAAACAGGTTGGAAAATCTCAATGTTGAAGCACAAGCTTACTACAACAAATGGTCTAAAGACAAGACTAATGTTTTAATAGCAAATGCAAAAAAAGAGAAAGCTATTGTGAGTGGGCATTTTCTTTTTCATGAAAAACTAAAAATTATCTGATATTATAACCACTGTAATATATTTTTTTCATATTATTTGATAGAATAAAAATTTAATATTTCTATTTTGCAGGCAAAAAATGGAAATTTAAAGAAAGAAGCAACTGTTTTTGAAGCACATTTGAAGAATGATCGCAAAATCTTGAATTCTTTTATATAGTTGAAGGAAAAACTCATTGTTATTAATAAACAAAATAATACATTGAGAAGGATAATAAAGGAGCGTAATATGGATCTAGAAGTCTTACTAAAGGAAAAGACAGATGCAGATGCAACACTTTTGTCTGTAAAAGATGTATTGAGGGAGGAGATGAATATACTGGAAAATATCAACATTATAGCGGGAGATCTTCACGCATCAGGAGTTATTCCTCCATCTCTGTTGGTGTAGGTGGTATACTTATTCACTTATTTAGTGTTATTCCACCTCACCAGGTGAGTCATCTCACTTAGGTGGACATGGATCTAGGTGTCATCTTAGTTATGACAGATTCTCTTATAGAATCTGTCATATGTGTAAGTGTGTCATATGAGTTACATTCCCATTTGGGAAAGTAACTCCTCTTCTCCATTATGGAAGAATCTTCTCTTACATGGAGTTACACATTCACTCCCCTATATGTACACCATATCTTTTGATCTATGTTAAGCCAATAGAAGCTAAGCTAAGGCTTCCATTACACCCCACTTTTCAAATCTTAAGCTCTCATATGTATGCACATTGCTTTACAAAGCTTTCTTTCTTTAATCTTGCAAATCCTACACTTTGGTGAAGTACAACTATTCGATGCACATGAATTCCTTCTAGGTCTTCATCTCACACTCCTTCATGGTATCAGAGCGTGGGGGCCGGAATCACGTTGCTCACCATCGTTGCTCCACCGTGTAGCTGCTTGTGTAAGCTCTTGATTTTGCATGTGCTCTACTTGCATATTTTCATATTCTTGTGGCATTTTATTTTTGTGGGTTATTTTGTGCTCCTTGCTGGTTTTCTGTGGGTTCAGGTTCAAAAAGTTCAAGGTTTTTTTGGTTTTCCAGATCGATACTTCCTTCTGCGTTGACGTATTGACATTGCACTGGTGTTTCATGTACATTCTTTACATTTTCTAATACCTTGTTCGCCACTCAGCATTGGCTTAATGACTCATGATTTGGCTCGACGGCTCACGTTTTTCACTCGAGTTTTTCCTCCCCTATGGATGTTTTCTCTGGGTGTTCATGTTGGGTTATTTGGCGTATCAACTCCACACACTGGTTTGATTTGAACCTGCACTGCACTGGTTTTTTACATCCCGCTACCACCAGATTCTGTTTGGAAAGTGGTCTTTAACAGCTTGGTGAGTGGTCTTTAACAGCCCGCTACCCCCCTTCTCGGGCCTTGATCAACATTGTATTGTTTGTGTGCTCTGTATTGAACTCGCTTGGGCTATGTGTTTGGCGTGATTTGTTTGCTCATGCTACAGGTTGATTTTAGTCTGCAACATTTCCCGCTTGGATTCTTCTCATGTTCTCTGCTCCACTCTAACTTCCCGCCTAACTCTATGATACGCTACACTCGCTGGTCCATCGGTTAACTCACCTCCTCCCTGTTTCTGACTTGCCAACTTGGTAGCACACACTTTTCCTATTGTTTTAGCTCAGCCCATTATATCTTTAGCTAGGCTCTTGGCTGCATGTCCATTACTTAACACAGTAGTGTCCAAATGGCTCCAGTCCATGTCATTTCCTTATGGACTCCACTCAGAACCTGCACAGCTTAGCCTTGGCGGTTACAACCTGCACCTGGCACAGACCTATACACGTGGAATCCTTTGCAGTACATCTCAAACGTGGGCCCACCTACCTTTTAGTTTTGTTTGGAGGTTAAAACAAACCCATTTTTAATGTTTTAAGGATTAAAAACATTTTCATGGCATTGTAAATTATTTCAAGGCACTATTTTTGCTTGTATTATGCCTTTCCTATGTATGTCGAAGATGGAGGGCGAGGTCCGAGGTTGGCAGGAGGCTAATCCCCCCTCGCAAGAAAAATAAACCCTTGCTAAAATTTGATTTTGTTTCCAATGAGTAGTCACATGACACCCTTTGCACCCATTTTAAGCACTTTTTTAATGCGTTTGCAGTGTCTAGTGCATTTTTCCATCAGTTGCGGGAATCGTTTTAATGCTATAACTTTTGACTCGTTGCTTGTTTCTGAGCGCTTCCTTGGTCAAAGTTGCATGATTTTTCACACACTACATGATGAAATTGCCAATTTTGTAAACACACTACTTTTATAAGTTCCACATTCTGGGGGGGTTACTTGTACTCTTGGGCCTACACACGTAGACGCATTATCGGCTGAGTCTGACGTCTTGCACCTTACATCTTGCATTTTTTCATCATGGAGAGTGCTCTTTCTAGATGTGAGTGTCGTAGGATCACCTTACAGCCTCTGCCACTTCTCACCGGGAGAGAGACCTATTCAGCCTGGCGTGCTGCCATGGAACGTTACTTCACCTATGAGGGTCTTTCAGCCTTCTTACTAGGGCTAGTTCTTGCACCCACTGATCATCGTCATCTAGAGGAATTCCTTGACACTTGCGACCATGTCTTTGGTCACATGATGATGAATGTTTCTCGTTCTCTCTGGTTTCACATGGCAGACTCAGATCCACCTCACCGTGTCCGGAGCATTCTTCAGTCCTTGTATGGAGACCCTTCACATACTTCCACCATTGTTGTTGTTGCTGATTCAGTTGTCTCCTTCATTTCTTCATGTGATGATAGTTCCACTGACACAGGCTTGCTTGGTTCTACTTCTGATGACGAGGATTGTGCATCCAGTTCTGATGTCGAGAGTACTACAGAGGAATCTTCTCCTCTTTCTCTCACTATTCCAGACATTGTTATCACCCCCCACATCTCATCAGATATCAGCAGTCTCATACTCAGTCCCACACCATCATTACACCAGTCTCCTTTCCACTTCCAGTGTGCGAGGCCTATTTCACTCCTCTACCTTCATTGGATGACTCATACCTATCTGACATCGCTCTTCTGTTTGTTGAGCCTCCTCATTGGGACAAGTATCTGCCTGACCTTAGTCATATTTTCGCAAAGTCTACTTGTGATGCTTTACAGGTTTCTCATCCATCTATAGGTGTTTCAGAGGGGTTCATCATCTCTATTGTTAGGAGTGCCCCTTCCGGGAATCATGTCACTTCCACATTTCCAGAGACCTTCATTGATCCACCCTTAGCAGTGGATCCATTTTTTGTTGTGGAGGATGTTTTGTTCCCTTCACATCACCTGGACATCCTTTCTGTGGGTGTTCCTCTTCACTCTGATAGTTCTACGCACGTGGCATTACCTTCAGTTCCTTGGCACTCACTCACTAGACCTAGGTCACACTTCAGTGCACCAGACTCAGAGTTCTTCGTGTTGCTGCCTTCGGTTTCCTTCGCGGAGTGGGAAGACTTCTAGCACATCATTTCTGTCCTTCCTAAGGGAAAGCACAAAGTTCGTTGTGGGTGGATTTTCTTCAGTCCAGAGGTAGACGATCTTGTCATCGACATTCTTCTGGGAGACTTCCTACAGTTGCAGAGTTCATATCCGTCCATGACATCTTCTGCATTCCTCTCGTCTCCCTCTTCTTCTCTCTTCTTCTTCTTTCCGAGAGATTGTCTCTTTGTACATGGGTACCCTTTCAGGCTCGTCTATGGCTGGGACCCATATTTGGCATATTTCTTAGATTAGAGAGTGTTTTGTTCTCTTGTGGTGGGTGTTTTTCCCACTGGGTTTTCCTTCACTACTTGGGACTTCTTCTTGTACATGGGTGCCTCATCAGGCTTTGTGCCGGGACCCATTTCTTGTTTCTGACTTGCCACCTCATCCTAAGTTACGATGAAGGGGGGTGTTGGTGTAGGTGGTATACTTATTCACTTATTTAGTGTTATTCCACCTCACCAAGTGAGTCATCTCACTTAGGTGGACATGGATCTAGGTGTCATCTTAGTTATGACAGATTCTCTTACAGAATCTGTCATATGTGTAAGTGTGTCATAGGAGTTACATTCCCATTTGGGAAAGTAACTCCTCTTATCCATTATGGAGGAATCTTCTCTTACATGGGAGTTACACATTCACTCCCCTATATCTACACCATCTCTTTTGATCTATGTTAAGCCAATAGAAGCTAAGCTAAGGCTTCCATTCCACTCCCCTTTTCGAATCTTGAGCTCTCATATGCATGCACATTACTTTACAAAGCTTGCTTGCTTTAATCTCAAAACTCCTACACTTTGGTGAAGTACAACTATTCGATGCATGTGAATTCCTTCCAGGTCTTCGTCCTACACTCCTTCAATCTCTTACGTAGGAAAAAGAAAAACCTTCACCTGCATCATAAAATTTGATAAGTTAGTAAAGTTCACCATGTGACAGGTGTGTTGTCATAATTTTGACACTGGCGTAGGAATTAAAAGAAAGTGGCCAACGCTTTTTTAGTTTTTATTCTGTGTGGAAGATGTAAGGACAACTATGATTTTGAAGTATAGGTAGAAAAGAGGATGACCTCGTAATGTGTCCTTATATGACAAAACTTGTCTGGAAGCTTTGAGATGTTATAAAAACCCCTTTTTTGAATTGTATTGGCTAAAAATGCTTTATGAATTTGTACTTTTTCATAAAGTAATCCGCCACATGAGAAATCAATTACAAAATAACTTGGAATTTAGAATTGTATAATGTTACTATATATTAATATACACTATGTTTCTTTTCTATTGTTTACGCAAATGTTGCTTAAATTTACACTATTTTATTTCTTTATGTTTCTGAATTGTTGCAGATGTAAAATAAATCAATTAACAGATATAAAAGATGAATGTGTTCTTATTTCAGTTTGAATTTGAAAACCAAACATAAAAAACCAAATGGCATAATTGAAACATATAATGACATTATTGCAATGAAGAAGGATCAAATAATTACAAATATAATATTGCATTTATTGAAATTTGTAATCACTGAATGAAGTACATAAGTAGTCTCAATAATGTATAGAAGAAATGAAATCTATGTGAATTCTAACAGTCATGAAGAAACACTTTCATTTATGTCTTGGAAATCAACTGCAACATGATTTGTGGATGTGTCTCAATCCCTTGGGTTAGGAAGAATATTACTTACTCCTCTTCTGTCTACTAGTGAATTCCACAATGCCAGTTCTCTATCATAAGGAAAAGACTCCACTAAGTAACTCGATACATACGATCTAAGAAAACTTTCTAGATTCCTATCTAATCTATTTCAAACTTTTGACTTTAAAAAGGATAGTGCACTGAAAACCCTCTCATCTTCCACAGAACCTAGAATCATTGTTTGACAGAGCTCATACAACTTAATATACTTTCTCAAATCTTCACTTAGAATACTACTAGAGCAGATATCCTTCCAAATCCTTTTCATGGCACTGTAATCTTGTGGGGTTTGTAGAAGATGAACTTGTCGTATCATTGTATTAGCAAAATTCATTGACTTTGAACTAAGTAGTTTTATTTCCAAAATTCCTTCTACAGAAACTCCATTTATCTCTACAGTCTTATAGAAATGATCAGTAAGATCACCCATGTTTTTGACAAATAAAGGACTGATAGATGTATAAGCTTTGCTGCCAGAAAAATTCTAGAACTGCAGATTTACAACTCCCATTGCTTCAAGTATTTTATCATTTTTGAATCTTTCCTAGATCTCTTTAGCTAACGATTCAAAGATATTTCTCAACTTATTCCTAATTTATATTAATACTGCATGATATAAAATTCATGTCACTTTTACTTCTTCTATTTATGAGTTAGCGATATCAATTATTTTTTGGTACGTATGAAGTGGAATCTCTTTTCCATGTGTTGTTATACATAGCTGATCATTTATATTGTACTTTAAGAAGCACCTAGAATTTTTCAAATCTATCAATGCATTCCTATTTCAAAAGCAACACCCTGAAAACTCCCATTAGAAATATATAAACTTTCTAGACTCTAACAAATACGTCTTTTGAGTCTTATAAAGTCTGTAATGTAGAAAGACCGATCTTGAGCATGCTTCATTAAAATATTAAGATCCCTCAACATGGGAAAAATACCACAAAGTGTGTGTAAAGTTTCTATGTCAGTTAGACGACACAATAGATCTTTAGCTTTATCTACATCCCTGTGGTATTTAAACATAAATCCTGTCAATGAAGGATATTCATCATATATTCTACAGACAGGTTTGTACATAAATATCCATCTTCTATCTACATATTTGAGAAGTTTTTTTCCCTCTGTTAGTCCAACAATTTTTTTTTGAAATTCTAAAAATCTCTTAGGACTGCAAGAATAATAAGCATGGAGATCATGTATCAATTCCCCCACTTTATCTACATTTTCAAATGTGCTCACAATTTTGTAGAAGAGATTCATTCTATGAGCCATGCAGTGGACAAAAACCATATACAGATCAATAGTTATCTAAAGTATAACACACATACCATTTTTGGCTCCCTGCATTACATCTACACCATTAGTTTCGACACAAACTAATTTTGTTGCAATGGAAAATTTATCCATTCCAACGATATCCTTCAGATTTGATACCACCAATTTATAAATATTCTCAGAATTGCAATTCTCTGTCATTTTATGAATTTCCAAGAGGTGTGGAGTCCTCATTTCATTAGTAAATGTGTAAACATGAATACATATCCATGAAGTATTATCAACTGCGGTAACCTCATCTAAAGAAAGGGAAATATACTTTGCCTTTTGAACACACAATTTTCGATCCTCCTTCTCTGCCAGAGATAGAAATTTTGCAATCTCCCAGCCAATGGTATCTGACCAATGAGATTGAGGAACATTATTCAAACCAATAACTTGATACAACATTCTATTTTCTCTGAAATCTGACATCGGTCTTCCCCTTTTCATTATATGAAATACGGTTGCAAATTGAATACCCTTTGCTTGCATTTCTACCACCATAGCTTTGCTCAATTTTTCTACTATGGTCCCACCTTTTTCATTGACATATTTGATATGTTTTTGTTCCTTTTTGTACTCTTCTGTGTATTTGACATGTAAACAATCTTTTGCATCTTTCCAGTTATGTGTTCTGACTATGCTGCCATCCTTGAGCTTTTGGGAAATGTATATTTTACCACAGTGTTTTATAATTGTGTCTAGTTTGATCTGTGTTGTGTGATCCTTCCCCTATTTTCAACCACATATTTTATATCGACATTGTGTTGGAACATCATTACAATTTTTCAATGTGCACAGGTTCAATAAAAGGATATTTTGCAGCCCATTCGAACTAGAATTTCCTTCCAATTGCCCAATTTGCCATATTTCTTCTAACATATTTTATTTTTTCTCCTTGGGAATCAACTTCTACATTTGGGCTGTTAGTAGAAATATTTTGAATCTCATGTCTCCTCTTTCTATAAATATACCTTGGAGTAGAATCTTCCTTTGTTGGTGTATCCTAGGAGTTCGATGAATTTTCTTGTACTTCTATTTCATCAAGGGACGAAATGTTTTCCTCAACATATATTGGATCATCAATATCTATAAATTTATTATTCTTTGAAGGAATTTTTGAAAAGTCTGCAAATAATTTTATAAAATTGTCACTTATATAGTATTAATCTTATCTATAGTTAAATTTTTATAGAGTGCAAATCTCAAAGAGTTCTAAGAAAAGTATCTAAACATAATTATTAAATTCTGTTAGATAAAATAACCAGTAAATAACACTTGCCACATACCGATATTTTTCAGCCGAAGTAGAAACCGACTTTGTTTTTTGTGATTTTACAAAATAGCCAAGCAAAGTATTGGCACCCTTTTTTAAACTTACTGAATTTGTAATCTTCTTTCCCTGATTTCTAGTATCCATGAATGCTTACTACTTAGGGCCTTATGAGCGGCTCTTATGTTCCAAGACTCTGGGAATGGATGGTAAATGGTTGGATGGCTATAGTTGGACGGTTTAGAGGTTGGACAAATAGGGGTTGGACGTGACTAGGTGTTGGAAGGATAGGGGTTGGGTGACTAGGGGTCTAACGGCAAGGGGTTGTAGGGCTAGGGGTTTGACGGCTTAGGTTGGATGGAATAGAGTTGGACGTTTCAGATTGCAGAGTATGTCAGATCAAGGCTAGATGGCTCAGAGTTAGACGCTTCACGGTTGGACGGCTCGGATTTCAGACTTCAGTGTTGGTGGCTGAGGAGTTTCTTATGTTTACTTCAATGAATATGTGCATGACATGATTCAAAATGTTGGAGAATTACATTCATAACCTCTTATATATGTGTAAAATCTAGGAGAAAGGAATAGTATAAGGGACATGTTGGCCAATTTTTTCGGTGAATAAGTCAGCTCTGAACAACATAATATTCTCCATTTCGAATTTCCATAATCCTCGATTTTTCATGAGTTTACAAAAATTCGCCACTAAAATTTTCCCTACTCTCAACCCTATGATGAAAAACCTATATTATTTTTTTCACAACTATGAAGGTTAAAAAGATATGGGCATTTTAATTTATTAGTTGTGTGTGTGAATAAAAGATAGTACAACGTGCAGGAGGGCATGCAAAGACTTAAATGTGTGGAAGATGACAAGGCCATAAAATAAGTCATATATATATACATATAATCTTATTTATATTCCATAATTAAGCTTATAAGTGGATTTTGATGTATTTTTAGAGCTTATAGCTTGTTTAATGTTAGAATGTAGGATATATACTAGGTTTCTTCTTTATGAGTCATTTTTCTTGAAGCTATTGTTATGTTCCAACAATTTTGAAAAAGTGTGTTAAAGGTTGTAACACAAGTTGTTATAGTAATAAATGAGGAAGTTTGAAGTGATTAAGAAAATATCATACCAATTTCAAATCATTTGAAGTAACTACGGGTTTAACTTTAGAATATTTCAGATTATAATTTTGTATAGGAAGCTAGCTCTAGAATAGCTCTAACTAAAGCTCAAATAAGTTACTAAGAGAGTTTGTTTCCTATTTTTTAGTATGAAAAATATCTCTATGTTTTTATTTAGTAGAAATAATTGAGGAAATATCCACATTTGAAAGGAAGAAGGTTGTGAAAATGTTAGATTGGAAGATAGTCACAAACTTGCTCTAATGGAATCTAAAGACCTTCAAATGAGAAATTGAGAAAGGTTATTATTTGTATTATTTTTAGGTTGAAAAAACTTTACCCATTTTTTATAGAGAAATAATAATTGAGGAGATATCCATATTTTAAGGTTTTCAGAAAAAATAAGGTTGACAAAAATTATATAAAATAAAAACATAGGTTTCATTAGAATTATGATATCTTCTTTTTTTCTCAAATATAATAATAATTTCAAAATGTTATAGAAATATTGCAATATGAAGCACCAAACCAAGAAGGTTTTTGAAAATATTTTACAAATTGAAACCACAAGTGTCATAAAAAACTCATGGAGGCCAATATGGCGGGTCAACTATCATGTTTGAATAACTCAATTATTCAAGGGTGGATGTCACAGGTGAAAGAGTTCTAATTGAAGAAGGAGACAAATAGGAAACATTTGTTCTAATGCAAATGGTTAATTATTTAAATGTATCATTCTTCTTGATGAGTATTTATGTTGTTGTGAGTGTGTTAAGTAGAGTTATAATTTAATATTTTTAGTTGTAGAATAAATATATCCCCCAAAACAATTCTACATTATTTGTGGATTGATTTAGTAGGATATGTATTTTATAGATACTATATTAAGCACTCATTTTGAATAAGTTAAAAAAGTTTAAAATGTCGAAAGTTGATGGAGCATGAATTCATTTTTTGTCTATCCTTAAATAAAATATAACAACATATTTATAAGCATCTTAGTATCACTTGTGTGATTAGTTTAACCTTGTTTTAAAAGGGGAGTAAGGTTCCACTCATCCAACGGAAGAAGGGTAAGTGTTTGTAGTTATGTTTCTTAGTTGATTTCTAACTTTCCTTCCATTAATTTTTTTAATTTTTCATTTCCATAATTCCATTTACAGGTTATTCTTAAGATTGGATTTGATTTGATTTTACCAGGTTTGATTTATCCATTTTTTGTCAATTCTCGTAGAAAAGGACTATCACACAAATTCTTCCTCATCCCTCTTTCATACATCCATTGGAAATCACATGGTTTTGACATTCATTAGGATTAAATGGTGAGGATTTGGGCATCCATCGTTAGTACACTCCAAACCAATGATATCCCATGAACATAAAAAAAATCCACAATATAAATCCATTTTTCATGATCATTTAGAAAGAATAATGATAGTTTCAAATTCAAAATGACTTTCTCGTATCGAAGATTCTCTCACCACATAAACACCATGACAATCCTAATATGTTTAATACAAGGAAATAACATCATACCTATCAGTTACTTCATCCTTCATCAGGGAAGGTCTCTTTAAAATTAAGGAAATGAAATGCTCACATTGTCATAATTATAATTGGTTAACTATCATATTTAAAATTAATAAATTTAAAACACAAACTACATTGGAAAAAGCCTAGACATCTGGATGAAAAATGCATTATTGAGTATAAACATATTAATAATAATCTAAGTTATCATTCCATAAGTTATACAACTTTTTAAAACTCACATGAAAAAATAGAATCCACCTTCACCATCAATTAAAATGTCTTCTAATATTTACATATAATCCACTTGTATCATATCCGAGGAGCTTACTGCTACTAATACTAAACATCACATATCTATCCAAAAAATCCACTTTAACCACCAATCCCTTAATCCTATCATGTGGGACCATAAAAATTAGATGGAGATATTCTATAGTGATGAAGCTATAAAAAAAAATCCTTAGAATCAATGATAATACCTTGTCAAGAGACCATTAAAAGGGATTTGAAATCATCCTAGACATAATATCTTAATTTAAATATGATTCCTCTAGTCCACAAATATCAAAATTTCCTCCCAATACAAAAAATCAAAAAAATCAGAAAAAACATAATACTTAATATCAAAAACATAAATCAAAAATAAAAAAACAATTAAAAAGCAAAACCATTAGAAAAATAAAAGCATGAAAAATCAAAATAAATCCTCACCTGCACATTACCCTTCATTACCACTCAATCTATTCACAAGTCATTCCAATCCCATGACATGGATTGATTAGCATGTCCTCACACATTTTGAGGAAATTATCTATACTATAGCCATTTTATCTTGGTCTATCATTACTTAGTAAATCAAAGAATGATTTCCCAATTAGAGATACCTAGTACTGTAATACACCTAATAGCCATTTCATGAAGAACCTTTTGAATATTTGGTGACACTAACCAAAATTGTATCCACAATAAATTTCACATCCTTCATCAAATCAACAATTTTTTTTCTCTCAAGAAAAATTGAGGGAGATGAATATATATTTTATTTAAAAATAAATAAAAATAACAAATGATAATTTTTTTGAAAAATCTCTCTAAGGGTGTCTCTAGTATCCTTATTAGGGCTATGAATGCCTATCAATAGTAGATAAATATCAATGTTCTCCACTTCATGTCTATCCTTTAAAACATCACTTAGTATTTCATTATTAATTCACATTCAAGTCCAATTCCTTTGACATGGCTTACTTACCTTGTTTTTGAACATAAATGGGCTTGGATATCTACTATAGTCATTTGACCTTGGTATATCCGTACTAATTAAATAAAATTATAAATAAATCCTAATTTTTTCTACATTATCATACAATTAATAATATTTTCATGAATACTGAAAGGTATATCTGGTGTCACTAGCCAATGTTGTATCCACCCTCATTTTCACTCCCTCCATCAAGACACTAGTGGTTTTTAACCCATTATAAATAGTCAAGAGAGATAAATATATTTTCTATGAGAAAAAAATTAAAAATAGTTTCAATACTCTCTCTAGGGGTGTCTCCTGCATCTCCGTTAGGTATATGGATCTGTGGTTGGTAGTAAAGTAGTGTTATGACTTGAATAAAATACATCTCTGGCATGAATATAAATGCATGGTTAGTAGAAGAGAAATGTATGGTTCACCTTTCGCATACCTTTATCAACACATCAATTATCAGAATCAATCATTCCTATGTATTGTCAAGTTTTCCTTCACTTACTACCCATCAAATCTTCACTATAAATGAGAATTAAATTTTACATGCACAAAAAAAATCATATCTTGATGAGTCACTAAGATACAATATTTCTAGGTGTTGTTTATATCTTATTCACACTTCTATTATATTAAACATTTTTTCTCACAATCTATGACTTTGTCTCATCACTTATTCATATCAAATATTCGAAACATCCATTATAACCGTCCATAATAGTCACACTTTTCTTCTTCACTCAAAACATTTAAGTTCACCCTAAGACTTCTACCATATATATGAGAGAAAATTTCCTTACTAAACAATCTATCCATTTTCAAAGTTCAATTTTCTATCATTATTAATTTCAACTTTTTTATCCCTCATTACATTGCGTCAAATTATGGATTTTTTTTTTTGGGAAACTTGTGGAAAAGCAATAATCTCTTAATGGGAAGTGCTATAAAAATTCCTTCAATAATTAGTTGTATGAATATAATCAATAAAACGGTCCATTAGTCCCCATCTGATCAATAGTCATGTAACTTGTGAAATCAACTTATCGATCCCTTAAGAACAATTCACTAAAGTGGCCCATCAACAAAAATCTCTACGTCTTGTGTATCTATTCAATCATCAAATAATTCTTACATACATCATTTCTTTGGGAAAATAATTCAATACCCCTTACATGTACATCATTTCTTGGGGAAAATTCATCCAAGATCACGTATATAAAAACCTTGTCAGAGGGTTTTTCAAACCCCATATCGACTTCAAATTTATGTTATATATTATCTACTGCACCACATAGTCTACAAAGGGGAAAAATTATAATTTATCCAAATATATGTATATTAGAAAACACACATTTCATAATGTCACACTATTCATTATACCAAAATATTAGAAAATAGAAAATCTAAAAACATCCACTAAAAACCAAAAATATTATAAAATTGTAAAAAGCGTTAAAAAAAAACATTAAAAAAATTTGAAGATCCAAAAACATTTAGATATCCTATTAAAAATAAAAAAACATATGAACCTAATAAAATTCCAAAAAAAAATTGAAATTCCTAACAAGTTCCGAATGCTAGTTCTTGACAAGTGTAACATCATTTATTACATCAAATCAACAAGATACATATTTTTCATCCAAGTCCCCCAACATATATCATTTACTGGGGAGAATCATGGCTAGCGTCGTCATTTATTTAGACACATCTATCACCATCCATCTCTCTTGCATATACCATCACTTGGGGTAACATCATTACCCTTGTCACATTCCTACATATTTTGCGTACTGACCATGAAAAACCATAATAGATGTGGTTTCTTGTAAATGTGTTTCTTTATGCTTGTATATTTATTTTATTGATTGCATTTCATTGTTATTTACTTTTGAGTCAATCCTCTAGCTTGTTACAAAATTATCATTATGGTTTTCAATATCATAGTTCCTTTTATTATATATTACATTAAATAAAGTTATCTAAAACATTTCAAATTATGGATAATATGCAACATTCATCAAATTTTTCCCGTCATATATCTATCATTTCCCTCATCCATATTCTACCTAACATCCTCTATCATTTAGATAACATTCCAATCCTTCAATAAATTCTATTATCCTATTAACCATCCCTCTTAGAGGCATCTCTTTTGAAATTATCCATGTTCATTGTAAAATCATATCAATCCTTTCATAGAACTTGTTGAAGTGACCAATTGATTAACATTTGCAAGTGTTATCTATCTTGCAAAATAAACTTATAAAAAAAATTCACACAATTAACTAAAATGACCCATCATTCAACATCAATAGGTACACGTTTATTCCTATTATTATTTTCACTGATATCATCTCCTTTGTCCACATTTTGAGGCCCTCTATTATTATTATATCACCATATGGTATCTCAAGAGGGAATTATCCTCACCATTTGTTTTTCCAATAAATCATATTTTTTTACTACTTAATTTGAAAGGGAACCAATATCGTGACACCGTCCCAAAGAGGGGAAATTTCGGATTTAGAACTTCGGGCATTTTGATTTCAGAGTTCAGGTTACTATTCATCCACCTGAGTTCGTGAAACCTCTAAAACTCCGAAACCCCAAAGTTTTAAATTTTAAATTTTGGGTTTCAGACTTCAAGTTTTGATTTTTGTGTATTGGGGCTTCAACGTTCCAAAATGCCAAAACACCAAAGTCTGAAATTTGGAATTCGGGTTTCATACCTTTGCATTTTTGGGGGGTTCAAGGATTTGGGACTTCGGGGGTTTGGGGTTTGGGTTTCAAGGTTTCAAGACTTTGGGGTTTTGGGGGTTTGGATATTTAGGGTCTCGGGAGTTGTTCATCTGCTTGACCCTTCTGCCAACTTAGAACTCCCGATATCCCGAAGTTAAAATTTTAGACTTTGGGATTCAAACTTTTCTCCCCCCATGCGTGGCTTCACTGTGAGCTCCCAAGACTCCAAAAATTGACCTTCCTTTTATACGTTGACCTACGAATTTTAGAGCTTTGCGCTCCCTGTCTCCGGGTTTCACCATTTTTCGCTTGGGCCTACCTCTGAATGACCTCACCTCCGAAGTCTGAATTTCAGAATTTGGATCTTCTTTATTTCCCAAACTCCTCTATAATGTGCTCGACCCTCTTGAACCTATTCGGCCAATCCTAAAGTGTGAGCTCCCATGGATGAATTGATCCCTCATTTTTTTCTATGCAGATTCACACTTGTCTAATTTTTCCTGAGGGGAAAAATTAGATAGCAACTTGACTGTGACACTTGAGGAAGTTTCAGGAATTCAAGCTCCCGGTTGCATTTTTTTTCACAGTAAATTTAGGGTATAGAGTGAAGGAGGAAACCTTTTGGGAAATTTTAATCCATCCTATCCTATAGATCGAGTTAGATGTGGAGATATATTTGAATTTATCTCAACAATTCTTGATATGCAGGCAATTATTGCAGCAATGTTTGACCTTTGTTTCTCTTTTCTAGTGTTGTCATTCATTTTTAGCCTATTTCAACTTATCCATTCAGATTTATCTTTATAGAAGGAACTCATTGGGTACCCATATACTTTGTGCCATGTATTCTGACAAACATCCATCCCATCAAATATCATTTTATATATCTCCATAGTTTTCTTATCAACATTGAAGATGCCATTTGTTGTTAATGCATCAAACATAATTTTTTTGTGTCAACTTCATTCAAGGCTCCAGTTATGCCCCACATATTTTGAATTCTAATTGAAGTAGGAGGTAATTTTTGGAGATAATTGTATTTTCAACAACTAAACTCAGTATTTTCCACTTCTTCTAAAAATATAGACCATTTTTTATCCTCATCAAAATTTTGACTCGATGGATTGGCTTGAGGAGTATCCAGCTTTAGACGTTTTGTAACATTATAATATTTTTTTATCACTCTGTTGGATTGATTATGATGAGTGACATCATATGAAATTTTATAAAAAAACTGAGGTTGTCACTCTTCTAATGCATCTCACATGATGACCTTAACCTCTTTTGGGACTTCTTTGAATCTAATATCCATATGAGAATTGTTTATGTCATCCAATTTCCTAGTAGGAAATTTTATGAGAGATCCTTTAGATAGGCATCATAATTTATAAGGAGGGTTGAATACTCTATCAATATGCACACTGAAGCTATTGGCATCCAATCTATTAAAATGTACCATGTCTCCTTCATGATGCAGGATCACAACTTGTGGAGACCATAAATTTTGATCCGACTGTTGGATTGTCTTGAAATTTTAGAGGGTGGTAGATATATAGTAGCAATTTACTAGGGCCTAGTTTGATTAAAAAGTTTGTGTCCACTTTGGCACATTTTTGGGCCCAAATTTCTTCATCTAGTGGCCTAAAATTGGCTCCGAACATTTTTTTCGCTTTTGACTAGGTCTTAGAACTTTAATAAATTTTATTATGCTTATTAGAATAAGTCAAAATTTCACGTGACCCTTAATTTATGAAGGCATATTTGGGAAATTTTTTTTGGGGCCCATCCGAGTTGTTTTGCTAATAGGTATTTTTTGGCATTTTAGTGTATTTTTTGGCAATTTAGGTTTTTTTGGAATTTTAGAGTTTTTAGAGTAGATGTGAAATAAAAGGTGGATTATAATGATGTAAAAGGTTAGTGTGGATTAAAAAGAGAAGAAATATATTTTGAAACTCCTGGTTTTTATTTGCAAAGTTGTTTATGTGTGTTTTGGAGGTATTTCAACGTCTTGCAGCTAGATTCACATCACTTCAACTACGTTTGTAATTGTTCCCTCTGCTACAAATTTACACTCAATCAAGTAGTAATGGATTAATTTTGTAACAGATCCCTTGACCTTCAAATTGTGTTGATAAATTTTTACAAGATGCAAAACATTCAGTTGAGCACTCCCTTTCCTAATCATAAGGGAAATTATTGTTTCATTTAAAATAAAATGTTTTATTGGCCAAACAATTGATTTATTAGGTTGTAGCAAGTCTGAGAATTCTAAACAAATATTTACCACATTCTCTATCCATACACCAAAATTCAAAGAACCCAACCTCTCTCCATAAATTTCATGAACTTATAGCACATGAGTTATATAACCCATGGTTATGTCATCATCTCTGCTACAAGATTTGTTTTTGAGAATGAAATGGTCTGTGAAAAAATATCTTCTATCTTTACGACTTGTATTGATGGTACTTTTAGTGTCATCACTATAATATTTTTCAATCTCTACATTGAAATCCTTTGAAAAAATGAAAATGTTTTCACTTCTCAAATTGGGGGGAATGGATGAATCTACATGCTTTGATAATTCACTCTCTTCCAAAGCAATGTAGTATCCTTTATTCCCAACATATGTCAAGGTTTAAAATTCATTAACTAAGAAAGGTAGTTTTACTCTCCCATCCAATATTATGTTAACATTGACAACAACAAATCCTCTTCCCACATCTTTACAATGTAGTGTCTTCCTAATTGGATATACTCTTACTTCTGCAACTTTGGTTCCTTTTGAAAAAAATTCCACATGATCATCCTCTACAAATGCAAAATCCCCTACTGTTGTAACAAAAAAAATACAAAGTTTACGAGATGATGGAAAAAATATTAAACCATTGCATAAAATCAATTAAAACTTATCATGTATGTACAACCATAAGTATATTGAATACACATGGCACATGAGCTGTGAAATTCTATAATTTAGTAAGGTTTGGAAATACTTCAAAATTATACATATAATTAAAATTGACATGAATATATTTATAACATGATTTCCAAACTATGATTGAAGTTGACTCATTTCTATTTAATCGATGAGAAATAAATAGATGAGGTTGAATTTAAATGATGAGAAATAAATAAATAGAGGTTAAATAGAAGTTAATTATAAACTTGATTGCTAACCGCTTCATCGAAATATCTTCATCATATTAACATAACATATATTACTTTTATAAGAATTCCTCATACTTCCTATATTCACTGACTATGAGAATGAGAATTTCTCCATTTTAAACATTATCATAAAAGGATCTAATTGTCATTCATTCTTTATGTTTTGCGTACGAGAAATTTTCTTTCTTTCTATATTTAGTTTATGAGAATGGGCATATGCGCATTCTCATCACAATGATAAAAATATTTGTTTCTATGTGAAATGGCATATCCCCATTCTCATCACAAGGATAAAAATATTTGTTTGTATGAGAAATGACATATCCCCATTCTCATCACAATAGTAAAATTCTTTGTTTGTATGATAATGGGCATATGACTATTCTAACCCTTCTAACTTATTGAAGAAATATTGAACTTAATCATTTTTATATCACTATAAAGGATGTAAGAATGGGAAACTGTCCATTTTAGAACAAATTAAATATTACCTCTATTTTTCTTCTATGATTCTTATATGAGAATGGGCATATGCCCATTCAATACAACATAAAAATGTTTTTTGTATGAGAATGGACATATGCCAATTTTTTATATGTGTATTGCCTCAAGATAATACCTATAATTTTCTTCTATGATTCTGATCCAAATATGGCACATAAATTTTTCAAAAGTACTTAGAAAATATTCAGATTTAAAACTTGATAACTGATTAAGAGTATTAAGACAATTTTGGGATATCTTGTATCCCAAATCCTTAAACTCTTCCAAATAAACCAATTATCCTTTATTTTCAACTTAAGTCAATAAACCTAATCTTAGTACAAATCCATTTTAAAATTCACAAGTTAAGATCAAATCATACAATCTAATTACCAGTTAAGTGTTTGCTTCAAAAAATCAATTAGTTAATCCAATTAACTATTATTTATTTGATCAAAATCTTCACAAACTAAAATAAAATCCACACAACAAGCATGTTAACGGAGTTCACTCGAAGGCTATGTTTCCAGATTCTTGAAAAGAGAATCGATCTATTAAATGACCAATGAAGTACAATAACCCTTAAATAATGTCTAAAAAGATAAAAACCTCTAAATGAGCTGATCAAATATATTGAAAATTCTACAATTTACAAGAAACTGCTCCCAAAATGATCCATAGCTCATATAGTGTGATCCCATTGAAAATGCGACTAAAAAATGCCTACAACTGGATATTTATAAACAATAAATGAAAAAAATTATAGATCTGGAAATATTATAAAAATATGAACAACTTTCCTTTTTTACTCCATGTCTTAGTTTGGATTAGAAGTACTTGGAAAAATTAGATCTCTGTTTACTCCTAGTGCCCGTTCTGTGAAACTGCGATGTAATATCACCTAAAAAATTAAATATACAACAATTCATATAACAAAAGTTAAATTTCTGGAAATATCTCAGAATTTTGAACAACTTTCATACATAACTCGAGATCTGGTTTTGAGTGGAAGTGCCTCAAAAATTAGGTTTTCTGCAAGTAGGTCTATTATGTCCTCTCATAAACCTGTCACTTTTCTACAAAAGATTGTAAGCTCCTCAAAAATAACTTCTCCAAAGGTGGCATGTTGGTAAGTCTACATATTATTTTGGTGCAGGTCAAGGGTTAAAATCCCTTTGATTGCATTATCCACTATAAATAGCAAATGGAAATCTTTTATCCTTATATGGGAATATATCCAAACCTTTTAATAAGGCTAAACCCTCATATTTTCATGTGGAATAGCTAGGCATAGCATTTTTCTACCAAAATTAAAGGTCTACGTGCTCAAATGGAGTGGTGCCATGTGTTAGCATGTGATTGGTTCACCTTTTGCCACGTCACTTTTTCCCGTAAGTTTGACCCGAACTTTGACTGACCATATTTTTCGCATATGGACTTGGATTTGGTCTGTTCAAAATGCGTCAGAAAGATCATGACAAAATATATGCAATAGAAGTGATTTTTTGAGATTATAAGATAATAAATTTTCCAGTTTGACCAACTTTGAACACTCGTTGACCAAAATTTGACCAACTTTGACCGGACGTATTTAGAGCTTAGAGTGTTTGTTTTTCACGTTCTTATAGTCGTCGAGAAGCTCTCTAAAGGCTATACGATATTTTCATGGTTTATGGAAGTTTAGGTAAATTTTGAAACTAAAATTTATCCCCTGATAAGATTCTTATATGAGAATGAGCATATGCCCATTCAATATAAGATAAAAATATTTTTTTGTATGAAATGGACATATGCCCATTTTGTCTATGTGTATTGCCTCAAGATAATAATATTTTTTTTTTCAAAAAGGAATAAAAAATAATTTCTCTAAATGTTTTTCCAAGGCACCATCTCATTATTTAGAACATCTAATATTAACCTTTGATGCGATTACTATAAGTTATAGAGTTTTTATCATTTTCACAACCATATTATAGTATCCGTGATTTTAACACACACATGTATGGGATATGTAATTATTTTCAAGTAAATTAAAGATATTTATAATGAAACTTAATAAATATCGAATATACTTATTGAAATATAATAAAAAACACAACTCAAGGTTAAATGTGATGAGAAATCCAAAAAAGAAAAAAACTTAGATATCATGAATTATGTTATTGGTAAAAAATAATAGGATTGTCCTTTGTAATAAATGAAGAAACAATAACATATTTTTTGGATCGATTCGCCCCATCCTCTTTTTCTATTTAAGTCGACATTCCCATCTAGAGTTCAAGGAGTGGTTGAAGTAAGTAAATGATTCAATATTTGAGTGATTTCATCAAAACCATGCGTCATATATAGTTTCCCTAACTATCCCCTCTCTAGTATAAATTAGTATCAATTGATTTCAAATGCAAAAAATAACCTAAAACATGGCTATGATAATGTTTAAAAACTATATTTTATTTTAAATGTAAATAACCTAAATCATGACTATGATAAAGTTTAAAATTTATTTTTTATTTTATATCCAATAAACCTAAAACATGGCTATGATTTTTTTTTGAAAATTTAAATTTTATTTTAAGTGAAATTATTAAACCTAAATCATGGCTACTATATTTTTTAATACTTATATTGTTTTTACCATGGAATAGTGAGGCCATTAATTTGTAAATAAATTGTTTTCCACTGTTAATTTTTTATTAATTGAAGGTACTTGTTTTTTTATTAATTGAAGGTATGTGTTTGTCAAACACATCTTCGACCACCTATTGGAGGTAAATTCATGAAATTAATGGAAATTAATTCACGCCATTTCATTACACTGTAGAGATAATGATAATGGTTACTGTTTTCGATGATGGGATAAGTCTTGGGAATCACAAGGTTCACTGCAGGTTGGTGAATCTATCTCTTTCTTGTTCATCCTTTATACTTTATTTTTCATCCAGTTTTTGTTTTTTTTGTTTTTCCTTCTTCTTTGGGCTTCCCATTTCATTAGAATGTATTATCCTATGAAGCATAATATTTGAAGAATATTTATGAGATAATTTTCATCCTCTCTGCTAAAATTTTGTTGACCCTTACCGCTTTTGGCTCCCTCAGTTTCCTAAGACCGTTTTGACATGTGATTCACAATATTTGAAGAAAATTTGAGGCATGAATTATTCTAACTCTTCTCTATTGAACTATTATGAGATAAAGAGTATCATTTGTTTTTCTTTCCCTTATATTTCGTTTTGGGTTTAAAGACAATACCCTCTTTTTGATCTTCTGTATTATTTGATTTGGGTATTTAGAATATCACTTCAATGTTTTGAAAGACATGCGCAGTTGTTAACCAAATCATAGTTGCTAATATGGGGAGTTACCTGTTATGATTTTACCAAACTAATTTTACCAAACTACCGAGTGGTCTTACCACCTAGATGGCATTGCTTTTTTGTTGAGCTGCGTGGGTGAGTTCCGCAGGCCAACAATGATTCATTATTAGAAGAATAATTTACTTTTTTATAGTGAAGAATTTTTTTTCTTCTTTTTTAAATTGAAGATATAAGTTTCAGAGATACTTCAAAATCTTATCTAATCTATTGATTTATTATGAGATGAAGAATATCATCCTTCTTTCTTTCTCTTGTATTCCAATTTGGGTATAAAGATAATGTCATATTTTTAAACTTTTGTATTATTGATATGTGTTTTAAGAATATCACTTCAATCTTTTGAAAGAATTTCATAGTATTATCCTCTATAGTTATAAAAGTATGCCTCTAAATATGACGATTTCTTGCATGTTTTAGATTTTGAACAAGATCATTCCCTTGTAAAAAAATGTTTTTGATTCTAAAAAAACCACTTCCAATACTTCATGCTAAGATGGGGAGTTAACATTTTTGTTATTACAAAATTACAGTGTGGGCTTACCACCTAGGTAGCATTACTTATTTTCCAGGCTAGTTGGCCTAGTTGCGCAGACCAAGATGGACAGGTGACCTACGCAGACCGAGATGGGTAGGTGAGTTGACCCGCTGAGCTTGGCAGGTGAGCTGACTCACTAAGCTTGGCGGGTGAGCTAATTGGCTGAGCTTGGTAGGAGAGTTGGCATTCTGATATGGGTGAGTGAGCTGATTTGCTAAGATGGCGATTGTGCTAGCCTATCAAGCTGGCCAGTCGAGATGGGTGGGTGAGCTAACCTGCTGATCTAGGTGTGTGTGCTGAATTATCTAGTTGGTCTAGGGGATTGACCTACCAATATGGGTGGTCTAGTTTACCTGCCGAGTTGGGCGGGTGAGGTTGACCTGCCAATATGGGCAAGTGAGGTTGACCTGCCACGCTGGGTGGGTGAGCTCACTACCCAGCTAAGTAATATTGAACTTAATCATTTTCATATAAGAATTAAAATGATTAAGTTCAATGATGTATCTAATGAGAAAATTCCCGTTCTCAAAATTGGAAACATAAAAGAAGAACAAAGATAAAATATAGCTTGTTTTATAATTGACAGTTGCCCATTCTCATAGCCTTCATAGAGTTATTGAAAAAATTAAGTTCAATATTTATTGTATTTTATTAGAATTGGCATACACCCATTCTCATACAAACAATTTTTTTAATCTTTTATTCAATAGTTAGGTATCCATACCTATAGAGGTAATAAAATGTTTAAGTTTAGTATTGTTTGTATTATAATGTTTAGAAGGAGCTTATGCCCTTATACATACAAAAAGGTATTTATTTCTTGTATTGAATGGGAAGATGCCAATTATCATATACAAATCATATATGAAGGATATAGATAAAATTTAATTTTTTTTATAATGGCTAGCTGCCCATTATGATATAGGAATCATATAAGAAAAATAGATAAAATTTACTTTGTTTTTGAATGGGTAGTTCCCCATAATCACAACCTTTAAATGTATTGAAATGATTATGTTCCATCTTGTATCGAATGAACAAGTGACTAATCCCATATAGGAATCATAAAAGAAAAATATAGATAAAACATAATTCATTTTAAAATGGAAAGTTTCCCATTCTCACATCCTTCATATAATTTTTAAATTGATTAAGTTAAATAATTATTGTATTAGATTGACCATTTATTTTCACTCTTATGTCTTATTACTTTTCCCATTAGTAATGATCAAGTTTAATATTGCTTGTATTTCAATGATTAGAATGTGCATATGCCCCTTCTCATATAAACAAACATTTTTATCTTGAATGGGTAGATGCCTAGTCTCTTATAGGAATCATTGAAGAAGAATAAAGATTAAATTTATTTATTTATTTAATGAGAAATTTCCTATTCTCATATTCAAATCAAATATTTGGAAAAATAGAGAAAATTTACATTATTTTAAAATGGGTAGCTCTTAATTATCACAATATTCATAGTTATTAAACTAATTAATAATTTCAATCATGTATTGAACGAGAAAATGTGAGTTCTCATATAGGATTCATAAAAGAAGAATATAAGAGAATTGAATTATATTTAGAATAGATAGCTTCCCATTCTCATAGCCTTGAAAGAGTTATTAAAATAATTAAGTTCCTTATTGCTTGTATTGAAATAAAAAGAATGGGAGAATTCCACGGAAACATCCTTTAATTGATTTCCTATAATCATGTCTACAAGGAAGAGAACAAGGATATTGTTTACCTTACAAAAAGAGGTTAAAGAGGTTGAAGTTTTTGTGTCATTTTGATAATTGCAAATCATTCTCTATCATTATTGCGTATAAAGGAAGAATAATAAGTAACAAGGAGACATGTTAGAGGTTGGATGATATAAGTGCTTGCATTGGATTTAGAAAGGACATTTGGTCTAAACAAGGGCTTGATAGAGTACGATCATTTGTTTTAGAATAGATAAGAAGGTTTTGAAATAGGTTGGTTTTATTTCCATTTTAATAGAGAAACAAAAAATGGGTGGTGAATTGGTTTGTCTAGAACCTGATTCGACCAATGGGATTAGTAGAAGAGTTTGGATGATGTTTGAAAAGGTGGGTATGTCATCTCTATATCAAAGTTTTAATAGCCATGAAGAAGCATTCAAAAAGGATTTTTCTACTCATTAGAATAATGGTCGGGCTCATATAAGGGGTTTTTCTATAAAAAATTCTATGGATTTTATTTCTATAGTGGTTGGGATGAATAAGGAGGGGAGGGAGATTTACAAACTGAAGAAAAAATGTGATGAGGAGATGGGAAATTTTTTTGTGGGTAAAGAGAAACTAAGACATCATTGTGAAGGTTTTTAGAGAGATTATTTACCTGATCCTTTCAATGAAATCACCCTACACTTGACGCAAAATTATCACCTTGTAGGGTAGGTACAAGGTATTTTCTACCCACAATTTCCCTATGTTAAGTCATATCTGCCATGGTATGCATTATAATTTCCCATTCTTCCTCAGTTGTTCCTTGCACAAATCAATCAAAAATTTACAAAAAGGAAAGTTGAAAATCCCTCTTCATCATGGATTTATGATGGCCTTATTCCATTTGGGTTCTACAGATTTCACCAAATCTGAGAAGTATAGGGGCTTGTTGAATGATGATGCAAAGCATGTTGAGGTTAATAAGTATATAAAACAAGAGGATTATGAGGATTCCTCCTGTTCGGTCTCATATGACATAAAAGAGTATTTTATGCCATCAATAAACACTATAGATGTTGTTGGTAATATGGAGAGGGAGGTTTTAGAGGACCTAGATGAGTTTTGTACTCTAGTTGAACGAATGAATAAATTGAGGAATAAGAAGAGTATTGATACTGCGTCTGGTGCTTCTATGTCTGATATCAAAGGGGGAAATTCCAAAGGAAATGAAAATCTAAAGTCTGATTGGAGTATGGCATTGGAAAAAATTTCTCTCGGGGTTCTGCAGATGGAAAAGAACATTGATTCCCTCAATGAGTCTAGGGTGGCCATGATATGTACCTGTATGGAGTATATGGAGGCCTCGAAGAAAATTGGTAATTATCAAAATTACATCAGAGAGGAACTGTTTGGGCTTGAAAATATGGTTATGGATATTCGGAAGAGGATTGTTCAACTGGAGAAGGGAAACAAAAAGTGTAGGCTTAAGCTTTACCTTAGCATCTCAGAGGAGGACGAGATGGTGAAGCATGATATGAGGGATGTTATTGGTAAGGAAGAAAAAAATTTTGGAATAAGAAATTTATATAAAAATTATAATTTATAAACTACATTCTTATGAACAAAGTCAAACTTTTATAAAATGATAATATTGAAGTAGTGTTGTTGAGTCTTATGGGTGTCCTTTAAGTTGCAGTATAAGTGAAAATTTGATAATAATGTAAGACCTAGGTTATTCAAGTAGTAGTATAGTATGAGTGAATATGAGATTAAAAAAATGATAATAATGAAGTAGTGTTGTTGATGGTTTTGGGTGTTCATCATGTAGCAATCCAACTAAATAGATGTTACATTTGCATTTGGTATTGAAAAGATTTTACATTTCATTTTTGTATTGAATAGATATTATATTTGTATTTTGTATAGAACGGGAGTATGCCTTTTTTTCATACACAGACTACAGAGGAATAAGATGTTTATTAATATATGAAAATGATAAAAAAATGTCTATTATAAAAATGGTTGTAATGGGCAGAGACCCAGTCTTATATAGGAACCATAGAATAAGACTACATGTTTAGAAGAGGCATATGCCCATTCTAATATAAGAATCATAGAAGAATAACAAAGACACAATTTACTTTATTTTAGAATGAAAATATGTGCATTCTCATAGCCCTACTTTACTTTAAAATGGGAATTTGTGCATTCTCACAACCCTTAGAGATAGAAAATATTACTAGTGAAAGAAGCTTTACAATGGGAAAAAGGCCATTCTCATACAAAGATATAATTTTTTTATTTTTTTAATTATTAATAATTGTATTATACTATTTGTAATAACCTTGGCAGAGCTAAGTGATGCACTACATACCCTTGAGAAAGATCAAGGCTTATGTAGTTCTCATCATATAATGTATTTATATGATTGTAAACATTTTTAGAATGGGTTGTGAGAATGGGAAGTGTGTTTGTAAAGGAAATATTGAATTTAATCATGTTAATTCCTCTCATTGGAGTCATAGAAATGTTTTAAAACAAAGTATGTTTTAATTCTATTATTATTCTTTGATTCTCAAATGAGAGTGGGCATCTGCGCATTCTATACGAGTAATATAGAATGGGATTATGTAATTTATATTTTGTATAGTTTTTATGAAGATCATCCAATTACCACATATTTTTGTGCACACATATCTACTAGTGGACAACATACCTACATTATATGCTAAAATAGTCGAGGTATATATTCAGTTAAACCCATAAATATAAGAACAATTTTTTTGTTTGATTGAGAGTTGGCATATACCCATTCTAAAAATTATAATTCAAACAATATCATTTAAAATTAATACAGGCCACTATGTGGAACAAAGGTGATATTATTGGTGGTGTATTTTAAATGCAAATAACCTAAAACATGGCTATGAAAAATGTCAAAAATCTATATTTTTTTTTGACCTTGACAGAGCGAGACCACCATGCAAATATATTGTTGACCACCATTTTTCCATTAATTGAAGGTAATTGTTTTAAAACACCTCTTTGACTGTTCGCTAGAGAGAAATTGGAAATATTAATGGAATTTAATCCATGTCACTATGTGGCACAATGGAGATATTAATGGTAGTTAATGTTTTCAAGGATGATAGAGTTCATGGGAATTCTAAGCTTTACCATTATAAAACAAATTAGATTTTACATCTATTATTTTATGATTTCTATATGATAACGGGCATATTCTCATTTTGTTAGACTGTTTCGTCTTGTGAATCACAATATTTGAAGAAAAATTATTATATATTGTTGATCTCTCCATTTTTTTTGTTCTTCCTTTCCATTTTGGGCTCCTCTATGTCGTTAGACCGCTTCCTTTCACATGATCTATTTGATTGTTCATTTTTTATACTTTTTCTTTTGGGTTCTCTCTTTCTTTGGATTTTTTGTCTTGTGAAGAAAAAGATACTAAGTAAATTTCTAAGAAACACCAATCTATTCACATAAATGAATTTATCTAACTCTTCTTTGTTGATTTAATCTAAGATGAAGAATATCATATTGTTTTATTTCCCTTGTATGGTGGAGAATTTTGCATTGTGCAACATTTTATTTTTATCTCTAATCTATTCTATGATTCTTATATGAGAATGGGAATATGCCTGCTCTCACATATGAATCATACCATAATAATAGAGCAAAAAATTAGTTCAAAGTTTTAGAATGTAGTAAATTTTATATCTATTCTTTTATTATCCTTATATGAGAATGGTCATATGCCCATTCTATATGCCCATTCTCACATAGGACTAATAACGTAACAATATAAAATTAAATTTCATCTATATTGATTCTTGTGATTTATTCAGAGATGAAGAATACCATCTAACTATTTTTCCTTACATGGTAGTGAATTGACCATTGTAGAACAAAGTAAAGTTTATCTCTATTCTTCTATGATTCATATATCAGAAAGGGAATATGCCCATCCAGATATAGGAATATATATTTAAGTAAATCATTTTGAGAACTATATAAAGGTTGTGATTATGGGGAATTGTCCATTCTGAAACAAATTAAATTTTATCTCGATTAATTCATGTAATGATGTATGAATTTGGTTTATGTAAAATATTGATAGTGAAATTATCTTATTTAATGTTGACATTTGTATCATTAATAGATGCTACTATTACCTTGTTTTCTATATTTATTATTGTGATGATGAATGAATTTTTTTCTTGCTTATCAGATTTGTAGTTGTCCATATGATTATAAAATTAGGTAGTAAAATTTGTTTTCCAGCATAGATTGCATTATTACCTTGTTTATTGATAGTATGTACTATGTAGATAAAAAGGATACTTAACCATTTTGTAATCTTCATTTAATAATAATTTAAAATGATTACGAGTTAAAAATTCATGTCATTTCATTGAATTGACATGCATAGAGTTTATTATTTTCATATGGTATGCAGGAGTAAGAGTAATCATTATGAACTGATACGTTGGATTTGATACACCTAAAAAGGTGACAATATTGGGTAAGTTCCCATGCTATAATCAAATAAGAGGAGAAGCCATCCTCTTATTGGCCCCCGAGTCCAGACCAAATGAAAATGAGGGATCTTGAGAAACATTTGAAAACTTTTTACAAGCATGGCTTCAACAAAAACATACAATCCAAAACCATTCAACACATCTAAATGGACATACTCAACAAAATTTACAACTTTCTCAAACAACACATCGGTTTGATATCAAACCAAAAGGAGAAAGGAATATGGTAACCACCTCCTTTTTCCTCCCAAGTGAAGTATGATTTTCACCCAAATCCTTTATGTGCACAATGCAAACAAAAAAAAGTCCTTATCTCTCCCCTTGCACGTATGCAAAAATATGTCCATGTTTTCCTTTTCACTCACCATAGGTGAAACTCCCAATCACACTCCCTCCAAAATGCATACCTCACAACTTAATTTTCCATCCCCAATGGTCCCATACTTCCATCTTCCAGTCCCTTCTTAAGGAATACTACCCAACCACACAAAAACACATTCACAACACTCATACAATATTTAACAACCACACTTTTCACATCTACAAACATAAATAAGAAAATAACAAAAGTGGAGATCCTACCTCTCCATCAATATTCCAAGTGTCTTCACTCCACAAGATTTTTTAAACCTTCCAAGCCAAGCACACTCCAAAATCAACTCCTAGAAGCTCCCCAATTCAATAAGTGCAAAATATAAAAAATGAACAAGTAACCCCAACTCCATCAAATTCCAACCATAAATAGAAATGGGATATGAGAATGATGAGGTGGATCTATGTAGGATGTCAATTCATCATTCCTCCATTCTAACACACAAATAAAATACATTGCCCAATAATATAAATGAACATGTAAGACTTATGACAAGCCCACATGGCACTCAAACTTGCACACCAAGCCTGCCAAGGAAAAATTAATTCTGGTAAGTAGGAAAGTGCAAATAATTTAACTTTTTACACTATAAAATGCATAAATAATTCTAAAATTAACTCCCCATACCATATGTATGGTTGTTGGGTGAATTTCAGAGGCATGGGACAAACTTAGCTTGTCCCACAAGCCTCCAAAAAAGTCTCCCAAGTCAAAATCCGAATTTTGAAGTTGGGAAAGAGTACACGACACAAAATCTAGCACAAATTCAACTTACATCCTCAAGATTTCAAGGACCATCTACCCTCATAATTATCTAATTGTCACATCCTTATTTTAGTTAAAAATTTAATTTGGATTAGCTAATTAAGACACAATAATAATTGTTAATAAAGTGAAAACAATTTCCAATAATTAAATACATATACACCAATTAAAGCATACACAAAATTAAAAGAAAGGGAAAAATATTCACCCCATGGCCACACATGTGAGTTCACCCCCTATGGGAAACCTCCTAACTAGGCATGCAATAACACCACATACACATAAGACACAATTATCAAATTTGGTCATGTTGCACAACACCTGACATATTTCCATGGTTGGTCCCCTATCCCCTTTTAATGCATGTGATAAACTATCCCTGCAACACAAAAAAATAACTCTCTGGCCTCATGGACGCATCAACAACATCAATAAATAATACATCTACATAGAAATCAATAATCATCATCCAAAGTTAAGTAATTATATCATTTCTCAACATATCAAATAATTTGATTCTAACATACATGAGATTATAATTGTACAAAAAACATCTAGAGCATAGCATGTTAGTATAAAATCCAAATAGTACAAATCAACATATATCAAACTATCTACCAATGTCATCTAGTGTATCATAATCAAAATGTGAATCACGACCTGTCAATAGTCCAAATATCTGCATAGTCTATCATCTACTGATCAATGTATCATAATAAAAATGTTTAAGTATAAGTCCAAAAGTAATTTGAAAATAATGAAAATAGTGTCGAAAAGGAGTGGGCACTACATACCCCTCCCCTTAGACTTGACTTCCTCTTGGAAGTCAATAAAACAGGTCTAGAAATTGGGACCATAACAAAGTAGCATTCTCCCATGTGGTTGCAATCTCATAATACCTATCCTGATGGACTCTCACCTGGTCTTGATCTCACTTCCTCAAAGGCCTAGGGTCCTGCAATCTATGATGCACACGGGGTCCACAGTCACCCACCCCTACTCCTACACTTGCAATGTGGTCTAGTCCAATAAATGAGAGGGATATAGAATGTATCTCCTAAGAACAGAAACATGAAATACATCATGCATGCGAGACAAGTTAGGTGGCAAGGTTGGATGAGAAGCTAACGGACCGATCCAATCTACGATCTCTAATGGACCCATGAATCTAAGAGCTAACTTAGATCCTTTTCCATAATGGATAGGGCTCTTATGAGGTCTGGCATGAAGAAACAACTTTGTGCCCACCTCATAGCTATGGTCAACTCTCCTCTTATCTGCATATTTCTTATGTCTATCTTATGCCTCATGAAGCCTCTATCTAATCAAAATGACCTGGTGATCCATGTCTTGTAACAAAGCTGGCCCAAGAGATACTCTATCCTCCAATATGTCCCAACTCAGTGGTGGTTGACACTCCCTACTATAAAGTGTTTGAAATGAAGCCATACCAATAGAAATCTGAAATCTGTTATTATAAGTAAACTCCACTAGGTACAAATACTCCTCCCACATTTAATGATGGTCCATAATGTACATTTGAAGCATGCCTTATGAAATATGATTCATCTCCTCCTTCTGTCCATCTGTCTTTGGATGATAAGTTGTTCTGAAGTTGATAGTCGTCCCAAGGGCATGCTACATGGTAGTCTAGAAATGAGAGGTGTATAAGGGATCGCGGTCACAAATAATCTTCCACTAAATCTCATGTATTCTAAAAATATCATCTAAGTATACTCGAGCCACTGCACTAGTTGTATAGGTGGTCTTCACTGGAGAAAAATGAGCAAATTTCAACAATCTATCCACCATGAACATGATGGTATTGTGGTGGTATCGTGACGTCGGTAGACCTACTATGAAATCCATAGAAATGGTGTCCCATTTCCACTCTGGTATATCATGTAGGTAGAGAAGGCCAGCTAGATGAAGATACTTGACCTTCAACCTCTAAAAATATAAACAACATGGCAAAAACTGAGCTACATCTCTCCACAGACCTCTCCAATAATAAAGTTATGTAGAGGTGGCATGCATCTTCTTCAGCCAAGGATGGGATGAATAACATGCATGATGAGCCTCTGCCAAGATATCCTGTCTCAAACCTCCATCCCTAGGTACATAGATCCATCCTATGTGTCTAAGAAGTCCATTTGAATGTAATGCAAATCCATCAAATTTCTCCTTAAGGGGTCTCCGAGACTCAAAATCTGATCTAGCTACAAGGTAGAAGCTATAATGTGGAAGTTTTCATAGAGTCCTACTCCTAAAATTGTACCCATGGAAGTAGCCATAACCAAATGTCTCTATCTACTCAGAGTGTCTGTAACCACATTTTCCTTTCCCTTCACATGCTCTATCTCCATGTCGTACCCACATAGAAACTCCATCCAACACTGCTAATGAGCATTGAGATTGGGCTGTGTGAAGAGGTGACATAAGCTCAAATGGTATATCCTAAGAATAAACTTCTTGCGAATAAGGAAATGATGCCAACACACCAAAGCATGCACTACTTCCATAAGATCAAGGTCATGAGTCGGATAATTTATCTCATAATCCTTATTTTTGTGAGATTCAAAGGAAACCACATGGCCCTCCTACATTAAAAAACCTCCTAATCCTTCCAAGGAAGCATCCGCAGACACAAAGAAATACCTTTGAGGATCTGGCACTGTAAGAATCTGTGTTTTCGTAAGGCATCCCTTCAGTGTACTGAAGGCCTGTACACATCCATTGGACCAAAGAAACCTCTTCCTTTTCCGCTGAAGGGAAGTGATAGGGTTCACAATCTGAGAGAAGTCCTGAAAAAATCTCCTATAGTAACCTACTAACCCCATGAAACTACGTACCTCGGTCACATTGGTTTACGCAGGAAAATCCATAATAGCTCTAATCTTAGAATGATCGACTATGATGCCTTCCCCAAAAATGATGTGACCTAAGTACTAAACTTGTGACTGGAAAAAGGAACACTTCTCCAGGTTCTTGTATAGCTGCTACTCACGACGATAATGCAAAACTTGATGAAGGTGCTCCTTGTGCTCCTCACATGTACGTGAGTATATAAAAATGTCATCAAGAAAAATGAGCACAAATCAAGCCAAAATTTTCCTGAACACCCCATTCATCAAACTCATGAATATTGTAGGGGATTTTTTCGGACCAAATGGTACCACCATGAACTCATAGTGGCCATATATGTGTGGAAATTTTTATTATGGACATCTACCTCCACAATCCTCAACTAATGGTAGCCTGAGTTAAGATCAATCTTAGAAAATATAGTTGGTCCCTTCATCTGATCAAATAAATCATATATTTGAGGAAGGGGGTAACGATTTTTTATTATTACTTTGTTCAGTTGCCTATAGTCCACACAAAAACGCATGGATCCATCCTTTTTCTTCACAAATATCACTAGTAAATCCCAAGGATAAATCAAAGAAGCTATAATAAATCCACAAGTGAAGTAGCCAGTATCGAAAACAACAAATAAAAATGGTGTTGAAGGGAAGTGGGCACTACATCCCCCTCACCTTAGACTCAACTTCCTCCTAGAAGTCACTGGAAAAGGTGTGGAAACTATCCTTGTAGTAAAGGAGCATCCTCCCAAGTAGCTACTGTCTCATCATATCTATCCCACTGGACCCAAACCTGATCAATATCTCTGCCACGAAGGCCCAGGGTCCTGCGCTCTATAATGCATACAGGCTCCACCATCACCTGCCCCTGATCTTGCACCTACAATGCAGTCCATCTAGCACGTGAGAAGGATCAAAAATATATCTCCTAAGCACATAAACATGAAATACATCATGGACGCAAGACAAGATAGGTGGCAATGCTAGACGATAGGCTAAGGGACCGAGGCACTCCAAGATCTCAAAGGGACCCACAAACCCAAGAGCAAGCTTAGAACCTTTTCTGTAATGGATAGGGCTCTTACGCAGTCTAACACAAAGAAACACCTTCATGCCCACCTCAAAAATATGATCTGTCTTATGCTGGTCTGCATACTTCTTCTGCCTGTCCTGTGCCTCCTACAATCTCTGTCTAATCAAGGTAACCTGCTGCTCCATATCTTGTAATAATGTTGGCCCAAGGGAAACTCTATCCTCAATTCTGTCAGAACTAACAGGTGTCCTGCACTCTCTACCATATAATGCTTAAAAGGAGCCATGCCTATAGAACTCTAGAAACTATTATTATAGGCAAACTCCACCAGGTACATGTACTCCTCCCATCTTGCCTGATGATCCATCACGTACATCCTGAGCATATCCTCTAAAATCTGATTCACCCTCTCTGTCTATCCATCTGTCTTAGGGTGATATGCTATGCTGAAATTGATCCTCATCCCGATGGCATACTGCATGGTGGTCCAGAAATGGGATGTGTAAAGAGGATCGCGGTTACAAATGATCTTCCACGAAATCCCATGCAATCTGACAATCTCATCAAGATATACTCATGTCACTACATTGGTTGTATAGGTGGTCTTCACTGGAGAAAAATGAGCTACTTTTGTCAATTTATCCACTGTGACCATGATGGCGTTGTGGTGGTATCTCGACGTAGGTAACCCAACGATGAAGTCCATGGAAATGGTGTCCCACTTCCACTCCGGTATGACATGAGGATAGAGAAGGCTAGCTAGATGCTAATGCTTGGCCTTCACCCTCTGGCACTCTAAGCAGTGTGACACAAACGAGGCCACATCTCTCCGAAGTCCTCTCTAGAAATACAACTATCTCAAGGTAGCGGGCATCTTCTTCACCCCAGGATGGGTTGAATAGGGTGCATGATGTGCCTCTGTCAAGATTTCTTGTCTCAAGTCTCCATCTCTAGGAACATAAATCCAACCTCTCTGCCTAAGAAGACCATCTTCCTCTAGTGAGAAACCAACAAACTTCCCCTCAAGGGGCCTCTGGGACTCAATCTCTTCTCTTGCTGCCATGTAGAAACTGTCAAGAGGAAGCTGCTAAAGGATCTTGCTCTACAAATCTATGCCTACTAAAGTGGCCATACTCATATGTCTCCATCTACTCAAGGCATCTACAACCAGATTATCCTTCCCCTTCACATGCTCTATCTCAATGTCATACTCACAAAGCAACTCCATCAAACGCCGCTGACAAGCATTGAGATTGGGCTACGTGAAGAGGTGGTGAATACTCAAGTGATCGGTCCTGAGTGTGAATCTACAACCAAGAAGAAAGTGCCTCCATTGGACCAAGGCATGCACAACTACTGCAAGCTCAAGATCATGAGTCAGATAATTGAGCTCATAATCCTTGAGTTTGTGAGACTCAAAAGTAACAACTCTACCCTCCTACATCAGACACTCCTCCAAGGCCTACCAAAGAAGCATCTGTGCAAACGTAGAAATCACCATGAGGATCCAGTACTGCAAGAATAGGTGCTATAGTGAGACACTTCCTTCAGTGTACCTGAAGGCCTACTCACATTTGTCTGACCATATCAAACTTCTTCCCTTTCAGCTGAAGGGAAGTGATAGGGTGCACAATCTGAGAGAAAGTCCTAAACAAATCTCTTGTAGTAACCTACTAGATCCCATGAAGCTACGCACCTCTGTCATAGTAGTGGGTGCTGGACCATTCCATAATGGCTCTAATCTTAGAAGGATCGACTGTGATACCTTCCGCTAGAGATGATGTGACCTAAGTAATGTACCTCTAACTGAAAGAAAGCACACTTCTCCAATTTCCCATAAAGCTGTTGCTCATGAAGACACTGGAGAACCTAGCAAAGGTGCCCCTCGTGCTCCTCACGCATACGTGAGTAAATTAGAATGTAAACAAGGAAGATGAACATGAATTGATCCAAGAAGGTTCTAAATACCCCATTCATCAAACTCATAAACACTGTGCAGGGGCATTCTTCAAACCGAAAGGTACCACTGATGAACTCGTAGTGCCCATATCTCATATGAAACGCGTAGTCTTATGAATGTCAACCTCTGTAATCCTCAGACTGATGGTACCCTGACTTGAGATCATATCTTACAGAGCACTGTATTCCCCTTCATCTGGTCAAATAAATTTTTTATGCGTGGAATGGGGTAACGATTCTTGATCATTACTTTATTCAGCTGACGGTAATCAATACACAACCCTAAGAGATCCATAATTCTTCTTTACAAAGATCACCGGTGCACCCCAAGGGGATACACTAGGACGGATTAGGCCCTTCTCCAGAAGGCCCTCAAGGTGTAACTTGAGCTCACATAGCTCAGGAGTAGTCATCCGATAAGGCGCTCGTGAGATAGACTTTGTGCCTCAGAACTAGATCTATATGGAAAGCTATCTCACGTGGGGGAGGTAACCCCGGTAGCTCCCCCTAGAAACACATAATCAAACTATGTCAATATGGGATGGTCATCAAGGGATGGTCCACTCGACTCGTCATCTGATCTGTCACTAATCGTAAGAGCAAACAAGTGACAACCCCATCGCGCACACATCGCTTAAGCTGTATAGAGGAGATGTTGTGAATGGAGACAAGAACCCTAACTCTTGATATTTCTGACTCCACCCCAAGATCATCTATGAAAGTGATAGTCTTATGGTAATAGTCCACTCTAGCTCTGTGAGTAGAAAACCAATCCATGCCCAAAATGACACCATAAGATCCTAATGGAAGGATTCTGAAGATCTGAAGATCCCAAGTAGTGGTGAAGGGTCCCAAATCCACTACACACTCCTTGACTATGGAGTATACAGAAATTTTTGATCCTGAAGCCATCTCAACATTCCTAACTACAACCCTACCTGGCTGCCACTAGCCTGCAACGCTCTACTAAGGATGGTGAAAATGAATGAATTAGAAGAACCGGAATCAAATAATATAGAGTTGAAAATACCACCAATACTACATGTGGTCTCAATAATTGATGCTCTGGTTGCTCAGCCTAGTATTTTTCAACTACTGCGTAAATTTAATGACTCCATGCCATATCTCCAATAGTAGGCTATAAGATCTATGTCTTACCCTTGTTAGGATTCTGTGGGTAATCTCTCCAATGATTTCCAACAACACCACAACCATAACAGCTACCTGGTCCTCTCCAGTGGGATGCAGCTCCAGCTAGTGCTCTAGATGTCTGAGCTGTGGATCCTGATTATCTAGCTATGGTCTACTGTGGCCTTTGCTGATCGAGCTCCTGTTGACTGAGCTCTAGGTCACACCCTGTGTCCTGGATGGTACCCCTAGAAGGAGGCCCCATATTCTGACCCTCTCTGTGCATCAACTCTCTGTGGAGGCCTATATGGTGGGTGGATTTTCTACTGATACTACTACTGGGGTGGCCTGAAAGGATGCTTATCGAAGAACTACTGATCCACCACGATGGAAGGAGGAGCTAACCACTCTCAATCTACTATCCTTGCATCTATTGTATGCGGATCTTGAACTCGGTCTCTAGCCTGCTAGCATCTTTCCCCAAGTCTCCTCTGCTATGTAGGCCTTCTCCACGGCCTCTGACTAACGTCTGTGGGCAGTGGATCCGAACCGTACCACCTCCAATGTATAGATTTAGGACCTGGATGAACCTATGGATCCGCACCTGCTCATCATGCATGTACTCAACATATTGGAGTAGATCCAAAAAATTAACTCTCATACTCTGCCACTAGTAACGGATGCCTGTCAGAGGTCATGAGAACTCATCAATCCACTACTGTATAGACCTCCTAGGCAAATATACCTACTCCTGAAACTCTCCTCAAATAGTTCCCAGGTGACAGTCTTCTGAATCAACATGGAGCTTCTGCTCCTCTATCCTCCACCATGCTCTTATCTCCATCCCTCAGTAGATGGATCGCAACACAAGATTTCGTGTTACTAAAAAAAGGAAAAATCTTGAAGCAACTGCTTAAGCTCACTAGTTAGGCCTCCATGCCTGAAAAATCCCCTTGTGTCACCCGAATACTGATGATGGCCAAAGTTTTAGGATCTCCCTGATGTGATCTGCTGCTAATGTTTGACGACCCCTAGGTCTCTCTACACACTCCTCCCTCTGTCTAGGGCTTTGTGACCTCTCCCTATGTCTTGAGATCCTGTCCCAATGTACTTGAGATCCTATCCCTATGTTCCTCTCTGAACATGAATATGATCCCTAGCTGGACTCTCCATGGAAAGTTCTCTGACCTCCATGCTCCTCGCTGAGTGGAGGAGGATGCATGTCCCTCAACTGGAAGTGACTCTATACCATGTCTAGAAAATGCATGCCCTCCTACTGACTCCTCCGTGTATACGTGGCATTAACATCCTGAAGGGTCTGCAAAATATGTGGCAGAGATCGCTACTACAACATGATCTCAGCAGGTGGTAAATCTAGGTGGATAGGAAAAGACCCCTCGTCTTGTCTATGTGTCCTACATATAACAAAATGAGAGTTAGTTTATTACTCTAAGTCTTCTTTTATTTTTCTAAATTTACTATCATCATACAATTTTCAAACAGTTATGGTTTTCTAGGTTTAAAAGAATCAATGTGTCCACTAGTTTTATACTCTTCATATCTCAAGTTTTCTAAGTGTGTCGAAATGGTCCAATATTTTGAACCCATGGATCTAATACCGAGTGCAACACCTGCAAAAAAACGATGTTCTAAGAACTCGCTTCAATGAAACACCTAACCCGAAAATGTGACTAATTTTTTTTTTGTGTGTTTAAAGAGGAATAGTTACGATACAAGAATGATGCAAGGGTGCTTAACATTTATGGTTCATTAACTTACTTACATTACTTAACTTAGATTTAACATTGAGAAACCAAGTCTAGTTAATAGGTACATATTTTCACAATACTTGTAGGGTACATTAATCAATAGTTTTGAGAAAGGTAACAAGGTTTAATTCAAATTAAATAGGTATTTTCTTCTTTTTTTTCACTATGCTCAATTCTAACAAGGTTAACCTTATGCTCAAGTTATTAAATTCAGGTACTTTGATAACTTCAAAGAACCCTTTTAATAAAATCCTACACAAACTAAGGGTCCTAACGACACCACACCACCTTAGGTAATTAAATGACCCCACACACCCATCTACACATAACCTTAAGGTTTGAAAATAAGTATTTATAATTACATTATTCTTTAATAAATTTAGGGTCAATTCTCCACTCTTAGATCAAATCCATACTTAGCCATTAGATCCTAGGGTTCCCAACCTAGCCCTAAAAATCCTTATGGAGAGTCTATTAAAACCTTTTCTTATTCTAATCTTCTAATTTGGTTCCTTTTCTTTAGTTAAATTTACAGGTTGGAGAGAAGGAAGCCATGAGAGAAAAAGGGAAGAAAGCCACGGAGGATTCTACAAGAAGATTTAGTCTTGGCTTTAGCTTAGTTTGTCTTTTATTTATGTAATTTATTTCTTTCAAGGATTGGGAGGAGTTTCCTCCTCCAATATAGTTTTTTTTACTTTCAAGATTTTAGTGTATTTGGTTTTAAATTTGGGGGGCAAACCGCTACCCCCCCTTTTGATATAAATGAAGAACATGCTTTTGGATTCATCATTTTAGATTTTTTATTGTTACAATCCTAAGCATTTATATTTATTTATTTTCTAGAAGCAATAGATTTAATTTTTTTACCACTTAGAAATTAGAGAATTTTTTGTTACACTTTCACACAGATGCGTGGGTCTGCAGAATTATGTCATAAGTGACAGGACCGCCGCCCAAAACAGATTGGCGTGTTAATGACAGGACCACCACCCTACCTAGGTGACAAACAGAGGACCGCTGCACCCTTACTGAGTGACAGACAAAGAATTGCCGCCACTGGCTGGGTGACAAACATAGGACCGCCGCCCTGGCTGTGTGACAAACACAAGACCGCCACCCTGGCGGGGTGACAAACACAGGACTGCCGCCCTGGTTGGGTGATAAACACATGATTGCCGCCCTACACAGGGCGGCGGTCCTATTTCCAAAAAATAGAACTTTAAAGCTGAGATTTTTACAAAAACTTAAAGGGTGTAAAAATGCATCCTTGATTTGTTTTTATTTATTTCAAGTTCCAGATTTGATATTTATTTCTCATTTATTCATTTCTTATCTAAATCTATTCATTTTATGTGTTTTCTTTTCTATTAACTTCATCTAATTACAAGAATAATTTCTCTTTGTTTAACTAAGCCTTTCTTTTCATTACAAGCAAAAAAGGAATATAAATCTATTTCATTCTTTAGTCATTTTGTACTATAAAAAATACATTTCTACATACCATGCAATCTAACTTATTTTTTCTTCCATTTTACTACAATGTTCACTCCTTCAAAATAACCATATTCACTTTGTTTTCTATAAAATGATATTTTGCAAAAAAACAACTTATAACAATCTCTACATTTTCTTATTTCTCATATTTACCATACAATAACTACTTAATGCAAATATACTTTCTTTTCCATTGTATAGTGGATCAATCTTTCAATACATTCAAGATTTCAACTATGCAGAAAATGCTTTCTTTCCTACTTGCAAAACTAACTTTACAATAACATTCTTCCTTATTTATTTTCCCATTTATTTATTTCACATGCAATGCAATAACAATAACAACAATAAGCATTTATCTCTGAATCCATCCCAGTTGGAGTATTAAAGACTTTATCTCTGAATCCATAAGCATTTGCTACACCTTCAATAGTATCAGAATCATACATACTTACAGGGAAGGCAACAATCTGGCGGATGCACTAGCCAATTATGGCATTAATATAAATTTTACTATCTGGGGTAATGATAGTATCCCTAATCAGCTTCACAACAGCATCCATGCGGATCTTCACAAGCAAGCAATCTCTAGAGATAAGCCTTAATCTTTGGAGGAAAATCAAAATCATCAATTCTTTCACACGTGCTGCTTTATTCTATATGGCGAGGCAAATTATATCTTTTTCAAATAATAGCAAGATCTATTTAAGAAACTTCAAGTGGAGTCATCCAGATTTGAAAATCACGCACGCGGGAGGTACAACGGCTGTTGATATCCGGATGCCAAACTCCACGAAAACCGATGATAATTACAAAGTGATTGTTGACAGGGAAAGGGTTTTCACACGCGACTTCCTGCAGGCTCAGTACAACAATTACGCAGCCGTTCGTGAGAAGACCAACGGCTACAGTTCCCAGTCTTATGCGATCTTCAACAGTAAGAAACGAATTGTTCTTCACGCTCAGCGGCATTCTGGAATTTGTTGTAACCTGCACACCACTGAGAAGATGGGAGGACCTCCCTGTCAAATTGAGCCGTGCGCGGACCCTGATTGGAAGGAAAACACCGAGCTTTGGAACATTCTCCGCATAGGCGGCTTCACCAGCTTTGTTGAAAGGGTGCAAGGACATGATCAAAGTATTTCAGTACGCTTTGCTAAGGAGTGGAAAGAGAGGACTGTCGAACTATGGGGGACAGAAAATTCTTAGTGCAATGAAGAGCTCATTGCTGAAGCGACCGGTCTCAGCCTGGATGGGTACCGCTTCTTCAACAAAAGGGTTATCAAAGAAACTGAAGAAAGAATATTTGTGGAGGAAGATGAGAAGCTTATTTTTAGCACAGCGGGTCTACTTGTAAGCTCAATTCCATCACCGTTTGATGAAGTCACTCGCATGATGATTCGTTTCATCTCCTTGGAAGGTAGGTTTGTTACTGTCCCAGCTAAGCATCTCATCTTTTTAAACCACTTCCGTAGGAATAGATTGGTTTGCTTCCCTCATTATCTTTTAAACTCTCTTGAGCACTCCATTTTGGAGTTCCAGAAGCATACCCGGGTGGTTCCCTTGCATCAAGGGCTTATTTTGCTAATTCACAAATACTGCCTTCTCAAGTACCCCGGTCTTCCTTCCTCTCCTAGCCCGGCTCCGATGGGCTCCGCTGCTGCCAGTCCTGCTTCTCCTGCTGCCCTTGCTGCTGCCCCCTGCCACCCGGTGCTGCTACCCCCATGCCGACTGCACATGTTTCTCCTTCTATTCCTCCTACTGCTCCTCCTACCACACACCTTGCCTCTACCTCTAAATGTCCACTCACCAGGGCTTCTAGGAGACTCAACCTTGAAACTCTTGTAGCAGGGAAAGAGCCTCTTGATCTTGACATTGCACGTGACCTGCTAAACATAAGTAGTGCAAGTCCCCGGGAAGCACAGATGGATAACCCTTCCAAGAGACTGGAGGCCTTAGAGGCTGAGTTAAAAATGCTGAAGGTTGAGGTCAAAAACCTTGCTAAGCAAAAAGGTAAGAAAAGCATGGAGGGGGAAGGGAGCATTGACAATAGTCAGATTGAAGACATAAACAAAAAGCTGACCTCCTTGGACTCCCGCCTTGGGAAGGCTAAGACTAGGCATGATTACAACATTGCTGCCTTTAGGGCCATTGAGGAATTCATCGTGGGGCATGCCAAAAGTGTTTCCAACCTCAGCGGTGTCCCGGCTGCACTTTGGGGCAATGAAAAAGAGAGCAAAAGAACCATCGAGGAGCTCGATAAGACGGATGCTGCCCACATGACCGCTTTGGGTATGTTTCATGCTTGGAAAAAAGTCATGATCAATGTTGATCAAGCAGCCAAGAAGTAGTCCTGCATGCTTCTACTGCTCTCTTTTGTTATTCTTACTGTTTCTTGAACATGTCGGGTTACTTCTTTCTTTTCCCATTTGTTTCTTTCAAATGCAATGCAATAACAATAACAACAATAGTGATAGCAAATTTCTGGGCTTAGTGGAATTCCATTATAATGTCCTCCACTTGATGTGGGAAGCCCTACCAAAATGTTTCACAAAGAAGGACCATATTATTCCGGCTTAAAGGCCTTAATTTCTGTCCACTCTAAGTGGTATAGTCCCTTTCAAATATAAGGTAGTTTGCACATGGTCACTTAACAAGAGTCCACAGTCCAATCACCAACAAGATAACAACTTGTCTTTAAGAATTTTCATTACAATTTCCTCAACTTAAAATAAGGGGAGAGGCAACACTCTCCTCCAAACCAAGATAACCAATGGAGAAGAGTGAACGCCATCCTGATCCAATTGGCCCTCGAGCCCCAACCACATTACAATGGGTAGGAAATACTCAACTCATGGCAACTACTAGCTTCCACAAAACTTAACATATAATTTCACATTCATTCCATATTCATTGAAAACACAATCAACAACTCAACAATAGGAAACAATAACCAAAATAACAGTAATGTCATAAGGCTTATCAAGGAAGCAAAAAGAGTAAGACCTATGGGGATGCCACTTAGGCCTCCCAATGGGAATGGGTGCCACCTAAAAAGCCTCCAATGCAAAACACAATTTCCCCTAACAACTCTTATTCCTCCCTCAAGTACCCTTTATACCATCCATCCACTCTTATGCCTCCCTCAACTCTTATGGCTCCCTCATAAGTAAGAACAAGAAGAAATTGCAAGATCATTTCTCATACTAGGTTGGACACCCAACCTAAACTCCCTCCTCAAGAAAATTATCTCTTATGCGTCCCTACAAAGAAACTCCCCATAGTCTCCTCCCACTCCCAACTTAGGCATTCTACCCATACCCAACAATCATTTCAAAGAGAACAACAACATTCAACACAACATATACACACATACATATAACCTTAACATAATATAAACAAAGGTGAAGCTCCTACCTTTCCATTGTAGAGCTTGTTCCAAGTATGAAGTTCCAAACTCCTCCAAAGATCAAGCAAACATCCACAAGCTCCAAAAATCAACAAGTATTCATAAGCTCCAAAGAAAATCCACAAACTCCCTCAAAAATCCTCCCACTCTCCAAAAATTCAAGAGACTAAAAATGATCATGTAACCCCAAAACAAAACAAAAAGGATCCAATAAATAGAGAAAAGAGAGGGAGGGATGATGTGGCTCCAAGTAGGATGCCACCTCATTTCCTCTCCACTCCACATCCCTTGGTCAACCTCATATTCCAATGCACAATTAATGAGTGGTTGGAGGAATGAAAAGCACCTTACACACTCCATCTAAGCCCACTCCCCTCAAAGGACAAAATTAAATATTTGAAAGGAAGTGCAATTAACATTTTACCTTTTTATCCCCCCCAACACACATAAAAGAGTCTAAATTTGACCTCCCTAACCCATAGGTAGGGTTGGCTATGGGCATTTTAAGAGGTGTGGAACAAGTTTGACTTGTCCCAAAAGCATCCAAATTTGGCCTCTAAAGCCAAATTCGAATTTCCCACGTGAAGGGTAGAGTGTAGCTATACTGAAAAACTCAAACAAACTTCACTGAACACAAAATGCAAGAGTAAATCAATTTTAATAAATGAACTCCTTTTTTGGTCACATCTCTTAATTAATGTCTAGGACAAATTCAAATTAGTTTAATTAATACACTACAACCCATGAGTAATAAAAGGGGTAAACCACAAAACCAAAAATAATTTAAATAATAAAACAAGTGAAATTTCACTTACTAAAGGAAAAACACATGCCATCATGCTAAAAGGGAAAAATTAAAACAAAACAACACATGACCCCTAGGTCACAATTTTCTCCTAACCAATAATTTAAACACGCACACAATTACACATTGCCATGGTGACCCTAGTTGAATTCTTCTCGAATTTTGATGTGGTTGGTCTCCAATCCCCCGACATTGTTGTGAATATAATATACCTGCAAAATAGGGAATACCTCCTTCGACCTTGTGGCCGCATTAAAACATTCATTGCAAATATACAATATAATCTAAAATCAACTATACTTGAATTACTATCATCTATGCAAATATGATATCACTTACAATTTATAGCACATTTCTATTCCACATTTCATCTATGTCAAAATGATCATCACATTAATCCAATTATCAAGATCTACCCAATATGACTAAATATATCACATGTCAGAATTAAAGATAAATAACCATGTCAAAAGTATACCAATATCATCATCAAATGTCTCCAGTAGACCATATGCATCATATAAGGATCAAATCAATCAAAGTTCAGTGTCTATGATATCTACTAGCATGCTAAATCAAAGAAGCTATAACAAATCCATAAGTGAAGTAGCCAGTATCGAAAACAACAAATAAAAATGGCATCGAAGGGAAGTGGGTAGTACAATTTAATAAATCCCACCTATTGGAATATTGTCTAAAATGAAACTTTGCATGAAGACTACCACAAGAGATTAACTACATTGATTCAATATTTTTCTAAGCATGTCAATATCAACAGAATGAATTTTTGAGGTATTTTAAGAAAGGAAAATTTTGTTGATAAATCCCATGAATTCAGCTCTATTTAATTATTGAGCGGATAAATCTTTATAACAAACCATTAAAGAAAGGAGGAAATTCTGGATATGAAAAAATTGGGTTAAGTATTATTTTGTAGGAAACCATGACCAAGTTATTCTCATTGGAAGATCTATGTCAAATAGTTTATTTAGGTTCAATTGAATATGAAAGAGTTTTCAACTTCTTTACATTTATAAAGTCAAAATTAGGAAACAAGATTTACAAAAGTTTAGAAAATTATTTGAGAATTTACACATCATAGTACAAAGAGAATAATTTTATGTATGAAATGGATTTGGAAATATGGAATTTTATTAAAGAAGGTAGAGAGGCTAATAATAATTTCATAATTACAATATATGACCCTATTGGAGACGGGGATGGTTCTATTGTACTAGTTAACTGTCATCGAAGTTAGAGAACTAGTAAAGAAAATGATAGAGATGATTCACTTTTAATACATTGGGAGCATCTATTTGTGGATATGTGATATAGATGCTCATATAATATATTCATATAATAAGCACATTGTTCTAATAATATCTCTTTCCTTATTTGTATATTTCAAAAAACATTGTAGAAGTATTTAATCAATTTGTAGTCTTCCAAATGAAAAATTGAAATTCATTGATTTGTAGTCTTTACAATCGAACTACATTGTTTCAAAAATACTTATGTTTCTCGTACACATAAAAAGAATTAACATAATTTTTTTTATCAATATTCTTATGAACCACTATGTATTGAAATGAAAAATAACACTATTCCTCTTTCAACTTACTTAATATATGCCTTTCATGAAATAAATTGAAAAGTACAACAAATGGAAAATTTTAAAAATTAAATTACTATTAATTACATAATTCTTTGAAATATGTTCAACTCTTACTATGTCAAAATTACAATTTGTTATAAGTTAAAGTAACTGACGTGTAACTTTATTAGTAATTCATAACTAAGAGTGGAGGTTTCCTTTATTATTGTATGTAAACTTACTAACAAGGTTATCAATGGTTTAAAGAAGGAAAAAAAAATCTCATCTACCTTCTCACGAATTCGGTTCTTCTCTTGCATCATTTTTTCCATAATTTTTTTCTTGAGTTCATCCTTCCTAATGAATTTATATGTTTTGTCAAAAGGAATTAGTAAACCAAGTTTTTTAAAATCCTCTACCTTTGCATGTAGATTTTGTAACATTGTTTGACACTTATTCATCAATTCGTGTGCATCACATAACATCACATACTTTTGAATGATAGATGATGCCTTTATTGAGGTATAAATCTAGTTTGGAATTGATATGGATGTCAGTTCCATGTCACTTAATTTGTAATTAGCTTCCAAAATTTTCCTTGTTGTATCCTTTCTTCAAGCCATCACTTTTTTGTTATCAGTTCGTATTTGTAAAGATTTTCATAGATTTCATGTAGACCATCCATTAATTCAAACAATCCAATAAAATAATCATTTATTTGTTCATTTACCCCAAATGTTATCCCTCATATTAATCATTGACTTTTTATAAAATAAAGAAATTTTTGTGTTGGAATACAATATTTATTTTTATGATTTCACCATCTCTTTTTTGAATATTTCATTGTATTTTTGTCTCTTCTTTTTGTAATTTCTCCTTGAATTTTCTTTCTTTGTCTAGGCTATGTTCCCATTTTTTTAGATTTTTATTTCTTTGCCTTCAAACCTTCTTGTAACTATCCCAATCTATATTCTAAATGATTATACTTGTCATTTCCTTTAAATTTGTCTTCACTTTGTTCAGTGCCACATGTGCCTGTTCATTTGTAGTAACCACAATCATAGAGGCTGATGACTTTTTTCTCTTCTCCAACTCACTAGTCTTATTAACCCTCACTTTTCTGTTAACTTTCTCATTTCCCAGGTCTTCCTCTAAATTTTGAATTTTGATATTAAACTTAATTTTATCTTTGTCTATCTTTAGAAATGTTTTATTTACCAAATCATTGTTCCTTTTTGATACATTTATATTTTCACAATGTTTCATTCCATTAAAATATATTAGAAGTGTGGTTACTTTGTAGCCACTACAAACTATTTGATCCTTTGGTTTTTTAACCTTGTGTACTTCATACATATACTCCACAGTATCTGTTTCTAGGTTATACGTAGGGAATACTATGATTATGTTAGGATATTAAGTTATAGTATCATGTATCATATGATTCTTTTTTCTTTTACAACTTTCTTATTTGTGGGAAAATTTAGTTTTGTAATCAAAACCTTAGGATTGTTGAGGAATCCAATGATTTAATGGAGGATTAATTGAAAATTTCAGGTAACTTTTATGTGGATTAACATTTTTTTGAGGGGTTACACTTCCTTCTATAATTAATTCCCTTGAGGAAATGTTACCATGTGTAAGAGTAACTGTATCTCTCCCTGTATTTTGAATCTTCTTGAGTCCTTATTGGGTAGTAGGAACTATATTTATTGGACTATTTTTATTAATTAATTTTTTTGGTAATTGACCAATAATACTATAATTACTTCCACTTCCAACAATAGAAAAAATTCACTGCTAAGTCTTATTAAAATGTCAACATGTGGCTATAACATATATTGATAATTTCAATCAAGAGAAAAATGTGTTGGACTACAACTTCTTTTATGGAGCATTCCTTTCTATAAATATTTAAGGCATAACCTATAAGAACCTTATCTAAGATGCACCTCTAGTGGAAGCCTAATTCCTTGTCCTATTGAACCAAAACACCAACTAGTAAAATTCTTATTTTTGGGCTATAATTTACCCTCTAATATATGTTTGTTTCATGCATTGATTTAGACTTGGTTTCTATGATTTATCTATCCCTGCAAGGAGATTTTGTAGTTCCACATTCTCCTTAGAGTTATACTGACCATCACTACTTGCCTCTCTGCGATGCACTTTATTCCAAAAATTTCTAAAAATTACATCTTCTGGGATAAAATCATACTCTAAATGACTTTTGGATCACCTAGGTCCTACCTCATAGATGAAAAGGAATTTATTTTTCACCTTCTCTAATTTTTATCTTGCAAAGAAACATATAGATGCTTTGGAATGTTTTTAGAACATGACTTTTTAAAATATTTTGCATAAAAAAATTCATATTAATATGTCTTAACTATCATCTCTGCCTCTTTCTATGGATGCAATCCCAATTTATTCTTTTAAAAACTCTTGAAAACTAATTCCTTTCTCAATATCAATTTTTTCCATTACTTTTTTACCTCATACCAGGAGTTTTTTTTTTTTCAATTTTTCTAAAAGGGGTTTACTTTCATGTTGAATTTTAGTGACTAATTTTTTGTTCTCCATTAACCTAGCATTAATCACCTCACATGCATCATACAGTAAGTGAGTTTCAACATCAAACTTAAAAATTTGTAAAATTTTACTTGTGACATTGAATTTTTTTTTTATCTCAAATGTGAACCCTCGGCATGTAAATGATAAGGAAGGAAATATTCTCCACTTTTTTTAGTAACAAATTAATGTTTATATGTGATTTGCATCTAAAATACAGGTTCCAAAGTAAAAATTATCTTTGTCGAATGTATTTATAATTTTTAATGTTTTACTCGTGATCCATAAAACCTTCAAACAATATATTCCTCAATGATGTAATTTTTAGCTAAAAGTATTTTTGATCCTAATTAAATGTAAACTCTACATAACATAGGAAATCTAGGCATTCTAGCATTTGTAATTGCATGATAAAGTGGATACCAAAGATAGTCCATAATTTGATTTTATTCCCTTCCATTATCAAACATCATTATCTTGAGGGTATACTCAGTTAATGGAAGAATTTTTTTTGGCTTTCCCTCAAAATCATTGTAGGCCTAAATTACATGCTTGTTTCATGTAAACCATTCAACAAAATTTCATACAAATAAATGTCACAAGTAGGTTGCGAACCTAATGGAATTAGTGTCAAAACATTATTTTATTATTAAGAATTGTTCAAGTATATATTAGATGAGGTGCTTAAAAAGTATTTATGCATAAAATAGGGTACTATAATGGATATTGAATACCTTTTCATGGATAGTTCCATCCAATTTCTCTTTACTATCAAATCCAAGAAAAAATGCTACCATAGAAATGGTATCCCTAACCCATGTTTTAAAAATCACAATTGGATCACGAGGCCTCCCTTTTGGTACCATTTCATCATGTATTATTTTTCGTATGAAATAATTTGTAGCATCTTGATTGGTGGCATGAAAATTGGCATAAAATGTTTCTAGGGTTTTGTAGATGGTTCCTAATTCTTTAATTCCAAACCCTAACACTTGGATAAATTTTTCCTCTATAATGGATTACATTTCCACTTTAGTGCCATTTGTAACAATTAATTTTTTCCTTGGTAATTCTTACAACATAGCATGAAAATTTCAGGGTAGGAAAAAACCTCGTAGAGCATCATGTGTGATGATAAAACCCCCATGTAGTTTAACCTAACTGAATACTAGGATTATTTTCCTTATTCTTAGACATGTATCTAGGGTGTGATATTATTCTGCAAATTATAGTATCATAAATATCATGATATTCATTAGTAAAACCATAGGTTTTAAAAAGTGTGATCTATGGTATTGGAATTTTTTTCTTGTGTGGAAATAGACATGCCTAGAATTTTGAATTTTGGAAACCCTCAACCATAAACCCTAATTTAAAATTTCTTAAAGAAAAGGATTATACAATGCTACTTATATAAATAATTAATATGTAGGATGACACTTACATAGAAAATGAATATTCTAAGTCTTTCACGCCCAAAAAATTCTATGAACATATTGATCCTTTAGGTGTAATATACCTTACTTAATGTAATGGATGTCAAACATGACTTCACAGGTAATAACACATCATGATCACAAATTTCCCTCTAAATGTCGATTTTAGTCACTTTTCAGATTTCATTTAGTGGATGGTAGTTGTCCCTTCATTAGGTCTATTTTGAGGACTTCCATTATAAATATTGGTGTATCAAACCTTCATCCTATAATAGATCCTGCGCCGTTGATCCTCATATATTGAATACTACATAATATTTACACATAATTTAATATTTTTTTCATGACATATCCATATGTATATATATGTGGAAGCATCTCGATGTTTTAAAGTAAACCTCACAATTTAAAATTTTAATCAAGTATTTGAGTATATAAGGAAAGGATAAAAAATATTAAGAAATGTATCTTATGCGGATTTATCAAATTTTTCTTACTACCAGTGTATTGTTGGACATCAATGTATGGAATACACAAGGAGGAAAGATGAGGAAACATGGTGGAATCCCATTACTAAAATTTACACCTCACCATATAGGATTAATGCATAAAGGTGTGTAATGTGGGGTATAAGATTTTCAACATGTGGTAACATCCCAATCAATAAGCTACCAAGACATCACTTTTTCCAAATTGTATGAAGCATGAGGATGAAAAAAACATGAATGTGCGACACTTTTAGTTAGTGACTCAACATCCAAACTTAAAGGAAACATTAAATACAAAATCACACTCATCAATGTTAGATGTTTTCAACTTTCGAGTTAGATTGGGTGGTTGATGTAGATGAATGAGATTATGCCACGTGTGCGATGAGAAATTTAACATCCTAAAATGTCACCATTAAATGTTTTCAAAATATAATTTGGTCCTTAGAGTGGACGGTTACAATTTACATTCCACTAAATCTTCTTAGTTATGAATTAATATATTAAACCCTTTCGAAGCATAGGTACATGAAAATAGAGATAAAAAAACAAGATATTTAGCGGCAGTCTAATGAAACAAAAAAATAGAAGTAAAAATACACCTAGACATTACCATAAATAAGAAAAGGGAGAAGAGAGAGGAGTTTGAAGAAGGTACCCAAAAAATCTATTCTCCATTTTTTAATTGTTATAGTGTTAAATAATTTAATTAAGAAGGAATTCTAGTCATGATAAAGGAAGTAGAAAGTTAGAAACTATGAAATATAAAATTATAGGGAAAACTATATCAAAATGGCATATGTAATCGGAGATACCAAGTACACCAAGTGCATATGAAGAAGGTTGAAGAACAACAATGACATATTGTGTTAGAATGAAAAATGTGATTAGGGTCCCTTTCATCCCAATAGTGATGATCATTCAAAGAATTACTTGGAATATTTGTTCATGCTATTAAGAGTTATAGATTTCATATTTTTTTTCCAGTCCCAAAGTTTTTCCATGTTATTTTTTTATTATCCAGATCATTACCAATACCTTACTTGATAAGGAAAAGTAAAGAAAAAAGGTAACTGATAACTTTATTTCCATTGTAGTTAGAGACGCATATCGCGAAATGTAAAAGCTCCTAAATCTAGACTATATTTATACATAGGAAGAAGCCAAGGCATGGCTTGATATGATCAAATTTATGGATATAATCAATGAATGGGAAGTAGAAGGAATGCATTTAACTCAGAAGTAAGAAATGAAGTATAAATTTGTTTCATTTAAAAAGGTAATAAGAGTGGAAATGATAATTTTGAATCACTTATATATTGTAAGTAAAATGGCATTCTTGTTGATAAATGTTAAGTCCCACTACTAGTCCACATTCTAGAAGGGGAAAAAGTTGATTTAAAAATGATTGTAGCATATGAGTTGAGGGAGTTTTCTTGTAGATTTGAAGAAGGAACTTCTTGTTTTTATATGACATCTGACATACTTCACAATGTTTGTGATGTCATGAAATTCAACAACATTTTTCTTCCCAATTGGAACACTCTGTCACCTATTCTAATATACGTGTCATTTCATAATATTATCGAAAATAATTATACAAAACTTTTGTGGGAGGTGTGTGTAATTCTCTACCCTAGTATTTATAAAATTTTGTATGATAGGGATACGCAAAGAATGATTGATCATATTATAAATTAGATCTTGAATGTTGGTGCATATTGGTTCTATCCAAAATGTAACTTGACCAATTTTAATGGTTTCCTCACTGGACCATGGAAACTCTCATTTCATGTACATGATGCCAGTGTAGCCATGGTTGTAGAACATCAATACATCCATGGTGTAGGAGGATGGATAAAATTAATAGTCAAAATCCATATCCATTTGTTCCATTTAAGATTGACATACATGACTTCCAAAACTTTCCCTAGCTTGTTTTGATGTCAAAAATGGAGAGTAATCTTATACAAATGGAGTTGATCAATACATCTAGTCACAAAAAGGATTTATGATAATAGTAATTCAAATTCACATTTGAAATACTGTAACTTCATAAAAGATCATTTATCTCAATCAATCCACATAAAAATAATAGAAAACAATAAATATCCTTAACTCAATTATTTATAAACTTCAAGAAATCAGTTTATTGGTAATTGATTAATAATTAGGGTTTTATTGGGCCCTATCCCTTGTAGATCAAAAACATGTGAATTAAATATATTACAATGTACATATAAATTACAAATGACGTACTATGTTCCTATTCAAATCCCTTGAATTTTACATGAATTAGAAAGGATGCTTAGATATAGTGAGTACTTGTAGTGTCTATGTAGAAACCTACTCCTTTTTCATCCTTTCTAGTTGACTACGTCGAGGCAATAACACCCACATTCATTTCCATTATTAGAGAGAGTCGAAATTATTAATTAGATATTGGTAATTCATATTCCAGATCGAAGGGGGAAAAATAGCGGAAAGTTTTTGAGGCATGGGAAATAAACAAGAACGATCGGTTATCTAAGTATATGGACATGAGATTTTTTACGCAAATATAAACCTACACAAAAATGAAATTTCATAGAAGATCTTGACACATGTAAAATACTAGGGATATACGTGCTAATATTACTATAAATATTTATATTACTGCCATCAGCGGCGGCTTTGTCTACTAATTGTTTTTTCACCTATTAGCTCCAAAACTTTACAAATAAAATATTCGTTTCCTCCTACCAAACTGAAATTCCATTGGAGGGATTCATAGGAGAGTTAGGAAAAATTGTATCATCTATTGGAAGAAATAAACCCTATCAAGCATAACTATGACTGGTCATTGGACTAACACCTTTTAAAGAAAATTGTTGGCGGAAATCTAAAATATAAATGTGTCATGTATATAAATATGTCATGTAGAAAGTGATTGTGAAAGACTCAAATTAATGATGACGTGAATTTCCCAAATAATTATCTATCAAGTCAGTTTTTAAAATTTAAAAGCCTTTCTTTTTAGATTTTTGCATGTGATTAAAACATTTTTTATTTATTGGAAAAGACAAATCACAACTTAAGGTTTAACTTAAGTCTTGAATGTCAACAAGACAAAGTTATTTTTTACTTTTGGGGAATAAAAAAGCTAAAACACTATTAATATTTTTGTCTTTTGTGATGTAATATATTTATAAAGTTTGCATTTTTTCATAATTATTTTGATTAAAAATAGTTTAAATTATTTAAATATATAAATTATTATCATTTAAGAATTGATGTTATGTATAAGCATGTAAACGAGTTGTGTAATTGTACTTGTGTAATATATAACTATTTAATTTTATTTGAGAAAATATTATAAATTTGTTCTTATTATCACATCAATGGTGTATGAAATGGTTATTAATTAATTTCTTATGTAGTTAGGAAAATTTTTGACATTAAAATGGTGTAACTCTCAATGTAATGTGACACAAAACTTGATTAGGGGTCTTTGGCAATTCCCACAACTAGATCTTTTCTTACACAAGAAAACTTGTTTGTATGAGTAAATGTGGACAAATACAACACCTTATTCCTTCTTATCTTTCAAGCACTCTAATATCCTTGTCCAAGATTATGAAAACTCACTTGAAAAAAAACACAACTCTATTTTGACTTATTTCCTCTTTACACAACAAGAAATTATTTCACAAGTTGGACTCTTCTTTGGTTTAACATGCTTTTTTGGGGCCTAGGATGAAAATTAAATTTCTTAAGGATTCTAAGGATTATAAACATAATATTCAATGTAAAATATTCTTATTGATATCAAATAGCTTTCTCTCAATGATTTAATCATTGTCACCTAAACTCATAATCAAAATTAAATTCAAATTTAATAAATCTACCACTTTATCATTTGCAACTATAATGTTATTGGTTAGATGCATAACAAGCATGGTTATATTCACTTTCGATTTTGAATTATTTCAATTATAAGTGAAGTGTTCATTTTTCTATCTCAATTTAATATTGATTATAAGTGTTTTTGTTGCAATTTTAATAAAATTATGAGCCCTCCCTTTATTCTGACACATAAACTATTTTTACTACATTGTTTTATATTGTAATTAAATTACTCTTAGATTTTTTTTTTAATTTCTTACCTTGAATAATTTAGATCTTATACTATCCTAAAATTATTTTCTTTTATATTCTTTTAATCTTTTTATACAATTGAAATGTCAAATTTAAGCTTTAGAGGCTAGAGCGTTATTTTTGGGTACAATTTTCGACAGATAATTGCAAAAATTTTCCTACATCCCCATATGAGGCCTATGTCCATACCCATTATGTAGGTCGATACTGGATACATTTAAATTTCCTTTGTCCTCTTTTTGAGTTCCAGATAGTTAAACCTTTCAAACTCATTTCTTTCATAGGTATCCTGAAACATGCCACATGGAAAATGGAACTTTATTAATTGTACTCCACCTTTAATATGTTTTGATGTATTTATAAGAAATTATCTGTGGGAAGAAATGTGGATCCCATGATTGGTTTTTTATAAAATAGTCACTTATTCAATTTGAAAAATACCATTTAGTGGTTCACACTTGTCACTTTGCTAGGCCTATTTCGGGGAATTTCATTCGAAATGTGGGTGTGTTAGACCTTCATTCTAGAATAAAGCACATGTTGATGATACTCATATATCGAATGATGCAAAATATTTACAAAAAAATAATAAAACATACTTCGCATCATGTATCCATACATATCTATACATGAAAGCATCTCAATGTTGGAAAAAAAAACCTCATGGTTTTAAAATTTAATCAAATATTTGATTATCTTGAATACATGTAAATAATATTAAGACACGTATATTACATGGATTCATTCAATTTATTTGAATAATAGTGTATTAGTGCATATAAATCTAAAAAAATGAGATACATGAGTAGGAAAGATGAGGAAATGTGGAGGGATCCCATTACTAAAACATCTACCTCACCATTGAGGATTAATGGACTAAAGTGTGTACTGAGAGGAAGAAAAATTTCAATACGTACAAACATCCTGATTAAAAATCTTCCTACACATCACTTTTTCCAAAGGGTATAAAGCACATGGTGTAGATGAATGTGATTTTGCCACTTATGTTGTCAACAACTCAACTTCCAAACTTAATGGTAAAATTAAATGTTTTTGTTGGATGTTTTCACATAAGATTTTCTATTCACAAAAAAATTCTATATTTTGTAAAAAATATCCTACATGCTCCATTAGATAAAAAACTTGACTCAAAATAATTATTATTGTTACCAATGTCATGACCGTTGATTTTATATAGTTTTCCAACCCTAAGTTTATGATTATGTCAATATTTACCATGATTTTTATAATGTTATTTTCTGTAGATTTCCTTCAAGTTTTCCAGAGAGAGAGAGAGAGAGAGAGAGAGAGAGAGAGAGAGAGAGAGAGAGAGAGAGAGAGAGAGAGAGAGAGAGAGAGAGAGAGAGAGAGAGAGAGAGAGAGAGAGAGAGAGAGAGAGAGAGAATGATTCTATTTCTATTATCATTGTTATTAAATTCATACTTAGAAGTCTATTTATATATTATTTATACTTCATATGAATTTAAAACTATAATTTGATGGTGAGGAAGAATTATAATTCAATCTATATACATACAAATGAAACTACAAATATTATAATTCTAATTTTTTAAAAATGATAACCATTTACACAACGGTTTCCAATGTGTTTAGAAAATATTCAGATTAGGTCCTATATGGGTTGATAATGGAAATTTTATCTAGTGTAGTTAGATTTACATTAAACGGATTTAGGTTAGACACATGTGGTTGTTTTAACTAATTAAATTCCAACATTAATTACAAAATTATAAAGAACGTAATACAATATATGAATGTGAAAACATAAAGGGATAAGTACACTTATCTTGTCAAAAAGGATTCTAAGAAGTTTTAGGACTATGCAATTCTAGAACAGGGAGATATGAACCTAGAAGTGCTTCGGAATTGAGACTATAACTACTGACCACCATGGATATCGACCGTACCATCATTTCAGGATCATACCATATGGTCTAATAACTTCCATATGGACTTGGAACTAGTCAGTTTCTACTCCTTCAACTTTTTGTGCATTGGTTTCCTACTTATATTTTTTATTGCTATCAAACTCTAGTTTCAGATCATATATTAAAGCTCTACAAACATACTAAACATCATCTCAAATAATATCTATCGATGAAGAGTCCTACAAAATAAAAAATTAGTTAGGTTTTTGATAACCCCATACAATCTCGATATTTCCACTAATATGAAGAGGCTTCAAGTTACAGGTTGTTCTCTAGCTAGCATGTGATATTGAGAGAGATCAAACAACTTTTGCAACTTCTTCAACAATGCTTTGTTTAAATTTGGATCTTGCTAAAAAAATTTGAGGAGGGATATTTGAGTGCATGAAAATGAGAGATAATGCTATCTAGACCTAGTAAAAATCTTCAAACCTAAGGTGGGTGATGCCATAATGATTTTATCTTCTATATTGTTAAACTTAGGGATTCGTGAGTGTTGTTTTGAAAGTATAGTTGGTGAGTGTATAGGTGCATTACCATATTAATTATATGTTATAAAAATACGTAGTGTTTCCTTTTTTATACAGGGCTTTATAGGTGATTTATCCAAGAAATGTTGATGAAGATCAAGTATAAGACACATACATATACATACACACACACACACACACACACACACACACACACACGTAGATATATATATATATATTTGTAGATATATTCTTATTATATATATTACACATACATACATACATACTACATACATCATAACATACATATACATATACATATACCTATATATATATCTTATCTATAGAATCTTATGTATATGTATGTATGTAGATACATCATACATAATACATACATACATACATATACATAGACATATACATATATAATTATATATATATATAGATATATATATTATACATACATCTATACATATACATATATACATATATATTTATATATTATATATTATTATATATATACATCTATATCTTATATCTATACATATCTATCTATATAACAATTATCTATATCATATATATAATATATAGGATATATATGTATATATATATATATATATATATATATATATATATATACACACACACACACACACACATATATATCTATATACATATATACATATACATATATATAAACATATATATCTATATATATATGTGTGTGTGTGTGTGTGTGTGTGTGTGTGTGTGTGTACACACACACACACACACACACACACACACACACACACACACACACATAGATGTAGATAGATATATAATCTTGCGACTCGTCGATTGTTGAAACACATTTCCATTTACGATGATTCGTAAATGGAAAGCAAAAAGTAGATTTAAAATCCTTTTTTTCTTGGTCGTATAAATACCAATTTAGATTGGGAGGGAAGAATCATAAAAAGGAATTATCCGCACTAAGAATAATCTCTCGATTTATTCGAGACGTATGCCAGTCTTATTACACGCAATACTATCTTTTTGAAACGAGTTGAGGGAGTAGGCATTATTGGTAGAGAAGAAGCAATAGATTGGAGTTTATCAGGACCCATGCTACGAGATTCCGGAATCCAATGGGATCTTTGTAAAGTAGATCATTATGAATGACTGGGTTTAGCCCATTTTTCAAAGGATAACTGATCCAAATCCTAGGAACAATAATGCCTTGGAATAAGCATGTGTAATCAAATGGAACAGAGTGGTTCGATAGGAACCTATACCTAGAGCTAACATCATATAGCCTAATTGAGACATAGTGGAATAAGTTTCTCGCATGCCCCTCAAAAATAAAAGTTCCTCCTCATGTTAATATATTTTATTGTTTAGGAGGAATCACACTTACTTGTTATTTGGTACAAGTGGCTACTGGTTTTGCTATGACTTTTTACTATCGTCCCACCATTCTCTACGGCTATATAGATTCTATAAAACAAAACCCACACCTCAAGGGGGTCGGCTCCTTGACCGGCCTATATCTCTATAGGGGTGCCCCCCACCCGAACTATCTTATCTTATCTTATCTAGATAGGGGCGCCCCCCACCTCGAAATATCTTAGAGTTCTAGATAGGGGTCTGTTATCTCGGGGAGGTCCGGGGGGCACCCCCGCTTGGTATGGGGTTAGGTGGGTATATCTATATCATAGTTCAATTCCTGCGATCTCTTCCCCCAGCCCCTCTATAGAACTATGGGTGGGTAGGCCGCCAATGCTCTTTATTGTAAGCTGTGTTCATGGGGGAGCTTATTATCTATTGTTGGCTTCTATCTCTATAGATAAAATCTATTGGGGAGGAAACTAATAGACAGTTGTTTATCTTGTGGCGGATGTCAACGGTTCAATTACACTTATCTCCCTCCTCAGATAGATAGAAATGGCCCACCCAACCACCGGGTGGCCTGCCTATAGATTCTATATATATATATATACACACACACACATACATATACATATACACCTATACATATACATCTACATCTACATATACATATATATACACACATCTACATCTACATACATCTACATATGTATGTATGTAGATGTAGATGTATATATATATATATATATATATATATATATATATATATATATATATATATTTATACATCTACATACACACACATATCTACATATATATACATCTACATATATATATCTATCTATCTACACACACACACATCAATTTGAAATAAAAGTTAGAGAACATATTGGTCCAAGACCATATAGGTAAAAAAAGAAGATATAAATTCTGAACCAAACGTTATCACTGTGACTGGAGATATAAAACATGCAAAATAAATATTGGAACTTGTCAAATGAATTTTGTCAATGTATTTTTTCTACATTGTATTCTAAAAACATTTCAACCTATTAGTGTGCAATGATAAACAAGCTAAAAATGGAACTCATGAAGTGCTAACTGGGAATGGAAAGGTGGTATTTATCATAACTAGAATGTATTATCAAATCAAGTGTTGTAAAAGTGAAAATTTCCAAATTTGAGTGTCTACACAATGTAGTAAATTTAAATCCACTACAATATAAATCCAAGATACATAATACTCCTATTCTCCTTATCCCACTATGTCTTCATTCCAAAGGAGCAACAAGAGGAAACTTTAATACAACTTGCAATTTTATTTAAAAACTTCAATGAATTCTAATTCATTCAAATAATAATGTATTTTCATTTGGAACTTTCACATGCAATTACACACGTAATACAAATTTTTCCACAATGAGATGAGGGTAAAGGATATATGTTTAGTCTTCCCTTTAATATTTAATACTTTTACATGTCAGAAAAAAAAAAAAAAAAAAAAAAAAAAAAAAAAAACATTTTTGTCTCTTTCACTCATAAAAACTTTCACATATAACACAAGGTATTTATGACACAATATAGAACTTTTACTTTTCTTTCAATACTGAAGGAAAGTTAGTTGAAATTGCTCAAATACAATAACGTGCATATTCTTACAAGTTTATAACTATAACAAGAATATTTTGATGATGAAAATATGATCATTATCACTTGGATGCAACAAAGAAAAAAATTACATCCACTTATAGCTCCATGAGGAAGGGCTTAGATTCCTTCTTTTTCATACACCCAAATGAGACGTGAAATAAAATTTCACCACCCAAAAATTTAATAAGGTAAAATTTCCTCCAAATTGAGCCATTAAATTACCAAAGTCCCACAAGGTATAAACCAACAATTGACATTTGAAAGAATTTAAAGAACCAAAAAACATACACATACACAAAAAATTGCACAAAATAAATGAATAAAACCTTGTGTGGAAAATATGATATAGATGAAGTCAACTATCCAAAAAAAATACACACTCTCAAGCCAAACAAGGATTGCAAGAGGAAAAATAATTCATCCCTTACAACTTATAACTCAAATAAGAAAGGGGAATGGATCTTATTTCCTACATAGATTACAACATGTATTCAAATTTATCATCATTTATAGCTCCACTAGAGATGATATACCATTTCTTTGTTTCCTCAATTAAATTTCATACACGTTTTCTCTTCATTTTGTACACTTATACATGTACAATGACATATAAATTAAAACATACACATAATAAATTTTTGATATCCCCACATTGGGTACAAAATAAAGTACCACAACATATAGATATATGATAAATTGACCAATACAATCATAATATGCCACAACACACAAAAATAGAAAGAGAATAACTATATTTCCACATAAAAACTATACGATAGGACTTGCCTCTTAATCATCTTGTCGCACTATACTTAAAAATAAATATGATCATTCCAGCAAGCACTCCAACATGCAATTACTAACAATTAATCACTTTCCCAAGTCCAAAATGCATAACCCTCAAACATGATTTATTTTTTTTCTTAGACACTCAATTCTCGATAATGGAACACCCAATAAGACCATCCCACACGGTATGCCTCAAAATCACACACTCCCTAACAAGGTAATTAAGATCCTTAAATTTACACATGGGAAAAAATCACATCCACTTACAAACCCAACTACTAGCTATAAATTCCACTTATATGATTTTGACATAAAATAAAATCTATAACAAGAAAACCAAAAAGTTAAAAATATTTAAATCAAGGATTGAATGCTATTCATAAAGAGGCAAGTCATTAAAATAAAATTACATGTAACACTAATCCTTACATAAAATTGAATGAATAAGTGGGTGTAAATATTTATAATGCTCATTATGGGTTGTTTGAGTCCCTAAGTGGCCAAAAGTTCCCCAAAATTACACCTTCTCCATGTGTAGGTTCATGGATAAGTTTTGAGAATGTGGAAAAAGGTTTACTTGTCCCATATGCCACCCAAAAGTGGACCAAATGGAAAAATCCTAATTTTCAAAACATTAAAAGTTTCCAATAGCCAAATTTAATCAAAACAAACTAAAGCAAGTAAAGGAGATAAATCATTTACTCATATTTAAAATTACATTAATTAAAAATATCAATTTCAAAAAAATAATAATTTAAGAGTCACATGTAAATGGGGAACCCACAAACAAGGAAATGATAAAATTAAAATAACACAGTCACTTTACATATAATACGAATAATTTTTCAATCTCGAGTGACCCATGGTAGGTAAGGATCCTCATAGGAATTATCATTGATTATCTTTTAGTATGTTCATATTTATTTATTTGTATATAGATATCAAGTACTTATTCTGCACCTACACACTCATCAAATGCATCATACCTACCCAAAATAATATCTACATATGAAAACCAACTCTCCATACATGAAATAAGATCACATGTATATGAGAAACATATTAAATTATTCTAAGCTATATTCAAAATTAATAACAATAATTCTAAACATATTAATAATACATCTATATAAATCATCATACATACATACATCTAATCTTCACATCATATCAATACAAAATAGTAATTATTGCATCCAATTAATACCCCATGCCATTAATAGTAGCACATATCAAAAAAAATTTAGGTCAAAATATAAGTCCATGAACTTTGTGTTGAATATACAATGCTCAATAAATAGAAGAAATACATCTCCTTCCCCTTAGAACCTGACTTCCTCATAGAAGTCATTGAAACAATTTATGGTATTTAACCCTTAAGGTAGTATCATCCTTTCATGTCACTATTATCTCATCACATTTATCCTACTATACTCATACCTTATCAAGCCCATATACTTGAAGGCTAAGGGTTCTATGCATTAGTATGCACATAGGATCCCAAATAAGTGTTCCATCCTCCTCCACATGCATGTTTGTCCATCATATAAGATGATAAGTATAATGAACATATCTCCTTAATAATAATACATGAAAAATATCATGGATATGAGACAAGATATGGGATAAGAATAACCAATATGCTATCAGTATGATCTATTCTAGGGTGTCGAAATGTCCCACAATCCATGGTGTAATCTTACAACCTTTTCCATAATGGATTGGGATCTTATGTGGTTTAATTGTACAAAAATAATTTTGTGCCCACTTTAAAAATGTGTTCAATTATTTGGGAATCTGGATACTACTTCTACCTCTCATGCGCCTATTGAAGGTATTGTCTAATAATAACTAACCACCTCTCCATCTTATGCAACATGGTAAAAACCACTACAATGTTGTCTTCAATCCAATCGTGACCCATAGGATTCCTAAACCCTCATTTACAAAATGTCTTGTAGGGAGCTTGTACCATATCCTCCCACTTCTATGAGAATTTCTAGTCCATCCCCTCATTTTGAGTGGAGGGAATAAATTCTCCATGACCTCATACAATATGTATTCCATCTCCTGGTCCATATATGATCTTAGAAAAAGATATCACCCATAATGAATCTTCCTACCACTATGTACACACTACATTGTACCCTGTCTCATCCATAGAATGTACTACGACCATCAGGACCACCTCATTAAATGGTTGGGAAATAATTACGTTGGCGTTAGTCATTCTAACTCCCATATCTAAAAACTCCATGTGTAGATATCCTCCACACATATGGTGCTAGAGGAACCTCCTAAACAAACCCAAAATGAAAGCTCATGTACTCCCATTAATATATCTCCCCTAACCTATCATTCCAATCATATAAAAAACATGATATGCCACTCTTTACATTGCTCCACAATTTCCTATTTTTATCCTCTGAATTCCCTATATGGACTTTATACAATAACACAAAGGGTTAAATTATCTAAAATGGATCAATAAGATGTCATATATATACATCACCTCCTCATTATGACCCACCGTAATGAAAATATATCTACATGGTACCAATCAATGTTAGCCAGGTAAAACTTATGAACTCATATGTCCATCATTATAATAAGGTAATGGCCACAATACCATATTTATGGCTCTATAAACTAATCTTGTTAAAATCCTTGTATAAGTGGGATAGTATACTAAAGCCACAAACATATCTCACTATATCAACCTCTATATACTAAAAAATCTATAACATCTTATATGAAATAGAAACCCCACAACTATCTAATGTTACAAATTATGCCAATAACATTGCAATAAAATTTTTCATTTGCAAAACTCCTATTCATAATTGAACTAAATCAGGTGGGATTCTTTGCAGGACTACCTCTACCTAACTAAAATATTCATGCCCTACACATATGAAATAGAACCTCATCTAATAATACCTTTACCGTCTCTCCCATAAGTGAAATATGTAAATTATGATATACGTACTCTAGGATCATAGTCATCTCCACTATTGGAAGCTAAAAATTACATGTGTCTAGATTCCACCACTCAAATAATATGGTGATCAAATGCTTATTTTGGGGCACCTAGCTGGTACATCCTATTCATCATAATCCATGCCCAGATAAATGAGGGTCTATGTGTATTGACAACTATGGAACTCTCTCACATGGACATCTCATTTCATTCACAAAAAAATTAAAATTTTTATTAGAAAATATTTCATCAATAATAAAAATGTGGTAATCACATGACATAACCCATATCAAGTTATACAAAATTTTATACTGATATTATTCATTATTTTCATTTCCAAATTACAAGTTTATAGATATAATTGATATCGTATAAATTTGGATTGTTAACACACCATATAGTATGGTTTTGACCCCAAATTCCAAAATGTACCATTTAACACTATAAATCTTAATAGTTAAAGTTAAATAAATTAATAATTTCACAAAAAATGATAAAAATCAATACTATTTTTCAAAAAAACTATGATTTTATGACACTTACCATCTTATCTAAAATATATCCCTAAATTACATTTGTGACATAGTGAAATTGAAATCAATGGGCCTCTCTAGTACAAAATATTCTATCACTCATTGAGCACAAGCTGTAATCAACAAAAATAAAATTAAAAGTACTATTTTACTTTTCCACCATGCTATCTATAGTAAATGGCCCTCTTTAGGCTGATTTAATATAAATGGAATTAAATATAATTGTAAAGTAACTACTATAATGAATGATGTACAAATTTTAATGTACAACAAGACACAAAAAAACAAGAATATAAAAAATGTGAAAGCATAAACAAGAGAGAGGGATAATGAAACTTAGCTACAATGATATACAAAAAGACACAACTGATTTAACACTTTTATAAATGCAACTATGTAAGAAATTACAAGAGATATGGAACTTATATGATTTTTTCTTATCTCGAAGTGTATCCAAACTGAATGACCCGATAAAAAGGAGGGAGAGAATGTTGGAACTCCTCAATATAAATTATAGAATATTTAAATTGGCCTGGAAATGGGCGTTAGTGTAAGGAAAAGGGTGCCTGGGGTGTTAGATACCTATGTGGGGTAGTGGATTGTGTAGAAAAGCTCAGAACTTTATTTCTTCAGTGTTGATAAGGTTTCACACTTGCTCGATCATGGTCACATGTAGGTATCACTTGGATCACCGAGGTAGCTATAAATATGCAACACAAATAATCTCCTAGAAAACCCCTAAACTGCATCAAATCCTAAAAAATAAATATGTAAAATGGGTATTTAGAATGTCCTCGGTTATAACAAACTAAAATTATGAATGAGAACTACATTACATCTCAGAATCCATGTAGTTATATGTGCTTATGTGTGCAATAATTCTCCTAGGTTTCCCTCGTGCCGGCGACGCCAATATAGCGAGAGGTACTTAGATAGAATGTAAATGTGTGGATGGAAAAATGAACTTCCCCTTCCTATGTAGTGTGTAAGCAGGATACTAAAACCAAAAATGCAATCCCCTTGAGTATGTTGATATATAGCCCTTGATAACATTTCCCACCATTATAAGGATATGCATATTGTGTTTATATAGGCATCTCTTGCTTGAATTTTGACACTAGTGACATGACATGCTGAATAGGACCTCGAGATAGGAATAAGAAAACCAAAAAGGATGACCAAAAATGTAAACAATGTGAACAAGAATAAAGAAGAGAAGAGCACCTAGGTTAGACAAGAGTGCCTAGGCACTAGTGTCTAGTCTTGAGTGCTAGTCTCTTGAGACAACTGAAAATAAATGTGGGAATAATGAAGGATAAGGATCCCTTTTCCTTGACCAGACCTAGGTGTGGAAATGGCAGGTGTGAGAGATACAAACTATAGAAAAAATAAAATAAGGTGGATGGAATAGGAATTGTGTCACTAGTGAATAATTTTCTCACTCAAGATCTATACATAAAAAACCATACTTAGTGGTATAGAATAATAGTATTATGTATGTGGTTGTTTTTCTATATCCCCCCTTATGATATTTGAAAGAAATTCAAGTAGTGTAAAGGAAGTAAGGAACATACCTATGAGAAATCTGGAGAATCCTTGTTGCATATATGTACTTGTAGAATATGAGAACATATAACATGGTGAACCATGGATCATTGTGTCAATCCATATGGAGTAAATCGAGACGGTGACCCATTGTAAGGAGAACTTTGGAGGAATTGGTGATTTAAGATTTCAAATTATATTTGATGGAGATTTAACGGGGTAGGGATTGATCAGTTCCCTACCTAATTTTGTATGTGTGAAAAAATAAAGGATTTGGGCATCTTTCCGTGAGAGAGGTCTAGTTTTACCCTCCAACTATGAGTACATCCTCAAAATGTCCTACTGGTGCAGATGGACAAAGAATTTTTTTTTTTCATTTTGATCCAAAGTTAATAACCCTTATAAGAGTGATATGCAAAAGGAAATGACCTCTCATTTCCCCCACTCCATGGGTTTCACAATGTGTATAGTGTTATATTACTTCCATATTAGGTCATCTTGAAGATATAGATAATATAAAGTGATTTCTAATGTTATACCATCTAGGAGAAATACGAAGTAATGGAGCTACCAAGTTAGGTTATCTGAAAGAAATAATAATTTTTTTTGCATTGTACAGATTGATTAATTTGGTTCAAGTAGTATAAAATTTGGTTGAGATTGAATGTATATGATAGATTACTCATGGATAGATTTTTTGCTTGTTGCCCCTAGATTAGGTCATTAGGGGGAGTAGATAGATGGTGATAGAAAATGTCACCTGTTTTATGAGAAATTTTTCAATATTGATGTGTTAGGAATGTATAATGAGTATACTATCCTGAGAGGTATTGTAGGATGATCCCAATTGTACACCCCCTTTCAGTAAAAGGGAGAGTAGTAAGAAAAAATGTTGAGCTAAAAGTAGATGTGTAATGCTGTAACAATGAGTAAAATGAATTGTAGTAGATTTTGTAAAGTTGTGTGTATATCGAGTTGAGCATGTGCTAAAGTGGAATATAGAGCTATGGAGTGTGGACAATACAATAATAGGTAGAATTATAAACCAAATGACATAGATGGGGAAGAAAATAGAGTAGCAAGATCTAGATATGAGAAAACATATGTAGCGTGTATTAGGTAGACAATGAGAATTAATAATCCATATAGAAAACTAGGTCTTAAAAAAGTTATATCTAATAACAATGAAAAGTCAATAGGGACTTCATTTTGAAACTTAACTGATTTTGATTTTGAGATTTGAGCTTGTGAGGATGCTGAAAATTAGAGTAGCAAGATTAAGCCGATTCATGATGGTGGTGGCGACCATGGCAACATAGATGACATATGAGTTGGTAAGTGTGGTGATTTTTGGAAAAATTGTATAAATTTGCTCATTTTTTGTCTATTTTTACAAAATTTTGATTTTTGAGTTTCTAGGAATTTATGACCTGGGAAACAATGGGCAAGGAATTAATGTACTTTGGGAAGCTTGCACCTAGATCTAGGCACTGACGACCTATTCCTTGGCACCCACATTTTCCTCATGGGAATTGGTGACTCGGGAAGTTGTTTTCACCCCATAATGTAATGAATGTGAAATTTTATGTATTTTAGAATTATGAATAGCCATTTTTGTGTGTATATAAGGTGCAAATATCATGTTTTTGTTGATGTTTTGTGTTGTTCAAAGGGAAATCCATTTGAGGGTGTTCCGTGGAGGTCGGAACTTTAGTACATTGTTGGGATTGGGTTTATCTGACCCAAAGTGGGATATACTAGACCATTCTAGATTATGGTACATAGTGAGATTAGGGAATGTACCCCATAATATGCCTATGATCACTGCATTATGCGATAGGTGGTGTGCATACACGTGTAATTTTTGGTTACCTTCTGGGGAGATGATTGTGACCCTAGAGGATGTATATGGCACATTGCAACTACTAGTTTTGGGTGAGAGAGTGTGGGTGATGGAAATAGAGGGTTCTCACAGGTAGATGAGGACTTATAGGTGATATATACAAGGGCATGGGTACAGAAAGAGACCCACATTATCCCCAATGTCATACTTACATCAAGTGTTTCGTGAGTGTGGAAATTCATTGTAATTTTAATTTCTTTATCAGCAGAAGTGGAGGGTAGAGGTGTTGTAATCTTGTATAAGATGCATGATATTTTTTGGTGTATAGAGGAAGATGGGACAACATATGCATGGGTGAGGTGTGTAATAGCACATTATTAGACAAAAATATACAAGTTAATGTAGGAGGACCATGGGGGTGGAATTGGAGCCACTGCATAATTGTATGTATGGGCCTATGAGCACATTAAAATATTGAGGAAATTCATTGGGCCACAGGAATATTGGGCAAGGCCCAATATATTTGTAGTGAGGTTGATAGGTACACGTAGTAGGAGACTATATAATACTACCTATAGATCTATGCTAGATTGTATGAAGCTAGAGGTAATTTATATGGAGACCATATTGATCCTATGGAGGGTAGCTTGAGGATGGAGTAAATCTACGATGTATTCGACTATGTAGCTAGAGGACCAATTTACTTGAGTGACAGGGATATTTAAGGAAGAGTGTGTATCATGTTAGTTCAATAGTGCTCAAGACATGCCCCTAAGCCATATGTATGGGTGCAAGTAATGAGAATGTTGAGGAGGTTGGGAGTAAGACTTATACCTACAGGAGCACAACTAGTTAGCCCAGGTGTATATGAGATGTATGCATCCATAGAGATGATACAGGTTGGTGATATGGTATGTACTGAGATCTATAGTGCATGGTAGGAAGCACACTAATAGGTGCTATGTTTTCTGGTTATTGTGGATGTGGTGGGAGCACTACTGATTGGAGGAGTGGAGGGGCATGAACCTGCCCCCAATTACGGTGGTATAACAACAATGATAGAAGAGTGTGAGTAGTCATATGCTGATAGTTATGATTTATTACTTAGTTATTTGATTTTATATTTTGTATTTAATAACTAACGTTATGTCTAGATGGTTGCAGGGGATCTGTATTGGTCATTGATTATTGATACGTCAATTTTCACATTGATGCAAAATGTGTCTATTGATTTACTCATTGGAGGTGGGATGTTTGAACGAGTAAATTACATTGTAGGTGAGCATGACAAATTGTTTGAATCAATGGAGATAGTAGTGATGATAGGTACCATGTTTTTGAGTTAGCGCGACGAGGTGCGGGTGGAAACCTAGAAAGCTATGGAGGATACAGGTGGAGGATCCTTAACACATGATGCATTTACAAATTATGTAGAGATACATGGCTGGTTTTTAAAGTAGTTTTTCAAGTTGGAATTAATATGTAAGTATGTTAAGAGATATATTAGCCATGGACATGGGCGTAGATTGAGCAGTAAAGCTGCTACGCCCTTAACCTATTGCTTGTATTAGGATATAAGTAGCCGACTTGTGGCTTACCATATCATTTTATTATATCATTTATACTTTCTCATGCTTAATAGGTTGGCCTTGGTCATGGCCATAGCATTATGAATAGTATATATAGGGGATTATAGGTAGTATTTCATTATCATTTGAGCATTTGAGTCTTATTATATGGTTTGGAGGTTACCCTCTCGAAGTGGCAAAGCTATTATAATTGCATATTGAGATCATTATTATGAAATATTGTGTTATTTGGTGTTATATTATTTCTCTTAATCTGAATTATACAAGTAATTTCATTACAAGTGGTATTAGAGCTGCGATCTGAGCCAAAATTAGGGTAAAAACCCTAATTTTTGTTTCCACCACATATTGCGAACCAGAGAAAATTGGTGGGAGATATTTTTACCAGAGTTGTGAAGCATTTCAATTAAGGTTCCCTAAAAATTTAATACTTTTTTGATTTATTTTGCAAAAGTTATTACAAATTTAGGTTTTTTTCATAAAATCACTCCCTAGGGTGAAAATTGTGGAAAATTTTCAAGTTCTTTACATTTTCAGAAAGATCTCAAAAAAATAGTATTAGTATATTCTCTGTGTTTTTTCCCGTTCAGCATAAAGTGTATCGAAACCCAAAACCCTAAGAATTGACATCATGGCGGGGCCTTCCACAAGAGCAAAAAAGAATCCGGTTACTCCAGGTAAAACCCCAGATAAAGATGGGGTAGTGATTGAAGAGATGGAGTCAAAAGAGGTAAATACAAATTCCTCAGCACTAGGGTTTACCTCAGTTGATCATAAGGTGAGCACACTTGAGTATGAGTTACGAAATGTACAATCTGAGATGGCCTCTAAAGGAGACATAGCCCAAATCAATCATCAGTTGGATGATATCATGCAACATGTAAAGGGTAACCAGTATAGCCCAAATCCAGCCCATATCAACCAAGGAGGACCTTTGGTTCAAAATCATGGACAAACTAACCATATTGGATCACTTTTCCAATCCCATCAGAATCAAACATATTCGTAACCACGGAACATGATGCCGAAAGTGGATATGCCCAAATTTGATGGTAAGGATCCCCTAAATTGGATAAATCAAATTAAGAACTTCTTTGAGTTACATCAAACACCATCAGGACAAAAGGTGATATTGGCATCCCTATATCTTGAACCCGACCAATTTGTTTGGTATCGTTGGTTATGTGCTCAGAGGCAAAAGAATGGTCTAGGTGTCACTTGGACCATTTTTACTGAGGAGTTGCAATTGCACTATAGTTCCAGTGTTTCAGAGAGCTAATTTATTCAATTAGCAAAGTTACGGCAAACAGGATCAGTCAAAGATTATGTGCATCAATTCCAAAACCTATCCTTAAGGGTGGAGAATATTCCAGAAGAGAATCTGAATGACTTATCTCTTGGGGGTCTTAAGGACCACATCAAGAATGAGGTACGAATGTTTAATCCAATCAAGCTTTCTGATTCTATTATCATGGCACGTCATGTAGAGGAAAAAATTATTTGTAGTAGGAGGCCACCTTTCATTAACACCAGAGACCGTAGTATCTGTTCCCATTCATTTTCTAGGCCAATTAGACTGACTCCTCAACAAATAGAAGAAAAGAAAGCAAAAGGATTATGTTTTAAGTGTGATAGCAGATATGGACTAAGACATAAATGTGCTGAGATGAAGTTGTTCTATATTGACGGAGGTAATGAGGATGATGAGGAAGCTGAAATTATAGGAGAGGCTGAGGAACCAATAGAAGATGAAGTAGAGGATCACCAACCTAAAATTTCTTGCCATGCATTGTCAAGTACTAGTACTCCTCAAACACTCAAGGTTATTGGATATCTCAAAAAACAGAAGGTGACAGTGTTGATTGACTCAGGGAGTACTCATAACTTCATAAATAGTGAGTTAGCTACCCGCCTCAAATGTTTTATTTACCCAGCTCCAGAAATGCAAGTTATGATTGTAGATGGTGGGATAGTCAAGTGAATATGAAAGTGTCATAGTATCAAGATTTCCATGGGAGAATACATGTTAGACTCACCTATGTTTTCTATTTCTATGGGAGGGGCAGATATTGTTTTGGGGGTCCAATGGCTCACAACCTTAGGTACTATTGAGATGAATTTCCAAGAATTGTTCATGCGATTTCAATCAGATGGAAGGACAATACAATTGAATGGGATGGTAGCTAAGTCTCCACAAATTATTATCTCTCATAAGATGCAGAAGGTTCTTAGAAAAGGAGTGGATGGTTTTATAGCAAAGCTATTTTCCATAGAAGTATAAAATACAGAGTCTTCAATGCCACCCAATCTTCAGAAGATTGTGGATGCTCACTCATCTATTTTTGATGCAATTCCAAAGGGACTACCACTAGTTAGGGATCATGATCATGCCATTCAGTTGATTCCAGGGAGCCAAACACCTAACATAAGACCATACAAATACCCATATTCCTAGAAAAGTGAGATCGAGAAAATGGTGGAGGAAATGTTGAAGGAAGGTACCATCAGGCATAGCCAGAGTGCATATTCTTCACCAATGGTCATGGTATGTAAGAAGGATGAAACATGGAGGATGTGTCTAGATTACCAAGAACTCAACAAGTACACCATCAAAGATAAGTTTCCTATTCCAGTAATTGATGATTTACTTGATGAATTGCATGGTGTTGTTTATTTCACAAAATTAGATCTTCGTTCCGGGTACCATCAAATTAGGATAAAAGAGGAAGATGTTCATAAAATGGCTTTTAGGACTCATGAGGGCCATTATGAGTTTTTGGTAATGCCTTTTAGTCTTACAAATGCAACCTCAACCTTTCAAAGCTTGATGAACACTATTTTTAGGCCTTTTTTAAGGAAAATTGTATTAATTTTCTTTGATGACATATTGATTTACATTAAGACATGGGAAGAACACTTACAACATGTAAATAACATGTTGGAAGTTTTGGAGAAACATACTCTGTATGCAAAGCCATCCAAATTTTATTTTGGTGTACAAGAGGTAGAGTACTTGGGTCATATTGTATCCCATGAAGGCGTCAAAGTTGATCCTCAGAAGATCAAAGCTATGGTGGAATGGCCAAGGCCCAAAAATCTCAAAAATCTTCATGGGTTCCTAGGACTAATAGGGTACTACAGAAGATTTGTGCGGGGATATGGTAGGATAGCAACCACACTCATTGCATTGCTAAAGAAGGATGCCTTCCATTGGACATACGTAGCCACTAAATCCTTTGAGTAGCTGAAGGAAGCCATGTGCAGCACCGCAGTTTTGGCTACTCCCAACTTCTCAAAAACCTTCATTGTTGAATGTGACGCTTTAGGATCAGGATTGGGAGCAGTTCTAATGCAGGAATGAAGACCAATTACATTTGAGAGTCACCAATTCAAAGGAAAGATATGCTCAAACCTATCTATGAGAAATAAATGATGGCTATTCTTCATGCGGTCAAGCAATGGAGGCCCTATCTCATGGGTAGACACTTCAAGGTATAAACTTATCATGATAGTCTCAAATAATTTTTGGAGAAAAGGTTATCATCTAAGGAACAACAAAAGTGGGTAACAAAAATGTTGGGTTATGATTTTGAAATCATATACAAAAAGGGTAAAGAAAATGTAGTATTTGATGCATTATCTAGAAGGGATACATCCTCAGATGCCTTACTATGTGGAATGTCCATGTTGACGGCCGATTGGGTGGATGAAGCAAGATTGGAATGGAATCAAGATAAGGATACACAATCTCTAATACATAATATCAAGCAAGAATCTATGACATCTAAAAAATTTGAGTGGAAAGGTAATGCCCTATGGTACAAGGATAGGTTATATTTGAGTAAAGATTTTGAGTTGAAGCATAAGATTCTTATAGAGCTACATGCCTCACTTGTTGGAGGACACTCTGGGTTTTTGAAGACATATCATAGAATAAAAAGAGAACTCTTTTGGGAAGGACTCAAGGGGGATGTACAAAAGTTTGTATCAGAGTGTTTAGTGTGCCAATAGAACAAAGGGGAAACAATTAAGACACCAGGTCTGTTGGAACCCTTACTAATTCCTAGCCAGAGATGGGAGGAGGTCTCCATGGATTTCATCATCAGATTTCCTTGTTTAGAGGGTAAGAATGTTGTTTTCGTGATTGTGGATAGGCTCAAAAAATATGCCCATTTTTGTGCCCTATCACATCCATTTGCAGCCAGTACAGTCGTAGCTATTTTTTTGGAGATAGTTCAAAGGCTACATGGAACCCCAAAGATAATTGTAAGTGATCGTGATCCTATTTTCACAAGTAATTTTTGGACGGAATTATTTTCATGTTTGGGTACTTAGCTAGCTCACAGTTCATCTTATCATCCTCAAACTGATGGGCAAACAGAAGTGGTTAAAAAATTCTTAGAGGGGTATTTACGTTGTTTTGTATCAGATAAGAAAAAAAGGTGGATTAAATGGTTACCACTGGCAGAATGGTGGTATAACACATCTTTTCATACCTCTTCTCAAATGATCCCATTTTTAGTATTATATGGTTACCATCCACCTTCTATCACTTCCTCCTTGAGGGTGCAAACTAAGGTCAGAGATATTGAGGAACACATTCAACATCAACAACATGTTTTGGCTAGTTTGAAGGAGAATTTAGCATTAGCACAAAACAGGATGAAACAACAAGCAGATCAACACCGTAGTGAAATACATTTTGAAATTGGTGACTGGGTTTTTGTACGTCTCCAGCCTTATAAAGATACGTCCCTAAAGCAACAGAAAAAGGAAAAAAAACTTGCTCCTAAATATTATGGCCCTTATTAGGTTCTACAAAAAATTGGTAGTGTTGCTTATAAACTAGAGTTCCCTCCATCTTCACACATACAGCCAATATTCCATGTTTCATGCCTAAAGAAGGTTATTGGACAGAAATTTGAAGCCCAAACAGAGTTACCAAAACTTGACGAGGAAGGAAGAATCATTTTGGAGCCAGAGAAGATTCTGCAAACACGTACTAAGAGGCTGAGAACTAGAGACATTAAGGAATATTTGATCAAGTGGAAGAATTTGAGCATAGAAGATGCCACTTGGGAGGATGAAGGTTTTCTGCAGCAACATCCAGGATTATTCAACGTTGAGGAAAACATTGGTTTGAAGGGGAAGGGCATGCTACGCCCTTAACCTATTGCTTGTATTAGGATATGAGTAGCCGACTTGTGGCTTACCATATCATTTTATTATATCATTTATACTTTTTCATGCTTAATAGGTCGGCCTTGGTGATGGCCATAGCATATGAATAGTATATATAGGGGATTATAGGTAGTATTTCATTATCATTTGAGCATTTGAGTCTTATTATATGGTTTGGAGGTTGCCCCCTTGAAGTGGCGAAGCTATTCTAATTGCATATTGAGATCATTATTTTGAAATATTGTGTTATTTGGTGTTCTATTGTTGTTGTTAATCTGAATTATACAAGTAATTTCATTACAAAAGCACCTTTTTATAGAGCTCCCACAATTGTATATAGTGATAATGATGATGATGTATGACATATATGGATGGAGTGATGTCTGGGGGCTTTCCCCCCAGGGATTGTAATTTTGAAACTATGATATTTGACAATATATGTAATGGGATGATTGACATATTTGTGTTGTATTGATGTGTTATGGATATGTGATGCAACGATCATTATTTAATTGTGGATGTACAATTTACATTGTGTAGATGATTATATTGTCAAATGGATAATCACGTTGATTAGGACATAGGAAATTTGTGAAAGTTGGCTTGTATGAATAAATATGTGATAAATAGGAATAGATGGATGTATGGAATGAAAAATGTGATTGATATGATGATAAAAATATATGTAATAACTTGAAATCATGATGAAGAATGGGAGGGAAGAAGAGATATTCACCCCAATGTATGTGTTAGAAGATGATGTTCATTTATATAAGACCCCTAAGCAATTAAGAATGAACAATAGGACAAGTGTGCATCATTGGGTAGTAAGGTGAGAAAATTCACCTACAATAGATGCATAGGGCAGTGTGGAGCGGTGTAAGCATATGACGTGGAAGAATCATGAGTGTATGAGACAGACTAAATATCAAATGAGATGGTGCTAATGATGGGAGATGTAGTCGTGGGAAGCACAAATTCCTATGGATTTCAAAGCCGATGTGAAGCTAGAGCAATGTGCAGAAGATGAGATGGTGCAATAGTGGATGAAGGAGGTGGAGGTCGTGCATGAATAATGAGATAAGTGAACAATAGTAACAACATGCTTGTGTAGAATCAGAGTGAAGACTTCTCATGAAAACGAGAGCCGAAGGAAATGAAACCCTTGTCTTTTAATTGTTACAATTTTCCATTAAGTGTGCATTAGACATTGTCATGATGACCATTGATTCGAGGATAATTACAATAAGGATGATTTCATTGGTAATATAAGCGATGCGGAGGAGGATTTTAATTATAAGGTAAGAAAATTAAACACTTATCAAGTAAAGAACATAACACATCATGAGACTTAACAACATCTAAGAAATGCAGTGGCTCATGAGAAGGAGATAGTGAAGATTTAAGTGGAGAGAAATGCAACGATAGAGATGGAACATGCTTACAAAGTGGAGGAGATAGAGACCTTAGAGGACGTTGGACAGATGGAAGAGGAGAAGAAGTGGAAGATGCTACTGTAGAATAAGTTGAAGGAAGATGTATAACATGTGTAACAATTAAGTCTCGTTATAGATCAATCACCTTACAACATAATATAGTAAATTATTCACATGTTTCATATTGTAATCATTGTTTTAAATAAGGAAACAAACCATGAAAAACTATATATTGATTTTCTAGATCAATAGGATGCAATAATAGCTGATGAATGTAAGCATTGAAGCATAAAATGTAGTCCTGGATAAGTTATGTCTTTCCTTGATGCAAGCTAGGTAGATGATCATGTGTGACTCTAGGACCATTGTTTAACATAAAGAGTCTAAGAAAAGCATCTTCTATTTCACAATATGTACTAATAGACCTAAAAGGAAAATAAGTGTACCATTGAAGAACTTCATCAACTAGACTATGATGGAAAGCTTTTAGCAATAATCAATCAATCGAATAAGAAGCCATAACTAGAAGGTAATGCTTAAGATGTAGAAATGGATTTCCCACGCCGTCTAAGAATGAAAATATACGCATGATGAAATCCTTAGGAGATGTTGAATTATGAATTTTCTTTGGAATGCGATTTCCATGAAGAGAGATTTTATTGATAGAATAATAATAATATTTTCTTTCAAGAGTGTGAGATTGAACTCAAGATTACAATTGACCAACAACATGCATGTGTGATAAGATGTCATGTGAAGGAATAACATAAGATGTAAGAGGCACATTGAGTGGTTGCATCTTTCCATTATGAGGTTTCATAGGAATGTGGGAAGAATAAGAATAAGATGAAGATGCTATGGGCATAATAGATGTAGATGTAGAAGAAATGAGAGGAAGAATACAAGGTGAAGATGCAAAATTAACATCATTGAGATATGAAGGAGAGGAACATGAAATATTAGTACACATAGTAGTATTAGAATTAGAAGAAAAAAAAATAGGTGAGCTAGTAGGAATGGAAGAAACATCAAGAATTCCATTAGAAGTAACCTCAGAAGAAGATGAAAGGGGAGTGGAAAATTCACATCCAGTAGTCATAAGAGAAGTAGAATCATTACTAACATGTTCATGCTCACAATCATCATTAGTATCAGATAAATTTTCATATGAATGTATTTCATCAAATGAATAATCAACAAAAAATGAAGTATGAGAAGAAATATCATAAGATATATCTTTCCAATCATTAGAAAAGTTTTAAAAAATGCAAGGAGTATGAGATGCAACTTTACAATCATCCTAACTAGTATGAGAAATAAAATCATGCACATGTAAATTTTCATCATGATTTTTATCTATAGTATCACAATCAAGACCAAACATATAATCAATAATAGTATCATCTAGATTTTCAAAAGAAATAGAAGAAGGTGGAGTGGTCCAAGTGCCATTGCAGTAACAAGGATTAAATCCAAAAAAGCATCGTTTGTTAGGAACAATGCTAATAGTAGAGTGTTTCAAATGAATAAGAAGTATGTGTTCATTAGCATAAAGAAACAATTGAACATTATAATAAAATTTAACATTGCGATAAAGGTCAAACAATTCATCCTCAACAACATCATCAAGGATAGGATTAACACTCTCATGAGGCATATATTTCCTATGAGAATAAGATCTACATTTAGCCATTTAGGTTTAGTGGATCCTAGGGAACATATTATAAGATGCAGGTTCACAAAAAAGATTTAATAAAATCTGAATATTTTAATAATTTATCTAATTTCAGGAATTACTACAGTGATCTACAATAATATATAAATGATTTATCACTTTTATAAATGAAAATATGTAAGAAAATGCAAGAGATAAGTCATTGATTTGATTTTTAATTATCTAGAAGTGTATCCAAACTAGACGAACTTTTAAAAAGGTTAGGAAAAATGTTGGAACTGCTCGATATGAATTATGGAATATGAAAAATTTCCTAGACATGGGAGCCTTTGGAACCTAAGACCTCTATGGGGTGCTAGATTATGTAATTAACATCGAAACCTAATTTATTTAGTGTTGCTGAAGATTGTTTGTATGTCACACTTGGATCACCGAGGTACATGTAAAGTTACAACATAAATAATCTCCTCCAAAACCCCCAAAATACATCAAATAATAAAAATGAAAGATGTAAAATGGGGATTTGGACTGTCCTCGACTGTCACCAAATTGAACTTATGACTGAGCATTGCACTACATCTCATACTCCATGTAGTCGTATGTGATTTTGTGTGCAATAGTTCTCCTAAGTTTCCCTCGCACTGGCGATGCCAAGATAATGAGTGGTAGCTAGATATAATGTAAATGTATGGATGGAAAAATAAAATTTATCTTCCTATGCAATGTGTATGTAGAATAATAATCCCAAAATGTAGTCCCCTTGAGTATGTAGATAGATATCCCTTGGTAAAAGTTCCTGCTATTACAATAGTATGTATGTTGTGTTTATATAGGTACCTCTTTCTTGAATTTTAACACTAATGAAACAATATTCCAACTAGGAATAAGAAAACCAAAAAGACCGACGAAAAAAGTAAAAAATGTGAAGAAAAACAAAGAGGATAAGATCACCCATGTTGGACAGAAGCACCAAGGTGCTAGTATCCAGTCCTGGGTGCTAAGCTCCTGAGACAACTGACAACAAATGTGAGAATACTAATGGACAAGGATCCTTGTGACCTTACCAAAACTAGGTGTAGAAGAGAAAGATGTTATAAATAAAAATTATAGAAACAATCAAAGAAGGTGGATGGACTAGGAAATGTGTCACTCGTGAACAATTTTATTAATCAAAATCTATACATAAAAAAACGTACTTGGCGGGATAGTATAATTATAGTATGTACATGATTTTTTGCCCACAGAGACTAAGAAAGGTAAGTGGACCATGGGGGTGATGCATATATATAGTAGTGTGTTTTGTTTTCGGATGTAAGCGGCTCCTTATTATGTATTAAGGATAGAATTCCAAAAGAAGAGTGAAAAATTAGTATACGAGAAATCAAAGTAACATGTGTATAAGTAAGTAGAAGTGTGAAAGTATGTAAAAGGAAAGTGTGTACCTTATGTGTAATAGTGTAAGAGATAGAGAATTATCTTGATTTTATTAGAGATGCTTCTAAATTTATTGCAAAAAGGTGAGGTTTTTGGGAGATCTCACGTCGAGAGTGAGTTTTTTGGTCGATCTCACACCATGTTTGAGTATTTTGGGTGATCTCACATGAAATTTGAGTTTTTTTGGGGTATCTCAAGCCAATAGAAGAGTTTAGGGGAGAGAGGTATAGTTTTTTATCTCCTTCCATGATGCTTCCTGAATAAGCACCACTATAGCTGGTACATTCTGATTTGTTTTGATTAGTCATGATTGTTCTGATTGATAAAGTGAAATTTGTAACTGGAGGAAAGTTTCTGCTACTGGATAACTATGATGTAAACTACTATAGATTGTTTTGATCCTAGAAATTGATAGTTTCTACCCCCAAGACATTAGCACCTAGGGTGGACACAAGTGCTACGCACTATTGTCTACTACTATGCGCTAGTTTCCGCTCTATGGGTGAGGTCTGAGTATGATTCTAGACCATTGTGTGATTATATGCTCATGTTGATTATGTACTATGCTGATATTTACTATATATCTGAGCTATTATATGGGTGATTTTCTCACCCAAAAGATGCCCACTTGTTTTGGATACATGCAACGATTAAAGGAGAATGCGGTAAAAATTAGAGTACCATTCTTGGGTATGCATATGTGAATGAAGATACCTATAGTGGGTAGGAGATGTGCATGGTGAAAAACAAGGCTCACAAAAACATAAATCTAGTACAAGTATTAGTGTAAGAAAAAATTACATGTAATAGAAGTCAATATATCAAACAACTAAGAAGGCAAGATAGACCACAAAAGTGGGTTTAAATCATGAGAAATCAATCCCAATGTCACAAGAAAATTAGAGATGAAACGACTAAAAGTATACGATGATCAAACAAGAAATAGAAAAAAGTCTAAAAACAATAGAAAATAATAGTAAGAAATTAGTAAGAAAAAGGTGGCAGATAACCATGGTTATATTATTCCTAGAAGGAAAATTCTACACATGAATCACCCATTAGCATGTTCGAAAGATAAATAGTATGTCAAAGAGTATATAATTATGTAAAAAGTATGTCCTAATAAGTAGTAAATGATGAATCAATAAAACTTGTAGTGTGTGAGAGTATTAAAGGTAGATGCCCCTAGGATCCTTAGCGGGAATAGCAAAGGGATTCAGTTTCGAGAAACATGCATAATGTAAGGAGTTGTACAAAATATACATTCAATTCCTGAGACCAAGTAAATGTGGATGTGTATTTGATCCATAGGGATCCAAAAAAAACACCACTTCATCAGTTCCATCAGCACCAAGAAGGAGAATTGAAGAAAGTGCAGAAAAATGAGGAAAAGGAGGTTCTGTTAGCTTTTAACAGAACCATCACTCTGTGTAGAGTGGTGGTTGTATAATAACCACCCAACTTGGGTGGTGGTTCCGTAATTTCCACCCAGATAAGGTGGTGGTCGTGAAACCTCCGATCTATAAAGGGAGGCGGTCCAGACACTTTTGACAGAAAAAATAAAATTAGGAACGAACAGTTCTAGAATTCAAAGAGATTTTTGTGTCTCCTCCCTTCCATGCCCTTTCACATCCTCCAGTACACGAATGGAAAGGAAGGTCTTTAAATTCATGGTAGGAGAAAGAAAATGGGCATTCGAAGATCTAAAGAGATCAAAGAGAAAATTTATAAGTTTAACGAGAGAAAGTGAGTAAGATCTTCAATGCTGGAGTGGAATTATAGGAGAAAGGTGTAGAAACAGAGAGAACAAGCATAAGAAGGGAAATTTTTAATATTTTTTCTATAGTTTCTACTTCGTGTAGACTGTAATTGTCTATAATTGACCAATAAAAGTGGGAAAGAGTGTTTTTCCCTTCCAGATTGGTTTTCCTCCATTGGATGTTTCTAGGATAAAATTGTTGGCATTTGGAGTTTGAATTATTTCATATTCTTTGCAATTTCATTTCTATAACACTAGATAACCAGTCACTAAAGCTCTAATATTCAAGCAATCTGTCATTTTCCAAAGCATAAATTAGAACATAATTGTGTCATTTTGTAGAGTTCTAAAGTAGAAGTTTACAGATCATGTTATTATCAGTTCCAAGTTTATATATCTAGAACTGTGGTATTCAATTCTTTCTTGTGATTTGTATGATAGTGAAACGTTCCAAAGGAGAATAAGTTTTATCTTGTGAGACAAATATTTCTATGAAGAAGTGCAAACATAGAGTTCGAGCTTAAATGGTGGAAGAGAACTTGATCTGTAGAGTCGAGATGCTAGAGACCATGAAGGGTAGATTACATAGAAAACAAGAAGAGATTTCAGATCTACAAAAGATGGATTCAGTTAAGAAATATTCCATGGACTCAGTGGTTTGAGCATTGGACTAAAAATTATATATCTGAAAGATCCATGAAGAGGAAGAATGGGAATAGCGTGAAGAAGAGACACCAATTGTAAGTGAGAAGGTAAAATTTTCTCATACACCTTTTAAAGTTGGAACGAAATTGGAAATAAAGAAATTTTAAGGATAAGTAGATGCAAAATTTCCTGATAAGTGGCTAAAATAGTTGCAAGTCTATTTTAATGTTACTGAGGCACAAAGGATCACCTTTTCACATCTCAAAATTAAAGGTCATGCTCTGGTTTGGTGGGAAACCCATCTAGCCACTTGTGAAAAGAAGAAACGTCCTATTGTCGATACTTGGAAGGGTTTTAAAGAATTGATTAGAGATAACTTCTATCAAATCATCCATAAGACTGGCATGATGATTAAGTGGCAGTACTTTAGATAGGGTAGGAGTCAAAGCATGCAAGAGTACACTATGAAATTTCTGAGAGAATCCATGTTGCTTAATATGGACTTGGAGGATGAGGATATTTTTACCAAGTATTTGGGAGGAGTTCACACTCACCTTCAGAGGAAGGTAATCTCCACGAAGCCCAAGGATCTCAATGAAGCTTGTATACAAGCATACTACATTGATGATGAGAAGAATCAAGGAGATATAGAGCTAAAGGGAGACTAGTCAACGGATCAACAAGAAAAAGAACAAGGGAAGATAACTAGAATAGGTAAATAGAAAAGTAAACATGCAGCTAATATTTTACATACATGTAAAGATCCTAATAATTTCTATAAGAATTGTGATATAAATGGACATAATGATTCCACATGTTGGAATTTACATTCAGAATTACACGCAAAAGTCTGAACCAAGGATTCCAAGAAATTCATGGCTGTTGTGAAGATAGAAGGAGAGGTGGAAATTGAGAACGATTTAGATGTAGATGAAAGGATGGGATGCACAACCACTAACATGTAAAGGGGAGAAGAAGAAGAAGAAGAGATGAGTAAGCTTTTCAAAATTAGAATCCAAACTAAGAATACTAAGGTAAACACTTTGGTAGATTCTGGTTCTCAGTCAAATCTAGTTTATGATGCACGTGTAGAACAACTTGGCCTAGAGACTCACACACATCCACATCCATACCCATTGGGATGGGTTAAGAGGGGTGTAGAAATACAAGTTTACTTTTCTATACCCATAGATGTATTAGATATTGATCTCATTACACTTGATGCATTTGAGATTATCTTTAGAAGTCCTTACTTATATGCAAGGGATGGTGTGTAAAAAAAGAGGGAGAACCAATATAGATGGGTCAAGGATGGATTTATTTTCAACATCTGGGAATACTAGAGAAAATCAAAGAAGGCCATGGTAAGTGCCACCCAAGCACCTAGACTTATTCAGGAAAATCATCTATTTTGTTTACTTTCATTAGAAGAAAAGAAAAATGGATATGAGACATGGATATTTATGAAAAAAGGATGGAGAATTTGGATAACACTTGTCAGTTTTTGCAGAAGAATATACCACATGAGCTACTCATTTAAGAAGAAAAACAAAATTTCGCTATGTAGTCACCGTATCTGCTTATGGATTCATTGAACCTTACTATGGGGAAGCAAGGAGAAGAGTAGATACAAGGAATTGTGGTGACTATAGCAAAAACGTACATGGAGAGTATTCAACCAATCCATATCAAGAGAAAAAGAAAAGAAAGAAGGACTAAAACACTATAGTATGGGACCTTTGCCATACTTGCGCAGGTTGGAAAAGAAACCTTCAGGCGATACTTCATGCATATGCATGTGATAGCAAGTTATAAGAGCTCACACCTACTAAAGTCATCTATGCATGAAAAATAAGGAAAGACATGGAAGATTCCTTCCAAAGAGGATTGTACTCAAGGAAACCTAGAGGAGGATGTAGCATTGGAGCAGTTAACTAGAGATCCACAGGAGCCTTAGCTTATTGGATGAGAGAAGACATCAAGGCAGACCCAACAGTACTTGAAGGAGTAAGAGAGGGATTTGATTCCTCTACCACTCCACCACTAAGGTTTTGTGGGACAAAAATTCTCCTAAGCAGGGGAGGTATGATCTATAGGGATCAAGAAAAACACACCACTTCATAAGTTCCATTATCACCAAGAAGGAGAATTGAAAAAAGTGAAGAAAAATGAGGAAAATGAGGTTTTGTCAACTTTTAACAGAACCATCGCTCTCCGTAGAGAGATGGTTACCAAACTTCCACCCAACCTAGGTGGAGGTCTTGTAACCACTACCCAGATAGGGTGGCAGTCCTGAAACCACTTATCTGCACAGGGTGGTAGTCCTGACACTTTTGATGGAAAAATTTTAATCAAGAATGAACAGTTCTAGAATTTGAAGAGATGGCTATCTCTTTACTTCCATGCCCTTTCACATCCTCCAGTGCATGGGAGGACTTACGAAGGCCTATGAATTAATGGTAGGAGAAAGAGAATGGGCATTCAAAGATCCAAAGAGATCAAAAATAAAATTTATAAGTTTAATGAGAGTAATTGAGAAAGATCTTTAGTGTTGGAGTGGAATTGTAGGAGCGAGGTGTAGAAACAAAGCAAGCAAACATAAGAAGGGAGAGGTTTACATTTTGTCTCCATTTTCTACTTATTGTAGTTTGTAATTTTCTATAATTGACCAATAAAAGTGGGAATAAATAACATTTTATCCTTCTTGACTGTTTTTTCTCCATTGGAGGTTTCCAAGATAATATTTTTGGTGTTTGAAGTTTTAATTCTTTCCTTTTCTTTGTAATTTCCTTTCTATAACACTAGGTAATAAGTCACTAAATCTCAAATCTTCAATCAATCTTTCATTTTGCATAGTTGAAAGTAGAAAAACATAATTGTGTGATTTTGTAGAGGTCTAAAGTAGAAGTTTACAGATAAGTATATGATATAGATAATGACATGTTGAGTATCCATATAGTATAGTAAGCAAAGCGCAGGATGTAAGTAGTATAAGATGGAGAGAGTAAATGAAACCAAGCTATGCAAATGATGTTTGAGTTTAATGGTGTGATATGTAAGGTGTGATGATGATAGGAGCAACATTTCCCTCCAATGGATGTGCATGAGATGAGGTTCATTTATAAATGATCCCTCAACTGTCAAGAAAAAACCATAAAATAAGAGTGTGTCATCAGGAAATGAGTGTAGTGTGTGAGAGTAGATTATAGAAAATATGCATCATGAAGAAATGAGTGTGAAGCATAGATAATGTGAGGTTCAAATATTAAGTGTTCCCTCAACAGTCAAGTGTGGGCTATAGTATAATAGTGCGTCATCAGGTAATGATGGTACAATGTTTGTACCAAAGGTGTATGAGTGTTGTTAAATATTAGACATGAAGCATAGAGCATGAAGTGTAGTGGTAGACACTAGAGATAATCGATAGTGATAAATGAGGGGGGAAGTGAAATGCCCCCAAGTGTGTCATTGGTGGAGATCTATGTGATGATGCCAAATAGATATTGTTATGGTAATGAGATTTGAAATATACCATAAGAAAGAATATTTTCATCACAATGAGAAGTAGAAGTAAGATTAGGATCATGGTTTTATTTTGGGTCTACAGGAGGAAGTTTAAATAGTTTATCTATGAAAGGGTGAAATGGATGGACTTTCTTGGTTCACAGTTTCTTCTTTAGAATTGGTAACATTGTATAGGACTTGATAGGAGGAGGGGATGAAGGATGGATTTTTCAAGGAGGTTTCTTATTTCGATTGGGTAACGATGTAGAGGACATGGTAAAAGGAGAGGATGGAGGATGTGTTTTGAGAGGTGGTGTGACATTGGATTGGATAAGTGACTCTTTACTAACTGAAGAAGGAACATGAGTGGTTATGGCATGGTGTTCGCTAGACAAGGAGGGATAAATTTTGGGATCCCCTCGGGATTTAGCAATTAGAGATGATCTTGTAGTAGAATTTTGTGCAACAAATGAAATAAAACCTTGATACTCAAGGTGTGTAATTATTCATTTTAAATCATAGTAATCATTGTCATGATGTCTATTAATTCTATTATAACTACAAAATAAGAGACCTATATATTTGGCTAGACAATAAAGAGGGTATTAATGAGTAGTTGAAAATTTTATCAACTAATCATTGAGGAGATCATGAAGAATATAATTTTTCTTAGCATTTAGATAAAATGTTAGAGGTGGTGGTAGTGGTAAGACTTAGAGTTCACTTATATGAGAACATGTAGTAGTGATTTAACAAATATAGAATTTCTAAAATCCTAATTGTAGAGTCACGTATGATAAATAAAATCTAAGAAACAACTTGAATATATAAAACACAAACAATAAGAAAATAAAATAAGAAACCCTAAGTGCAAGAAAGAGAGAGATAAGTACTTAGTTTATTTATGACTAATACTGTGACTATATAGATTGAAGAAAATGATAAATAGGAAGGACAAATTGTTGCAATTTCCTATGTAAAATTTTGGACCTATTGGATAAAGCCAGACCAAGGTGCATGCACTAGAGCGAGGGTGCCTACATACCAGAGACCTATGTTGCATGCATGTGACTGCACAGGAGCTTCAAATTGAAATTTTCTGGATTTGCAAATTGGTCACTGATAGTCACTTTTGGTCACCTATAACCAACAAAGAAAATATGACCTAAAAAATCCTCAAATTACATCAAATCCCAAAAAAAAAAAATGTAATATGGGGATTCAGATTGACCCCGATGGTCACTCAACTGACTTAAATTACAACATATTGCTGCACTACATCTTAGACTCCATTTTTTTCTTGAGTTTGTGTGATAGAATCATGTCATAGGAAGCCCTTATGAAAGATGCACGTGATAATGTGCCATAAATAGATGTACCAATGTAAATAGATGTGTGGATAGAATTATGAACTACTACTCCTATGCGTGTACACAAAAAATGTAGTCCCTTTTCTCTTGAATAAAATCTAAATGGATGAATTTGATGCTCTTAGATTCCTTTGGATGTAACCTTAGGTGATGATAATAGATGCTTAGAGATTGGCCTTTTATTTTGGTCACATACCTTTATATTTATACGATTCCATTATTTGAATTTTGTAACTAACAACTAGAAGGACAACCCATAATAAAATAAGATTCTTGTTTTGGTTGTCTTTTGACTTGGCTTCATTATTTGTACGAGGTTTCTTTGGTTCCCTCAAAACCAAATACTTTTTACCTTATATAAAAAAATATAATAATATAAAAAGATGCCCTAAAGATGAAAGATGCCCAAAAATTACAAGTAAGATATAAAGAGGTCGATGCGCTTAGAGGGGACGATGATGCCTAGGAGTTGGAGTCTTGGATGGATGATGCCATCTAGAGTCATGAAAGATAAAACAATAAAGTTCAGATAAGGTTGTAGGGTGTGTAAGACCAAATAGAAATCAAGTGATATAAAGATGCCAAATATAGTTGTTAATTACTATTTTTATCACTTAGGAATCATATGAATACAAGTATGTCTTTACGACCTATAAATGTACCCAAGTGTGTGAATTTTTGTCTAAATGTTTCCCCACTTTATGTTGTTGAGTGAATACTTGATAAGATAATGTAGATAAGAGATGTGTACTTGATAACCATGTAGAATGTGATGTTGATAGCATGCTGAAGAGACAATTGAAAGCGTCAAGTGATAAAAATTAAGCATGAAAACTATGAAAGAGGAAGTGACCCTAGTGGTGAAGCATATGTTTTATACCATGATGTTGTTGTATCTTGATGTTGTGATACTTCTTGTTTCCTATTAAGGATATACCTTCAAAAGAACATAAAATAAGTATTCAAATAAGTGTATATAATTTTTTTTCATAAGAATGTAAAAAATGTGTAAAAAGGAAATTTTGCACCTGATCCATGAAGAGTAACAATGATAGAAAATGTTATCAACTATTATAGAAGAGTGATTTTTTTGTGAGATATCACACCAAGAGATATTTTTTTGCGTGATCTCACGTCACGACATAAGAGTGTTAGGGATGTATGTCTAGTGTTACTCTCCTTCCATGGCTGTTTCCCGAATAAGCACCACTACAGACAGTACATCTCATGTTTAATTATGTGTTAGTGCATGTTTCTTCTGTGTTAACAAAAGATAGTAGGAAATTGCATAAATTCTGTATTATGTGGCCAACACTTGATCCAATGAAACTTCTCAATGAACTACTATGAACTATGTTGATATGAAAAATTAACTTTAATTTCCCTTGGACATAGGAGCCCAGGAAAGGTTAGGAGCCTCTAGGTGATAGTGTATGTATTTGGGCACTAGTTTCTGTGTTGAAAAGATGACCCAAGTTAGATTTTGGGTTGTTTTGGTAATGTACACTATTTTGCTCTGATAATGTGCATACATTTATTGAATCTCTAAGCTATTATATGATGTGAGTGATTTACCCAATGTAGCCCCCTCATTTGGGGTGCATGCGGCATCGTTAGGAGAATGCAACACAAAGAGAGGATCTAGCACTAATCTAAAATTGATACCTTACAAGGAAGAGGTAATGTGAATGGTAGAAACCAAGGAACATGAAAAAAGAGAGGATAGAAACATGCGTTAATAGAAAAAGTGAAAAGGATTCTATAGAAGATAATGGAAACAAGAAATAGTGAAGAAAAATTAGACTGCGAAAATTGGGTTTCAAACATGGGACATCGCTCACAATGTCACAGGACAATAAGGGATGAAGCGGGAAAAAACATACAAGCAATGATCAAACAAGATAGAGGAAGAATCCCACAAACAATGGAAAATAATGGGAAGTTAATGTAATAGACCACCATGGTGACATATAGTTTCTGCAAATAAAAAATATGTACATGACGTACCCATTAACATGTTAACAAAATAAAGAATTTGTCAAATCATGTCTGTAGTAATGTGCTAGTAAGAATATGAAGTAGTAGAAAATGAAACTATAACACATGTAGTGTGTGTGAAAGTAGATGCCCCTAGGAACCTCAGTGGGACTGGTAAGAGGTACAATGCCAAGCATCATTACTACATGTATAGATTTGTAGGAATCTATATTCACAAATAAATACCAAATGAATGGAAATGTGTATATGTAGAAATATAATGATGTACTAATCATCTATCTAACATATGTGATTTAATAAAATATGAATTTATTTTATTAAAATCTGAAAGCAATGTTTTCTATAAATGACATACAATGAAATATATATGTTAGGAAATTTATCCAATCTTAAGTAGTTAATTTTTCATATCTTGAAGTGTTGTTGGGTTAAATAATGTGATGAAACAGAAAGACAAACCATCACAAGAAATCCCAGAAAAATGCAGAGGAGGTGGAAATTCTTAGACTTGGGTTCCAAGGTAAGAACATGGGTTCCTGCAGGCGCCTAAGACATATTTAGGGATTCTAGAGTCTAGAGAAATGGTCGAAACCTAGTTATGATATCTTCACTAGGGTTTCAAACTTATTCACCTTTAGTCACCTGTATGTCACACTTGGATCACTGAGGTACCTATAAACCTGCACACAAATATCCTCCTACAAAACCCTCAATAAGACATCAAATCCTAAAAACAAAAGCTGTAAAATGAGGGGTAGGACTATCGTCATTTGTCAACTATCAAAATTATGACTGAGCGCTACACTACATCTTAGAACCAATGTAGTTCTATGTTCTTGTGTGTGTAATAGCTATCCTAGGTTTCCTTTACGCCAACGACGCCAAGATAACGAGTGATAGGTAGATGAAAATGCAAATGTGTGGATGGAATAGAATGAAATCCCCTTCATATGTAGTGTGTATGTAGAATAATGAACTCTAGATGTAGTCCCTTTGATATACAGATAGATAGCCCTTGATAGAAACTACCCTCCCTTATTATGGTATGTACATGTTTTGTTTATATACAGATCTATTCCTTGAATTTTAACACTAATGACTTGACATGCCGATTAGTACCTTGGGATATTAGTGGGAAAAAAAAAAATACCAACCTCAAATGTCAAAATAATATCAAACATAAAAAGGGCATGGGTTCCCAAGATGGATTGGAGTGTTTGGGAACTAGTGTCCAGTCCTAGGTGCTGGTGTCAAGAGAAAAATGACAAAAAATGAGTGGAGAATAATTGACAAAGATCCTTGTGATCTGACCAAAATTGGGTGTATGAGCGATAAGTGTGAAAGAAAAAAGAAATATAAACAAATGAGACAAGTGGATGGACTAGGGAATGGGTCGCTAGTGAATAATTTTCTTACACACTATTTATATATAAAATAACATACTTGGCGGTATAGTAGATAGTAGTAAGTACCTGATTTTTTGTTTGAATTCCCACCCTCCTTTATGCTATTTGAATGAAATTCAAGTAGTGTAAAGGAAGTAAGGAAAATACCATCGAGAAATCAAGATAATCCAATGTTGCAAAATTAAACACAGAATAAGAACATATAGCAAGGTGAACCATGGATTAGTGTGTCAATCCATGTGGTGTAACGAGAGATGAGGGACCATTATGAGGATCACTAAGAGCGATTAATGATTTCAATGTTCAGTGGTTAGAAATTTAGATTTCGTCGCTGATGGATATCTATTGGGGCAGGGAGTGATCAATTCCAAACCCATTTTCGTATGTATGAAAAACTGAGGATTTGGGAATCCTGCTGCTAGAGGAAGAGTGTAGGGAGAGAGGTTTAGTTTTAATATACAACTATAACTACATAAAAAAAAAGGTCTAGCCATTGGAGATAGACAAAGAATGGATTTTGTTCATCTGGATCCACTTTTCCTTATTTTAATCAAATGTGAAGAACCCATTTAGGAGAATTATAGGAAATGAAAGGACGTCTCATTTCCACCACTCTAGGGATGTCACCACAATGTATCTGAGATGGCTTCCATGTTAGGTCATCTGGAAGTGGTAGATAATGTAGAAGAACTTCCTATGTTAGGTCATTTAGGAAAGTGGTGATGTAACTCCCAAGTTAGGTCATCGGTTAGGATAAATACATTGTGTTATGTCAATTGATTGATTTGATTTTCAATAATAGAAGGTTTGTGTTGTTGAGATTTGAATGTGCATTATTGATTTATTGATTTATTACTCATGAATATATTTTACGTTTGTTTCCCCCATATTGTAGGTCATTAAGGGAAATCACTAGAAAGTGGTGTGAAATGTCGCGTAAGGTACGATAATTTTTTTGATAATGAGAGATTTAAAAATTTAAAATGATCATGTAATGGTTTGAGGGGGATTATAGGATTTCCTAATTGTATGCCTACCCTTTCGGAGAAAGGGAGAGTGATGATGAGAACGAACACTGAGCCAAAAGTATTCACGTAATCATGTAATAGTGAATGAGACAAATAAATGATAGATTTCAAAAATGTATACATATATTGAGTTGAAACTATGTTGATGAGGAATATAACATTTTTGAATGTGCACAATATGATAGTAGGAATAATTTTGAAGAAAACTACGCAAACAAGACAATAATCAGAGTACAAGTGCTTAAGATATGATTGAAACTATGCGATGTGTATTGGCCCACTTATATAGAGATCTATATAGATTTATGTAGGAGGAGCATGGGGGTTGGATTGGAGATACCACATTGCTACATGTATGGGCCTATGAGAATATTGTGATATTGAGGATGGTTTGTGGATCAAGTGCAAAATGGGTGAGGCTAGATATGTTTCCTAGGAGATGGGTAGGTATTTAGAGTAAGGGGAGGGAAAATGATTCCTACAGGGAAATGTTAGATTGTATGGGGCCAGAGACTATGATATGGAGGCCATACTAAGACTACATAGGGTCTCCAGAGGATGGAGTAGAGCTACGATGTATTTGGTAGACTATGTGGCTAGAGAATAGGTTTCCAAGGGTGAACGAGCTATTCCAGGCAGAGCATATGTCACGGAAGTTTGGTATGGCCCAAGATGTGCCCCTAGAGCCATATATATGGGTGAGAGTGATGTGCTAAAATTAGCAAGAACTTAAAAAGGTCATAACTTGTGATCTGGGTGTCTATTTGAGTTTGGTTTTTTTAAACCACCTATTTCGATGAGATGAACACACCGGTCCACTTGCCCTACTGGTTAGAGCATGCCTCGGCACATTTTCGGGCCAAAAATCCACCATCTGAAAGCTGAAAATTAGGATCTAAGTTGTAGTTCAGTTTTTTCCTATTTTAGAGCATTAGTTAATTTTAGTCTATTGAATTCAAATTAGGTTAAAATTTTTGCAATTCCTCTAATTTAGGCTTGTAGAAGATGAATGTAAAATTCTGTGCCCATACGAATAAGCATGCAAACTTATTAAGAATATTAAATTCTAGTAAACTACTAAAAATAGTAAATTTTGCTAGCTAGAGTAGATTTAGTCAAATTTAGTTAGAGTTTGTGGGGGAACTCGAGTTGGGAAGTGTGTTCCCATTTATGAAACATTGTAATCCATGATCGAATAACGAATAAAGAGATCTCTTTTTCTTTTACGTTCAAATTATTTGTAGTATATTTAGTGTGTTCAAAATTTGGCTACATTAGAGAGCGATGAGAGCACTTAGGAGGGATGGATCTTGACCAAGACCCACAAGATCAAAATTAGTACCTCTTGGGCTAAACAAGGTAGATACATCGATAGATTTGATAGATGTGGATGATGCAATGTGTATAGAGGCATACCTTACATGGTGAGTGTCACATAAATGGTTAGTTTTATTTCTAGATTTTATGGATGTAGTGGGAGCACAACTGGGGGGATGAGTAGAGGGGCAAGAAAATACCCTGGATAGCATAGTGGAAGTGATAACAGAGATTGAGTATTTGTATAGTGATGTTTGTGTTTGGCTATGTGGTTTTTTAATCGTCATTGTTGTTTAATGCATTTATTTATGGATGCAGAAGATATGTATTGCTTATTGATTGTGGACACATCTATCTGCATATTGACACATAATGTGATCACCGATGTACTCATATGTTGTGGTATGCTAGAGCATGTGAATGGTATTATAGGTGAGCATACATACACACTTATTTGATATAGTGAGGATAGTGAAGGCTACATGTACCATGTTATTGAGAGATAGGGATGAGGCAAAATATGTATTTATGAGGTTTATGGAGCTATAGGGTCATTTTTTGAAGTAATCGACTAGGGTTACATTATTGTGTTAGTTGGTAGAGAGAAATAGGGGCCACGATCAATGACGCAAATTGAGTAGTGAAGCATCTAGTTCTAGAGCTCCCACATTTGCAGAGAGTGATAATGATGATGAGATATGATACATATTGATGTAGCGATGTATGGGGGGGTTTCACCCCAGCGTTGACATTTTTGTAACTGTTATTTTGAATGATATATATATATATATATATATATATATATATATATATATATATATATATATATATATATATATATATATATACATATGGACTATTCATTTATGTTTGTTGTACTTGATGTTTATTGATATGGGATGTGATGATTGGTATGTGTATGATGTGTTGATTATTGTTGTTATATTTTATGTGTGACGTGTGGATCATTGTTCGTATTTGGTGATTTGATTTGCATTACGTAGTTTTTGATGTTGACTAATGGATAATGATGATTAATATTATCATGATGTATGTTATAAAAGATAGTGTATATAGTGTAATTGTGCCATGTGATATAGAAATGATGAAAAAGTGTATTGTATGTAGGAATCGAGTTATGATGAATGGTAAAGTATAAAATGAAACAATTATGTGAATGAGATGGTCGTAAGAGTGTAATTAAGGATGTCTTTGTATGATGAAGAGGGGGAAGGAGAATAGGGATGCCCCCCAGTGTGTAGATTATAAGGTTGATTTATATAAGGCCCCTCAACAATAAGGAATGAACCATAAAGAAAGAGTGCCTCATAAATAAGTGATATGATAACATATGCTAGATAAATATATTGATATAATCTGTAATACTGAGATACGATGAGGATATTATTGTAACATATCCCTCAACATTCATGTAAGAATCATAAGAACATGAGTGCGTCATCGGGGGGTAAGGTGAGGAAAATCACCTACCAAAGACCAATTTGTCACAGAGCAGTGGAAGCATGTGAAATGGAAGAAGCATGAATGTATGAACCAAAATGAATGCCTAATGAAATAGTGCCAATGACAGGAGATGCAGTGGTGGGAAGTGCAGGAGCTGATGGCTTAGGAAGCCAATGTGTAAAAATAACATTGTGTGGAAGATGAGATGGTCCAGAAGTGGATGAATGATATGGAGAGTTTGTATGAATAATGCCTGTGGCGGTGGATGAATAATGAAATTAGATCTAGATGAAGGAGATAAGTCATCTAGAGGAACACCATGATTACATGTAACTGGAGACATAGAAAACTCATGAGAGAGAGCACCAAAGGAAATGAAATCCTTATCTTCTAATTTCTATAATCTATCTTGAAGGGTGCAACAATTATTGTCGCGATGGCCATTGATCCGATAACAATTTCAATAATATCGATCACATTGGCATTGCAAGTGATGAGATGGAAATTGATGATTAGAAGGAAAATGAGTCAATATATTACTAAGCATGAAACAAAACACATCATGAGGTCTAGCGTGATGATAAAAGTGTATTGGATCTCATGAAGGATATGCAAAAGTCTTAGGTAGAGCCTTACATGGTTGAGGAGATAAAGGATTTTGATGTAATGGAGAAGACTAAACTTGCTTGTGAGGTGGAGGAGATGTAGACCATGGAGGATGGTCAACAGATGTGAGAAAAGAAGAACTAGATGACGTAATAGTACCAGTGATAGGATGAGAATCTATAACATGTGTAATAATTGATTAACTAAAGTATGAATTTATAAAGTTAATATAGGAAGTACAACATCGTAATAACTAGAATAAAATGGAGTATCAATACTAAATAATTTATTTGATATTTTAAATGAAATGAAAAAAATTGAATAAGAGGGAAAAGGTACAAAGATGAATAGAACTTACCTCATAGTGATATGGAGTTGGAAAAGATGATGAACAGGAAAAATAGAGCATCGCAACACACCTCATAAAATTGTAGAAGTGGTAGATCTGACTAGACTGGAGTGCTTAGGGGACGATTATGGTGCCTGTGGGTGCCTTGGTCTATAGTATGGGCACCTTGGTCTATAGAAAAACTCAGACTTGAGTCTGAGTTACATTCTACGTCTTCGCAATAACTTTCCTTTTATCATGTGGATGTCACACTAGCTTTGTTGATGATGTCATAAACCTATAATGGAGATTCACTTGTAAAACCCCACACAAACATCAAAAACCTAAAAAAATAAATATGTATATGAAGGGGTCAAACTATCCTTAGCGGCCGCAATGGCACACTTACATCTAAGTGGTGCACTACATTTGAAACACAATGTAGTTCTGTGTGATTTTTGTGTGTAATGATGTGCCTAGGGTTCCCTAGTGCCAATGACGTAGAGATAACGAGAAATAGCTAGATAGAATACAAAATGGTGGATGGAATATAATATACTTCCCTTTCCTATGTAGTGTGTGATGCAAATAGTGCTCAAATTTAGTCCCTTGCCTTGTGTAGATAGCTAGCCCATAGCAGAAATAGTTTGCCCATTATATAGTAAGTATGTTGTGTTTATATATGGATCTCTTGCTCAAATTTTGACACTATTGACCTGACATGATGAATTGTACCTGCTGGAATGAGAGGGAAAATTAAAAATACCAATGTCAAAAATATAATTGAGAAATAAGTGTAACCAGGACTAGGGTGCCTAAAAATGAGGACCGGGTTGCCAATGGGCACCCCAATCCCTTCCTAGGTGCCATAGTTAATGACTAGACATTAAAAATGAGAAAATAACGACTGAGAATCCTTGAGAGATGACTAGAACTATGTTAGTAATTTATGACTGTATAAGATAAATGATGATGACAACCAACTAGACTAATGACAAGACTAGGGGATGAGTCATTAGTGAATAATCTTCTTACACAATATCGATATATAAAACAACATACTTGGCAGTATAATAGTAGTAGTAAGTGTGTGGTTATGTGACTACATTTTCACTCACTTTATGTTGGGGAGAGGAAAGATCAGTATCATAAAGTAGATAGAGATGCATATTTGAGAGAAATCCAGAGAAGACCATATTATAGTAGAATGCACATATATGGTAGTAAAAGCATGTCGAATGAACCATGTAACGTGTTGAACCATGGATCAACATGTTGATCTATACAACGTAGCGAGAAACACAATGTCATGATGAAGTGCACTAACTGAGAGTGATGATTAAAATTTTAGATGATTGATGGTTTTGAATGTTGTATGATGATGATAAGATGGAGTTGGGAGTGATCATTTCCTAACCTGATTGTGTGTATATGAATAATCAATCGGAGGATTTGGGAATTTTGCCAGTAGAGGAAGAGTATAGGGAGAAAGTTGTGTTATTATGTAGTGCCCACTTCCCTTTGACACCTTTTGATACTTAGTTTTATATTGTTGATTTTGTTATGGACACTATTATAGTTCTGATTTAGAATGATGTTAGACATTTGATCATGGATTATTGTTGATATTGATTTGATTATGATGCATGATAATTATTAGAGACACCTTATATGTGGATCATGATATACCATTTGACATGGATGTTTTATGAATGTTGTTCGGACATGTGATTTTTAATATTTTGAGTAGACCTAGAAAATTAACATTATATGATGATGATATAGTTGTTGATCTAAACTATTAGTGATATTGTTAATTGCATTGATGTTGTTGTGATCATATGTATAGATGATTATGTGATTTTATTTATATCATGTTGGATGTTCTGATATGGCCACAAGGCCGAAGGAGGTATTTGTGTTTTGCAGTTCAAAATATCACAACAAACATCGGGGGATTGGAGACCAACCACAATATAATTCTACGTGAATTCAATACGGTCACCATGGCAACTCATTTTATCGTGTTGTGTTTGTTTGTTGCTAGGGATTCCCATTGGGGGGATCACCTTTATACGTGACCATGGGTTTTGTGCATTTTATCTATGTGGTTCCTTTTTGTTATTGTTGTATGTATTTTATTAGTAATGTGCCCCTTTCTTTTATTTAATTATTGTGGTAGATTAATGTGAGAAATCATATGGTTAAAAGTTAAATAAATCAAATTGGGATATGGGAAAGTAATAATGGAAGTTTTTGGATCTTTGTATTAAACATGTAAGGGATGTGTAAGTTTGTGTAAGAGTTGTGTAAGTAAGATTTTGGAGTATGAAATACTCCACCTCCTTGGAAAATCAAATTTGTCCTTGGGGGCTATTTTTGGAGGCTTGTGGGACAAGTAAAACTTGTCCCATGCCTCTTAAATCTATTTACCAACCATGCTTGTGGTTGGAGGGTTGAGTTTATCCCTTTTAAATGCATTTGTATTAATCATGTTGCATGTTTAAATTGCACTTCCTTCATGTTTTAAATTTTAGTCCTTTGGGGTGTGGGTTTTTTTTGGAGTGTGTAAGTAAATTGTCATATTTTCACCCACCTTTTTATTGTGCTTTGGAGAATGAAATTTTGTCTTTTGTGATTGGAGTTGAGGATGTGTGATGTGGCATCCTACATGGATCCACATCATCATCTTCTCTTCCCTCTTCTATAAAATTCAAACTCTTCACTTGTTTTTAGTTGTTGAATCATTTTGCATGCTTCTTTGGGGCACATTTTTGCTGTTTGGAACTCTTGTGATTTTTTGGGGAGATTGGAGATAATTTCATACTTGGTATTGCTATTTTGGGACTGTGTTTTTGGCATTGAAAGCTCACTTTTTGGAAACAAAACTACCATGGAGATGTAGGAGCTTAGCTCTTCTTTTGCTGTTATTTCTTTTGTGTTTGTATGAATGGTGCATGTGTTTTGTGTAATTGTTGGCTAGTTGGGTAGATTGCCATAGGAATGGTGTAGGAGAAGGTTATGTGGAATTCATGTGGGAGGGCATAAGGGAATGCCAATGGCATCATAATTTCTTGTGGAGGGAGTTTGGGTTTGGGATCCACCATGGAAAAGAAATAGCTTGCATTTCTTACTTTGTGGGGGGGCATAAGGAAATCTGTGGGGGGGCATAAGGAGGGATTGTGGGGGGCATAAGGATATATTTGGTGAATTTTATTGGTGGTTTGTGATAGGTGGATGCCCAATTCCCATTGGGAGGCATAAGTAGCTTCCACTATATTCCTTTCTCCTTTGGCTTGCTTGATCAAGCCTGAGTTCTATTTGAATGTTTTCAAATGCAATTGTAAACTATTGTCTTGTGTTGAACTATGTTTTAATTTTTTTTGCATGTTGAAATAATACTGTGTGTTGTGGAAGCCTGTTTTTGCCATGGGTTGCTATCTATTTCTTATTGCATTGTGGTTGGGGCTCGGGGGCCAATGATGAAGGATGGCTTCTCCTTTCATTGGATGTCTTGGTTGGGTGGAGAGCGTTTCCTTTCCCCCAATTTTTTTGTGATCAAGTGGAAGAAAGAGGAAACTTGCATGTTGTTGTTCTAGAGTAGAAGAAGACAATTTTACCAGCCCCTTGTGAAATATAATTCATTTGTAACCATTCCCACTTAAAGTGCATGAAATTGTAATGTTTTTTTTGAAGAAAAGATGTATGTAATTTATTGTGAAAGTTGTACATTCAAAATGTGAAGGATAGTTATACTTTGTTTTATTTATTGAAAAAAAAGAAATAGAAATGTGTTATTTGCATTCAAACATGTAAAGATGTAAAGTTGTATACTTGGAATTAATAAATAATTGTAAGACTTTCCATCATTTGCATTGTTGTGTTGAATTGGAATATCAATTTGTGATTGGAATCCCTATTTTGGAAAATGAAAAAAAGAAGAAACACGTGAGATGTAATTGCATTATTTTGCCTTGTTTCAAATATATTATTTTGGGGAAAGATAGAAAATGGATTCTTGTTTTAATGATTGCTTGAAGAAGGAAAACACTTAAGTCTACCATGGATTGAATTAAATGTTTCATTGTATGGCAAAAGAGATAGTTAGATCTTTGTTTGAAAAGAAGAAATGCATGTGGAAATAATGCAGTATTTTGTATCTTTGGAAAGGTGTAAAATGGAATTCAGTATTACATTTCCATTTAGAATGGTTTATTTAAAACAACTGAATGCATTAGATTAGACTATAAATGAAATGCCACACTTGAATGATGAAATTGATAGAAATATTTTCTAGAAATGGATCTCTATTGTAAATTTAAAAATTGCCAAATAAATTTAACTAAAAAGCATAGTTCGGGTCTGCACATAATAATCAAATTAGAAATGTTAAAATTTAGCATGTTGTGACATTAATGAACTCAAATTGACAGAAAAACTTAAGAAAACAGTTTAAAACATTGCAAAAATGGAGCCCAAACCTTTTCATAGTCATTTACTGTCAATTGTTGGAAAAATGCAAATTGGAAATCAAACAAGTAAAATTACCTCTCTAAATCATCCTAAATCCTTCTTAAAACAATCCTCCATGTCTGTTTGGCTTATTGAGTGAAGTAGGAGACCAAATTGAATAAATTTTATAAGTTAAAATTTACCAGTTGGCTATTTAAAATCCTATAGGCCGTTTTCATAAAATTGACCCCTTAAACTTTATCAAAATGTAAAATTTATGATTCCTATGCAAAGAGGGCATCGAGAGCTTTCCATAAAGTCCTCGTTTGCCCAAAATTGATCTTTCTAGAAAAATTTATGAGCCTTTGAAGTTTTCCTTCCTTGGCAGGAAAATTTGGGAAAATTTTCCCTTGTGGGCCTGCAGCCGAAAATTTTCCTCTTGAAAAATCCTTAGAATTTTTTTTTTGAAAAATTCTTGGGGAAATTTTTTTATGAAAAATTCTTGAGGAATTTTTTAAAAATTTCCTCCACCGGCCCACAGCCAATCAGAGGGTACCATGTGTCCTCACGGGGCAACGGTAGAGGCACAACATCATTTTAGTCCTTGGGGCCTTTAAAAAAGTTTTTGGAAGTTTTTTACCTCTTTCCCCTGCCGGCCCACAATCTTGCATCCATCAGGTACTGCCACGTGGCATCATGGGGTGTTGGCGGAACCCTCGTGATATTTTTACTTTGAATTTTTTTTTGAAATCCTCATGGCCACTACACTCCCACCCTCATCTCAGTGTTATCCCCTCCGCAGATGCGCGGACCCACGCGTGCCTATTTCCCCTTATCTCCCCCTCGGAAAAATATCCCAAACTCTTTTGCCGCCCTGCCCCACCCTTTCCCTCTCCCTTTCTTCCCCATCGTGGTTGTTGGGTGCCATGTGTCCCTGGTGGACCCACGGCGTAAAATTAGATTTTCCTCCCACATAAGAATAAAAATTCAACACCGCCCCGCGACCTGCCAACTTGACAAATGGGCTTCCTTCCCCGCTTGACACGTGTCCCTTTTGGGAAAATTTGACCCCTAAGTCCACCGGCCCATAACTGGAGTTTTACAAGGAGTTAAGAGGACTTCTTTATATCATTGGAAAGGTGAGAAAATTACCTATCCAATGGGAATGATTTACGAAAATTTTGAATGCGTTAAGTGTGAGAAAAATGAAGTTGAAACTCTGAGCCTGTTAGAGAGTTGAAATGGTGTTAATTTACCCCTTGAACCTAACTGAAACTTCTAACCCTAAAATTTAAACCTTGTGACCTCTGACAATTGTAATAAAAGAAAAGTATGTTCTAGCATTTTATGCTTGTTCCAGAACCTGTTAGTGATAAATGTTGTCTTGCAACCTGGCTATATACACTTCTTATCAAAAAAATTATTCTATAATTTTCCTAACTAATCCCTAGGTTGTTTCTTGGGTCTCAAGTGGGTTGTTTTAATGGGCATCAAACTTTGGTGTTAGAACAGTGGTTCAAAATCTTGGACCATTGGGCACACTAGAAAACTTGGGACATGAGACTTAAACCTAGCACATTTTTAAATCTAGAAAACTAACTTAGTTTAGAAATTGCTTATTTTAGTAAACATGGAAAATTGAGTAAAGCTTAGAATAATGAACTAACTCTCGCGTTGATCTGTGTAGGAGGCATAGATGGGGCGGGGTAATTTTTCACATAGACTCAATTATATGCCCCCTTTCAAAGAAATGGGAAGCAATGATAAGAACAAACACTGAGCCAAAAGTAATCACAAAATAGGTAAATTGTAGTAAAAATATCCAAAACATGTATGGATTGAGTGAAAGACAATGTTGAGGAGAAATTTAATTTATGTGTCATGTATATGATACTATAGTAGGTGGAATTCAAAAAATAACGTTGAAAACATGGTGTAAATTGGAGTAAAAATGCTCAAGATATGACGAAAATCATGCAGATTTGTCTATTCGTTGTGAGAATAAGTGTGAACTAATGACCATAGTAAAGTGGGTGATAAAAAGTAACTGAAAATAGTAAGGTGAAAGAGTGTTTTGTTGTTTCATTTTTTTTGTGCGAGTGAGATTGAACTCTAAGTGTAAAAAGATTCCGCAAGTGAGATCAACACGTACTACCCCATTCAAGATGATGGTGATCTCCGTAGCATCATGTATGATGAAGAAGTTGATAAGTATGATGTTTTTTCAAAAAATGTGTGTGTGTGTGTGTGTGAGTCATTTTTGTTGATTTTTTGAAAATAAGAAATGTTTAGGTTTATCGGTGTTTTAGACTTGGACAAGAGCGGTGAGGGTGCTAGTGGCCCCTAGGATAAGAGCAACTAGACCTAGGTGCTAGTGTCCTTCTCCTGGGCGTCTAAGGCCTGAATCTGGGTGTTATGGTCCCGAAAGTGTGTATTTGGTCTATAATGCTGAAAATCATATTTCTTGTGTATAGTAATGTGATAAGTGAGTGTGTTTGGATTTGTATAGTGTTCTAACATTTCCTTTTTTGTCGTTATCTATTATGTAGAGAGATACTCACTTGAGGGAATTTCATTGTGGTCATCATTTGAGTACTTTACTTAGGTTGGGCCTATCAAACAATGATTGGGATTTTATGGTCTATGCTAGCTTACAGCACATAATGCAGATGGGGAAAGCACCCCACATTTTTCTATGTTTACAGCCTTATGCAAGAGATGGTGTGTGAATACTTGTACATTTTGGTCGCCTAAGGGTGATATGATAGTTATCTTGGAGGATGTGTATCACATACTTCAATTTATGGCTGTTGGGGTGAGAGTATAGGTTATGCAGTTGGAGGATATTGAGAGACATATGCAAGCTACTAGACGGTATTTTTTGGGGACTTGAGTACCTTTTGAGGCCCACATCAGTTTATATGCTAATTTGAGGTCAGGGGTTCTACACTTGTGCAAGTTCATTTCATTTTAATTGCTTCATCTATTGTAGTAGAGGGAGGAGGTGTGGGCATCTTGCATAATATGCATGATATATGTCATCAGACATAGGAGGAGAGTACTAGATATACGTGGGAATGTTGTATGTTGGCCCACCTATACAAAAATCTATATAGGTTTACTCAAGATGAGCATGGTGGTGGGATAGGAGCCACCACACTATTTCATGTATGGGCATGTGTTGAGGCCAGTTGGAGTTCAACGAAAAAAGTGGGCTAGGCTAGATATATTTGCAAGGAAGTGGGATAATGTACTCGAGCGTAATATGGAAATCATACTTATAAGGAATTGATAGCTAGGATGGGGCTTAAGGAAGTTGTATGGAGGTTATACCGTGATTATGGAGGATGGTCAAATTTTTTTATAGAGTTGTGGTAATTATGTAGGACTATACTGTTGGAGGATCAAGTTTTAGGAGTGGTCAAGCTATTCTAGGTGGAGAGAGTGTCACGATAGTTTGGCATGGCTCAAGATGTGCCTTGATATCTATATATATGGTTGAGAAATATTAGATCACCTAATAGGGCTGGAGCTAGACAAGGGCCAACATGAGAGAAGCTAGTACCTCATGGGCTAGATGAGGTAGATACAATGATAGAGCCGATAGAATCAGATGATGCGGGGTGTAAAGAGAGTACCATGCATGGTGGGAGGCACATTGATGGGTATTCTTGTTTCCATTTTTCGTAGACATGGTATGATTACCATAGGCAAGAGGAGGAGAGGGGGAACCTCATGTCCCTGACAATGTGGTAGTTGCTATAGAAAAGTGTGAGTATATATGTATAGTTATGTTGTGTGTTTTATTGTTTTACTATGTGATAATGATGGTTATATGATGCATATGGGTCCTTGATAGTGGACACATCCATCTGCACATTAATGTGGAATGTGCTCGTTGATGTACTTACAGGTGGAGGGATGTTAGAGTGCATTAATGACAATGGTGGCTAGCATGCCAATTTTTTTGAGCCATTGGACATAGCAACAAAGACATGCATTGGGTTGCTAGGTGAGAGGGACGAGGCATGTAAGGAGACTTGATGAGAGAGTGAGGTGATGGGTGGTGGTACCTTGCCATAGGATGTGTTTGCGCGTTATGTCGAGTTATGACATCAATTTTCAAAGCATTCTACCCAAGTTACACTATGGGGGAGGTAGGTTGAGAGCTATCAAGGTCGTGACTGATGACATATAGTTAGTGGTGAGACATAGTGTTATATGGCTCTCGTAATACTTGAGAGCAATAGTGGTGATGAGGTTTGATTTTTATCATTGTATATGATGTAGGGGAGTTTCCCCCAGTGATGAGATGTCTTGTAATGATGGTTATACTCGATATATAGATGATTTTATTGGTGTATGATGTTGTTGTGTATGATCATGTGATTATTGTTGTAATATATGTGATGTGTTAGATATTCTTCAGGCTAGTTGATGTAGACTTGCAATATGATTTTGGTATTGATAGACAAAATGTGTAATGTGAATGATGATAGATAACATATGTAATCTGATTGATGAGTTGAGTGAGATACATATTTTTTGAATGGAACTTGTAATGCGTAGTTAGTATACTGGGTCTAATAGAATGTATATAAACATAGATAATGTATAATTTCCAAACTAAAGTGTCGTTATGAGTGTGTATTGACGTGATAATGTAATGTGATGATAATACATTATTGCGATAAATATGGGGGGAAGAAGATTAACGATGCCCCCAATCATATGGATAGTTATGTTCATTTAGTTAAGATCCCTTAGTAGTCCAGAATGAACTATGTAAATCAAGAGTGCATCATCAGGAAATGATTGAGTGTGCTAAATGAATCGACAAAGTACTTGATGAAAGGTCCTTATATCAAAATTCTGAACAGTCATGTAAGAACTGTAAGAACACAAGTACATCTTTGAGAAATGATTGAGTGCACTAGATGAATTGACAAAACATGTGATGAAAGGTTCTTATATAAAAACCCTCAACATTTATGTAAGAACTATAAGAAAACAAGTACATCATTGAGGGGTAAGGTGATAGTAATCAGCTACCAGAGACCAACGTAGCGTGAAGTGACAAAAGTATGTGGTATGGAAGCAATGTGAGCATATGAACCAAATTGGATATCACATGGAGCAGAAATGGGATGAGAAAATACCGAGGGATGTGGAAAGAAATGTTGATGTAGTGGATGTGATGATGGAAAAATGTATGGACATGGTGGAGAGCACACATGAGTGAAAAACTATAGTGATGGATGCAACATGGCCTGAGCACTAGATGGGGGATATGACTTAGCGAGAGTAGAAACTCACTAAATAAGTATAAAAGAGATGGACCATTCACGTGAGCAAGATCCAAAGGAAATGATGCCCTTATCCTCTAATTTTAGCAATATATTGTGAAGAGCAAAGCAATCATTGTCCCTATAGTCATTGATATGATGATAATTACAATAAGGTTGATCATGATGACATTGTAAGTGATGTGGTGGATGATGTTGGTTGGATGGTAAGTGAATTAGATGATTTTCAAGTAAAGTACACAACACAACATGAGGTCAAACATGATGAGAGAAGTGTAATGGTTCACACAACATAGATGGAGTGGAAGGAGAAATAACCTATCACAGAGGAGGAGGAGAATTATGATTCTATGATGGAGTAGGTTGAGCTTGGTTGCTAGGTCGAGATGGAGACTGTATAGGACACTCAGACAATGTCAATGGAGGAGCACTAGATGATACAATATAAGTAAAGGTATGCGACAGATTAATGACATGTGTGGAAAAAATATCTTGTTCTAGGTCTGTGAATTTATAACACAAATGAATAAATGACTCACATGTATCATACTACAATCTTTGCTTGAGTGCATGAATCAAACCATGATAGAAAATGGGTTGGTTCTCTAAACCAATAGGGTGGAATACTAGTTGATGCATAAAAACATTTAACCGTAAGATATAGTCCTTGATAGATTCCGATGATCCATGATGTAGTGTAGGTAAGCATTAATAAGTAACTCTAGGGCCATTAGTAATGATAAAACAATTGAGGAAAGCATCCTCCATGTCATAGTAAGTACTATTAGACCCAAATGGAAGATTAGTGTACCATTATAAAGCCTCATCAATAAAACTGTGTCAAAATGCCGTAAGCAATAATCTATCATTAGAATAGGGGTCCATGGCCATGTGGTAATGTTAGAGATGTGCATGAGGGGCACCATTACCATCAAAACATGTGAATGTAAGCATGATAAAGTCCTTAGGAATTGTGGAGTAATGAATCTTCTTGGGAATAGGGTTACCATGTAATGAGTTATTATCAATAGAATCATAGTAAGCCATACTTTCTAAAGTGAGAGACTGAACCTGAGATTGTAATTGATCAACAACATGCATAAAATATATGATATCCTATGAAGGAATAGTAGAAGATGGTAATAATGTATTCAGTAGTTATAAATTTCCATTTTGAGTGATCATAGGAATATCAAGAGAAGATAAAGGATATTTTGATGCTAAAGACACATTAGTAGTGGGCATCAAAGAAGCTATTGTAGATTATATAGATGGAATACCCATAAAAGTGATAGAAGTAGCATTAGAAACATCCCTAGGAGTTGAAGTAGCTGATGGAGACAGAACAATATGAGAATATGAACTAATAGGTGTAGATGATGTGATAAGAGGAGATGCAATGGTAGGAGAAGAAGAACCAACAAATGGAGATGACTCATGCAATATGCGAGATGTAACCTCTAGAAAAAGTGGTGATGGATATTCACAATGAGAAAAATGAAAAGTAGGAGAATCATAGATATCAATTTTGTCATCAACATCTCCTCAATACTCAGATATGAGAATGTAACTAAGCATACTATTGATAGGATCATCAATATAATATGAAAGTGTATGAGAACTAGTATGTGATGAATGATTAGAAGAAATATTAGAAGTAGAAGGATCAATAAATGGAACTATAACTGTGGTTTGAATAAGATAAAAATAACTATGGACATGTAGCTAGTTTTTAATACGGAGCATGTAATAGATAAGGGAATCATCTAAAATTTCCTTAGAAAGAGCATAATTATTATCACTACTAGACAAATAGCATGGTATACAATGAGTGAAGGCTACCGGATCCAAGACTATAATAGTGCTGATGGGAGAATCTTCAAAACTAGTAGGCACATATTGTTGGCGATTTAAGATTTATTCTTGAATATCATATGGCATAGTAGGATTACTATAGAGAGTCCTTAGCTCGGTAATGGTGGCCTCATCATAGATAGGATCGACGCTAAAATGAGACATGATGAGCCTAGAAGAAGATGAAATATCCTTAGCCATTAGGGTTTGAAGCGGGTCCTAAGGAAATAAATGTTGTAAAGTATGGGTTCACCAAAGTGATTAACTAAAATATGAATTTTAGAAGTTAATCTAAGAAGTACATTAATACAATAACTGGAATAAATTGGAATATCAATACTAACTAATTTATTTTATATTTTAAATGAAATGAAATAATTGTGAGAAAAGGTACTAACTTGAATTAAAATTACCTCGCAGTGATCTAGTGTTGGGCATGATGATGAATAGGTAGAATAGAGTGTCTCAACATTCCTCAAAAAATTGTTGAAGCAATATATCTAACTAGACTAGGGAACTTGGGGGAGGATTAGGGAACTTGTGAGTTCCCTGGTATGTAGTACGGGTGCCCTGGCCTATAGAATAGCTTGGAACCTGAGTCTTAGTTGGTCGCTAGGTCTTCACAATAACTTTCCTTTTGTTGCATGTATGTCACACTAGCTTTTTTGATGATGAAGGAAACCTGTAATGAAGATTAACCTATAAAACCCCGCACAAAGCATCAAACCCCTAAAAATGAAAGATGCATATGAATGGGTCAGACTAGACTTAGTGGCCACAATGGTGGAAGTTTACAACTAAGCATTGCACTACACTTCATACCTAATGTAGTTCTGTGTGATTTGTGTGCAATGATGTTCCTAGGGTGCCCTAGTGCCAATGATGCAAATATAGTGGGAAATAACTAGTTAGAATGCAGAATCATGGATGGAATAGAATAGACTTCCCTTTCCTATGAAGTGTGTGATGAAAATAGTACCCAAATGCAATCATTTTCCTTGTGTAGATAACTATCCATTAGTAAAAATATCTCACACACAAGATATTAGGTATTTTTTGTTTATGAAGGGATATCTTACTCAAATTTTGACACTAATGACCTCACATACTGAGTAGTACCAAGGGGAATGAAAGGGAAAATTACAAAGATGGACCTCGAAACTCTAAATGAGAAGAAAGTGAAACCTAGACTAGGCTTCCTGAGAATTAGGACTGAGGCACCCATGGGCCACCCAATCCATTTCTACACATCCTATTTAAAGACTAGAGATGACAACTGAGAAAATAATGATAGCTGAGACCCCTTGAGGGATGCCTAGAACTGTGTGAGTAACTGATGATTGTGTAAGACAAATTATGACAATGACCAAGTAGACAGATAACAAGACTAGGGGATGGGTCATTATTGAATACTTTTCTCACGCAAGATGCATATATAAAACAACATACTTGGTGGTATAATAGTAGTAGTAAGTGGGTGATTTTGTGACTACGGAAATGAGATATTTTTCTAGATCAATGCCCTTATGACATAAGAGTGTGAATGATTAACAAGTTTCATATTGTAAGTGCTCTTTTAAATCAGGAATCAAGCCACGATAAAATATGAATTACTTTTATAATTTAATGGGTTAAATGACTAACTGATGTATGGAAGCATTGAAAAGAAAAATGTAATCAAGGATAGGCTCTATCTTGGCTTGATGTAAGCTAGGTAAGTAGTCATGCATGACTCGAGGGCCATTGTTATGTATGAAGCAAAGAAGAAAGACCTATTCCGTCTCATAAAAAATTACTAATAGACCCGAAAGGTAAATGTGTGTACCATTAGAGATCATCAACAATAACATTATGACGAACGACTTTAAGCTATAGTACTTGAGATGTAAATATGGATTACAAGTACCATCAAAGCATGAAGATGTAGGCATCATGAAATCCTTGGGGAATGATGAATTGCGATTCTTCTTTGGAATAATATTTCCATTAAAATAATTGTTATCAATGGAAGCATAATAGGCCTCACTTTCAAGAGTAAGAGATTAGACCCGAGATTATAACTAACCAACAACATGCATGCATGATAAGATATCTTGTAATAGAATAGTATAAAATGTAGATGGTGTATTGAGTGGTTGTATCTTTCCATTATTAGTGATCAAAGGAATATCTAAAGAATAAGTGGAGGATGTAAATGCTATATCAACCATAGGTATAGGTGTAGAAGAAGTAATGGGAGATGAAGAGCATGGAGTATCGATAACATCATTAGGAATATCATTGGAAGAATTATTAGGAGACGAAGTAATGGAAGGAGATGAATAAACATGGATGTTGTTAGACATAATATGAGAAGAAGATGAAAGTGGGGTGGGGGATTCACATTAAAAAGTATGAAAAGAAGTGGAATCATTACTATCATGTGCCTCATCAATATCAGTCAAATATTTAGAGATAAGGATTTCATCAAGTGTATCACCAATGCATAATGAAGAAGAACTAGTATGAGATGTAACCTTAGAATTACCATAAATATTTTTAGAAATGAAAGGAGTGCTAGATGTAGTTATAAAATTAGCTTGACTAGTATTAGAAGAAATATCATACACATGTACATTATCATTATGTGTTATTTTTTTACTACCACTTTCAAGGTTAAGCAGATAATCAATAATAGCTGCATCTAGAATTGCAACAGAAATAGAAGAAGGTGGAGAAGGCATATTGCTGATAGGATAGCTAAGACAACAAACCAAAAATCTTATTGCATCCGATATGATACTAATGGTAGAATGATAAAAGATAATAGGAATATTGCATTCATTAGAAAAAATATGTGTTTGAATCTCATTCGGGAGGGTAAGATTGTGATAGAGAGTGTGATTTTAACAATAGATTCTTCATCATAAATAGGGTTTACACTCATAGAAAGGCATAGCTTGGGTAGGAGGAGAAGAGATACTCTTATCCATTTAGGCTTAGTTGATCCTAGCAAAACGAGATATAAGCTATAGGTTAACCAAAATGATTTAATTAAATCTAAATTTATTTTATTAAAATATGAAAGTAATATTTTTTTATAAATGATATACAATGAAATATATATGTTAGCCAATTTATGCAATCTTAATTACGAAAGTAAATGGAAGAGATATGGTATTAAACTTGATTTTTCTTATCTTGAAGTGTACCTAGGTTGAATAATGTGATGAAATAGAAAGATAGACCATCGTAACGAACCTCATAAAAATGTAGACGAGGTGGAAATGCTTATATATGGATGCCTGGGCAAAATAGTGGCACCTGTGGGTGCCCAAGATATCTATAGGGGTATTGGAGTCTACAGAAATGGTCGAACCCTAGTTTTGAGATCGTCTCTAGAATTTCAAACTTTTTCACCTTTGGTCTCCTGTATGTCACACTTGGATCAATAATGTACCTATAAACCTGCACAAAAATATCCTCTTGTAAAACCCTATAAAATGTATCAAATCCTAAAAATGAAAGATGATAAATGATGGGTTAGACTGTCCTAGGCTATCAAATAGTGAACTTACGACTAATGATTGTACTATATCTCAGACCCAATGTAGTTCTATGTTCTTGTGTGTACAATAGTTCTCCTAAGTCTCCCTCGGGCCAACAACGCCAAGATAATGGGTGGTAGCTACATAAAAATGAAAATGTGTGGATGGAATAAAATGAAATCCCCTTCCTTTGTAGTGTGTATGTTGAATAATTAGCCCAATATGTAGTCCCTTTTATATGTAGATAGATAGCCCTTGATAAAATCACCTACCCTTACTATGGAATGTATGTTGTGTTTATATAGGGATATCTTGCTTGAATTTTGACAGTAATGACCCAACATGCTGACTAGCACCTCAAGATATGAGTGGGAAAATAAAAAATATTGACCTCAAATGGAAAATATAAGATCAAACATAAAGAGGGAACGGGTGCCCAGGATGTACAAGAGTGTTTGGGTGTTAGTGTTTAGTCCTGGGCGCTAGTTTCCACAGACAAATGATGAGAAATTAATGGAGACTAACTGACATGTATCCCTCTGATCTGAAAATAATTTGGTGTACGAGTGACAAGTGTGAAAGATAAAAGTGATAAAAACCAACAAGACAAGCGGATGGACAATTGAATGGGTAAGCATAGAATACTTTTCTTACGCATGATCCATATATAAAACAACATACTTGGCGATATAGTAAATATTAGTAAGTGCGTGATTTTTATTCTACAATGTGAAACAATGTGTATATGTAACTAGTATGAAAAAGCAAGAGTATGTGCAACCAAGATATGAATTATGCCATGAATGATTAGAAAAAAATGATGTGTAAGGTGAATATGATAGGGGAATCATGCCCCCTGAGAATATGTGGATGAGAATGAGATGAGATTCATTTATAAATGACCCCTCAACAATCAAGAATGAATTATAAAACAATAGTTCGTCATTGGGAAATGGTTTGAAATGTGTGTTAGATTGATAGATCAATGAAGAAAAAACGTGAAGAGTGAATGGGGTAAGGTTCATTTCATATTTATACCCTCAACATTTGAGTATAAAAGATGGAACTAGAGTGTGTCATAGGGTGGTGATGATACAATTTGTTTGTATCAAAATGTATAAGATGAATAAAAAAGACTAGATGCAAAGCATAGAGTGTAATAGTAGAAATGAGAGAAACTTGATGACACTAGGATGGGGAAGTAAACATGATCCCCCCCCCCAAGTGTAAGATGATGAGTAAGTTATTGAAGGAAGATGGAGGGAAACAAGCCTCCCCTCGATGCCTAAGGAGATAATGGTGTATGATAATGAGGATGTATGTGTGAAGGAATCCTAGGAGGGAAAAAACACCTATGTGAAGGATACCAAGGAGGTGTGGAAAACCTATGTGAATGAGGTTGAGGAGGCGAAGAACATCTATGTTAATGAGAATGAGGAGGTGATGAACACATATGTAAAGGAGACCAAGGAGGTGATGAATACCTATGTGAAAGGGCTTGTGAAGTAGGGGATTTAGGCCAAGAAGTTGGACTAACATATCAATGAAGATTAATAGGTTGTGTGTAAATATGTGAGCTAGGTTTAGAAGATGTGTTAGTTTTGAGAGGTCTAGAGGACCTATATGCTCTAGCTAGTGTAATTACATCCTCAAGATGAGGCAGAGGTAATGTTATGGGTGGTGGAACATTGCCAAGAGTGAAAAATTGCTTATTCTGAATGTATTTGAGACACAAGTGGGTCATGAAAAAGATAGCCTTAGTGGCACAGAGCCCAAGAATACCCAAGAACATGTCAAAATATTTGATGATAGGTGCCACATTTAATGGCACAAACATGGTGAGAGGCCCAACTGTAACTGGGAGCATGATGGAACCAGAAGATTTAGGATATGAATGTGAAATATTTGAGAGTGGATAATTTATAGCAAAAAGAAGTGCAATAGAGAACACCATAAATAACCGATAGATTGATAATTTATTATTAATAGTATGATTTCCAATAAAAGCATTGATATGTAATGCACTAGAATAGAATGTAGCATGATAATTGTGATAAAAGAATGTAATAAATGGTGGAGATGCATCATTATGAGAAACTATAAAATCAAGATCCCTCGATATAGGAGAAGGAACTACATAATACGTATGATTAGCAGAAGAATAAACATATTGTTTTTAATTCTTAGTGATATGATCATTAAATTTTTGGAGCAGTTTGTTTTCATTGACCAACATAGATGCTGAAGGCTCAGGGAGCTCTATTGCATTATTTTCAATAAGTGTTTGAATGAGATGTCAAAGTTTAAATCATCGATCGGTAGAATTCCCAATGCATTAATGATAGTCACATCTAGTATTTTCATTATAATTACGTACTTTAGGGTGAGTTAGGTCCAAATTAAGTGGGGGAGGAATTGTAATAATATTTCTCTCAATACGTTATGGTAATAGAATATGCGGAGCATAAGGCAATTTTGTGAATGTATGCTTTGGACGTTTCCATTGATTCTTTTTAGGAGTAGAGACAATGTTAAGAGTATATTTTGATTCAGTGGGCTTAGGAGATGGCTTGAAAGTGGATTTTCTTTGAAACCATTTTGAAAACAAAGAAGTTTGATCATGATAATTTATTTTTTCCATAGATATAGGTTTTCCTTCATGTAATTTAAGAGTATGAATTAATTGATCAAATTAAGGAGATGTATCAAATATCACACTCTCTTGTAGAGGTCGTAAGAGACTTTGGACAAATAGATATTTCAGTTCTGAGTCAGCGAGTACATTGGTCATCCTAGCTAGGTTGTTCTTATATCATAAAACATAGTCCACTACAAGTTGATTAGATCCTTATTTAATATATATATATACGTTGAACATATGATATATTAGAGCCTATACTGATTGAAAAATGAGCAATAAAATTATCATCTAATTGTGTAAATGATGTTACTGAATGAATAGGTAGATAGTAAAACCAATGCATAGCATAATCTTGGAGGCTTCTAGGAAAGATATTTTCTAGTAATGTGTGATCATTCGCATAATCAAGACATGCCACATGAAAATATCTAAGATTCTCTTTAGGGTCACCATGACCATTGAAGGTGGGAAACTTAAGGGTGATGAATTTTGAAGGAAGTGGATAGGAAGAAATGGAGGGTGTGAAAAGAGTGTGAAGGAGTAAATTGGAGTCAAGAAATAGATATGCATGAGAAGTAGCTATTTGAATTTGAATAATTTGAATTTTTATATCCTTATTTAAACAAGTTAAGTGAGGGGTGTTTGAAGAAGATCCAAGTTGTGCAGTAGAAGCATTAGGTTGAATGATTAGAGAAATAGTAGTGGGAATGGAAGTGGGAATATGAAGGGGCTGAGTGGGGACCATGACATCCGAGAAAGAACCTACAATGGGTGTAGAAGAAACATCTCTATATTTTTTAACATCCATTGAGGCATGAGAATATGTGTAGGATTGTCACGCAAATCTTGAAGAAAATTGGTAAGATTTTCTATTTTTTCTTTATCAACGTTAGTGTCCTCATCATAGGATTGCTCACTATCATATGTTTTAATGTTTTTGAGAAGAATATTTTAAGAGTTATAAAAGGGGTTATCATGTCTAACCATTGATTTAGAAACCCTACGAGTAGATGGAGGGGGATCGATATGCTCAAAATAGCCAAAATGACCACTGCGTGTGACATGCATAAGAAGAAAAACACTAGAAAGAAGGTTAGATTTGAGCAATGTGTTCACCAACTTATTTTAAAAATATAAAATTTGGAAAACCATGGTTGAAGAGTCATCTATGATAGATAAATGCTAAGGAACTTCATGAATATAGACCGGATAAGTAATAAGAAAGTAAAATAGGAAATCCTAAGTGCAAGAGATAGAGAAGGAATTAAATTATGTATGCACGATGTTCAAAATTTGTAGACTAGAGAAACTGATAAAAAGGAAGGGAAGACTATTCCAATTGCCTCTATAAAATTCTGTAAGATAAGGTCGAACTAGTGTGCATAGATTGGGGTGAGGGTGCCTAGGTTCCAAATATCTCTATTGGGTTCCTACGACTGTGTAGGATCTCATAATCTAGAATTTCTTGTATCTAAAGGTGGTTTCTCATATTCGTTGTTGGTCTCCTATATGTCGCACTAAGATCGTAGAGTTCACTTATAACCTACAAAGGTAATATAACCTAGAAAACCCTCAAAATACATCAAATAAAAAAAATGCAATATAGGGAGTTATACCCACCTTGACGGTGACATGACTGAGTGTACTTATGACTAGTTACGCCACTACATCTCATACTCCATATAGTTATTTTGTGTGTATGATAGAATCGTTCCCTAGGAATCCCTTGTGCAAGATACACATGATAATAAAAGATACCTAGATGTACCCAATGTAAATAGATTTATGGATGGAAAAATAAATTCTCCTCCTATGCGGGTATGTTGAAAATGCATTCCCTTGTCCCTTGAATGAAAGCTAGATGGATTCCTTTGATTCTCTTATCTATATATGGAGTGTGAAATGATTAGCGAAATTCGATAGTAATATTCCATATATCTTATCTTGGTGGTTGCGGACTGTCTGTTGGTGGATCGTGGCTTACCAGAGTCATGTGATTGGATATCCATTACTTTGGTCTAAATGCACCCATTAATTTCAGTTATCTCTGTTCTGACGATGGTGGATAATCTCATAGATGCCTTTGGATGCAACCTTAGGTGATGATAATATATGCTTAGAGCTTGGTCCTTTATTTTTGTCACATAGATTTGTATTCATATGATTCCCTTGTTTGAATTTATTAATTGATAATTGGAAGGCATAATCATAAGAATATAAGATGCCCAAGAGATGAAAGAGGCCCAAAAATAGTGAGTAAGATATAAAGGGGTCGAGGGCGCCTAAAGGGAATGAGGGATCCTGGGCACTGGTGTCTAGAGTCATGAAAGATAAAGAAATGAAGTTCAAACTGGGTTGTAGGGTGTGTAAGACAAAAGAGAAAGAAATAAAGACACAAAAGAGGCCAAGGATAGTAATCAATTACTAGTTTCCTCGCTTAGGAATCATATGAATGCAAGTATGTGTTTATGACCTAGAAATGTAGCAAAGTGCATGATTTTATGGCTACAAGTAGACATAATATTAGGATGACATGTAAAATAAGAGCTAACATGGGATTGAGAATCTGCCTTGAGATTTTTGATTTCATCTACAAGAGATGTAATCATGGTTTCCATATCTTGAATTTTATCTTGAAATTAAAAAATTTCAAGCTTGAATGCACTTTCAAATGGATTGATTGGTTGTGGTATCAAGACCAATAGGGTCATGAGAGAGATGATCAAAGATAACACTTATTTGTGTGGGTGGTATATTGCGAGGAAGGTACATAGTTTCTAGGAATTTTTGGAGAACATATTTGCAAGGCGGGTGCATTTGAAGCAATTGATACAAACATACTTTAGGATCTATGAAAGAATATTGGATGGAATAGGAAAAAATAACAATCCAATTGTTTGATCATGAGTGGGGTTGACTAAATGATTTAATATAAATGGAATTAAATATATTTGCATAGTAAATACTATAATGAATGATGTAAAAATGCTATTATAAGTGAACAAGCATGTAAAAATGTGAAAGCCTATGCAAGAGAGGGAGATAAAGAGACTTAGCTGATTCCTGAGAAATTTGGAAGTGATCTGGCTAGGTGAATAGCTGAAATAGACTGGAAAGATTTTAGTAAATTCTTGATGGATGTTCTGAGACTCATGAATGTGTCGAACATGAGTGTCAATAGGAGGATATGAGTGCCTTGGAAATAGTGTCCATTTTGGGTGCTAGTGTCTCTGTGAATGATTTGGATCATTCCTCTTTTGTGTAGGAGGAGCTTCACGGCTAGTCTTTATTTGTCACTTTGGTTTCACTCCTTGATCACTGCATGTAACTGTAACCTACAAAAGCAGTTGTCTACTTGTACATGAACATAAACCACATCAAATATAATAAATAAGATGCATAATATGGAGTAGGAATGACCCCGGTGGTCACCCGAAGAGTGAACTTTATATCGAGAACTGCACTACATTTTAGTCTCCATGTAGTTCTTTGTGTAAGTGTATGCAATGATTCATTAGGATTGACTTATGCAAGTTACACTAAGATAGTGGGATAGATATAAAATTTTCCAAATGCAAATGTGTTTAATGGAATGGAATAGAATTCCCCTCATATGTTGTGTATGCAGAGTGATGCATCCCTTGTCCCTTGAAAGATTGTGCAAGATATATGCTTTGAAGTGATTTTGTGCCTTAAGATGCAAGCTTAGGTGATAGTATGTAATGATTAGTGCCTGGTCCTTTATTTTGAAAACATACCTATGTATTTATATGATTCTTTTGATTGAATTTTGTAATTAACAACTGAAAGGCCAACAAAAATTAGTACAAAGTAATTAAGAAGTTAAAGGGGTCTAAAAGGATAAGGAAAAGGTAAAGAGGGACATGAGCACCCAGAAGAACATGAGCAATAGGCACTCCCAACTTGGTGCTAGTGTCTGAGGCCATAGAAACATAAACCAGTAAAATTCAGATAAGAGTGCAAGATGTATGACGCTAATATAAGTGCAAAAGGAAAAGAAAAATGCTAAAGGTCATTTTTAATTACTATTTTTCTACTTTAAGAATCATGTAAATGCTAACATGCTTTTAGGACTTATAAATGTACCCAAGTGCATAGATTTTGTGTCTACATGTGCATATAGTCTCATATCCTTATCCACATTTACTTGTTTATTAATTCCTTAAACTTCTACACTCCATGAGTTTGGCATAGTTCTATCAATTATTACATCATCTTTGAAATTGGTATCTTTTTTCTCCCTATATCTATACTAAAATATAATAAAACTTCAACCATACCATATTTAGGTCCCATGGTCCTTTATATGTGAAGGTATATTCACACAATCTAAGCCTATGTGCTCACTACAATACTTTTTCTATGATACGATTCATTGGATATTGACTACATATATATTCTATTAAATGAAGAATCAATCTTCTTTTTTCTCTTTCTCCACACTCTATACTACTTTAGAAAACATATTCTCTGATTCAAAAACCTATGCAAATCTAATATTTCTTTATCAAAATTTGGTGTTTATGGTTCTCCGATTACATAATATGTACTAGTATATCAAATACTCTTTTAATGTTACAATCTATAATCTACCTTTTATGTTGACATATTAACTATGAATGGTCACTACTATTGCTATCAACACTCAAAGTTATTGTGATGTCAATCTAATTTATATTAAGATTTTTTTTTATCAAACATTCTATACCATTATGAAAAGATAAATTTAATTCAAACAATGACTACTATCCATGCTCTTATCAACCATTACTTTTGTGATAAGTGATTCTATTTTCTATTCTTTACACTCTATGTTCTGCTGATGACACAAATTAATTACTTTAACATAATATGATTTTATTTTCTATCATCCCCTTCATCGAAATGGGGGAAAATTTATGGGTTTGTAATGCAAGGCCATCCCCTCCACTACCAAAATTAAAACGTAAACTAAAGGATCAATCAATAAGCTCTAGATAAAAATATGCAATGAACAATAAGATTAGTAAGTTATGGTTAGCTATGTAAGAACATCCTTTTTCCTATACAAATCAATATACAACCTCAAGTGACCAAATGGTTAATTTTGTACACACAGATCCACTGAACATAAATTAAAAACTAAATATGACACTACATGTATTAAAAATGCAAGTGGAAATAGCACCTAGAGAAACATAGATGTTATCAATAATATTATACCTCCAATATAATGCATAGTGATGAGTGTACATATCGCATAAGAGTTATCCCTAGTACTCAACCAAGGCACTTAGAGTTTATCGAGACCCCCATTGGTTTGGAATTTTGGGTCACTACTACCACTAATAAGAGTTGTTTGATTCAAGTATGTTAAATAAAAACTATCTACAAACATAAAGCACATAATGCATTTAAGCTATATAAACAATTAGGATTGAATCCTATTTTATTCTATCATAGAATTCACTCAAAAAATATCAAGAAATATTTTACAAACTTATTCATGATAAAATAATAATAAAATCCATAGTTTTTCTGTGTGTGTACTTTTGTATTTTGATAGCATAACATTTTACTCTCAATTTTATCTCTTAATGATTAGAATGAGGGGGATTTTATAGGAATTTGACCCTCTAATTTATCGCCATTTGGAAGATTAAAATGTGAATGCCCCAACAACATGCTATTAATGTTCTTTCTCACTACTACTTGTTAGGGCTTTTAGGATCTCCACTACAAATCACACTTATATTGTTGATGTCAAAAATATTTGACAATGTGGTTTGTCTTTAGGCACATGCTGCAAAATGTAGCATTCCCTTTAATCATTTACTCCCTTACACCAACATTATTAATGTTTATTCTCGTTTTCACTTGTTAGGACACCTAGGATCTCTACCAAAAACACTTTTTACATTTCTAATGTCAATAATATTTAACATTGTAGTTGATTTTTAACTTTTATTTATTTCGTAAATTTTTTAAATTTTTTTACTAATACGCAATTATTATTGATTTTAATTTTTACTTTTTCAATTTTATTAATTTTATTGTTTTTAAACTTTAATTATTGCCTTTTTTAAATTTTTAATTTTTAATAGCTGATTTTAAATATTTTAATTTTTTTTTTGTACTAAGTTTTAATTATTATTAATTTTAAATTTAGATTGTTAGTAATTACAAATTTTGATTTGTATTAATTTTAATATTATTTTTTTGATTTTGTAATATTTTAAATTTTTATTAATTTCACTTTTTAATAATTTTAATTTTTAATATTGTTAACAATAATAATATAAATAATCAAAATATTAATTTTAATTTTTAATTTTAATTAATTGTAATTATAATTTTTAACATGCCTATTGGTCTGTTAATATCACATTTGGTAATATTGCTAGTATTTCTTGAAAGAATTTAATTGTCAATTCTGATTAATGTAATTGTATCTTGTATCACAAACCTAATATATTCCTTCAAACGTGTGCGCTTGTCCTTCCCCTTGGCCTTCCCCTTACATGGATGCATTTGGAGATGATGTATTTAATTATATTGTTGTGTAGACTATCAATTATATCTTTAGTCTCTGACTAATTTCTTCTTGTGCATGTTGTCTTTACTTTCACAATTTCTTATTTGTTCCGGTCATCTTACAAGTTATTTTCAAGAATATGTGCTCCGGTCAACAGCGTTTAACAATAAAATAATAATAATAATATTTAATAATTAATAATTAATAAAATAAAATATTAGTACAAACAAAGAAGTAATAAACATTCAAAATTAATAAAAATTAAATATTAAAAAATTAAAAAATAAAGAAAATTAAAAAAATATTAAAGTTTAAAAATTAAAATTAAAATTAAAAAATTAACAAAGTAGAAATAAAAATTTCTAAACATTAAAAAATAATTATTAACAAATTTTAGATTTAAAATTAGTAATAAGTTAAATATTAATAAAAATTAAAAATTAATACAAAATAAAATTAGTCCTTGATAATGGGGCTTGGATCGGATTAAAATTTGATGTAAAATGGCAACTACCCCCTGATGGTTGGGTAAAATTGAATTTTGATGGGGCTTCAAAAGGGAATCATGGATATGCTGGATGTGGATGTTAAATCCGTGACTCACAAGGCCAGCTGGTTTTTATGATGGCTTTGAAATATGGTCATGCTTCTAACAATATTGCGGGAGGTACCTTCTTCAAGGTGTCAAGGAAATTTCTTTCTATCGCTAGAGAAAATTATGGATTAATGGAGACTCTCGAGTAATCATTGATGCTCTCATATCCCGCTTTGCTAAGGCCTGGAAGTTAAACCTGATAACTCAAGAAATATTGCAATGGTGTAATGGCTACGAGGATACCCACTTTTCTCATATCCTAATGGATGGGAACTCTCTCGCTGATCTTCTTGCCAAATTTGGAGTCGGTATGTTAGACAAGAATGGGATATAGTTTAAGTCTTGGAAGGATAAGTTCCCAATGTGTCTCCAAAGAGCTTTGATTAATGATATTATTCATTAATCCTCATATCAAAGTCCTTCGATATTTCTATACGGTGCTGTTATCTTTCTCACGTGAGGTTCAGATTTGAAGTAAGGGGATGAAATGATGGAACATACACGAAGTGGGTTGCATAAATCCCATTCGCCCTATTTGAACCAATGCATTCTTGCCATTTGACACCCTGCTCTGTGGAAAAATGGAAAGCTCCAACGTAATTCTTCCTGTGTATTGGAAAGAAGCAATCGATGAGGGAGGCACACTTCTAACTCTGCTCGGGCCTGTCAAAGGTCCCACAGGGGCAGCCGCCACTCTTATTTTAGTGGGGTCTCGGCTGAGGCATCCTTTGAAGATTTTTTGGACGAAAGAATTTGTAACCCTACAATGCGGCAATGGCTCTACAAGGCTTGGTCAATTGCAAAGGATCTGGATGGGATTGAGGAGGAGGAAATTCGAGCTCATCTGCATGGGCTAATGATTGATCTTCAACAGTTTTTGATGTGGCGTAATATCTTTGATGTGGATCAAGGGATCACTAGACCCAACATCCTATCAAATGTATCTGGCCAATTTTTACTCCATATGGATAATGCAGAGTTAGAGCGGGTAGGAGACAGGAGGTGGGTGAAAGCCACATGCAATTCTCAGGGCTCTACAAGTGTTGGTTGTTGGCCAGAAGGTTATTGCAAACCACCTAGGTGTCGAGCTTCCCCTCGAGGCTTGTGTCATTTTCCCGTGTGATGGATCTTCCAGCGAGTTAGGCCAGGGAATGTTTGTCGACTCGGATGTGGTGTTTCTTGGCCAAAGAAATGGGGAAGGTGTAGGGGATGCTAGTCTTCCATAGATTTTCTAAATATTTTATAAATGTATGTATTTTTGAAATGTATATAGTAGGGTTATTTTTGCTGGAATATGTAGGCTAATTGGGAACATCCTCGTTACCATATCTTGCCTCCTTTACATGATAATATGTTCATATTATGATTGCTAAGATGAGTTATAATATCTTAGGAAACTATATTGGAATTTTTACGGGATAGGGTCCTTTCCCTATGCAATATAAGCAAAAAAATACAAAATAAAAATGAACAAAATATGAATAATTATTCTAAAAAACAATTTCAAAATAAAAAAGTTAAAAAAAATAAAAACTATAAAAATTTACGAAATAAAAAGTTTAATTGAATTAATATTAAAATCTAAAATTAATATAAATTAATAAAAAATTTAAATTACTTAAAATATAAGATTAATATATATTTTTTAAATTGATAGAAATAAAGAATTAACATAATTTAATAAAAATGAAAATTAGTGCAAATAAAAAAGTAATAAAAATAAAAAACCACTTAAAATTCAATATTTAAAATAATGAAAATAAAAAATTAAAAATTAAAAATTTCTAAAAATTAATAGCTAAAAAAGTTATTTTTTTAAAATTACAATTAAAATGAAAAATATCAAAAACAAAAATTTCCAAAAAATAAAAACTTAAAATTAATAAAAAGCAAAAACTAAAATTAATAAAATAAAATAAAATTACAAAACAAAAATTAATTAAAAAGTAAAAATTAAAAATGAAATTTAATAAAATTAAAAGATGGCAATAATTGATTATTATTTTATATTAAAGTTTATTTTTATTAATATTTTTAAAAAAGTTATTGTTAACAACAACAATAATAATAGTTTATTTGTAAATATATCTAATAAAGTTTGAAATATTAACTTGTTATTTATACTATTATTACTTTTTAAAAAAAATTTATTGTTGACATTAATAATAATTATAATAAATTTATATTTGCAAAAAATATTATTATGATTATTAGTATTACTATCATTATAAATGTTATTATTCACGGCGAACACAAATACTGAGTAAAAAAATGAAGAATTTAAATACAAAACAATATATTACTATGATAGTTAAAATAATGGACATTTTGAATCGTATTTGTTGCAAACATGTGCAAATGACAATCAAATATAGAAATTTATATTTGAATACAAGTATCATACTCACCACAAAGTTCAATTACTCTCAAAATACGTTAGCTAAACAATGTATTAGATCCGTTGATTCAAGTCTCTTATTAATATAAAAATTATATTGAATTTGAAGTGTCCAAATTTAAATGTTTAAACAAGAACGTGTCATAAATGACAAATAAACACTTGATCTAAGTGACAATGATCTGGTTGTATCTATCATCGTAATTAATTCCAATTGTTCTAGAATATTCTTGTATGCATTGATGAAACACGATCCATCATTATCCTCTTTAGATGTAATGTTGACCTTGCCAAATACCGTACAAATGCCGATGTAATTCTTAAACTCTACTACCACAAAGATAGGTAAATCAAGAGGATTTGTTCCTGGAGAATACACTATGTTCTTCACGTGTTTAAGGGATATGTTAACCAATCATGTCTCTACCATAAGTTGCACACCAACATGACATAGTGAACAATGCAGAGTAATACATTACTCTGCAATTAGTTATCATCTTTATCTCCATAAGTTGCATTTCTCACATGTGCTGCAATGACTTGTACCACATGTACATTTAATTTTTTAAGCTTGATATTTTTATGAGCTATGAATTGGACATTTGTTGTGAACAATTGTATAGAAGACTCAAACAGGGACTTGTCATATGTGCCAAAGTACGAATTAGTTATCGACATTAGAAATTCCCAATCATCAATCATGGGATTCAAATTTCTAAAGGTAGACAGAAATTTACGAAACTTGGCCGACTCCACACTATCCCCTTGCTGGTGGAAAATTGTGTCCAGAATGATGACCATTGTAAACGATTTCCATAACTTTTTTCCTTTTCTTCTTCCTTCATAAATTTGTGTGTCCTTCACAAGGGGAAGTTGTGTGAGATATCCAAAAATAATTATAGATCCACCTCCAAAAAAATATCTCATGCAAAGGGAATCCCTCTGGTAAGCAAATATCAAAATTTTCAATAATTTAAGACCAATAAAACCTATTTCATCGATAAGGACATATCGATAATGTTTCATTTGTTCTTTGAACATCACAAGTGTTTTCCCATTTAGAGGTCTCATGCAACGCAAGGGAATTATTAGTGATGCATGCATGGTTGAATCATGTATGTTGTAAGTAACAACACCCGTCGGTGCCAAAAGAAGCAAAGGACTATTACCTATCGTGTCACTTTCTACCAATGCATTTTTATACAATGTATTAAGTAGGGATTTCCTATTCCGGTAGTACCTTTTATGATCATGTGGAGCATAGGTTCGTCAAGACCTTTCATAGAATGTCAAATAATATTTTATGGAGTAATATGTTTTTTTAGTGAAAAATTGTTCACATTTGAAATTGAATTATCTGAAGCATCCATCACATGTTGCATGGATTTTTTCATTACTATGAATAATGCAAACACATCTTGCAAGTCCTCTTCATCTTACGTATCCCAAACATGGTTCAAATCAATCTCAGTTTCCAAGCATATGAAGATCAATCAAATTCCCTTGATTAGGTGAAATAACATGCGAAAGTAATTCCCACTCATCCATTCTATCTATGCCTACGAAAGTCTCAATCCCATCACTGTAAGTGTCTTCTATCTCTTCTTCTTCTATTGCATCCTTCCTATCCACATGTCACGCATGATGCATATTCTTAATCCTCTCCCAATTTCCTAAAATTTCCTCCGTTGTACTACCTATATCCCTCTGCACATCAAATAATGGTTTGTAAAACAACAACTCACTCCAACAGAAGTTATCATAATCCTCTTAAGAGCTCTCAGGAACATATAAATATCGTGGCCATATGTGCATGATAGAAGGCGTGTTTGTTGGCTTCTAATTATTTTTCTTCCTCTTTTAGCTAAATGAGCATGATTTGGCTGCATCTATCAACTCAATTGATTCCAAATTTACTGGATGATTATTGTCTAGATTGATGAAACACGATCCTCCATTTTCCTCTTTAGATGTAATGACCTTACGAAATACCTTCCGACCAACGTTCAAGATAATAAATGTTCCACTATAGTAAAAAAATGACAAATTTAATAGCATACATGGCATGTTCATTGCACTCTGACATCACATTCTACAATTATTTCAGTCAATAACCTTTGATAGATGCATGATGCAGACTCTTTTACTTCTGTATCATCTGATAGTCTTGTACGCATATCATGAAAGTTCTCAATTTTTTTTTGCCTTAGAAGCATATGTTTCTGTGTATTTTAATACGGTGTGTCTAGAAACGACCTGTTGATAATCCACATTTCTGATTCAAATAGATAACATGTAATATTTGTGAAGGTTGAGTCTCGCATCATTGTGAAACGTTTCAAATTTCTTATTGCCATCCTTATCAATGCGAAACTCCAACTCATCCCAAATATCCCATGGAACATTGTAACGAAAAACTATAGCTAATCCTTTCTTCTGCAAGCAACACATCCCAGTAGATTTTGTGTGTCTATGAACATGAATGACAAGTTCTTCATAGTCATGAATTGGGTTATGCTACAATACATGACACAATGTTATCAAGCATGGATTCTCATCTCTAAACAAACCAAGAATCACATTTATTTGATGGCTATCACGGGGATTCCAGGATGTCACATATCTATCAAAAATTGATCTCGTAGCTATACCCTTACTCTCATTCGCCTAATCCAATGTTTACATGAAGGGACAACTGGGGACCTATATGAATCCATGCACATGTGTAGATACTCGATGTTGACACTCCAACTTATAAAACATAAACCACAACAAATATGAGTGATTTAAATAAACCTTTCATTTACAATATCGATAATGTGTAAGAAAAATAAATTTCCTCAACACTATTATACAATTTTTTAGAGGATGTAATAGTCTGTTGTGCTAGGTAGTTTCTGTATCACCTCTTCACGAAATATTTCAAATATTCTGTGTATATATATGATGACAATATGAGGGTAATCTATTACATTTTTACTCTTTCATCTATGTTCCCTTGAAAAATATGAATAAGATTTCTCAGGCATCAGCTGATGCAAATCAAACCACTTAGTGTCTTCCGCAATAAATGTGAAGAATAGAGTTAGCATACCTAATTGAATTATCATATCTTCTAACTTACTATGATATACTTACCAAGATGATCTACAGTTGTGAAGCTTTGCATTGAAATATATCACTTATTCTACCAACTTCCCATCAGTTGCACTATGAATGCATCGACACATGTCTTCAATAGTTATGGGATTGTTGTCCTAAAGATGTTTCTCTACAAAAAGAGAAGAAATGGATCAACTGAAGTTGCAAACTAATATATTATGTCCACAATATCTAAATACAGGGTGATTCCCAAACCTATTGTCATGATACATAATCAAATGATTCATATAATCAAGCATGTGCACTCATTTCATCCTCATTTGCAGCTATTCCACGTCTCATGTAGGGGAAAGTTCCATAAATCCCATGGATAACATTCCCTTTGTATTGTATTTATTGATTGGTGGAGATCAAATTTTTGGTCAGTTATAGCGTCAACTGACCTCATATCTATATTTTGAACAAATGATCTAACCTCGTCAATCTCCCTCTGCGAAGTAGGAATTCTGAATGAAAATGATGATGGATGATTGTGTCATTTTTCTTCATAAAAAAAATTATATTCCCTACCAGGGTTTGTTTTAAGACCCCCCTTCCAAAAAATTAGTTTGTAATGGGTGGCGAATCTAACAAAAAGGCAATTTGCATGGCTGGAAAATGTGTTTATTGAGAGTTTGCGATGGTGGTGAATGGAGGTGTTTTTAAAGTCAGGAGTGGAAAATGTCATTTCTGGGACTGTTACTTGTCGACAAGCACATAATGTTACTGGAATGCATGTACGAAATATTGTTGAATGAAAACAGAACATATGTGTTACTGACCAGTAACACGTCCCACTTGTTCGCGGATTGGCCAATAACATAACCCACTTATTCCTAGATGACAACAATGACACGTGTATTACTAGACAGTAACAAAAAAATTGACACATGTGTTGAGGACTCGTAACAAAAAACTAGCATGTGTTACTATCGATACCAAAACAATGATGTATAAGTTACCAGCATGTAACAAATTACTAGCATATGTGTTATTGGACGAGAAAAATAAACTTGCATATGCGTTATTGGTCATTAACAGTAAACAATGCCATATGTGTTACCGACCAGTAAAAAATAGATTTGTTGACGTTTTGTGTTGCGATTATATTCCCAGACGGTAACATGCATAATTATTTATTGCTTTTGTCACCCAGTAACAAGATCATGTTACCGAAAAATAACAGTTAATTGTGTTATCATCTAGTAACAGTTATTGTGTTACTATTCGGTAACTGATAATTGTGTCACTGTACGGTAACAGTTAAATATGTTACCGTACGGTAACAGTTAAATATTTTACCATCTAGTAACATTGTTTTGTGTTTCCATGTGATAGTTTATTTTATCGTTTGCCAATATTCATTTGTGTTACCATTCACTAGTGTTAGCGTTCAGTAACATGATTTTTGTTTTTCTCAGTCTTACATTTGTTTTATAGATCATATTTGAAACTTTTACTTTTTTCTCGCATGTGTGGACTTTAAAATCACCCATACGATGGCCTGTGTTAGAAATGAGAAAATAAATCAAGGAAAAATAAAACGCGACATGGATATTTCATAATATGTCAGCCAACGAAATGGTGTTATTCTGATTACAAACTAGTGGGATGGTAAGGCAACTGTGAAAGTGCCATAAGAACTATTGTACACTTGCATTAAATTATTCAATAACTTGCGTTCTTTCTGATACTGGGGAATGTAAATAAATCCATGGAACACTGAGCTACCAATCCAATCGGATTAACTGATGATTTGAGGGTCTTCGAGAAGTTGTACTTACTGCAGATACAAAATGTTCCAATAAACACAGGAAGTTGTTTTAATGATATTTTTTCTAGGTGACATTATTCTTGAATCCTTGATGTTTTGATTCATTGAAAAAAGGTGTTAGAAATTTTTAGATACTTGTATATGATGATCATAGAACAAATCTAGAAGTGGATGAGAAGGATGGAGGATACAATATTGGATGTGAATGATAAGGTTAGAGGTTGAAGGTTGGAGCTCTAAAAAAATATCTCGAAGAAACCTACAAGTGAAAATGGGAAAAAATGAGTGGGGATGGGTATATATATAGGAAAGGAAAGGGTGGTGGGCCATGGCCCATAGATTGAGGTTGAAGATATGTGGCTTGGGGAAAGAGGGATGAGAATAGAACCAAAAGTGTAATCGAGTGACAACAGAAACAAATAATTCAACCTACTACCATCTAGGAATATACTCACAACACCAAACGCCAACAAAACTATTTTGTTACTGAACGGTAACACATGTGGAAGTGTTTATTGTTGCTTATTGGTAACATATATGTAAGTTTTTTGTTCCCATCCAGTAACACATACAATAGTAATTTGTTACCAACCGGTAACTTATACATCAGTGCTTTGTTACCGGCTGGTAACACATGTCGATGTTTTGTTACTGGCCGTCAACACATGCGTTGAAGTGTTTTTGTTACCAACAGATAACACATGTGTCAGTATTCTCATCCTATAAAAGTGGGATGTTTTATTGGCTGGTAACACATGTGTCTGTGCTATCATCTGAGAACAAGTGGGGCATATTACCGGCCAGTAACACATTTATTGTGTTGCTGTTCAACAATATTCCAACATTTACATGCTAGAATAATAATTTCACCTTCGTGTTTCTACTAAGAACCAACCAATGTTAGTATATTCACCTTTATGTTATAACATACTATGTTATATAGGAATAATTATCCATATTATAGTAATATAATTTACTTTGAAAATTTGTTAATAAATTATAAGCAGATGTGTTGCTAGTCGGTAACACGTCCCACTTGTTCCCGGATGACAACATTGACACATCTGTTACTAGACAGTAACACATCCCACTTGTTCTTAGATGACAACACTAACACATGTGTTACCGGTTGATAACAAAAAACACTAACACATGTGTTGACGATCGGTAACAAAACACTGACATGTGTTACCGACCAGTAACAAAAATTGACGTATAAGTTACCGGCTGGTAAAAAATTAATAGCATATGTGTTATTGGATGGGAAAAAATACTTTCATCTGTGTTACAGGTCTAAAATAATAAACACTGCCATATGTATTACCAACCAGTAACAAAATATTTTTGTTAACGTTTGGTGTTGTGATTATATTCCCGGACAGTAACAGGCCAAATTATTTGGTGCTAATATCACTCAGTTATGATCTTGGTTATGTTTTGGTCACTCTTTCCCTAGGCCACGTATCTTTAGCCTTGATCTGTTGTGCATGGACCACCTCCATTTCCTTTCCTATATATACCCATCCCCACTCATTTTGTCCCATTTTACTTGCATGTTTCTCCAAGATATTTTCTAGAGCTCCATCCTCCATCCTCCATCCTCTAGCCTTCTCATCCTATTTCATATTTATTCTATGATCCTCATATAAAGGTGTCTACCATTTCCCAAAACATATTTTTTTTCAAAGAATCAAAACATACAGGATTCAAGATTCAAGAATAATGACACCTATAAAAAAGACCATTAAAACAACTTCTTATGTTTATCGAAACATTTTGTATCCGCAGTTAGTACAACTTGTGGAATACATGAATACAGTTAGATTGGCATCTCAGGGTTCCATGGACTTATTTACATGCCCCAATATAAGAAATAATACAAGTTATTGAATAATTCAATGCAAGTGTATAATAGTTGTGATGGAAATTTCATTGTTTCCTTACCATCCAACCAATTGTCATCAGAATAACACCAGTTGGCTGACTGAAATATTTTTAAATTTCCATGTCACGTTTTCTTTTTCCTTGATTTATTTTATCATTTGTAATAAGGGCCTTCATATGGGTGATTTTGAAGTCTGCACATTCGACAAAAATGCAGAATTTTCAAATATGATCTATAAAAAAAATACAAGGCTCTGAAAAAAAAGATCATGTTACCAAAAGCTAACACGACTTAATACTATCACTAGTGAATGAAAACAAAAATGAATATTGGTGATTGATAAAATAATATATCAGATGAAAACAGAAAACAATGTTACCAGATGGTAACATATTTAACGGTTATTGTACGGTAACACAATTAACCGTTACCGGACGGAAACACAATTAACTGTTACCATCTGGTAACAAGTTATTATTACCGGTCAACATTACATAGTCACACTACATTAGCTTTATAGAAAAAAATAATAATATTTCCAGGTGGTAACAAAATTGACAGAGAGTACACTTTTTTTCTTACCTCTTTCGCTCATTCCTTTGGCTTTTTGGCTTTTACTTTCATCTATTTCATAGGCTTATAATTTAGTAACGAATTTTCAAAGTAAATTTTAGTACTATATTATGGTGAATTAATCTTATATATAATAGTATGTTATAACATGGAGGTGAATATACTAACATTGGTCAATGCTTAGTAGAAACACGAAGGAGAAATTATATTTAAAATGTTGTAGAACCTATTAAATTTTGGTGAACGCGCTACCGTATGGTAATGGAAATTTCACCAAATTAAAAATTAAAAATTCCTAATATTCACCTATTCATAAATATTCACCCCTAAAATAAACCTTGTTCCCTACCACATCTATGGTTATGTGATCTTATGCCCCATCTTGTATGTCTGATTCTATACGAATAATTCTATTTGATACATCTCCATCTGTTTCTGAGAGATAATATAAGGCTGCGTAGTCTATCTCCACATCCTTGTAATACATGTCATTTTGAATTTTATAACACAAAGCATCAATCACATGTGATCGATTAACCATAGTTTACATCGAGCATTTTCAACATTCTGCCTAGCCTTTTCATCAATTCTTCTAGTTTGGGTGTCTTTCAGGTTATGTGAAATTCATATAAGTTCCCTATAGAAGTGTTTAGCATTTGTATCGTATTATATATCATTGTAGCAATTTCTGAAATCATATTTTAATAAAATATTTAGATTTTATTGAATCATTTGGTGGATTCACTTTTTAGAACTCCTTGTGCTAGGATCTAGTAATCCCTAATGGATAAAGGTAGATATTCCTTTCCTATGCAAGCTATACATCATGTGAGTGTTAATTCTAATCATGATGATTTTTTTTGAGATTGAATTTTTTATCTTTAAAGTTATTCTCACTTTGATGATAATGTTGAAATATTTTTCAATGGTGATGAATATGTAGTTCCTAATAGATTTGAACACTATATTCTTAGCATTTTTCCTAACACTGAAATATTTTTTGGATGTAATCCTTGTTACTCCATAGGTACTAGGACTACTCCACCTTATTCTATTTCTTCTGAAACTCTTGATGATACTATTATTAATTATATGTTTGGTCTTGATTGCGATACTGTAGATAAAGATCATGATGAAAATGTACATGCACATGATGTTATTTCTCATACTAGTCGAGATGAATGTAAAGTTGTATCTCATGCATCTCCAACTTCTGAAAATTATTCTAATGATTGTAAGGATATATCTCATTATATTTCTTCTCCTAATTCACTCTATGTTGATGACTTGTTTGATGAAATGCTTGCATGTGAAACTTTGTTTGATATTGAGTATATTTCTGAGCATGAACATGTTAGTGCCAGTTCTACTTCTCTTAAGATTACTGAATGTGAATTTTTGACTCCACTTTCATCTACTTCTGAGGTTACTTCTGATTGTATTCATGATGATTCTACCATTCCTAGTATCTCCCCTATTATGATTTATTATGATATTCCATGTTCATCTCCACCTCTTTCTTCTTCTTCCTCTCTTGACGAAACTCATGTTGATTATTTTTATTCCTCTTGGAATACCTCCTCTTATTTCTGTTGCATCTACATTTAGTGTACCTATAACATTTTCATCTTCTGCTTCCTCTTATCCAATTCCTATGCTCACTCATAATGGAAAGCTTCAACAAATCAATGTACCTTTCACATCTTCTACAATTACTCCACATGATGTTTTATCACTCATGCATGTTTTTGGTCAATTGTAATCTTAATTTGAATCTCTCACTCTTGCAATAAAATCCTATTATGCTTCTATTGATAATAATTATCTTCATGGAAATCCGATTCCAAAGAAAATTCATAATTCCACATTTCCTAAGGAATTCATCATGCGTACATTTTCATGCTTTGATGAAACTGGTAATCCATATCTACATGTTAAGCATTATCATTTAGCTATGGCTTCTTATTTGAATGATCGTTTATTGCTAAAAGCTTTCACTCATAGTCTTGTTGATAAAACTCTTCAATGGTACACTCGTTTTCCTATTAGTACATATTTTGAAATGGAATATACTTTTCTTAGATGCTTTATGCTCAATAATGGTCCTTGAGTCACATATGATCACTTGCCTAGCTTGCATAAGGGAAAGAAAGAACCTATTCTAGATTAAATTTTATGCTTCATTTATTTCATGTGTCAGCTAGTATTTCATCCTATTGATCTAGATAATAAATTTATATTTTCTCATCGATTGATTCCTTCTTTAAACTAACGATTATAATATGATACATGTGAATCATTTAAATTTTTTGTTGAACCCTTCTCATTGGTGATATCATGGATGTCAAGTGCCATTTATGGAAAATGAGTGAGTGGTGAAGTTAGGCTAAGTAAGGGACATGAATTTTGATTGGAAATTCCTTCTCAATGATGGTTGGAGCTCACAAAGAGCATTCAGGGTGATTCCAGGATGGTTTCAAGATGCTACAAGCTTGGTCAGTGAGGTAGGTTTCCAGTGGAGGTATGGATATGGTTGGTGTGTTGTGATAAGGTTTTCTATAGGTCAGAGATGTTGGTTCCAACATGTGAAATATCATTTGGAGTGAGCATTAGGTCAAGTGTTTGGAGTCATAGTTTAAACTGGCTCATTTAGGCTTAGCTCTAGAGCCTAATGAGGTGCAAGAGATAAATTAAGGCAATGAAAATCCTAGGTAAGCGTTGTAAAATCCTAGGAATACTATATATGGAATGTATGAGCATCTACAAGGCTCAATTTTTATCCTAGAGGAAACATTTAAATGTTCATTAAAACTACATTCGAGGACTAGTAGTGTTTCATGAGAAATTGAGATTGGTATAAAGAGTCAAAGATTATTTTTGTGAAAAAAACCTATGGATAATATATAGGGATTTGTTTTAATACTTCATGTAAAGTTTCATCAAGGTTTCCATAAAATTGTGCAAGTTATTCAAGTTTTACCAAAATAGAACTTTTGAAAAAGCAAATCTGAGCACCTTGGCTTCTTAGCAATGAAAAAAAATTGTCAAGAATTATTCAAATAAATAATATAAGTAATTTTTTAATATATCTTCAAGAATGATTTTTTTTTTCAAAAAAATTGAGGACAATTAGACAAGAAACAAAGAAGTTGTATTTATTTTTGTGATAGGGTTGTTCTCTCTTCAAACCTCTCTCCTGGAGCGATGAGAAAACAATGAAGTTTTTTGTCATCAATTCACTCTTGAAAGTTATGAAAAAATTTTAGTGGTATAATATACTCTCTCTAGGTCATTTTGGTGATAATTATGCTAGTTAAATGTGATGGTACTCTACGGATTATACCCGACTTTGCAAGTTCTGTGTAAATAATGTCCTATTTTGAAGGGCTACAATGTGTTTTAAGGATGCCCATGCACAATTGAGGTGGGAAATGAATATAATATATTTATATAGGTCAAATGCATCTAGGTGAAGATCAATACTACTCTTTTTGAGTGGTGTGAAGGTGTAGTTTACATTTCACCTTGATTGTCATGTATAAATGTTATCAAGACAATTGTGCTACAAACTATGTTTGTAATATTTATCTCTAAAAGCTCCTCATTAAAGTTTACAGAGTGTGTTATTAGGTTCTCTTTGAAGTTCTTTGTCTAAATTTGATCATCAAAATGATATGTTAGTAAAAAGTCTACAAATTCATTACAGTCTGATAGTAATTTGAGAACAATCTCATATCGTCTAAGATGCACATGCTTCTTCATGTCTTATCCATTGGTTATGTGATTACACTTGATGTATAAAGTATTCTAATGCCTTAATCTTCTCAAGATGGTTCCTAGATACCAAGGACATGCTCCCTCACATCTAAATTGGGTCATTCTTTTAAGACATTGTCTATGGCTCTATGACAGTCATGAAGAAATGAATTTTTGCATGTTATACCTAGGTGCATGTTATAATCTCGATAGAGAACATGTTGAAATAAAGTCATAGCCATGTGTAACACTGTATAGTGTAAAAAATGACACATTAAATTCTATTTACCTATAATTTGTTGTAAAAGAGGATCCATAAATGAGGAATAAAATGATGTTCCTGATCAATTCACTTGTGGTAAATTTCATACACATGAAGGTTCTATATATAACACACAAAGGCTTCAAAAACTAAGCTTTAACGTTGAATTCATATTTCAAGTATCAATCAACATGAATTAAATATATGTTTGTGAAGTGCTCAAGTAAGATGGTAGATCTATATTAAGAGGAATACCTTTGCCACCTCTATAGATGAATGGTGTCTCAGAATTTTGTGTATCAAAAGGCTACAGTGTTGCATAATTCTCTCAAAGAAGATGACAAAATGCCTTGATTCAGACCCTCCCAGTAAAGTTGTTATAGTTGAACAAGTTCTGAATGGTTTTCATCAAAGTGAGTTTAGTAAAAAGTAATAAACAACTTGGATAGAAATTGAATTCATGTAAAAGGAAATGTGACTATAAATCATAGTTGTATGCAACATTCTAGAGGAGCTATTGTTTTGATATAGTGAATGCTAAAGTTTCTTTATAGCAATCTATAGGTCTAAGATATAAAATCAAGAAAGGATAAGCTCATCTGATCATTTAACATGTGCATAAGGTGTCTAAAAATCCATGGAGGTATGTATGGTAGAGTAGATGATGATTTTAAATTAAATATCATAGGTATAATAACTTGTTATTTCAAGGTCATAAGAGCATGAAAAGAAGACAAAGATTACTAGAAAAGTGATATAGGTCTATGATGGAGTTGTTGTTTTAGTTTCAAGGACAAGAATTCAAGCCTAAATCATGAAAAACCAGTCAAATAGAGGTGGCACAATCTTAGGGGGAGTAGAATAACGTAGTAATTTCAACAATCAGGAGATGGAAATGTGTATGAAACATAAAATAATTTTTACAGGGAGAGATAGTTACTAGTCCAAGGCACAAGGTGTGAAAAAAATGAAATGCATGGGAAAATAAGCGAATAGTTTGAGGCTGAAGGAAAGAGATTCAAGGGGAGCATTCATTGATGATTAACTCTATACATAGTTTAAATACATTTCAAATAAGAAAGTAGGCCTAATCCAAGGGAGAGCTTCTTGAGATAATATTATGCTTTATCAATGTTTATTTTCATGTTATACATGTTGGATTTATGAAACTTTTTCATAGATTTAAAATGGGGGTAGAGCACTATTAGAAACTAGTTTTGAATGCTATGAAGATGTTGGTGTGATTGTTTTACATCAAAGTTTCTAAGTCTATTATCATAAATGAAAATGGGAGAGATTTTTGAACCCTGGTCATTGGTGTTGTCATTGATTTCAAGTGAAATTTATGGTAAAGGAGTGAGTGGTGAAGTGAGGCTTAGTAAGTGACATGAAGGTTGATTGGTAGTTCCTTTGTAGTGATGGTTGGAGCTCACAAAGATGAATCAATGCGACTCAGGAATGGTTTCAACATGCTTCAAGCTTGGTCAGTGAGGTAGGTGTCCGCTGGAGGCATGGAGATTATTGCTATGATTTGATTAGGTTTTCTATAGGTCAGAGATGTTGGTTGCAACATGTTCAATAGCCTTTAGAGTGAGCATTAGGTCAAGTTTTTGAAGTCACAGTATAAACTATCTCATTTAAGCCTAGTTCTACATCCTAATGAGGTGCAAGAGATAAATGTAGGCTATGAAAATCATAGGTAAGGATGGTAAATTCATATTAATACTATCTATGGAATTTATGAGCATCTATAGGGGTTACTTTTGCTCTTGGAGAGAAAATTCAAATGTTCACTAAAACTGTCTTTGATGACTCTAATTGAAGTCATCAACAAATGAGATTGATCTGAAGAGTAAAAGATTATTTATTATAAATAAACCCTTTTATTATGTAGACATATGTTTTTTAGTGCTTCATGTTGAGTTTCAACAAGTTTTAAATAAAATTGTGCAAGTTATTCAAGTTTGACCAAAATAGGCCTTTTGAAAAAGAAAAAATGCGCACCTTGGCTTCTTACCACTAAAACAAAATTGTCAATCCTTATTTAGATAAATGATGGAATTAATTTTTTAAGATAACTAAAATACTGAACTTTTTCAAAGTGTTTGATCACAATTAGACAAGAAATAAAGAAGTTTTATCCATTTTTATGACAGTGTTGTTCTCTCTTCAAACCTCTCTCCAGGAGTGATAAGTAAGAAATTAAGTTTTTATCATCAATTCACTTGTGAAATTTTTAAAAACATCTTATGGGTATAAAATAATCTCTATATGTCATTTTGGTGATGTTTTTACTATTAAGTATGAAGGTATTATACAAATTGTACCCTATTTTGCATGTTTTAAGCAAATACAGTCATGTTTTGAAGGGTTGCAAGGTGTTTGAAGGATGTCCATGTGTAGTTGAGGTGGAGAATGATTATAATCTCTTTATAAATTTCAAATACATCTTGGTGAAGCTCAATAGTACTCTTTTTTAATGGTGTGAAGGTCTAGTGTACATTTCTCCTTAATTTTCGTATACAAACCTTATCAAGACAATTGTGTTTGCAAAATTTCTACCTACAAGCTCCTCATTCAAGTTAATGGATTGCGTGATTAAGTTCTCTTTGAAGTGATTATTCCAAATTTGATCATGAAAATGAAGATATGCTAGTAATAATTCTACAAATTTAGTACAGTCTGGTACTACTTAGAGAACAAGCTCATATAATTTGAGATGCCTTTCTTCATGTCTTATCCATTGGTTTTGTGAGTACACTTGATGTAGAAAGTTGTATAATTCTTGAATCTTCTCAAGATGGTTCATATATACCAAGGAAAGGCTCCCTCACAAGTAAATTGGGTCATTCTTTGAAGACAATGTCTATGGCTTTGTGATAGTCATGAAGAAATGAATTTGTGCATCAAATTATTGATCATTTCCACTCATGTCATTCAAGTGAATGCTTGGAATTAGTAGAAGGTATAATCCATGAATAGTTTATGCATTTCAGTGAATAAAAGTGAAGGATAAGAGTTTAAAATATTTCATACAATGAATTGGGGTTTTTAAGTTTGAAACCCTCATCATACACAGTTTGTGAAGATCAAGTAAGTTTGAGCTTGCCAACATGTTTTTAAGCCATATATGGATGTAGGAGATATGGAAATGCCTTTATATAGTTTTTAAAGAGACTCTTGAAGACATGGATGTCTAAGAAAGGAAATGGGTTAGTTAGAAATTTTTTTTCATGAGAGAAGTAGTGTGTAACCTTTTCAAAAGCATCTTTCCAAAGGAAGAATTGGAGTGCCATGGTTCCTTATAAGGAAGATATTAAACCTTTATCCCAAAGTTGATAATTTTTTTGAATGTATTCTCTATGTTTTATATCATTCATGCAAGAATGAGTTTCAGATCCACCTAGACCATGGGATGATAACAGTGATGAGAAGTGTGAAAAATGTTACTTTTTTGAAATCATTAGCTCTCATTAGGGACATAGACTACCAGTAACACCTGATGTTTGTGAGTATCCAACTTAAAATGTGTTTGTTAAGTCTTCTCTTCATCATTTTCAAAATATGTATTAACTCATATGTGCCTTTATGTTTGATGAGGATTGAATGCCAAGAAAGATAGAATATTTAAGAGTCTTATAACGTTCTTTCATAAGTGTTAACACTTGACAGAGATAAATTTAGGCTACACGATAATATCTATTCGATAGAGAACATAGAAAAAATTAGAACATACGTTTAAAATTAGAAAATAGAGGGTCAAGAGATTTATAATGGTTGTCGTAGGTTGTCAGGTAGTTTAATAGGTTTCATCTCTCATCATTTGACATCAAGAACCTTATAAGAACCTATAAGACATACAGGGATGATTGAACCACGATAGAGAATATTATGACTTTGTAAGAGATTTTCTCGTAAAACCTCTTCATTTGTCCTTTGTACAAATTGAATAAGGGAGTGACAAGAAAATTATTTACATATGAAGTTGAAGGGTCAGATGATTATGTCTTCACTACCTACACAAATAAAATTTATAACTGGTGGTAGTTGTTGAAAAATGAGGAGTTATATTTGTAACTAGTTCATCTCTTTGGTGGTATTTGTTGAACAAAGAAGAGTTACATTTGAAACTATTTCATCTCTTTGTTTGATTTTTCAAGGAGTTATGTAAAGAGTCCTTAATTTTTGAAGTTTAAAGGTCATGTGTAGGGGTTCATGTTGTTTTACAAATAGAGTATTCTTTGTATGTTAGTGTTGTTGAAGCTTGGGAGAGATTCTACTATGTAGGAGATATATAGGTGATGTAGTATGAATAGAGAGTAGTTGATGTATGAAAGGAACATTCTAATGAAGGATTCAACATGATTTAGTGTACATATTATCATTGAAAGACCTGATATATATTGTTTGAATAAAAGAGTTGTTGAAGCAAAGAAAATCTTAATGTAAATCTAAAAAAGTGAGAAGAATACAAAGGTATCAAGACTATATAAAACTAGGAGAAGATAAAATGAATTAATGAGTTGAAACAAAGATCACATTACATTGATTTAAGCAATTAGGTGAAGAAGGTGGTCAAATAATTCTTCTATGATTCATGTCTAAGTTGTTGCTCATAGTTTGGGGAGTGGGTACTTCGTAGCAAGTTGGTGTTTTCCAAATATTCCAAGTGGGTGTTTGGCCTTATATTAAGGTGGGTGCTTGATATTTTATCGGAGTAGGTGATTTAGAATTGGAGGGGCTGATTCTAGGTGAGTGGGTTCTCACTACATGGTAAAATAATTGTAACTTTACAAGACAATTGTCTAAGCTAGTTCTATGGTTTCAGTGGGTTTTTTTCCCTTATGGGTTTCCCACATTAAATCTATCCTCTTCATGTGTGCTCATTTCTCTTTCTCTCTCCTTGTTCAACGTGCATGCGTATCATGGTTAAGAAATTTTAGGTTGGATGATTCAACAACTACAAATTTCTTCAAAACTTTTGAAAATAACTTATTCACCCCCCTCAGTGGCTAGAATTTCTAACACTTTTATGCTATAAGGTCATTGATCTAGAACATGATTTAATTGCTACACATGTTATAAATCCTCCTTCTAATTCTTCTACCACTTCATTTTCTTCTTCTTCACCTCTACATCTTCTCCACCTTGCAAGTAGTTTCTATCTCCTCCACCACATAAGTGTCCTTCATCTCCTCCACCACATTTCTCTCCACCAATGTCTTTTCCATATCCTACTCAGGAGCCATTGTATTTCTTACGTACTGTTAAGCCTAATTATTTATTATGTTATTTACTTGATAATCCCTTAATTCACATGCCTTCTAATCAACATCCTCTTCCTCATCGTTTGCATCACCAACGCGATCATCCTTATTGCAATTATCACCACATCAATGGCCATTATGACAATGAATTTCACGCCCTTAATGATAAATTACTAAAATTATAGGAAAATGGTGTAATTATTTTTATCTCTCACTCTCATGATTGGTATGTTTCTCCAAACCCGCATAATCATGCTACTACTTCAGTTCACTTTTCACCTTCTCCTGCTTCTAAGGTCATCACTCATTCACCACCACAAATCATTATTCATGCATGGCCTCCACCTCAATCGTCCACCACTACATCATATCATCCATCATACAATGCTCCTACTTCACATTGGCTTCCTAAGACATCGATATCTATACTACCTACCACTATATCTCCCATCATTGGCACCATCTCATCTAGAATTTAATTTAGCTCATACACTCACACTGCTACCACTTCACATGCTTCCACTTCTCCTCATCATCATCTTCATCTCTGCTAGGTTACTTTTCTCCACTCACTACCCAATGATGCACTTATTTTCTTATGGTTCTTACATGACTGTTGAGGGATTTTTTTTAATAAGAACCCCACTCAATCTTTGCGCTATCTGATTTATCAATCTATCTACCTAGCGTACAATAACACACCATTTCCTGATGACTTAATCTTGTTCTATTATTCATTCTTGATTGCTGAAGGGCCTTATATAAACAAATATCATATTCATACACATATGCTAGGGGCATCATTCTTACTCCAACCGCCCTCTTTAACATACTTAGATGTGATTACATACATTTTTACCACCATTTCAATCACAATGTTATTTCAAATTCTTCATTTCATTCATACATCTATTATCATTTATCACATATCTATTTACTCATCCCAATCCAATTTTCATTAATTATCTATCTATGAATCAATCAACATCATCATCCATTTTTCAATAGCAACATTTACATAATAAAAACCACACAACCACATATGAACTACAATCATCACATTACATATCACAAATCATTAACACATCTCAATGTATCGATCATCCATCTATATATATCATCAAAGATCATAGTTGTAAAAATACAATCGTTGGGGTAAAGCCCCTGTGCATCGCTACATAAATATATGTCATAAATCATCATCACTATCACTATATGTAATTTCAGAAGCTCTCAAAATAGATACCTCTATGTTCAATTTACACCACTAGTTGTGGACCCTAGATATCTCTAACTATCTTCCTAATACTGAAAAATCGACCAAATTCTCCACAAATTGGCCCTATAGTTCTACATACTTTGTGAAAAAATCCTATGCTAGGGCTCCTCCACTTAAAGCCTCCCTAGCTCTCTAATTTTCCACCCGCACCTCATCATGCTCACTCAACAATATGGTAGATGTATCAAGTTCTATCACTAGCGGCTCGAGCAGGTGGGCATGCTTTTCCATAATGACATCCACTCACTCCAACATTCCACCTCTGATGAGCACATCTATAGGTACATTCCACATCAATGTGCAGATAGATGTGCCAATGATCAATGACCAATAAGAATCACCTACAACCATATATTGACACATTATTTACTACACATACTCACCAAAACCAATCAACTAACAAATAATACTCATGCTCTGGTATCCCCACTGCTATACCATTTCCATCAAGGGAATGTTTCTGTTTGTCCAATTGGTGGTGCACCCACCACATCTACAATAACTGGAAATAATATCACCCATCGATGCATTTACCACCATGCACTATAGGCCTCGGTACATCCCACATCATCCCCCTATATTAGCTCTATGGCCAAATCGACCTCATCCTAACTAAGGGGCTATAGCTATGCTCTTATCAGTCCTGGTCTATCTACTGGCCTTCTCGGTGCTCTAGTGGCTCACACCCATACATATGGCTGTGGGGGCACATCCTGAGCCATGGTGATTTGACGTGATACAATCTCTTCTTAAAATAGATCAGTCACTCAAGGAAATTGTTGAGTTATGGAGTTAATGGCTTCACAAATAACATATTTTACAAACTTGTAGGTTTACACAATAACCAACATCAGTTGGGTGACTGGTGTCAGTCACTTGGGAGAAAACGGTATCGGTTGGGTAACCAACATCAGTTACATGTGCATGAATGCTTTTATTTTAAACACAAGTTTTAATCTAAACTTTGTTATGAAGGTGATTAGATGGTTGTAAATGCATAGCTAAGCTTCCCTAATGTTTGTATATGCTTATAAGCTAGAAAGTTAGGGTTAGAAGGTGAGAATAGAGATTATTATAAGAAGGAATTCTCGGAGAAAGAAAAGAGAAGCTTGTGAAGGAAAATTACTGTACATCTGTGAGAGGTGTGGAAGATTGAAAATCTTCATTGTATTTCCTCTGTAAAGAAAATAATAATAGATTATCCATTTCATAATGGACACAACCCACACTGGGTGAACCGCGTTATATCTTGTGTATTTTTCTTCTGGTATATTTTCTAAGTTTATTTACTATATGCTTCAATTGACTATAGATCTGTACAACAATGGTGTGTTTCCAATCCCCAATAACTGGTATAAGAGAATTTTTTCGTTTAAGCGTTTTGTGTGTTAAAATATTTACTCATAGAGGGATTTTTGATTGAGTTGGAGCACATAAATGGAACAAGATAGTAAATATAAAGTGGATAAATTTAATGGTTGTAATTATCAATTATGGAAGATAAAAGTGGAATATTATCTATATCATAAAGATTTAAATTTACCGTTTGATCCGAGTTTGAAGCCTAAAAATATGACTAATGAAGAATGGAAGATTCTTGACAGAAACGCTTTGAGATCTATAAGGTTGAGCCTGAAAACATCTATAGATTCTAATATTACTGAAGCAACAACCACTTTAGATTTGATGGAATATTTAGCTAATTTATATGAAAACCAAGTGCTTCAAATAAATTTTATCTAATGAAGAAATTATTTAATTCTAAAATGCAAGAAGGTGGATCTGTATCAAGCCATTTGAATGATTTCCATTCCATTGTAAATCAAATAAAATCAGTTAATATTCCATTTTGTGATGAAGTGGTCCAAGCACTTTTATTCTTATAATCTTTGCCAAATAGTTGGGATAACTTGGTAATGGATGTTAGTAATACAACATTTGCTACTAATAATTTGAAGTTTGATGATGTGGTTAGTATAATCATGAATGAAGAAATACGTAGGAAAATTACAGGAGAATCATCATCTAGAAATTATTTGAATGTAGAAATAAAGGGAAGGAAGAAGGAGAGATCTGAGAGAAAGAATAATGGGAAATCAAATTCAAAGATGGGAATATATAAACTAGAGATAAAGGAATAACCTGCTGGAATTGTGGAAAGAAAGGACATGTAAATTAGGATTTTTGGTTCAAGGAAAACAAAGAGAATATACCAAACAAAGGTAAAGAGGAAAATTTTGCAACTGAGGTAATGCAAGATGCCATTATTCTCTCCTTGGATAGTAAAATATAATCATGGGTTTTAGATTCAGGAGCTTCTTTCCATGCCACCCCTAATAAGGGTCATTTCAAGGAGATAATTAACCATGCAATATTACTAGTAAAGGGTAAGTTAATGTAATATTAGAATGTAAATACATGGATATTGAAATAGTGAGGCATGTGCCAAGCCTCAGGAGAAATCTAATTTCTACAGGAAAGCTAGGTGAAGCTAGTTTCATGGTTACATTCACAACCAACTCTTAGAAAGTTACCAAGGGAGCTCTTGGTTTGGTAATAGGTAAGAAGGTATGAACCTTATATTTTTCAACATGTATTACTGATTCCTTTTCTATTCTATCTACTTTAGATTCAGATGTAAACATGTGGCATAATTAGATAGGCCATATGAGTAAAAAGGGATTGTAGATATTAAAGGAAAAGGGTAAGTTATCAAATTTGAAAAATGTAGATCTTGATTTATGTGAGAATTGAATATTTAGAAAGAAAAAGAAAGTGATATTTCTTAAATTTGGGGCAAAAAAGGAGGAGAAAAAATTATATCTTGTGCACTTAGATGTGTGGGGACCAGCCTAGGTATATTCTCATGAAGGATCCCAATCTTATGTGACTTTCATTGATGATGCCACAAGAAAGGTATGGGTTTATTGTATAAAGCATAAATATGATGTTTTTTAGAATTTTAAAATATGGAAATCCCTTGTGGAAAATGAATTCAATTTAAAGTTAAAATTCCTTATATTTGACAATGAGTGTGAGTACTGAAATAAGGCTTTCAATGATTACTGTTCAGTTAATGGAATACACATAAAAAGAACGATTCCTATGACACCACGAGAGAATAGTGTCGATGAAAGAATGAATAGAACCATCATGGAATGTGCATGAACCATGAGGATAAATTATGGATTACCCTTAGAGTTTCAGGTAGAAGCAGTAGAAATGATAGTTTATTTAATCAATCGTGGGCCTTATAGTGCACTAGATGGTGGAACTCCATAAGAATCTTAGACTGTAAAAGAGGTAGATCTTTATTTTATTAGAGTATTTGGTTCAAAATCTTTTGTGCATATTGATAAAGAAAATAGGAAGAATTTGAATGCTAAATCCAAGATATGCACTTTTATTGGTTATGGCTCTAGTGATTTAGGATTCTGTTTTTGGGATTTAGATGATGCTAAGTTTGTTAGGAGTTGTGATATTGAATGGAATGAAAAGGGAATGTACAGGGATCAAATTTTGATACCCAATGTTGAATCAATGGAAGTGTTTGTGGAAGAAAATGCATTCTCAGATTCAAAAATGACACCTATAGGTACCAGTGTCAGTGAGGCAACCGATGTTGGCAGCCACAAGACCGGTGTCGATAGCCAGAACCGACGTCTATAGTAGAAGAGTAGGACTAGTGTTGGTCACATGGACCGACATCGACTACAGATGACCAATGTCAATCACTGTCAAAGATTGATACGAATGTATAGGATGTAATAAATGATCCTTTGACACCCCATATTTCTGTGAGAAGGTCACAACGGGTAAGTAAACCTTGAGAAAGATTTACACCTTCCTTATTTTATCTGTTATTTACGGATAGTGGTGAACCATAAAGTTGTAAAGAAGCAATGCAAGATGAAACCCACAAGAAGTGGGAGCATGGCATGAATGAGGAGATGTACTCCTTCAAACAAAACTAGACATGGGATTCGGTTAAGTTGCTAGCACGTAAGAGAACATTGTAAATAAATGGGTTTACATGATCAAGGAAAAAGAGGGTGGACACAAAATATACAAGGAAAGGCTTGTGGTAAAAGGGGTTGTACGAAAAGAAGTTATTGATTTTGGTGAGATATTTTCTCTTGCAGTAAAAATGACTTCCATTCATACTATTTTGAGTGTAGTTGAAGTATAAGATTTGTAGTTAGAGCAACTTGATGTTAAGAAGACTTTCCTTCATGGTGATTTGGAGGAAGAGATATATATATATATATATATATATATATATATATATATATATATATATATATATATATATATATATATATATATCAGCTACTTGGTTATGAAGTCAAGGGTAAGGAGAAACTTGTGTGAAGGTTGAGAAAGATCTTATATGGGCTTAAACAGGATCTAAGGAAATGGTGTATGAGGTTTGAAAATTTTATGCATGAGCATGGTTATATGAGATGAAAATCTGATCATTGTGTTTGTTTCAAGAAGCTTGAAAATGGAAGCTATATTCTTTTGTTACTGTATGTAGATGATATGATTATTGTAGGATCTAGTATACATGACATTGTTGAGCTTAAAGAAAATTTAGCTCATACATTTATAATGAAGGATTTAGGAGTTACAAACAAAATCCTTAGCATCCAAATTCTTAGAGACAACAAGAAGAATAAATTGTATTTGTCTTATGAGAATTATATCAATAAGGTGATGGAAAGATTTAAAATGCAGAATTCAAAACCTATAAGTACACCTATGGTTGGAAACTTGATATTAAGAAAATATAAGTGTCCTACATCACACAAGGAGGTTGAGTACATGGCACGAGTTCCATATGCTTAAGAAGTTGGAAGCCTTATGTATGTAATGGTTTGTATCAGACTAGACATTACATAGGAAGTGAGAGTTGTGAGAATATTTATGGCAAAACTAGGTATAGAGCATTGACAAGCAGTCCAATGGATACTTATATATTTGAGAGGGACATCCAACATGTATTTATGTTATGGAGGGTTTGATACTTCTTTATGTGGCTATGTTGATTTAGATATGGCTGGATATTTGGATGGTATGAGAAGAACCACTAGATAATTTATCAGAAACATTCTCATACACATGCGTAACTTCATTATATACTTGGATAATTTCTTAGTTCAGATTTATGTCCTGAAATTGTTCATAGATGGATGGGATGGCTCATAGTGTGTGCACTGTGACCTTATTACTTCCCATCAATTTAAAGGGTTGATGCTCAAATGATTTTTTTGCAGACATATTAGGTGTTAAGTGTAGTATTCTTCGCGATGACTTTACCCAGAAGTTCTTTCGAGTGGCACTGTATATACCGAATGCTGCGAATGAGATCTAGGATCTCGTGAATGTTTTTGAACTAAATTTTATTATTTTTGAGTACAATATTTTGTCAGTTTTTGAGTAGGTACAAAGTTTACGGTTGACTATGGAAACCTGTAAATTAGTACAATATACTGAAGTATATAAATAACATTCAAAAATTTAGAAAGTTGAATGACAGGAAAAATGTTTTTGTTTTACGGGCCCTGGTGGCCTCCGGAGCCCAAAATGACCCTCTATGCTAAAAGTTGTAAAAAAAAACTAAAAATGTAAATTTTTGGTGTACCCCCTTTAGAAAATGTTGCTCGAAATGAAAAAATGGGCCTAATAGGAGAAAAAAAATTGCCCTAAAATAGGGTTTTTCTCACTAAATTCTTAGGGTTGGCTTTAGTGATAACTATGTTGTTTAGCTAGATTTTTCATGCTAAATTCCCCTCTTAAGTTGGCAGTTTCTCCATTTTTTCTGCTAAATTTCAAAATTCAATTTTTTTTTGTTGGGGATGGGGGTTGAACCCCAACCCTCCCTTCCCCAAATCTATCACACTAACAACTTAGGTGCCTTTAGCACTTATGCTTAAAAACAAAGCATATTGAATTTAATGAATATGCAAATTGACTCACCTTATGAAAAATGACATGGAAGAGGTCCCATGTGGCCTATGTGCTTGGAGGAGGGCGGTTAGGGTTTTTACATGCTCAAAAACTGGATTGAAATTCCTTTATGTCCTCTTTTTTGTTGATTTGCTTCCACTGTTTTGTTTTGTGGATTTGTATTCACATATTTATTTGTGTTTGCAGGTGTTTTTTGAACGCATCTCGGCCACGGTTTTGTAGGTTCAATTTAGTATTTGTGTGTAGGTTTTGTTTGTGGCATGGAGGAAATCAATGGGATGGGAGACTGCTGCTTGTGTTTTATACAGATCACAGGGGAACAACAACTCTACCACAGTCTAAAATTCACCAAAACTCACCACGTATTGAATATTGCCTCCGTTTGTGTATTGAATCGATCAAGTTTTTGTTTGTGAATTGACCTTTTTATTGTTTTATTTGGCAAGGTCACTGATCACCATGTGTCCTGGCTCAGCCATTTTACATATAATAGTCGACTCACCAACAATAACTCAACTCGGTCCTTCAAGCAAGATGCAACTCGGTTCACCAACAAAGAAACTCGCCCAATGTTGGATTGATCTCCAAAACTAGCATAGAAACCTCAAATTATAGAAGCCTACAAGTATTAGTAGAGACCAAAGGCAACTCTAATATTAGAGGTAAAACCCTTATTTGGGGAATTTTTTTTTTCTTAAAAATTCCTGCAGCATATTTTTCCTAATGCAGGGTGCACCAGTGCAAAAACAAATTGTGTTCCAAACACCTAGAATGAACAGGAGGTTGTGGGGACGCAGGGATGGATCTTAGAAGTTGTAGGAGGTTACACATGCTCTCAATTGCTGCAAATGCTTCTCCAATCTCCTCTATCTCTTATTCTCTCTCTTTCCACACCTTCTCTGCTCATAGGTCCAGATTAATCAGCTCTTGTACCAAATGTAATTTCCAAATAGGGATGGAAACCTGTATAATTTTACTAATGTGAAATCAATAAATCATTATAATAGAGTTTTGTAATTCTTATAGGAATTATACAGCCAGGTACAAATAAACGGGATGTTGTAATAGTGCAACAATAAATAATATCGTGCATATATAAATTGTAAATATATGGTTTTGAACAGTACAACCATATAACAAATATAATAAAGACAAAATATATATACGTGAATACTATTCCCAATTACAAATAATAAATGATTAATTAAAAAATTACCATTAATTGATAATTAACTAAGAAAAATGCATAATTAACCAAGGTAAACTAAAATTTACTTAACAATATTCACAGTAGGTTGTATGAAAGTTAGCTGGATTTAGAGATTGCAGAAGGTTGTGGCCTTGTATAATACAAAGGTCAAATTTATTGCAGCTACAGAGGGTAGTAAAGAGATGATATGGATGAGTAGGTTCATGCAAGATTTGGGAAATGAGCAAGAGGATTGCAAATTGTACAATGATAGTCAAAGTGTGATTCATATGCTAAATAACTTAACATTTCATTCAAGAATGAAAGACATTCAATTGAGATATCAATTCATACGGTAGGTGTTGGAGGATGGGAAAATGCCTCTGGAGAAAATTCATACAAATGATAACCCTGTGGATATCCTAACAAAGCCATTGGAAAAGGATAAGTTGGAGATTCACTCTACTTCTATTGGTCTTTGAGTTTGAGAATTGAAGAGGAAGAAATGGGCCAAGGAAAGGATCCAAGGATGGAGTTGTACGATATAGTGCAGAAATTTATCTCCAAGAGGGAGATTTTCAAGTTTTGAATTTAAATGGCTTCACAAATAACATGTTTTACAAAATTTATGGTTTACATAGTAATTGGCGTCAGTTGGATAACCAACATCACTCACTTGGGGGCAACCGGTATCTGTTAGGTAACTGAAATTGGTTACCTGTGCGTGAATGTTTTTATTTTAAATACGGGTTTTAATCTGACCCTTGGTTATGAAGGTGATTAGATGTTTGCAAATGCATAAATAAGTTTCCCTAATGTTTGTATATGATTATAAGCTAGAAAGCTAGGGTTAGAAGGTGAGGATAGAGATTATTGTAAGAAGGAATTCTTGGAGAAAGAAAAGAGAATATTTTGAAGGAAAAGTACTGTACATCCATGAGAGGTGTGTAAGATTGCAAGTATTCATTTTATTTACTCTGTAAAGAAAAGAAGAATATATTGGTTATTTCTTGGTGGACATAGCCCACACTGGGTGAACCACATTATTTATTGTGTATTTTTCTTCTGGTATAATTTCTATGTTTATTGTTTGTATGCTTCAATTAAGTATAGATCTGTACAAAAATGGAGCGTGTCTAACTCCCAAAAAAAATCGATCCTCTAACCACATAGTACGACATATACATTTTATCTCTACCCAATCCTCTAGCCACCCTCTACAGGCTGGATATGGCCTCTATATAATAGAACATGTCCCCATATGATCCAACATATATTTGTAGGTAGTAGTATCCAATCTCGTGCTATGTGTCCCTATCTACCTCACTACAAATATCTCAAGCCTTGCTGAATTGGCTCGTGGACTACTGATTGGCCTCAATATCACAATGTTCTCATAAGCCTATACATATAATAATGTGTTGGCTCCAAGTCCACCCCCATGGTCCTCCTACATGAGCTAGTATAAGTCTCTATACAAATGCACCAATACACAATATGCCCATGCATACCTTGTCCCATCCTCCTCTATACACCGAAATATATCATGCATATTATATAAGATTCCCACACCTCCACCCTCCATTACCATTGATGAAGCAATAAAAATTGCAATGAAATTTTGCAGTCGTCAAACACCTAATCTCAGAATAGCCTTCAAGCTAATATGGGTCTCTGTCTATACCCGTGTCCCCATAAAATACTACCTAGGTACTCTCATCTGTCTCTGAACATCCTCTACTCCTATCACCTTGACCCTCTCACCCAAAATTGTTAATCACAATATTTGATATACATTTTTTGCCCGGTCATAATTATATCCCCAGTAGGTAACCGAAATGTACGAGTATCTGCACACCATCGCTTGCATAAATCAATTATCATAAGCATGTTATGGGGTACCTCCCCTAATATTTCCATGTGTCATAGGTTGGCATGGTCTATTATATGCCACTCGATGTCAGATAATCCCAATCCCAAAACATACTCAAGTGTTGACCTCCATGGAACTCCCCCAATACATATCCCTCTACAAAAAAAAAACATCAGCAAAAACACAGCATTAACACCTCATATGTACACAAAATTGACTGTTCATAATACCAAAAACATTAAAGTTCACATTTATCATGTTTCAGGGTCAAAATATCCTCTTGTGTTGTCAGCACTTAGGAGAAGGATGTAGGTGTCTAGAAGTAAGTCACCAATGCCTAGATCTAGGTTCTGGTGTCCTAAAGGATGTTAGTTCCTTGACCGCTCTTTCCCAGGTCAAAAATGCCTAGAAATTGAAAAACTCAAATTTTGCAAAAATTCACAAAAAAACTCATTTCAACATTTTTTTTGAAAATAATCATTTGTCGTCTACGATGCCACAATTGCCACCACTATCTCGAATCTATTCAATCTTGTTGCTCTAATTTATGGCATCCTCACAATCTTGGAGCTCAAAATCACAATCAGTCAAGGTTCAAATGAATTTAATATTCACCTTTTACTCTTGTTATATATAGCAAGTTTTGATTTTCCCTTTGACTATAGTCACCATTTGCGCATATTCTTCCAATTAATACTCACTACACATTTTTACTCATAACTTGAGCTTCACTACTTCATTTTCTTTCTCTTCTAAGAAATTTGATTCAAAGTGTATCCTACTATCATTTGCACACATTACACAATTCTATATTCTCATTTGACACATATTTAACTTGATATAGAAATGATTTAGCAACATCTGTTATATTTAATTTTTTCTCACTATTACATCATTTCACATCTACTTTTGGCTCAACGTTCATTCTTTCTACCACTCTCCCTTTCTCCAAAATGGGGGCATACAATCAAGATCACCCTATAATCCCTCTCAAGATAGTATGCAATCACTACAAACTCCTAATACATCGTTATTGAAAATTCATTTATACAACACGCCACATTTTCCAATACTTTCTATCTATCCCCCTTAATGACCTAATATGATGGAAAAAAGTGAAAAATATTTCTATCATATAAATTTAATCTCAAAACAATCATTAAATATTAGAATTAAGTCAATCAATCCTCCCAGATGACCTAAATTGGGAGTTATATAACTACTTTCTTAGATGACCTAAAATGGGGATCATTTTTACATCTCTTTCAAATGACCTAACATGGAAGCCATCTAGAATTACACTTATTGCAACACCTATAGAGTGGGGGAAATTGTACGTCATTGCCTTTCCTATACCTCTCCTGTATGGGTTATTCATGTTGGATTGAAATGAAACAAATTTGGTCTTTGTCCATCTGCAACGGCTGGATCTTTTGAGGATGTATTCATAATTAGAGGGTATACTAGACATCTCTCTCTAAGACTCTTCCTCTAGCGATAGGATGCCCAAATCCTTAAGTTTTTCACACATAAAATATCAATTTGGGAACTGATCACTCCCTACCCCCATTAAAATATCCATCAACGACAATTCAAAATATCCAAATCAATCAAATTCAAATAATTAGTTTCTCCAAGTTCTCCTTACAACCGTTCTTCATCTCTATTCACTCCACATGGATTGACATGTTGATCCATGGTTTTCCACGCTATATGCTCTCATAATCTACCCATACTTCTGCAATAGGGCTTCTCCAGACTTCTCACAGGTACGTTCCTTACTTCCTTTACATTACTTGAATTTAAATCAAATAGCATAAAGGGGGGTGGGGGGGGAATGTAGACAAAAATCATGCACATAATACTATTATAATATAACACCAAGTATGTTATTTTATGTATGGATCTCGAGTAAGAAAATTATTCACTGGTAACACACTTCCTAGTCCATCTAATTTGTTTGATTTTTTCTATTTTTTATCTCTCACTTATGTCACTTCTACACCCATTTATAGTAAGGTCATAGGGATCCCTATCCATTAGTATCTCACATTTATCATAAATTATCTCAGGAAACTAGTGCCCATTAGCTCCTATCCAACCTGGGTGCTCTTGTCCTCTTTGTTTATGATCACATTTCTAATGTTTTTTTTGTTGGATTTTTCAGTTTTATTACCCGTATCTTGAGGTCCTAGTCATCATGTCACGTCACTTGTGTCAAAATTCAAGCAAGAGATATCTATATAAACACAACATACATACTATTATAATGTCAAGTAATTTTATCAAGTGTTATATATATGTATATTATCAAATGTACTATATTTTGGTCTTATTGCTCTGTATAAAGTACATGTGAAGGGGAAGTTTTTGAATTCCATCGCAAAAAATTGCATTCTATATAGCTAAAGCCTACTATCTTGGTGTCATCAACGTAAGGGAAATCTAGGAGTACTATTACAGACACTAGCACATATAACTACATGGAGTCTGAGATGTAGTGTAATACTCAGTTTTGAGACATTTGTTGTTGGAATTTTTAGTTTTCTTACCCATATCTAGAGGTCCTAGTCAACATGTCATGTCACTAGTGTCAAAATTCAAGAAAGAGATATCTATATAAACAAAACATACATACCAATATAATGGCAGGTAATTTTATCAAGCGCTATTTATCTACATATTATAAAATGTATTGAATTTTGGTCTTATTACTCTATATAAACTGTATATGAAGGGTAATTTTCTAAATTCCATCCCACAAATTTGCATTCTATTTAGCTATAACCTACTATCTTCACATCACCAACATGAGGGAAACCTAGGATCACTATTACACACACAAACACATAGAACTGCATGGAGTCTGAGATGTAGTGTAGCGCTTATTTGTAAGTTCACTCTAGTAGGTGACTGCTAAGAACATTTTGAATTCTCATTTTGCATCTTTATTTTCTAGGATTTGATGTAGTTCGGGGTTTTTGGAATAGATTAATATTATTTGTGTTGCTGATTTATAAGTACCTCGGCGATATGAGTGTGACATACAAGTGATAAATAATTGTGGCTAGGAAAATCCTTTTGACACTAAAAAAATCAGGTTCCTAGATAATCCATAGACTTTAGCACCTAGGAAAGGCCTCTGACGCCCCATACGTCGTTGCCCTTACCCAAGCACTCGTGTCCTGATTAGTCTTTAGGTTCCAAATTCAAATTGAGCATTTCCAGAATTCTTCCCATCCTGTTCATAAGTTCTTCCAGTTCGGGTGTATTTTGGGAAATGTGAAAATCAGATAAGTTCCCTATCTCCTTCATTTTCTTACATAGTAACATCTATAGAAGTGCTTAATATTTGTATCTTATTGTATATCATTGTAGAATTTTAATAATAAAATATTCAAATTTTATTGAATCATACCTCTATACAAAATTACTAAAGAAGAATAATACAAATAAAATTTACATTGTTGTATTCATTTTATTACATCTATAAAGCTTGTGCTTGTAGTTATTTTAATAACTCTAAATACTTTTAGAATTTTTTTATCACTATTCTTATTCCCATTCAATTCATTATAATGTAAGAAATATTGAACATAGTCATTTTAATAACTCTATAAAGGTTGTGAGAATGTTTTTTCACTATTCATCTTCTATGGTCCCATTCAATACAAGACAATAATTTTTTTTTGTACAAGGATGGAAAAATTTCCATTCTAAACCCTCTAATACAACATATCAAAAAATACAAGACAATAACTGCTTGTTCATACAAGGATGGACAAATTCCCATTCTAAACATTTTTATAAAACAAAAAAAATTATGGCCATATCAAAATGTTATATTGTCTACAATGGGATAGCATCTATTCTCATACAAACAAACATGTTATTATCGTGTGTTGATAAGAAATAAACAAAAATATGACAAATAGATCGCATGTAATAGTTTTGTGGTAAAGCTCACCATTCCAAAAAATTTGACTATATTTGAAAAAATTAGCTTCCATTAAACCAATTACCTTTAATTAATAATTAAATTGTGGAAATCTGATACTATTCTTCATCCCAGAATAAATCAATAGAGCAGAGTAAGAAAAATTTGCACCTAAGATTGGATTGGTGTTTATCTAAAATTATCTTGATATATTTTTATGTAAGGACCAAATACAATATGGGTCATTTTATGTAAAGACCAAATATAACAGATAAAAAATGAGAAGGTATCAAAATGTTATAATTTTTAGAATGGGCATAATCTTATGTTTATCTTATATTGAATGGGCATATGCCCATTCTATATGACCATTATCATCGCCATGTTTTAGGTTATTTTCTTTTATAATAAATTGGTACTACTTATGTGAAGAATAAATATAAATTTTAAACATGATCATAGTCATGTTTTAGGTTATTTTCATTTATAATAAATTAGTACTACTTTTTACTAGAGAGGGAGAGATGCATCCATGGAAAATTAGTAAAGTAGTTGGACAATTTACAAGATGATTAATTTCAAATATAGGAGGATATTTCATAAGATTGGGATATTAATGATATGTCATATATGGAATGAATTTTAATATTTTCATTTCTATTATGATTACAAATGTTATATATGAATATATTACTTTCTTTTCCACATGTTTGGCTATGTTTTAAAACAATGTGTTTGCATGGTGGTATCACTATGTCATGGTCAAGCACAATTATAATATAAACATAACATTAACACCTTTCAAATCCTGATTTTTATAGAAGGAACTTCCCACAACCTCTATAGAGGTATTAAAATGATTAAGTTCAATATTGCATGTACAAACAAACTTCCTAATATCACAACCTTTATAGAGTTATAAACATGATTAACTTCAATATTTCTTGTTTTAGAATATTTTGATAGGGAATATGCCCATTGTCATAAAGTAATCATATACTATTCTCCTATGATTCCTATATGAGAATAGGCATACGCCCATTTAATACAATATTGAACATAATCATTTGAATACCTCTATAAAGTCCATGAGAATGGGGAACTATCGATTCTAAATATTTATACAATGATACAATTATAAATAATTACAAGACAACATGTTTTTTATATGGGAATGGGCTTGTGCCCATTTTAAACATTATTACATAGTAATATTCTCTATCTATAAAGGCTATGAGAATCCACAACGTCCCATTCTAAAATAAATTCTCTATTATTCTTCTATGATTCTTATATGAGAATGGGCATATGCCCATTATAAACATATATTAATATTCTATGTTTCCTATATGAGAATGGGTATCGACCCACTTAATACAAGATAAAAACTGTTTGTTTGATGGAGAAATCATATATTCTTACTCTATGATTCCTATATGAGAACAAGCATTTGCCCATTCAATACAAGATTGAACATAATCATTTTACAAGACAAAATGATTGTTTGTATGAGAATGGGATTGTGCCCATTTTAAAAATTATTACACAAGCAATATTCTTTATCTATAAAGGCTGCAAGAATGCACAAATTCCCATTCTAATAAAAAGTAAAATTTATCTCTATTATTCTTAGATGAGAATGGGCTTCTACCCGTTTTAAACATTATTCCAAAATCAATATTCTCTATCTATAAAGGTTGTGAGAATGCATAACTTCCCATTCTAAAGCAAAGTAAATTGTATCTCTATGATTCTTATATGAGAATGGGCATCTGCCCAGTCAATACAAGACAAAAAATGTATTTTTGATTGAGAATGGGCTTGACATGAAGAGATAAAGTTTAATTTGTTTTACATTGGGCAGTTCTCCACCTTGCAAGTGAAAGAAAACTAAATTATATTCTTCATGAGAAAATTTATAAAAATTCATGCCTATGAAAGGATTGGTGTTTCTCAGAAATATTTTTGATTTCTTTTACTTCATAAGCCAAAACAATCCAACAAGAGAGATAGAGACCAAAAGTGAAATAATAAACAATAATAGTCCAATGAAATAGATAGAGCCGAAAAGCAAAAGAATAACCAACTTGCAAAATTTTTAATCTTACTAGTAAAAAAAATTGCACTTGAATTATCTAAAAAAATCTATTTCCCTCAGTAAAATTTCTCCTATACTGATACAATGCAACCAAATCCCTAGATAATTTACAGCAATGTCAGGGAGCTCAATAACATACTAAACTAAAATATTTTCCAACCTAATTACTTTCACAAACCTAGAATGTTTTGTTTTAAAAAACACATTCTTATCTGTAGTGAATTTCATAAATCACAAAATATTGAGAGGATGGGACGAATGGAGATTTCAAGGTAAAGAAAAAGGTTAAAATGGTTGCATGAATTGGGAAAAAATTTAACATTAGATCTCGTGAAGTAAGAGATGGATTTTATTATGGATGGAAAATATGATGTCTCAGAGAATAGAGATAAAATAGAAAAAAGAAAACATTAAAAAAAAGAGGAAATTGTGGTATAGTTTAATGCTACTATAAATTTTAGATATAGGCTATACTCCAAGACTTTTATATAAAGTAAAATTTAAAAATAAACCCAAAAATATAGTGCTTGAACATGAAGATATAATAGGCAATGGATTTGTGTATCTTGATGTTAGGACAATGTAATTGATGCACAATATTTCATCTTAGGCAGTTGGATAGGTTGGGCGAGGTCAATGTTTTTGTTTCAAGAAATCCATGGAGGTATATATTCCTCTATTGGTTTAGATATATTAATTTCTAATTGTGGTAATTAGTTAATTAGGGGTGTTCAAGCATAGATTTTTATGGAATTATGTTTCTCAAGTTTTTGGGTTTAATTTTTTCAGCGGACTTGGGTTTGTGCTGTGGTTTGAGGTAGTATTTAATTGTTTGATACTATTTTGGAGGTGTATTGTTGCTAGTAGTCCTTAGAGGGATGACCCATCCTTAATGAACCATCTTTAATGATTATTTCTTCTCAATTTTTAGACACGTAGTTCCTAGGATGTGTGTAAGGTTAAAGATCCTTTGTTTAATTATCTGTTCAAGTGTATGGAAACATGAATACCTGGTCATTTGGGAACGACACTTTTTAACCTCCTGTTGTTACTTTTCCTTGGAGGGATGACCCATCCTTAATGATTCTTTCATCTCTAGTTTTAGACAAATAGTTCCTACCTCTACTCTATTGTACAATGGCTAGGATTTTTCCAAATGCAAGAGGCTACTAGAGTTGAAGTGGGTTTTCTAGGCTTCTTTATATTTCTCTTGGGAGTTTTCTATCTATTTTTTTCATTGAAATCGATCTCAACCCAGATGAATATAAAATTGAAAGGAGATTATTCAATGGAGAAGAGATAACATTATATAGAAATACCAAGAGAGGGCCTCTCTTATCTCTTCATAGAAAGGGGAATTTTGTGGTGTATTTTCTTCAGGGAGATATAGAACATGTATCCACCTCCATCAAGCACCAAATTTACTAACACATGTGCCCTTATGATCTACACCCTCATATTTTGTGTAGTGTGATCAATGTGAATCCCCATGTGGGTGAAAAGTTATTAAATGATTTTTCTTTACATGAACATGACCATGAACATTAATAGCCATGTGGTTTCTTTTTTTACACAACACCTAATAGAATTAACCACAATAAGATATGAACATGAATATCCATGAGGTTTTTTTGTCTGCACATCACCAAATAGAATAATCCATAATCAAACCAACCAACACTAATGTATTGAGAATAACAATCTTGTGCAGGTTCCGTTTCAATTTTTCCAACACACTCGCCTTGTAAAAGTTACAGTCATAGCACAATTCATCCTACACATTACTCTACCTGTTACAATATGTAATTATGGATTTTATATCTATGGAAGTTCAATTTACATTGATCGCATATATGAAATTACACAATACGGGAGGATTACAACAACTTGACTATATAAAAAAGAAATTATTAAGAAAAAATCAAACACATTGAAATTAACTTCTTGGGTTCAACTCCCAAAAAAATATTTAAAATGAAATACAATATAGAAATGGAGCTATAACAGTTTGTATAACTATGACTAATAATTTCCATGGTCTCATTCTAACAAAAATTTTTATTCCCTTTCTCATATAGTAATCACAAAATAGGAATATAGACAAGAAGTTACCCTATCTCACATCCTTTATAGAGGTTGTAAAATTATTTAAGTTCAATATTGCTTGTATTGAATTGACATATCCCTATCCTCATATACCAATCATATAATCTTCTACTATAAATCCTATATATGATGAGAACTACATAAGGCTTGATCCCTCTCAAAGGTATGTAGTACAACACTTGGTTCTACTAGGGATAATCTAACCAATATAATATAATTATAAATAATTAAATTGAACTATAAACATCTTGGAAAAAAACTAATCAAAGTTATGTGAGGCTTGAACTATTAAGAATATAGACAAGAAGTTTCCCTTTCTCGCATCCCTTATAGAGGTTGTAAAATTATTTAAGTTCAATATTGCTTGTATTGAATGAGCATATGCCTATTTTTATATAGAAATCATATATTATTATTTTATGATTCCTATATATGATGAGAACTATATAAGGCTTGATCCCTCTTGAGGGTATGTAGTGCAACACTTGGATTTTCCTGGGATAGTCCATCCAATATAATAAAATAATAAATGATTAAATAAAAATTTTGTTTGTATGATAATGGGCATAATCCCATTATAAACATTCTAATATACCCAATATTGAACACAATATAAAACAAATTATATTTTATAACCTTTCTTCTTTCATGATTCTTACATGAGATTAGGAATCTTCCTATTCAATACAAACAAACAACATTACCTTATATTGAGTTGCTAGATGTAATTCTACAAGAAGAAGAGAGTTAAAACATATTTTGTTTATAGAGGTGTTAAAATATCTACATGTTGCTTTTAGGAAAAAATGTTTAGAAATTGCTAATATTATAAAGGTGTTAAAATATCTACATGTTGCTTTTATAAAAATTGTTTAGAAATTTATAATATTAGAACATTTAGAATGGGCATATGCTCATTCTTATGTAAAAAAACATTTTTATGTAAAAAATTATTCATCTCAGAAAAAATCAATAGAGAAGAGTTATAAAAAGTCATGCCTATGAATGGATTTGTGTTTGACTCAGAAAGTTCCTTGATATATTTTGCTTCTTGTCTAAAAAAAGAGAGAGAGCTAAAAAGTGAAAGAATAAACAATAATCAAACAAATAGCTCATGTGTAATAGCTTCAAGGTGAAACTTATCATTCCCAAGAAATCTAGTGCCTTTGAAAGCATTAACTACTATTAATTATTGTTTGATTATGTTTTCATGGTGGTCTAGCTATGACTAATAATTTCCATGGTATCATATAAACCAAAAAAATCTTGTATTGAACGTGAAAATTCCTATTCTCATATATCAATCACAAAATAAGAATATACACAATAATTTTCCCATTTATGCATCCTTTATATAGGTTTTAAAATGATTAACTTAAATATTGCTTGTATTGAATGGGCATAGTCCCATTCTCATATAAAAATAATATATTCTTCATCTATTATTCCTATATGAGAACACACATCCACCCATTCAATACAAGATTGAACATAATCATTTGAATATCTCTATAAAGTATGTGAGAAGAGAACAAGAATCCATCCATTCAATACAAGATTGAACACAATTATTTTTTGGATGTACAATGGAATGAGGGGGGGTGCATCATTCCTACAAATTAATCATTCCATTAACCATTACTTGTAGCAACTAATAACATTTAACCATTCACATACATTCAACCATTACTTATTTAGTGCGCACAATACATTCAAACAACCATACCACATGAGAAGAGGTACATAGACAAAATATATAAGTGGGAAATTCTCGTGGGGAATAAAACCCACTGAAAATATTCTTATATTACACAAATAAAATAGATTTAGTGAAGCAAACACTTCACAAAGAGCCCTAACCCCTATTTTTGTATATCACCAACCCTACAAGGAGCACCAACCCCTAATTTAGTGAAGCAATAACTCAAAAAGGAGGGTACAACCTCATAGGATGACTAAGAACCAACTCATCCTCCTAAATATGTTTTATCTCTTATATTTTTGTTGCCACAACTAATGGAGATAAAATATTCAACTCACAAATATTGCACACATTATATAAAAATATCCTCAACCCGAAAAAAAATCTTATCATCCTTCAATTCATGCCTTCAGACCTTCAAAATACTCTCCTCTAGGTCACACTTCTCCCCATGCAAGACTAGCTCTCAAAATGAGCTAAAACAACACTTTTATAGCCTTTTCTTCTCATAAACCCAGAGGAGGTCAGTTCCTCATGATGAATTCGACCCATAAAAAATTATAACATTCAATTAAAATAGATACAATGGTCACATATGACCCCAATAGGTCATCCGAGAAAAAAACAACATTCCATGCATCAAAATGTCTCAAAACCCTACCATTGGAATGCCAAAAATCTACTTATACCAAAACCATAATTGATAAATCTTCCAAATTCACCTTACATGAGTAACGTAAAAAATAAAATCCATACATGGTCGCAATCTACATGAACAAATCAAATTATTTTGTTTAATAGGCCCACTAGCTCATTACCTTCACCAAACAGCTGCTAACACCAGCCTGAATCTGAATTTGGGCTTCAAGACCCATTAAGATAGCCTAAAATATGTCGTGTGAACACTTGATGGAAATTACATAACCTTTAGAAAAAATATATGCATTATATACCTCTTGAAACATCCACCCGCTCAAACCACAACCACTTTTGTCTTTAACAAAACATGCTCCCTAAAAACCTACTTTCAAAAACAAACTGATAAACAAACTTTATCTCACTTGCAAGAAATAAAAATGGATTAAATAGGTTTCAACTTCACCCCTCTCAAATTTCCATGTGATATAAATCATCAAAAAATCCATCTCATGCTCTTAACAACTCAAATTTTTTACAAGAACAACCTTGTCCCGAAACTGCCACTACAAACTTCTTCACAAAATGACCAGAATGAAAAATCAAATGATCTATAAAATATTCAATAAATACCTCATTATAAATATGAATTAATTAAATTTCTACAACATATAATAACTCCTCCCAACTCTAAGTGGAATGCCTTCAAACAAGTCCATCTCTACAAAATGATTTTTATGTCTACTTGGACTCAAGAACTGACACTTAGCTCAACTTTCTCCAACATACCAAAAATCACTTACACACTAAACCAAGGTATTTAAAACACTTATACATTATGTATAATTCATAAACCACCTTCACCATGATTGAACATATCAAAATAATTACTTTACCTCACGTAGCTACTTGTACCCTGCTAGAATGAGCATCATCAAAATTTGACCCACCAATAACAAATCATAACTTATGCATTCCTTATACAATCTTCAATTTTGATGTAATACTAGAAATATATCTGAAAAAAATTCACAAAAAAATTTTAATGGATTCCTAACTCCCTCTGTAGCTTCTGAAATCTCAATTTTACTGACAGCTGCTCCAAACTACCCCAAAAACTAGTCAACATAAATAGGGAACAAATTGCACTTTTTCACTTTGATCATGATCTAAAACCTCCATTGACATCTAGAAATAAATCATGGGATTTCATCAATGGAAATTTATCTCATACCTCATTTTGAAACTTTCTCCTCAAAATGAAAGACTTTAGAAACAAGATAATTCAAGTGGGGTCCAAATATGATCAGACCCTCTATAATACATTTATGGAAATATGGAAGTGTCCTCTACAACATCAAATCATCATGTTTTGCTAATAAATGAAAATATTCTCACTATACCTCTTCTTTTGCAAGTTGCTCCTAGCTACGGTTTATTCAGGGTTTCAAACTACTTAATCTTCTTAATGATTGTTCATAAAAATGTGACGATAAAACAACCTCATTATTTTTGACAAACATTATAAACTGACCTAAAATGATATTCCAAAGAGCTCAGGTACCTATTCAAAGCATACAGTCCACAACGAGCATCAGAAGGTCAACTTTTATCACAAAAACACACTATTTCTTATCTAGTTTTGCAAACACTTGCATAAATTACAGTTACTTATTCAGAATGACCTAAAACTTTTCATTAAGTAGGATGAAAACATATTATATCTACTCAAACTCACCATGTAGATGAGATATGCATGGAACTCTCCAGCTACAGTGACTTACCTAAGACAAACTTCTTGTTTCTCACTTGTAGCTTCCGAAGGACCCTTTAAATACATATAACCTTTGAATTTATGAAAAAATCATCACAAACCTTAGTTACACTGCTACCATGTTGTAACCATGCTTTGATAAGAAATTCTTTTCCAAATATCACATCTCTACCTCATTCTGCATGTTCCAGGGCTAGAAACAAACATGAAATGACCTAACTCAACCATGAGATGAGAATACTGAATTAATGTAGATTGATGTACACTCATAACACATCATATGGAACATTTATGACCTAATGAAACACTTCAAACATCTTTTGATACCACATACTGTGACTCAACTCACTAGACCATGCACCAGGACAACATTGAACTCTCCAAACTTGGACACCACTAATCAACCTTCATGTTTGAACACCAAATAACATCATATGGAGACTCATAATTCATCATGACACCCCTTTCCATTAATTTTGGTTGACATCAAAGACAACACAACAACACAATGGCTAACACAATTTGAATACCTCTATAAAGTGTATTCTAAACAAAGTAAATTTCATCTCAATTTTTCTACTCTGATTCTTATATGAGAATGGACATCTGTCCATTTAATAATAGATAAAAATGTTTGTTTGTATGAGAATGGGAATGAAATATAAAATTGTCTGATATACCCAATATTAAACACAATCAATTTAGTACATCAATACAAATTATGATAATGGGAAGCTTCACATTATAAAAAAAAGTAGATTTTAACTCCTTTATTATTCTATAATTCATACATAAGAATGGGCATCTTCCCATTGAATACAAATAATTAAATTTATTTTGTTATAGATTGGGAAGTTGCATGTTCTCACAACTTGTTCCTTTTATAAAAAAATGTTTACACTGTGTATATTTTGATATATATTACACTAAACAAAATTGTAACATGAATAAATGGTTGTTATTACCACTAGCCCATACAAGGAAATTCCATTTTCTTATGGTGAAAAATATTGGGAAACAAAGGATGAATAATGGTTTGTTGAAGTTCCTAATCTTGATAATTATTACAATGATCTATGGTTGTTTCATTCCTTGGGAGACCAACACACACCAATTGGCATTCTTATGAGCATAAAGTGTAGAACAAATACTATTTTATTTTTCAAGTGGAAGAAATAAACAACACAAAAAGAACATGCTCAATATTTCAAATGGAGTTACATGTTTCTATTTATAAAAATGATGGCATGGAAAGGTCTGTAAAACACCATAAATATTCATGTTATAGTTATGGATAGATAATAGATCCATACACTGAAGGGGATAAGAGTGGTGTATAAAATATTCAAGTTGTTTGTGTTGGAATTACAACTATATAAAAAAATCTTTATCAATATGCATTTATTTGATATGTTTCCCACAACAGGAATATGGATAAACAATTAAGCCAAAGAAAATTACATTCCAAAATGTTTACAATGCTTAGAAGACAATAATTATATAAGTTAGAAAAAGACACTTTAGAATCACACTTTCAAGAGCTGAAGGGATTTGCAAAAGAAAAATTATTATTAAAGAAAACACAAATTGAATTTAAAAAAGTGAATCTACACTCTATGAGGATATTCAAAAAAATTATTTGATGAAAATTATTTCAAAATTGATATTGCTCATTTCCATGTAGCTCCTTCAAAATACCAATACCAATCACTTTATTTAGAAAATGTTAGTCTCTGTATCCACTTTATGTTATGTAACCTTATACCTCTTTAGCGGGATGCAATTTTTCTTCCTTTAAAAAAAACTACTGGTAATGTTTTTAACATGGAGTTTGAGCATGAATTACATGATAGTGAAAATCAATTTTATAGTATTGATGGGAAACATAGAATTGAATTCCAAAAACAAATCCTTGCAAATCTTGATTTCTCATTTGTTCATGATAGAATGAAACAAAAGCACATGCCCGTATTCTATCTTCCATAGAAATAATAAAACAAATAATCAGTATTTGTAAGTAATAGAATATGAAAAAAAAAACATGGGTTAAAACAATATTTATTGACCAAATGTATAAATCCAGGTCAAGGTGGTTCCTTGAAAATATACCACAACATTTTGGTTCTAGTCTTGAAAAGTTAGAAAGTTGGAAAGTATGTATAAATTATACTATATTTTATTGCACATGGAAATCAACTGAATACAAAGTTCAATTTTTTTCTTATAGAATGTTGCACTAATAAAATTTATTTTCATGTTCACATAAAGATATTCGAAAGGAAATTTTTCCTTATTTTTGAGAAGCTAAAATTGGATAGTTTGAACAATAAATTTTCATTTCTTATTCTTCGAGATGAAATTTGGGATAATTTGGTGCTATTTTTTGATTTGTATACCAATGGTGGGTTCCCTTATTTCCTAAATAAAACTACTGACACAAATTTCAAGCCAAAGTCATTAGACATGCTTATAGTAGGACTATTCAGAGGTACAAAAGGTATGACAAATGAATAATTAGTTGTCCTTTCTAATAAATTCATAAGTGGTGAGGTTTGGTTCAAAGTAGAACTTGGTGTTAATGCAATGGGTCTAGATGATTAATGTAAAATATTAAAGGAGAATAGAGAAACAAGATCAAAAATTATATCTTATTTGCAGACAAGATTTGCAGAAAATGTTGCTCTGATGGGATGCAATGCATCAAATGTGATTGGAAAATTTACATGCATAAGACTCATTTTTCTCAACTATGTCAAGAGATTATAGATGAAAATAAAAAAATGAAAAGGAAAGATAATCCATTTGGGAAAGGGAGTCAAGGAAATTAGTCAAATTATTCAAAAAATGATATTAAATTACTTGAATTATATGTATCCTTAGTTAATTAAAATTCTCAACTAAGGATACAAGATATATTTGAGTTCACATGTCAATGTTCTTATCCTTTTATCTTAGTAGAAAATTGAATGGTTTGCAATTCCATTTTCCTCCACTCAGTTTAGAAGTTGTAATTGCTGATTTTTGTAGTGTCGTGAGTTCTATCTCACAAAAAATATTACTGATCTTCTAACAATCATTGGGTGCAACATGATGAGTTGTGTCTACATATTTATACTTCCAATAGTACAAGCTTACTTATTTCATACTACTATAAGCACATACATGAAAAAATTAAAAAAATCAGCAAGAATTTATTAAGGATGCTTCAAAATTATGAATGCAGAACATGGGTTTTAAGGGATGTCCATGATTATTTCCATTTATGGTGTTCATGATTCAACTACTATGGATGAGGAAAATGTGATAGTGGATCTATATTTGTAACATTCAGAGACCTTAGATATTATCAAACTGAATGAAATTAGATTTATCATCCCTTAACATCCTTTCAAATATGAGAGATTAGTGAATTTTTGGGAGCACATGATTGATAGATGCAACTCTGATGTGTCCCGTGTATTATTATTATATGGTGGGACAAATTCAATAAAGGTATCCCATAATACAAAGAGGACCTCACTTATATTTGTGGTGGATAATCTCAAGAAGGAGATCCTGCTTAAATAATATTATAAATACCTAACTACTCCTATAGGTGAATAACCTCTATGATTTCTATGTTCTTTTTATATTAGTCTCTATTATGTGATTGTGAATAGAAATCCATCATATCTTTAAAATGTTTGATTTTTTCTAATATAAAGATGTATTTCCTTCATATAGTTTGCTCGTAAAAGTTTTTTCATATTATAGAATATATGGAAATAAAAATTAGAAGTTAAATTAGAATAATAGAGATAAAATTTACTTTGTTTTAGAATGGGAAGTTCCCCATTCTCACAACCGTTATAGATTTATTAAAATGATTATGTTCAATATTTCCTGGGCATATGCCCGTTCTCATATAGCAATTATAAAAGAAGAATGTGCACAAAATTAAATATGTTTAAGAATAATCATAGGTATTAAAATGATTAATTTCAAATTTTTTTGTATTTGAATGTTTACAATGATTCTTAGAAAAACAACATTTTTGTATTTGTATTGAAATTTTAAAATGCCCATTCTAAAATTTTTTTTGTCTTTGTATTGAATTAGCAATTGCCCATTCTCAGAAGAATAAACATTTTTGTCTTGTATTTAATTGGTAGATGCTCATTCTAATATAGGAATCAAAGAAGAAGAATAGAGAATTTTTTTTCTTTGTTTTAGAATGGCAAGTTGTGCATTGTCACAAAATTTATAGAGGTATTAAAATGACTATGTTCAATATTGTTTGGTCTTTTTCCCATTCTCATATAATAATAATATAAGAAGAATATAGATAAAATTAAATTTATTTTAGAATGGGAAGATGACCATTCTCACAACCTTTATACTTGTATTGAATGGAAAGATGCCCATACTCAGAAAAAATTAAATTTATTTTAGAATGGGAAGTTGTCCATTATCAAAGTGTTTATAGAGGTATTAAAATGATTGAGTTCAATATCTCTTGTATTAGAATGATTAGAATGGGGATATGCCCATTATCACACAAACAAACATCTTTAGCTTGAATGGAATGGAAAGATGCCCATACTCATAAGAATAATGGGAAGCTTCCCATTATCACATCCTGTACAAAGGTATTAAAATGATTAAGTTTATTATTTAATGATTTAGAGTGTTTAGAATGGATACATTCCCATTCTCATGAAAACAAACATTTTTATCTTGAATGTGCAGATTCTTGTTCTTAAGTAACATCTAATCATAATGTGTGTGTTTAGGACTATAGGCCTTAGATTCCTATCCAAATCTTAGTGTTGATTCAATATCTATTCATGAGAATGAGGGTATAAATGGCTCAAAAGTAACTTTAATGGTCTTATGAACATATATAAACCTTAATGTTAAAAATTTTGAAAGGGAAAAAATAGGTTGCAAATAGGTTTGGTAAATGGTTACAAAAAATTTGAACATGATTTTTGAATCTATACTTGTCCATTTGGAAGGTAATCTCATATTTGATAAGATTCTTTAGTATTTGATGTATTTTTTTTTTATAATAAAATATAATAGTGTGAGGTTTTAAGTTTGAACAACTTATACAATATTGTAGCAGCAATTTTGAGTATACAATGCATTCTAACTTGTGATTTTGGTGAGAGATTTGATCAAGAGGATGGTTTATGTGAATGAAGAGGATATATATTATAAGAATAGATCCAAAAGCATCTTAGAACACTGATGAACAGTATATTTGATCATTATTTTTTAAAAATAAAGAAGAAAAACTCCAAGAAGATACAAAAGTTGACCTCTTTGTGTGTGAACAGTTATTTGGCTGTAATCAACATCTAGGTAGAGATACGGTTTTAATGCTACATTTTCCTAATTAACATGAGGTTGTAGATTTCATGAAATTTGTTTCATAGGATAATATGCATGTTGATAGTTTCTAAATGCCAAAAGAGACCTCCAAGAGATTACAAGAATGAAAAAGGTGAGGAAATAATTAAGAAACACTATTTTTTCCCTGTCAAGTTTGAACAGAGGTGGTAACCCTCAGCTTAGGATTAGAGAAGATAAAACTTGAATTTATAAAGAATGAACCATTTTATTTGATTAAAAATTTCTACAAACCTTTGGGAAATGGACATATAAGTGTTTTTTAATTAATTATACTAAATTTATCATTCTCGTATGAGTTATCTGAGATGGTTTCCTTCAAAAGTTTACTACACCTAAATGAACAGGGAAGTTTTGAAGAAAGTACAAATGTTGCTAAGTGTTAAGGCATGATACTTCTTGGTTAAAAAAAATAAGATAAAGGGTGATTAAAACCCTCATTATTTTACTTTGAAGTACCTTGGTGTGAGTGCTAAGTGTGACATAAGACTTTAGAGAGGCTACAAGGACTTTAACAAGTGTAGGACTTTGAAGAAACATTAAAATAGAGTACATAGTACTAATGATGCTATTTGTTTTTTCCCACATTGTTTCATGATTTTCATTGATGTCTTAGTGTGATGTCCTATTGCATCTTTGTTATGGAAATGGTGTGTCAAGAGGGTAAGTGCATCAAGTTGGTGGACAAAAAAGGGGTCATAAGTAGACGTCATATTGCAAAAAACAATGAAATCTCAACTTGTAGGAATTATTAGCAATACGCGCACTCAAAATTAGAAAAATTTATATAAATATGAATCGTAGCATCCGGAATCTAGTTTCTAAAATACTATTTTTTTTAAAAACGGACAAGTTTGGCTATATTAAACACTTAAATGATATGACTTGGTTTTTGTTTTTGAAAAAACCTATAAGATTATAGTCCGTTTGCCTGCGATTTGGATGACCAAATCTTGTTATTTTTTTTTTCCTTTGGTGAAAAGTTAGATGTAGTTGTCTATCTTGCGATCGATTTTATTTTGTATTTTTTCGAGTAATATTTTTTGTAATGATTTTTTTCCGTGAAAGTGGTCTAAAAAGATTTAGAAAATAGAGCATTTTCCATTTTCCCACCATAACTATATCAAAAAATATCGAAATCAAATATATATATATATATATATATATATATATATATATATATTAACATGTATAGAATTTCTCCACGCTTGGGATGGTATAAGTTTTATCACATTTTGATAAGCGAAACAAAATTTGCAGTCTTAAACACAGAAATGAACATTCGCGGGAAAAAAAGTCTTAAAGACCTATTGTTAATAAAAATTTATAAAATGATATTTATCTTATTCTATTCACTTTAAAATCAATATTTATACGAAGCTAATAGTCTCCCCTACGCGATGGCACCATTTTTGTGAAATGTTTTCATTTTTTAGCATGGTTCAAGTCTATGGAAGAGAAAATTTGAAGTTTTTTGACCCTTTACACTTCATAATGACCTTTCATAGCTTTAGTTGGCAAAACAAAGATTTCCCGAGCCTTAGGGTCAGATTTGATGATACAGAAAGAAGCGCGATCACGGTTTATAAACCATAATCCTGGGTTTTTAAATAGGAACCGTGATTGCACTTTATAAATCGTGATCACACTTTATAAATCACATTCGTGGTTTATAAAGCGCGTTCGTGGTTTATAAATCATATTTATACGCATCTCAATGTTCTAATTACCATGTGATTTTTACTGTTTGACTTTACCGTATGAATTACTATGAAATTCTGTTGTTTTCTGCACGTTTTTCTTATCACCGGAAGTAAAACATGATGGGAGTCAAGAAACAAAGTCAAAAAAGGAAGTCATTAAGTAAAAAAACACCAAACGAATTAGAGGCAAACAAATTTCAAAATGTTGAGCGAATGCGCAATCTTTGTGAATCAAGAAGAGGTTCATCTTCAACCCCTATTATTGTAAGAAATGAGGAACTAGGTAATGTTTCTACTATCAATGTTGAAGTTGAATTAAATACTCGTGATGAAGATGTATTTACTGTAAATTTTAAAGAAGAATTAAATACTAGTGATGTAGCAAATGTTGAAATTGAAGGAGACAATGAAAATGTGAATAAATAAATTCACGTTGAAATTGTAGACAAGAAAAATTTGACAAAAACACCTCCTAGGATTTTCCATAAGAAACCTAATTATTTTATTGAAATTGATGAAAACATTTTGAAACCAATGTGTGAAAAACTTTCTGAATGACAAATCAGAAGAAAAGCCACTAAAATTTGGGATAATCATTTTGAAATTTTAAATGATTCCCAAAGATGTCAGTTGTTGGTTAGTTTGATGAAATTGAATAAAATGAGACCTACATTAAACACCTTAGGATTGACAACATCTAATATACATTGTCAAACCTCTACAATTGTTGAGAACCTTCATGATGCATATCACATTGTTGGTGTCAAGAGACACACTAGGGATAGTAATATTGTGCGTTGTGTACTTGCTACTAGTGTTGTAATTGAATCAATAAAAAATAATGTTTGATTACGCAAACAAGTCGAATGTTGCAAGTTAATCAAAAAACTCTAATGAAAGCAATTGAAAGACGTAATATCCTTCAATCACTCAATCACACCGATTTTTGGAGATTTTCTGCTAGAGCACCGCGTAAGGAAAAATATAATACTGATGCTATAAGAGAAGTTGTTATTCAATTTTGGCATGATAACACTAGAGTTTCACCTAATACAAGAGATGTTGTAAAACAGAGAGTTGGTTCTATTACTTGTGGACCACATCCAAAGCATTTCTTAGATATGACTCAAACTCAATTTTTTCATAAGTTTGAACAAGAGCATCTGGAAATTAAAATTAGTTAACGTTTTTTTAAAACGTTAAAACCATTCTATGTGAAAATCAACCACACTCGCACCACTTGTTGTAGGCAACATGTTGAATTTGATATGCATTATGCTAAATTTTTATGTAATCTTTCTATTTTGCATTCTAAAACTATGTTATTAGAATGTGGTGTTCAAGTTCCACCAATATCTTCCAGGGATTTCATTCTTACGATATTTTGTGAAAAAGAAGTTAGACAATTTTTTTATAGTCAAGATTGTTTAGAAGGAAGTTGTGGTACATGTGATGGATTACCTAAATGGGAAAGTTGCATCCATGAACAAATTGAAGGTGCAATAGGAAATAATTTAGTTGAGTTTGATAAACATAAATCAGTTGCATACTAGTTGAAAGATGGAAAAGAGTCTAAACGGTGTGAGCTAGTTACAGAACATATGCCTATTTTTCAATTTATGAGAAAATTTAAGGATGAAATTTTTTATGAGTATACTAGGCATACACACAGAGCTCAATGGTTGGATGAACAGTTAAAGATATGCAAATACACATTTCCTATTGGTACTATTGTTTTAGTGGTAGATTTTGTAGAGAATTATACATTGCAACCACAAATGGAGGTTCAATCACAATATTACAACTCGGTACAATTTTCCATTTTTGTGCATATAGTATTTATACATTCTCCTGATAGTACAAAGAATGATCAGAAAATTTTAAGAGAGTACCATTTTTATATCAATGATGATCGTACTCATTCTACTAAATTTGTGCAAGGGTGTTTCTAGTTATTTTATGAAAACTTGTTTGATAGGGAAATCCACTTCAAATAACATTATATATGGTCAGATAATTACACATCTCAGTTTAAGAATACAAAAATGTTTTCTTGGATGAGCAGGATGCACGTCAAGATGGGTGTGCAACATATTTGGAGTTTCACTAAGGCTGGACATGGAAAAGGAGAGCATGAAGGTGCAGGGACATGTGTGAAAATAGCTCTTGCAAGATAAGAGTTAAAGTACAAAGATGGTACTAAATTGAAAGATATAAAGAGCATAGTGGAATGGTGTATTGATAACATGGCCCGAGGTTCTCAAGATATTTCCATGGTTCGCATATATTTTTGGTTGATAGAGGAATAAAAAATTGCTAACTACAAGGATTGTATGAAACTCACCGGGTCCAGTGATATGCACTCATTTTGTAGCTCAGACGCTACTTCATGGGCCACATAGACAAGAAATTTGACATGTTTTTGTGCATATTGTATCAAATTTGTCACAGCTAAGTGTGATTCACAAGAATGGGTCGATGGATAGATTTGTAGGCTTCTAACTCCGCTTGCTAGTTATCAACTTCCATAAGCATTACGACTTATTTTTGTAGATGAAGTTACAATGTCCAAGGACCTTGAAAAAATTTCAATTTTGGTGTGATAAGGTATTTATGGTTATTTACAATTTTTTTATTGATTTATGTCCATTGAAATTTTAATATGTACAATTTTAATTTGAGTTGAAACCTTTTTTTTTGTAGGACATGTGTTTGCAGTTATTGCGATAGAAGACAATGAAGAAGGAACAAACTATTTCTTATGTCGTTGCATCGAGGAAAGAAAGAAGTTGACTTCTCCTGTTATAGATGGTGAAGATATTGAGTACCCTATAGGGTCAGTGGTAGTTACTGGAACTTGGCTTCAATGATATCCATTAAAAAAATCCTCTATTTGGGTGTTTTAAGACTTTGAGACACACAAGAAAATACTCTTATATTCGCATCTAGTTCATGAGACAAATATTTAGCTGTATAGATATCGAGGAAGGCCTAATAACAAGATTCTTTGTAAGGTTCGAGAGTCAAATCATGAAGTAATCATGTCCAATATTCAAAGTAGATCCGATCATGATGGTTTAGTGTAATGAATTTACAATTCTCATGTCTGGTATATATAATTTCTTTAGTATATATAAATTTGTTAGATAGATAAATTTAAGTTCATATATTTTATTAAATTTGTGTATTTTTTATATATCTAGTATGGATTTGATTTGAAACTTAAATTTCTTTGACTAAGAATTTTTATATGCAGGTTAGTGGTGTCAGAAAAGCTTCCACCTTCATGTGGTTGGCATTGTTAGTAGAGAATTATAAATTCTCGAAGCTAAGAGAAGCTTTCATTGTTTTACAATAAAAGAGAAGTAATTAACAATGATTTATGTACCTGTGGAGGGGTTCTTGGCTCCGGAGGAGGCAGCCCAGAAGGACCTGGAGCTTAGAGAACCAAAAAAACTCCTCCCCAAGTATTTACAAGACCATTCCTATGCATGTACGCAGTCAGTACAGTGCCACGACCCACTGTTTGCAAAATATACCATTTGACAGCCTTACACCAGCTCAAACTACACTATTTGGCACGTTTGCAAACAATAGGGAAGTGAGAGCACTGATTAGAGAAGGAAAACCTAAGATAGTTTATTATAGAGGGTCCCTACACCAAGGTGTAGGATCAGACGAGACATCTCTAGGTGCCACAGAGTCTGCGTAGTCACCTGTCGAAGTTGAACGATTTTTTTTCTCTCAGGGCTCTTGGGGGACTCTGCCCAAACGAGGTAGCCTGAAAGCAATGACGTTTTTGTGCACCAAAACTATTCCTCTTGTAGCATTCACCTGGCCACCCAAATGTGTCTACACAGTCAGTTTGGTGCCACGACCCGCCATTTACGAAATATATCGTTTGACAGCCTTACACCGGCTCAAACTACACTATTCGGCATGTTTGCAAACAATAGGGCAGCGAGAGCACCATTTGAAGAAGTAAAAAACTAAGATAGGCTATTATAGAGTGTCCCTATGATGAGGTGTAAGATTAGATGAGAAGTCTCTAGTTTCTACCGAGTCTGCATAGTCACCTGTCGAAGTTGAATGATTTTTTTGTCTCAGGGATCTTGAAGGACTCCCCCCGAACGAGGTATCCCAGAAGCAATGATGTTGTTGTGCACAAAAAAGATGCCTCTAGAATTCACCTGGCCACCCAGATGTGTCCACACAGTCAGTTTGGTGACACGACCCACCGTTTGCACAATATACCATTTGACAACCTTACACTATTCGACGTGTTTGCAAACAATAGGGAAGTGTGAGCACCGTTTGGAGAAGGAAAAAACTGAGACAGGCTATTATAGAGTGTCCCTACGCCAAGGTTTAGGATCAAATGAGACATCTCTAGGTGCCACGGAGTCTACCTAGTCACCCTTCGAAGTTGAACAATTTTTTGGTCTCAGGGCTCTTGAGGGACTACGCCCAAACGAGGTAGCCCAGAAGAAACGACGTTGTTGTGCACCAAAAGGACACCTCCTCTATCATTCACCTAGCCACTCAGATGTGTTTGCATAGTCGGTTTGGTGCCATGACCCCTTGTTTACACAATATACTTTTTGACAGCCTGACACTTTCTCGAACTACACTATTCGGTGTGTTTACAAACAATAGGGAAACAAGATCACCGTTTGGAGAAGGAAAAAACCGAGACAAGATATTGTAGAGTGTCCCTACACCGAGGTGTAGGATCAGACGAGATGTCTCTAGGTGCTACGGAGTCTACGTAGTCACCCGTCGAAGTTGAACAATTTTTTGGTCTCAGGGCTCTTGAGGGACTCCACCTGAACAAGGTAGCCCGGAAGCAACGACGTTGTTGTGTACCAAAACGATGCCTCCTCTAGTATTCACCTAGCCACTCAGATGTGTCCGTGCATTCGGTTTGGTGCCATGACCCACCGTTTACACAATATACTTTTTGACAGCCTGACACTTTCTCAAACTACACTATTTGGTGCATTTGCAAACAATAGGGCAGCGAGAGCACCGTTTGGAGAAGGAAAAAACCGATACAAGATATTGTAGAGTGTCCCTACGCCGAGGTGTAGGATCAGACGAGATGTCTCTAGGTGCTACGGAGTCTACATAGTCACCCGTTGAAGTTGAACATTTTTATGGTCTCAGGGCTCTTGAGGGACTCTGCCTAAACGAGGTAGCCCGGAAGCAATGACGTTGTTGCGCACCAAAACGATGCCTCCTCTAGTATTCACCTAGCCACTTGGATGTGTCTGTGCATTCGGTTTGGTGCCATGACCCATCGTTTACACAATATATCGTTTGACAACCTTACACTATCTTGAACTACACTATTTGGCATGTTTGCAAACAATAGGGCAGTGAGAGCACCATTTGGAGAAGGAAAAAACCGAGACAAGATATTGTAGAGTGTCCCTACACTGAGGTTTAGGATCAGACGAGATGTCTCTATGTGCCCTGGAGTCTACGTAATCACCCGTCGAAGTTGAATGATTTTTTGGTCTCAGGGCTCTTGAGGGACTCCGCTTGAACGAGGTAGCCTAGAAGCAACGACGTTGATGTGTACCAAAAAGATGCCTCCTCTAGCATTCACCTGGCCACTCGGATGTTTCTACGCAGTCGGTTTGGTGCCACGACCCATCGTTTGACAGCCTTACACTATCTCAAACTACACTATTCAGCGTGTTTACAGACAATAGGGCAACGAGAGCACCATTTGGAGAAGGAAAAAACCGAGACATGCTATTGTATATTATCCCTACGTTGAGGTGTAGGATCAAAAGAGACATCTTTAGGTGACATGGAGTCTATGTAGTCACCCTTCGAAGTTGAACAATTTTTTGGTCTCAGGGCTTTTAAGAGACTCCGCCTGAACGAGGTAGCCCAGAAGCAATGATATTGTTACACACTAAAATGACACCTCCTCTAGCATTCACCTAGCCACTTGGACATGTCCGCATAGTCAGTTTGGTGCCAAAACCCACCGTTTACACAATATACCGTTTGATAGCCCTACACTGTCAAACTACACTATTCGGTGCATTTAGAAATAATAGGGCAACAAGAGCACCATTTGGAGAAGGAAAAAATAGAGATAGGCTATTGTAGAGTGTCCCTACACCAAGGTTTAGGATCAGATGAGATGTCTCTAGGTGCCACAGAGTCTCTGTAGTCACCCGTCGAAGTTGACCAATATTTTGGTCTCAGGGATCTTGAGGGACTCCGCCTGAATGAGGTAGCCCAGAAGCAATGATGTTGTTGTGCACCAAAACGATGCCTCCTCTAGCATTCACCTAGCCACTTGGATGTGTCCACACAATTTTTTCAGTGCCATGACCCACCATTTACACAATATACCATTTGATAGCCTTACACTGTCTCGAACTACACTATTGGGTGCGTTTGAAAACAATAAGGCAAGAAGAGCATCGTTTGGAGAAGGAAAAAACCGAGACAAGATATTGTAGAGTGTCCTTACACCAAGGTGTAGGATCAGACGAGACATCTCTTGGTGTCACAGAGTCTTCTTAGTCACCCGTCAAAGTTGAACGGTTTTTTGGTCTCAGGGCTCTTGAGGGACTCTGCCCGAACGAGGTAGCCCGGAAGCAACGACGTTGTTACACACCAAAACGATGCCTCCTCTAGCATTCACCTAGCCACCCAGATGTTTCTTCACATTCGGTTCTATGCCACAACTAACCATTTTCAAATTTTTCAACAATTACAACTTTTTCAATAATTACAACTATTTCAACAATTACAACTTTTTCAACAATTACAAATTTTTAAACTTGTTGTCGTAAAGGGATATAAAATTTAACTTTGTTGTTACATATCTTATAATATCCACCTTGATAACCAATCCACTTTATATATTACACGACCAACGCATTGTATTTTCTGCAAATGAATAGAAAATAACCAAATTATACTTAACTAAAATATGCTTTGTCTTATTGTGATAAGCTAGATTCTTGGATAATTAAACAACACTTTGATTATCACACAATACCTTCATCTTCTATTGATATCTTCAAAACTCATCCAATAAAATTTTTACCCAAATTACCTCTTGACAACTATGATAGGCAGCTACATATTCTACCTCAGTAGTTGAAAAAATTGTAATATTTTGAAGCTTTGAAGTCCAACTGATAGGTCCAGTTACAAGTAGAATTAATATACATAGAATATTTTAAATCAAACATACATATAGAATTAATATACATAGAATATACATACATAGAAGGATATCATGTGCAATGAATTCGAATCTAACATAGAAGTACAATATCACTATGAAAACCAACACATCAAGATATATAATGTATCAAACTAAGTGTGTTGAATGCACGTCTCTGAAAATATAAGTTCATAACATGTGTACATCTCGAACCAAGTGTGTCATACATATTAGACCACATGCAGCCGCATAAGGCTATATACAATTTCCTATGAAGAATCATGAACTAGGACTAGATGGCCCATATATATATCTATGTACATCCATGTCCTATGAATCTAATAATGAAACATCTTCCCTCTCTTCGCCCTGCTATAAGTATCATGTCCATGACCCGGGGATGCAGTGGAGGGAGATGCCACTATGGATTTCATCCATGTGGTCCTAGGCGTCTCTAAGCATGCCTGCAACCTAACCTGCACATTCATAAACAACAAGATTTTATCACCCATATTTTTGAAATACATTCAAAATTTAGAAACTTAGAATTTAGTTAAAATTCATGTGAAATCTTACCGCAATGTCATGAACCCTATCAATTTTTCGTTGACGCATGGCAGGGATAATGGTAGACTCATGAGAGGTAAGCTACATACAAATAATTAAATTTCAAATTAAATATTTCATGTACAAAATTTGATATTGTAGATTTAATTAATAATAAAAAATTCATAAATAAATTTAACAAATTTGAAAAATTGTACCTCAGTTAGTGGATTTGTAGATGCTATGGCAGTATCTACAACAACCTCCATAGTCTGCATAAATGAAGGAGTCTCTCTGGCAGTCATAAGCTATACAAAAATATGTACAAATCAATATTAATCTACATGACTGCCACATAACAAAGCCAAAGCATAATCCATGTGAAATTCCACAATTAGAACTGGAAAGTGTAAAGAGAAACTAACCTGCATAAAAGTCACGTGAGGCATGCCAATAGCCTCAGTTCCCAGAATAGATGGTGACCCGCCAGGCTCCTGCACATATAAAAGACAAACATATATAAATATGTACATGTACAGGTGAAACATTACGATAATAAAAGTGCACAATCAAATGAAATTTGAAATTTAAGTACAACTTGAAACTTACGTTTGTAACATGACCAGCTGTAGTAGCTAGCATGTCGATGCTGGATGTTTCCTTCACCGGCTCTTGCTATTTAAAATAAAATAAAAAAATAGTTTTTACATGTATGTACATAACGTACAATGAAATAAATATATATTAAAATCTCAAACATGAATTAAGCTATTGTGTATATATATTAAATATTTATTTGACATTTACCTGTGAAAGACTAGGATCCGTTGCACTAGTTCCAAAAACATATGCCATCATCTCATCTAGAGAAAAGAAATCATGTGATCTAGCAAATGATGTCTCACCCATAGTGCATATGGCACCACATGATCCACAGTGGTGTGGTGCGCTAGAACTGGCGCCTCCACCAACATCACCAGATGCAATCTACTCACTATGTTGGGTCAGAGTGTTAGTGAGCTCCCTCAATGCATGTAGTGTGTCAATCTCTACAACCTCCTTCACTGTAGGAGGGATAACTGAAGGTAGTGGGTTAGGGCATGGGGGATCCTTGGTTGACCTATGCGTGCACCAGGTCTACTCTGTGTAGAGCCACCACCTCACCCATAAAAATCAGAAAAGTCAAAATAGTTTGGGACCTCATTAAGCATGAACTCGCAATATTATTTCTTCAAAAAATAGAGGGGAACCTAATTGTTGTTGCATGGTGGATAATAAAAAACCATCCACCATCGGTCCCAAAAATTGTTCTTGATTCAGTCATCGTGGCACCAATGGATTGGGAACCGTTTGCAAGTAACTACGAGGGGGCATTCATTCTTGGGTCAGTAAATAATGCACAAATGCAATCTTTTCCAATTTTTTTTTGTCTTTTATAGCCACATGGGATAATTTATTTACATACCAATACCTACAATCACCTCTAAAGGTATTCCATATATTTATTTGGTTGGTTGCGGAGTCAACTTCACCAATCAATGTTTGTAATGTGTTGGCTAAAGTCATGCAGGACGAATTTGTGGCATGATTTTGTCTTATATTCTGAATAAGGTTCTGAATGGAAATTTTATTTTGTTGGATTTTTCCAATGATATTAGCTTGTGTTCCTATTGGCTCCATGGGGATAGAAGGAGCCACAGGAGGCAGATCTATGTTTGGAGGAGGGTTTTGCCGATTTTTTGGAGGGTTTGCAGGATTATGAGCTCGTCGAGCAATTGAAAAAACAAAAAAAATGTATACATAGACAAAAAATTGAAAAACCCATGAAAATCACAAAAAAAACCTAGAATGTAAACAAATTGATCAAAATCGATGGCTTACCTCTTTGTCTTGGTGGCATTGTTGAAACTATCGTGATCCACAAGTCTGAAGAGCAATTTTTAGGGGGTATTCAAAGTGTGAGTGCTAAAGGTCTAGGAAAAATCGCGGCTGGAAAGTAAAAATGAGGGAAAATGAGGAGTCACGGGTCTATTTTTTTGTCTTAGAGGACCGCGATCGTGGTTTGCAAACTGCGAGTGCGGTTTTAGGTTCAGAAATCACCAAGCCTATACAAACAGTTGCACGGGCATGGTTTAAAAACCATGCTTGCGGTACCTAAATTTTAGGTTTTTATGTCCACTTAATTGTCCACCATCTTGGTGCACTTACTCAAGAGACTCACAGAGTTTTCAGTCCATATTAGTCCTTAGTCAAATTGATGTTTTCTAGGTGCATGTGAGTCATGTAGGTTTTTTTATCTATGGTGAAAAGTGAAATAGTAAACACTTAGAGCATGTGTATCGTAGGTGGATGAACTCATTTCAGGGCTCAGAAGGTCAAGAAATATGTTTTAAAGAAAAATTTCACTTCTACCCAAAACTGCTCTCAAAAACCCAAATTGTACTTGTATGCAAATAGGATGGTCTATAAAAATTCAAGGATAATTTTGACAAAACAACCATGGGATATGGTTTAGGAAGGTTTCTTTGAGCTCCATACAAAATTTCAAGTCCACAAGAGGTCATTTGAGCAAGTTATTCAATTATTTGCAAGACTAGTTCTTGAGAAACTCATTTCGAGCACCTGGACTTCTTAGGTGTCAAAAAAATATGAAGGAATGATTAGATAATTCATAATTTAATTTTTTTTGGTATATTTTCCTATAGTTCATGTTCCAAAATCACTTTGTTAAAAGGATCCGTGGTTAAAAATTTCTCATCATTCTAGTGAGGCATATTTTCTCTCTCCTAGACATATTCTTGAATCGATATAGGCAAAAATATAGATTTGACCTCAAATCACCTGGATGAGAAACTTTAAAGCTTGTTATGATCTACTAGCTATTTTTTCATTCTTCTTTGGTTGTCAATGATAAGAAAGATGGTCAAGTTCAGTAAAAAGTTCTCACAATGTGCACAAGTGAAGTTGTTAAAGTTAGGACACATGGAAGTACATTGTTGAAGGAGTTTTTTGGAATAAATGATGAGTTTGAAAATGGATTGGTTTTCCTTTGTAATTTAAATATGACTGGTAAAGGATCAAAATTACTCTAGTACAAGAGTTTCAAATTTCTCCTTTTCCCCTTAAATTCATTGTAGGCTTAAGTCATGAAGTATGAAGCAACATGAAAATGTGGCTCCCACCACCTAGTAAATTCTCTTAAGGTATGAAAGAGAGTAATGTGTTCTTTTCTCTCAAATAATTTAGAACATGATAGAATTTTTTTTTATGTAAAAAAAGCTCAATATGGTCCAAAACATAGTTAGTGCTTCTCTATGATACGAAAGTGCGCAAAATTCAATATTCATATGAGTAAGAAATTGCATTTTGAAGCCTCTCGGGCTGTTACTTAGGTAAGAAACTAGGTTTTAGGGTTTGGATGAAATCTAAACTTTTAACCAATGATTAATCATGAAATTTTGAAGAATCCTCTGTCTTTTTAGCATGATAATGTTGGAAAATAATGAAATTTATTTGATTGAGGATTAGACAAGAATTTCGTGATAGTCTTCTGAGTTCTCTATGTAAAACGGTGAACAGGGTTATTAGTCACTGTTTTAATGAAATCTTCTTTATAGAATCACTCCAGTCCTTCATGAAAATACTTCAAACATATCAAATGAGATCTTCCAACATGTGTATGGTTTGAAGGCATGTTGAAAGCTGAAAAATTCATGTAACAATGGAAAATGGTGTATAGTCATTTTGATCCAGGTCTCAACTAAGAATCAAAGTGTAAATTCTTCACTAAAGATCTTAAAAGGTAAAGTAAATTTTCTTTGGCATCAATTGAAGATTGATATAGTTCTATGAATCAACTTGATTAAAAATGATATCAATGGTCATGCGACATAGTCCAAAGCACAACTAGTTGACTAATATGCTAATAATTTGATCTCCTTAAGATGTTTGAGAGAAATGGAATGCTTTATCTTGAATTGGTTGATATAATGAAGAATCCTAAAGACCAGAGGGAGTTACAAAACTGAAAATACCTCTTCCAAGTCAAACTTAGAAGGTGAAAATTACTCTCTTGGTCAAGAAATAGTTGATTCCATGTATAACATTACAAAAAGGCAGAAGAAATAAATAGATAAGAGAAGTTGAAGGGTTTGAAGTCTTTTTGTTTTCTTTATAAGATTTAGAAGTGCAATTTAGTTAAAATAAGTGGGTGAACTTATGTATATGGGGTTTTAAGAGAAGAAGCTGAAAATGTATGACTCTATAAGGAGAAGGTGCCTATGAAATGAATTGAATACAAGTTGATAAAAGAGTGTGATAATAGATAGGGTATGACTATAAACAAGTTGATAGTGTGAAAAAGTTTAGAGAGTCATTTAGTGAGTGCAATAAGTGATATGATACAAGTATAGAGATATATACGAGATATAATCACATGAGATTAGTTAGTTGTTGCTAAAATAGGATGACAAAATAAAAATCATGTGCATGAGTATATTAGAGTTGTAGTTGTTGCTGATAGATTGAGACAATATTGAGAACATATGTATGATAAATTTATAGGGGAAAAGATGAAAAAACTAGGAATAAAAGTGGTGTAAGAAGACTTAGATGAATTGTGATATAGAAGGGTGCTGATGATTTATTGATGTAGCAACAATTAGCTAAATGATCAAATTGTACATTATTATTTTATATTCCTAATTCATTACTTAGGTTACATGAGTAGGTTCTCCACACAGTTTACAACTTGCTAAACTAGCTAAGTGGGTGCTTGGGTTTCTTCCAGTGGGTTATTGAAGGATTTTGAAGTAGGTTCTTCATAGGTTGTGTGGGTGGTCAACCAAAATATATATCTGTGGATACTAGGAATTGGTGTTCCTAATAAAAGTCTTGATTTCAAGTTGGTTTTCTCCCTTTATGGGGTTCCCACTATAATTATGGTGTGCTGAACATTTTCCTTCTTTCACGTACTTTAATTTTTGTTCATGGTTTGATTGATTATTCTAGTCAAGAAGTGTTAGAAATTGTTAAATTGATCAACAATGATTCACCCCCCTCTCAGTGATTGTGATTTCTAAAAATTGGAATCACATCTTTTTCATCTGGTGTTAATCCTAACATCTTAGAGGAGATCGTGAAGACACAAGCATGGGTTCTATAGCTGAATCAATCTTGAAGAGAAAATATGATATTTCTCAATCTATGATAGAAGGTCTGAAGAATGAGATTAAGCATATGGAAGCTCAACATGGCCAAGAAATTAATGAAATGGTTTCATTTTTAGAAAATATTTCAAGAGATCTAAAATAAAAGGAGAATGAATACCTGGAACTTGAAAAGCAAATAAAGACCATGAAGATTGAACTGAAACAAGTTACAAATAGTTTTAATGAATTACAAAGACATTTTGGTATAATGGAACATAAGTCATTCCAAGTAGCCATCCAAGAGAAGAGTTAAGAGTGTGAAAAATTAAGTGCACATTTGAATACTCTCAGAGAAGAAATGGAACAAGAAAAGCAAACAGACTTCAAGGATTAATCAAGCCATGAATGTTGTCAAAGGTGTTTAGAGAACAATGAATATGAAAATTTTGATCCTAGAAAGCAAACAAACAAGAAGAAGACTAAGGATACCAACACAGGAAGATCCAAGTCAATCAAAAAACCAAATGCATCCAGGTATGAGAGAAAATTTAATGGATATTGTTTTTCATGCCATGTTTTTGGACATAGAGATAGAAACGTTTTTAGAAATATAGAAAAGGATCATCAATGGAGAGATTGTAGAACTAAGCATGAGAAGAACATAATTTTTATAATTTTCATGACAAAGGTCACATAGCAAAAAAATTTCTGGAGGAACCTATGAAGTAAGAATGAAAAAAAACACCTAGAGACATGAGTCAACTTTTATGCTTCAAGTGAAACAGAGTTGGAAACTTTACAAGACAATGTCATAGGAAGAAGATCATATATAGAAGAAATTATGAAATCAAACACATTCATTTAGAACCATCCAAGAAAGAATCAGAACTAGCAAATGAAGAGACAACTTCAGGCAAGGCATCAGGAGGAAATGACTAATCTGATAAAAATGAAGCTAATTCTATAGAAATTAATGAAGAATTACTACCTCAAATTGTACTAGAGAAGACATAAAAAATGTAATATGAAAGTTTGTCAGACAATGAATCAGAAAGTGAGAAATTGGATGATGATTTTATCACACCAAGGAGTACACCTAAAGAAAATGGCAAGAGACTAAGGAAAGAAATGAAGTCATCATATTGCTTTGATGACTATATTATTTTATGAAGTAACCTCACATGGTGACACATGCCTCTACTAGGATTCTTAGATGTATATCAGTGATAATGAAGATTTGGAGTGAGGGGGAGCTGTCAAAGTCAGTATGAGTCCTATTCATGGTGTATAAGGTATGTCATCTTGTGTGAATGTTAAGGTTATATTTAATTATTCTAGTGTGAAAATCCTTGAACTAAATTTTTTATTCATTATTAGCTCATGTTAGTCTAATCACAATGAAGTTTCTTATCTAAGTCATTTTTTATTGTTCATAAGTCTCATATTTATGTAATAAGGAGTTTTTTAAAGTGTGTGTGATCTGTGAGATGCTTGGTGTCAAAATATGAGTCTTGATGGTGTCATAAGTTTTTTCATGTGTTGTAAAGTGATGCACCAATTATCTCTATGATTTATTATTAAGAAGGAAGATATAAAGGTGACTCTGGGATAACAAAAGGTCATCATGAGTCATTGAGTTTTAAGTTTCTTAGCATCATTCCAAGTTTGTGTGTCATAAAAGTCTTGTGTTATGAGATCCAAAAGGTGTAGAGAGTCCCCTAAAAATTCTTAAGTATGTTCTTGTGTCATCATGAGAGTTAACCAACTCTTTATTTTTGGTGATGAAGACCTGTGCAATGCTCTTGAAGGTTAAATCAAGATAAAATAAGGAAACTAAGGTTTGTACAACTAAATGATGATATTTTAGGCTAAAATTTTATGCACATCATCATGATAATGAGGGCTGAAGGTTTTAAAATATTTCAATTCATAAGGATGTATTCATTCCAAGATATCGATGATAGTTCTCAAGGTTGGAAAGTGAGTTCTAGTGAAATTCAGAAAGATTCCATAAGTGTCTCTATCAAAACTGGTACTATAAAGTGCACACTGAGTGGTATGCATGGAAAGTGAAGTTTAGAGTAATTTATGGAATCCGTGGCTAAGTTTTGGTATGTATGACCTAGAAAAGGATCTATGAAGGATCTACGTGATTTAAGGTCTTGTGTATGCTTGCAGTCATAGGTATTTATGACAAAGTTCAAGCTAACTCTCATTGAGCTTGAAAGAACTAATCAAGAAGAAGTACTATGCAAGTAATGGATACTCTTCTTTGGAATAATATTTCACGATTATTGATGGAAGGTCACTCACCTAAATGGGTTTCTCTAATAGGTTCATCAATTTGTTTTTGCATCCACCTAATAAGACATTACATGAATGAGTACCTATAGGAAAAATGGTGCAGTCTAAGGTGGCTAAGTGTGTGTCAAAGTGTAATCAGTACTATCACAGTAAATAGTAATGTTTATGCAAAGTATCTTGAATAGTGTGAGTTCACATTATCTCAAAGGGTCTTATATGTCAAAGATGCCTGCAAGATGTTTGTAATATGACAAATATATGTATGAAAGTCTTAGAGAATAGAGTTATATAAAGATCAATGAATATGTCGACTGTTTCAAACTCTAAAAAATGCAAAATGGCATCTCACAGGTGCACATGAGGTAGTTCAAGGTGCACAAAATTATTAGTTAGAATTTTGATTTTCCAAAGGGTCCTAACATAGTTTTATCCATGAGCTGAAGGTTAGTATGATTGCGAAGTTTGTTAGAAGACTGTTAAAATGAGTTAAAAATTCATCCCACGTCTAAGAAGGTCTTATAAAGTATTCAATATTGTGCATTTCTTTAACATGATCTGAATCATAATGAAAATCATTTCTAAATTGAATAGCTTCTAGATGGCCATATGTGAACCCATAACATGTGCAAACCCTTGAGAAAAAGTGTTAGAGTGAATTTTTCATCTTAAAATATCTTGGAAGGCTTAAGGAAAGGTATATGGATCTAAATATAATGATCAAGATCTGAGAGAACTATTATAAAAGAGGATAAGGTTTACAAAATCCAAAGACATGTTACAAATGATTTGGTGAATGATGTAACTTACAAAATTGTAAAAGGGATGAGATTCTCAATTTACTACAAGACCAAGTTTGGTTTGAAGAAAAATTATGAAAGGTATGTTCTTTTCTCTATGTTTTTGTCTATGAACGATCAACAATAGTTAAGGATTGAATGATACTTCTTTTATTCATCAAATAAATATCGGTTTTCTCATGTATCAAGAAAACTAAACCAATTAAAGGGTATGTATAGTGATCCTCAAGTCTGAGTATGTGAAATATGTAAATTTATATCTTTAAGTGTCAAATTACACCTGAAGGTGTTAAGATTGTAGTGTACATGATGAACATGACGTTTTAAGTGTTCCAAGGATAGTGTTTAAAGGTCTTAGGATCTGTGAAAAAGTCTTGTGCTCCCAAAGTTGATACATAAAAGGTATGAGGAAGAATTGTAATCTGAAGTAAAAATAAGTAGACCTATTGTGATTCATGAAACCCTGAACTATGTTGAAGAAGAAATGTACTCCTATAGGTATATAAGGTTGAATACACATTTTCTTCAGTACGAAGGATTTATTACCACTTGAATATAAGTCTAAGGTGGTATGATATCTCTAAGAAATGAAAAATGTTTTCTTGGTGTTCTTGATTTTCTCTAGTTGTGAATTATGTCACTCTAAGCTACAATGGCATGATGACAACAAAATTTGTTTCTAAAGGAAAGGTTGCACTAACTCATGAGAGTTAGTCATCATTGGTATCTAAGAAGGTGTTGAAGACCTCATTTGTAGAGTCTATAAGGTTAATCAAAAATTATGGAAATGTGTATGCTTCATCTTCAAAGGGTTATTAGATATCCATCAAGTTTGAGAAGGTATTCCAAGACATAAGAGGCAAATTAAGTAGTTCATGAGCTTGAAATGTGTCCCAAGGTGAAAATATTGAGTTTTTGGTAAGATAAATGGCTCCAAATGCTTGCACAAGTATGTTAAAGGGTTATTTTAAGAATGGAGGTTCTTTGAGATCAGATGATATGTTGTGAAGTCAATATTGTCAGGATGTGTTCAAAATCTGTCCACAGTGATCAATATTTCATCCTTGTGTTAAGCCTTACAAAGCCATGGTTCTCTCATGTCAATATCATAGTGTATATGAGTTCATAAGTTGGTATTCAAAGTTCAAATGATATCATACTTCTAATGTGTGGATGTCTTCACAAAAAAGTATCTCATAAGTCTGCACAAGTAACAAAATATTTATAAAGATATCCAAGTCTATTGAGGGATAAAGATTTTAATGTCGAACCTTGTTAGGATTTAAACAAGGTGTTTTCAAATCCAAGTGTAAGTTAGAACCATGTATTGAAAAGGTTTATAGAGGATGTCAAGTTGATATTTCTACTCTTTTATGATCAAAGTAGATCTCATGATGTAAGTGGATTTGTGTATTCATAGCCATAATGTTTCCATAAAGAGAAAAATAGAGGGTAAGGAGTGCATCGTCTTAGGGGGAGAGTCCAATAGATCGTGGTGTTGTTTATGATTTTATTCCACACAATTTTTTTACATGTGAATCCATTATCATTTTAGGTACGATTTCAAATCAGTCTATGTCAAAATGGTCTTGAGTCATGCTTGGTGGTTCTATGGTCTTAAGTATGCCTAAAAGCCTAGGGGGAGGAATTTAAGAGGTATGTATTTTCTCTTGTTAATGTTTTTCATTTCTTTGTTTTCCCCATTTATTTCATGGATGTAAAAGGGGTAGAATGTGATCCTAGGATAATATGAATATGTTGCTAGTCAGTCATGTGGTTTGTCACGTTATCATCAATTCACCTCGGTTTGTGTGAGTGTTGACATCAATGAAAAAGGGGGATTTTTTCCCCACCTTGTGTCATGATTGTCATTAATTTCTTAGTGCAATGTCCTCATGCATATTTTTCATGTAAATAGTGTGTTCAGAGAGTCAAAAAGTGTTGAGTCCATATCAATCCTTACTGAGTCAAATTTATGCTTTATAGGTGCATGTGAGTCAGGTAGGTTGTTTCTTTATGGTGAAAAGTGAAGAAGTAAAAACTTGGAGCGTGTGTATCTTAGGTGGATGAACTAATTTCAGGGCTCAAAAGGTCAAGCAATATGTTTTGAAGCAAAAATTCACTTCTACCCAACAATGCTCTCAAAAACCCAAACTGTAATTACATGTAAAAGGGATGTTATAGAAACATTCAAGGCTAATGTTGAAAAATAAACAATGGGATATGGTGGAGGAAAGTTTCCTTGAGCTTTATGAAAAATTTCAAGTCCTCATGACGTCATTTGAGCAAGTTATTCATGTTTTTTCAAGACTGGTGTCAAACAAAAAAATGAAGGAATAATTAGATAATTCATAAGATTATATATTGTAGTAAATTATCATATAAATCATGTGCACAAAGTGGTTTGTCAAAAGGATGTGTGGTTAAAAATTTCACATCATTTTAGTGAGGCATATTTTCTTTTTGCTAGACATATTCTTGAATTGATAGAGGTAAAAAGCTATAATTGGCCTCAAATCACCTGGATGAGAAACTTTGAAGATTTTTATGATCTACTAGTGATGTTTCCATGCTTCTTGGGTTTTCAATGATAAGCAAGATGGTCAAGTTCAGTACAAAGTTCTCAGAATGTGCAAAAGTGAAGTTATTAAAATAAGGAAATATGGAAGTACAATCTTAAAGGAGTCATTTGGAATAAATGACGAGCTTGAAAAGGGATTGTTATTCCTCTGAAAGTTCAAGATGAATGGTCAAGAATAAAAATTACTCTAGTATATTGCAAGAGTTTCACATTTCTAATTTTCCCTTAAACTACATTGTAGGCTCAAGTCATGAAGTATGAGGCAGAATGAAAATGTAGTTCTCACCTCCTTGTACATACTCTCAGGGTATGAAAGAGAGTAAAATGTTCTTTTCATTATGTTTCTTTTCTCTCAAATAATTTTGAACAAGATATAAGTGTTTGTGAGGTCTATAAAGCTCGATATGGCCTAAAACACAATTAGTGCTTCTATTTGATAGGGAAGTGAGCAAAATTCAAGTTGAAGCATAGGTGCTTAAAGAGAATTTGAGGTTAAAATAAAGTTGTGGAATCCTAAATCCTTAAATCATGATATGGAACACCAAAACAAACTCAAATTAGATTCCATTTAGTTAAAATAGCTTTGTCGTTAGAGTTATCATAATAGACACTGGCTCTCTTAGTTGCTGGAGGAAAAATCATGTGCTTGAAGATGAGTTAAATGGTTGAAAATATTATTGATGCTTATACATGACTCCACAAAAGATAAATTGTGAATTCCATATTTGGATGAGAAATAAATTTCATTTTTAAGCCTCTTAGGCTCTTACAAAGGTAGAAACACTAGCTCTAGGGTTTGGACAAAATCTAAACTTTTAACCAATGAAAAATAATGGAATTTTGAATAATCCTTTGTCTTGTTGGCATGAACATGTTCCAAAATAAATAAATTGATTTCATCAAGGATTAGAAATAATTTCATGATATTCTTTTGAGTACTTTGTGTATAATGATTAATAAGGTTATCATTCAGTGTTTTAATGAAATATCCTTCGTAGAATCACTCCATTCCTTCATGAAAATACTTCAAACATAAAAATACAAGCTCTGTCAACATGTGTATGGTTTCAAGGTGTGTTGAAAGCTCAAAAATTTGTGTAACAATGGAAAATTGTGTATGGTCACTCTGATTCAGGTCTCAGATAAGAATCAAAGTGCAAATTTTTCAATAGAGAGCTTAAAAGGTAAAGTACATTGTCTTTGGCATCAATTAAATATTGATATAGTGCTTTGAATCAGCTTAGTGATTAACAATGATATCATTGGTCATGTGACATAGTCCAAATCATGCATAGTGGAATGATATGCTAATAGTTTGGTCTCCTTGAGAATTTTTAGAGACATGGAACATTCTAGTTTCAATTGGTTGATATCATGAAGAATCCTAAATACCATAAGGAGTTACAAAACTTAAAATACCTCTTCCAAGTCAAACTTATAAGGTGAAAAGTCCTCTCTTGGCTAAGAAACAATTGATTCCATATGACATCAAAAAAAAGGAAGAAGAAATAAATAGATAAGAGAAGTTCAAGGGTTTTAAGTCTTTTTATTTTATTTTGAAGCTTGAGAAGTGTAATTTAGTTAAAATAAGTGGTTGAAATTTTGTAGATGGGGTATTAAGAGAAGAATTTGAAAATGTATGACTATATCAGGAGAAGATGCATATGAAATGAACTAAAAACAAAATATTATAAAAGAGTGTGAGAGAAAAAAGGGTATGACTATGAACAATTTGATAGTGTGAAACAGTTTAGAGAGTCATATAGTGAGTGCAATAAGTGATATGATAAAAATATAGAGATATATATGAGATACAGTCACAAGATATCAATTAGTTGTTGTTGAAATAGGATGACATGATAAAAAAGCATGTGCATGAGCATATTGGAGTTGTAGTTGCAGATGACATAGTGATACAATCTTGGGAACATGTGTATGAGAAATTTACAAGGGAAAAGGTGCAAAAACTAGGAAGAAAAGTGGTGTATAAAGACATAGATTAATTGTGATCTAGAATAGTGATCATGATTTTTTGATGTAGCAACAAGTAGGTAAATGATCAAATTGTACATTGTTAATATATCTTCCTAAGTGGGTCCTTAGGTTACAGAAGTTGGTGTTCCTTGTAATTTTCAGCTTGCTAAACTAGATAAGTGGATGCTTTTCTACCTTCTAGTGGGTGCTTGAAGGATTTTGAAGTAGGTACTTCATAGGTTGTGTGGGTCCTCACAAAAAATGTATATCTTTGGATACTAGGAATTGGTGTTCCTAATAAAATTATTGATTTCAAGTGTTTTTTCTCCCTCTATAGGTTTCCCAATATAATTCTTGTGTCCTGAGTATTTTCCTTCTTGCATGTACTTTAATTTTTGTTTGTGGTATGATTTTCTAATTCTAGTCAAGAAGTGTTAGAAATTGTTAAATTGATCAACACTGATTCAACCCCCCCTCTCAGTGATTTTGATTTCCAAAATTTGTTTTTATGAGGGAGATATTGATTTCTTAAAGGGTTGAAAAAGGTGAGTAAATTCAATTTTGTACCTTTGATAGGTTGTATGTATCAATGTAATTAAGAATTTGGTCTAAGAATCCTTTTCTTAAGGAGAGAGTGGTTGAGTTTATATTTGAAGCCATATTAATTTTTTGTTGATGTTACATGAAGGGGAGCTTAGAAACATGGTAAGTTTGAAAATCCAAGCAATTCTATCCCTCAACCTCATGCAAAAAACACAGAATAAGAATATAGATAAGAAGTATCCCATTCTCACATCCATTATAGAGGTTTTAAAATTATTAAGTTCAAAATTTCTTGTATTGATTGGGCATATGCCCATTCAATACAAGATTGAAAATAATCATTTGAATACCTTTATAAAGTATGTGATAATGGGGAATGACCCTTCTAAAACTCTATAAAATTACACACACACACACACAGATATATATATATATATATATATATGCCTAATCAAAAGACCCTTGAAATTTTAGTGCACGAGGTTTGTACTTGCATTAAATATGGTAAATTTTCTTGGTCTTAAACATGACTGTAGAATTAGTCTGAATAGGAAAATGGAAACATGACAGGTTAAGGTCTACTAAGAATATCTTATCATTATTTATACTTTATAATAAACATGCATGTAAACCTTTAAGAACTTAATTGCTCAGTATGGTGGTATTAATAGAAAACTGAACATTTCCTTTCTCTTGGAATGAAAATCAAACATTTCCCTGAAACCTTACTCTACAATTACATAAACATTCACACCGATCTTAGAAGATCAGCTCAGCCCCAACCACCACCATATATATGCTGAGAACTACTAAAGGTGAACTACATAACGTGAATCATATATTTTCCTTATATGATTCCTATATGAGAGGTATTAAAATGATTAAGTTCAATATTTATTGTAAAAACACACTTCCCATTCTCAAAACCCATTCTAAAAATGTATAAAATTATATAAATATGCACATATATACAATATTACGAGAACTACATATGGCTTGATCCCTCTCAAGGGTATATACTGCAACGCTTGGATTTGCGAGAGATAGTCCATCTAGTATAATACAAGTATAAATAATTATAAGATAAAAAATATTTGTTTGTACGAGAATGGGCTTGTGCCCATTATAAACATTTTTACAGAAGCAATATTCTCTATCTATAAAGGTTGTTAGAATGCACAACTTCCCATTCTAAAATAAAGTAAGGCCATGAGAATGCAAAACTTCCCATTCTAAAACAAAGTAAATTTTATCTCTATTATTCTTCTATGATTCTTATAGGAGAATGGGCACATGCCAATTTTAAATATATATTATTCTTCTATATGTTCTTCTTCTATGTTTCCTATATGAGAATGGGCATCTTCCCACTCAATACAAGACAAAAAATGCAATATTATCTATCTATAAAGGCTATGAGAATGTAGAACTTCCCATTCTAAAAAAAAAGTAACGTTGTGAAAATGCACAACTTCCCATTCTAAAATAAAGTAAATTTTATCTCTATTACTATTCTATGATTCCTATATGAGAATGGTAATATTCCCATTCTAAACATCTATTCTTATACCGTATGTTGTTCTTCTATGTTTCCTATATGATAATGGGCATCTTCCCACTCAATACAAGACATTTTTTTTTATTTTATTGAGAATGGACTTGAGGTGAAGAGATAAATTTTACATTGGTTTACAATGGGAATTTCTCCAGCTTGCAAGGGAAAGAAAAATAGATGACATCCTTCATGATAAGATTTATAAACATTCATACGTGTGAAAGGATTTGTGTTTCTCTAAAATTTACTTGATATCTTTTGATTCACAAGCCAAAACATTCAAACGAAAGAGATAGAGCCCAAAAGTGAAATAATAAACAATAACCATATAAATAGAACACTTGTAATAGCATAATGGTAAAGCTTACCATTCCCAATAACTCCATTTCCTTTGAAAACATCAAGAACTCCACTACATTTGAAAAAACTAATTACCATTATTATTTCCATTCTGGTGTGGATAAGCTCACTCTCACGTTCTCTCTATCTAGCTATGTTTTATAACAATATTTTTTCATAGTGGTCTAGGTATGACTAATAATTTACATGGTCTCATAAAAACAAATATTTTTACCTTGTATTGAATGGGAATATGCCCATTCTCATCTAGCGATCAAAGAAGAATAATATAAAGAAGAATTTTCCCTTTCTTACACCATTTATAGAGGTTTTAAATGATTAAGATCAATATTTCTTGTATTGAATGGGCATATGCTCATTCTCATATAACAATCGTATAATCTTTTTCTATGATTCCTATATGAGATCAGGAATTTTCTCATTCTCATATATCAATCATATACTCTTCATCTATGATTCCTATAGCTTAACATGCATCTACACAGTTAGTACAATATTGAATATAATAATTTTAATACCTCTATAAAGTCTATGAGAATGGGGAATGACCCTTCTAAAAATGCAAACTACATAAGGATTGATCCTTCTCGAGGGTATGTAGTGCATCACTTAGCTCCTCCAGGGATAGTCCAGCCAATACATTACAATTATGAATAATTAAAGATAACTACATAAGGTATTATCCCTCATGAAATTTCATGTTTTGAAGAGTACTAGACCTAGATAAAAGTATTAATTGGCCAATTAAAAGGTATTCTTTGATGTCTTGGATCATTCTAACCTTAGGGATAGATTGCAAGTGATTTAGGATATACATCAAACATCTTCCCATTCAATACAATATATGTAACATATATCTCATACAAACAAACAAATTTATCTTGAATGGGTAGATACCATTTATTATGTTACATCTATTCTTTTTATATGATTCCTAAATGAGAAAAGGTATCTGCCCTATCAATACAATATTGAACAGGTATTACAGTGTTTAAGTTCAACATTGTTTGTTTTAGAAGGTTTAGAATGGGCATATGCTCATTCTCATACAAACAAACAATTGTATTTTTATTGGGTAGATGAAAGTTCCTAGTGCGATAGATCATCTCGTCCACCACCATAGACATATATATATATATATATATACACACACACACACACACACACACACACACACACACACACACACACACACACACACACATATATATACATATTATGTAAATATGTATGTATGTATGTATGTATGATGAGAACTAAAACATGTGAACTATATAAGGCTTGATCCCTTTCGATGGTATGTAGTATAGAACTTGGCTCCACTAGGGATAGTTAACCCAATATAATACAATTACAAATAATTAAAGATAACTACATAAGGCTTGATCCCTCATAAAATTGCAAGTCTTTAAGAGTACTAGACAAAGAGAAAATTATTTATTGGCCAATTAAAAGGTATTCTTCAAGTTCTTGGATCATTCTAACCTTAATTATAGATTGCAAGTGATTTAGGCTCTACTTTAAACATCTAGATTATGTAATATCTATCTCATACATACAAACAAATTTATCTTGAATGGGAAGATGTCAGTCCTTATGTAACATCTATTATTCTATGATTCCTAAATGAGAATAGGTATCCACTCAGTCAATACAAGATTGAATAGGTATTATACTGATTAAGCTCAATATTTCTTGTTTTAGAATGTTTAGAATGGGTATATTCCCATTCTCATACAAACAAACATTTGTAGTTTGATTCGGTAGATTATTGTTATTATATTATTCCTATATGAGAACATGAATCTTCCCATTCAATTAAAGATTGAACATGTCATTTGAATACCTTTATAAATTGTGTGAGAATAGGAACTGCCCTTTATTTAATTGAGAATACACAACTGTCCATTATTTACAATTTTTTTACTTTACATTTTAAGTGTCTATGTTCATTGGAAGTAACTATTTCACCCTTATAAACAATCATGAGTGGAGAAAAAAGCCCAATCCATGAGGTTAATAAATTATAGGAAGATATTATTCCAGATAATATCATGATGCCATCCATCCAACAAGAATTTTCCCAACAAAACATGCAACTAAAGACACCTAAAATCCACTTACGCAGTTTCAATACTTAAATCACACTATCTTATTTCCTGTCATTTGTACAATTGATGACACTTCATCAAGAAAACACCTCTTCTCCTTTCATTGGGTCAATTAATGACACTTCGATAATTAATCACGATCTTCACTCTTTTTTGGGTAAATTGACAAAACTTCATCAATGAACCACCATTCTCCCTTTACTCTCATTAATTAATTAGATTTTTCTAATTAATTATCCTTCCTATCACTCAGGATGCCAATTAACAACCTTTCATTAATTAATGTTTTCTTCTACTTGGGTTAATTAATTATTATTAATTAATTATGCTCGCTACTCTAAATCAATAAATGGTCATTTATTGGATTAAATCCTTCTCTCGATCCCCCGAATAATGGTTATTTTCATCTAAATATCTTCTAAAAAATTACATCTACCTATTAATCAATAACATTTGATTAATTAGAACCCTCTCAATTCTCATAAAGTGCACATCCTTTATTAAACATGCATATCCTTTGCATTTCCTATTTCCGCTTTATCCCACATCCACTAAACCGCAAAGATCTCTCAAATAGGAAGGTTATATAAGGAAACCTCCTCATTCCCTTTCTTCTTACACCTCATTTGAATTATTGAAAACTATAGGCATTTTGATCTTGAGACATTCTCCATTGTTGGAAATAGTTTCTCCATCTTGCATCAATTCTCTCAAATTAAAGAGCATGGGAAGATCCAAAAATGGCCTTCTATCCATTTCTTGGTGAGATCTCATCTTAAATTCTTTAGGAAACAATACTAATTTGATTTATAGGTGATCTAATTAGGTTCATTCATTAGGTAGCAATATCAAAGAGTAGGAATGACTTGAAATTTTAATGGATTTATCGTGTTTATGCATTGTAGAAGTTTTTTTCCTTTAAGCTCTTATCTTAATGGTTCTATAGTATATTTAGCTTATCATTTAGACTACTACGTGTTAGTCTACTTCAATTAGATTTGCCAGTTTATTATGTTCAAATATGGCACGCTTGGTGGGAGAACAGATGCAAGATAACTATTTCCAACAATGGAGAATGGGTCAAGATCAAAATGCGTATAGTTTTCACTAATGCAAATGAGGTGTAAGAAGAAAGGGGAGGAGGAGGGTTCCTTATATAACCTTAATTTTTGAGATATATTTGTAATTTGGTGGATGTGGAATAAATCCCAAAGAGGAAATGCAAAGGATATGCATGTTTAACAAAGGATGTGAACTTTATGGGAATTGAGAGGGGTCTAATTAATCAAATGTGATTAATTAATAGGCATTTGTAAGCTTGTAGAATCTATTTAGAGGAAAATTAGCATGATTCAGGGGATGGAGAGAATAATTTAATCCAATAAATGATTATTTATTGATTTAGAGTAGCGAGCCTAATTAATTAATTAAACCAAGTAGAATCGAACATTAATTAACGAAAGGTCGTTAATCAACATCCTGAGTGATAGGAAGGCTAATTAATTAGTGAAATGTAATTAATTAATGGGAATAGAGGGAAAATGGTGATTTATTGATGAAGCGTCATCAATTGACCAAAAGAGAGTGAAGATTGTGGTAAATTAGTGAAGTGTTGTTAATTGACCCAATGAGAGGAGAAGAGTTGTTTTATTGACGAAGTGTCGTCAATTGTCCAAATGACGGGAAAGAAGATAGTTAGTGCAATTAAAGTATTAAAAATGCATTAGCATATTTTAGGTGTCTACATTTTCCCCTCTTTGGGGTGGCGTAAGAGATGCCACTTCAAAGATAGTAGACAAGTGCAGTTAAGTAAATTTTGAAGGAGTGGAAGAAAAATTAGTAGAATGAATAATGTCCCCTCGAGTGTCGATGCGGTGATGAAAGAGGTTGATTGACGATTGAAAAATTTGAAGGAAATAGATAGAAGAAATGTGATGGGGAAGGGGGGATAAAAGGTAATCCCTATTGCCCCAAGTGATTTGGAAGAATAGTGTTGATAAAATAAAATGATAGGGAAGAAAAATTAAGATGAAGTGAATGGAAATAGCTTTCATACAACTGATGTAAAAACAACTTTATTTCATCATTTTACTTGTGATCTACATCATCGGAACTTTATTATAATATAAGAATACAAAAAAGGTATAAAATAACATGAAAGTCTATAATAATAACATTTTTTCATTGCCAAAACACTAAACCAATGCAATATACATATTGTAATGCAATACGAGAAAGTAAACAAGATAACTTGATAAGGAAATAAGTACAAACACGCATACTCAAACAAATTTTTTTTGAGACCATTGCACGAATGTTTTTGTTATTAAGCTTCAATTCCAAAATGTTTAATTTAATGACAAGGGTTAAAATGGTACCCTAAGAAAGGATACATGCGAGGTGAATATACAGAGGACACATGGGTCGCATGAAAAATCAATCATGCACTATGAAACTGCCCCAAACAATGCATTCATGCAAGGGAAGACAAATATATCAAGAAACCAAATTTTGTTGATGGAGAGTAGATCTAAATGATCCATGAGTTGCACAAAATAATAGGTGAGAATGAAATAAATATGTTTTTTAGAACAATTTTTGATGTTTTAGTACAATGCATTTGACACAGGCTTCAGCTGCGTGCATGTTTGTTACCAAATTTTGAAATTTACAATTTTTGTGGATTTTTAAATAAGTTTTGAAATTTATTACTATTTTTTTAGGTTTTTAACAATTTTTGAATTTTTTTAGGATTTTTGAAAATTTAACCACTTTTTAAGGATTTATTTTGAAATTTTTACCAACGTTTTTTTGGGTTTTTACAATTTTTTTTTTTTGAATTTTTGAAATTTTTATGAAGCTATGTACAGGAAAATGAAGATATAAGGATTCCCAAAATAAGAGGTGAGGATTTACAAGGGAAAAGATCCATGCATATGTGTATGAAAGTGAAGATGCAAAAATGACCCCAACGAGAGATGAGGATTTACAAGGGCAAAATGTCATTCGTATGGGAAATAAAGTCAAGATGCGAAAATGCCCCCAGTGAGAGTTGAGGATTTACAAAGGTGAACTCTTCATATATATACAAGAAGAAGATAGGTCAAATCAAGGCTAAAATAGATAGATTTCAACGTGATGATGAACTCAAACCAATGAAGTGCTAAGAAGGAGAAAGCGTGCCCCAAGTGCAAGTTGGTTAATAAACATATGATATAAAAGAATTATAAGATTGTTTTATTGAAAAAGGTAAAAGGGATATATTATACACATGGATGTTCTGGATGAAGTAGAAGAACAAAAAATATTATGAAAGGATATGGAAAATATAGCTAGAAGACTCACGATGAAATAATGATTAGCCCAAGGCAAAAATCATGAGACAAAATATAGACTATAGAAAGATTATGAATAAGGTCCAAAGAAAACCTGGTAATTTACTACTCCTATTTTCTCATCAAGATCTAGTGTGTTTGCATGAAAATTAATTACTTCTTGAAGGGAATATTTGATAGACAACAAGTGAAGAAACACTATGCAATGTGTAGAAATGATTAATTTTTATAGGTGATTTATGAATGGAGGGTGGAAGAAGAGTCGTACATTTCTCCACTACCAGCCAGTTATCCATAGCCCCGATGGAGATGTATTTGATTCTAGTGAAAACATTTCTCTACTGCCATCGAGGCATCCATAGCCCCAGTAGAGATACTATAAATATCCCAAGAGAGATCTATATGTTGATCGGAATTTGATTTTTATTCATTTATGCTTTCTGAAAAAAATATTTCAGCTCTCTCGATTTGTTTTTATAAGAGGTTAAGAATCACATGTGGCTTAATAGAAGGATGTGGAAGTGATTGTGATGAATACATTGGATAGTGTCAACAAATACGCCCAAAATTTATTTACAAAAAGTTTATTATATTTAGATAGTAGATAAGATCGTTAAGAGGTTAGTTGTTCTTTAATTTACAAAGGTTATAAAATACAAAGGTCAAATGGATACTATAGAGATAAATGTCGTACAATGAGTGTGAATAGACTAACCAAAAGATCACCGAAGGGATGGAAATGGTTAGTGGTTTTAAAAATAATTTTAAGAAATGAAAAAAAGAACATCCATGTGTATGCAATACCTGGTTGTAGTGCTTGATCCTTCTACCTTTTCTTTTTTGTAATGTTTTAATGTTTTCTCATTTTTTTGATATTTTTGAATTCGTTTGTTTTTTATATTTTTGGAAGTTAGTACCAATGACATCAATTTGTGTGATAAGATACAAAAAAAATGTTGGTGATTTATTTTATAAGGGAGACTAGGAGTTTTTGGTTATCAAGAGTGATATTATCTCCAATCTCGATGACTATGGTGAGATCATATTTGATAAGTGAGTGTGACTTATATTTTAACATGGATTTTGCATGCAAGAGATTGAGTTCCCTATCCATAGGTTTATGTACTTTTCTCCGTAATTGATCGTTGTATTCATGTGCATTCTTGAATCACGTTTGATTTTCAGATTTGTGGTTGTTTGAATTTTTGGCAGCTTTGGAGATCTTATAATTTTGGATTTTAGCTTGATGAAGAAATTATTTATGTTTCCTACCAACTAACGCATGATTTTTCTAATCTAGAGAAGTGGGAGAAGAAAATGGATGTTTATGATTGATGAGAGGAGTGGTAGGGATAATGGTGGGATTCCCATATTTTTGGATAAAAGGATGATATGATGGATGTGGAGGATATGGTCTAAGAATTAAAAAAATGGGCTACCAAGAGGTGAGCCACATGTAGAAGATGAAGGTATACTAGGATGTGGCCCAATGTTAGAATAAAATGGGCTACCAAGAGGTGATCCATAAATAGAAGATGAAGGGCTACTACAATGTGGCCCAAGTATAGAAGATAGTGGACTACAAGTAGGTGTCTCATAGATGGAATATGAATGACTACCAGTAGGTGTCCTATAGATGGAATATGAAGCGATACAAGGATGTGGCCTAAGAATAAAATATGAAGGGATACTATGGCATGGCCTCATAATAGAAGATAATGGGCTACTTGGAGATGACCCACAAATAAAAGATAAAGGAATACTAGGAAGTGGCCCACGTATAGAAGAATATGAAGGGCTACCAAGAGTTGACTGAAGGAGATATTTTGATTAAGGAATTTTGATATGTAAGGAATGGTTGGGTGATTAGAATATAGGCCAAGGATCAATGAAAAACCCAGACACTTCTCCACGTAATGGGGAATGTGAAAATGGAAGAACAAGAAGAGGATCAAGTTTGATGATCTTAGGATATTCCTCTATCTTTTGACAAAGGGAATCAACTTCTTCCCCAAAATACATGAATGCATCGATGTCAAAAGAGAATACTTACTCATGGTCCTCTAGAGGAATGCCATCGTGTAATCCTATGAATTATCTAATTGCTTCTTCATTTTGAAATAAATTGATTGGTATGGGTCATTGTTGGTCGATGATAGTAGGTTGATTGGAAGAAAGAGGTCCAAAAAATGTGGAATATTGAGAATATGTTTGATGATGTAGATGAGGGGAAGGTTTGACCTTATTTATCCCATGAAGGTATTTTATAGTGCTTCGTAAATATATCTTAGCACATTATTTCTTGTTAATTGTTCGACATTGACGAAAACATCGGTCTTTAGAAGATTGATAAGGATATGGTAAGATGTAGTTGAAAGGGCTCGAGGTAAAAAGAGGGATTGGATTTTGATTGATAGAAGAAGATGACTTATGAGAGGAAGTTAATTTGAATTTTGACCTCTCTCGAGTTAGAGAAGATGTGGATTTGAAATAGTTTGTTATTGGGTTTCGTAGAAGATGACATAATGCAGGTAGATAAAGAGGATTGCTTAGCTAGTAAGTGGATTGTGACTTAGGGGTCAATTTGGATGATTGATTAAAGCAATTTTGAGCCACACAAAGATTCAATGGAGGAATATTTCATTGAGGTGATTGATAAAGGGGGTCCTATGAAGAAAGGGAGGACAATGACTCAATATTCGATATAGAAGTTTGATTAGAGGAACTTGGAGTCACACAAATATTCAGAGGGGGAAGAATTCATTAAGGAAACTAATTAGGGGGGTCCTGCAAAGAAATGGAGGAGCACAACATAAGAGTTGAATTAGATGAATGGTTGGAGGAACTTAGAGTCACATGGATATTCAAAGTAGGAAAATGTCATTGAGGCAAATTATAAAGAGGGTTTTGCGAATAAAAGGAGGAACCCAACTCAAGAGTTAGATTAGAGAAATTATGGGAAGAACTTGTGGTGACACAAATCCTTAGAGAAGGAAAATGTAATTTAGGTGACTTGTTATTCCTTAGAATAAATTTGATCGAGTGAGGCTTAGGAAATTGATGGGAATTTGAATAATATCATGTATATGAATAATAAGGAGACTAAGGTGAATTAAAAGAATAACATGGATTATAATCATAAGAAGACTAAGGGAAGTCAGAAGAATAACATGGATAAGAATAATCAGGAGATTGAGAGGAATCAGAAGAATATTTTGGATCAAAATCATCATAATCATACCACTGACCATGAGATGAAGGTGGGGAAAGGGGTAACTGAATGGGTTCTCTAGCATGAAGAAACAAATGAGGTTTAGTCATGATAAGCATATTTTTATGTGAATGCCAAAAATTAGGTCTCCTATTATCATAAGTGTGTAGAACCATGTGATAGTTATTCGTGGTTGGCATTGTTTCTACCAAATACCTAGTCTTAGATTGTATGATTGAAATCCTTAAAATAGAAGGAACTTTCATGTCTATTTGGGAAACATAATGACAAAAAAATAGACATTTTGCAAATATGGGGATGTTCATAGTATATTCCAAATATGCTATAAGGAGAACAAACATATTGATGACACAATTTCAACAAACCCATGAGGTTTGGACAATAATTTGTAAGTGTAAATGTCGAAATGGTTGATCAAAATTTAGCATCATAATGTCTTCCAAGGAAACTTTTCTAATGTTAAAATTGTTTGAAGAGTTGTTGGATATAATTTTTTTTTTAAGGTTTGAAAAATGTGTAAAAGGATTACAATGAACCTAGGTAAAAATCAAGCAATGTGATATCTACAAATTTCATAATGAATTTCAAAGAAGGAATGATAAAGAATTGACAAAGAATGAAAAGGACGACACTAGCAGGTTTCAAACCAAAGATTAAACTAACTCCCTAATTTTTGTACGTTTGTCTCAAAGTTTTCTTTTGTAGATGAAAACACAACTCCAACACTTAAATCAAGTTTTAGGAAAACAAGATTTAAGTATTAGAAAAGGGTTGAGGTAACTTCTGACTCAAGTTATACTAAAAAAAGTTTAGATACAAACAAGGCCTAAATCCCCAAAAAAGGGAAGTTACAAATGCAAGCACCGCAACAATACCACTTGGATAAGTTAGTAAATCTTTGTGAAAAACCAAGATATCAGTATCAAAATAAGATTAACCAAATGTGAACAACATTACAAAAACACTTCTCAAAGCTACAGGAAATGTTTGGATGAAAACAAGGTCGAAGTATAATAAGGAGTTGTTAAGGTGCGGTTAGCATAACGGTAAAATCTAGAAACTTAAATCAAGTTTAGGAGAAACAAGATGTAAATATCATAATTGTATCGAGATGATGCGAGAAGTGTAACACCTCAAGGGAAAATCAATGATGAATTAATCCTAACTACAATGAAACATCTTGATTTTGATATCAAGATAAGGCTACTCAAGATTCAAATATGTACCATCACACTTTAAATGCTTACTATCGTAGTCGCAATAAGGAATGATGTAAGTGGGTGAAAAAGTGGTGGACACAATATTAAGTAACATTATGATGTATGCTTTATTTTGTCCCAAAAGGAAAAAAAAACAAAGGATTAGATTAGGTGGCGATGAAAAATACTTGGTGTAACTTTAGCAGAGTTTCACCTTGTCTTAGGACAAATGAAAAACTAAGACAAAGTAACACTTCAAATTTTTTGTGATGAATAAAAAATATTGTCAAACTTTAATGAAATCTACCCTTTTTCAACTAATAAGGTTTTTACTCTGAAAAATTTCTTGCTTCGTGAGAGCTCTTTGAAACACGATTGGTTTTGGTAAATTTTTCTCCTATACAAAATGGTTTCCTAGGCTTTTGTCTACAACACTATCCAATTATTACCTAAAGGAGGTGCGCATATCTATAATTTCTTCTAGAGAGGTTGACCATAAACCCAAAATAAAATTAATGAGAAAGTCTCCATAAGTGTAACATAAAATGTATCTCACAAGGGTTTCAAATAGTCAAGTGCGTAAATGGAGTGCTTCCCATTTCATCCACCAACTCCCTCTAGGTGTGGACTACTTCGGTGTTCCGAGGGTAATCTTAATAATGAGTTTTATGGCTTATGCCAAGGAAATTTCCCCAGGCTAAAGTGGACGAGCTGTAGCTCTTAACCGAACCTTCAAATACAATGTTTCGAATAGTGGTGTGGTTTCTATCTTTTAGCTTGGTTTTGTTTTTCACACCGTTGGAAAACTGCACCAAAATGTATTAGTATTTTTTAGATATTGATTCTTTGACAAATGAGCATTGGTCCTACACAAAAAGGTTAATATTTTTCCAAAAGATCAAAACATCATGAAATAGGGTTAAATGTTATTTTTGGTTCTCAAGATCACCCTGAGATGCAAGAGAGGAGCATGCAGAACAAGTCACCTAACTATATCAAAAATGGAAAAGATTCTAAATAAAAGGACTAGGAAATTATTTTTAACCTATTGTTGTTCATTTGCTTAACCATGAGTTTAGTGAAGTGTTTGTAAATTCAATAAGGCTTAGATTTGTTTCAGATTCCCAAGATTACCTAAAAGGTGCAAGGTAAAAACCTGCAACATGTTAGAAATATCCAAGAGAAAATCTGATAACCTCAAAATTAGAGCCCAAATTTTAACATAGCACACCAATATGGGACTTGAGATAGTAGCACGATGTTAAGAACAATAACACAACCTTGGTAAAAAATATGTGGCCCAAAACACAACAGCATGGGTTAGACACGAAAAAATACTAACAAACAAACCCACACCAATGTGGCCAGAGAGACGTATATGCGAACCTAGTCACAAATATGCAGGTTTGAGTTAGGAAGTAGAATGACAAGAGTGTGGCCAGAGAAGCAGTAGCATGGGGGTGGGCATGGCGGGGGTCACAACATTGTAGGGGTGAGACATGATAAACTGATAGTAAAAAGCTTCACATTGGTGTGGTTAGCATAATGGTAGCATGACCCTAATGACACGAGCATGGCCCTTCTAATAACATGTGGCTTATGAAAGTAGCACAGGGCAACATAACACCATTGTGGGTTTCTAGAATGATGTCATAAATAAGTGAATTTGACATAGAAAAAATCAAAAAGGTAAAATTTTTATCATCTTAGCCTAAAATTAACAACAACCCATCTCCTTTCAACCTACAAAAGAGACTCAACATATGTAAAATTAGAAAAATACATCAAGGAATTAAAGTTATTTAACATGTGCATAATAAGGGTTAGCCAAAGTTGAGACAAAACTAAGAAAACTTGAAATCAAATGCTAAGGATGATGGAGTATGTACCACCAGGCATGCCATATGTGCACATAATAAACTTGCAAAGATAGTTAAAATAGACTAACACCTACTAGTCTAAAAGCTAACCTAAATCTACTATGAAACCATTAAGATAAGAGCTTAAAGGAAAATAAATTCTATAATGCATAAACATGATAAATCCATTAAATGCCAAGTCATTCCTTTTCTTTGAGATTGCTACCAAATGAATGAACCTAATTAGATCACCTATCGATAAAATTTGTGTTGTTTCTTAGAGAGTTGAAAATGATATCTCACCAAGAAATGGCTACAAGGTCATTTTTGGATCTTCTCATGCTCTTAAATTTGAGAGAATGTGTAATGGAATTACTTGAATATAAATGTAAATATGCAAGAATATAAACATATTAACTCACACTCTTCAAAACTATGGGGAGGAATTACTCACCCATATATATAGGTATGATTGTGAAAGGTCACAACCCTTCATTATTACTATTTTATACCTAATGACTAACTAATTAATAAATATAAGTATAAATGTCATAGGTTAGCCTACACTTAGACATATAAATGGTATATGTTAGGGGCATAACATGTTCCTCCCTTTCAAATAAACATTTTCCTCGATGTTTGGTAAGTAAATGAAAAACATTTACTCAAATGTTGTCTATGAATTGCACCCCTTTGAATTCTTGGCATTGTTCCTTAATGAGATCAACTGTGATCACCTTCATTTGTAACCTCTTAATTCAAGTTTGGGTAACTAAATTTAGTGCTATGGTGATTATATCTGGTGGTAATTTCACATTTGAAGACATATCTTGTGTTTTGATTAAAAAATATGCTTTATTCATTTTCTCATGAGAAACACACAACTTTGGCCAAGAAATTCTTTTAAAGTGGTGGATGATTTTCAAGGAGGTAGTGGAACTGCTAGTGGAATGACCTCCATAACCACTATATTGAAGGTTTTAACATCCAAAATGTGTATTTTTTATCTAAATCATCTTAAATATGGTGAGATTATATCTTTCATTAGTAGGCATTTTCCCTATAAATGTTTTATTACACTGGCCCATAACAAATTGCACATGGTGTTTCTTGTCATCTCGAAGTTTTGGTTGTATCTTTTTTACTACTTACACATATAATAAGGTTTTAACAACCAATGTAGGAGCAAATTTAGTTTCCATGTCTATTGTTACTAAACCCTTGTCCTATAATTCCATGTTAAGCATAATGTATTCAATGGATTCATCCCAAAAACATTGTTTTCCATTCTTCATCCATATTTGGTTCAACCTTATAAATATGTAGAATTATCAAATAGGAGTCATAATTAACACGCATTGTCATGGTGTATTCCATGTCATCAGTTACCACAATACTCGGATCTTTAAAAACCATATATTTTTACCTTGGCTAGTAGATACATGTGGAGGATTAATTGAATTCTTTTAAAAATGAAAAATGTGATCTAGTATTTTCTCAAGCTCATCTAATTCATGATTTGTTTTGGTGAAAGCAACTTGTAGGTGACTCATGGTGGAATTACATCCTAGGTCAAAATTATATTGTATTTTATCTTTATAAGGAGTATTATATGGTGTGTATGAATTTTTTTCCCATCATGTAGTTTGTGGACCTGTTATAATAAGGGATTTCCCTTACATAATTCAATTTTCCTTGTTTGAACGAATTTGAAAAACAAATTTATAAATGTAGATGATCTCAAATTTGAAAATGTATGGACCAATATGGAAATTTGAAGAGATTTCAAAAAATTTAAAAAAATATGAAAAATGCAGAAAAATGCGGCATGTAGATTGATTTTATAAAAAAATAGTATTTATGCAATAACTCTCACAAAACACCGAATTTTTTTTCTAAAATGTTAGGAAATATTTATAATATATATCTCCATATGTGATAAAAAAATCTTTGAAAAATTCAAAAATTTTCTTGATTTATAATGAAAAAACTAGTCATTGTCAAAATCAATGCTCTGATACTAGATATAATGGAATTACTTGAATATAAATGCAAATATGCCAGAATATGAAGATATTATTAAGCCACTTCGAGGGGGAAACCTCCTAAGTCTTACAATAAGACACTAACTCACACTCTTTAAAACTATGGAGAGGAATTACTCACCCACATATATAGGTATGATTGTGAAAGGTCATACCCCTTCATTATTACTAGTTTATACCTAATGACTAACTAATTAGTAAATATAAGTGTAAGTGTTATATAAGTCATAGGTTAGCCCAAACTTAGACATATAAATGGTATATGTTAGGGGAGTAACATAATATATGCAAGATGGAGAAGCTATTTCCAACAATGGAGAATGGCTATAGATCAAAATTCCTATAGTTTTCTGATGTAACCTAGAGTTTAGTGATACAAACCCAATAAAACCCTATACTTGCTGGCACATCACTCATATTTGACTGAGCACTCACCCAAAGCGTGCAAAGGTACCAGGTCCCTCTTTAGGGTTTATGTTATAGGTTGTTATCATGATGAAGACTTAACACATATAGTTCTATTACTAACACATTATTCTATAGAGCATACTAGATTTATGCATCGTTACAAAACTAGCCACACATGCAAGTGCACTAACAATAGACTACTGGTAGTTAATTGACAATAGTAGATCTATTTATGGCTTGTGTCCATGCAAAGTTCTTTGCAGCTAATCCTCCAAAAAATAGCCAATGCATGGCGCACACATCTCTACCTTGTTTTTCTGCTCTGCATGCCATCTCTAAAAGCAGACCTTCATGAGCAAAAATGGCTAAGTTCTGGAAATATGAAATTTTGTTCTATGCGCGTGTTCTCCCTTTTTGTTCACGCCTTTAAATATGACCTATTTTCTTACACGGATTTTTTGTGTGCTTTCTATCAGGTGTTCTCTGATCAACATTACCCCACACTAATTTCATTGTTGCCCTGACAATGGTCATCTCAAAAAATGAAGTAAAGAATTGAAGAATGGAAAGAAGTAAAGAATAAAAGAATAGAAAGAATGAAAGAAAATTTTTACTCTGCAGTCTCTTCTTCTGCAACCTGAACAACTAATTCACGATATTCCTGTTTTATTTCGGCCTCCAAGGTTTGCCACTCAGCGAGTGCTTCCTCTGATTTTTCTAGAATGTCCATAGAAATGGACTCCAGTTCATCTTTCATGATCTCTCCTTTCTCATTTTGCAAGACCAACACGATGGTGGACATTGTAGTAATCCTTCCCTCTAGTAAATCTATCTTTTAGGAAATGAGCTTCCCAAACTCCTCTAGCCGATTCTTGTGTGGTTCTTGGGCTACTTTCAGGGCCTCGCGATTCTATTTAACCATTGATAATATTTCTGCATGGCCCAGTGTTTCTTTCTTCATCACTTTTTGGACCACATTTTTCTTGTCTAGGGTTTTTATATTAATGAGCACCTTTGGAGCTGTGCAGATGTTTAAGGCTTGGTTTTCTTTCTTTAGTTCTTCTTGTAGTGCTTGTAGAAGTCCTTCATAGGATGTAATCTTCTACATCACTAAAGCCTTCTCTTGTTCTGCATCTTATGCTAGATCCTTTGGCACTGGCATGCGTAGAGGCTCATCTTCAAGCACTAGGTCCATCAATGTACCTACATAGTGTATTTCCGAAGGAAATGTCTTTGGCACCTTTGGCTCAAAGTGTGTCCAAGCTCTTATGATACTATCATCAATTTCCTCTGTGATGCTAATAAATACAGATTTCTTCTTCTATGTTAAGTCTTTTTCCTATTTTAGGCAAGCTATTTCCCCATCCTTAGTCTCAATCTCTTCCCTAAGTTCCCTAATTGTGGCAGCCTTTTCCATATTCCACCTTTCCACCTCTGTTGAGAATTTCACCAATGCATTGCTTACCTATTCATCTAACATGACAATAGGCTTTATTGTCATGTGTCTAGCCTAAGGTGTCTTTTTCAACCTCCTCGATACACATGAATCCTCACACACATAAAAATCTACCTCATCCATGTGTGTGTGCATGGAACATGATAAATAATTCCTTGTGTGCAAGGTTAGCATATCTTCATCCATTAATTCCCAACCATATAATTCCTTTTGTGATAGTGAGCTCTGGAAACAAGTGCAGAAAATTTTACCTGTATCCTCAGCATAACCCATGGATGGTGGAATGTGCTCTCCACTCGTTCTTATAGACCTAGGCTACTTAGGAGCTTGAGCCTCCATATTTAGAACTTGTGTGTCCATGTCCTACAAAGTCTTTATAGATGTCTCATCTGTTCCCTTTTCCTCCTCTTCTCCTTCCTTCATTTCTTGATCTTTCTATTCTTCTACGTTCTCTATAGGTATTGGATAATTAGGTGCACTTTCCTATGAATATTCTTCCTCCTCATTCAATTTTATTTTCCTCCTCCTTTTTGTGGTTGTCTCCTTTTGTGGAGAGAGTATGGGTGATTTGTGCACTGTTTATGGAGTAGCACCTTGGGTTTTTGGTCTCCTGAACATTCTCTTAATTTTTTGCTCTCCTTGGACTACATCCAAGTCCTCAACATCCCCTTCTTGTGGGTGAGGTGGTGTAGTGGTGCACTCATCTTCATCCTTATTCATAGGATGTCTTCTACCTTTATTATCCAAACCACCACTATCCTCATGCTCATCCTCTTCATCCTCTACTTCAATTGGCTTTGTGGGCTTAGGCACTGGGATGTTTTCCATTGTATGGTTACCCTTTGGTGGTGTTGAAAGTGCGAACTCATCTTCCACATACTTGTTATTCTCCATATTTGGATTTAGTTGGAGGTACACCAGTGCTACTCCAATATCTCCCACAACCAAACTCACTAGTTTAATGCTCAATACATCTAAAATGAGCCTTTCAATATATGCACCCCTCCCTAGATACACATATTTCTTCCTTAGCGTGTGGTATTCACAATATACCTTGTCTGCATTGAATGTTAGGCACCGTGTGTCTGAGAACCTATGTACTGACACCTGGAAGTACCTTGTTGTGAAGGAATATGGTAAGTTACACCAAGGGCTCCATGCTCCATCCTTCACAGTGAACCATGCTATGTAAAAGTCTTGGTATATAGAAAACTGAACTACCTTTCTAGCCACCGAAGGTAAGTTATTGGGAATGTGCCATTCTTCTTCAAAGGCCGTGTAGAGCCTATCGTACCACTTCTCAGCCATTTTATTGACCTGTTCTATCATGGATCCTTCACACAAGTGATTTTTGAAGTGTTTTGCAGGTAACTTGTGCTCCATGGGATACTCCCATATCTTCCCTTTTGGTCCATCAGGTACTCTGATCTCCATGAACACCAATGACAATAGAATAGCTTCAAAGTTGATCCTTCCTCCTATGTGCACTTCCTCAATAATATTTTTTGTAATGTAACGTGAAATGTTATAGATTACCCCTTTAGACATCTTTTAAGTAATGTGCAACCACATGGTATTCACTTGTGACCACCTTTCCTAGTCATTTAGCTTTGTAACAAGATGTGTAGATGCTTACACAACTTGTTACTTCTTTAGTTTATCAATTTCCATGCAGCGCGGACACTTTGTGTACCCAAACTCCTTTTTGGTCTCAAGTATTGTGGCCTTGTCTATTAAATCATCTTTTAAATCTTCTCATGTACCTTTCAACCCCGTTACCATGGAGATTAACATGGCTGAAATTATGGCTCTGCGTCCTGCAAAGTATAAAAGATTATTGTGCACTCTAGTCATGAGCCACTGGTACAAGGGATCATATTTCCTAAAGTAAAGGATCTCATATAGATGGTAAAATCCAATCTTCTTCAAGAGCTTCTCGCCAACATCATCATACACTGCCATGTCTATCACCGTGCATTTATTTTTCTTTGTGTTCAACAAGGCATTAAGCTCCTTCTTAATCTCTATGGTACGGTGGTTGTGCTCACTCTTATTTCTTTTCCTTATGTGAGAATCCCACTCTTTGCTTATGATAACCCCCTTTGGATATTGCATTTCAGAAAAATTACTTTCGGGAGCCATCTCCTCTTCTTATTTGACCACCTTCTTCTTTCCCTTCACTCGTGTTGCAACTGTTTTCTTGGGTGCCATTTCTACCTTGCAATCCTTCATAGATCCTTGCCTCTTGAATTATATAATTTGTAAATCAAACCCCAGCTTGATTCATTATTCCCTAGGTGAAATCATGTACCCTTGATCCTCTCTTTTACCTTGCTACACTCAAACCCTTTTCCATTAGTGACACAAGCTCTTTCTACGCACATATCTCTTTGTCACGATTAGTTACACACATCTCACACCTCAATTTGATCACTATTCTCTTCGCACTTAGCTATTTTTCAAATACTCTTAATCGAAATGGTAAAAATAAACTCATATCCCATCCTTATATAGATTTTCAATTTTCTTATGCATTCATTGCTCCTTCACCTACCAAATATCCTCTCATTAATTGACCAATTCCATCCTTTCTGTGCATTACATCTTTGCACCCTAGCTATAACCTTCTAGCGCACCTTCTTACCATCTAGTCAAAGACTTCTCTTCAGTGTGCTTCCTTGTGCCTGAGTACCTCGTCACTACAACTTATACTAGTAGTTGTTATGGCTTCTGCTTACCTCACATTATACTATCCCTTCATTCATCTCCATCTTTGGTAAATTTTTAGAAGCAATCCTTTGACTTGAAGAACACCCGTAGAAGCTTATTCCCTTCACCTTTCAATTCCTGTGATTTTGTACCTAAATATCGACAATCCACCCCACACTAAAATTATGTGCAGTCATTTGTGCATAAAAATTCTTTAGATAGTAATTAGCTTCATGCGTGCAAGCACGCTTACTACACAACACACCAACTAAATTGACAAAGCATAGCAACAAAGAAGGAAACACATTAAGGACATACAAAATTGAAAACCTAATCTAAATGGCAATATTATCTTATTACAAACACCAATAAGACTTATTTATAGTAGGGCTTCAATCTACTCCTGTTGAAGTGACCGGGTAGCTGTGTTCCATCAAGGGATTCTAACCGGAAAGTGCCTATTTCAAGGATGTAAGTAATAACATATGGACCCAACTAATGTACCTTAAGGTTTCCTGGATGGCATAAGAACTTAGAGTCATAAAGAAGCACCATTTCTCTAATCTCAAACTTCTTGTACCTTACGTTTCTGTCATGTCATGCTTTCTACTTGGCCTTTTCTTGCTTCTAACTCCAACGTGTTATGGCTCGTCACTCATAAAACTGAATTATCTTTTCAATCCATTCTTCGAAAGCTTCTTCATCAGTTAGACATCTAGTGCGTGCAATACGAAAATAAGGTAACATAAATTCCAATGGAAGAATGGCTTCTGTGCTAAACACTAACTGAAATGGAGTTGCTTTGTTCAACCTTTTATATGTTGTTCGATATGCCCAAAGTATTGTAGATACTTTATCATCCCAATCCTTTCTTCCAACATCGCAGATTTTTGTTAATATCTGGCCCAATTTTTTTTGAAAGCTTCAGCAATTCCATTTGCCTAAGGATGATAGGGTGTAGTCATATGGTGTGCAATAATGAACTCATCCAATAAAATTCTGATTTTCTCATTAAGAAAATGTGTTCCCTTATCACTAGTCAAACTCAAAGAACATCCATACCTTGTAATAATATGTTCCCATAGAAACTGAGCTATTGTAGCCGTTGTAAAGTCCTTTGTAGGTGCTTCTTTTTTCCATCTTGTCAGATAGTTTGTGTAAGTTATGATGTAGCTCGATCTAGTTCTACCTGTAGCTAGTGAAATAGGACCCACAAAATCTATAGCCCATTTCTCAAATGGTTTGGTGCCAGAAATAGGTCTCAGAGGCATTTCATCTCACTGACCTGGTCTTCCAAGATGTTGATAATGATCACATGCCTTGCAAAATTCCTTACAATCTTTATAAAGGGTCTCCCACCATAATTTAGCGAGTAGAATCTTGCACACTATGGCATCACCGACATAGTGGCCACCTGCAATACCACCATGAGATTCTTCCATAATATCCAGGTGCTCATGTTCTAATACACAACGACACAATAATTCATCTCGGCCCAATTTGTACAAGTCACCATTGCTTAACATATAAGGTACGACACATATAACAAGTTGTTTCTTCTTCAAGGATTGCATTCCCTCTAGTGCCATTTATGTGCATAGAAATTCAAAAATGTCCTCTAGTTCTGATGGCATGTATTGTAACCTGTATAAATGTGCATATGGCATGACATCCTTAATTACCTGTGCTTCTTATCCTAATTGTATTCTTGATAGATGGTCTGGTCCAGCATTAATTTTTCCTTCTCCATGTTGGGCTAACACCGCACTAATGGCAATGTCAAGGGCATCAACATGTACATGAAATGGCTTGTCCCATGAAGGAAAATGTAGAATAGGTATGGTAGTAAGTTTCTCCTTCAATGTCTCGAATGCACGCTACTGTTGTTATCCCTAGTAGAACATACCTTTCCCTTTTAGTAACCCTTCTAATGGTGCGGAAAATCTGGCATAGCCTTTGATAAAAAAAATTTCATATCTTGTATGACCCAAAAATCCATGCACCTCACTTTGACTGCTAGGATCCCTTAGGCCTATAATGATTGCAACCTTTGTTGGGTCAACCAAAAAACCCTCCTTGTAGATTATGTTTCCTAAAGTATCCCAAATGGTGTAGCAAATATGAACTTCTTGATGTTCAAAGAGATACTCAACTATCTACACCATTCAAACATTAAGTACAAATTGTCACAGTGATCCTTAACTAATCCATATATCATCCAATCGTCTAAATATACCTGTAAAAAGTTGTGAATGAATTCCTTGAATGCTTAGACAACTTTGAGCAAAAATATAGCAGGCGCATTTTTTAGACCGAAGGTCATTACAATATAGGCAAAGCTACCCCATTTAGTAGTAAATGTAGTCTTATCTTGATCCTCCTAAGAAATCCTAACCTGATGGTACCCAGAGAACCCATCTGTAAACAAATATATTTCGCACCCTACAACTCCTTCTAGTATTTCCTCAGTGGATGGTGTAGGGAATGGATCAGTTACATAGGAATCATTCAACTCCTGTAATCCATGCATATTCTAATCCATCCATCCTTCTTAATACTGATCACCATTGGACTAAGTCATTCTGACTCATCAAGGGGCTTAATAATTCCTTATTTCAACATGTTATCAATCTCTTCTTTGAAATTTTCACAAAAATTGGGGTTCATTCTATAAGGTCTCTTTCTAACTGGGCGCGCACCCTCTTTAAGCTTTATTTTCATTTCCCCTAATGATTCATGTACACCTCTAATTTCATGGTACCCCCTAGGAAATAGTTCCTGGTAATCCCTTTGTAACTTTATGATTTTTTCCACTTCAGAGTCTGACCAATAGTCTCTAATTATGGATTACTTAGGCTTAGTATCTATTCCAATATTCACCCACTTTGTCATCATTGGTTCATGATAGGCGCACATGGTCTTATCTGCATTATCCAATGCCTCACATCTTCCTACTGAATGGTTTACATCTAGATTATCTACTTCCTCATCATCCACTAAGTAGACCATTTTTCCTTTTTCCTTCTCAAGGAAAGCACATTGAAGTAATGTTTCACTGGCCTCTGGTTCGTTATCACGACACTCTCCTAAGTCTTATTTATCTAATAACTCCTGAAGGAGTTCTTCAGCATTGGCACTATCCCCTATAGTTAAGCACCAGATAACTTTTAACACTTCTTCCACCGAAGGCTTCGTAGAGAAGAAGTCAAATGTCTTGGCCATTCCTGCAATTAAATTCTACCAATTTCTAGTTTCTCTATGGAGTTTTACATATACATACCAAGCACACATGCAACCTTGTTAAGTGGAATAGATCCAGTGCACCCATAGCAAAGGTGGTAAAGCTTCCTGTCCTTCTGTCCAGAGTCTCTCACACTTCTAAACGTGGTGATGAACTGGTTTATTACCGTGATAAGTACAAATTTGAGTAGGTACATTGCTCATGAATAAATTTGTAGTAAGAGAAATCCCAATTTCATTCCATCTGGAAAGATTATCCTTGTGGACCACCCATAAGTGTGATGCTGTCCCACGTAGTGTATATGCTAGCATATTTCTTCTTTCCAGTGGATTTAACCATTTTTCTTCCATGGCGCATAGGAATACCATGGGATCCCCTTCCCCTATGTAACAAGGTACCGAGTTGTTACCTATCCTCCTGACATAACGTGGTTTTGTGCCTCGAGGAAATATGTTCTTTACTTCACGACCTACCAACTCATAAGTGCTATGAGGCCAATTATCACATACAACACTCATAGTATTGCTAATGGACTATGCATCCTCCCACTGAATTAGTCCTTCGTTGGTTGGTTCAATCATCTCTGGATCTTGGATGATGCGTACATAAATCCTATTCAAATATTCTTCACTTAAGGGATCAACATAGGGCACAGACTTTCCATATGTTAAATGGATAATAACTCTTTCCTCTTTATTTTCAAAACTAATATATCCCTTGTTGAATCGAAGATCAGCATTATTTGCATAGCACCAAGGATGCCCCAATAGAGCTAGGAAGTTATTTGATTCTGCCAGCGCTAAAAATTCAAAATCTCTAATGAACTTGGCTCCTTGTATGGTAATGGATGCATCTTTCAAAACTCCTATGGGAGTGGCCTTAGTCAGATTAGCCATGAATAATACATTAGAGGATGGATGGAATGGGGGTCTTCTCATTTTTACCCATGCATCCAAGGTAAGAACATTAACTTCCGCACCTGTATCAATAAGTATATTAATTAATAGATACCCATTCACAACAACATTCAGAGTGATTTCCTTATCATAATCTAGGCTATGAGGAGGGATATTTGTATGCAGGATCTTTTGTCCATTCTTAGTAGTTGCGCACACAGTGTTTCCTTTTAACCAATTCCCTAACAAGGGAATGATGTTCTCCTTACTCAAAAATTTTCACACTTATCTCAAGTCATCTATATCAATTTGGACTATTCTAATGGTTTCTTCTGCTCCTTTGAGTATTATATCTCACCCTGAAGATTCCTTAGAAATTCCATGGTTTCCTAGTAAACCTCCTTCTGATAGGCATGATCTGGGTACTGTGCATGAATAACTTCCTCTTTAGTGATGGTAGGTTTCTACTACAATCCTTCCCTGGCATGTGCCACCTCAATGCATGTCAAGAAATTTAATTGTAGTGCCTCAGATTCTACCTCAAACTTAGGCATCCATTGATTTTCAACAGTGCATTGTATCCTAACCATCCTTGCACCTTTGTTTTCTTGTTTATGTTACTTACTCAGATGCTCTTATAAGTCTGGGAAGTCTTCATAGCTATGGTTATTTCCGTAGAAAGAACCTGTAATAATCTGAGTACACTCACACCTATAGTGGTGAAGAGATCTGTATGTATAACATGTGTCACAAGGAAACTCACTTCTTCCACCACCGCAGCCTCATAATTTGAATCAACCGCGGTATCATCGACCTCTGCCACGACTGACTTCAAAACACCCCTCATTCTGATCATAGCATGCCTGATTGTGCTCTCTATCCTGATGCTCATTCTTTCCCTTAGATTTATCAGAAAATGTTGTTTGTCAAACACCAACATCTATAGCATCATGAATTTGTCCAATCTGCCAGCATTTTTGTGTGTCATGAGTTTTGGACTTACATATTTTACAGTAGCTTGAAACGTTCTTTCTTATTGCGCATTGTAATAATGGGTAGCAGCTAGCATTATGGTTTAAGTGGTATGTTTCATAATCCATCAGCAATTAGTGTATTGTTCTACGAGGGAAACTATCCTTTGTGTGACCTTCTACTTCACAATCTATGCACCAAATCCCTATGCACATCTCATGAGCTGAATTTGCTGATAGTTTCTCCAACTATTTTGCCATTGCTGCTATTTGTGCTTATAAAAATGGGCTCACCCTGGTATCTATGCTTCTAACTGCTGTAGCATGCAACACTGCTTCAAATGATACATGTGGATCAATGTATGTCTTATGTGATAATACCCTCCTAAAATGGGTAATCAAGCCCCCAACGAACCATTGTTCATGTTGGCTTGTGTGCATGTCATAAGAAAGCTTCGATAATAATGTTTTAAACCATGCATCATACTCCCTAACACTTTCATTAGTGCCTTGCTTAATATCTTTGAGCACACTTATAATCTTCTTCTCAAACTCAGGGAAATGAAAATTTTTAAGATATGCATCCTTTAAAGTTGTATAATCTATGCAAGTCTGATCAGGGTCAAACTTTTTGTACCAGCTGTGTGTGCAACCTTGTAAAATAGTAGCAAATTGGATTTCCCTACGCTCAAAACATGTGATTCCTTTTGCGTGCCATAATATTTCACACATGTGCACATGTATAGCAACATCTTCTATGCCCCTATACTCTAGAAGACGAAGAGACATTTCCATGTAAATATTCTAGGGTTGGCACAGACCTTGCTCACCTTATCTAAATCCTCCTATGTTTCCCCTACATCCAGAACTACCAGATCCACCTAAACCAAAGCTACCTATGCCTCTTGATACCACACCTATATATGGAATAGGTCCTGTAGACATACTCCCACATGATCTAATAGTAGTACTATATTAAACCCCTACGGTCTGTGAAGTAGTTCCACTTCCAGAGGTGAATCTAACATTCTGCATGCTCATGTTCTGTGTGGATGATGTGCCTGAAAAAACACCTCCAAATACCAATGATTTCATCTGGCTTACCATTGATGTGTTTGCTCTCTTACTTCGTAAAATTTCTTGCTAATTACTTGTCATACTATATACCAGAAAACCAAGCATAAGGGCTAGATTACCAGGTGGATTCAGATGCGTGCTCATGGCCCAGGTAGTATTTATTGGCGTGCTTCTACATGAGGCTGAGGGAGGATCCCTGTCATGCTTTCCAAGATGGGGGAGTTCCTAATGCTCTATCTCCACATATTCTATGTGAGCTTCAAATCCTTCACGATCCATCTCTCTCCTCAATGCCATAATTTTTACAATGGTACATTGATTCTCTATTTCCCTCTCGCATGCCTCATTATACTAAAGCCTCCTTTCCTCTCTTTGCCTTTTTGCCACTAGGTCTGCCATCTTTCACCAATCCTGCTCCTGCCGCCACATGTGGTGGGGTTTAGTTAGCCATCGGTTTACTCTCTAGATTCAAGGTTATCATCAGGATCTTGATCACCATAGGAATGCCTTGTAGGTAAGCTCCCCTTCGATATCGTAAAAACTGGAATTTAGCTACTTTTGGACATAAATAAGTGGAAATTGAGTATTCCAAGATATAATTGTTCAAGACACCATAAACCACGTATCCACAGCTCAATTCCAAATAAGATCAACATCGTAAAGGGCCTAGAATTCTTATTGCATCCAGAAAAGTGTGCGATACCTCCAATTCCACTTAGATGCATAAGCAATCAGCCACTCGTACAATTCTACTAGAAATATAGTGAAAAATCTCTCGTATAAATTGTCATACAGATTTTGTTCCACCCACACACGTGCATTAAAATCAGATCCAACATTGAATCGCCATGTGTATTCTTCTTCTAGATCGCGTATCCATTCTTCAACACTTGCTAAGGTCAATCAGTATGTCTTCATCGTGAACCATCCTGAAAATAATTGAAAAAGAGGGTCTCAACAACCAAACCAATTATGCAGCCTAGAATTTAGTGATACAAAACCAATAAAACCCTATATGTGCTAGCACATCACTCAGATTTGACTGATCACTCACCCAAAGCACGTAAAGGTACCATGTACCTCATTAGGGTTGTCGTTGCAGGTTGTTAGGATGATGAAGACTTAACACATATAGTTCTATTACTAACACATTATTCTACAGAGCATACCAGATCTATACCTAAGGGAGAACGGAATTAAGTACTAACCATAATGAGATCAATAACATACTAAATTCAAATACACATAGAATTAACACTTAGATTCAACCAATATCTTCTATTATATTCAATGTAACAAGTATAAAAAAGCTTCATTACAATAACAATAGTAGGCACGTAAGAGAATGAAGGAGGAGGAGGCTGATATTGACAACAATCAGATAGAAGATATCTACAAAAAAATTTACTCTCTGGACAACAGACTTGATAAAACCGAGACTCGCCATGATTATAATATGGCTATTTTTAATGCAATTGAGGAGTTTATTGAGCAGCACGTTTGTTGCGTCTCTAATCTCAGTGGCATTCCAGCTACTCTTTGGGGAACGGAAAAAGAAAGAAAACAAACCATTCAACAGCTGAATACTACTGACCCTACTCACATGATGGCATTGGCAATGTTCACCTCCTGGAAGAATATCAAATCCAAAATTGCCAAAGCCGCCAAGAAATAATTGTGGATCTGCGCTATTCTTGCTGACTTCTGTCGTGGTTTTTGTTATTTTGTTGTTTTGTTGCTGTTTTTTTGCTACTCTTTTGCAGTTTTCGAACTGCTTGGCTATTTTGGGATAACCGCTCTTTGGTTACACTGGTTTTTACATATTTTTTGGATCTTGATCCTTCTTGTTATGTCTTTCACTCCTATTCTGGCTTCTGGGCCCCGCTTTTTTTATACAAGGGTATAGTCCCTTTCAAAAAACTATTTACCAATAATAAAAAAAAGTAGTAGGCACGTAACAAATTTAGTAGCATAATCTCACTATATCTCTCTATTTATGTCCATCTCTCTATTACATAGTTTACTACATACTTATAAGGGTGGGGAATTTCCCTTCACCGCTTATCAGTTCCCAAATAGGTTTCATACTATTATTAGTCACGCGCCATTACAAAACTAGCCACACATGCAAGTGCGCTAACAATAGACTATTGGTAGTTAACTGATAGTAGTAGATCTATTTCTGGCTTGTGTCCATGTAAATTTCTTCATATCTAATCCTCCAAACAATATCCAATGTGTTATGCACACATCTCTACCTCATTTGTGTGCTCTCCACGCCATCTCTAAAAGTAGACCTTCATGAGAAAAAATGGCTAAGTCCTAAAAAGCTGAACTTCTATTCTACACACGTGTTCTCACTTTCTATTCAGGCCTTTGAATATGACATGTCTTCCCGCACGGGATTCTTGTGTGCTTTCTATCAAGTGTTCTTTGATCAACATTTTCACTAATGCAAATGAGGTGTCAAAAGAAAGGGAAGGAGGAGGGTTTCTTATATACCTTTCTTGTTTGGGCAAGGCTAGCAATTTGGTGGATGTGGGATAAATCCCAAAGAGGAAATGAAAAGGATATTCATGTTTAATAAGGGATCTGCATTTTATGGGAATTGAGAGGGGTCTAATTAATCAAATGTGATTAATTATTAGGTAGATGTAAGCTTGTAGAATTTATTTAGAGGGGATTTAGAGGAAAATTAACATGACTCGGGAGATGGAGAGAGAAATTTGATCCTATAAATGTTCATTTATTAATTTAGAGGAGTGAACGTAATTAATTAATAATAATTAATCAACCCAATAAGAAGTGAACACTAATTAACAAAAGGTCATTAATCTCCATCTTGAGTGATAGGAAGGCTAATTAATTAGCGAAGTGTAATTAATTAACAAGAATAGAGGGAAAATGATGGTTTATTGATGAATTGTCATCAATTTGTTGGTGTGTGTGACATGCCTAGTCATCATCCACATCACCTAGTGACTCATCTCACCTTGCGAGAGTCATAGGTCTTAGGAAGTCAAATCACAAGTGTCAGATTCTGTCATAGAATTTGTCATTGTCATTTGCATCAATGTGTCATAGGAGTTACATTCCTTATTTGGAATTGTAAATCCTCCTTTAGTGGTGTCATATGTGTCAGTCATGTCATATATGTAAGTGGCGTCATTGATATTCTTTCCATGTTTAGGCATGGGGGTTACATAACACCCCTATTTGTACTTCCTTTTTTTGATCTATGAGCATCAGCAAACTTGTTTTCTTATTTGCATATTCTTTCCATTGTTCAAATCTTTCTTATTACGTTGGAGCTTGACGTTACCATCAGAGTGCAACTTCATTGTGGTGCATTATTTTCGACATCGGTTCTTGTGTTTCCCTCTTTCATGGTATCAAAGCTGGTTTTGGTAAAATGTGCACTCTTTGTTTATCAAGTTGTTTATTACTTCTGGTTTATTCTTATTTCATTGTGCAATTTTTTTTTATTATTATTTTGGAATTGTATTACTCACCTCATATTGAGGTTTCAGCATTTGCATGTTTGAGGGGTTGTTCATCAGTTCATGGTTTGAGTTTTCCAGGATTTGCATGCATTTCTGTGTTTTTCAGGGTGCATTTCAGGTTCACGGGTTGTAGATTTTAGAGTTTAGAGTTGTCTTGTTTTTCACTTCGAGCTATACTCTACCTGCTCACCTTACCTTTTTGCATGCAATCTCCTCCTAGTGAATTGAGCCTCTCTATATTGACTTTTGCACTAGTTCAAAAATTCATGTTGTTCGTGCTTCGTGTTTTTCACATCATCTTTGCATGCTCCAACTCGTTGTTTAATTACTGCTCTGTGTTCATGGTTGCGTGACCCTGACGGATCTCTGTCAATGGTTATTAGAACTCCCTTCACGATGTTATCTCTACTTGTTCATTTTCTAAACGGGCTTGTGGCCTCTGCCGGTAGTACCTTGCTCAGTTTTCTTGTGATTGTGTCTTCCTTGCATTGACTTATGATTGGTTCCCTCCTGCATGTTTGTGTTTGGATTCAACATTGGGCTCTCTATCAGTGTTAAAATGTGCATTGTTTCTCAAAGTCAATTTGTCCTCCACTGACGACTTCCTCCATGCTCTGTCATGATTTCTTCATTGAAACCAACTATGGTTCATCCAATGCACGGAGGTTATAGTAACTAGTCATTCAAACTCGCTGATGCATGGGCTCTTCCCCTGGAACTCTACCTAGTTGTTTCACTTCTAGAGGTTCATTATTCTACATCAACATTAGCTTCTGCACCTTCTCTACTTGGTGTCAGTTACACTATAAGAATATTGGTGGTTGCAGTAAAACACGTGGCTTAGCTAGAGATATTCTTTTCCACTAGTGGTTTTCCAATAACTCAACTCAGGTACATGGCCTACAATCAATCCTACAACGTTTTTATGTGGATCCTTCCTTGGAACACTTGCTCAACTTGGTTAGTATCATCATCTCGGTCAACATGGGCCCCTAAACATTCTTTTAATTAGTAATCAATCTCCTTTTAATTATTTTTGAGGTTAAAAACATTTAATTGGCTTTATAATTTATTTTTAGATATTTTTTTGGTTGTATTAATATCCTTCCTTCGAGTGTCGAAGACAGAGGGTGAGGTCTGGGGTTGGTAAGAGGTTAATCCCCCCTCTCAATTAAAACAAACCCTATCTAAAATTTGATGTCGTTTCTAATGAGCATACATACGAAAACCTTTGCATGCGTTTAGGGCACTTTTTTAATCCATTTGTAGGTTTATTAGCATTTTTCCATCAGTTGCGGGAATTATTTTTTGTTGTAAATTTTGACTCGTTGCTCGGTTTTGAGCACTTATTTAGTCAAAGTTACATGTTTTTCACACTCTAGATGATGGGATTATCAGTTTTATAAACATATTATTTTATAAACTGCTGCATTTCAGGGGGTGTCTTTGTATTTCTTAAATCAGCTCATTTTGAATCATCTTGAGCTTTGTTGTATCCCTTTTATTGCTTGTGGAATTATGAGCACTTCTACCATAGTCTTACAACAAAGGGATTATTTTTTGCAATGTGAGACATTATTTCTCACAAGGCTTTCTCTTCCCCTTCTTGTTTTCACTCTTTCTTGTGCTTTCTTACTGTGTCAAACTGTTGCACCCAACAAACCTTGATTGTTGTCTCCACTCTTGCGTGTTATTACGCTGATTGCAAGGTGAGTGATAGATTGGTTTTCAGCACACAGTTGCATATGATTGTAATCAATGCACTAAAATATAAAGTGCCTAACTCAAGGGGGAGTGATATTGTTATGGGGTGGTTTTTTCCTTTCTCTCTCCTTCCTTCTTCCTTCATTGGTTCTATCTCTTCATTATGGATATCTCCAAAGTACCCGTGCTCACATATTTTAATTTCTTCGAATGGAAATCTAAAATTATATTGGTTTTGGAAAGTAAAGGGTTATACCATGTCACCATGGGGTTAGAGACCAAACCTAATGATGAACCCAAAAAATCTAAGTGGTTCAACTGTTGTGATGAAGCCTTAGGTCTTCTCTGTATGTCTGTCTCTCCCAACTTTCTCTTCCACATCAAAAGTTCCTCGACTCCTGATGCAACATGGAAAATGCTCAATGATATGTTTGGGAAGTAAGATGACATGAGAGCACATGAGTTGGATAACGAACTACTAGGGTTAAATCTTAGTGACTTTAAAAGCCTGCAGGACTTCTTCTCAAAGTTTGTCCACACTAGACTACTTCTAAAGGAATGTAAAGTGGAAAATAAAAACTCTCAATTAATCTTATCAATTCTTTCTAAGTTAGGTCCCGAATACTCTGTCTTCATTTAAAATTTCCACTCCACAAAATCTGCTTTGGGTAGTGCTTCGAAAATTCCCTCCTTTGACAAATTTTAATCCCAAATCATTCGAGAATAGGAAAAACTCATTCAAATGGGGACTCTAAAATCCAAGTCTCATGCCCTTGTGGCGAATAAGGGAAAGAAAAATGAAAAGAAGAAAGAAACAAAGGACCAACCTAAGAAAGAAACTAAGACCAACCAACCCCTAACTAAGCCCAACACTAACACTTTGACTTATGAGCCTAAAGCGAAGAAGGAAAAGTTTAAATGATCCTATTGTAAGAATTTTGGCCACGATGAGCATCATTGTTTTTGAAAAAAAATTGATCACTTAACTCATTTTCTTGAGAAGAATAAAATAAGTGTTCCAGAATCCATTAAACAAAATGCTTAGAATGGCGAGTCTTCTAAAGCGGAGGAGTCTAAAAATGAAAAGAAGAAAGGTAAGGCCCTCATAGCTAGATCAGGTCTATCATCAACTTGGATTATTGATTCTAGTGCCTCACACCACATGAATTCTTCAGAGGTTGAATTCTCTAGCATTGAACCATGTGGCATCTCTCAAATCAAGCTGGGTGATGACACTCATGTGTCGATTTCCGGTAGTGGATCGGTAGAGATAGAAGATGGAACATTTAACCAAGTTTTAAGTGTTCCCAATATCTCTACCAATCTCCTATTAATTTACCAAATCACCCACCTTGGTGAAGGAATGCGATTGGAATTTGGTCCTAACTCGGTGATCATTCATGAGCTTAACTCTGACTGCACTATGGCTGAGGGAAAGGTGGATCACCGTTCAAAGTTGCATACCTTTTCCCACTTCTCTTCTGATTTGATGCCCAATGCCTTGCTCACTCATGCGAATGAGGTTATAAAGCTATGGCATGAGAATTTTGGGCATCTAAATTATCATTACCTTAAACAATTGAGCTAAAATGAAATGGTCAATGGGTTACCCCGAGTTAAGTTTTCTAAAGGTCTTTGTCAGAGTTGCACCCTCGGAAAGCACCCTAAAAAAAAAATTGATAAGGGAAAATCTTGGAGAGCTACTTGTCCCTTAGATCTTGTTCATAGTGATGTTTTTGGCTCCTTTCCATATCCTTCTTTCACTAGAGCTCTATATATCCTAACCTTCATTGATGACTTTTCGTTTTATACTTGGGTATATTTTCTAAAGCTTAAGTTTGAAGTCTTTGAGAATTTTGAAAAATTTAAGGCTCTTGCTGAGAAACAAGTGGAACGATCTATCAAGGTTCTTCAAACTGAAAATGGAGGTGAGTATGTGAGCAATAGGTTTGAGGATTTCTACACTTCTGAGGGGATTTCTTTGTTGCATACAATTGCTTACATCCCTTCCCAAAATGGAGTTGTAGAAAGAAAGAACCAAACTCTAAAGGAGATGGCTACTTATATGGTTCACTTGAAGTTCCTTCCTCCGTAGTATTGGGTTGAATTAGTGAATTTTTCTTGTTACATTCAGAATCATGTTCCACACAAGGCAGTAAGAGGGATGACACCCTTTGAAACCTGGTTTGGACATAAGCCTGATGTTGAGCACTTTCAAGTCTTCAGATCCAAGACTATGGCTCGGATTCCCAAGAAAAAATGCAAGGCATTGGATCCACAATATAAATCTTGTATATTTTTCGGGTATCCTAATGGCGTGAAGGGATATTGATTATTGAACCCTATAAACCATGAGCTCTATATTGAGAGGAGTGTAAAGTTTGATGAGTCATCCTTGACTCTTACTTCCAATGAGGTTCTTTTGCCCACTAATCCAAATTATGACTCATCAGATGATGATGTTGTTGAGTGAGTTCCTCCTCTCCTTGCTCCTCCTGATCCTCAAACTTCTGAGTCTTCTGATTCTGATAGTAGTGATGATGAGGACTATGTCCCTTCTCACTCGAGTGAAGAATATTTCGAATCTGAGCTTTAACCTTCGGGACCTCTTTGGGCCAGGACAACTTTACAGAGTGTTGGAGATTTAGTTGGAGATCCTTCATATGAGAGATGTACTTGCTCAAGCTTTGTTGGACCCCACTCCTTCACCTCTGCTTCTGCTCCACCATCTTTCTAGGAAGCTTCTGGGATTCCTGAGTGGGATTCTACTATGGATGAGGAGTATTCCTCACTCATAAAGAATGACACTTGGGATCTTACCCCTCTTCCGAAAGGATGAAAATTCATTGGTGTAGGTGGATATATCGAACCAAGTATGGAGCCAATGGAGAAGTTGATAAGTATAAAGTGTGACTTGTAGCTAAGGGTTTCTCTCAAGTAGCTGGGGTTGATTACTTAGAAACCTTTGCTCTGGTTGTGAAGATGACTTCCATTCGATTGACCCTTGCCATCACTTCCACTAACAGATGGGAAGTTCACTACATGGACGTTAAGAGTTCCTTCATTCATGGGGATCTAGAGGAAGAAATCTATATGGAACAACCTTTGGGTTATGTACATGATCCATCCCTCATTTTAAAGTTAAAGAATTCTCTCTACGGCCTTAAATAAGCCCCTCGGGCTTGGTATGCCAAGATGGAATCCTTTTCACTTACATCATGGTTCTCTCAGTGTTACTCTGACCCAAATGTGTATATTCTATGGTAGGATGACTCCATGCTTATTCTTTTTCTCTATGTTGATAACTTGTTGATCATGGGTAGCTCTTCCTCTATCATTGATTATGTGAAGATCTCCTCGGCCAACAAGTTCTCCATATCTGACTTAGGCTTACTTCATTACTTTCTTGGGATCCAGATTTCACAATCTAACTTGGGAATTATGATCTCATAGCCTAAGTACTGTCTTGATTTTCTTTCTCAGTTTCACATGTCCGACTGAAAGTCATCACCTACTCCTTTTCTTACTGGGGTTAATTTGGTTTCTGATCACTCTTCTCCCTTGGTTGATAATACCCTTTATCGACAGTTGGTGGGGAGATTGATCTACCTTACTCACAATAGGTTAGATCTTTCGTATGCTATTGGGATCATGTCCAGATTTATGCAAGAGCCTCATGAGCTGCATTTAAAATCAGCAAAGTAGATCCTTAACTATGTTCATGGCACTCACATAGATGGTGTTCATTACTTAGGAGGGACTGAGATTGACTTGGTTAGATTTACAGAATCAGATTGGGCCGGTGATCTATATCATCGGAAGTCTACCTCAGGCTACAGTTTCACTCTTGGTTCAAGTCCTATCATTTGGTCCACCAAGAAGCATAACACCATTACCATATTATCGACAAAATCAGATTACAGAGGAGCAGTTAACGCTGCCATAGAAGTCATTGGGTTACAGGGTATCTTGAAAGAGTTTGGCATCCACTTTCTACGGCCTACCATTATCTATTATGACAACATGAGCACTATCTAAATTTATAGAAATCTAGTTCAGCATCAATGGACAAAGCACATTGAGATTCACATGCACTTCATATGGGAGCTGATACATGAAAACTATCATCAACATTCGATACATTCAGACAACTGATCAGATTGCAGACTTAATCACCAAGCCTTTCACTGAGATGAAGTTTCTTCACTTACGGTCTCTTCTTAGGGTGAGGTCTTATGCAGCCGCCCATCTTCTTAGGGCTATTTAGTCCTTTTCTTCTTCTTCTTCTAGGAAGATTATGTTTGTATATGGGCACCTTATCAGGCCTTTAGTTGCTGGGCCCCATTAACACATCTTTCTTAGTTGTTTAGGATTGTCTTCCTCTTCCGTCCAACTCATCACAACCACTACCCTAGCTTCGATGAATCGGGGTGTTGGTGTTAGTGTGACATGTATCCTCATGTGTCCTCCTCTCATAGTTGAAGGGTCAACTCACATTGTGAGAGTCATAGGTCTTAGGAAGTTTCATATGAAAAGTGTCATGCACTAGGGTTACTCAGACACCCTATCATTGTACCCCTTTTCAGCATTGCATCATATGAGTTACATTCCATTTATTTGGACACTCCGCTAACTCTTTCCTCTAGTGGCATCATATGCTTTATTTATGTCATGATGCATCAGTGTCGTCCATTACTGATCAATTTTTTCCTTGCTATTAGGCATGGAGCTTACATAGCACCCCTATTTTTACTTCGTTGGAGTGCAATCTACTGAGCATGAGTAGCCTCGTTTCCAATTCGATTCTCACAAACTCTTTTCAACATTCCATTCTTGCTTCGTTGATGATTAGAGCTTGCTATTTTTAACATAGGAGTGCTAATTTGTTAGAAAGTGCATTGTTTTTGACTTTGGTTGCTTTTGATTCCCTCTTTCAAAATTGACCAAATTTTCCCTACATTCCATTTGTACCATTTTTTAATTAGTTCCAAGTGATCAGTTAGATTGACCCAATTTGAGGAGACTTTCTATTTGCTTAGCATGTGAAGGGGCATGAAATTTGTCCATTTGATGGAAAAGACTGGTAAAAAGTGCACCTTGAAGTATTACAACTATGGAAACATGGATTTTTTAGATTCATCTCCTTGTGATCGATCTTGAATGCTCACTACACATTTTATTATCTGTAGTACTTGTTCGCCGAAATGCTTGGAGCATCAAAAAAGTAATTTTCAGAGGTAGAGTTCATATGTCTAAAGCTATCATGACAACCATTAATGTAAGTCATGTGAGTCTTCATCCTTATGACTCCAAAAAGCATATTTCACTCCATCAAACAATGGTTATTTTCTATAAGAATGTACACCCTACTCACTCTCTATTTTTTTCTTTAAAGGATATCATTTTAAGTGATTAGAATTCTCTAAAAGAACCTACTCTGATGCAATGGAATGACTTGGGAAGCATGAGTGGAATGTGTTTTGTAGGCTGAATCTAAATGTCTTCATAAAATTTAACCAATGGAGTCTTGGTCGAACCAGGTAAACCATAAACCCTTCAATCAGTACAGTAATTTTTAGGTTATTGACGGTTAATGCAAATGAGCATCACAATTTACAGGATGACATAGGATCACGAAGTTATACTAGGGGAAACCCTAAGGGTTCTATTAGCACGCTCAAATTCAGGCTTTCAAGATCTAATTTGAACTCTAAATTTTTCACACAAGCTCTATAGCACTCCTTAGAATTTTGCACACACTCTCAGTTTTGATTTTAGGGGGGCATAAAAAATGTCACACTCTTTCAAGCTATTCACACTTTTCATGTGCTAATGTCACTGATTGCATGATGAGGGGAAGGATGAAAACTCTTACATTTTAGTACCATGAAGGTCAAGTCTAGGCATATCAGGAGTCATGAACAGGGGCTAAAGAGAGGGGTGCATTAATCTTGTCCCCTCTCTCCCCTTGGGATAGTGACATAAGAGATAGAAAAATGCACCCATCACATGGTGATGACAAGTGGACAACATGTAGATCATTCAGTGCAGGGATGAGGATGAGAAGCTTGTTTTAGCACTTTAGGAGTTCAAAACTTGATCACATGAGCTCACCAAAGACCAAGGAAAGAGAGGGGCACATATTTCTTGTCAAGCCTCCAAAGGACATGGACATAGAGGAACAAAAAAATCATAACACTACCCTAAATGCTTGAAGATTAAGTGGCACAATTAGAATGTACGACGGGAGGGGCTAGAAAGAGGTGAAAAGGGCCTACAAAGTGCTTAATAGGGTCTGTAGAGTGAAATGTTGGCATCATAAATAAAATTCTCATTGACATTATTAATATATACCCCCCACTATTAAATCATTATCAGAATTCCCATCTCAACCTTATAATAATTAATCTCTAATATCATATACATCCTTATCTCAACTATTCTCATTTATTCACCCAATAATCCCATCTCACCTTTAATCATTTAACTCATCATTAATATTTTATTATCAAATCACTATTCCTCATTATTAATTTATAAGAATTTAAAATTACAACCCACCTACCCACCTACTCTACACCTATCCTACACCTGTCCTACACCTATCTTCTCCATCCCTAATCACAATTAATCTCACCTAATATAATTCTAGGCTAATCAAATGCTCCACCTCTAAATCTAGAGGCTTCTATTTCTAGAAGCCTCTCCAAAATTCCCTCCCCTTTATTCAAAAATTTAAATAAATTTCCCTCTCAACATTGATTTAAAAATTCAATAGAGGCTTCTCTAAATCCTCTCATGAATCATCCAATATCTAGAATTCTCCATCCTTCTCACCAATCCTCAACCATTGACCCTCCAATCATCCTACATGGATCAATAGCCATAAATTCAAAATATCATCCTTCCATGAAACCTAGTATATTTGGCTCTTGAAATACCCTCATGGAAATCCATAAAAAAGTTATGATAACTCTGTAACTAAGTGCATGCCATTTTAATATTTCGAGATCAGCTCCATCAATCACCATTCATCTGCAATAAATCCATCAAACTTCATCCTTCATGAACAAATCATCAAGCAATACAGGGGAGGTGCTATCCAACTAAATCCACAATCTGAAGCAAGAAATACTCATCCATTTGAGAACATCCAAAGCATCAAAGAAGGAGGATTGTAGCTTGTAGGTAAGTGCATGTATAACATCCTCACCCTCTTTTTATCTTGCTCAATCCGAGGTGGACATTAGGTGTATTAGATTAAGGATTGATTTGGTTTTATTTTTAGTTTGTATTTATAGCTAACACCCCTTTTGTCTACATTTTAGCACCTACTTTGGGGCTTACCCCCCAATACCCTTTTTTGGTAGTATTTCATACTTAGAACAAGCTGTCCAAATTTAGAAAAAAAGTGTTTTCATGTACACATTAAAATTTTGAAATTTTCATGACAATTTTCCGTATTGGCACCTATGCCATGTCTTTCAGCACCTATGATGTGAGAAGTGGCACCTTTGACCTACATTAGCACCTTTTCATCGTATACTGATTTTTGTGGTTGCAGGGTTATACTTCAACGCCTTTGTCAAACCCATGACACCTTTGTGACTACTTTAGTGCCTTTTATTCTGACATTTTGACCGTGTAGGTTTGGCGCCTTTGTTTGTCTTTTGGTGCCTATTCTCTGTCAATTAATGCATATTCTTACACTCTAAAAAATAAACTTTGCTAAAATTAGGCTTTCTATTTTGGTGCCCTTGTTCTGTGTTTTAGTGCCTTTGTTGAATGTTGTAGCTGCTTTGCTCATACTCCAACGTCTTTGCTTGCTTTGAATGTTTTAACCTTCTTTTGGTGCCTTTGCTACTTGAAATAGCACCTTTGCACTATATTGGCACCTTTTCTCTACTTTTTCACCTTTGACTTGAAGTAGCGCATTTGCTCTGGCAATTAGTGCCTTTGCTGGATTAAAAATTTACGTTAGTATTAATCAATCTAACTATATTTTTGGGTGTTTTGGTGGTGTTTTACAGGGTTCACATTCTGTTTGTAAATAAATATTGCAGGAACAAGGGGAGACTCTATCCATTTCAATACTCACCTTGCGTTTATACTAACTTTTTGTGGTTGTAAGATTTTTTGTTGATTAAAACTACTAACCCATCTTGGTTTGTAGCACGATCAGTCCAAGAATACTGAGGTTATAAACAACAAGCTAATAATCCTTTGTTTTGCATGGCCCCTTCTTAAAAACCCCTTTATATAATATAATATAATATATTTTTTTGTTAATTTTTAATTATTATTTTGCATATATCATCCTTTTTGTGTTTTGCATTGCTACCTTTTTCTATCCCAAAGGCAACACTGTGTATGCTCTTCTCTCGTGTCCTAAGACAATCTTGAGGATCAAAAGTGGTTATCCTTCATTCCCTTTTTATTTTTAGGGGTAACATGATGTGGAAGTGACATCTAAACACTTACCATAGTCACAGGGTTCTCGTGACCGTGGGCTTCACCTCGTGTTCCGACAGGGTATATAAATTCTTTGATAGCTATCGTTATTGGCTAAATGATTGTTTGTTTTAAGAGCAACATTAAGTGAGGGGCTTCCACATCCCAATACCCAAGCCTTAGACAATATCCTTCCAACATGGACTTGGGCCCCATATACCGCAAGGTATATATCGGGGACTCCCCCAGTGAGCTTATATATACTAAACTACGTAGCCCATTGGCTACATATCGAACTATAGTGCAAGGAGGCTACACTCCCCAAGGTCACTCACTAGCTGACCCCATATTGACACATAGGCTGAGATCCAATTGTGGCACCACTATTAGTGTGTGGTGTTAAAATAGGGCTATATCATTTATTATAATTCCACTTGAATAGTTAGGGTGTGTGTTGAATGTTTGTTTTATGCTTGTGAATATCCTTAGCCATCCCATTATTTTAAAATTTTAATTACTCAAACATCATCATAATTAATCATCCTTAATCACACTAACCAAATCCTAATCCCATCACCATATTTAATCATCAATCCTAATTCAAATCTAATTCCCCACACATCCTATCAAACCATGGATTTTGATCCTAAATCCCCATCCTCTCCAAACCAACATCCAAACCCCTACCTCTTCCCTAAATCCATCAACTAAGTTATCCCATTATCCCCCACCCATCAAAGTAAACCATCTCACTTTATCCCACACATTATCTAACACCTTAATAAACAAATCTCAAAATTACCATCCTACCTCAACCCATCCTCTCCCCTCCATCAAAACCAGCCATCCCATGTGGATCCTAACATCCTAAAAAAATTCAACTACTTAATCAACAAATATATGATCTTAAATCTTTAATTAGTCAATCACCTCCTAAACCATCACCTCTTAACCAAACCCATCCACAATGTCCCCTTCCTAAGAGCTCAAATTATCACGCCATTGACTTCCTCCTTAATGAATCCAAATCATCCCAATCCACACCACTACCTAATCAACATAAACCACTATTCCAAAAATCCAATTACATTGACTTTGACCTAGACAAAGAGGACCTCCTTGGTGTCCTCGATAATCTAGCCACAAATCCCAAACCCACACAACCATTCCAAACCCTAAATTCCAAATCCCCTATCAATCATCATGGCCTACACCCCCCTTCCATCAAAAATCATGTGAATAATCTACCATCATCTAAAACCTCAACTCCTAAATCCACTCATCATACAACCTATCCTTGAGTCCCATTCACATATCCATAAAAATCAAAACAACTTAATCCTAAATCAATATAACCCACATCCCATCTTAGTCCTTCATCCTCGTCCTCTTCTTCATCCAAATTCAATCCTACTAAATTTCTCCTAGATAGTTCAACATCCCATAATCCAACATCAAATTCAACCTATAAACATGTTGGTGCGTAATCACAACACCCCTGAATTTCTGTAACTTGATGGGTTGAAACTCTCAACGTGATTGCATAACATAGAGCCTTTCCCAAATTGTAGGACTTTATAATCGGGAAAGCTCTCCAAATGAAGGATGGTTCATATTCCTCTATTCTTATGCACACATCTAAATTGTAGAGTATCTACTCTAAAATATACTTTAACTTTCCAAGGAGGCATGGTTAAGAAGATTACAATAATTTAAACATATGCTAAAGAGGTGATGCACCAAAGGAATGTTGAACACATGCTTTTACATTAAACACAAACCATTAAAAATGTAATACAACCACCATGCAAAGATAACCAGGATTGAAATTAGAGATCAAGAAGATGAAATGAACATAAGAAAGGGTTGAAAATCATCCAAAAACTTTTATCATTGCTCCAAAGATGATACAATGCATTACAATGGCCAAGAGGCAATATTTCATTTAAATTTTAAATGGGAGCTTTGAACTCCACAAATTCACTTGTAGACAAGAGAAGAAGGGAGGGTGCAAAGAAAAATCATCCCAACATTAGAAAAAATCCCCTCCTTAAAATATATAGGAAGAATGAGAGTAGGAGATAGAAGAATTTCAAAATCATACTTCAACCACCGTAGAATGCATTGAATTTTCTTGTAACAGTGATGGGTACCATGAAAAAACCCATGCCTCTATGTACTATATCTTGTTGGGAAAGAAGGAATCCCATACCTTAATAATTGTGGTAGGTGAGAAACTTGGGACACCTTCTAAAATGACAAACTATAGAGGAGACTGTAATCTTTCTAAAAAATTCCTTTCTTGTGCAAATCCAAGATCCCAGTCAAAAGTTATGGCCACATGAAGGTCAAGGTGTTATTCTACAAAAAATATGAGTTCTTGATCTTATTTTTGGAGTCTGAAATGTATGCAACCCCTGAAATCCCAAAATTTGGACTTTCAGACATTTTGGTTTCAAAATTCGGGTTATTGTTCATCAGAAAATCTTCCTGAGAGTTTTGAAAATGCAAGACCCAAAACATCAAAAGTCTAAAACCTGAAAATTTGAAATTTCAAACTTTCAAAATTTCATAATTTTTTTCCTTTTGGACCTTTAACACTATTCATCACCCGAATCACCTTGAGAGTTCCAAAACTCCAAAACCTAAAACTATGAAATTCTGAAACCCGAAAGTCTAAAATTTTGGAATTTCAGAACTTTTGGTTTTGGAACTTCTTCTCATTTTTTTCAACTGACCACCTCCTTTCTCTAAAACTCTGAAATTTTGTACTTTCGGAACCTTTTCCTTTTTAGAACTTTGACACTATTCACTTTCCCATGCTCATTAAGATATTTGAAACTCTGAAATCCTGAAGTCCAAAATTTGGACTTTGGATTTTTGGAATTTTTATGCATTTCAGACCTTTTTAATTTTTTCTTGCCTTATCTCCAAAATGCCAAAAATGTGAAGTCTTAAAACTTCGAGCCTTTCTCCATTCTTCCACTTGAGCTCTTATCTCTTTTAACGTCCCCTTGGCCAAGTTGGCCCTTGTTTTTAACTTTTCCAACCTTACATTTCCATTTTCGAGCCCTCCTACAACCTGATCGTCCAATCCTAAACTGCAAGTTCCCACACTAAATGAATCCCTCCATCTTCTCCTGTGCAAGGTAGTGTTTGATCAATATTTCCTGAGGGGAAAATTTGGATAACAAAACATATTTCATCCCCTTCATCACCTAAACTCAATCTTCTCAAAAATATCTCATCCACTGTGACTCCTAAGTCACCCCATCCCATTCTATCTTCAATCCTAAACCATCTAATTTGGTTCCTATAGCACCCTCATCCTCTTCATCCACATCTAATCCTAATACATCCCCTTCATCACCTAAATATTGAACTATCATATCCTCTAATCCTATTTCATTTCCCCCATGCCCTAATTATAAAACATCTAAAGTGACTCCAGAAGTCACCAAATCCAAAACCTAACAATTCCAATCCAAATCCTCCCCACACCATATCTCCTACCTAATCAAACATGAATCCTATGCCATCCCCTAAATTAAAGAAATACATTGAGATTCTTACACCAAAACCATCTCTCAAAACTACCTCATCTCCAACATCACCCAAATCTAATGTGACCCCCATATCACACCCATACCCTTCATTAAAATCTACACCATCTCCTTCATATACATCTAATAATCCCAAAATATCTAATCATAACCCAAAATATTCTACCTTAAAACCACATAATCCAACTAATCCAAAATTAGCTAAATATAGTTTCGCCTTCAAGCCAAAAACATCCACTTTGGTCCCAAGCCTAATCCATCCCCTTCATCTTGTAAGCCACCACAATCCAATCCAAATCAACCAACACATCTCATGAACCACCTAATCCTACACCATTACTTCCTATTATCTCAAAACCATTACTTCCTACACCATCCAAACCATTTAACCTAAACCACTTCACTCCTTTAGGAGAATCCTTAACCACTGTCTTCCATTATCTGAAAACCTTCAACATGATCAACCATCCCCCAATAAAATCACAAAATCAAAAAATTCCCATACTATCTTGGTATCGAGAACACTACTATTGTGACTTTCATCACATCCACAGACATTAGACTAATCTTTACATGCAATTTATGTCTTATGTCCTTAAACTAATTAACCAAAGAATTCTTATCCTTGTACCTCTTTATCCACCACCTTTTCATCCCAATCCTCTCCCTAACCATAATCCATCATCCAAACCCCACTTCACATCCAAACATTGTCAACCATCCAACTCTCATCGCACATCAAAAAATCCATCACCAACCAAAAAAAAAAACAAATCTCACCTCCCATCTTTTGTTAAATCTGGCCTCTTAGCGGATGACAAATTTACAACCCCCTAGTCTAATGATGACCACAAGGAATCATCTTCTCCATCCAATTCATACCATATACCAAAAAATATGTTCCCTAATATGAAACATTGAGGAAATGGCTTAGGCATCCATGAACAAGGCATTCATGAACCCATCTCCCTTTGTTAAAATCAAGGACGTTTAGGCTTAGTTTATAAACCTAAAACTACCAACGTCCCTCACATTGCTCCATCATAACCCATTTCTACCACTCCTCTTTTTGATCCTACTATCCCCACCACTCAACCCAATCACAAATCATTTACAAAACACCTAAAAATGGATTGAACATATAATTCGTCTCCTACATGTGGATTCTCTTTCCTTCCCACTCATCATCATTCCATCCCACATTCCAATCCCTTTGCATATAATACATTCTTATCATCACATACATTAATATCCCCTTCCACTCCATTCATCTAAATAATTGATTATCTTTTTCACACATGTTGTAAGCCAATAGTACCAACTACAACTATGTTACCTTGGTCTATCATTACCTCCACCATTTGATCATCATCATCTTCTTAGATATCCATGCACTTTAAGACACTTAATCAACTTGTGATGAAGACCCTTGGGTGCATATTTGGATACTCCATCCAATGTCATCACTACACTCATTTCCACCCCCATCAATCCATTGGTGATTATTAACCCCTTGAGAGTTCGCAAGAGAGTGGAACCTCTTTATGCAAAAACAAAAACAAAAATCATAAAATATTGAAAGATCAAAAAAATCATATCAAAATTCAAAATATAAAATAAAATCCATCTCAATATTTTCTCTAGAGATATTTCCAGTAACTCTAATGGGGATATAGATGCCTGACTAGCAGTAGAGAAATGTTGTGAAAAGAACCAAATGTATCTCCATCGTGGCTATGGACATCTAGATGGCAATGGAGAAATGCACGGATTAACCTTCCATTCAACTTCCATCAACCTACTTGACTTAATCACTCCCTATAAATCAGTTAGTTTGTTATCACATACTACCCATTAAGTCTTCACTTCAAGTGGTAATTAACCATCAAAATTACACACACTTATATCTTAGAGAGACATAGGGCTTGCATGTGGCTAGGTATTGTTTAAAACTTTTCCACACTTATGTTTTATTCCTACTCTTGCCTTATAACATGTGTCATTAGGCTCATATTCTTTTCATCACTGCTCTCAATTTACTTGCATCCATCACATTCACATCCTTTTCCCCTTGGATAGAACATCTGTGGGAAGATGATGATACTTTATTTTTCATTCAATCCTCATGTCCCTTTTATAATGTCATCATAATGAGTTGGGGCAGCCTTACTACCATCCAATAGGGGCATCATCCATTTTAGATACCCCTCACTATCCTCCACTTGGAGGAATATCTTATCATCTTATATATCCCCCATCTTTTTCTATACCAAATCCCTCATCCTATCTATCTATCTCCCATCCCACATCCCATCTAATCTTAACCGATTAACCTATCCATATCATATCCAACCTATCCTTCAATCCTATCCACCATCAAACATAAAACAATCCTCATCATATCCTTCAATCCACAATTAAACAATCACCATCCTATCCTTATCCTATCATTCAATCCAAAATAAAATAATCCCACATCCTATCTAATCCTAGCCTATCAATCCATCCCTATCTTATCCAATCTCTCCAATTTACCTCAACCATTCCCTTTCATTATAGCCAAACACACTTTGGGACTTATACGAGAAATTCACATCCCACCTTACATTCCTTCCCACCCCCCATCACCTATCCCATCCAAAATATCAAAATCCCCCACATCCCGAATCCAAAATCTCCACATCCAACATAAAATAACCTAAACATCCAAAAATCCATAATCTAAACATCCAAATATCACAACATCCAAAAATCAAAACACTCTAAAAATCCAAACAAAACAAAAAGTACAAAAATGCAATGTGTGTGTTTTTATTTTTGTGTGTTTACTTGTTTGTCTGCATTTACACTTTGGCCGATAATAATGAGGCCTCTTCTTTATTTTCTTTTACATGGCCAATGATATGAGGCCCATTTTTTTTGGTCTAATGATATGAGGACCATATTTTTAATATTAATTTTTCCAATGGTATGAGGACAAGTGAATTTGGTGACTTATTCATCATGGTATTTATATCTTGGTGCATTTTTCTCTATGCCACGTTAATCATAACCGTTAATGATGACAACAATGGACACTCTATGGTAGCACACCCCCTTATATCATCATCTCTTAACCTTATCATCATCCAAACCTAACCCTCATTATCATCCAACTAAAAATATATCATCCTCCTCCTACCCACTCAATCATTTCATCAATGAATCAATTTTCACATCCAAAATCCTCACCCCCTGATTGGGGCATCTTAAATCTGAAATCCTCAAATCCTCACATCTTACAACCTTGACTGGGGAATCTCAACATCTAACATCCTCAAATCATACCCCTTGACCGAGGCATATCAAAATCTAACATATTAAAATATAACATCATATCACCATCATATCACCATCATATTCTCTTTCTTTTCTTTAAAATTTCATTTCTACGCAATAATAATTCAAAGAGGGGGAAAATGTAGACATCTAAAATTTCTACATGCTTAGTCGCGAATAAGTTGTCCCATAAATAACATCATCATACCCATATAATAATTAATTGTAAGATTAATTATTATTAACCCATTTACCCTTTATCATTTATCTAACAACCTATTTTATCATATTTCCCCTTTTCATTATTTGTCAATAATCATTTTCATATCCCATTCCTACCATTATTTTCATTAATCCAACATTACATCATATTATCCTATATAATCCTTCATTAATAATTTCTAGGATTTTAATTTTCCTACATCTCACCTACCCACCTACCGTACACATCCCTACACCTAGCCTTTCCATCAAATCACATCCCTAATCATATTTATTTAAATTAATATAATCATAATCTAATCAAATCCTTACACTTCTAAATCTAGAGGCTTCTATTTCTAGAAGCCTATCCATTATTCCCTCTCATTTTCAAATATTCAAATAAATATGCACTATTCCATTTAATTTTTAATTCAATGGATAATTCTCCTAAAATCTAGAATTCTCTAATTCTAGAGAATTCTCCATCCAAAAGAAATTTCAACCATTTATCTAATCCTACTTGGATCAATCTTGACCCTCCAATACTCCACTCCTCAGCTATAAATTTAGCTCTCATCCTCCATGAGAGCCAAATTAAAATCCATAAAAAATTTATGCTAATTCTATCAATCAAGAATCCATTTTCATCTTAAATCACTCCATCAATCCATTCATCTACAATCAATCCTTCATCCTTCATCAAGAAATCAAAGGTAATCAAGGGAAAGTGTTGCCAAAATTACTCCACAAATTTGAAGCATTCTAATTTCATCTGAGGAGAAAATTAAAATCATCGAAGGAGAAGGATTTCACTTATAGGTAAGTAAATGTATATTATTTTCTCCCCCTTTTATCTCTTCTCAATTTGAGGTAGATGAAATATTGTGTTATATTTTGTGTGGAATTTGTTTCATAATCATTTCATATTTGCATGCTAACACAAATTTTCCCCTACACCAAGAGCTAGTATTCACCAAACAAGCTCAATAACACCCAAAAACACCTCAATAGTGTCATGTAACCACTAATTGGAGATGCACTATTCTGTATAACTCATCAAATATTTATATAACCCTTAAGATATCTAACAATGTAAACCACACCTCTTTTCCTCTTCACCAAACTGAGTTATCCAACAAGTATTTTTAGAAATTTGACTGGTTTGCATCCTTTATGTGACTTTAAAGACCTCTAAATAAATAAAAATAAGAACATAATTCATCCCTATAAACTATCCAATATATATAAAGCATCATATAATCTAAAACATGATAGTTATACATATATGTTCTCAGCCAAGGCAATCTTGTCTTGATATAGTCAAACTTGGTATTCTCAAACTAAACATGCTCGCCTATGAAAACACCTCATAAATATACAAACAATACATAATTATAAATGTATTTGAATATAATTTTCATAATATCTTACATTACCTTCAAAATCCAAGCAGAAGGCCTTCAACTAGGTCAATCTCTGCAATTTCTCAAAACTTCCCTTTATAGGCCCAATGACCAATCTACATAAATAGGGGACACTTTTCCCTCTAGGAATTAAACCATGACCTAGAAATATCATGTACATATAGTAAAACTCCCAAGCTCCAAACATTTTTTATTTAATCAATGCCTTCTTGGGACAACTTTTCCAAAAACTAGAAATCTTCATAAATCTTCCTATTTGAGTGGGGTCCACATATTGTTACATGTACTACCATACATTTATGGAAATATGGATGATTAATATACAACTTCCAATCATCATATTTTCAAACAAAATCAATTATGTTCCCATACGAATAATTTTTCCTCCATCACTCTTGACCTAGGGTTTCAAAGCCATAAAAAGTAGTTTAACTTCTTAATGATTGTTCACAAAAACCTGCAGATGAAAAAACTACATTAATTTTGTGAATTTTTCTTATATAAATGGAAAAATATCCCTGAAATAATTTGGGTACCATGAAAAACATAAAATTTACAACAAAAATCAAAAGTTCACAATTCGACATGAATTTACTTTTTCAAACACCTTGTTTTTCCTAAAAATACATAACTTGCAAATTTCTCTTCATAATGAATTGAAATTTTTGTCACACTTCTAGGAAACCCATATTCACCATCTCCAATAATCATCTTATCTCAAATAGTTTTGCAGATTCATCACCTATCTCATTGTCATGACTAGGTGTTACAATTTTACATGGTTTAGGACACAACCAACTAAACTAACAATGAAACAAATCACGAATCCTTTGAAAAATAAATCTAAATAATTAAAAAAAAATAACATACCTCCATGAATGATCTCAATATATCATACATAACTTCAAGAGACTATCATGGCTAATTAGGCCTCCAAACACTTTGTTTAAGTCTAGTTTGCACCATGACCAGGTAGATAAACCTCATTCCTCTACTTCTAAGCTCTCTAAAATGACCTAACATACATGAAAAAACATGTCTCACACATCTGCATGCCTCCATGAGCTCACATGGATCTCAAACTGAATCTCATTCTTCAGTTGGGCTCCAAGCACCTAGACTAGGTCTAGATGAGCACCTACAACTAGGTCTTCAACATGTACCTTCACTCTGAAATTCATGTGAGTGTATCCACAATATAATAACATGATATTCATACTTATTCCATTCTTCACAATTCATTAATAGACTCAAACCATCACTCACCATCACCTAGGCTAGCTAGGTCCCCTGATTAGGCTTTCTAAACCAAGCCATTCTCACCTTATCCAATCATACAAACATGAAACAACCTGAATGACCATGTCAACATCTCACTAAGAATATTCTAGCACTCCATCATCCTCATTTTTATTAATGAGCTTCAACATTAATGACAATAACTAAATTCACACATGCAAATAACTACTCTAATGAATTATATACAATTGATATAATATAGTAAATGGATAAGAAAGAAGAAAGCTAAGATATAAAACCCTATCATGAGAGAGAGAAATTGACAAAGTTTATTTTTGAGTGGTTTTTGCTAAAGAACTATTAGAACAGAATGGGAAGATTTTAATGAAGGATCACTATAGATCCTGCGAATCAAAAATATGAAGGGCAGAAGCACCCACAGAAGGACATGAGCACTTGGGTGCTAGTTATTGGATCTGGGTGCCAGTGTCAACCTAGATGTCTAGATTCTTACATTTTCTATCTAAGATGAGATTCATTTTTTATCCCTCTTTCTTTCTCCATATATTTTCTACTCTCATTTCTCACACTTGTAACCTACAAAATAGATACCTAGCTACACATACCAAGAAACCACATTGAATTGAAATAAGAAGATACAAAATGTGGAGTCGGAGTGACCCCAAAAGTCACCCAAAGAGTGAACTTAGTATCGAGTGTTGCACAACATTTCAGACTCTGTGTAATTTTTTTTGTATGTGTGTGTGTAATGATTGTATGGATTCCCTTGTGCAAGTTATACAATGATAACGAGATAGATGTAGAATATATAAAATGAATAGAATGTGTGAGATAGAATAAAATGAAATCCCCTCCTATATTTTTTTATTTAGATTGATACAACCCTTGTCTCTTGCGTGAATGTGCTATATGGATTGTTTGTAATTCTCTTTGTTCGTTAGGAAGAAAACTTAGATGATAGTATGTAATGCTTAGTGCTTGGCCCTTATTTTCGGATCTATAACTCTGTGTGTGTGTGTGTGTGTGTGTGTGTGTGTGTGTGTGTGTGTGTGTGTGTGTGTGTGTGTGTGTGTGTGTGATTACCTTGTTTTAATTTCATAATTGACAACTAAAATAAAAATCAAAAGTTGTAAAATATGACCCAAAAGAAAACCATACCCACTAGAGTAAAATGAAAAAAAAGGGTTAGGAGCGTCTAGAAGGGACATGAGCGTCTAGGAACGTTTTTCCTAAGAAGACGCTAGTTTCCGATGCCATAAAAGATACATTAGTTAAATACATATAAATATATAGGGTGTGTAAGGTGAATAAGAGTATAACAAAAAAATTAAAATGCCCAAAAGACATTGTCAATTACTAGTTTTCTTGCTTAGGAATCATGTATATATTGGTATGCTCTATGAGCTTGAAATGCTACCCAAGTGCATACATTTCATGTATACATTTTACCATCACTTTATGTTGTTGAGTGAATACTAGATAGAATAAAGTAGATAGAAGATGAATACCTTATGGTACTATAGAGAACAGTGTAGCCGATAGTGTGTCGAGTGGTGAAGAGTGGAGACTAGGAAAGGGAAGTAGACCCTAGGGGTAAAATGTATTGTTGTTTTGTGATGAAAGTTACTTATTGTTGCATATTAAGGACATACATGCAAAATAAAATTTATAAAGTAGTCATGTTACGTATATGAGAAATCAGATTAATTCATGTAAAATATTGTAAAAGTGTTTAAAATAAAGTGTGAAATTTATATGTAAGAGATTTTGTTTTAGAAACATTATCCTATTTGATTGGAGTTTTTGTATTTTAATGTCGATGGTGAGGTTTTTCTCAAGATCTTATACAAAGAGAAAGTTTTTTGGGTGATCTCATGCCAAGAAAATAGTTTTGGGGATAGTGTTCTATATTTTCTCTCCTTCCATGACACTTCTCAATAAGCACCACTACACATGGTATATACTTGATTTATTGTTGTGGTTAATGTTTTTCCAATTATAACTGATTGTAACTAATATACTGCATTCTATAAATAGAGGCAATTTCCTGTTACTAGATAATTATGTTGTAAAATACAATCTATAAATTGTGCTGGTGTGAGAAAATGTCTCTTTTTTCACCTAGGACACAAGTGACCAAGGGTGGAAACAATCACCCACCACTACTCTTTAGGAGTGGCAACTAGTGTCTGCTATGTGTTTTGGACTCAAGTCCGATCATGAGCCAATTTATAAATGTGTATTTGTGTGTGTTGATTCTATACTTTGTGGTGGTGTAATGAATCTCTAAGTTATTATAGGGGTGAAATTTTAACATTATAGATTCCCCCTCATTTTAGGTGCATGTGAAAATTGTTGTAGCATGTGGTCTAAAGGAGAGGTCCCGAAAATAATATGCATATCTGAGATGGGATACCTGCAGAAGCTAGGGGATGCACATGGTGAAAACCAAGGCACATGAAAACAAGGTGAACTAATAAACAAGTGTTATTAAAAATAAAGCTAACATCCAATAGAAGACAATATAATAAGTAACTTAGAAGATAAGATAGACCGTGAAAAGTGGGTTACATACATGGGAAATTTCTCACAATGTCACAAGACAATTAGGGCCAAAGTGGCCATAAGATAAAAATGAAAAATCAACACATAGGGAATAACCCACAAACAATGGAAAATAATAGTAATCAAGTAATGAAAAATAACCATGGTTGTATAGATCTTGCAAGGGAAATGAAACACATGAAGAACTCATTATAATGTTAGAAATATAATTATTATGTCAAAGCGTTTATATATTAATGAAAATTTAGTGATGATGATTAGAAGTAGTATGTATTGAAACAATAGAACCTGTGATGTGTGATAGGAGAGAAGCAAATGTAGATGCCCCCAGGAGCCTCGTCGACACTGGTAAAGAGTTATATCGAGCATCATGAATCATGTATGAATATGTGAAATGTTGTGCATTCAGCTCAAGATACCAAGTGAATGCACATGTGTATATAAAAAAATATAACGACATACTAAGAATTCATCTAGCATAGGAAACAAAATGTAACTTGTAAGTAGAATAAGCTAACAATAGTAAATGTAACCAAGATATACAAATGTTGTGTGAGTGGGATGGTGTGTTGTGATATGTAAAAATTTTAGATAGTAGAAGAATAATTACCCCCCCCAATATGTGTATGATTTGGGGTTCATTTATAAATTCCCCCTGAATAATCAAGAATGAACCAGATAATAAGAGGTTGTCATTGGGAAATGAAGGTGTTGTATACGATTGAGAGTAGATGCTAAGAAATATATTTCATGAAGCACAAAGTGTGAAGTGTATATGATGAGAGGTTCATTGAAAAAGTGTGACCTCAATAGTCAAGAGGGAACCGTAGAACTATAGTGCATCATCAGGTATTTATGTTACAATGTGTGTACCAATGTTGTAGGAGTGTTGAGAAATATTAGACATGAAGTAAGAGCGTGAAGTGGAGTAGTAGACACTATATAAAACTGATAGTAATGGAAGGAGGAGAAGTGTGACTCCCCAAAGTGTGCTAGTGATGGAGATCTATTACAAATTTTGCAATTTTTCATAAGAAAATATATGGTTACCATAATGGTAGGTAGGAGCAGGGGTATGACTAGTATCAGATTGTGGGTCTAACTGAGAAAATATAAGTAAATGATTGATCACATGTTGTTTTGAGTGAATTGGTTTCTTTTCTTTATTTTTTGTTTTCTTATTTTGGATTTTGTCATCCCATTTTTTATTTAATCAATGAAATGAGATATTAAATTGGATAACTAATCAAAATTTTCATGAAGAACCTATTTATGACACATTCTTCATCCAATGATTACTCTAAAATGTCTCACTTTTCTCTACAAAATCCATGGAACACTAATTTAGTTTACCGCAAAGTGTAATAACTTAGTTTTATACATGTTCTTCTAACCCACAAAATAAAGGAGCATCAGATCAGGTCTTAGGCAGATTTACAATGAAAAAAAATCTTCACTGCACCAATTTGGTCTCTCGCAGGTCAAAGGTAATTTGAGCACCATGGGTTTTAGGAAAATGAAGAAGATGGAAATTTGAATATATACAGAATCTACTGAGAAAATAAATGAGAGGCTTGATGCTTCATGGAAATATAATAACTTTGATAGGTGACTAACAACGAAACACTATCCTAGTGTTCTGTGGTTTCCCCAAATCTAGTGTTGCTCAGTTTCCCTGGAAGCCACGAAATAATGAAGCATAACTGCATACATAATGGCACACAAGGAAAGGCTAGAGCCCCACAGAATATCAGGAGTATAAAAATATGGAGTGTGGAATTTTTTAAAGCTGTAGAGAAATCCATGAAACATACAAAGCCGCAAAATGAAGACAGGGACCACGGGACAATGCATATCTGCATAATAAAAAAAATCTTATGGGGAGGCTTTAAAGTCATGCCCAATTTGAAATTCAAATGTCAACCACTCTACCAAACATAATTAATTAATTATGGGCACCATTCTCTAGACCTTTGAAATTTTATGGCATGCAATATAAGCCATGTCAGGTAACCACACCTTCCTGTGAACATCAATGGTGATTTGTCCTTGGTGGTTGAATCCAGCATTTTGGTGTCTCTCACTTTTCCCTCTTCTCTCTCTCTCTCTCTTGTTCTCTATAAATGTTATATGATGTGGCACTTCAAAGGGTGGGATATTATTTTAATGAAATAGATATTGGATTTGAAGATAAGTAAACAATTTGTGTTTTCTTTCCTGCCGTTGAAGAATATTAAAGATATCTTTTACTGACTTTGTGTTGTGGATGAATATTTTTCATTTTAGGTATTTTTCTTAAGTTCAATGCATTGAATGGTTATTTTCTTCGAGATCTAGTTCATTAAATATGCATCCCATTATTACTATCTGATTGTGTGTAATTATATTTTGATCTATGTTGAATTAAGTGAAAGAACGTTCCTATACATTCTCTTTCTATTATTCTGAAACTTCTCAAGTGTTTTTCCTTATTCTCTCTCGACACAATTTTCTTTCTGATAAGAAAAAATTTATTGGGATGAGATCCCAACCCAAAATGATTAGATTAGTGTAGATATTGTAAATATTATTTTGCATGCATTATATTATTAATAAATAGAGTGTCTCCCCTTTATTTGAGGAGGGAGTTATTCCCACATGCTGTGGTTGAACCTTGTATTTTTTATTTGACAAAATATCTAACCAACAGATTATGGTGACTTCACTCAGGAATACAAATAAGTAAGACTAATATTGTTATACTCTTGGTGACTCTGTGTTTGCTTTGTTCTATTGTTTTTTTCCAAAGCCAACTTGGCAAGAAGTGTATACACTCAAGCTAGCCAAGACAAAGGTGAAGTTGATTCTTTATTCGATCTGCTAAAATAGAACAATTTTAATCTTACACTAGAAATGATTTCCTCTAGACATGCTCGTAGATCTTCGCATATGTGTAGGAACCATGTTGCATTATATCTAACCACATTTGCTACATGTAGAGAATTTTTTCTAAGTGGTATTATCAGTCCTACAAAAACAAATTTCATGGATACACAACAACCATAATCTCTCATCCCTTGGGTTGTAGCTATTATTCCTCTTGCATTGGCTCAACCATTGCATGATTTACCACATGGGTCATGTGAGAACTTTCAAAAACTCAACGGTGACTGAAAATAGCACCCAGAAAAACACATAGCTACATTTTTTGCATCTTGTGGAGTTTTTTTAGTTGCTCATTAAGATGTTTATGTTCATTTGTTCATCGACATGTGTCATGAACTGGGCCACTATGAGAATGTGATTTAAAGAAATATTTAAACCTAAAAAATATTCACATGCATTTTTATCGTAGCTGATGCATATGAAAAAATAAGCTCATGAGCCTATGAGTGATTTTGTGGCCAAGTTTAAAAATATGATCCATAAAATCCCAGCACTTGTAATTCCTACTCTCAAAAAATAAAAGTGATTGTTCATCAATGCACAACTCCCTGAAGTAATTTTCTTGCTAAGAATGTCTAATATTCCCGACTCGGCTAATACACCATCAATGGAAAAAGAAATTAAATATGATTTTATCATGGCCGACAAGATCAGAAGATATTCCTCCAAGAATAAGAATCCAAATACAGCTCAAGGTACCACTGATCCTATGATATTGAGAATGGTCAATGATTTACTAAATTTGAAGAAGTAGATATCACAACATGCATCAACTTCTCCTTATATGGATATCCCTTAGACGAACTTCAACAATAAAAATTATTCTCTTACGAGAGATATGAATTGTTTACTAGTTTCACATACCAAATTTTCCATCAAAGCTCCTCCTATTAATGCATCTATAAAATTAATCAAAGAAGAAAAATAAGTAAAAGATGAAGATTATGATTAATTTGAATCTTTGGTTACCCTCATAAGTCATATGATGAGTCAGTTGATGATTCCAACATTGGGTATCTTGAATACGAAGAAGATAATTGAAAGATTAGTGGTCAATATTTTTTTACTCAATATTATAATCTAAGGAAAGAAGTTGAGAAACCTATAGAAAAATAAGATTCAATAATTATTTCTAAAAGGGGAAATCCTTTACCTATTCAACCAAAGGAAAAACCTACTTCAAAAAAATTTGTCAGTACTTCTAATCCTCCTCCTTCCCTAGTTCCTAATACTATTCCTCCTAATGCAGAAGAAAGTATTTAAAGATGTGTAACTTCAATTGTTCCCTCATACACCACATTTGATATCATTGATCATGTTAAAGGATCTAAGATTCAGATGTCGGAAGTGGAGTATCTCTAGTCTAATCCAGAGTAGTTTGAAAGGCTTGAAATTGATTAGAAGTAAATCTACCGTATCACCTAATGTTGGCTAAAAATTCCTCTTACCTAATCATATACTCCCCTCTTCTCAAAACCATATGGTTTCAACCTCCTCCTCTATTAATATTGAACCATTTTATTTTTCCTTTCTCATCAATGGTTTCAGAATCAACAATTGCATTATCGATTTTGGGTCTTCAAATAATGTTATGCCTACAAAGGTAGCTCATACTATGGGACTCAGTCTAACAAAAAAAATTGGGCATTGCTACTCCATGGAAACCAAATATGTCCTATTGTACGGTAAATTAAAATACACACAGTTCATGTTTGTTGCGTTCCTAGAGAAGAGGGTCAGAATGACTATTTTAGTTGAAAATATTCTAGCAACTTATGGTATCTTTCTTAGGAGAAGCTTTCGTAGGGATGTAGGTGGAGAAATTCATATGGATTGGACAAAGGCATAATTATTTACTAAAATGTGGAATAATAGTAGTTAGTATAACTAGGAACAATAGTAAATAAATATAGAAAGTGACCCAAGAAACTAATTCAATGAAAATAGAAACCCTAATGTGCAAGAAGAGTAAGGAAACAACTTAGTTGATCCAGAGGAAGATCTGGAGTGTGTCATAAAATAAAATAAATATTTTAGAAGTAGGAAAAAACATGCAGATATATTGAAAAGGTCATATATGAACTATATGGCTAGATTGGGCCACCTGGGAGAGGATCAGGGCACCTATGGGTGCCCTATTCTGAGTTTACAACACCCTAGTCTATACAGGAGGTCTAGAAAAAAATATATAAAATTGGATGATGATGTGAAGATATTTCTTTCTGTTGCATGTAATTCATTTCTTTGTGCCAAATTTCGTCAATGATCACTTATGAAAGATAGACCTGCAAAACCCCAAAACAAACATCAAACCCTGAAAAAAGAAAAAAGAAAATGAAGCGGTTAGACTATCCTTAGCTTCCAAAATGATGGAATTACTAAATAAATGTTGCAATACATCTAAAACCCAATGTAGTTCTATGTGCTTTTGTGTGCAATCATGCCGTAGGAGCTCTTGTTCCAGTTGGAATTTTTGAAAGTAGCGATTAATAACTATGTGTAGAAATGTAATAGAATGGTGGATAGAATAGAATAATCTTTCCTCTTATGCAGTGTGATGTAGATGAACCAAAATTTTGGCTTGTGATGGAGATATATTGATGCAAATGGATCCTTTGATGGATGCAATCTTAGGTGATGATAGTAGTGAATAGTGCTTGGTCCCTCATTATGGTCTCATATCTTTATATTTATATGCTTCTCTGGTTCTAATTTTGTAATTAACCCTGAAAAGGCCAACCACAAGAAATATGAAATGTTCAAACAAATAGAAAGTGCCCAAAAAGTGGTGGGAATGTGGGAAAATGATCAAGGAACCCTCATTAGGACTAGGGCACCTGTGCACACTCTAGTAGAATCCTGGGTGCCCCAATCAAGGCTAAAATGATGTAAAAATACAAAAATAGACTAGTAAAGTATGTGCTAAAAGTCTGAAGTAACAATATAAAGAAAATTAAAATGGCCAAAAGATGGGGGTTAATTGGTACTTTTTTCACTCAAAAACTATTTGAATAGTAGTATAAGAATGAGACTAAGTAATGCCTAAAGTGTGTGATATTGTGACCACATTTTTCCCTACTTTATATTGGTGAGAAGAACCCTTGCTAACATAAAGTAGATAGAAATGTGTACTTGATGTGTATGTAGAGTGATGTAGAAAACTTACTGAAGGATTAGACAAAGTGTTGAGTGAAAAATAAAATGATGGAGCATGGAAACTAAAGATGCAAAAGTGCAAAAAAGTGATGAGAGTGAATCTAGGGTGGAAATGTGTGTGAAGTTACTGATATGTGTGATGTAGTTGCATGGATAGTATGGTGTGTGTTGCCACAAAATGTTTTTATTAACATTGTTGTTTTTGTTATTGATGGTTTGATTCTCATACAATAGGACCTAGAAGGAGAAGCCGATCAAGAATTCAAATATGCCTGTATATATGTAAAAACACATGGAAAAGAAACATGTCTATGTATGTAAGAGTATCTAAATGTAGAATACACAAATTAAAAATGGAACATGTGCACCTGATCCATGATGAGAGAAAGGGTGTAGAAAGATGATATCTTGTCATGGTTTTTTGGGTGATCTAACTCGATAGGCCAATGAAGTCTTGGGAGGAATTTCCTTTTATCCCCCAACATGTAACTACTTCCCTGAATATGTGTGAAGAGATCTCTGTAATGCCTAGTTTTCTAGGTGATCTGACACCACTGGTTGAAGTAGTGGATAGAGGAATTCCGATGTATCCTCTAACATGTAACTTCTCCTTTGACGGATAAGGACTACGATGTCCTGTAAAGGACATTGTGTACAAGGTTTTTAGACTTTTCTAAACCCACTTATTGTATAACCCAAAATACAAAGGGTAGAAACTAAACTGAATTGAACTGGTGTAGAAGCACTGTATAATATGTAAACCCCAATTGATGCCCCCCTCTTTGGGGGCGCATGCGACATGGCTGATAGGAGAATGCAACCTCAAAAGAGGACCAACTACATGAACTCTATAACCCTTCCTTGTAGGGGGAAGGAAAGCATTTTGGTAGAAACCAATGTGAGCATAAATAAGAGGCTAACCAAACTCAAGTGTTAGTATGAACAAACATGCATCTATAAGACAATGTGTAAACTACGAAAACAATGTATAAGCTACCAAGAAATATAGTAGTGTAAACACGCAAGAAGACAAAGTAAGCCACAAAAAGTGGGATGTAAACAGGGGACATCACTCACAATGTTGCAAGACACATAAGGCTATCAGGTTTGCATACAAAAAACAAGTGTGCATACAAAACTTATGGCAAGGCTCGGAAATAGTAGCAAACAAAACAAACAAGCACAAACAAAAAATAGCCATGGAAGAAAGTAATCCTGTAAATAAATGCTTCACATAAAGCACCCGTTAGCATGTTATAAAGATAACTAGTACTTCAAAAGCATGTATAACCATGTAATATAGATCACTAATTAAAAAATGAAACAATAACACCTATGAGAAATAGATGTGAATGCCCCCAGTGACCAATGTAGGATGGGTAGAAGGAGAGAATCCATATTACATGCAAAAGAATTAAATCTGTGATCACAACTAAGTAAAAGTGTGAAGGCACATGTGTGTATGGTATAGATAAATGAAATACAAGAGATCTAACTAGCATTTGTAATAAAGCAACCATATACAAGCGATTGTAAAAAATAATTCAAGAAACTAAGATATGCAACATGTTGTGGATGGGTGGAATGAATGTAATATTTAATGATAGGATCCATGTGACCCTTGAGTGAATGGAAATGTATGCAGTGAGGTTCATTTTGTTTCCCCCCTTAGCAATCAGTAATGAACAATAAATGAGAGTGCGTCATTGGGAAATAGTCAAATAGTGTGTATATGTAGTGATGATATGTAACCTAGTGATGAATTATGTGTGTGATTCTATAGCCTAAGTGTATATCACAAAAAGCTGATAAAAAGAGGGATGATTTTAGCCTAAAGTGTATATCACTACAAGATGAATGGAGCAAGTGGTGATGTTGCCTAAATCATGTACCACTACAAGATGATGGGATAGATGACCATTTAGCCTATAGTGTATGTCAGTTACCTAATACTGTCACATGATAGAATGTCGAGTGATGGATGGTTGTGTATGATAAGGTTAGTCTAGTATGGACTATGAGAATGTGATGAAGTATGTAGTGCATAGAATTTGATGTGGTATGTGATGTAGTATGTGTGATGATTGTTTAGGATGAGTAATGTATAATGTATAAGATGTAATGCAAGATGTGTATGTGGACTAAAAGTGTAATGTGTGTGTTATGTAGTATGTAGGATGAGTATTATGTAATGTAGACTGTAAGATTGTGATACATGTATAATGATGACTAATATGACATATAATGTGTAGATGTTAATGTCAAAATGATATAGAATAAATGTAGAGTGTATGATGTAAAGTGTAAGACATATGATGTAAGATGTGTGAAAAGATGAAATATGTAATACGTATGATGCAGTGTGTGGGGTTCATGTGTAGTATGTAGCCCTCAACAATCAAGTTTGAACCAAAGCACAAGATTATGTCATCGGGTAATAACGATACTGGTATAAGTGTGATGAACATGCAATATGATGAGGATGCACTATGTGTATGCTAGAAATATACTATGTTCTAATGGATGATGTTACTAGGCTGGGGGGGATGTGTTAGATGTTATGCCCCCAAGTGTGCATGAATGAATGAAATATCTAATGAAAGTGAAGGAAGAATATCCTCCATCCTATGCATGTGGTGTTGAAAGCTTATGACCTTGATCTAAGAGTGGTCATATATGAGACAAACATTGCACTGGTGAATAAATTCTATGTGCATGTGATGGATGAACATATGATGAAGGTTGTGGCAGAGTAAAATGTGTTGGTTATGGAGATCTATACTGATATACAATAACTATCTTAGGAATGGATTAGTGGAGGGGTGAGGTTATGTAGAAAATGTGCTAGTAGGTGAACTAAGATTATATTATGCTTTGAGTAACATAGAGTGTGATGTGCAAGATGATGTAGGTGGTGTATTAACTAATGTATGAGGAGATGGATACCATGGAGTATAGGGAGGTACACCGTCAATAAATATAACTTGATTGTTGTGAATAAATTTAAATGGAAAATAATTCATAGAGATAATAGATTAAGACCGACAAATCCAATTAAGACCTATAACAATGTCACACCTGTTAACTATGTTTCTAATAAGGAAATGCACAAGCATAGTAAGAGGACAAACTATGACATGTAGTATGACAACACCAAAAGTTTTGTTCATACAATATTAAATTTATGATAGAGGGTAACCAATAGCCTTAAGAATTGGAATGAAACATGCACTAATCGACCATGATGGGTCAACGTTAGTATTATTGATGGGGATCGAATAGAATAATATTGTAATATGTAAGTTATTAGATGTGAAATTTGCATGATAATAGTTGTTGGCAAAATATATGATCAGTGGCGTTAGTATGTGTAACTAAGAAGTCAAGATCCCTTGATACAGAAGAAGGCACTACGTGATATAGATGATTATCCAATGATTCAATTACTTTTGTATTACGCTTAGGTAGAGGGTTATTAAATATTTTGAGATTATGATTTGTATTACAAGGTAGAGATTGTGTAGATTCTGGAAGCTTAATTTTACCATTGTCAATCAAACCTTGAATGAGCAATCATAATCAAAAGAAATGATCAATGGAATGTCCTACACATTGATGATTGTCACAATGGGAATTTTCATTGAAGTTAAGTCATTTTGGTCAAGATGGATCATATTTTAGAGGGGAAGGTAATGTAATAAGGTTACTATCAACCAGTTTTCGTAACAAAATTCTTGGGGGGTGCTAAACCTAGAAAATCTATGCCTAAATGGTTTTGATTATAGTTTCTTAGTGGTAGAGACTATGTTGATGCTAACCTTTGAATCAGAGGATTTAGTTTCAGATAGCTTAAATGTTGACTTACCTTAAAATCATGTAGATGATGACAATTGCTCCTGATAGTTAAGATTTCCTTTAGCTTAGAGCTTGGTTTCACGAATCTTAAGAGTATGAAAAAATTGATCAAATGAAGGAGAGGCCTCAAAAAGTATACTTGTTAGTGAAAAATCACAGCACCCCTGAATGTCTGCAACTCGATGGGTTGAGAATCTTAGTGTGATAGCATAACATGGAGCATCTCTCAAAGTGTGAGAATTTGAAATCAAGAAATATCTTTGGATGAAGGATGGTTCCTATTCCTCTGTTCAGGTGGACACAAATAAATTGTAGAGGATCTAATCTAAAACCTACTCTATCTTACCAAGGAGACAGGGTTGAGAAGATACGAGAAAATAAACCTAAGCTAACAATGTGATTCACCAAAGGAATGTTAAACACTTGTTTTGCATTTTAACATAGACCTTATAAATGTAATACAACCACCATGCATAGATAACCAAATTGCAATGAGAGATCATAAGACAACAATGAACACATGAGAGGGGTGAGAATCATCCACAGACATATATTATTGTTCTATAATTGATACAGTACATTATAGTAGCCAAGAGGAAAACTTTGCATTAAAACTTGAATGGGAGGTTTGGAAAACTCCAAAAATTCACTTGCAAACAAGGGAAGAAGGGAGGGTGCAAAACAAAAATTTCCAGCCCTTTACAACGAGCTAAGCTTCTTCTTTTATAGATGCAGAAAATAGAGAGGAAGAAAAGAGGTGGGAAACTTGACTTGGAGCTTGGCTATTGGCCATCAATGCTTCTGCAAATATTCCCACAATCTATCTAGTTCGCCACTCTATATGTCTGTTCAGCATGTTGAAGAAAGAAGAACGACGAGTCAAATCAAATTTCATCTAGTTTTTGGAGCAATCGAATCACATATTAATGGAATTAAGACGTTTTCCCAATTTTCACCCACCTAACCTCACAAAAATTAAATTTTTAGGTCTTCATGGCATAGATGAGGTCGAGACCTTTCAAATGGTGCCAAATTTATTGGATTTTGGGCATTGGATCAAAAGATATGTCCATTTGAATGTTTGAGTCTGGTCCGTAAAAAAATGGCAAAAACCAGTTAGTAGAACAGTTCCATGGCCCCAAAATTCACTGTGTCTTTTGGCACCAAAAATACAAAATGCAAAAATGCCCTGCAGCCCCACACTTCATTTTTCTCAAAAAACCATCCTCGGGCCTATCGGTCTGCATTTTCCATTTGGGTAAACAGTCCTCCTCGGGCCTGCTTTCTTGCACATAATTTAGGCTTGAGAAGTGGCTCCTTGGCCCTTCCTCGACCATGCTACTCCATTGTAGAGCCCACATGTAATCCATTTGTTGGATATGAAAAGTGGGCTCGTACGATGGAACCATCCCTTAGATTTCTTCCGCACAGGGTTGTGTTTGATCAATTCTTCCAGGGGAAAAATTAAGATAACAATTTGGCGACTCACGGGGACATCTTCCTGCTAGATGAAGAGATCAGTTTCCTTGTTTTATCCATTGGGCACAGAGTCATGGGTGGTGGCATGATATTGGTCCTGTTCTTCTAGAAATGGACCCTTCAAGACCTGATTTTAGTTGCTCTATATTTTTTCTATTTTAAAATGAGAAATTGTTACGGAAACTATGGGCCTCCCTGTTGCAAATGATGAGGGTCCTGACGCATTCACCTGGAGGCACATCGAATTGAATAATAACACAAACCTGGAGCAACAAAAAACCTTTGCCACAACACTTAGGGAAATAAATCCTATTCTACAACAAGAAAATGTCCATATGCACTTAGGGAAATTAAAATCCTATGCTAATATTTACAAGGGTGGAACCTTCCTATTCAGTATAAATGTTGATATGGATCCCGTTAACTAGAATATGTAATTATTCACCATCAAATTTATCCAGCTGGAAGGAATTGCTACTTTTACACCTTGTGATCATGTAGGGGCCACTCCAAATGGCATCAAACTTGGAATTCCTTCCTGGTTTTTCCTGATCTGCATCCCACTTCAGAACCAAGTCCCCCTCTTGAAAGGTCCTTGCTCTTGCTTTCTTATCAAAAAATTTCTTGATCAATGCTTGATCTTTCTCCACGATCTACATTGCATGCTCTCTTGCCTCTCCTACTTCCATAAGCTCTGCATACCTGATTACCATAGGTTCAAACTTGGCTAGTTCCAACTATTTCATGAGATCCGAAGTGGGAAACTCCAATGATATGGGCAATAATGCCTCTTTCCCATATACAAGATTATATGGGGAGCTTCCTGTAGACCTTTAGGATATGATCCTATCATCTCATAAAGCTAATTTGAGCTTTGTATGCCAAGTTCTCTGATTTTCATCAAGAGTCCTTCTGATAATCCTTATTAGGTTCTTGTTAGTAGAATCTACTTGGCCATTACCTTGAGGGTAGTAGTTTGATGAAGTGCTAAGGTATACACCATTTTTGACACCCCGTTCAGTGATCCTTGTACTAAGGAATGCCAATACATTATCTGATATAATAGTGACAAGGAATCCAAACCTGGTGGCTTTTCCTTTATAGAAATCCAAGATGTTGGATTCATTTGCTTCCTTAAGTGCCACTACTTCAATCCACTTAGTGATATAGTTTGTTGCTGTAAGTATTCACTTGTGACCTTGGCTTGAGTTTGGGTTAATTACTCCAATGAAATATAATCTCCATTACATGAATGGATGACCCAATGAAATGGGATGAAGATGCAGGGTTGATAAATTTTCCTTCCCTGTGAAGAATGCATACTTCTTTCACTTCTTGATCCATGAGTAGCAATCCCTAAACACTGTAGGCCAATAATAACCAGATTTCATGATTTTGAGAGTTGTTACTCGAGGAGAAAAGTGGCCTCCTACTTCTCCATCATGGAACTCATGCAATACCCTCTTAATTTGGCCTATCCCAATGCACCTCAATAGGACACTATTGATATCCTTCTTAAACAAGACACCGCCAACAAGCACATATGAGATAGCTTGTAACCTAAAGTATCTCCTCTTTGCTTTGTTCCATTCCAGAGGGCACAAACCTATTTAGAGATAGTGCACCAAGGGTTGAGTCTAACATGGAATAGGTGCATCATTAGGTGGTTTTTCTTGATCATTTTGCAGTAGCAAGATAACCTCTTCTTCATCCACTACTCATCTTATTGATTGGAAGTGAGCTTCACACATAGACCCTTGCCACGAACCAGTTTGGTCACTTTGATTTCAATGTCATATTCCATTACTTGAGTGATCCAACCTACTCTCTTCTCATTCAAGTCCTTGTTTAAGAGGAAATCCTTGACACCAGCATGAGACACTAGCAGTTGAATCTTATTGTTTGAGACCAAGTGTCTAGACTTCTTCAAACTCCTAATGACAATAAGGAAATGTTTTTCAATGAAAGAATACTTTAATTTGTAACCCTATAAGATATGATTGAAGAAGGCTATGGGATTTTCTGATCCTTCCTTGTTGGGCTGAACCAAGATAGCTCAGATTGTATTTGGTCCTCCAAAAGCATATAGCATGAAGTCTTTTGAAAAGTCTGGCTTAATAAGAGTTGAGGCATGTGATATTGTGAGCTTGATGGCCTCAAAACTCTCTTTGTCTTCTAATGTCAATTTTAATGCAAGACTCTTCTTCAACATCATTGTTAAAGTCTTCACAAGAGTATAAAAATTAGGCACAAACTTGCGAACAAAGTTTTATCTCCCCAAGAAGCTTTGGAAAGACTTTTTGTGTTGTGGCAATGGAAGCATTCAGATGGCTTCAACCCTTTTAGGATCAAATTTTAACCCTTCTCCTGAGACAATGTGGTGCAAAAATTTCCCCTAATGTGCCAAGAATACATACTTCTTTGAGTTTAATGAAACTTGAAACCTTCTACACCTCTGAAATACCTATCTGAAGTGGAAGAGATGCTATGCAACAATCTTTGAGAAGACGGTGATATCATCTAGATAAACCAGAACTATATTGTTGATTAATCCTTTGAATTCCATGTCCATAGCTCACTAAAATTTTGCTCCAGCATTTGATAGTCCAAATGACATCTTCTTATAAGCATATGTACCCCATTTGGTGGTGAAGGCTGTCTTGAATTGATCCTCTTCTTTCACCATTATCTGATTATAGCTTGATTATCCATCTAGCAATGAAAACCTCTCAGAGCTAGCTACAACTTGTAAGATCTATTCTATTGATGGAAGTGGATAATGATCCTTGAGTGATTCTCTATTCAGATCATGAAAGTCCACACACAATCTAATTTATCCATTTCTTTTCCTCACAAGAACCAAGTTTGCAACTCAACTTGAATTCTTGATAAGGAAGATGATGTTGGCCTCAATTACCTTGTTCAACTCTTTTCTCATGAGAGGATCAATATGAGGGTTTACTGGCCTTTGCTTTTGTCTGAAAGACTTAGATTTTAGATCCAGCTCAATAGTATGTTGTGCCAACTTTGGGTTGAAACCTCTTAAATATTTGCAATTCTAAGAAAAAACATCTGGGAATTCTTGACAAAGTTGAATGAATTCATATTTTTCTTGTTGAGTACTTACCTTACCGGTACACAAAGTTTTTCCTTCTCCTATGGAAATGGACTATGAATCTTCACCCTTTATCTGAATATTTTCTTTCTCCTTTCGGAATTGATCATTTAGGTTGAAGATTGACTCCAAATTCACAAGACCCTTTGGTAATTTTTTGGTTCTCAGCTGCACCACTTGGTCACCGTAATGTTGTTATAATTTGTCTTGGTTTCTAGAGGAAAAATCAACCTCTTCTTGTAGAAAGCTGAAAATTTGTTGATCATTCTCAAAGACTTGTCAACTTTTGTTATTATCAGGGATAGCTGGTCTTACAACCACTTTGATATGGGGATGAGACTTATCACTCTTGATACTCTCTACAACATCAAATGCTGCCCCAATTGCTACCAATCTGTCGGTTGCTTCATTCTTATTTCTTGGGATGGAATTGATGCCAAATGCATTGAAATCCTCAATGAGGTCACATAACCGGTTCTTGTAGTTCTTTAACAGATCATTCTTGGAAGCATTTTGTCCTCGAACTTGATTCGTAACTAGCTCACTATCGCCAAAAACTTGTAATTTTTTATCCCTCTTTTCATTGCCCAATGCAGTCTATGGATCAAGGCTTCATATTCTACTATGCTGTTTGAGCAAGAAAATTTGAAATGGAAGGTTGAGTAATATTCCATACCTTGAGGAGAAACAAGCATAGCTCTTCCTTTGGCTCCTTATCTACTTCTTGAGCCATCAAAGAACAACTGTCATACCTCATTATCATCTTTGTGGTCTAGCTTAATGATTTCATGAAGAGGATGATTCTCCTCATGCAAATAGTAGACTCCTAGCTCATATTCCTCCATCTCCTTATAGGGGTCAAAAGCATGCCTCTTATTCACCCACTCATCAAGGGTCAAGTCTGGAATACACCCAACCTTGGTATCTGCCTCGTAAGTGCTTGGGAGGTCCTCCCGATTGAAGGATGAACAATTCACATTGATTGGGTTGGGTACATAAGGCTCAATATGGAAATATGTAATGGGCTCAAATCTGATCATAGCCTTGGCTCCATACCTTGTTCTAGAAATCATGTGTGACCAATCAGAAGACAAATAGTCTCCAATTTTAGCAGTGAACTCCCTCGACAAACACAATGCAAAATTTGGTGGCAATTCTATGACTGATATGTTCTACAATACGGTCACATTGGGGTATACATGCAGTATAAGGATCAAATCCTTGATGACTCCAACCATTGTTACCGCTGCCCCATCCAATTGCACTACACCCTTGGAGATGACTTCTTATTGGAGACCTAGCCAATCAGCTATTTGTTTTGGAATTACAGAGATACTTGCCCCCAAATCAATAATGCAATTATGTACCAATTTGTCCCCAATGATAAATGAAACATAGAATGGAGGGGGCTTCAAATTATTACCTTGCTTTCCTCCATGGTTTACTTCAGGCCGATCCACATTGGTAAGCACTTTCTCTTGTTGGTTAGGGGGCTGATTTAAGGTTGACCAATTGACCATAGCAGCCTGCAACAGGTCTCTCTGTCTTGGGATAGCCAATGAATCCCACATTGAAATATTCACATTTGTTTTCTTCATTTTTTCAATGATGTTAAATGGGGATGAGCTATCCTTTTTTTGACCCTTTTCTGGTACATTTTTCTCTTACACATGGGTCATTACAACTGGTGTCTGAGTGGGTTTGGAAGGTGGCTTGGGTTGAATCTGCATATTGGGAGTTACACTTTGAGTGCCAATACCTTGCAAAATAATAGAGGCTTGAGGATTACCTGAGTTCGATGGTTGTCCCTCTCCAATACTCCTTTTCTTGGACTGTGTATTGGAAGCCACACTTTGAGAAGGGGCTTGGTTAACTTCATAGAAGTTTTCAGCCTACCGATTGACAAGCATAGTCTCACTTGGAGGTGCCTCTTTCTAGGTTTCTTACTACTGATTTTCTTCTTGACTAGACTCTTAAGACACACCAATGGTCTGTACCATCAATGCCTAGTTCAGTGCACCATTGAAACATATTGAATGGTTGTGGGGCTGACTACATGGGAAACACCAATCATATGCTTGTGTGATTTTTTTTGTGTTGGAACCAAGGTGCTCAATGTTGAAGTTGTGTTTGGATCATATGGTTGGAAAGGCCTAGCATCTTGATGTTGTCCTTGGTTTTGAGGCTAGTATGGCCTAGAACTCTGAGCTTACTACCTTTTGATAGTCACTAGCTCATTCCCTAGGTTCTGTAGCTACTTCATAACCCCTTATAGCTCTTTTGAAGTGCCAGAGGATGAGGTGGAGGCTTAAGCTAAACTTTGATTCCTTGGAGTAGGTATGGGAGCTAATGTGGATTTCTGACTAGTGCTTAGATCTCCTAGTTCCAGATACAGAGGCATAGGTGACCTAAGTGCAAGTTTACTAGGCTGAATTAAAAAAAATTCAGCTCTAATGGAAATGTTATATGCTGTAAGTAAGGTTGTGCCTCGCATTGATTGAAGCATTAAGGCTTTATCAGAATTTAAAGCTCTAAGAAAGTATAAGAAAAACATGTCCTTTAAAATCTGAAGTTGAAATCTGTCAGCTACTCATTAGGAGCCCTCTTGATGGTTTTTAAATGCTCCAACAAGGATAGATTATCACCCTTATCTATAAATTGATTGTGAAGAGCTCTGCACATATGGTCCCAATTCTGAATAGAGCCTACTGTTAGACTCCTGAACCATTACAAATCTTTACCCTTGAGTGAAGAGGATAAAAATTTGACTGAAATTTCCATCTCAGTGATCTCATGAATTACGTAGAAATTTACAATGTCTTGAATGTGGTCACCAGGAGAAGTCTAGTTCTCTCCAGTGAAATATGGGATGCTCTTTAATGCTGCATCTAGGATTGGATTTTTGCATTAAGAGTGAGGGGGCTGCTACCAGTGAAGTTAACATAGGGATTGGGTGGTTGTGCCATTATTATTGGCCTGAAAAACCTTGTTGATTGAATGAACTGACTACCAAGAGGAGGTGTTGACAAGGTTCTATTTGGTAGAGATGGAGACCTCTAGGCTCTTCTCCCCCTTCTCCCTCTATTTGGGGAAAAGTGTGGATAGACAAACAATCCTTCCTCTCTAGTTATCGACCTAGTCTGGATTCTTATCATGAATCTACAAAGCTTGGGATGCTGAAACTAGTTGATTTTGGTTCCTTCGAAGTCGCCAGATGTGTAACATCAGAGCTTCTGAAAATCTAAAAACTTACAAAAAGCACACATCAATCTTGTTGTAGTAAAATGAAGACCTCTTGGTCCCACCAGGCGTGCCAAAACTATTAGTGCAAAATCACATCACCCCTGAATGTCTACAACTTGATGGGTTGAGACTCTCACTGTGATAGCATAACATGGATTATATCTCAAAGTGAGGGAATTTGAAATCGAGAGAGCTCTTCAGATGAAGGTTGGTTCCTATTCCTCTGTTTAGGTGCACACAAATAAATTACATAGGATCTACTCTAAAACCTACTCTATCTTACCAAGGATACAGGGTTGAGAAGATACGAGAAAATAAAGCTAAGCTAACAAGGTGATGCACCAAAGGAATGTTAAAAACCTATTTTTCATTTTAACACAGACCATAGAAATGCAATACAACCACCATGCACAGATAACCAAATTGCAATGAGAGATCATAAGATAATATTGAACACATGAGAGGGTTGAGAATCATCCACAGACATATATTATTGCTCCATAATTGATACAATACATTACAGTAGCTGAGAGAAGAACTTTGTATTACAACTTGAATGGGAGGTTTGAAAAAATCCATAAATTCACTTGCAGACAAGGGAAGAAGGGAGGGGGCAAAACAAAAATGTCCAACCCTTTACAAGGAGCTAAGAGTATTATTTTATAGATGCAGCGAAGAGAGGAAGAAAGAGGTGAGAAACTTGACTTGGAGCTCAACTAGTGGCCATTAATGCTCTTGCAAATCTGTGCACAATCTTTTGAATCTGCCACTCTATGTCTACTCGGCATGTTGAAGAAAGAAGAACGACGAATCAAATAAAATCTGATCTAGTTGTTGGAGCAATTAGATCACATATTAATGGCATGAAGATGTTTTCCCAATTTTCACCCACCTAAGCTCGTCAAAATTAAATTTTCAGGTCTCCATGGCATAAACGAGGTTGAGACCTTTCCAATGGTGCCAAATTTGTTGGATTTCAAGCACTGGATCGAAAGATATGTCCATTTGAATGTTTGAGTTGGTTTCATAAAAAATTGGCAAGAACTAGTTAGCAGAATGGGTCTATGGGCTAGAAATTCACTTCACACCTTTTGGCACTAGAAATACAAAATGCAAAAATGCCCCATAGCCCCACAATTCATTTTTGTCAAAAAACCATCCTCAGGCCTGTCGGTCTACATTTTCCATTTGGGTAAAATTTCCTCCTCAAGCCCACCTTCCCGCATGTAATTTAGGCTCGACACGTAGCTCCTTAGGTGTTAGCGGTGGTGCGGCTCACTTTTATAATTTACGCCTTTTCAAGCCAAAAAGACTGAATTGCCCCCGACGACCCACCTTCCCACCTTGACTTGAAGCATGGCCACGTGTAGAGATGGCACAAGTTTGGGGACCGCTTTTGGATTTTGCTTTTGAATTTACACTGAGAAGACATGTGGCTCCATCCATGGCTTTTCTCTATTTCCTTATGTTTTGTGTAAGTCCTTTTATTTGGTGAGGCCATATGTCTGAGTCTAGTACTTGGGCTGCCCCTTTTGAAGTTACGCGGAGATTACACATGGCACCCTCCACTAACTTTTCCCCATCTTGACTTTTCAATTGTTGACTCTATCCCTTTTTAGACCTAGGATGCGTGGAAGCTTCGCACTTGTCTAGGAGACCTACTTTTAGATTTACCTTTGAAGATGCACCGAGATGACACATGGAACCTTCCGCCGGTTCTTTATACTTAACCAATTTGGGCCCACTGCCATTTGACTTCTATTGGACCCTAACCACATGGAGGGCTGGCACTAATTTGAGTCTATCTTTTGGGTTACACCTTTGAATGTGCACCATTAAGACGCTTGGAATCTTCTACTGTCTCTTCCATACTTATCTAATTTAATCCCACTCTGAATCGTTTGTGAAGCCCAAAGACTTTGAGTCTTTCCATGTTTCTCTCTTGAGAGTCTTCAGTCTCTTTTGACATCGTTTGGCCCTTCCCCGACCCTCCTACTCCATTGTAGACCCCGCATATAACTTATTTTTTAGATTTTAAACATGGGCTCATATGACTGAAGCGTCCCTTGGATTTCTTCCGCACAGGGTTATGTTTGATCAATTCTACTGGGACAAAAAATTGAGATAACAATACTCTCCTAGAGAGGTGGCAAGACATTTTGAATGAAATGATCTTGGAGCTTGGGATCCCCAAGTATATTAGACATCTTAGCTAATTTTTTTTAGAGCCCAAGACATAATCGGATAGTTTTTCATCATACACTTGTTTAATTTGTGAAAGTTGAGCATTAGATATCTTAGAGACAATGTTAATAGATAAGTGAGGAAAGTATCAACCAAATTCATGAAAGAGACTATTGAATGAATAGGGATGTCATAAAACCAACACATCGCATAATCTTGCAAACTACAAGGAAAACTATTAGTGATTATAGTGTTATCATCTAAAAATTTGAGACATGGTACATGTGATACCCATTTAAAACAACCCACTTGAGACCCAAGAAACAACCTAGGGTTAGTTAGAAAATTATGGAATATTTTTTTTATTGATTAGAAGTGTTTACAATCAAGTTGTAAGACAATAGTTGACCCAATTAGGTTCTGGAACAAATCTAAAATTTCTAGATCATACTTTACATTTATTAAGAATTATCAAGGTCACATGGTTCAACTTATGGGGTTAGAAGTCTCAATTAGGTTCATGGAGTACTTTACCCCCATACCCACTCTCTACCGGGCTTAGAGTTTTAACTTGATTTTTCTCATACTTAACACTTCCAAAATTTCCCTAAATCATTGCCATTAGATAGGAAATTTTCTCACCTATCTAGTGATGTAAATAATTCCTCCTAACTCCTTCAGGAACTCAAGATATGAGTGAGCAGAGTTTAGGGGTCAAATTTTCCCCTAGGGGACACGTGTCAAGTAGAGTTGAAATCAAAATTTGGGTCGGTGTGTCACAGGGTGGTGTTTGAAAATTTTCCTTGCACAGAAGAAATTTCCAATTTTCACCCGCACCTCCGCGGGTCCTCCAAGGACATGTGGTGGTCACTGAGACATCGCCAGGGAAAAGGGAAAAGGCGGAGCAGCGGAAGAATTCAGGCATTTCACCCAAGGGGATAAAAAAACTAGACAGTGCTTGCGCGCCCGTGCAACCACCTGGGGACACTTGGTGCTCCAAGATTGGCCGCAAGGAGAAGAGAGAAGGAGATTGTGGAGTGGCGGGATGATTTGGTGAATTTCTCTAAAAGGGAAAGAAGAGTGGAAGGCACGCACGGGTCCGCACGTCCGTGGAGGAGAAAAATCCAAGGCGAGGTCGGGGGGTGCAAGGCCGTGAAGAAATTTATCCAAAATTTCCAAAGGCTAAAAACCCAAAGAAAAAAAGGACTGGCCCCTCCGCAAGCACCAAAAGCTGCCACATGGTAGCCTTTGATTGGCCACGGGCCGACGGGGCTAAAAGGAAAATTTTTCCAATTTTTTTCAAAAAGTCTAAGGATAAAGAAAATGCCGTGCCTCTGTCGTTACCTCGTGAGGACACGTCGCAGCCTTTGATTGGCTGCGGGCCGGTGGAGGAAAACATAAAATATTTCCCGGATCAAAATTTAAAAAAAAACATTTCTAAGGCAATTCGACGGGAAATTTTTGGGTTGCGGCCCGCTAGGGAAAATTTTCCCAAATTTTCCCGCCAAGGCACAAAAACATCGAAGTGCCATAACTTGAGCTAGAAAGATCAATTTTGGGAAAAATAGGACTTTTTGGAAATCTCTCGATGCCCTCTTTGTACAATAAAAATAAATTTTACATTTTGATGAAGTTAAAAGGGTCAATTTTGCAAAAATGATCTGCAAGCTTTTAGTTAACAAACTAGCAATTTCTAACTTTTCAATTTGAATAAATTGGATCTCCTCCTTCACTTAACATGTCAAACAGACATGGAGAATTGATCTAGAAAGGATTTAAAGTGGTTTAGGAACTTAAATTTGTTCAATTAATTTACATTTGAATTTTGTCCAACAAATGCCAGAAAACGACTGAGGAAGGGAAATGGGTTCGATTTGCAATGGTTAGATTGTTTTCTTAAGTTTTATTTATCGAATTGAGTTCATTTAAGATACAACATACTAAATTTTAACATCTCTAAGTTGATTAATGTGTGCATATCCTAATTGTACATTTTTATTAAAATTAATTGTCAGTATAAATTTTATAACAGAGATTTATTTCTTTTAAATCTGTATATCAATTTTATCATTTAATTGTGGCACTTCATTTCTAAACTAACCCAATACAATCAATTGTTTCTAAACAAATCATTTCCAAGATAATTTGTAAAATCTGATTTCCAATTTATCATATTTCAAAATAGACAATGCCATATAATTCATACACACATATTCCTTCTTTTTCCCCAATTCCTAAACAAATATTTCAATTACAATTTTATGTTTATAACTTCATCACAACAATGTAGAAGAGAGATGAACTTGCAATTCTTTATTGACTTCATTTAGAAAACTTTAGATGTTCAAATTCTTCCATTTCTTGAATATTGTTAATAGAATTTCATTTATTTCTTCCAATGTACAGAGATGAAAGCAAATGTCTTTCTCAAATAAAATATAAATTATCATAATCAATTACAAAATCATTCCTCCATCGCATAACTATTAAAATTTCATCCACATCATGTTGGAAAGTATTATAATGAATGTGTCTTCACAAGGGACTTTCAAACTGCACTTTTCTTTTACTCCAGGAAAGCAACATGCACATTTTCTCTTTTCTCCAGTTGATCACAAAAAAAGAGGGGGAAAGGCAACGCTCTCCACCCAACAAAGACATCCAATAAAATGAGAATCCTTCCTTCATCATCGGCCCCTGAGCCCCAACCAAAATACAATAAAAGGATTAATTCAACCATGGCAACAACTGGCTTCCACAACACAACATTCTTTCACATACACATTTTTAAAAAAAACACAATTCAACACAAAAGAGTAGTTCAAAACTGCATTTAAAATCATTTCAAAACAGAACTCAGGCTTGATCATGCAAGCCAAAGGATCAAGGTCATGGGGGAAGGTACTTATGCCTCCCAATTAGAATTTGGGCATCCACCAATAACAAACTGCGAAAATAATTCATCACACACATTTCCTTATGCCGCCCTCAAATCTTTCCTTATACCCCCCACCGATTTCCTTATGCCCCCGACAAAGTAAGAAATGCAAGCTATTTCCTTTCCATGTTGGATCCCAAATCCAAACTTCCTCTACAAAATTTTGATGCCAATGGCATTCCCTTATGCCCCCCCACATGGATTCCCCATAGCCTTCTCCTACACCTTCCCTAAGGCAGTCTACTCAACCAGCCAACAAATAAAACAAAGCATGCACTACCCACACAACACAATAAGAAAATGACAACATATAAAAAGAGAGTTAAATTACTACCTCTCCATGGTTACTTTGGTGCCTAAACAACAAACTTCAAGTGCCAAAACACAGTCCAAAACAGCAAAATCCAAGCATGCAAAGCTTTCTCCAACTTTCTCCAAAACAAGATCTCCTCACAATAAAAAAAAATGTGCCCCCAAGGAAGAATGCCAAAAAGGTTCAAGAACCCAAAAACAAGGCAAGAGTTTGGATTAAATAGAAGAGGGAGAGAAGAGGATGATGTGGATCCATGTAGGATGCCACATCACATATCTTCTAATTCAACACAAAAGAAAAACTTCATTCTCCCAAGCACAATAAAGAGGTGGGTGAAAAATATGACAAGTTACTTGCACACTCTAAAAATCCCACACCTCAAGGGACAAAAAATTAAATGAAATGTAAGAGAGTGCATTCCAAAACAAGAAACATGACTATTAAAATTTATTTTAAAAATCACAAATCACATCTCCATCTACATGTATGGTTGGTAGATTAAATTTAGAGGCATGGGACAAGTTTTACTTGTCCCACAAGCCTCCAAAAACAACCCCCAATGACACATTCGAATTCCCATGGAGGTGGATTATTTCTTACTCCAAAATCTTACTTACACAAGCTCTTACACAACTTACAAATCCCTTACAAATTAAATACAAAAAACCAACAACTTTCATTATTACTTTCCCATATCCCAATTTAATTTATTTTAATTTTGAACATAAGATTTCTCACATTAATTTATCACAATTTTAATTAATTAAAAGAAAAGAACACATTACTAATAAAATACATGCAACAATAATAAAATAACACATTAATAAATACACAACCCATGGTCACATATAAAGGAAATCCCCACCATGGGAATCTCTAACAAAACAACACACAACACAATAAAACAAGTTGCTATGATGACCTTGTTGAATTTTCCTAGAATTCCATTTTGGTTGGTATCCAATCCCCTGATGCTTTGTTGTGATATTTTTAACCTGCAAAATACAATACCTCCTTCGTCCTTGTGGCCATATCATAACATCCAACATGATATAAATGAAATCATAAAACCAACTATATAAATGAATCATGCATTTTTTAATCCACAACTATATCATCATCAAAATAATATCGATTCACATGTCTGAAAAACATCCATAAAATATCCATGCCAATATTATATAATCATCCACATATAAGGTATCATTAATAATCATCATGCATAAAAATCAAATCAAGATCAACAATAATCCATGATCAATGTCTAACATCATATTAAATCAAAAACATAATAATGTCTATGATGTAATCAACAGTATCAGCATAAGCATCAAAAGTTGTCAAAGGGAAGTGGGCACTACATCCCCCTTCCCTTAGACTCGACTTCATTCTGGAAGTCAGTGGAACAAATGTGGAAATTAAACTTGTAATGAAGTAGCATCCTCCCATGTAGCTACAGTCTCGTCATATCTATCCCACTGCACCCAAACCTGATCAACCTCTCTGCCTCGAAGGCCCAGGGTCCTACAATCTAAGATGTGAATGGGCTCCACCATCACCTACCCTTGATCCTGCATGTGTAATGATGTCCAATCTAACACATGAGATGAATATGAAATATATCTCTTGAGAATTGAAACATGAAAAACATCATGTATGCGAGACAAACTAGGTGGCAATGCTAAACAGTAGGCCAAAGGGCCAATACGCTCCAAGATCTTGAAAGGTCCAATGAATCAGTAGCCAACTTAGAACCTTTTCAATAACAGATAGGTATCTTGTGTGGCTTGACACAAAGGAACAAATTCATGCCCACATCAAAACTACGGTCAACTCTATGTTGATCCGCATACTTCTTCTATCTATCCTATGCCTCCTACAATCTCTACCTAATCAACACTACCTACTGCTCCATGTTCTATAGAAGAGCTAGTCCAAGAGATACTATGTCCTCTAACCTATCCTATCTTAGAGGTGACATGCACTCTCTACCGTACAAATCCTGAAAAAGAGACATGCCTATGGAACTCTAAAAACTATTATTGTAGGAAAACTCCACTAAGTATAGGTACTCCTCCCACTTAGTCTAATGATCCATCACATACATCCTGAACATGTCCTCTAAAATATGATTCACCCACTCAGTCTGTCCATATGTCTCAGGGTGATATGTTATGTTGAAGTTGATCCTCATCCTGAGGACATACTGCATGGTAGTCCAGAAATGTGAAGTGTACAACGGATTGTGGTCACAAATGATCTTCCACGGAATCCCATACAACTTGAAAATCTCATGCAAATATACTCGTGCCACTGATCTAGCTGTATAAGTGGTCTTTACCAAAGAAAAGTGATCCACTTTTGTCAATTTATCAACCGTGACGATAATGGCATCAGGGTGATATCTCGACATCAGTAGCCCAACAATGAAATCCATGAAAATGGTGTCCCACTTCCATTCCGGTATAACATGAGGATAAAGAAGGCCTGCTAGATGTTGATGCTTGGCCTTAACTCTCTGGCACTCTAAAAACCATGATGTAAACTGAGCCAAATCTCAAAAAAGTCCTCTCCAATGATACATTTGTCTCAAGGTGGCGTGCATCTTCTTCACCCTAGGATTGGCTGAATAGGGTGCATGATGTGCCTCTGACAAGATGTCCTACCTCAAGCCTCCATTTCTGGGAACATATATCTGGCCTCGGTGCCTAAGAATACCATCTTCCTCTAAGGTAAATCCATAAAAATTCCCCTTGAGGGGTCTTTGTGACTCGATCTCTACTCGAACTGAAATGTAGAAGATGTCAAGAGGAAGCTGCTGAAGAATCTTACTCTACAAATCTATGCTCACTAAATTGGCCATAGCCACATGTCTCCATCTATTGAGAGCATCTACTACCACATTCTCTTTCCCCTTCACATGCTCTATCTCCATGTCATACTCACAAAGAAACTCCATCCAATGCCGCTGATGAGCATTGAGATTGGACTGCGTGAAGAGGTGGTGAAGACTCAAGTGATCTGTCCTGAGTGTGAATCTCCTGCAAGGAAGAAAATGTCTCCATTTAACCAAAGCATGCACAACTACTGCAAGCTCAAGATCATGGGTCAGATAATTAATCTCGTGATCCTTGAGTTTGCGAGACTCAAAAGCCACTACTCTACCCTCCTGCATCAACACACCTCCAAGCCCTACTAAAGATGCATTCGTGCAAGTAAAGAACTCACCCTATGGATTTGAAACTGCAAGAATAGGTGTTGTGGTGAGGCATTCCTTAAGTGTCCTGAAGGTCTACCTACATCTGTCTGACCAAACAAACTTCTTCCCTTTCCTCTGAAGGGAAGTGATAGGGTATGCAACCCGAGAGAAGTCCTGAACAAATATCTGGTTGTAACCTTCTAATCCCATGAAGCTGAGCACCTCGATCATTGTAGTGGGTGCTGGCCAATCCATAATAGCTCTAATCTTGGTAGGATTGACAGTGATACCTTCCCCATAAATGATATGACCCAAATACTACACCTCTATTTGAAAGAAAGCACACTTCTCCAAGTTCCCGTAAAGTTGATGCTCATGAAGTCACTGAAGAACCTGTCAAAGGTGCCCCTCGTGCTCCTCATGTGTACGTGAGTATATCAAAATGTAATTTAGGAAGATGAACACGAAGTGATCTAAGAAGGTCCTGAATAGCCCATTCATCAAACTCATGAACATTGTGGGGGCATTAATCAAACCAAAAGGCACCACTGTGAACTCATAGTGCCCATATGTTATGTGGAAGGTAGTCTTATGAATGTCTACCTCCGAAATCCTCAGCTAATGGTACCCTGACTTGAGATCAATATTAGAGAAAACTGTGGCTCCTTTCATCTAATCAAACAAGTCATCAATACGAGGAATATGATAACGATTCTTGATCGTTACCTTTTTCAAATAGTGGTAATCAATAAACAACCACAAGGATCCATCATTCTTCTTCAAAAATATCACCGGTGCACCCCAAGGGGATACACTAGGATGGATAAGGACCTTCTCCAAAATGCCCTCAAGCTGTAGCTTAAGCTCACAGATATTTTAGGTGGTCATCTGATAAGGTGCCTGTGAGATAGGATTTGCTCCATGAACTAGATCTATATGAAAATCAATCTCACGTGGGGGTGGTAACCTCGGTAGCTCCCCTAGAAAGACATTAGAAAACTCTCTCAAAATGGGATGATAATCTAGCGATGGTCCACTAGACCCATCCTCTGATATATCACTGACTGTAACAACATACATTTGATAACCCCGTCACACACCCTGCTTAAGCTACATAGCTGAGATGGTGCAAATAGAAACAGGTCTCCTAACCCCTAAAATCACTGACTCCACTCCCAAATCATCTACACAAGATATAGTCTTGTGATACAAATCCATCCTGGCCCTATGTGTAAACAACCAATCCATACCCAAAATGTCTCCATACGAGCCCAAAGGAAGGATACAAATATTTGAGGTAGTGGTGAAAGGTCCCAAATCCACTACACACTCCTTAACTAAGGAGTCTACAGAGATCTTGGCTCTAGAAGCCATCTTGAATTCCCAACTAAGACTCTACCTAACCGCCACCAGCCTACATCACTCTACTAAAGATGGTGTAATGAAAGAATCAAAAGAACCAGAATCAAACAAAACAAAGGTAGGAATACCACCAATGCTACATGTGGTCTCAATGACTGTGCTCTGATTCTCTACTTAGCAGTTCTTAAGTACTGCATAAATCCTATGGCTGCTTCTCATACCACCAACAATCGGCTCTGAAATCTGTTCCTTACCCTTGTTTTTAGGGTTCTGTGGGAAATCTCTCCAAAAGTGTCTAGTAGCTCCACAACCAAAACATCCTCTTGATCCTCCCTAATGAGTAGCACCTCTAGTAGATGCCCTAGAAGCATGTGAGGTGGATCATGATGATCCAGCTATGATATTTTGAGGTCTTTGATGGTGAGCTCCTGCTAACTATGGTCTAGGTCCACCCTGTGTCTTGATGGGACCCCTAAGAGGAGGCCCCATACTACGACCTCTATATGCATCAACTCTCTGTGGAGGTCTATGAGGTGGGAAGGGCTGCTACTACTGATGTGTCCTAAAGGATGACTATGTTGTACCCTAGCCACCATGAGGAAGGGGTACTGACCCCCTCGATCTACCATCCCGCATCTACTATATGCAACTCCTGAATCGGTCTCTGGCCTATTGGGTCTTTCCCCAAGTCTCTTAAGCAATATAGGCCTTCTCGATATCCTTTGCTAATGTCTGTGGGCAATGGATCTGCACAACACCTCTAATATCTAAATTCAGGCCCCAGATGAACCTGTGAATCTGTACCTACTCATCTTGCATATACTCTACATACTGGAGTAGATCCATAAATCTACTCTCATACTCTGCTACTGAAAGAGAAGCCTGTTGGAGGTCATGGAACTTGTTAATCCTCTACTGTATGAACCTCTGTGATAAATACCTACTCCTGAATCTCTCCTCAAAAATCTCCCAGGTCACTATCTCTAAATCTACATGGAGCTTCTGCTCCTCTGTCCTCCACCATACTCTTGCTCCATCCCTCAGTAGATGGATTTCAACACGAGCCTTCGTGTTGCTAGAACAAGGACAAAGCTTGAAGCAACCACTCAAGCTCACTAGCCAGGCCTCTACCTAAAATCCACCCATGTCACCTGATTAATGTGATGGCCAAAGCTTCAGGATCTCCCTGATGTGATCTACTGTTGTGGTCTTTCGGTCTCTAGATCTCTCTGCACACCCATCCCTAAGCCTAGGGCACCGAGACCACTCTCTATTCTCTAGAACTTTGTCACCCTATCTCCTAGGTGGTGACTCTACTCTAGCCGACTCCACATGGGAGTTCTCTCCTCTATGCTTCTAGTTGAGTCAAGGAGATACCTGACCCTCGATAGAAGCGGCTCTGTCATGACTAGCTGCATGTCCTCCTCCTAATCCTCCGAGTAGAGCGACATTAACATCCTAAAGGGTCTGTAGAATATGAGGTAGAATAACTGCTACACCTTGATCTGGTGGTGGTGGTGGTGGTGAGTTTGAGTCTCTGCAAAGGTTCCTCTCACTTCATCTTAGCCTCCTATACAGACCAAAGTGAGAGTTACTTAATTTTGCTAAGTTTTACACAACTTCCATGTTTACTAAATATATAAATTCCTAGCTAAGTTGTTTTCTAGGTTTAAAAGTGTGCTAGGTTTAGGTTTATGTCTCAAGTTTTCTAGTGTGCCCAATGGTCCAATATTTTGAACCACTACTCTGATACCAAGTGTGATTCCCATTTAAAACAACCCACTTGAGACCCAAGAAACAACCTAGGGTTAGTTAGAAAATTATGGAATAATTTTTTTTTATTAGAAGTGTTTACAATCAAGTTGCAAGACAACAGTTGACCCAATTAGGTTCTAGAACAAATCTAAATTTTCTAGATCAAACTTTATATTTATTAACAATTATCAAGGTCACATGGTTCAACTTATGGGGTTAGAAGTCTTAGTTAGGTTCACGGAGTAATTTACCCCCATACCCACTCTCTAGCGGGCTCAGAGTTTTAAATTGATTTTTCTCATACTTAACACTTCAATAATTTCCCAAAATCAATCCCATTGGATAGGAAATTTTCTCACCTTTCCGGTGATGTAAATAATTCCTCCTAACTCCTTTAGGAACTCAAGATATGAGCGAGTGGAGTTTAGGGGTCAAATTTCCCCCAAGGGGACACATGTCAAGCAGGGGTGAAAGCAAAATTTGGGTCAGTGGGTCGTGGCGCGGTGCTTGGAAATTTTCCTTGCACAGGATAAATTTCCCATTTGTGCCCACACATTTCCAGGTCCTCTAAGGACATATGGTGGCCACTGAGACATTGTCAGGGAAAAGGGCAAAGGCAGAGCAACGGAAGAATTTGGGGCATTTCGCCCAAGGGGAGATAAAAACCAAACAATGCTTGCATGCCCGTGCGACCACCTGGGGACACATGGCACTCCATGATTGGTCATGGGGAGAAGAGAGAAGGAGAGTATGGAGTAGTGGGATGGTTTGGTGAATTTTTCCAAAAGGAAAAGAAGGGTGGAAGGCATGCATGGGTCCGCGCGTCTGCAGAGGAGAAAATTCCAAGGCGAGGCCGGGGGGTGCAGGGCCGCAGAGAAATTTCTCCAAAATTTCCAAAGGCCAAAAACCCAAAGAAAACAAAGGGTCCACCCCCTCTGCAAACACCCAAAGTTGCCACATGGTAGCCTGTGAGTTCCCACTGGCCGATGGGGCTAAAAGGAAAAAATTTCCAAATTTTTTCAAAAGGTCTAAGGGAAAAGAAAATGCCGCACCTCCACCACTGCCTTGTGAGGACAGGTGGCAGCCTCTGATTGGATGTGGGCTAGTGGAGGAAAAGTTAAAATATTTTCCAGACCAAAATTTTTCAAAAAAATTTTCTAAGGCAATTTGACGGGAAATTTTTGGGTTGCGGGCCCGTCAGGGAAAATTTTCCCAAATTTTCTAGCCAAGGCACAAAAGCTTCAAAGTGCCATAACTTGAGCTAGAAAGCTTGGTTTTGGGAAAACATTGAATTTTTGGAAAGATCTTGATGCCCTCTTTGCATATACAATATAAATTTTATATTTTGATGAATTTTAAAGGGTAAATTTTGAAAAAATGATCTGTAGGCTTTTAGTTAGAAAACTGGTAATTTCCAACTTTTCAATTTGATTAAATTGGATCTCCTCCTTCACTCAAAATGTCAAATAGACATGGAAAATTGATCTAGGAAGGATTTAAAGTGGTTTAGGAAGTTAAATTTATTCAATTAATTTACATTTGAATTTTGTCCAACAAATGCCAGAAAATGGCTAAGGAAGGGAAATGGGTTCGATTTGCAATGGTTAGATTGTTTTCTCAAGTTTTCTTTGTTGAATTGAGTTCATTTAAGATACAAAATACTAAATTTTAACATCTCCAAGTTGATTAATGTGTGTAGATTTGAACTGTACATTTTTATTAAAATTAATTGCCAGTATAAATTTTATAACAGACATCTATTTCTTTTAAATCTGTATATCAATTTTATCATTTAAGTGTGGCACTTCATTTCTAAACTAACCCAATACAATCAGTTGTTTCTAAAAAAATCATTTCCAAGATAATTTGTAAAATCTGATTTCCAATTTAACATATTTCAAAATAGACAATGTCATATAATTCATGCACACGTATTTCTTCTTTTTCCCCAATTCCTAAATAGAGATTTCAATTACAATTTGATATTTCCAAATTCATCACAACAATGCAGAAGAGAGATGAACTTGTAATTCTTTATTGACTTCATTTAGAAAACATTATATCTTCTCATTCTTCCATTTCTTGAATATAGTTAACATAATTTCATTTATTTCTTCCAATGTACAGAGATGAAAGCAAATGTCTTTCTCAAATCAAATATAAATTCTCATAATCAATTACAACATCATTCCTCCATCACATAACTATTACAATTTCATCCACATCATGTGGAAAAGGATTACAATAAATGTGTCTTCACAAGGGACTGTAAAACTACACTTTTCTTTTGCTCCAAGACAACAACATGCACATTTTCTCTTTTCTCCAGTTGATCACAACAAAAGAGGGGGAAAGGCAACACTCTCCACCCAACTAAGACATCCAATGAAATGAGAATACTTACTTCATCGTTGGCCCCCAAGCCCCAACCAAAATACAATAAAATGTGTAATTCAACCATGGAAAAAATTGGCTTCCACAACACATTAGTCTTTCACATACACATTTTAAAAAAAACACAATTCAACACAAAAACAACAGTTCACAACTGCATTTAAAATTATTTCAAAACAAAACTCAGGCTTGATCATGCAGGCCAAAGGAGCAAGGTTTATGGGGGAAGCTACTTATGCCTCCCAATTGGAATTTGGGCATCCACCAATAACAAACTGCCAAAATAATTCCACAAATCCCTCCTTATGCCCCCCACAAATCCCTCCTTATGCCCCCCAAATATTTCCTTATGACCCCCACAAAGTAAGAAATGCGAGCTATTTCTTTTCCATGTTAGATCCCAAACCTAAACTCTCTCCAAAAAATTTTGATGCCAATGGCATTCCCTTATTCCCCCCCACATGTAATCCCCTTAGCCTTCTCCTACACATTCCCTAAGGCAGTCTACCCAACCAACCAACAAATAAAATAAAGCATGCACTATCCACACAACACAATAAGAAAATGACAGCATATAAAAAGAGAGTTAAATTCCTACCTCTCCATGGTTACTTTGGTGCCCAAACAGAAAGATTCAAGAGCCAAAACATAGTCCAAAACAACAAACTCCAAGCATGCAAATCTTTCTCCAACTATCTCCAAAACAAGAGCTCCACACAAGAAAAAAATGTGTTCCCAAGGAAGAATGCCAAAAATGTTCAACAACCCAAAAACAAGTCAAGAGTTTGGATTAAATAGAAGAGGGAGAGAAGAGGATGATGTGCATCCATGTAGGATGCCACATCACATCCTCCAATTCAACACAAAATAAAAACTCCATTCTCACAAGCACAATAAAGAGGTGGGTGAAAAATATGACAAGTTACTTGCACACTCTAAAAAGCCCACACCTCAAGGGAAAACAAATTAAATGAAATGTAAGAGAGTGCATTCCAAAATATACAACATGACTATTAAAATTCATTTTAAAAATCACAAATCACATCTCCATCCACAAGTATGGTTGGTAGATTAAATTTAGAGGCATGGGACAAGTTTTACTTGTCCCACAAGCCTCCAAAAACAGCCCCCAAGGAAAAATTCAAATTCCCATGGAGGTGGAGTATTTCCTACTCCAAAATATGACTTACAAAAGCTCTTACACAACTTACACATCCCTTACAAATTAAATACAAACAACCAACAGCTTTCATTATTACTTTCCTATATCCCAATTTAATTTATTTTAATTTTGAACATAATATTTCTCACATTAATTTATCACAATTTTAATTAATTAAAAGAAAAGAACACATTACTAATAAAATACATACAATAATAATAAAATAACACATTAATAAATACACAACCCATGGTCACATATAAAGGAAATGCCCCCATGGGAATCTCTAACAAAACAACACACAACACAATAAAACAAGTTGCCATGGTGACCTTGTTGAATTTGCCTAGAATTCCATTTTGGTTGGTCTTTGATCCCCTGATGCTTTGTTGTGATATTTTAAACCTACAAAATACAATACCTCCTTCGTCCTTGTGGCCATATCAGAACATCTAATGTGATATAAATGAAATTACAAAACCAACTATATAGACGAATCACAACAACATCGAAGAAACGACTACATTATTTTCATTTTTTAATCCACAACTATATCATCATCAAAATAATATCCATTCACATGTCATAACAACATCCAAAAAATATCCATGCCAATATTATATCATCATCCACATATAAGGTATCTCTAATAATCATCATGCATCAAACTCAAATCAAGATCAACAATAATCCATGATAATAGTAGCATGCAACCTATTTTTGGATTCGATAAGTGGTGAAAGGAAATTCCCAACCCTTATAAATATATATTGAACTGTATGGTGGAGAGAGAGAGAGAGAGAGAGAGAGAGGATATATATACACGTGAGAACTAGGTTATAGTGAGATTATGCTATCAAATCTGTTATGTGCATGAGCGTATACTACTGTGATTGTAAGGAAGCTTCTATGTATTTACTGCAATTAATATATTGGAGATTATGGACTGAGACAAGGTGTTATCATGGTTATATTTCAGTATTGCGGGCTTGATTCCATTATGGTCATATTTTAAGTCTGTTATGTTCTAGATCTAGATCTGAATATGCACTGTAGGAAGACATATTAGCCATATATCTAAATGATTAAAATATTCATCATGCTAAAAATCCTGTAGCAAAAACCCTAAAGAGGGACCTAGTACCTTTGCATGCTTTTGGTGAGTGCTCCATCTAGGCTGAGTGATGTTCCAACGTACCTACGCTTATATTGTTGAATTCTAGGCTGTATTATTGGTTCCAAATCTGGGACCTCTTTTTCAATTATTTTCAGGATGGTTCATGATAAAGACATATTGGTTGACCTTAGAAAGTGCTAAGGAGTGGACACACGATCTGGAAGAAGAATACGCATGAAATTTCAGTACTGGATCTGAGTTTAACACGTGTGTGGGTGGAACATAACCTGTATGACAGTTTATATGATAGCTTCTTCGCTATATTTCCAGTATAATTGTACAAGTGGCTGATTGCGTATGCATTAAGTGAAATTAGAGGTATCACGCACTTTTATAGACATAGGAACAATTTTAGGCCCTTTATGATGTTGATCTAATATGGACTCTCAAGTTGTGGATACGTGGTTCCATGGTGTTTTGGACAGTTATATCTTTGGAGTACTCAATTTCCACTTATTCGTGCCCAGAGGTAGCTAAATTCTAGTGTTTATGATATCCAAGTGGAACTTACCTATAGGGCATTCCACTAGAGATCAAGATCCTGATGATAAATTTGAATTTAGAGGGTAAACCGATGGCTAACTAAACCCCACCACGCGTGGGGGTAGGATCAGGTTTGGTGAAAGATGACAGACCTAGCGGTAGAAAGGAAGAGAGAGGAAAGGAAAAGTAAGTATAATGAGGTGCATGAGAGGGAAATAGAGAAGCCGTGGGAGGTTGCAAAGATAATGGAATTGTGGAGAAGGATAGTTTGGGAAGGAGTTGAATTTCACGCAGAAGATGTGGAATCCAAGCCTTAGGAACTCACCCATTTGGGAAAACATGATAGGGAACCATCCTCTGCCTCATGTAGAAGCACACTAAGAGTGACAACCTGGGCTAGGGGCACACATATGAATCCACATAGAAACCTTTCCCTTATGCTTGGCTTTCCAAAATCTAGTACTACAAACAGTCAACAAGCTAATTCAAGTAGTGGAAGAGTAGGAATGAGTATTATGAAAGGCACAATGATGGTAGTGCAAATGGATTTATTGTTATATGGGAGTACTTTTTCGGGTGTATCATCAGCACAAAATACAAGCGCGCCAATTTTTAGACTAACTTATGGGAGTGGTAACACTTCACAAAATTTCATGGTATAATTCAGTTCTACTGGTGGGACATAGGGAAGCACATCTTTTGGTTTGACCCCATCCACAAGTTCGGGATCAGGAGGTTTAGGTAGCTCTAGATCCAGTGGATCTGGTGGATCTAGAGGTAGGGGAAACACAAGAGGTTGTGGATCATGTGGGCAAGGTCTACACCAACCCCATAATATTTACATGGAGATGTCTCTTCGTCTTCTAGAATATAGAGGCATAGAAGATGATTCTAAACATGTGCATATGTGTGAAATATTGTGGCACACAAAAGAAATCAAGGATTCTAAGCGTAGGGAAAGCCAATTTGCTACTACAATACAAGGGCGCAAGCACAGCTGGTTCAGAAAGTTTGACCCTGATCATACTTGCGTAGACCATACAACTTTAAAATATCCATTCCTTAAAGAGTTTCACATCCCTGAGTTTGACCAAAAGAGTATAAGTGTACTTAAGCAAGATCTACTAAGAGTGTTAGAGATTATGATACCCATTTTAAAATGTTGTTATCAATTTTTCTTATGATATACACGCAAGACACCATGCACAGTGGTTCGTTGGGGACTTAATTACCCCCTTTAGGAGGGCATAATCACATAAGATATACACTAATTCGCACGAAGCAATTGAAGCATCCTTATGTGTTGAGGTAGTTAGAAGCATAGACACTAGGCTGAGCCGGTTTTTAGAAGCACATATCGTAATTATGGCAAGACAATTGGAGAAACTAACAACAAATTCAGCACATGAGATGCACACAGGGATTTGGTGCACATATTATGAAGTAGAAGGTCACATAAAGGATAGTTTTCTTCACAGATCAGTACGCTCATTACTATTGTATTTTGAGATATACCATTTAAACCATGATGTTAGCCATTACCCATTATTACAACACATGATAAGGAAGAATGTTTCAAGCTACTTTAAAATTTACAGGTCCATGACTCATGACACGAAAGACCACTGGCTGATTGGTCAGATCCATGATGCTATAGATATTGGTGTATGATAGAAAGGAGTTTTAGATAAATATAAGGGCAAGAATGAGCATTGGGACCGGGATATAAATTAGGCGGGTTATGCTTGGAATGAAGGGCATTTTTAAGGCGTTCATGGTAGAGGTCAAGGATACCACAGTGGATTTAGAGGATGAGGTTGTGGTAGTGGAAGAAGTGAGTTCCCTCATGGAACATTTTATACATGTGGATCTTCTAACCACTACAGACATGAATGTCCTTAGAATATTACATGTTCTTTTTGTGGAGATAGCCATAGCTATGAGGAGTGCCCATACTTGTATGAACATCTTAGTAAGCAACATAAATAAGAAAAAAATGGCACAGGGATGGTTAAGATACAATGTGCTATTGAAAATTAATGGATGACTAAGTTGGAAGTAGAGTCAGAGGCATTGCAAGTGAAGATCATGACCTGCGTTGAGGTGGCACGTGCCAGAGAAGCATTGAAGCAAAAGCCTACCATCTCTAAGGAGGAGGTTCTACATGCATAGTGCCTTGATCCTTCCCATCAAAAGGATGTTTATCAGGAAACCATGGAATTTCTTAGGAATCTTTAGGGTGAGATACATTACTTAAAATATCAATCATGGAAGTTAAAGAAAAATAATGTATTAGAGATGGTCCAAAAAGATATAGATGTCTTAAGGGAAGTGTGTAAAATGTTGCACTTGGAAAATATCATCCTGTTGTTAGGGGATCAGTTAAAGGGAAATACTCCACATGCAAGTATGTAGATTGGACAGAAGATCCTGCATGTGAATCTTCCCCCTCATAGCCTAGATTATGACAAGGAAATCACTCTAAATGTTGTTGTGGATGGGTGGCTATTGAGTAATATACTGATTGATACAGGCACTGAAGTCAATGTTCTTACCTTAGATTCATGGGTATAAATGGGGAGACCCCAATTGAAGCCATCCTCTAATGTATTATTCATGGCTAATCAGACTAAGGCCACTCCCATCAGAGTTTTAAAGGATGTATCCATTACCATATAAGGAGCCAAGTTCACTGGAGACTTTAAGGTTTTACCACTGGCAGAGTCAGATACCTTCCTAGATCTATTAGGGTGTCCTTGGTGTTATGCAAATAATGTTGATCTTTGGTTCAACAAAGGATATATCAGTTTTGAAAAAAAGGAGGAGAGATTTATTATCCCTTTAATAGATGAAAAATATGGGCCCTATGTTGAGCCCTTAAGTGAAGAATATATGAATAGGATTTATGTATGTGCCATCCGATATCTAGAGATACTTGAGCCAACTAAAGAAGGGATAATTCAATGGGAGGATGCATAGTCTATTAGCGATACTACATGTGTTTATTGTGATAATTAGGCTCATAGCACTTATGAATTGATAGGGCGTGAAGTAAAGAGCATTTTTCATAGACATAGAAAATCACATTATGTCAGGAGGATAGGTAACAACTCGGTACCTTGTTACACCAGAGAAGGAGATCCTATAATATTCCTCCACATCATGGAAGAATAGTGGATAGACCAGTTGGAAAGAAGAAATATGCTAGCATATACATTATGTGGGACAACAACACATTGGTGGGTGGCCCACAATGATAATCTTGTAGGATGGAATGAAATTAGGATTTCTCTTGCTACTAGGTTCTTTAAAAGCAATGAACCTACTCAAATATGCACTTATCATGGTAATCAACCTATTTAGCACCACGTTCAGAAGTGTGAGAGACTATAGACAGAGGGGTAGGAAGCTTTACCACATTCTCTATGGGTGCATAAGTTTTATTCCACTTTACAAGGATGAATGTGTGTTTGGTATGTATATGCAGAACTCCATAGAGAGACTAGAAATTGGTAGGATTTAATTACAAGAATGGTCCAGACGTTTGACTTCTTCTATACAAAACCTCCAGTGAAAGAAGCATTGAAATTCATAAAGCGATTAACTATGGGAGATAGTTCCAAGGATGAAGGAGACTCAGGAGTGCATCTTGTTGAAGAAAAAAAGGCCGATGCAATACTACTTCAATGTGCTTGCCTTGAGAAAGAAAAAGGAAAAATGATCTACTTAGTGGATGATGAGGAAGTAGAAAATCAGGATGTAAACCATTCGACAGGTAGGCGTGAGGTATTGGACAGTGTAGATATGACCAGGTGCACCTATCATGAACCTATGAAGACAAAGAAGTTGAATATTGGATCAGAGGCTGAGCCTAAGGAAGTCATAATTGGGGACTATTGGTTAGAATCTAAAGTGGGAAAAATCATGGAGTTACTAAGGGATTATTAGGACTTATTCCCTAGGGGGTACCATGAACTTAAAGGTGTGCATGAATTGTTAGGGGAGATGAAGATAAAGCTTAAAGAGGGTTTGCGCCTAGTTATAAGGAGACCCTACAGGATGAACCCCAACTTGCACGAAAAGGTAAAAGAAGAGATTGAAAAAATGTTGAAGTCTGGAATTATCAACCCCCTTGATGAGTCAGAATGGGTTAGTCAAATGGTGATCAGTATCAAGAAGGATGGACGGATCAGGATTTTTTTGGACTACAGGGAGCTGAATGTTGCATGTATGACTGATCCCTTTCCCATGTCATTCACTGAGTAAATACTATAAGGTGTTATAGGGCATGAAATCTATTTGTTTACAGATGGGTTATCTAGGTATCATCAGGTTTGGATTACCCAAGAGGATCAGGAAAAGACTACGTTTACTACTGAATGGGGTAGCTTCACCTATGCTGTAATGCCTTTTGGTCTGAAAAATGTGCCTGTTGTGTTTTCGCACATAGTTGTTCAAGCATTCAAGGAATGTATTCACAACTTCTTATAGGTCTATTTAGATGATTAGACGGTGTATGGATTATTTAAGAATCATTGTGGAAATCTACAATTAATGTTTGAAATATGTAGACAATTGAGTATCTCATTAAACATCAAGAAGTGCATATTTGCTACACCATCTGGGATATTATTATGACACATAATCTGCAAGGAAGGTTTGTTGGTTGATCCAACCAAGGTTGCAGTCATTATAGGTCTAAGAGAGCCTACCATTTAGAGTGAGGTGCGTGGATTTTTGGGTCATACAGAATATTACAGGAAGTTTATCAAAGGATATGCCACATTTACCACACCGTTGGAAGAGTTACTAAAAGGGAAAGGTACGTTCTACTAGGGAGAACCGAAACAGTGCACATTCAAGAAATTACAGGAAAAACTTACTATTGTGTCTACTATGTGTTTTCCTTCATGGGACCAAGCATTTCATGTACATGTTGACGCCTCTGGCATGACCATTGGCATGGTGTTGGATAAACATAGAGAAGGTATTTTAGATCATCCTATCTAGTTTGTTAGTAGAAAGTTGATTCCTGCACAATAGAATTAAAAAACTACAGAGCATGAAGCTTTTTCAATGATCTATGCGCTACATAAATTCCACCAGTACCTACTAGCTAAACCATTCGTATTTTATACAGATCATATGGAATTGAAGTATTTGGTAAAAAATCCCATTTTACAAGAGTGCATATGTCGATGGGTGCTCCTATTTCAGGAATTTGATTTCACAGTTGTGGTCAAACTAGGGAAAATTAATTCTGGACCAGACCATCTATCAAGAATATAGTCAGGAGAAGAAGTAAAGGCCATTGAAGATACCATGTGAGATGCATAGTTGTACAAGTTACAATGAACTCCATCAGAACTAGAGGACATTGTTGTCTTTCTACAAATAGGGATGACACTAGAAGGAATGAAATCCTTGGAGAAGAAACAACTTGTTATATGCATATCCCCCTATATGTTAATCAGTGGTGACCTATACAAATTAGGTTGAGATGAATTATTACGTCGTTGTGTATTGGAACATGAGCATATAGGTATTATGGAATAATATCAGGGTGGTATTGCAGGTGGCCACTATGTCGGTGATGCCACTACGTGCAAGATTCTACTTATTAGATTATGGTGGGAAACCCTATATAAAGATTATAAGGAATTTTGTAAGGCTTGTGATCATTTTCAATGTCTTAGAAAACCAAGTCAACAAGATGAAATTCCTCTAAGAACCATTACTAGTACAGAACTATTTGAGAAATGGGCTATAGATTTTATGGGTCCTATTTCACCAGTTGCGCATAGAAATGGATCATGCTACATCATAACTTGCATAAATTATCTGACCAGGTGGGTAGAAGCATAACCTATGAAGGATTGTACAATGGATACAATAGCCATGTTTCTTTGGGAAAATATTAGTACAAGGTATGGATCTCTTTCATTTTTACCAATGATAGGGGCACACATTTTCTTAATAAGAAAATCAAAATTTTATTAGATGAATTCATGATTGTACACCATAAGACTACAACCTATCATCCTCAAGCGAATGAGACTACCGAGGCTTTAAAAAAAATTGAGCCAGACATTGACAGAAATTTGTGTTATTGGACAAAAGGATTGGGATGATAAAGTATCTATAGTACTCTGGTCATATCAGACAACATATAAAAGTTTGAACAAAGCCACACCATTTCAGTTAGTGTTTGGCATAGAAGCAGTTATTCCTACAGAATTTATGTTACCTTCTTTGTGTATTGCGCACGCTGGAGGTTTTGCTGATGTGCAAGCCTTAGAATAACATGTTGAAAGGTTAATCAAGTTGGATGAGTGATGAGTCATAACACATTGGAGTCAAAAGCAAGAGAAGGCTAGGCAGAAAGCATGACATGACAGACACATTAGGGATAAAAATTTTGAGATAGGATAGTTGGTGCTCCTTTATGATTCTAATTTTTTGTGCCATTCAGGTAAAGTCAAGGTACATTAGTTGGGGCCGTATGTTATCACTCACATACTTAAATCAGGGGCTTTTCATTTAGAGGCACTTGATGGAATACATTTACCCAGTTACTTCAACGGGAGTAGGATGAAGCCCTACTATAAATAAGTCTTTTTGGTGTTTGTAATAAGATAGTATTGCCATTTATATTAGGTTTTCAATTTTGCATTCCCTTAATGTGTTTTCTTCTTTTTCGCTATGTTTTGTCGATTCAGTTGGTGTGTTTGTGTAATAAGTGTGTTTACATGCCAGAAGCTAATTACTATTTAAAGGATATTTATGCACAGAGAACTGCACATACCCTTAGTGTGGGGTATGTTGTTGATACGTAGGTACAAGACTATTGCGAATAAGTCCACATGAAAGGAAGTATCTATGGGTGTTATTCAAGGGTGGAGGAATGTAGAAACAAGTATAATGTGAGGTAAGAAGGGGCCATAAATACTACTAATGAAAGGCATGGTGATGAGGTACTTAGGTATATGAAAGCACACTGAAGAGAAGTCTACAGCCAAAAGGTAGAAGGGCATGCTAGAAGGTTATAGCTTGGGCGCAAATATGTACCACACAGAAATAATGAAAAAGGTCACTTAATGAGAGGATTTTTGATAGGTGGAGGAGAAATAAATGCACTAACTTTTTGAAATTCTATATAAGGACAGGATGTGAGTTCATTTTTACCATAGAGAATGTGAAAAGGGTTAAGTGTGAATGAACCAAGAAATAAAGTTGAGGTGGTGTTGGTGAGGAAATTTTTTGGGTGGACAAACTTGTGGATTCCTTGCCAACGCTTCGGGAATCTAAGTCCCTCTACTTAACTAGTATAGCTGTCGTATATGCATGTTGTGAAAAGGTGGATTTTTGTGGTGGCCTTTTGGCTAGGGATCCAATAGGGGCATTCCACTGACCCTACAGAAAATGTTTGTAGTTATCTAGAAGGGGGGAATTTGCTATGACGGTGGGAAAGGGAGTGAGAAGAGAGGTAGGAGAACTAATATTGTAGGTAGAAAATCAGATTCCTTCATGCACTAGTTAGAAATTTCAACACATGCATTCATGAGAAGAAATAACTCTGCAAATGGAAACAAGACGAGATAAGATTGTGAACTCAAAGTTTGTAATATCTCCTCATAAAAGAGGCTACAAAATCCTTCTTCTTGTATTGATGCTTAAAAAAAGTTGTACATAACGAGGGAATGGAATAAATTTGAGAATGGAGGAAATTAGAAGAAAATGGCTGTCCTTTTGTTTCTCTAAGTATGATGCACTCCTAAATTTACAAGATTAATTGCCAGCCCTATATAATGGCATGAAGAATCCATTAAATCTCCTCCAAGAAACGCTTACAACTTCTTCTTTGTTAACAAGAAGTGGTTTACAATTTCTTTTCAATCATTCACATCCATTCAGATTCTTAATTCACAAAGAAATTCCAATGGTGAGAAAAATATACTTTTCATAATGCAGTCGTTACACTCATTTTGTAACTTTGAATTTGAATCGTTCATCTTGCCTTTGAAACTTTAAACCAGAGTCGTCCACGTGGGAGAAATTTATTGGAGCGGGCGTGGAGGATTCCTTTTGAATTTTTTGAATTTATAGAGATTTGGAATTTTGGAACATTTTGGCCCTCTCACCCACTTTTGATATGGTCTTCACACGTGGCCTCATTTGAGTTGAGACAGAGTCACTAGCCACTTTTATAATTTTACCTTTTTTTACCGCGGGCTCAAAAACACAAATTGCTCCGTAGGCCCACCTCCCTACTTTGACCTTTGATATGGGCTTAATATTTGACTTTCTCCCTTATATAATGATCCAAGTTGTGGGTCACTTTATAACTTTTAGCCCTTTTGGAAACAAGGCTCAAAAACTCAAAAGGCTTTGACGATCCACCTCCCCGCTTTGACTTTCCAACGGTGGGCCCAAGATTTGAATTTTTCCTTTGTGCTTGGCGGGGTTGCGGGTAAATTTTTAAATTTAATCCCCCTTTAATAAAAAAGGCTCAAATTATCAAATTTCCGTGATGATCCACCTCCCTACTTTGACTCTTTTGAGGTGGGCTCAAGATTTGACTTTTTCTATTTAAGCCTGATCGGGGCTGCGGGTCACTTTATGAATTTTAGCCCTTTTGGAAACAAGGCTCAAATTCATAAATTTCTCTATCATCCCACCTCTAATCAGATATTTCCATGTACCTATGGATAGTTGGGCCAAAATTTCATGGGGAAGAAAGCACCCGTCATTCGTGACTGCTCAAAAATGAAGAGAAGAAGATAACTCCACCATTTTGTGCCCGATTTTCAAATTTCTTTCACGAACCAAGGAATTGAAAAAAATACAAGGTTCAATGATCCATGGCCATGAAAGGATTGAAAATTTAATTCAAATAAGGACAAAAATAAAATTTTCATGCATCCAGACAGGAAAACAGAAAATTCATCAAAAAGTGCGGACTGAAGAGTTTAAACCACTTTAAAGCATGAATTTCTCTATCTTTTCAGGGTTCCAAATTTACTTGAACACTTCTGGAGGGCGTGAGATCAAAATATTCAAATATTACTTAGAAAATGAGGGGGGATTTTGAGGGTGATAATAAGTGGGAAGAGTGTGAAACTAGACGTGGAGAGAAGGGTTATGTGCACAAGAAGCTTGTGTTCCCATGGGAGAGGGGTTTGAGAAAAGTAGGCACATTACAAATGATCTAGGGCATGCAATTTACACTAGGGAACAAATATTTAAGCTAGGGTTTCTACTTTCTCGAGTACAGGGAGAAGAAAAGATAGATTGTTCAAATGGCACCGAAGAAATCACCTGCAACAGGAGATAAAGGAAAGAAGAAGGTTGAAGTGGAAGAAGAAATTTCTTGTGAGAGTAATTTCTCAGAAATGTAGTATCTAGAAGGCATGATTGTGGGATGAGAATGGGATTCCCATATCTGCCAATGTGAAATCAACTACTATAACCATCGAACATCAGATAATAAGAAGGATCTCGATGCGTTGTTGAGCATGAAAATGAAAAAGCGCATGACAGAGGATATACCGGTATACGATGACATAGGTGAGAAGTTGCTGAATTAGAATGGATTCTACAAATTGTATGAGCTTCCATACTTTGGAAAGTATGAACCATTGTATTGGTGGCTGATGAGAAGAGTCCATGAGGACTTCTTTTACTTTTCCAGATGAAGGGTAAGAATCACAACAGCTTTGATTTCGACAATGACAAGGCTAAGGGCCTCAAGGTTGGATATGGATAGTGATTTAAATAATAAAACAACAATCCTAGAGATGAGGAAGGAGTTGGGGTATACCAAGGGTCCGCGTGGCATGGACATTGAAAAATTACCTAGTAGTGCAGGCATCTGCACATCTTGTGAAAAATTTGAATGACCAAGGAAGGTGGTCGTAGGTAAACACAATGTGGTTGCACGTCACCAAGAAAATGTCTCAAGGAGTGGTCTACAATATTTCAAATGACATAGCAAATACAATCATTAAAGAAGTGTGGACAGGTGACAGAATAAGTTTTGGCATTGTATTATTGTCTTTAATATTCATGGAAATTGGGGTACCTAATAGGCCAAAGGAGAAGATTTGGGAGTACCCCATGGAACATAAGTCACCTATGGAAAGATTTGGCAAGTACTTGTGTAATGGATCAATGAGTGGACCATTCAAGCAGAGGGTGGAAATGTGGTACGATAGAATCTGTATGGCATTCGAGGAAGATTCGTGTATACCCAAGGATTTTCCTTCGGTGGGGGGTAAGGCAGTTCAGTTTTCTGTATACCAAAATTTTTGCATCACGTGATTTACAATGAAGGACGGGGATTGGAGACCATGGTGCAAACTTCCGTATGACTTCACAGTGAGATATTTCTACACATTAGTTCACTGGTTCTCAGATGCACACCACCTAACCTTAAAAGCGGACAAGGTAGATTGTGACTAACACACTCTAAGGAAGAAGTATGTATATCCATGGTGCAATGCCTACATTGAAAGGATTATTTCATAAATTATAAGCATGAAGCTTATAAGCTTAGGAGTTGGGGACACCAGATAAATACTTGTGTACCTGCAACTCAAACCCAAGCTAGAGAATACTAAGTATGTGGAGAATGAGTTCACGCTCCTAGGGCTGTAAAAGGTAAGCATACAATGGAAAATATTCCAGCACCCAAGCCCACATAAACAATTTTGGTTGATGATGAAGGGGAAGAGAATGAGGATAGTGGTGGTTTGGAACACATAGGTAGAAGATAGCCTCTAAATAAGGATGAAGTTGGGCACATAACTAATCCACCTCAGCCACAAGAGGAAGATGATGAGGAATTGGATGCAGTACTAGGAGAGTGCCAATTCAAGAGAGTATTCAGGAGAACAAGGACCCAATGTGTTACTCTGCAAATAGTGCGCAGATCACCTCGACTCTCTCCATAGAAAGAGACAATTGAGAAAAGGAGAATGAAAATAAAGTTTAATGAAGAAGTAGAAGATTTAGAGGAAAGCGTGCCCAATTCTCTTACACATTCAGAGAATGTGGAATAACAAAAACACGAGGAAATGAAGGATGGAGAAGAGGGAGAAAAAGGGAAAGATAAGAAAATAGTCGAGATTTCTCAGGACAGAGAAACACAAGTTACAAATCTTGAAGCTCGAGTTCCTAAGAATCCTAGTTCAAGAAGAACAAGTGGGGAGTATATTCCACCAGCCATGGGCTATGCTAAAGACACAGGTAAAATTGTTCACACCTGTTTCCAAAGCACAATGGCATAAAAGGATTTGTATGGTTAGGAGTTAATGGATGAAGATAATGGAAACAATGCATACAAGGAAGAAATTGTCATGGTAGATGCACACACACATGGATGAACTAGACTTTGATGTGTGTGAGGATTCATGCTTATTAAGGTAGTTGAAAAAGACACCTTAGGCCAGACACATAACCGTAAAGCCTATTGTTATGTCTGATGAGCAAATAAGCAATTATTTGGTGAAGGTCTCGACAGAGGTCGCACGAAAGAATATGGATAAAGTTGAAATAATTAGGGTGCTAAGGGAGGATATCAAGACTAAGGATGAGGAAATATCATTCCTAAAGTAGGAAAGAGACTTGACCCAAAAGAATAATGTTGTGTTTATCAGCATGACAGAGGAGATTGGTGACAATTTCATGAAGACTAGAACACACCTAGAGTGAAAGGTACCCAAGATGAACCTCTGTGCATGCCAGAACCAAAGGATCCAACACATTAAGTAGAAGGATAAAAGGCTTCGGTGATACAAAATATTTCATCATATGAAGGATTGATTTAGAGCTTATAGGAGGAACTCAAGAAGGTGGATCAAACACTGAATATGTGTACAATGCCAGAGGCTGTTATAAGGACCAGGACTATTTTGGAAGACAATGAAGTCCTGAAGGCCATGAAGGATGAGATATTGGGCCATGTATAATGATAAACACTTGTTAAGAAAAAGTTCGAGCCCCCTTAAAGAAACTCAGGAATCACATAGGGAAAGGATGGATGAGCTTGGAAAACTCATCACACAAAAGATGGAATTGTTGGAAGGGAGAATGACTGGCATTTATAGCATTGTGTTTTTCTTATAGAATGAAAAAGGAGAGATTGTAAGGGATGAATTAGAGTCAATTGTAGTGGATATTCCAAAGAAATAAAGGGCCACAATCAATGACTGGCAGACCTTAGAGGTGGAGATGTTGATCAGTCAGAATTTGGAAATTAGTGAAGAAAATATAGAAGGCTTGCGTGGGAAAGAAGAGTGCATTCAAAGGGGCGGAAGTATTGGAAATGATTGCGCACAAAGAACCAAAAATAGGTTTGGTACTTAGCCATTTGTATGATGAGGATCTATTTTTGGAGATAGTGTGCGAAGCACTCAAACTGATTGGAGACTTTTACAACACTCATTGGCTATTTTTGGATGATCAGATATGAATCACTTTGTATGGATGTAATCTAAAGATAGAATTGTGAACTTATATTTGACTAAGAGAGATCTATTGTTAGTATTCTTTCATGTAAGCCTATTTTGTAATGGCACGTGGCTAATAATAGCATGTGACCTATTTTGGGATTCCATCAAAGGTGCAGGGAAAGTCCCCACCCTTATAAATATATATTTAAATTTGTAGTAGAGAGAGAGAGAAAGCATAGATATATGTGTGAGAACTAGGTTATAGTGAGATTACGATGTAAAATTTGTTACGCGCATGAGCATATACTACTGTGATTGTAAGGAATCATTTTTTTATTTACTATAATTAATATAATGGAGATTATGGAATGGAAAAAGGTGTTATCATGGTTATATTTAAGTATTGCATGCTTGATTCCATTATGGTTATTTGTTAAGTCTATTATGTTATAGATATAGATCTAAATATGCACTATAGGAAGATATATTAGTCATAGATCTAAATGATTAAAGTCTTCATCATGCTAAAAATCTTATAACAGTAACCTTAAAGAGGAAGTTGGTACCTTTGCATGCTTCGGGTGAGCTCTCAGTCTAGGCTGAGTGATGTGGCAGCGCACCTGGGCTTGTATTGTTGAATTCTAGGTTGCATCATCCATATCACAATGGATTGAAACTTTAGAGATATAGAGTTCCTCTTTCTTCAAAGTATCAAAGAAATTCCCCATTCGGAGCTAGTTGTAATCCCATTTTTGAGTTCATTGATGAAATGGGATAGCTGATAAATTTTTTCATGAAGAACATGTTTACGATCCATTCTTCATCTAAGTATTACTCTAAAATTCCTCACTTTACTCTACAAAAGCAACAAAACACTAATTTAGTTTACCGTGGAGTGTAGGAACTTAGTAATATATGGGTTATTTTAACCCATGGAATAAAGGAGCATCTATTCAAGACTTAGGTAGATTTGAAATGAAAAAAGAACTCCACAGAACCAATTTGATATCTCGCGGGTCAAAGGTAAATCAAAGCACCATGGGTATTTGGACCATGAAGAAGATGGAAATTTAGATATAAAAAAAATCCCCTTAGAAAATAAATGAGAAGCTTAGTGCTTCAAGGTAATGGAATAAAATTGAGTTGCGAGTAACCGTGAAACAATAACCTAGTGTTCCGCAGTTTCCCCAATATAAGTGTTGCTTAGTTTCCCTAGAAGTCATGGAACAATGAATCACATGTACATACATAATGCCACATAGGGAAATCCTAGAGCCTTATGACATATCGAGAGCATAAAAATATAGAGTGTGGAAATATTCAAAGATGTGGAGAAAGACGTAAAACATTGAAATCCGTAAAATGGAGACAGGGACCGTGGGACATTGTAAATCCACAAAAGCAGAAAATCTCATGGTAGTATTCAAAGATGTGCCTACTTTGAAATTAAAACATCAACCACTCCACTAATAAGAGTTAATGAATTATGGGCACCATTCTTTAGACCTATGAAATTTGATGGTCTGCAATAAAAGCCATGTCAGGTGTCCACACCTTCCTATGAACATCAATGACGATTGGTCCTTGGTGGTTGAATCCATTATTTTTACATATCTCTCTCATTTTTTATAAATGTAATATCTTGTGGAATTTCAAAGGGTGGGAGATTCTTTGAATGAAATAGATTTTGGAGTTGAAGAGACATAAACAATTTGTGTTTTATTTCTCTCCATTAAAGAATATTAAAGATATATTTTACAAACTTTTTGTTATGGATAAATATTTTGCATTTGAGGTATTTTTCTTAAGTTCAATGCATGAAATCATTCTTTGCTTTGAGATCTAGTTTATTGGATCTGCATCCAGTTTTTACTATCTCATCGTGTGTGATTATCTTTTGATCTATGTTGTCTCAAGTGAAAGGATGTTCCTATATATTCTCTTTTATTCTTTCGAATCTTCTCCTATATTTTTTTTTCTTCTCTCTCTACACACTTTCCTTTCTGATAAGAGCATATCTACTGAGATGAGATCCCAACCCTGAATGATTAGATTTGTGTGGATATTGTAAATATTATTTTGCATGTTTTAGATTAGTAATAAACAGGGTGCCTCCCCTTTGTGTGAGGAGGGAATTTATCCCACATGTTTTGGTTGAACTTGTTATTTTGTCTTTGACAAAATATCCAATCAACATATTGGTAATGTTGTAGATGACTTGATATGAGGAGGTAATGGGGTAATTATTTTTAAAGGTGGTATGAAAGTGGGTTAGATAGGTGGATCTTTACTTACTAGAGAATGAATATTAGTAATTATGGAATGATGTTAATTATACATAAAGGGAGAATATTTGGGAGGCTAGTGGGATTTAGCAATTGGAGATGAGCATCTAGCAGAATGTTGTATAATAGATGAACAAACACCAATGCTCACGATTCAAAATTCTTTGTTTTAAATCATAACAATCATTTTCATGATGTCCATTAATTTTTTGATGATTGCAAAATGGATGATATTTGGATTTTGTAAGCTAATTTAAGGAGGATAGTATGGATTAGGTGGAAAGTGGATCTACTAGTGATTGAGGAGCTCAGGAAGAATATCATGTTGTTTACCATTTAGATAAAATTTGAGAGGTGATGTTAGGGTAAGCCTTGGGCTTCACTTTTATGAGCACATGTAGTAGACATAAGATTAGGATGACGGGTAGAAAAATAACCAGCATGGGCATTAAAAGAAACCTTGAGATGTTGGATTTTGTTTGTGAGGGTTATAATCATGGTTTCTATAAGTTGAAATTTATTTTAAATAAATGGTGTAAATCTTGAATTGAATCGAATATGGGTTATTTGGCTATGGTATTACAACTAATAGGGTCATTGGAGAGATGATTGAAAATGGAACTTACTTGTGAAGGTGGTGTATTGGGAGCTAGTTACACAGTGTCTAGAGATTTTTGGAGAACATCTTTGCAAGGTGGGTGAATTTGAAGAAATTGATACAAGGAGACTTGAGGGGACATGAAAGAAGATCCAATATGATAAATAAATATCCATGTATTTGATCACAATTGGGGTTCAACAAATGGTTTAATCTAAATTGAATTAAATATTAATTTCAATGTAACTAGTATAATGAATGATATGATATAGTAAATGCACAAGCAAGAAGAAAGCTAAGATATGAAACTCTAAGAAAGATAGAGAGAGAAATTCACTTAGTGGATTTTTGAATAATCACGAAGTGGTATAGACTGATGAACTGATAGAACACAATTGGAAGAGTTTCTTAAAGGATAATTCGAGAACTTGTGACTCAGGAATGTGAAGGACATGAGTGCATGGGCTCTAGTTACTAGATTTGGGTGTTATATTGCACCCAGATTCTCAAGTTTTGATCTTTTCTATGTTGGAGGAGATTTGTTGTTGATCCCTATTTCTTTCTCTATATTTTTTCTATTGTCATTGTTTGCATTTATAACCTTCAAAATCGATACCTAGTTGCACATACTCACAAAACACATCAGACCTAAAAAATAAGATGTAGAATATGGAGTTGGAATTATGCAGTGGTCACCCAAATATTGAAATTAGCACTGATTATTGCACTACACTTCATAATCCATTTATTTTTGTGTGAATGTGTATGTAATGATGCCATATGATTCCCTTTTACAAGTTGAATAATGATAGCTGACTAGATCTAGAATATGAAAAATGTATAGAATGTGTGAGATGGATTAGAATGAAATTCCCTCCTATCTTTTGTATGCATATTGATGCAATCCTTGTCCCTTATGTGAATGTGCTAGATGGATGGTTTGTAATTTTGTTTATGTCTTTTAATGCAAGCTTAGGTGGTAGTATGTAATGATTAGTTCTTGGACCTTCATTTGGGAGCTAAAAATATGTATCTATATGATTCCCTTGTTTGAATTTCATAACTAAAAACTAAAATTCCAACCCAAAGTTATAAAATATACCCAAAAGAGTAAGAAGAAAGCAAAGATGGTCAGGAGCACCCAGAAGGGATAGGACTGATTGGGATCTTCTATCCTAAGTGGGTGACAATGTTCAAGGCCATAAAAGGGAAATTAGTCAAATACTGACATGTATGTAGGATGTGCAAACTCAATAAGAGTATAAGAGACAAAACAAAATACCTAAAACACATTATCAATTACTAGCTTTCTTTCATAGGAATCATGTATTTATTAGAATCCTCTAGGACCGATAATTGTAAAGTAAGCACATAGATTTTGTGTCTACATTATACCCACACTTTATGTTGTTGAGTGAATACTTGATAGCATAAATTAGTTTAATATGCATACCTTGTGGTCCTATAGATAATAGTGTAGATGATAACGTGTTGAGTGGACAAGTGAAGCGTGGAGTGATCATAATGTGCAGGGTGGAAACCAAGAAAGTGCAGTAGACCCTATGGGTGAAATGTATTGTTGTTTGCTGATGAGATTTGTTTCTTGTTGTGTATTAATGACTCCGACATAGTTTACAATCAATAAAATAAGTGACAACCGCTACTTTCCAGGACTGGACACTAGTTTCTGCTTTGTGTTTTTGACCCAGGTTTAATTATGAGTCAATTTATAACTATGTGCATGTGTTTATTATATAGTGTGTTATGTTTTATTGAATCTCTAGGATGTTGTAAGGGTGATTTTTCACCCAATAGATGCCCCCTCATTTGGGGTGCATGCAAAAATTGTATAAGGATGTTGTCCAAAAGACAGGACCTGAAACTGATATGTATATCTGAGATTGGATAACTGCAGGGGATAGGAAATGTGCATGGAGGAAAAAAAGGAACATGCAAATAAGATTTACTAGTAAATAAGTGTTAGTAAAAAACAAGATAGCATGCAATAGAAGACAATGTAATAAAAAACTAGGAAGATAAGATAGACCATTAAAAGTGGGTTACATACATTGGACATCACTCATAATGTCAAAATACAATCAGTGCCAAAGCAGACATAAAGATATAATGAACATGCAAGACATAGGGCATAGCCCACAAATAATGGAAAACAATAGTAAGCAAGTACTAATAGATAACCATGGTTGTGTAGATCTTGTAAGTAAAATGATACACATAAAGCACCCATTATCATGTTTGAAAGATAAGTAGTATGTCAAAGCGTGTATACATAATTGAAAAGTAAGTTATAATGATTAGAAGTAGTATGTATTGAAACAATAGAACCTATGTTGTGTGATAGGGAATAAGCAAAGGTAGGATCCCCCAAGAGCCTCAATGGGACTGGTAAAGAGATATATAGAGCATCATGTGTTTTGTATGAATCCATGAAAGGTCCTACATTCACCTTAAGATACGAAGTGAACATACACATGTGTATATAAAAAAATATAATGTCATACTAAGAATATGTCTAGCATAGGAAAAAAAGTGTAACAGGTAAGAAAAATAAGCTAACAAGAGTAAATGTAACCAATATATGTAAATTTTGTGTGAGTGTGATGGTGTGTTGTGATATGCAAAATGTGTAAATGGTAGAAGCAATGTTTTACCCCAGTGAGTATGTATGAGATGAGTTTTATTTATAAATTCCCCCTCAACAATCAAGAATGAACCATAGAACAAGAGTGCGTCAGTGGGAAATGAAGGTGATGTATGTGATCGAGAGTAGATGATAGGAAAAATATATCATGAAGCACAAAGTGTGAAGTGTAGATGATGTGAGGTTCATTTATGAATTTTTCCTTCAACAGTCATCTGTCATCCATCGAACTAGAGTTCATCATCGAGTAGTTACAAAATATTGTGTGTACCAAAGATGTAGGAGTGATGATAAATATTCAACATGAAGCATGGAGCATGAAGTGGAGTAGTAGACACTAGAGGCAACTAATAGTGATTGAATGGGGGAAGAGAAATTCCCCCAAAGTGTGTGAGTGATGAAGATATATGGAGGAGTTTTAAATGTGTCATAAGAAAATATATGGTTGCCACATTGGCAGATAGGAGTAAGGGTATGACCAACATCGAATTGTGGGTGTAACAGAGAAAATATAACTAGGTGACTTATTGTAACTTATTTCTAGTGAAATGGTTTCTTTTATTTGGGTGTTGGTTGCTTATTTATGATTGGTAATGTTGTCGATGACTTGATAGGAGGAGGTAATGGGGTAATTATTATTAAATGTTGTATGATAATGGGTTGGATAGGTAACTCTTGACTTATCAAGGAAGGAACATTAGTAAGTATGACATTATTCCCATTAGACATATAAGGAGCATATTTGGGAGCCCAATGGGATTTATCACTTGGAGATCAACATGTAGTATAATGTTGTGTAGAAAATGAAATACAACCCTAATGCTACATGTGTTCAATTCTTCATTTCAAAGCATAAAATTCATTGTTATGATGTCCACTATTTCTATGATAATTGTAAAATTGATGACCCTTGTATTTTGCAAGATGATAAGGAGGATGGTAATGAGTAGGTGGTAAGTGGCTCAACTCGTAATTGAGGAGATCAAAAATAATATCATTTTTGTTATCATTTATATCAAACTTGAGAGGTGTTGATAGTGGTAAGACTTGAGATTTACTTATATGAGAAGATGTAGTAGACATAAGATTAGGATGAGGTGTAGAAGAAGAACCGACATATGCCTAAGAAACAACCTCAAGATGTTGGATTTCAATTATGAGGGATGTAATCATGGCCTCCATAGTTTGAAATTTATCTTTAAATAAATGGTATAAAGATTGAATTGACTCAAAGATGGGTTGGTTTGTTATGGTATCAAGACTAATAGGGTCATTAGATAGATGCTTAAAAATGGAACTTACTTGTGTATGTGGTGTATTTCGAAGGAGGTACATAAATTATAGGGATTTTTAGAGATCATATTTGAATTTTTTGTGCTTTTGAATAAATTGATACAAGGAGACTTACAGAGTCGTAAAATAAGATCGAAGTGTTTGATTACGAGTGGGGTTCAACAAATGATTTAATCTCAATTGAATTAAATCTTAATTTTAGAGTAACTACTTTGATTAATGATATAATAATGGTATTATACATTAAATGGATAAGAAAAAAGAAATATAAGAAATAAAACCCTAAGAAAGAGAGAGAGAGAATAAGTGACTTAGTTGATTTCCAAATGATCAACAAGTGGCTTGGAATGAAGAAATTCTAGAATGGAATGTGAAGAGTGTCATTAATGCTCATAGGAGATATTGAGACTAAACAATGTACATGATAGAAGCACCCATGGGAGTATAGGAGCACCTCAGTGCTAGTTTCCATCCAGATGCCTAGGTTCTAATATTTTCTGTGTAGGAAGAGCTTGGTTGTTGATCCTTGTTTCTTTCTCTGGATTTTTTCTACTGTCGTTGCTCGCAATTGTAAATTACAAAATAGATACTTAGCTGCACATATCCACAAACCACATCAAACCTAAAAAGAAGATGTATAATGTGGATTTAGATTGACCCCGACTATCACCCAAAGAGTGAACTTAGTACTGAGTGCTACACTACATTTAAGACTCCATGTAGTTCTATATGAATGTGTATGTAATGATGCCCTAGGATTCCCTTGTGAAAATTTCAAAATGATAGTGGGATAGATCTAGAATATAGAAAATGTATAGAATGTGTGAGATGGAATATAATGAACTCCCCTCCTATGTTGTGTATGCAGATTAATGCAACCCTGTTCCCTTGTGTGAATGTGCTAGATAGATACTTTGTAATTATTTTTATGCCTTTGGATGCAAGCTTTGGTGATAGTATGTAATGATTACTATTTGCCCCTTCATTTGGTATTTATAATTTTTTATGATTCCCTTTTCTGAATTTTGTAATTGATGACTTAAAGGTCGACCCAAAGTTATACGAGATGACCCAAAACTAAAAGATACCCAACAGAGTAAGAAGAAAGAAAAGACGGTGAGGAGTTCCTAGAAGGAATAGGAACACCTCGGTGCTTCTGTCCTTAGTGGGAGCTAGTGTCTGAGGCCATACAAGATAAATAAATCAAATATTGACAGCATTGTAGGGTGTGTAACATAAATAAGATTATAATAGATAAAAAATGAACCAAAAGACATTATCAACTAATAATTTCCTTGCTTAGGAATCATGGATATATTAGTATGCTCTAGGACCTAGAAATGTACCTAAGTGCATAGATTTTGTGTCCACACTCACAAATAAAGAGACTAATTAAGCACACCACTCGTGCCCACAATGAGACTGAGGGTTTTCTGTAGGTGATAACAAGAGACCCATGGCCGGTTCACTCTTTTGAAATTCTTCTAGTTGTGAACATGTATAATTTCAAAAATCTATAGAAATGAGGTTAGAAAACTTTTGAAACCTCAAAGATTTACCAACTTAACTATGAACCATTAAGATAAGAGATAAACAAGATATACTCCTATTCATGCATTATAACTTTAACAAAACATCAAACTTAACATGTATATACTACTCTCTGCTCTTTTAATGCTACAAAACATGGACCTATGAAGATCCTAGCAATCAAATTTGATTTTTTGATGCTCAAGGTTTTGAGACTGAAGACTTGCCATTAATAGATACAAGACCATACGGTTCCCCTCATTTACCCAAGCTCGAGTTGTAATATGAAATGAAATATAATATCTCAATAAAAATGGAATAAATACTCTAATCATATTTTCCTATAGTTTATGTTAGAGGAGAAGTGTTCTTAGAAATGAGGAGGAGGAGGGGTCTATTTATAGTTTTCTGATTTCATGAAAGGGGGATGGTTTGGATGCATGTGGGACAAAAGGTAACTCCAAAAATTACTTTTAACAAGTCAAAGTAAGATTTGAATAGGAATAGATACTAATGAATCGTTTAGGATTAATTAGGGATCCCAATTAGGCTTAGGTAGCTTTCTGGGAGCATCTAGAGGAGGTTTTGATTGATTTTGGAAGCGGGAGATAGCTAATAAGAATATTTATTAATCAAATGCAAGAAAATAGGTTTAATAAATGTATAATGGTCAATTTAAGAGGAATTGAGGGAAAAGAGAGCCTAATTGATGAAGTTTCATCAATTTGTAGGAAGTATAATAGTTAGTGCTATGTTAGTAATAATATTGCTTTTCATAAATAATTGATTTCTACATTTTCCCCTCTTTGAGGGGGCGTAAGCTACATCACTTAAAAGAAAGTAGAAAAGAACAAATAACTACAATTTTTTGAAGGAGTGGAAGAAATATTAGTAGAGTGAAGTATGCCCCCTCGAGTGTCGATGGGGTGATGAAAAAGTTTGATCAATGATCAAAAAGAAGAAGGAAATACACATAAGAATAAGAAGGGTGGGAAAATACCCCAAGTAAAAGGGAAAAATAATGCAAAGAGAATAATGGAAGCCATATAAGTCTTACGGACACAAATTACTAGGTACCCATAAAATTGAATTCTCTTTCCTTCATTGAAATTTCTCATCTTCAACGTCATACTAAATAATCTATTCAATGAGGGAGCTTCTTGCTTGAATGGAGAGGCACCAAACATTTGATATTTATATTTGGAGGAGTGGGCATAAATGCAAAGGAATAATGGAAAATTTGAGTGTGATGGAAAGAGAAGAGAAATTAGTATGAAGAAGGGAGGGTGAACTAATATCAATCCATTACCTTTTAAACAACTTATTTTTCATCAAATTGCTAGTGATCTTCATCATTGGTCCTTATTAAAAAAGTAAGTATACAAAAAAAGTGTAGATTGACATGAAAATCCATAGTACGAAAAAATATCCATTGCTAAAATACCAACTCCATGTAACATACAAAATGTAATGTAATACGAGAAGTAAACAAGCTCGTTTAACATGGAAATAAGTATAAACACACATACTCAAACCAACAACATTCAAGATAGTTACACAAATGTTTTGTTATAAAGCTTCAGTTACTAGATGTTCATGATAAACGAAAAGGGTTAAAAATAGTGCCCCAAGCAAGGATACGTACAAGGGGAATTGATGAAGGACACATGGTCTAGTGAGGAATCATTGTGTGCTACAAAATAGTACCAATCAACCTGTTCTGCCCCAAAGTACAAACAAAGCAAGTAGTCTAGTTTTGTAAGTGATTGTAGATCTAGATGATCAGTGAGTCATTTGGTTCTAACACACATGAAAACATGAGAAAGATATGAGATGAATACCATGTGTGTGACATAAATTTCAGTTGCGTATAATATTTTTACCAAATGTTGTGAATTCTTAAATTTTTATGATTTTTTATGGATTGGCGATAATTTTATAATTTTTTGAAAATATTGAATTTTTTTTAGAGTTTTTGATCAGTAAGAAGAATTAATGGATTAGAATATCACCTCAAAACATGAGGAATTACCTAAGGAGAAGAAATGGGTGCCATGTAGGAAAAATATGCCTCGGCGGGAAGAAAATGTGTTAAAAATAATTATCATGACGGGTAATAAAAGAATTAAAAATGATCATGGTGGTTAAATTATGCACTTTTTCTATCACGGTGAGTGAGAAAGCATCAAAATGGTTCAAAATTACCACATATACCCCTCCCGAGGAGGGGGAAAAATCATCATTAGTAATTCATGTTTGAAATCAACCCTTTGCTGATTTACCATTCACTTTTTCTCTGACCTTGAGGAGAGATGGTGTGAGTTCATAGGCATACAAGGTGAGCATACATTGTCCAAGAGTACATATGAATTTCGGGAAATGGAACCTACATGAATACCCTATCCAAATTTTTATTTTATTGCATTTAATGGCATTTATTAGGATTTTTAGGGGAGTCGCAAATGCACGTGTGTGCCTTACTAGTGCATAGGTGTGGTTAGGAACATAGAAGCATGTGGGAGATGGGTGTGCATATGCGCATATGTCAAAAATGTGGATGAATGTAAGCACATGTGTCAGAATGGATGTGCACACATTAGGGGAGGCTAAGTTTGATGTGTATGGGTGCACGCGCCAAAAGGGGAATGCATGTATGAGAATGGGTGGCTATGCATTAGGGAAGGGGGAGAAAATTATTTACATGCACACTCGCCAAGATGAGCGAGCATGTGATAGAAAGTAGTGCATGCATTTTTGTGTGCACATCCATCATCAAAGGTGTGCATGTGTTGCCAGGGGCGCGCATGTGTCAAAAAATGGTTTTTGAACACTTAGAAGAAAAATGGGAAGTGTTTCGGAAGAAAGTAGAAGAATTTTTAGGAAAATGTTAGAAGAATATAGTGAAATGTTTTTAAAAATAACATAGAAAAATATCTTAGAAGAACATAATGATTAAAAGGATAAGTGTCTAGTCGATGTTAAATAGAAAGAAAATATAACAAGTGTGTTGTTTGATTTTGCAGATGAAGCTACCCATTTTAAAGATACGAGAACGACATGGCCAATTGGCCAACCTTGATGTTACTCTCTCATGAAGTGAGAGGAAGTATTTAGATATCACTTTGTACATGATAGGTCTTACCTACATGGCACAGATGCGGTACATCACCATAGATCATAGCCTTGTTACAACCTTAGCTAAGTGGTGAGATAGCGAGAGTCAGTGCTTAAAAATTCTTACCAGTGATATGATTATTACGTTGGAGGATGTTTTGTGGATCCTATGAGTACCAGTTGTGGGGAGCTTGATTTAGTATGAGAACAAAACTACATAGCTTACTGATAGCCTGATTGAGATTTTTGGTGTAGATGAGATACCTCGATGAGGAATGATAGTAAATATGCATCAATGTATTACTGATCCAAGGTTACATCACGTGTCGGTTTATCTCATGGATCTTGTCAGTGGAATATTGCTCATTAACAAGACATACACATCATTATGTTAAGGTTTGATTACCCTGATTTGAGGTTTTCTTAAAGGAGATCACTATTCTTGGGTTCACTGCATATTGGCACATCTATATTGGGATCTTCATTTGATTACCTAATACCTTCAGAAGATGGTAGGTTTAACAACACTTCTACATATATGGGCCTAGGACCATATAGTTATTGGTCATCCTACTGGAGAGTTACGAGCTCGGGTCGTGGATGATCCTTCAGTGTTTGGTTGGGCTCTTATGGGAAATGATGTACGTGGACACATGGGGAATACATTTTTTTTATCATCAGGCTTTGGATGATCTTCAGCTGAGGATGGTTGTTTGGAGGCCCTATATACATTATCATTAGCCAGAGGACGCAGTGTAGAACAAAATTTGTATGGATGATCATTTTATTATTAGAGGCCATAGATATATCAAGGATTATTACATGATTGATAGAGTACAGTGGAAAATCGGGGCAATCCAGGATGTGCTCAAGCCAGAGATGTGATATGGGCAATGAGCTAGGGAGACATTTGACATTGGCCCTTTGATCATGTCACAACAGGCTAGGGATATATTTTATTAGATGGTTCCACTAGTATGGGCTCCTCTTCGACAAATAAGAGATTCAGGCACTACAATGACCTTCGTTGCATGGTACGTTACAATTCTACCTAGGTGGCTCATTATTTCATAGGCTGCATGGGATGAAGGATTGCAACCACCACTAGAGAAACCTCCTCATAGATGGAGAGGACAGTGGGGGGGGCCCAAAAAGATAACCAGAGCAAAGATGAGAGTGCTGGTGATGATGGATATGATGGGGGTGGATAGCGACTAGACTAGAGTTAGGGAAAAAGCCACAAGAAGGCATAGAGAGTAACTAGATAGGTTCCTACATAACCACATGTACATGTTCATAATCCAATGGATTATTTGGGTATGTAGGTTGCGTTAGATGTTCCTTTATAATAGGTACTTCCACACGCCCATGTATAACATCCTCCATAATAGGTTCACATTATTATTCCACCACACATCCCAGGAGGAGGTGAAGGAGATGGATGGGAGACTCCGCAATAGAGTCCTAGAGGTGGGGGATGGGAGCATATTCCATAGTGTGTAGGTGAGCTAGCTATGTTATAGCAGTAGCTACATCAGGTCATAGCTCTCTAGCTACAAGTCTCCTCCAAGAGAGACATGATTATCCTTCAGAGGGACTAGGAAGTGGTGGATAAAGCACATCTCTAGGGTCAATGAGACTAGTTGGAATTTCAGTTGGATCAAGTTACAGTTGAGTGAGATTAGATCCAGAAAAAGAGGTATCGGCTTATAGTCGAGAAGTCAGTGGGACAGGTAGATATTTCTAGACTTTCTGTAGAGGTGGCCTCATTCAGGCACACTGATAGAGTGGAAATGACACCACATATGCATACGGACTTGGCAATAGTCAATGGGAGGGATTCTTACTATAGATAATTATATTACAAGCCTATCCCAGAGGGCCAGAGAGTGTCTAGTTTTAGTTAGTAGAAGATGTTTGTGAGATCACAAAGACCATCAACATCACCTAGATCAGTTGAGCAGCCACCAGGGCAGTATTCACACTAGCAATCAGGACAGCATGGTCCATGGGTGATGGGCTCTCTACTATCTCGGAGACCAGGAAGTCCTCAAAATGGATTGAGTCAAACATGACTCTTATTGATGTATACATAGATGTATGTACTTTTTATGTAATGCTCTTATGAAGGCTCATTTTTTATCGATCTATATGTATTATTTTTGGATCATGCCTCATGATGAAGGATTATTTTTTATCGCTGCCCATGATGGCATACTTTTTATCCAAATGATGTATACTTTGAGACACATATTGTATATAGACACTTGATTTTGACATGTTATATGATTATGATGATTATGGACTTTGCTTTTGATGTTGATGATTGTATCACATGTTATTTAATTTATGAGATAGCATATAGATGATATCACATGTTTCAATGATATATTTCATGTTCTACTTATCGAATTTTGTGTATGGGATAGCAGTAGATGATATCACATGTTGTTTTATATATGAGACTCATGGTTGTTCACCTTTTTATAATGGTCTATGTTTGAGGGGGGGACAGAAGATAGTCAGTCCCTCTTGCTCCTCTTGGTGATATTATATGATAGTAGCTTAGCATACATTTTTTATTTTCATGTTCATGATGATGTAGCTTATATTTTTATTGATAAATGATGTATATATGTGATGATGGATGATAGATGATAGATATTATGATGTCAACAAACTATACAACATAAACAACAAATATAACCTTATCAAATATAACTAAAACAACACAATTATATATAAGTATGTGAGATAAAATGAACTCAATGCCTATGTTCAAAAGATTAAAGTAACACTTAAAACTAAGCAATGGATCCAATTTAAAGAAAAAAATGTGGAAAGATAATGCAATCAAAACTATACAAACTGATAACTAAAAGTATGCGAATCGCTATTACTTTGTTTTTGTGGCAAAGTTTTGAATCATTTTCTATTATTTTTAGTGTTATCTCAAAGATAATTTTCAAGGCTACTCTTCACTTATTTTTGTATTTTTTTCCCTGAAAAAGGAGTTTTCAGATGTTTAGGGTTTTTCTACTATATTTGAATGTTTTTTGTGTTTTCGGAATCTATATATAGAAAACGAAGAAGTGTGGATGCCCCTAATGATAGAGGGGATGTATAAGGGAAGAATGCCATAAAATATGTGCAAGATGGTGAAAATGTTGAGGTTCCCCCAATGTTAGATGGGAATATACAAGAATATATTAGCTAAATCAGGGCCTTGAAAGATAGGTTTTAGAGGATCCCTTGACTTTAGGAAAACTAGCCCTAGGTAGAAGTGATAGGCACCTGTCAAGATGTGAGAGTTGCTTGTGAAAAATGAATCCTCCTTAAGTGTCAAAAGCTAGTTTTCACCTAAGGACTTGCACGATCTATTTTCACGCTTGGATGACCATTTTCTTTTTATTGTTTTCTTGATTTTTTAATTGTTTTTTCTTTCTTTTATGAGGAACCTCATACTCAATTATAGAACTGGCTGAGATGCATTACGTTCATTGGTTTATTGAATTCCTTAACATCTGAGTGACCAGTTTATATACGTCTAAACCATACTTAGTGACCACAACATATGGTCCTAACTAGTTTGGCTCAAACTTGGCTTTCTTTTCTCTATCCTTGATTGTGTTAAACTAGTTTTATTTTAAAACAAAATCTCCTACTTCAAATTAATGAGGTATGATTTGTTTGTTGTATCCTCAGGACACTCAGTACTAATAAACCTTCAAATTATTGAGTGCTCTCATAAAATTCTCATACATTAGCTCTAACTCGGCTAGCCGAGCTACCTTGTAGTCTTTATCTTTGTCCAAATAGTCCCAGAGATATATTCTCAGGGAGGGATCCTCAAATTTCAAGGATATAATGGCATCAGTGCCAAAGACTAATGAATAAGGAGTAACATTAGTAGGGGTGTGAATGGAGGTTTGATATGGCCAGAGGGTGAGATGGATCTGTAGGTGTCAATTAAGGACAATTTTGCTAACCATCTTCTCCATGATATGAACAAGGGTTTTATTAGTAGCTTTAGCATTTCCATTACCTTGAGGGTAATAGGGAGTTGACCACTCGAGTCATATGTGGAAACGTTCACATAATGCTTTGACCATCTTATTTTTAAAGGGTTTACCATTGTCTACTATAATGGCAAAGGGGATGTCATAATTGTAAATGAGATGGTTCATTATGAACTTGGAGAATTGTACATCAGTTACGTAAGTGAGAGGTACAACCTCTACCCATTTGGTGAAGTAATCGGTGTCAGTGATGATATGAGTGTCGTCATATGAGGAAGTTAGATTAGCTTCCCTATGAGATCAAGTACACATTTTGAAAATGGCCAGGGTATTGTGATGGGCTACAAAGCATGTGTTGGTGCATGTATAAAGTTTCCATAATTTTGACAAAGTTCACATTTCTTGAAAAATTGCAATAGTCTGGTTCTATGGTAGGTCAGTACTAACATACTCTTAATAGTTTCTTAGCAAGGACCATTCGAATTGTGTGTGCTCCAAAAAATCCTCCTTGCACTTCTCTAATTTCTTGGACTGACTCAGTCACATCAAGACAACGTAGCAGATTCCCATTGTAGTCACAAAGATAAAAGGTGCCTCCTAGGAGGGTATAATGGCCTATACGGCGGATAAGAGATATTTTCATGGTATGGGATATATTCAGGGGGAAGTTACCATCTTATAAGTAGTTTAAAATGGGATTGTACCAAATACATAGAATACCAACAACTTCACATGCTAAACAAGATTTTGACATGTCATATATAGATAATCGAAAGTTTTCAAAAAAGAAAGGCATCTTGTTTGCTTGAGGTGGAATGCAGAGTAAAGAGCTAATTATAGCCATGGCATCTATTGATCGATTATGTGATCTTGGCCTCTGCTCAAAGATAACTTGTACCAAGTACTCCTTTAAAGTATCAACCACTTTCTTGTATGGAACCAGCTTCTCATCTTTAACTTTGTATTCATCATTAAATTTCTTAATGATCAATTAGGAGTCACCAATTCTTTTTAACTATATGATGTTCCATATGATAGCTAATTTCAAGCAAGCGATGAGCGCCTCATATTCTACAATATTATTTGTACAAGGGAATCCCAAAAAACTTCCTATAGAATGACTTGTCCAGTGGGAGTGATAAGTACAACTCCTTCTCTTGAACCATGAAAGGTGAATGATCCATCAAAGTGGACTTGCCACATGACAGATTCCTCAACTTACATCATAGATGTATTTGGCTGATCCAGACACAACGGTTCCATTCTTGGTAGGGGAGCTTCAGCCAAATGATCCATAAATACCTTTCCTTTTAGGGATTTATGGTTAAAAAAATCAATGTCAAACTCACTAAGGAGGATGATCCAATTATCCATCCATACTGTAAGGGAAGGTTTAGATAAGAGATATTTGAGAGGGTCAACTTTGGATATAAGCTTGGTTTTATTATTAAGGAGATAGTTGTGTAACTTCTAAAATATAAAAACCATAGCTAGGAAGTCCTTCTCAATATGAGGATAGTTCATCTCATATGAAATTAAGGTGGGGATAAGGTAATAAACTACCCTTTCTTTGTGGCTAATATCATATTGGGTAAGTAGTGCGCCAATAGTGACTTCGGTAGCTGAAATATACAACAATAGGGGTTTGCATTGGGTGGGCAGCATGAGAACAGGTGGAATTTTCAGATATTGCTTGATCAATTCAAATGTATTTGACTGTCAGGTCCCCAGTTAAAGGTGACATATTTCTTCAACATATGTGTGAACGGAAAACACTTATCCGTAAGTTGTGATATGAATCAATAGATTACATGAATATTTCCTTGTAGACTTCATAGTTTTTTAAGGTTTTTTAGTGGAGGGATATCTGTAATAGCTGCAACCTTGGTGGGATCTATCTCTATCCCCCTTTGTGAAACAATAAAACCCAATAAGTTTCCTGATTGTACACTCAAGACACACTTTTTGGGATTCAAGTGAACCCTGTAATCTTAGAGGCATTGAAATATACGCCTGAACACTTTTGGGTTCTCTTCTTTGGTTTTATAATTTTCTAATATCCTCCACGTAATCCTCCATGATGTCACTCATCATGTCATGGAAAATGACATTCATTTCTCGTTGATATGTAGCCCCAACATTCTTGAGTCTGAAAGGAATTACCAAATAGAAAAATGTCCCCCAAGGGGTGATGAAAGCAGTCTTATGTTGGTCTTCCTCTATGATTTTGATCTGGTTATAGCCTAAAAATCCATCCATTGAGGACAACATTTCATTACCAATAGTAGAATCGACAATCATGTTGATGTTAGGTAAGGGGAATTCATCTTTGGGATAGAATTTGTTGATGTCTCTAAAGTCAGTGCATATTATGATGCCAAGTGGATTCTTCTAAACTAGGACTATGTTAGATATCTAAAGTTCATAGTCAATGGGTTTGATAAAACCTAGTGCTAATAGTTTCTCCATCTCTTCTTTGACAAGTAGTGTAACTTTTGGGTGCATTTTCCTTAGTTTCTGCTTGATATGTTTGACATCTAGGCATATAAAAAGGTTGTGTATGACAAACGCTGGGTCCAAACCTGACATATTTGCATATGACCATGAAAATATGACTTCAAACTCTCATAAAAGTGTTACGAAGGTTTTTTGTCCTTTTGATGAGAGTGAAGTTCCCATCTTTATCATTCTAGGATCCTCTTCTGACCCAATATTAACATTGATTGTCTATGGAACTAACATCTTTGATGCATCCTCCATCTATGTAGGATCAGGAGGGAGAGTAAGATCCACTGATACAGATGGCTTAAAGAGAGTTTTATCTTCACGTGGTGAAACTAATTTCTTCATTGATTCTTCTATTTGTTCATCCACAAGTTCCTCAAAGTGGTTTTCACTATAGGAATTATGTTTATTATTTTTGCAAGGATTTTCTATAGTACTTTTTCACTTACTATTTTTTTGTTTAAGAAACCACACAATTCCGCATCTTCCCCAAAGTATGTGCATGCATTTAATTTAATGGAGAAACCTTTCTTATGGTTACTACTTGGAATGGTATCTCTAAGATCCACGAACTATGTGATTTCCTCTTTACTCTCAAAGAAATCAACTGACATGTGAAGTTGTTGATCCCAATCAATGAGGTCAGGATATGCAAGGGCGACTTGAAAATTGGCTTAGGAATTGGTTTCAGAAAGGGTGAAGATAGAAAAATCTAGAAAAATTTTTTGTAGAGGTAAGGTCCTTATATATGATACATTGGGAATCTACGTTTCTATCTGAATGAGATGAGCTATCCTCATGTCCAAAAGAGGTAGCATCTATCTTTGAGGGTGGATGGTTATGAGGTCAAATACATAGGGCATGTTTGTTTGAATTATAATAGGGAATAGGACTAGGCTCTTATCTCCCTTGTGTGTTTGTAATGCATCTGAATGCATTATAACCCATGGCATGCATCATTTTTAGACCCTTGATATATTATGGAGCCTGGTTAGATGAAGCCATCATTCCTTCAAGTACCCATCTAGTAGGTGTATCTAACATCTTCTCGTCTGACAAGATACCACTGAGAATAAACCTCTGAAAGGGTTTAGGGAAACTAGCCCGAGTGATTTTGAACTAAAAGTATGGTCTTCCATGTGTCTTAGGTGACATTGAAATATCATATATCAAAAGGGCCTATTAAAGATCAAATTCATCATTCGGGGCATATTTGCCAAACATTGTTTTCCATGAGGTAAAGGGATTTAATAATGAGGGAAAATTTTGATTGCAAGGAGTCAATTTATTTGAATCTATATGATCCTTCATAGCCTCATCGAAATGGGAAAAAAATATAGGTAGAAGGATGTTCATATGCTACATGATAAAAATTGTGCAGCGCTTTGCAATGTGTAAATAGTTTTGGGTCACCTGGGATGGTGAAAATATGACCTCCATGACAAAGCTTAATACACTAATGGAAGGTCGAAGGAATGGCCTGCATGGCATGAATCCATGGGATTCCTAGGAGCATGTTATATGGAAGGTCCAAGTAAAGGACATGGAACTTTGTATTATGATATGTGGGCCCCAGTTCCATTGGTATCACTATGGTACACCTTCTAACTCATGCTCTTCATTATCATAAGTCGTGATCATAATGGTATTAACATCTAGATTTACTTCTGTATGGCCTAGTTTCTTGACAATATTCAACGTACAAATATTTAGACTGGATCTGTCGTTTACAAGCACTATCTTTATCTTATGATGAGTAACGAACACCTCTATATGATAAGGTAATTTGTGTTCAAGGTTGTTACATGGGATTTTATTTTGATCGAAAGAGATATAGTCATTCAGATTAAGATTTGCAGCCATTGCTTGGAGGTGCATAGGCTCTACATCTATGGATACTCCTAATCCCTAAAGTGTTTTATATAGTATGTCCTTATGATAATTTGAGATTTTGATAAGTTCTAAAATCGAGATCTTAGCTGTCATTTTTTCCAATTGTTCTAATAATTCATACTGACCTTCCTAATGGATATGGAAAGACATTTCTGAGATCACTAAGTGAGCCCGTCATGTGCACATAGTGTAAATGTTACCTAAGACACTAATAATGTTTACATGTTCACTAGATGAATCAATACAACCTACGAGGGAATCGAAGGGATTATCATTAGATGGATACACATAGTTAGTAGTCCTATAGTCATTAGAGGACTGAACTTGACCTAGCTTCTTGTTTCCCGTTTCATCATGTTTGGGAAAAGGGCATTTGAATATTCCCATCTTCCCATTAGGACTTTTTCCCAATTAAGGTGAATCCGCCTCAATATTTCCTTCTTCGATAAGATCTTAGATGATATGTCGTAACTTTAGAAATATGTCGGTCTTATGTCCTTTTGACACAGTGAAAGTCACAGTATTTGTGTTCTTTACACCATACTAGTTTAGGTGCATCATCTAGATAGGGTACTATTACGGTTGGATACTGCACCATGTTTACAAAATCTAATTGATTAAGGATGGAAGATAATGATTTCATTAAAGGTGTAAATGTTCATTTTGGGGCCTCTTTTGGGCGAGGTCCTTATGTAAGATTCAATAGAAAACCATTTTGTATAGCTTGGACTCTCTTTGAGTATTTGATTCTGTCTCCGATGACATTATTATTTTTACTGAAGAACTTGGGTTTGTCTACAGATTTCAACTTATGTTTATCTTTTGAAAAGGGCTTAATTGTTCCCTTTTCTATGAGAGCCTTCTCAATTTGGCTTCCCTTCTTAATAAATTCTTCAAATTTAGCAACACAATGTATTTTTATATGAAATTCTATGTCTTGATTCAATTTTATAACAAATGTAGTAACCATTTGATTTTCTAGAATGGGACAAGGGAAGCGGAGTGCTAACCCCCACCATCATTATAAGAAACCAACAAAGGTCTCATTTGGTTTTTGTTTTTAATTGCAAATATCTACCATGGTAATGTCACTCTCCATGTTAAAATATAAATGGGGCACATACTTTTCAGCTAGCATGGGCCATGTTGTGATCATCCCCTTAGGTATGTGGAGGAACCATTCTAGCGCTTTTCCTCCTAAGCTACGGGGGAACAAATGTATGAGATAGTTATTGCTAAAAGCTAATTCTTGGAAAGCCATGTAGAAGTATTTAATATGATCACAAGGATCACCTTTACCTTTGTATTTATCAAACTTAGGATAATCAAAAATTTTAGGGAATGACACTTGTAACATGTCTCTATCAAAGGGGTAAGGACATAGTTCTTCGTATTGGTACTTTCTAGTATGGACTACATTACTCTCTTGGAGGGTTGTGAGAATGTTCTTCATGGATTGTAAATATTTTGTAATGAGTTTCTCTTTTGTAGGGAACAATGGTCTATTAACTAAAGTAACCTTTAACGTTTCATCCTCACAAAATTTTGTATGAAATTCACCAGATTTGGATTTATATTTTTCCTTACATGTACTCTCTCTTAAGGAACTTAAGTTTTCTAAATTTTGACTAATCTTTATAATTTTTCTTTGTATAACCTCTTCTTCGGCTTGAGTATCATCTTCTTCATCATATTGAGGAGGTAACTCCTTGTTTTCATCTTCAATCTTAAATTTTCATGAGGCTTTAAAGAATGGTATTTGAGAACTATTTATTTGTTTGGCCCTTCACTCTCAAATTTTTTATTATGAGAACCAAAAGTTGAAGCGTATCCTCTTTCCAAAGGATTATCCATGTCGATAAGGGGTGGTTGTTGTGGATCTTCCACTTCTAGGTTAATGGTTTTGATAACCTCTTCATGTTCTTGTGGTAATTTGGATCTTAGTTCTAGGACTCGTGTGAGAACTTGATCTCTATTGTAGAATAGGAGTTCATCGAAGCGAGAAAGATCAAGGGTGTGTTTCTCTTCAGGTGAATCAATATCATCCCCACTATGGTAAATTAATACTTCTATGTATTTAACCTCCAAAAAGAGGGGACCTAAGTTATGACCACTAAAGGGATAGGTTGAAATAAAATGATTTAATTCTAATTCGTGTTCAACCCTCTTAGATGCCAATTTTGTGATAGGTGGCATCACAAGCCTCTTATGTACTAGGTTTTGTCTAAGTATAATCAAGGTATAAAAAACCTAAGTGCAACATGGTATTAGTTTCCTAAAGTCTCAATGTTTAACCAATCAATGTTTTAATGAATAATGAATCAAAGAGTCTAATGATTTTTCCTAGATATAAGTCTAGGAAATTGTTATCACACAAAGAACACCCATGCAAGTCTACGAGAAAACCAATCCTTCAACCAAAAGTTTACACTTTATGTTTCTCAATGGTAGTTTGATTTACAAATGATCAACTCGATGTTAATGCTTATGTCAAGTTCAAAGCATAAACACTAACAAGGGGTTAATGTGACTTCCAATCAAAGGATACTACAAAGAGTTTAGAAAAAAGTGAAACCTAAGTCCTAAAAGGTAGAAATTACGTATGTAAGAAATGCAACAATACTACTAAGGTACATTAACAAAGTTTCAATAGAAAACAAGGTTTTAGCACTAAAATAATATGGATATGTTAGGAAAACAACATAACCACCACTCTTCAAGATTTGAGGTAATGTTTGAAACAAAACTAAGTGCAAGTATGCTAAGATGTAGGAAGCATAACACCACAATGTGGATGCTTAGATCATGTTCACGAGTAACAAGTTTCAAGTATAATGATTTTTTCAATATAATGTGGAAAAATTAACACATCTAAGGGAGATCAAAAAGGTGAATTAATCCTAACTACATCAATAATGTGTCTTAATATGAGTTTGAGACATAGGGCCTACTATAACATGACGACGCACCATTCACACTTTCAAGACTTGCGTTCCAGAAATGCATCCTAGTCATTCAAGTAGAATAAAAAAGTGGTGGAAATGATTACTTATAGGGGTATCCATGCATGTTGTTTCTCATTTGTCCCAAATGGGAAACAAGATAACAAATGTGTAGAACAAGTAGTGATGAAACAAACTAAGCGTAACTTTGGAAGGATTTTTCCTTTTCTTAAGACAAGTGAAGAACTAAGAAAAAGTAACACGTCATAGGTCCCATGATTAATAACACTTAGTTTAAACTTAATTTGACTCTCATCTTGTTCGAAAAATAAGCATTTGACTCCAAGCAAGTCATCACTTCATGATAGCTATATCAAACACAATGGCTTGATACGGGAAAGTGGACTCCAAGAAGAAATGGTTTTCCTAGGTGGTTCTTTCAACTAGGCATCGAAAACACCCTCTACAAGTCCAATTTACCAATAAAGTTGCACTGACTAATATTGGAACATATCAGCTTTACTTTACCCCCTTCAAATATGATGAGAAATGAATTCATTCATGCATATCTTTAACTGGGGTCGCAATGGATTATTTTTTTGGGCTAAACTCATAAGTAAAATATGGTCAAGTGGGTAAGTGGAACACTACCATTTTTTTCTACAAGGTTCCCTCTTGCGTCGACTACTTTGAGGTTCCTAGACCACCCCCTTTGTTGTAGCTTAAGGCTTATGCCAAGGGGGTTATGTCCTAGTTTAAAGTGGATGGGGTGTACCCTTATCGAAACCTGCAAATCATGTGTATTGAGTATGCTGTGTTTTTTATCTTTTGAGCTTAATGTGGTTTTTTTTGCACACCATTTGGCAACCTACAAGAAATGAGTTATCATTTGTTTAGAATCTGATTCTTTTGCAAGTGATTTTTGGTCCTTTAATACAAAGATTAGTATTTTCCAAGTGGTCAAAACATCATATAAAGGAGATAGAATGTTGTTTTTTATTTCCCAGATCATCCTAAGATGCAAGGAAAGAGCATACACAACAAAATACCTCACTAATTTTGTGGAAATAAAAAACACTCAATCAAATTGTGAAAAGTAAATTTATTTAATCAAATTTGAATTTAATCCTTTTAGAAAACTTAGTGAAGAGTTTTGAAAGCATAGAAAGGGTATTTGAACCATTTTTTATTCCCAAGATCACCTTAAAGGTGTGAGGGAAGAGCATACACATTTCAAAACGTTACGAATAACAATGAAACATTCATCAACTTAACTAAGTAAATTTAGTACAAAAGCTATAATATTATCAAAGTAACTTGTAAAACCACTTATTAGTATAAAAAACGTTGCAAAGTGTTTGAATAATTAAAAAACACCCTTTGAAAAATTTAAGAAATTGTTTATCATTGGACTATGACACCTGTGTACCCCTTATGATGCAAGCGCATACCGAACAACGTATGCACGCGCCTTATGACACCTGCATGCCTCTGTTAGAAAAAATAGTCATCTATAACATGTGTGTGGGCCGAGAGACACATGTGCATGTTGTTAAGCATATACAAGCATCTATAGAAAAATATAGATAACATAGAGGTTAGTTTATCGTATGCACATCCTAAGAGGCGTATGTGTGCAGAGTATAGAATATGCATGTTTTTCTTGACGTATGCATGTGTCTATAAAATTTTAAGTAAAGATGAAAACTACATGCTAGTATGTGTGCGGGAAAAGAGACAGGTGCGCACGCTGCGGAACGTGTGCGCGCTAGAGGAAACAAGTGTGCATGGGTTTTGACGTTTGCATGGACCTCAAAAACACCTACGTGCAGGCCTGAAAACCCACAAAAAGGATGATAAATAGAAATCTAAAACAACAAACATGTTAGATTCTTGACTTTTAATTCAAATTCTAACATAAAACCAATAAGTATGTATGCAAGAGGAATATTTACTACTTTTCATATTATCAAAATCTTGAAACTACACTAGTTAACCTTCAAAATACATGAAAAGATATAGAAATAGAAATGCCAAATGTGAACATGTGTAAGTTTGAAAAGATATAGAAATGAGGTTAGAACACTAAAGAAACCTCAAAGGTTTACCAACTTAAGTATGAACCATCAAGATAAGAGATAAACAAGAGAAACTCCTATGCATGCATTATAACTTTTAAAAAACATCAAACTAAACATGTATATACTACTCTCTAATCTTTTAATGCTACAAAACATGAAGCTATGAAGATCCTAGGAATCAAATTTGATTGTTTGATGCTCAAGGTTTTTAGAGTGAATGCTCACCATGGCTACAAGACCATATGGTTACCCTGATTTACCCAAGCTTGAGTTTGAATATGCAATGGAATATAATAGCTCAATAACAATGGAGGAAATACTCTAATCTTATTTTCCTATACTTTATGTTAGATAAGGAGAAGTGTTCTTAGAAATGAGGAGGAGAGGTCTATTTATAGTTTTTCTAATTTCAAGAAAGGGATGGTTTGGATGCATGTGGGACAAAAGGTAATTCCAAAAATTCTTTTTAGCAATTCAAAGTAAGATTTGACTAGGATTAGAGACTAATTAATCTTTTAGGATTAATTAGGGATCCCAAGTAGGCTTACATAGCTTTCTAGGGAGCATCTAGATTAGGTTTTGATTGATTTTGGAAGCGTTAGAAGCGGTAGCTAGCTAATAAGAATATTTATTAGTCAAATACTATAAAAAAGGTTCAATCAGCATATAATGGTAAATTTAAGAGGAATTGAGCAGGGAAAAAGCCTAATTGATGAAGTTTTGTCAATTTACAGGGAGTAGAATAGTTAGTGCAGTGTTAGTAATAATATTTCGTTGATCCAATAATTTGTGTCTAAAATATCTCTTTATGTATTCATATTTATGAGATAGAGGAGACCTTGTCAGATGATTTTTCATAGAGATATTTGGCACATTTTTCACCATCTAATCTCTGATGACAACCGCTTTTTTTTAATGTAATATTTTTGAATAAGGACAAAATATAATTGATTATTTATTAATTGTATATATTCAAACTAGGATTTTTTTTACAAATGTAAATTCAATTTTATGTCAAACATGGTGATAATAGACCATCCAATACTACATAGACTAGTGGTAGTCATCAACTATTTTCTTTTAGTGAGGCATTCTTAATTATTATAAATTAATTAGATCCACACATGTATATTTTAATGATTTTTAAATCAAGTCATGTAAATGTATATAAATTCTTGAAAATTACCATGATTTTGAACACACATAGTTGATGACAATAACCTTTACACCTCCTCACTTATGATATGTAGTAGAAATAGGGGTTGGTGATGCAATTTCAACTGTAGAGAAATATAGAAATTTATATGAGTTTGTTGTGTTATAAATTATATATGCATGATATTTTTAGAATACATTTTATTGGTATTTTTGATAATATTTCACATGAAACTTTTATCTATGCATTATATTTTATTAATTTCTTCTTTGAAAACTCCTCCATGAGAGGTAGAAATAAATTGAGATTGATCATATTATGGTGTTATGCACTTGTTTAATTTTTTCGTTTTAATTATATATTCAACTTACTTAAATATTAGTTCTTGAATAATTGTGTGACAAATAGGTAGAGTTATAGGATATTGTCGAGCCTAAGAGGTTTGCATGTCAATTGAGCAATGAGAGTTCTCACGATGGACCCCCATCTTCTTCAAAGGAAAAAGGGGAAGAAATTTTTAGATATAGCTAAGTGGATTGTAAAGACATTGATTATAATCTCATAGAGATGCTTGAAACTTAAATGAATACTATTTATTGTAATCCTTTATGGGTTTTATGAAATATATATATATATATCGATATTTATGTACATATTTAAATTTATGTATATTGACATCTTATTTTCATCATTCTTGTTCCATAATGGTGTTATGTCAAGATGTACTTTATCAAATACAATTAACTACTTGCGATAATATACGCATGGATCCAAATTTTATCACATTTATGATAACATGTTTTTTATAAGTGTTATAATATCATAAGTTAGGTTGATGTAACATATATCATTGTTTTACTTTTAAGGAATTCACTATAAACTATAAACACGAGTCAATAATAAATGTTAAGTTATATAATTTTCTAGGTATGATGTTTTATTTGATGTATCAATGAGTCACATTAAACACCAAACATATCCTAATAAATACATACATAAAATTTGGAGACTATATTTTTCCAAGCCATTAAACAAGTCTTGTAATAAAATATGAGATAAATGGATCTTTAAATGAAATATGAAATGGAGCAACCATGTAGCATGATACAAGAGTGTTTATTTATATTCTCAATTTGTTTGATGAGAAGCTTTACTTTAATTTTTTAAAAATATTTTAATCTCTTAAAAAATATTGGAAAAAATTATGCATATCATCCTAATTACAAGAATCACCTTAACTTTTAAAGAGATGGTTATTTGAAATGTAAGGTTGGAAAAATAGTTATATCTTCACTGAGTGGATGAATTTAGATTGAATTAAAATGACTAGTTGCTACTAACATAACATTTTTAAAAGGAAAAGTTTAGGGAAATAATTTAAAAAGGATCAATGATAAGATATTTTTTCTCTCATGTTTATTCATTTTTATTTCATCTGGTTGTAGTGAAAATTTATGTATTTTATGCAAGTTCATCAACCTTATTTTGATATATTTTATAAGATGGTTAATTTTATTTCCTATAAGAAAACAAGTGATGTGACAGGTGTAGCATATTTATTTTTTAGAGAAGTTGTTCGTTTGCATGGTGCTCCAAAAACCATTACTTCAGATAGGGACACAAGGTCTTAAGTCACTTCTAGAGGACTTTATGGAAGAAGTTGGGAACTCAACTACAGTTGAGCAGTGCCTATCATCCTCAGACCGATGGGAAAACAGAGGTGGTAAAATGGAGTTTGGAAAACCTGTTAAGGTGCATAGTTGGGGAAAATCTGAAACAATGGGACTTAGCATTACCACAAGCTGAGTTTGCATATAAAAGCTCCATAAATAGATCCACGTAAAAGTTTACATTTTTTATTATGTATGGGATTAATCCAAACAGGGTTTTAGATTTAGTAAAACTACCAGTTGATGGAAGATTCAGTGATGATGCAGAAGCATTTGTCAAACAAATACAATAATTATAGGAAGAAGTACGGAAGAAGCTACAGAATACTAATGATAAATATAAGGAAATAATAGATGTTCATATACGGAGAAAGGTATTTACAGTGGGTGAGTTGGTAATGGTATACATGTAGAAGGAAAGGTTTCTAAAAGGAACCGATAACAAGCTGAAGTATAAGAAGATTGGTCCCTGTAAAATCATTAAAAAAATAAATGATAATGCTTATGAGGTAGAATTTCCTAGAAAATTTGATAGTTATCCAGTGTTTAATGTTTCATATTGGTATTATTTTCATGGGGATGGTGTAGAAGGGGATGTTATTGATGAAGTATTATATTGGAGGTAGCAAGTTCCAGTGAAGAAGAAAGAAGAAGTGGATCAAATTCTAGATAAGAAAACAATGGACATGCGGCATGGGAAATACAAAAAATATTTGGTACATTGGAAAGGAACGGAAAAAGATGACGATAATTGGGTCACAAAGTGGGAGATTAAGTAGTTGGATGCAAATAAATGGAAGCAGTTTGAAGAAGACAACTTGCAAGAGCTATGTTTTTTTCAAGTAGGGGAGAATGATGCGCCAAAATTATTAAGAACTTGAAAAGGTCATAGCTTGTTCTCCCGGTTTTTGTTTGAGTCCATTTTTAAAAAGCCACATTTTTTGATGATACAAGCAAACCGGTCAATTGACCCTATTGGTTGGAGCAAGATTTGGCACAATTTTGTGCCCGAAATCTGCCATCTTGAGGCCAAAAATTAGGATTTAAATTGTAGTTCAATTTTTCCTATTCTAGGGCATTAGTTAATTTTAGTCTATTAGTTTCTTTATGAGTTGGAAAGTTGGAAATTCCTCTAATTTAGGCATGTAGAAGATGCGTGGAAATTTCTGTGCCTATACAAATAATCATGCAAACTTACTAAGAATATAAGGTTCTAGTAAACTGCTAAAAATAGTAATTTCCACCACCTAGAGTAGATTTAGTCAAAGTTAGTTAGATTTTTCTTGGAAAATTGAGTTGGGAGTTGTTTTCCTATTCAAGAAACATTGTAATTCATGATTCAATAATGAAGAAGGAGATCTATTTTCTTTTGGAGTTCATATTTATTTGCAGTATATTGGGTTTGTTTAGAATTTGGCTACATTAAACAATCAACTATCAACTATGTATTATCTATAAATGGAATTGTATATTTGAATGTTAAATTTTTCTACCACCTATAACTCACCATTTTAAAAAATAATGATTTGAAAAATGCGCTTAAAATCCAACAATTCATGTTTTTATATCTTATTCAAATTTTGAGTGTAACTACGTCAAAAAAATAAATGAAAAATGCAAGTTCTTCAGTTTTTAAGAAAAAAATTTAATTTAAGACCCCCTTTTTGTAACCCATCTTAATATATGTACCCTTTACAAACATTTAACACAATAATTCTTCCTAATTCTTCACTAGTTAATTTTTCAATACAAGTATTACAAATATATTTACAATTCAACTTCTATATAGTAGAAGACCTATTTTTTCACCTATAACCACTCACTTAAACATGGATGATTTTTTTGACAACTGACAAGCCATTCTCCTAAATATGTGATTTTTTCTGAACTCCTCAATCACTTAACTAACCAGATCATTTACATTAATGTATTCTCACAATATATTTTATAAGCCCATACAATTTTATTATAAGAACTAATACAATAACATGGCTTCATTGCTCAAATGGAAATCTCGTTGTTTCTTAAAACATATCCTAATATATTTTTTTATCTTCATTAACAATATTTATAGATAATATGATTTTTTTGGTACAATTTTCAACAAAAATAAATAAAGAAATGGAGCTCCCACCTTGTAAAATTTTTATGTAGTTATTTTCCAAACATTGAACTTGCAGTCCATTAAAGTTTATTCCTTAAAGTTCAAAATAACGGACATATAATTTCCTAATTCTTGTATTATATCATTTTGGTACTCATAATAACAAGGAAACCTTTTTAAAAATATATATTACTCCAAATTCTAAACAAAGGAGACACAAATATTCTTGGACATCACTAAATATTTTTCATAAATTATCTTCCACTACGTTCTTCTTAGGGACCATAAACTTGTTATAGTGTAGCTCTCTATGAACACTTATATCTTCTATGAATATTACATATCCATTCAAAGGATTATGCAATAAAAACAACTTGGTTTTATCCTAAAATTTTATGCATAATTTCTGTAGAAGAGAAAAATACAACAGAAAAAATACTAAAAACTATGGGAGTTAGTGGTAGGAATAAATTATACCATCCACTAAACTTACACTTACCCAATGCCATTACCCATATTCAAATTTTTTTATCCCTTTTATATATAAGTCCTCACAATGTCAAGTATATTTGCTAGTAGACTATAACTAACATACATATATTAAATAAATCTATGTAAAATATATGGAGAGGTATCATTCTCGAGGTGCTTATTCCACCCATGTCTTGAATTTAATATAGGTGCCTCGAGAATGATACCTCTCGACATATTTTACATAGATTTATTTAAGATATGTATGTTATTAGCACCTATGCATAGTACATTATTGTTTATTAAATGATATGAAAAACTTAGTAAAATTTTAACATGCAATATAATATAGGAGAGTTAGTAAGAGTAAGAGAATAATTTGATAATCAAAATGTTGTTAGGTTGTGGAGTTTATTTCTTACATAAGACATACATTTGATGTTTATTGGTTTACATAGTAACCTCTGTCGGTTGGCTAATCTACGTCTATCACCTAGGAGGAACTGGCATCGGTTAGGAATTAGCACCAGACAAAATCAAGGAATTTACACTGGTCATGGAACCAACATCGGTCAACATAGAGGAACTGAGACCGGTTAGGGAACCAACACCAGTTACCTGTGTGTTTATGTTTTTATTATAGACGCGAGATTTGATCCGACGGTTGATTTTAAAGTTTATCTAAAGGTTGTAAATCCATAGCTAAAGTTCCCTGAGTTTTTTTATACTTATATATGCATGAAAGCTAGGGTTAGAAGGTTAATTAAATAGTAATCCTTGGTTGAGAGGATGAAGAAGAAGAAGAAAAAATAACAGGTTACATGAAGACAGAGATTTCATGGAGAGAAGTGGTACAGAAGGAAATAATAGGTGTATCTGAATGGTGAGAATATATTTCTTTTATTGTATTTCATTTTGTATAATTATTGTCTAATTGTAATGGCTTGCATAGTATGCAAATCACATAGAGTTTATTCTTGTAGATCCACATGTTGGTGAAATCTTGTATTGTAGATCCATGAGGTCATATTTTATTGTTGATCCATGTAGATCTAGGTTTGTATTGTTAGACCCACAAGTTATTGTGAGATCTTGTATTCATATATCCATGAGATCATGTTGTATTGTTGATCCATGTATATCTAGATAAATTGTAGAGGAGGTTGTCTTATTTTTTACACAATGGCAGATGCAACGATGAAGGAGAGACTTACATCTTGGTGTAGACTTATGGTTGCATATTGGTAGACCCTTGTGAGAGGTCTTGTTTACAGATTCACATGAGAGCTTGGTTACATAGTTGGAGATGCAGTAGTTCCTGATATGTGAGATATGTTGGTGGTTTGAAGGCACATTTATAGTGCATTCATGTAGACCAGTTTAGAGATATGGAGAAGGAGACATTCTTGGAGAGATGAATTATACTCTTGTGGGAAGAGTTGGTTTATACTCTTGTTTATTATATATATGAGATCTCTATCTTTGGTGTAAATAGCCCACATTGGGTGAACCACAGTACATGTTGCGTTATGTGTGTGTACTTTGTTTTGATTTGAATTATTCTAGTTTATACTTCCACTACTTTAGATTTTAGGGAATCGTTTAGATCTTGTGTGCATGCTTTTGTTTGTTATTGAATCATAGTACTATTCCACAATCCTTAATTACCAACAACTAGTATTAGAGCTTGGTTATTTTAGAGAAAGGGTTTGCTTCATGGTTTTGTTAGTTTTATTACTAGCATGTATAAGAGCAAAGTTTATTTTTCATGTCGTGAAAAACACAGGAAGAGATTTAAAATCTCAAGTGGAAGCTCAAAATGTGAGGTTGTTGGAGAATACATGACCAATGTCAGTTAGGTGGCAACCGACGTCGATAGGGTGACCATGGTCGGTTACAGGGTGACTGTGGTCGGTTATAGGGAAACTTGGTTTTAAACATAAAATCTTAGATCTGAAGAAATTGAGAGATGCATGGAATGTGTTTTATTTGCTGAGGTGTCCCTAGTTCTTTGAGGCACAAACATGTTGGTTAGATTGTAGATCTGGATTAAAAATGTATTTTTTTATCTTGGAATTGAAGTGCTTGTGTGTTTTGGTTACATATACATGGTTTGGGATTGCAGATCTAAGTATTAGATAGAGGAGAAGTTATGCATCCTTGGTGCAGTCAGATGAAAAGGTTTCAGTAGAGAGGCATAGTACAGAACGAAGACAGGGATTCCATAAGAGAAGCATGTACTTCAGTGGAAGATACGATTGAGTATATTGGTGTTGGTAAGGTGTTGTATTTCATCTTGATGAATTTTTATATTGCATGGATTATTGTTGTAATGTTTTTGTATGAGATTTGGGTGCTTCTTTAAATGAATGGCTTAGCACATCTATCAGCTTTGGTTGGAGTACGCACCTGGTTTGGTATATTATGCCAATTTTTTGGAATTGTGTTTATTCCAGCAACACCGACGTTGGTTAAGGGAACTAGCATCAGTCATAGAAGAGCCAGTACCAGTCAAGAAACTTAGGTCAGTGTATGTGGCAGTGAATTCATACTATGTTCTTATAGTAGGAGATGGCATGGAAGGTTTAGTGTCCTATTTTGGAGGATCAAGTTTCTTGAACTGAGTGTACATGGAAAAAATGGTGTAGATAACTTCAATGTTTGAATCAGGTAGAGGAAGGAGTGGCTTGGTTAGTTCAGTGAGACTTTTGTTCATGTATCTCTATATGGTTAATGTTTTATTTATTTTGTTTGAAGCAACTGGTCTTATGTTTGGATTTTGTGTACAAGTAAAAATTTGCACCATGAATATTTTTTGGGTTTGAATTTTATTTCCAGGATGTGTTGGAATCTTGAGAACAAGGGTATCTAGTCTAAGGATGAGATAATCAATGAACAGTCATGATTAGACACACAATTGTAGGTAATAGAAATGTTAGTACACATGGATGAAAAGAAGGGGGTTCACCTACTTCACAAAAAATCCAAACTTCTGTGATGTAGAAGTATTCTTTTATAAGAATGGAATCACATTTATATTTCTTTCATCTGGTTTTATTTCTCATTGATATATATATTGGGGATTTTAATCTTATGATTAGAGGAAGTGCAGGGGAGTTCGTGTTAAGTGGGAGAAAGCCATGGTTGTTGGAATTTTAGGTTGGACATAGATGCACGTGTAGAGTGAGACGAGTATGTTATATTTAGAGTGACATGAAGCATAAGTTTTTTTGGAGGAAAGTCATGGTTTTATAGGTATTTTGTGTTTATTGCATGGTGATGTCAACTCTGGTTTTATTTTTTGGTGTCTGGATATCCCTATGGAATGGTAGTTGATGGTTAATTAAGTTGGGTGTAGATGATAGAGAAAATTTTGAGTTTAAAGGGTGGAAGAAGGAAAATCAGTTTGTTACAATTGAAATGTGATTGGTAGGATATGCCATAGTTTGTGAAGCTACATGTGTGACAGTAGTGTGAATTTCTATTTTATTGATGTTTCCCTTGTTTGATTTCATCTTGGATAGTTGTGCAGAGTATGTTGATGACATGTTTTATGGTATTTACACTATTTATTAGTAGCATGATTAGTATGGTTGTTTTTTGTTGATATTGATGACCACAAGATTCATATTTAGCTTTGGAGTTAATCAGTGGAAGACTTAGAGCTTCTGGGGATCCTAGTGATATGGATGGATGTACATGGTGATTTTTGTACATATGGATAGATTTTATTTTTTGAGTTTATGATGATGCATATATTCATTTTGCACACGGATGCCTATGAGCATGGTTTAGATGCCCTTGAGCATGAGTAAGGGATGCTTATATTTCCTCTTTTTATTATGTTACTCCATGATAAATATGTTATCTACATATGGTTTTCTTGGACATGCAAGTTTTTTATGCAGGGTTAGATTTGTAGATTGTAGTGTTTGGATTATTTGATGTATGTAGGTATTTATGGATTGATCACCCACTAGTTGCATGTAGAAATCATTTGGGTTGTCTTACCCATGATCTTTTTTATTTATTACGCTTATTTTAGTTTGACTTGTATTTGGCCATCTGCATTGGTAGTAGCATGGATACATGGATAGATGGTTGGAGAAAATGGTTTATTTTATAGGTATGGCTATGCTTGTAGTTGAAGCTTTGTATTTCATTTTGAGTGGGAGCTTTTGCAGGTGTGTTAGTCATGGTGGCTTAGTTGCATGAGTGGCTTGGAGTTATGATTTAGCGGGAACTTGATGTCTGGATAGCTCATGTATCACAGATTAGGAGTATCTTCGTGCAGGTATATGGTAAGTCACGAGGTTATTATCTTCTTGGTTTTAGAAGATGGTTTAATCTTCCTGATTTAATTTGAGAGAATCATTGATGTAAAGAATATATAGTCTTCACGATATGTAGAGGATGGTGATGTACAAGTATAGGTAGAGGTTTAAAAATTAATCTCCAAGTGGTATATTTTTAGGTTATGGAGTTGAATTAATTCACAAATGTATGCATTTGAGGTTTATTTTTTTACACAGTAAATGGCATCAGTTGGCTAACCAACATTGGTCACCTGGGAGGAATTGACATCAATCACAGAACCAAAACTAGTTAGAATCTGGGAACCGACACTGGTTAGCATTAGGGAACCATCACTGGTCAGGGAACTGACACCCGTTACCTATGTTTTTATGTTTTTATTTTAGATGGGGGATTCTATCCGACAGTTGATTGTAAAGTTGATCTAAAGGTTGTAAATGCATAACTAAGGTTCCTTAAGTTTTTGTATTCTTATATATGCATGAAAGTTATGGTTAAAAGGTTAATTATAGTAATCCTTGGTTGAGAGGATGAAGAAGAAGACAAAGAAAGAACAGGTTACATGAAGACAGAGCTTCTATGGAGAGAAGTGGGACAGAAGGATATAACAGATGTATCTGAATTATGAGAAGAGGTTTCTTCTACTATATTTCATTTTGTGTAATTATTGTCTTAATTTTAATGGTTTGCATGGTATGAAAAGCACATAGATTTTCTTCTTGTCGATCCACATGTTGGTCAGATCTTGTATTATAGATCCATTCGATCATATTGTATTATATATCCATGTAGATCTAGGTTTGTATTGTTATATCCACGGGTTATTGTGAGATATAGTATTCATAGATCCATGAGATCATGTTGTATTATTGATCCATGTAGATGTAGATATTGTAGAGGAGGTTGTATTCTTGTTTTCACATTGGCATATGCATATATGGAGGAGAGAATTACTTCTTGGTGTAGAGTTATGGTTGCATATTGGTAGACCCTTGTGAGAAGTCTTGTTTACATATTCACAGGAGAGCTTGGTTACACAATGGAAGATGCAGTGGTTCCTGATATGTGATATTTTCTGGTGATTTTGAGCCACTGTTTTAGTGCACTCATGTATATCCGTTTAGAAATCTGGAGGAGGATATACTCTTTTGAGAGATGTATTGTACTCTTGTCGGAAGAGTTGGTTTGTACTCTTTTTTATTACATATATAAGATCTCTATATTTGGTTGACATAGCCCACATTGCGTGAACCATAGTACATGATGTGTTATGTGTGTGTACTTTGTTTTTATTTGGATTATTCTAGTTTATACTTCCACTACTATAGATTTTGGGAAATTATTTAGATCTTGTGTGCATGATTTTGTTTATTATTGAATCATTACACTATTCTGAAGTCCTGAATTCCCAAAAAATGTGACATGAACATAACTTAAAACAAGAAATTCATAAACTAATGTTTTTACAATATATATATAACATTATGTTTCTTCTAATAACTTCAATATCTCTTCCCCACCCTTCCGTTTGGATAGTTCCTTTAAAATTTTCTTCTTTTTATAGTGGTCATATGCGAATGGAGGTAATATTCTAATACCTTCCAATGAATTGACATGAGAGATATCCAAAAAATGTTAATCTCATTCTTTCCTTATGTTATATCTCAATTGTAGCATTTGAAAGATTCAGACCTTGTGATTTTTTTATTGTTAATGCCTGTGCCAACTGTAAGGGTAATTGGTGTGTGTCCTTTTTGTATTGGTGTAACTGGAACTATACACGGATTTTAATTTTAAAATGGTAATCCAAAGTAACTATCAAATTCAACTATAACATATAGTGGTGGTTCTAGTGCACCACTACATGGTTTGTATATTATTCTTCGAGTATAGCCTAGAGTCCCATTTACAAGACCTACTTCTATCCAGATTTTTTTTGGTAACACATGACCATTCCATCATTGGAAATTAATAATTGAACATTAATCTCATCATTTGGATCTCCATTTGATTCATTAGGAGTATCTATTTTAGTAACAATGCTACATGTGATGGGTCATTTCAATGAATGCAATTTTTTTATGTAATGGTTATCAATATTATTATTTGTATAAAATAGATGACTATTATCATGAAATTCTTCATTTATAACTCTATCTACTCCATTATTTCTTGTCATCAATATCCTCCAATCTTAAATCATTGGATTTGCATCTATCATATTTGTGAGAATTTTTAGAAATCTTTGCTAATTGTGGTTTACTCCTTTCTATCTAAATATACTATCCAAAGTAACAATTGTTTTGAATTCTTCCCATAAAATATTTTACCATCTATTACTTTCATATGGAATTTTATCACTAACAAGATGCAAATGAACCACACACCATGACCAAAAAAATATAAATACCTCCAAAACTCATGTTTTCTTTATCACGAAATGCTTGACACATTTGAGAGTCTATGTTTTCTAAAAATTATTTTCTAATGAATCTCATTTCATCGATCAATATGTATCTTACATAATGGATCTCTTTTTGGAAATTCGTAAGCCTTGTTCCTTCTAATTCTATGAAATATTTGATAGGGATTCGAAGTTGCAAATGGATAGTTGATGCACAAACATCAAATGTTCAATTCATGTTGGTGCAAGCATAGGAAGAGGAGAACGATATGGGAATGTTGCTTTGAAAAATTACTTATGTATCGATTGTGTGAATTTACACTATTACTATTTATTGCAGCTTCAAACCTTTTATCTCTAGTCTCTGTTTCTTGATACAATTTCAATCCTTCGAGATTTAATGACCAAGGTGCATTATACCTATAAGAAATAATAACTGATTTTTTTTGTCACACATATTCTATCAAATTTATATAAACTTATTTCATTTTAGATTATCTTAGTTGCAAACCATTATTCCTCTTTTCTTACATAGGAAAAAACCCTCTCTAAAATTTGAATGTTGCAATTATTGCTGGTGCAAGTAATAGAAGACGATAATAATCTAGGAATGATGATTTTAGGAATTCTTGATGAATGGATCCAATAATATATGATTTTCCTATTCCTATTATTCCTTGAATTATCATGCATAATGGTTATACATCTTGACCTTGACGATAATGTGTCATAATTATATCTCATATTTTTTAGAACCCAAGTTTCCATAATTCATATTTGGATACAAATCATCGTCTATCACTAATCCATTATCTCTCATGGTGCTTATGAAATTCATTGTTTTATTTGTGTAATCTTCATCCAGATAATCATTACTCCATAGTTTTTGTCTATCTAAATCTCTTCTTCCCAAAATAGTTATTTCAATAACTCACATGATTTGACCAAGTTGAAGCCCGGATATTATTTTCCACTCATGTTCCATTATATTTGATGAATTGGATCATTACCCTCATCCTCAGAATCAATGTGAGTTTCAAAATTTTATGCAATATTTTCCTTTGAAAATGCCAAGGATTATAATTTAAAGACTCCCAATTTGATCTTATTGCATCATCTTTAAGTACAATATCTATTTCTATATCACGAAACAACTTGTCAAGTAATAAATCTGACCAACAAAAATCAAACCATTTATGAGATTCATCCACAAATATGGAAGAAAACCTTGGGAATTATCTCAAAATAGATGTCATGATCCTTGGTACCCACTTATTATCCTATTTTCTTCATGGATTATATATCCATGATCTAGCAACATAAAAAAGAGTAACACTTTCCATATAAAGTAGTCTATGTGTATACCCATTAATGAAATATTTAACATGTGTGATATTATTGTCTTCCTCCTTTTTAGCTACGATTTTTAACACCCCACATGGCGCATTCAAATTGAAAAATAGTTTACTTCTCTCTACAAATGGAAGCTCTAGAAACATGTCAGATGTTTCCTATGCTCTAATATATCTTTCAACTATTGTTTCAATAGAAAGTATCCTATATAATCTTGTTGGTAATTCATTAGGGTTTTTAATATTTGCAAGATGCATCAATATTTGATGATATGTTTCAAAACTCTTCTCTACTTTTTCTGCATACTTGAAAATTTAGTTGACTACGACATGTTTGGAAAGAAGAGGTGGCCAATCTACATCTAATATCCATAATTATAACATATAACTATTGTGTATTTTTACTCTATCATAATTTTTTGCATATTTAAACTTTTATTCCATGTCTCTGAGCCTTGATACAATTTTGATCCTTCGATATTTAGTCACCAAGGCACATTATATAGATAATAAATAATAAATGATATTTAGTTTTTGCACAAATATTATGTTAACAATTTTATAAAAAAAATAAATATTTGTATCATACCTACATACCATTCTTAATATTTTCATACGTAAGAAAGCACCCTCTCAACAAATTGTATGACGTTCTATAAAATTGGGAATTTCTTCAAAGTCACGTTCCATTTCCATCTCTAATATTTGTCTTATACTTCAAAGACATGGATGTTGCACAAAATTTTGATATACCTATAATTTAAAATATATATTTAAATAAGTTATATTGATAAAATTTTAATGTTATATAAAACACAGTTCGGTGAAAGTTGTTAACATACTTGAGTGTTCTATTTTTTACGTATTCACAAAGATTCCATGCATGAACAATTGAATGGAAGTATTTATTAGCTTTTTTCCATTCATAATCATGTTTCAATTAAATATTGTTCATATTTGGTGCTCCTTCTAACCATATGAATCCATGCACATTCGAAGAACCTCTATGTTTCCATTTATATTTACACTAATAATATTTAACTTTCATTCCTTTTTTCAATATATCCTTTCAAAAAATATTATGTTGCAGGTGCATGTACAATGCCCCTATATGAGGGTAATCAATTATATTTTATCTTTTCCATTTTTGGGCTTCTTGTATATTTTATGGTGATGTTCCTAACATTAACACATGTAGATCAGGCCAATATATATCTATTGCACCCAAAGTACAAAATATTGTATGCGAACCAATTTGATGCAACATGTAAATCAATTAAGCATGAATTTTTTCCTAATAGGACCTTATTCCCCTTAATATGGTTCTAAACCCCATCATAAAACTAACTAGATAGAAGTGGGGAACATTTTTCATATGTTCACACAACTCATTGATGGTGATTGGCATACCTTCAAGGATTTTTTTACAAACGGATTTAATCTAAATTGAATTAAACCTTTATTTTAGAGTAAATTACTATAATAAATGATATGCAAGTAATAAAGTATAGTAGTGCACAAGCAATAAGAATTCAAAAATTTAAACCCCTAAGTATATGAGATAGGGATGACAATTGATTCTGTGTGATTCGTGAGTGATTAAGACAATGTGTTTTCCGTAACAAGATGGAAATGGTATTAATATACCTCACATATGTTTTGAGGAATCAGAAATGTGGCATAAATGATCACCCACAGGAGGACAGGAGCGCCATAGGTGCTAGTGAAGGGTTTGGGTGCCTACGTCTGCTCAATTATTTGGAATCTTGTCTTTTCTAGGTTGTAGGAGCTTTGTTGTTGATCTCTCTTTATCGCTATGATTTTCTCTTAGACCGTCCGTTGTACATGTAACCTACAAAACAAATTTATACCTCTACATGCCCATAAACTACATCACATCTAATAAAAATATGCAAGATGTAGATTAAGTCTAACCCCGGCTGTCACCCAAAGAGTGAACTTATTACTAAGTGTTAAACTCCATATTAGACTCCATGTAGTTTTTTTTTGTGTGTAATTATTTCCTTGGTTTCCCTTGTGCAAGTTACACGATGATAGCAGGATAAATCTAGATTGTTCCATATATGTAGAATGTGTGTGATGGAATATAATGAACTCCCATCCTATGTTGTGTATGCAAATCAATGCATCACTTGTATGAATTTCCTAGATGTATGCTTTGTAGTGATCTTGTGCCTTTTTGCAATCTTAGGTTATTATAGATAGTGTTTATAATGTTTGGCCCCTTCTTTTCGAGAAGTAACTAAGTGTATATATGATTCCCTTATTTGAATTTTTAATTGATAAATGGAAGGCCGACCCAAAGTGTAAAAATGTGACCAATAAATGACAAGGACCAAAAAGGGTAAGAAGAAGATAGAGATGGGAAGGATCACCCAGGAAGGATAGCAGAACTTGGGTGCTTTTGTCCTAGATGGGTGCTACTATCCAAGGCCATTAAAATATAAATCATTCAAATATCCGCAAAGATGTAAGATGTGTAAATCTAGTAATTACAAGAGATAAAGAGACCAATTTAGGCCAAAACGGGTGGTCAACTGCTAGATTTCTTGCTTACAAATCATGTATACATTAGTATACTTTATGACCTAGAAATGTACCCAAGTGCATAGATTTTTTGTCTATATTTTCCACCACTTTATGTTATTAAGTCAATACTTGATAGGATAAAGTAGATAGAAAATGTGTAGCTTGTGATCTGGTGAAGTGTATAATTGACAGCGTGGCGAGTAGACAAGTAGCAATGATAATCTTGAAGTGATAGTAATGTGATGTGTGGCAACTAGGAAAGGAAGGTAGACCCTGGGGGTGAAGTGTATGCATAGTATCATATTGTTGGAGCTTGTTATTTTTTATATTAGTTGTTTCTTGTTTCTTGTAAGGAAAAACCTACAAAAAAGAGAAAGAGAGTATTGAAAGTACCGTATGTGAAAATTAGAGTAATATATGTATAAATAAGTAAAGAGTGTATAAAATTAATAGTTAAGGAAAGAGTGCAACTGATGTATAAGAGAGTACAAGCTAAAAAAAATTCCTTTTTGTCTTGGAGATGTTGCTAGATTTGGGCATCCTATGGCCAAGTGTGAGTTTTTTGGGTGATCTCACGCCAAGAGCGAGTTTTTTGGGTGATCTCATGCCAAGGATGATTTTTTTGGTCAATCCCTTGCCAAGGGCGAGTTTTTTAAGTGATCTCACGTCAAGAGAAGAGTATTGTGGAGAGAGGTGTTTTTTTATCTCCCTCGATGATGATTCTCAAAGTGCCATTACAAATTAGAACGTCCCAATTTTTAACCGAATTGTAATTGTATTGTAACAAAATTGTAACTGATTGAATCATTTAAGTAACTGAAGGTGAGTTCCTAATACTGTAGATACGTAATGTATGCTGCTAGAAACTATGCTAAACTAAGAAAATGTCTTGTTTTTCCTCTTGGAAACAAGTGCCCATGTGGAATGAAAATTCCCATTGCTCTTGTATGATACTAGTCATTTGTGTCTTCTTTGTTTTTGTAATTGAATTTTTTTTGGACCATTATGTGACTATGTGCTTTTTCTAATTTTGTATTGTTCTATTCTATTTTGGAGATTTCTGTTATTCGAATGGTGGTTTGTTCACCCATTAGTTACCCCCTCATTTGGGGTGCATGTGAAGAATGTGGGAGGAGGCAACCCAAATGCGAGGACCTAAAACTTATATGCATATATGAGATTGGATACCTATATGGGGTAGTGGATGTGCATGGTAGAAACGAAGGCACACACAAACAATATGGGAAAAAACAAGTGTTAGTAAAAAAAATAGGATAAAATAGAAGACATCATAATAAGAAAATGTGCAGATAAGAGGGACCTCAAAAATAAAGTTGCAATGTCACAAGACAATCAAGGTCGAAGTAGCCATAAGTAAAAAATGACCAAGTAAGACATATGGCATAGTCCACAAACAATAGCAAGCAAAAAGTAATTAATAGCCATGGTTGTATAAAATCCTACAAGGTAAATTCTACACATGAGGTACCCATTAGTATCTTCTAAAAATATAAATAGTATGTCAAAGAAAGTATAGATCACTGAAGAGTAAGTGATAGTGACGAAAAATAGCACATATTGGAACATTAGGACTTGTGATGTGTGAAGTGTGAGAGTAGAAAAGGTAGATGCCCCCAAGAACCTCGGTGGGACTAGGAAAGAGTGGTGTATAACATCATGCATTGTGTAATAATATATAAAAAAATGTTTCATTCACCTCAAAAAACCATTTGAATATGCATGTGTGTATAGAAATAGAAAATGACATAATAAGTATCCAACGAGTATAGGAAACAAAGTGTAACATGCAAATAGTATAAGATAACAAGAGTAAATGCAACTAAGATGTGTACATGTTGTGTGTAAGTAATGGTGTGCTGCAATATGTAAGATGTGTAGATGAGAGGAGCCATGTTATCCCTTAGTGGGTGTGTTTGAGATGAGGTTCATTTAGGAATGCTCCCTCAACAATCAATTCTGAACCATAGACGAAGAGTGCATCATCCGGTAATGAAGGTAAAGTATGTTTACCAAAGATGTGGTGATTCTCGAAAAGATAAACATGAAGCATAGAGCATATTTAGCTAGGATGCGATAACTGAGGGTCTTGGATGAATTGCACCCTCAATAGTCAATCATGAAAAATAGGACAAGAGTGTGTCATTGGGTAATGATTGTATTGTATGTGTTTTAGATAAGAAGCTAAGAAATATTTATTGTGAAACACGAAGTGTGAAGTTTTGTAAAAGAGTGGATGATGGAGACATCAAATGGTGATGGGGGGAAAGAAAGTGTGATTCCTCCGAAATGGGAAATTCATGGAAAGCTATCTAAAAATAGAAAAGAATGAGGGAAATTTATTTTGTATCCAAGAAAGAGAAGGCATGTTCCCATGGTCTAGCACAAGTTTCGGATCAGATTAAATATGTGTATGTGAGGGATATTGGTGTGGTGAACAACATGGAAAACACCTATAGGAATGGGTTAGCCCGTGTAGGGGAATTAGGCCGAAAGTGTAGAGTAATAGAATAGAAATGATGATGGGGTAATGATGTAGGTCGCGTGTGAATGGGAGAGATAGGTGCAGAGATAGATGTAGCCTTGAGATGTGTAGGAGACCTAGATACCATGAATGGGGTTGAAATAGAGGTGATACTAGGTCAAGGTAATGGAGTTCATGGTGGAATACCTTTGATGGTGACAAATTATTTGATGTTAATGAACTTAAGACATAAGTGGATCATCAAAGGGATAACTTAGGAAATGTGGAGCCAAGGGAGACCTAATTCCATGTCACAACCTTTGGTTTCAGATGTAATGGGGAATTTGGCTAGTACAATAAGGTACCCAACATTAATGAGAAGGATGACATGTCCATAAGAATTAGGGACTTGAAATGTGATCTGAGAGGTTGGGTAATTTATAGCTAGAAAGAATGCAATTGAGCATGAATTTGAAGGAGGTGAGGGATGGAACATATTATTTTTAACTATATGAGCACAAATAGAACATATAGCATTGATATTTAGTGAATGAGAGGAAAATATAGCATTGTAGACATGATCCTTGAATGTAATAACTGGTGGCGGCATGTTACCAGTACCAATGAGAAAGTCAAGTGGTGTTGATGAAGGAGGAGGCACAGTCTGATATGAATGATTTGTAGAGGAATTAGTAGTTAGCATGTCATTATTAGGTAATGGATTATTGAGGATTTTAAGTTGTTGATTATCATTGACTGGCTTAGAAGTTGACAGTTCAGGAAGCTCAATTATGTGGTTTTCGATAAGATCTTGAATGATAAGTTTGAGATTCAAATAACGATTAATAAATTTCCCATTGCATTGATGGTAATCACAGTGTGAATTTTCATCGTAGTTATTGCCAAGTGGTCAAGAAGGAACTAGGTTGAGTGGTGGAGGAAAATTAATCAAAATGATTTCAATGAGATGTGGTAATAGGAACTGAGGTATGTAATATAGCTTAGTAAAATTATGCTTCATGGATTACAATTAAAGATTGGCTGGTGGAGAAACAACATTAGCCATAGATTTAGTATCGATAGGATTTGGTGATGGTTTGAATGTGGATATATCTTGAAACTTATTGGAAGATGAGGAGGAAAAATCATCATAATACTTGAATTTTCCCATAGATAGTAGTTTTTTTTCACACAACTTGACTATGTGGCATAATTGATCAAAGGAATGATAAGTCATAAAATTATACTCTGTTGGAGTGGATGAAAAATAATTTGAATAAATAATTCTTTGAATTATAAATCAGCAAGGACATTGGTAATTTTGGAAAGGTTGTTCTTATAGCACACTTGACATAGTCCACAAGATATTCATTAGATCCTTGTTTAATTTAAGCTAGTTGTCCGTAGGATATATTAGTGTTAATATTTATGAAAAAATGAGAAAGGGATGCATCAAATAGATATGTAAAAGAGGTTATGGAATGGACAGGTGGATCATAGAACCATCGCATAGTATAGTCATTCAATATTTGAGGAAATAATTTAGCCAATGGTGTAAGGTCATCAACTTAGTCAGGACATGCAACATGGAAGGAGTGAAGGTGTTCCTGAGGGTTTCTATGGCCATTGAACATAGGAAACTTAGGTTTGATGAATTTAAGAGGCAGAGAATAAGAGGAGATGGCAGGTGCAAAAGGGATATGAAGGAGGAGTGAGGAATTTATAGATGGAGAAAAGAATAAAAAGGCTTGTTACAATTAGAAAATTTGAGTTTGTAGGTCAAGGTATTATGAGGTTAGGTCATGTGTTCATGAAAAGGATCCAGATGTGTATGGGAATTTTTGGGAGGTAGAAGAGAATCATTGGTTGTAGCAATAAAAATAGTAAATGTGGAAGTCAGTTAAGGAGGAAATCATTATAGGGAGAGTGCTAGCATCTTTGGATATTTTAGCAATGGGTAAAGCATTGAGACCATGTGGAATATGGATGGGGTGATTGTGTAAAGTAGAACGGAAAATAGCGAGATTTTGAAGTTGTTTTTTAATTATTGTTATTATTGATAAATAGTTTTTTGAAAGGGACTAAAAAATTGTACAAAAACAATCATAAACCAGATTCTACAATTGTATCAGATCAAAGAGTGATCAAAATTAGGATTTTACAAAATCCCAATAGTATAAAAACAACCTTCCTAGAAAAGTACCATAGTCTATAACGAACAGTGTAAAAACAACAAAAAAATACTATAATACAACAACTTAGCAGCAAGATTAGATGCAAAAATTTGAGACACTGGGATCCTCTTCACTTGAATGTTCACTTCAGTAAAGGTTTTTTTAAACAACATTAGTGTCATCATCATCATATGAGTGTTCACTGTCAAAAGTGTCAATGTTTTCAAGTGGAATGTTCATTGAGTTAATCAAGGGATTATCAAATTTAGCCATTTATTTAGAGATTTTACGGGTAGATGGAGGAATCTTAGTGTTCTCAAGAGGAACAACATGACCAATACAGGTAATGGGCATAAAAAATGCCTTGAATCAAGGTAGGGTTCAAGTGATAGGGTTCACCAAATTATTTAATCTAAATTTATTTAAGCCTTTATTTCAGAGTAACTTATTATAATAAATGATATGCAAGTAATAAATTATAGTAGTTCACAATAAATAAACATTAAACAATGTAAAACCCTAATAAAATGAGAGAGGGATGGTGACTTATCCAATTTTGTGTGATCCGTGATTGATTGGGAGTGTGTTTCTACTGGTTTATGATGAACATAATATCAACAGAGCTCACTAAGTGTTTTAGGAATTAGAAATGAGTCTGACATGAGCACACATAGAAGGATAGGAGTGCTTAAGGCACTGTTGACTGGTTTGGGTGCCTCTATCTGTCGATATGTTTGGAGTTTGGTTTTTTCAAGGTTGTAGGATCATCCATGTTGATTTCTCTTTATCAATCTAGTTTTTCTCTTAGATCACCGGTCATACATGTAATCTGAAAAATAAATGTCTACCTTTGTATGCCCACAAATCACATCAAATCTAATTAAAAAATGTAGAAGGTAGATTTAGATTGACCCCAGGGGTCACCCAAGAGTGAATTATGACTAAGCACTACACTACATGTCAAAATCCATGTAGTTCTCCATTCTTGTGTGTGTAATGATGCCCTAGGTTTCCCTTGTGTAACTTTCACGATGATAGCGGGATAAATATATATTTTCAAGTATGCACAATGTGTGTGATCGAATAGAATGAACTCCCCACCTATGTTGTGTATGTAGATCAATGCATCCCTTTCCCATTTTATGAATGTGCTAGATGTATGTATAGTAGTGCTCTTGTTCCTTTTTTCAAAATTAGGTGATGATAGATAATGATTATAGTGTTTGGCCCTTAATTTGAGATTAGTAACTAAGTATATATATGATTACCTTATTTGAATATCATAATTAAGATTTGTAAGGTCAACCCAAAGTGTAAAAAGGTGACCAAGAAACAAAAAGGACCCCAAAGGGTAAGAAAAAGATAAAGAAGGGAAGGAGTACCCATGAGGGATAGGAGTGTCTCGAAGCTTATGTCCTAGATGGTTGTTAGTGTATGTGGCCATAAAATATAAATTAGTCAAATGTCGGTAGAGGTGTAAGATGCCTAAAGCTAGTAAAGTGCAAGAGATAAAGAGAACAAAAGGCCAAAAGGGTTTGTCAACCACTAGTTCTCTTACTTATGAATCATGTATACATTATTATGTTTTAGGAGCTATAAATGTACCCAAGTACATAGATTTTGTGTCTACACAAGGAGTGCAAAACAATTTTTTGCACAATGTCTCATAATAATGTTCATAATATAATATCTGAAGCATGGGTGTCATCCAAACCAATGATAACTATATCAAAAAAATGTTTGAAAAACTCAAGTAATTGTACCCTCTTCAAGCGTCATTCTATCGAGTGAAATATTCCATCAAGAAATAATGTTGGTAATGTCATATCAACTAAGCCTAATATGACATACTCATTGGTAGGATTTTCCCCAATCCTTGGCTAATCAGTTAGTTCTCCAAGTTAGGCATCAGGGCTATTCATGCATGAATGGATTAGTTTCATTTATCATCTAGCATTTGGTTACTTGTAGGGCATCGATGTTGTGTGATTAATAATATTTCCTTCATCCATCTCCATGACTGGACCTAGAAATACAATTTCATTCTCATATGAATCAAAATCCATATGGATAGAGTTTAGATTGTTGAAAATATTTTCATCAATGTTTGGTGGAAGTTCATCTAGATATTTTCATGAATTTGAACATTTGAATAGAACTTTTCATTTTCTAATTTATATATTAATTCCATATATACCATCTCTCTATTAACAATAAAGTTTTAATTTGTTCCTCTTTAATCCCTTATCATAACAAATATCATTGGTAAATATTTTACTTGATGTGGTTAAATCTTTTCAATTTCTTTTATTTCTTTAGGAATTTTTTTTATGTCATTTATATTTATATTGACCTCCAATTGCATGTGTCACTTGTAGGATTGGGTTGAAACTAGATATCAATATTTCTTCAACTTGTGTTAATTTTTCAAGTTTAGGTGGTTTTGGCCCATGATCCATATTGTTAAACACTATAAATCAATGGTTTTCTTTCTCTTTTCGGCATCTATTACATAAAATACCTTTGCGTGTTCGAAACACATTTATTCCAACATTACTTTCTTGACAAATACAACACATGGTTAGTGAACCAAGCTTGTTCTACACCATGTCAAAATATCATTTGAAAAGTATTCTAAAATCTCCCAAGCATTCCATTTATGTCAATTGGATTTTTTTTCTTCTTCTTTGTTGTGATATCATCTATACTTGTTAATAATTATCTTCTATATTATTTTATACATAAATTTCCATTTTATTATTATCTTGTGTTTTCAGAAGATAGTCTATGTTACCAAATTCAATCCTTAAAAACTAACCTCAACATTAGAATTATTTTTATGATGCCTTTGAACCGCATGATGGGTGTGTTCTTGTAATTTTTTTCGTTCTTCCTCAGTGAATGCATCCAAGCGTATTTTACTTTGTATTATTCTTATTAATATATGTTCTTCGTATTGATATGTTCAAGTTAGATATACTACCATTTAATCATCATTTTTTATTGGTTTATCTTCTAATTCTATAGCTATAATTTCCACCCTACATTTTTCATGTATTTATCTTTCAATATCATTTCGATGTTTCCTTTCTTTCACTTTCATTTTTTCATGTTGTTGTCTTCGATATCGTCAAGCATATTCTCTTCATTGTTCTTCATTTTATAAATTTTATCACGGGCGAACCATACCTATTGGAAGCACAATGAATTGATTAGGTGGGGGGTGAATCAGTTCTTTAAAAATCCCTTTTTAATTCCCTTAATTTGTATACACCATTTAGATCATCAAATCAACATTCATTAACCATTAAGAGAACATTGAGCATGATAAACCATACACATGAATAAGAGAAGACACAAGAACACAATATTTAAAGTGGAAAACCATCAAGGTGAAGAAAACCAACTGATTTTTTATTATATTACTCAAACCAAAGGAGTCTCATGAATATGACAACCCAACAAAAGCATCAACCCCTATTTATCAAGACACTAAACCTGTAAGGAGTATACAACCCCCTAAGGTGATTAAGCACTAGCTCAACAACCTGAAGATAAATAATACTAATGTATTATTACTAGTGGAACTGATAGTGATCACAATTTACACTCACACACTTCAAAACATTTTTCAAACTCACCTTATCCTACTTCACTAAAAACAACACTTGTCCTTGATAATTAATTATAATGACCTTACAAACTTGTTCCTAAACTCTTATCAATACATCACACCTTCTTTTAGCTATCTTGATTCCATCATACCTTTTTAACACTCTCTCTTACCTCACACGTTCCTCTCTCACCCAAATCTAGTTCATAATGCGAAAATACACTCACTTAAATACATTACTCTTGATTTCAAACATAATAGGTCACCCATGACCATTAAGGTCGGTCATAAAAACATCAAAATACAACTAAAAAATAATATGAAAGTTCCATATAGGTTAGCTTAACACCAAGACACATGGAGCAAGCAAAAACTAGGCCAAGAAGACTAAATCTATCTCCACCGAGAACTCCATGGACTCCAAGAGCGCAAACCATATTCCTGATGACACTAAATACTCAACATATGTTATGCACATTATGTGAAATATTTCTACTAACTTAGGAGCATATTCACTATCCATCTTCTTCATGTCACAACCAAGTAGGATTGTTTCCTACTCAGCTTGGCTACCTTTAGTAAACTAGTCTTCAAAGATGAATACCAATCTCTCATATTACACCTAAACCATGGAATGTAACCAATAATTGGAATGACACTATTCTAAGGAAAATTTATAACCACTTTATATAACATGACTCAACTCATAGAGTCATAAAAACTTCTCCCTTTAAGCAACTTAAACTACCCAAAAACGAGTCTTGGAAGCAAAACCTTCTCACACATAAGTAGAAACTTTCAATAATTATAAATGCATGTAATATTATAAAAATTAACCCCTAATAAATACCAAAAGGATAGGAATCATGAACCAAGTGAAGATAGTGGTCGTTCAGACCAATTTCATCAAAGTACCCATATTGTCATGAAACCCTGTCAAGCAGGTCAACTTATGACCACAACCTTGCCACCAAAATAGAATTTTAGACCTCAACCAAATTATAAACCATGTTATATTTTATGTTAACAAAAACTCCATATTAATTACATGCTTCCTCTTAGGACACACATTCCAAAGAACCTCCTTCTTCCATGACTGCTAAAAATTACCTATAAGGCATAAAAACTAGTATTCACATTTGGACCTGTGCATACTTTTAAATGGATTCACCAAGCTCTAAAATAAATTTAAACATGTATCTAAAATTCCCCATATACTTATAAATTTTTTTTATATCATAGCTCAAATGGAAAACCTGAAATAAAAAGAAACTGTTTGAAACATACAGATTTGAGTGGGCTTCGCCTCTAGTCAAGACACCAAATCACCACCATCTAAAATCTAGGAGATTCCTTTATGTCTTCCAATCATCACATTTTATGATCCAATTCATATTTGCATACACCATCAAGTTTTCCCCCAACACTAGTGAACTACGATTTAGGTAGGGTTTTTGACCTTCTAAGCTTCTTAGCAATCGTTCATAAAGCTTAGGGCCTTACTTTACTTCATTCCAAATCTGAGATATTATTAAATATGTGCCTCAACATCCTTATAAGGTCATAATCCCAATGTATAATTTTCACATGCCAAAAAAGATGATTTCTCTCATATCAAGATAAGAAACATGCCTTCATGAGCTCGGTAAGACAAAAAACCTCATATCTTGCAAAATTATCATCATACAAATCTAAAAAATTTCCCACAGCTCCAACATAAAATCTCACAACTTCTCTAATGATCACTTGATCATAATTATCTCTTAATATTATCGACCACTAAGACATACCTAGCTAGGTCATAATATTATGTTTAGTTTAGACCCAAATAGAGTGGATAAAAATCATAAATTTTATGCAAAACTATTCAAAACGCCTTGAAACCATTGAGATACCATGTCTCATACCTATAAATTCAATTATGGTAACACAAACCTATGTACCTTATCTTCATGCTCCATTAGGTATACAAGCACCTAGAATTGGTCTAGATGAAGACCTACTCACACCTTCCATTCACCTCCTGAGACCTATATGAGTGTCTTTATACATCACCAATAAGCTCTTCATCCCTCTACCATGCTTATCAAGCTACCATGCATCTCTAACCTTCATGAGTCATCACCTATGCTAATTAGGCGTCCTGATTGGGCCTACTATAATAAAAAATATTAATCATTTCAACTCTTGCAACCATGCCAATACTTGTCTTCCCATGTCATCATGATTTCAAGATTCCTCTTGCACTCTTTATCATCCTGTTATCCCAAATTTTCCCCCTAGAAAATTTAGTCAAGACAACTCCTACACATAAGGAAATTATGAAGGAAATGACTCATACCTGCGAGCTCACATTTCAGGATGAAAAATAGGTTACAGGTGGGCTCATAAATGAAGGAGTAGTGTCACAGAGAAGCCAGGAGCAAGAAGGAAAAGAAGTGGTGAAGTTTCAAGGTCTTCGAGCTCAAAACCGTTCAGGAAAGAATCCATAATCGACTAAGTATGGAAGAGCCAGTAGAGAGAGCCATGTATCCTAGTGGAACTTCTCCAAGAAGAATCCATAAAGGGAGGCTCAAACAAGCCCCACATCTCCACGTGTCACAGGTAAAAGTGGGTCGTTGATGGTTTTCTAAGTTTTGTGTTTCGCGAAAAGGGGAAAAGATAAATTATAGACCCGCGAGCCTGATTTTAGCTCTAATCTGGCTACCACGTGTCCCATATAGAAAAAGGAAAGCCCAAACGAGTGTCAGGATGTCGCGTCACCCTGTTAGGTGAAAATTGAGAAAATTCTTCCAGGCCATTAATCCATAATCTAATCTCTTCAACTACCAAATCTGATTCAATTCAATCTGCTAGGGAACTAGAAGTGACATACTATGGGCGGATTTATAGGAGGCATTGATATTTAGTGGTTGAAATTTCAAAGTGGGATTTGATGCATTTCCATGGTGGTTGGAGCAAGATTTGACTTTTCCCTCTTCTCTCTCTTTTCTTTCTATATATACTCTAACACTTCTCGTTTGAGAGGAAGAGACATTTTGGGCATAGAGAAATTTTGTCAAATTTGTTTCTTGATGCCATTTTTGAGTAGCAAACCTTCTCCCATGCCTAGAAAATGTATTTTTGCCTCTATTCCAGAAATGTAATGGTTTGTGCACCTTCTAGAGCAATAAAAACGTGTTTTTGTGGTGTTCTTCAACCCTTTGCATCGTTTTGTTGTTTCTTTGTGCCTCTCCCTTCCAGATTTGTTTTTTGTGCATGTATTTCACATTTTCAGGTGCAGGATGTTTTGTTTCATGGAGTTTAATGGTGAATTTGAAGATCTGGGCCATGTCACTTTTGTCTGACCTCCCTCATCTCCATTTTCTCTATTTCTTTCTCCCTCAATAGAATATCTTTCTTCCTTTGCTGGTGTATAACCGTTTTAGTGTAGGCTCTATTTTTTAGTATTCTTTCTCTCCTTATCTCCTTGGAAGTTAGATTAGGATTAGATTATATTTCCTACACTGGAATAGCTTGTGGCATGTAGTTTAAGAAGAGGGACTAGCCTTCTCTGTAGATATTTCCCATTCACAAGGTCCCACACCTTGGGGAAGTTCAATGTTATGCAAATCACACCAAATGAGTATTCCTTAGAAAAGCAGATCTATAACTCATTTGGGGGTGTTTTAATTTTGCACTAACATTTTTGGCACAACCAGTGGGAAAAGTCTGAAGCACCTTACCACTTCACTTCATCAGGTTAGATGTGCTCTTGAAGATTTCATCCTTTGGAGGCACTTTCAGGCACATCTGGTGACTCCATCTGGTCAAAAACCCATTCTCTAAGTTGCAGACCTTTTCCATCCATTTCCACTCATTTCATCCATTTTCTTCTTCCATATCTTTCATTTTCTCCCATTCCATGAGGTTGTGCAATCATGACTTCATTCCCTTCATGGAACTCACACTTACAACAATACAGTCCACCTCCAATGTATTTCCCAACTCCTCCAGATCAGCATTATAATCAGATCCAGGACCATTATGCTTACCCATATGAGTAGTGTCAAAACTATTTTGACTATGAAGATTATCAAGGACAAGGGGATGCATATGATGGTGATAGCTATGCAGAGGATGTTGGTCTACTGGAGAAGATTCAAAAATGGAGGTTGGCATGGTTCAGTCAAGGGGCATAGCATGAATGAAGGCATTCAAGATTGGTTGCAAGGCACATTATCCATGGGAAGGCCCTTTTACAAGACAATATAGCCCTGAGGAGAAGCTAGACTTCATGATTGAAATATGCTTGAACTTTCACAATGGACTGAGGAGATTGAGGCCTATGAATTTGGTGCCAGACAACCTTGTCAATGGGTAAATCCTACACCATTATCTGGTAATTTTCTCTCCACTCCTCAAGCAACACCATCTCAATTTGAGCTTCAATTTCCAAGCTTCCCATTGTATGTTGCCCCAAGTGTGAAATCCATTTCTCCATCCCCTAGTCTTCCATCCCATTTTAGTTCTTCTTCCCTTTTCCCTTCCAAACAGTCATCCCCTCTGAACAAACAAGAAGTTCCACCTCCCTCCCCACCAAAAACAATTGCAAAGTTGGTTAAACCCCAACCTACCACTCCTTTTGCTTTCCCAAGTCCATGTTGGGAAGATACTTAAGAATCCAGTCAAGGAACAAACAAGAAGAGGAACCCAATAGAAAATAAATAACAGACAATTTGATGAGTTGGGCTACTAAATTTGGGTTTAAAAATATCCCCTTGATGGTAAAGCCAATAAAGGAGGTCAAATTTGAAGAGCCAGTGGTGGTTGAGTTTGAATTTGCAGCAAAGGAGGAGGACCATATAGTTTCAAAGGCCCCAAGTGTTGAGATCAGCTACAGAAGAACCTTCAGTTCTTCCTCCCACTTCATCCCCTTCAAGCTAATGTCAAAGAAGAGTTTGATCTTTCAAACTTCATGTTTTAAAGTGAAGGGAGCCATGGTGATCAAGTTGCAGATCAGGAAGGCACCATGGAGGAGGTAGAGCACATGTAACAGGACAACAAGGAGGAAAGTTACCTGTCAGACTTGGAAGATTGTCTTTAATGAAGAGGATCCCATGAGGAGATAACATCATTTTTCCTCCATCATCCACCTTCCAAGCACATGAACCTGTTACCATGAAGGAGAGACATTCAAGTGCAAACAGCCTGCATTTTATAATGGCCCTCTGGAACCAAGGTTGGAAGATCTTAATCTTTTATGCTCTTCAAAGGAGGAGGAAGAGAAAAGGTAGGAAAGATGTCACCATCTTCTCCTCACACCATCCACCCAAGAAGGTCGACAAGAAGAATCCACTTTTGAGTTGAATTTCATAGAAATGGGCACATCCAAAGGATCAGACTATGCCCAATCAAGTACTTGGCTTCATTGGAGCCAAAGGAGAAGCCAAAACTAGTCATGCCTACTTCAAGGCATGAGGATGAGCATAACAAAGCACCAAGGGTCATCATCAATACCTCTTCAATATAAGTCTGAATGCAAATCAGCTTAAGGAGGTATTGATTTCCATTAGTGATGATACCTTGATGATTTGGGTGGAGGACCGACTTATTGTCATTTTTTCACTCATCCAACCAGCCATGTTTAGTGTCAAATCATTTGCATGGCTTCCATTTTTGAGGAAGGGAAGCTATTTCTCCCTTCGTGTTGCAGGTTTTGTTTGAGCATCCCTTTGCTCTTGGTTAGAGTAGGAGTAGGTAGGTTTGTTTTCAGCAGAAGAAGTGCTTTTGCACACTCTACATGTTCCATTTGGAGCATGTATGATTTTCTCTATGTTTGTACATATAAAGCCAGGATCTTTTTCATAGTGTTGTTGTAATAGTTTCTCTTCAAAGAAAAAAAATGCATAGTGCATTCAGTTTAAAACAGCTTTTAGGGACAGTGAAGTTCAACTTCAAGTTTCATTTCAAATTTCCAAGTGAGATTGCAGACTCAGGGTCAGACAAAGTGTAGAAAAGGCAGTACGAACAGGCTTGCAGTGGCTCATTTTATAAGAAATTCATTCATATTAGTTAGGCCATCATGTTTATTGACTCCATGCCAAATGGATGCTCCAAGGCCACTGGTCTCTTCATCTAGTAGGTAGATGTCCCCTCGTGAGTCACCAAATTGTTATCCCAAATTCCCCCCCCAGTAAATTTGGTCAAGAAAACTCCTGTACATAAGGAAATTATGAAGGAAATGACTTAGAACCCACAATCTCACATTCTAGGATGAAAAACAAGGTTAGTAGGGAGACTCTACAATGGAATGGTGCGGCCTGTGAAAGTTTAAATGACCTTGTATGAGAAGAAAGAGAAGAAACAACTCTATCAAGCGAACCCCTTCCTTAAATTCATCAAACAGGTTTAGGGATGGGCTTGGAAATGAAATAGTAGGGTCGGAAATGAAGGAACAGTGCCATAGAGAGAGCCATGAGTAAGAAGGAAAAGAAGCGGAATCCATAAAGGGAGGGCTCAAACAAGCCATCTAGGACATGTCCCAGGTCAAAGTGGGAGCTAGTAGAAGAGTTTTCCACGTGTCTTAACGATGCTTCTCCAAAAGGGGAATTCAAAAGGGGAAATTACAGAACTGAGCACTGATTTTTTCTCTAATCTCTGAACGTATCCCATATAAATTACGGGGTGTTGAAAAGTCTTCAACTAACAAGGAAGTGGCAGGTGTCCAGGCCTTGGTAGGTGAAAATGGAGAAAATTCTTCTAAGCCATTAACGCATAATCCAATCTCTTCAACTACTAGATCTGATTTGATTCAATCTATTGGAGAACTAGAAGTGACATATTGTAGGTGGATTTGTAGAAGGCATTGATATTCAATGGTTGAGAGAACGCAAAGTGGGATTGTGATGCATCTCTCAAGGTGGTTGGAGCCAGGATTCAAATTTCCCTCTTCTCTCTCTGTTTCCTTCTAGTATATATTGTAACACTTCTCATTTTGAAAATTCCAGAGACATTCTGGGCATAACCCGAAACAAGTGTCAAATTTGACGCTCGATGCCATTTTTGAGTAGTGAACCTTCTCCCATGCACTGAAAAATGTATTTTTGTACCTCTATTCTAGAAATGTAATGGTCTGTGCACCTTCTAGAGAAATTCAAAACATGTTTTTGTGGTGTTCTTCAAACGCTTTGCATCGTTTTAATGGCGTTCTTCAAGCCTCTCCCTTTAATGAATTGGTTTTCAACTGCATGTATTTCACCGTTTAGTCTTAGGTGTAAGGTGTTACCTTTCATGGAGTTTAATGGTGAATTTGAAGATCTGGGCCTATGTCACTTCTGTCTAACCTCCCTCATCTCCATTTTCTCTATTTCTTTCTGCCTCAAGGAAAATATTCATTCCTTTGGGCTGGTGTATCACCAAAGCAGGGAGTCGTAGGAAAAGTTTTTTCAATTTTCCTTTTTCTCCTTGTCTCCTTGGAAAGTTAGATTAGGATTACATTAATCCCAGCCAACAAAAGGAGCCATATACGTGGTAGGTAGTTTAGGAATTGGGACTTCAGCCTTTTTTGAGTTTTGCATCTGGAGATTTTCCCATTTTCCAATATCGAAGGTCCAACACCTTGGGGAAAAGTTCAATGTTATGAAAACTCACACCAAATGAGTCTACCTTTAGAAAAGTCCATATATGATTAACTCATTTGGGGTTGCTATGATTTCACACTAACATTTTAGGGACATGCCTCCTCTTAATGTCTCAACGTAACAAAACTTACACCACTGGGCCACTAAAAGTTTTCGACTCAAGGTGCTCGAGCATAATGACCACTTCACTTCATCAGGTTTGATGTGCTCTTGGTGAACGATTTCAGGAATTGGAGGCAATTTTTAGGCATATCTGGTGGTCCATCTAGTCAAAAGACCCATTCTAGAGTTAAGACAGAATCCATCCATTTCCACTCATTTCATCGATTTTCTTCTTCCATCCGCTTTCATTTTCTCCCATTCCATGAGGTTTTGCAATCATGACTTCATTCCCTTCATGGAATTCACACTTACAGCAATTGGGATCCACCTCCAATGTATTTCCCAACTCCTCCAAATCAGGATTATGATCAGATCCAGGACCTCTCTATGCTTACCCATATGAGAAGTGTCAAAACTATTTTGACTATGAAGAACCTTATCAAGGAAAGGGGATGCATATGATGGTGATAGTTATGTAGAGGATGTTGGTCTACTAGAGAAGATTCAAAAAATGGAGGCTAGCATGGTTCATTCCTAGGGGCATAACATGAATGAAGGCATTCCAGAGATTGGTTGTAGGGCACCTTATCCATGGGAAGGCCCTTTTCCAAAGTTCATTACAACCCTTTGAGAAGCTAGTTGTTCATGGTTGAAATGCTCCCTTCCAACTTGCACAATTGTGCTGTATTTCAGATTCGTAGCCTATGCAATTTGGTGCTATGGAGTTGTCAATGGTTAAATCCTACACCATTATCTGGTAATTGTTCTCTCTGTCCTCAAGCAACACCATCTCAATTTGAGCTTTAATTTTCAAGCTTCCCATTGTATTTCTCCCTCAAGTGTGAAATCTCATTTCTCCATTGCCTGGTCTATCATCCCATTTGTAGGCTCTTCTTTTCCCTTTTCCCTTCCTTAGTTCCCCTTTGAACAAACAAGAAGTTCCACCTCCCTTGCCACATGGTAACTAAAAGATGAACATTCTCTGTAAAGTTGGTTGAACCCCAACCTTCTACTCCTCTTACTTTCCCAAGGTCCCACACCTTGGGAAGATACTCAAGAATCCAATCAAGAACATCAAGAAGAGGAGCCCAACAGAAAATAAATTATTAGAACTCATTTGATGAGTTGGGATTTCGCTACTAATTGGGTTCTACAAAGATCCCCTTGATGGTCAATTTTCCAATAGAGGAGGTCAAAGTTTTTCCTAGAGTTCCAGTGGTGGCTGAGTTTTAATTTTCTAGTAGAGGAGGAGGACCATACAGTTTGCTTAGGCTCCATGAGTTTGGAGCATGCTACTAAGAACCTTCAGTTCTTCCTCCCACTTCATCCCATTCAAGCTCTATGTGTGAATTCTTCCTCCCTGATCTTTCAAACTTTGTTTGAAAGTGAATTATTCCATGGTGATCAAATTTTTCCTTTATTACCATGGAGGAGGTTCCACTATGCAATTTTTTCTTTAGACAACGAAGGAGGCATCCTATGGTTTTCTTACTTGGATTATTTCTACTTAATGGAGAGGAACCCGAGGAGATACCATCATTTTTTCCTCCATCTCCTCATCCTTCCACTGCACATGAACCTAATTCATGATAGGAGAATTTTTTTCAAGGAATTTTAAATATTTTTTCGTTGTGCTCATTGACGTAACCTCTGGAACCAAGGTTATAATGATCTTGAATCTTCCATGTTCTTCTCGGAGGAAAAGAAAAGGAACTTGATGATGTATCATCTCCCTCACACCATCCACTCAATAAGGTCTTTAAGAAGACTCCATTCCAGTTGAATTTCATAGTAAATGGGCACATCCAAAGGATCAGATCTTATGCCCAATCAATTACTTGGCTTCATTGGAGCCAACGAAGGAGCCACAACTAGTCATGCCTACTTCCTGAGCATGAGGATGATGTTTCAAAGTACCAAGGATCATTTATCCAATTTTTCTAATTCAATAAAATTTTGAGCAACTAAATAAGGTATTATTTTCATTTTGAATGTTATTTACTCTTGGTCTTTGGGTGGAGGATGAGCTTATTCTTAGTTTTTCACTCATCCAACCAGCTATGTTCAATGCCAAATCATTTGCATGTCTTCCATTTTATAGGAATGGAAGCTATTTCTCCCATACTGTTACAGGGTATAATTAGGTCCCAATCTACTTGGTTGGAGTAGAAAAGGTAGGTTTTTTTTCAGAAGAAGAAGTACCTTTTGCTGAAACCTCTGTTGAATGCTTCCACTATCCCATGGAGCTTGTGGATGATATGGCGTAATGAAATTATGATTTATCATAAATCGACCTAGCAATTCTCTTGCATAGTGGCATTCACAAAATGGCTTTTCCTTGAAGTTCAACTTGTAAGTGCTTAGTTGACATCCAAACTGAGTAATCATGTGTTCATAGAGGGAGTTAATATTTATGCTATCTTGGAAGTGATCAATATTTAGTTGGGATTTCTTCATGCCCACATATTGTTAAGGCCACTACCTTTTCCTTATAGCATGTTGAATTTATCCTGAGAATGATTTGCCAGGGGGTTTAATAGGTCCCAAATTTTTCCCTCTATGGACACACTTCTCAAGATGGTCCTAGTACGATAAGGAAATGGTCTTAATGGCAAAGACTCATCTCTTGCAGTTGGTTTTCCATACCCGCTGATTTGATATAAGTCACAAGGAGACCTATACATGCTTATGTGCATACTTGTTTAATAGTGTATTTACAAGACCATAGTCCTGCCATCAAAAGGTGACTTTTTTGGTTGTTTGTTCTCCTCCATTAAATGTCCATTGGCTATACGTTCATGAGATTTTGCTAGTATGTTCTCTATTTCATGTTTTATGGATAAACCTTATAAGAATGCCATATTTTCCTTTCTTATATAATTTGTCCCATTCAAATTAAGTTGAAGTTAATAAATACCGGATTAGTAGGTTCTTCTTTTGTACAAACTTTGTATATTCATTATGGGATTATACTCTAGCCAATAATATTTTTTATGTCATAATTTTTTTTGGATGTATCCTCAACTCTAAATAGATATTCTCTGGGGAATTCATCATCAATAGGTCATTCACATTCCCATGTCTCTATTAGGTGAAAACAGAAGATAATCTTCCAGGCCATTATTCAGTTTATCCAATGTTTTCAACTACAATATCTAAAGTAAAAATCTTGAAACAAAATTATCGAACGAGAAGGGATTCCACCTTGTAGGTGACCTGTCTATTTAAGTAAATATATTTAGTGGTTCATGGTCTGTGTAAAAGAAAAACTATGTAGCCAACATATAATGTATATATTTTTGTAGGATTCAATATTTTTTCCATGCTTCAACGCTCTCGTTTTTCTATAGTAGAGTAATTCCTCTTAGTTTTAGCTATTTTTTTACTTAGCAAAAGTCTATTGGATTATCCATTTCTCTGATGCCATTGGTTGATGTCATAACCTTCTCCCACCTAGAAAATGTATTTGTGCCTCTATTCCAGAGATGTAATTGTCTGTGCACCTTCTAGAGCAATAAAAACATGTTTTTTGGTGTTCTTCAACCCTTTGCATTGTTTTTTTGTTTCTCCGTGCCTTTACCTTTCAGTATTGGTTTTTTTTGTGCATGTATTTCACATTTGTAGGTGCAAGATATTGTGTTTCATGGAGTTTAATGGATGAATTTGCAAGATATGGGCTGTGTCACTTATGTCTGACCTCCCTCATCTCCATTTTTTTGTATTTATTTCTCCCTCAGTAAAATATCTAACTTCCTTTGTTGGTGTAATCACCGTTTTAGTGTAGGCTCTATTTTTTAGTTTTCTTTGTCTTCTTGAAAGTTAGATTAGGATTAGATTAGCTTTCCTGCACTAGAATAGCTTGTGGTAGGTAGTTTAGGAAGAGGAACCATCCTTCTCTGGAGATCTTTCCCATTTGCAAGGTCCCACACCTTAGGGAAGTTCAATGTTATGCAAATCACACCAAATGAGTATGCCTTAGAAAAGTAGATCCATAACTCATTTGGGGGTGTTGTGATTTCAAACTAACACATCCTTATTTGGAATTAATTCCCTTATACCTTTTACATCAATGACAACACTATCTCATTCATTCCAATAGTATCACCCTTTGTCATTGATGGAAAACAACATAGTACTTCTCCCCCTTTTTACATTAATGAAAAATAAAATGTCTATAGCACATAATCTTCATCTTCATCAGTATATTAGAAGCATATCTTGGTTACAAACATCTATCACATCATCAAATAATATCATAGTCATGTTTTATTTCATTGAATTTTTTTTAGATTCATGAGATCATTGTATCCCCCCTTGGCAAAAGCATATCATAGCACACACACATTCCAAAAATCTTGATTAGAGAAAAACCAACATACTTGACACTTTATCAAACTTTTCTCATCGGAAAACACCCACAATATTACTTGGATTATGCATAGCATACTATAAAAAACTTTTTGGGGCCTAGAGCCTTGAATCTTCCCTTTAGATCAAAAATGCCAGAATTCACCTTTTTATAGGAGCATAATAAACACATGAAACAAAATCTAATGACTCCCCCCTTCTACATACAAAAATCCTCTATCTAAATATGTAAATACACAAGCACATACCTTGACCAAATGTCATAGAGATGGGTCAACATCAACACCAGATAACTGAAGCAAATATTCAGTGTTGATAGTCTTCTTTTCATGTCTTCAGTACTGATTGAGCTCATGACTTACTCCCCCTTTGATTATCCATGCAACCAATCCAAAAACATTCCAAACTATCCTTCTTGACACATTAAATATATGTTTGGAGATCACTGACAAAATTTTCATGGCTCATGAGGCCTCCATACACCTGTAGCTCACCATTACAATATACAACAACATATTGTAGCCTATCATAATGCAATATTTAAACATACTCAGACTGTAAAAACTTCTAGCTAACCATATTAAGGATAATGAAAATTCAAACTCCCCCTCAACTCATGCAATCATATGAAATATCTATAAAACTTTGTACTCGTGTAAAATCAAGACATGATTTCCCTTGCTACACATCTTACCACTCATAAGAACAACCTCAAAAACATACCTCTACTTACGATGTATTTATGTACCCTTAATGGAACTTTATCAAGATTGAAGTCTTAATTCATCACTTGTAAACCATCTTATCATCATATACTTCATGTTTGATACATTACTATAGATCCAAAAATCTATACATAGACTTGTAACCATGTTTATAAACTGAAGAACTTACCTTCTTTACTTTCACAAACCTGATCTACTTTGCATTTCTTCACACTACTTCCATGGTGCAAAACTAGACTGGATACACCCCATAACATGAATCAAGAAGTAAGATATAGTATATAAAACTATCCAACTCATAATGATACTTAGAATGTGTCGGTCCCATTATTGAGTTTTTATAATGTGCCCTAATTTTTCATGTCCAATTTTGCTCAGAAATGTTTTATTTCTCAATTTGGTGATCTGCAATTTGTTTCTCCCAGTTGAATGCTTCGAACGTGCCCAATAATGTGTTGTTTTTCCCTAATTTGAAACAATTATGAAAGTTTACCCTTTTTCGTGCCCTAATTTTTCCATATTTTCGGGTTGTATCGTTTTCCCATGCCAAATCGTGTAAAAAGTTAAAATTGATCGAACCCGAGTTGTTTGCAATTAAAATGCCAAGCCCCAGGTCGAAAACAACGTCAAATCATCTTTCATTTGATTTAAAACCAAGAAATTTTCCATCCTTGTTAAAAATTTGATTTCTATGGCATCCTTAGTATTTTTGACGTTTTGACGGTCATACGGGTGTCATCTTCCTGTCAAATTCATCATCGCAACATTATTACAACGTGGCAGGTTCCTATTGGCCGAGGGTGGTCAGGAAATGTTTTCTAACTTGTCATTTTTGAAATTTTGGCTAAAGGGAAATTTTTGACCCAAAGGCCCTCATGCAATAGAAGGTGGACATGTGTCTAGGAAAAGCAACATGGGAGAGAAGAGGTTTTGATGAATTTGAAGTTTTTTAACTTCAAAACTTTACAGTTAAAATTTGAGCCGAAGCTCCACAACAAATCATGAGAAGACACGTGTCCAAGAGAACCAAAATGGGGCAGTGGGTTTTGTTATGATTTTCAAGTTTTTAACTTCAAATGGTATAATGTCAAATTTTGGGATGAAGCTTCGGGACCAATAAGAAAAGGACACGTGTCCAGAAATACAAAAAGTAGAAAAGAGGGCCACAGGAAAGTTTTATGAATTTTTTCCTTTGTGTTTGCAAGGTAAAAAATGAAACATGGTCCCACGACCAATGACGAGCTAACACGTGTCCCAAAAGGCAGAAATGGGGGAGCACGGGCCCTGGGAGAATTTTGAAATTTTACAAATTTGGCAGGGAGGTCTGAAGGAAGAATTGGAGGCCTGGACCCACAGTGAATGGGAGAGCGCCACATGGCAAGGAAGAGAGCGGGTGTTTGGGCCCACAGAGAATTTTGAGAAAAATTTCCTTTTTTCATACAAGGAGAAAAATCGATAGAATTGGCCCACAATTTCAAAGGGGCCCACATATGGACATGTGGCAGGACCAGGAGGCAAGCAGGAAATTTTGCAAAATTTTCCAAAATTCAAAAGGGTCGCAAATGCATTTTTAAAGATGGGGACCCAATCCAATCATGTTTTGACACGTGTTCCACCTTATCCAGAGTCAAAAAAGGGGTATTTTTTGAGCTTATTTGTGGATCTCATTTTCCATGTGGAGGGCAGACATTTAACATCAATACAAAATAAACGACAACTATACATTCTTCCTTCTTTCCATCATTTGAGATCCAAGAAGCTTGGAATCGTGATTTCTTCATCAAATTTCTTCAAACCTTATATGATTTTGCATCGTCTCAGCCTTCTGAGTGCAATGGCACTATTTTCATGACCTAATTCAGTGATCTATGGTTTTTTTGATACATTTTTTCTCAGGCTCGTCAAAAACATGAAAGATGAAAATCAAAAAGTTGCAGGGGTGAAATGATGAGGTGAAAAGGTGAAAAATGATTAGTAAAAGATGCTTCCATGCCTAAATGGTAAAAATGTGACCTTATGGGGGATAGGGGTCTGAATTTGTGTAATAATTTAAAATTTTTGGTACACCTGGCATTCATCGAATGTTTTTCTATTTGTTGTCCCTTTCTGCAAATCATGAGGAGTTATTGTAACAAATTTGATCCCATAAGCATATTCTTTTCTTGGGAAGGAAGACTCCATGATGGCATGAGATATATTATGCATTTTGGAGAAATTTGTAAGTGTGGAGAGTTGAAAACTCTGGGAAAATTTTGAGAGAAATCTCATCTTCTGTAAAATCCACCAAAAAAAATAGGTTGATGTCTCATATGTTGGAAAATTCATGAATGTGGGCTGGTTACAAGTGTATAGCCACCACACAGCTATGAGATTGTTTATGTAACTCTCCCTTGCTATTGAATCTAACAAGATTTGAATTAAATATGTGTTTTCCTTTGGGCAATATGATGTCTGTTATCAATTTTAAATGCTTGCAGATAAATCTTAGTGTTCTTGTTGCAATCTTGCATTGAAAGTCTTCAGAAATCACACAGGATCTCCATTTCTGGTTGATATTTCAGTGGTATTTGCAATCTCATACTTAGAAGAGTCTTCATCTGATATGGAGATAAACAAATTTAAAATCACTTTACCTTCCTTGACTGCAAAGATTCCTTGTAAGCCTTTGGGGATACCTAAGGCATGATTTGATCATGGATTTTTGTGTTTAATTGAGTTATTTACTTCAAGATTTTGTAGTGAGTTCTCAAATATTGTGTGAAGAGTGCAACCTAGGCTTCCATTTGTGCCTCTTCTAGTTAAAAGAACAACCTGATTACTTTAGGCATTTCATTTGATGGTTATTCATGTATTGTACAGATTGTCAAAGATTTGATCTATCGCAGTTTGTCTTATCAATCTCTTACCAAAAAATCATCCAACAACAAAGATTATATCCTTGATTTGCATGTGTATGCCCACAGAAGATCAAAATCTATTTGCAAAAGTATGCATAACAGATCAGGATTTCCAATGTCTCTAGTAACCATGTTTTGAGAAGTGACAACTTGTGAGAGTTCAAATCTGGGGTGTTGATCATGTTTTCATCAAGGTCTCCATCATAGAATTTCAAGCAAAGAGAAGGGAATCTTCATTTCCTTCACCATTACAAGGTTACAAAATAGGTCCTCTTACCTTGGTTGCAAGGCATAACCTAAAACAGCTAGGACAAGATCAAGTCCTATCAGAGTGCTATCCATTTCTCCACAAACCTGAGTGCTAGATAGACCATATCCCCGGCTGCCAACGACATACAATATGGTCTAATCTATCCTTAATCTCCATGACATAGTTGTGGTGCTGCTCAGATTGAAAAGGAGAACAAGTTTTGATACCAACAAAATGCACCATTATACCTTTCTTCTGATGGTATGATCAAGTCACCATACAGAATGAATTTCTCCTTCCAAAATCCAATATCTACACTTTTCAACCTCCATTTTGATCCTAAATAATCTCTTGTGGACATCTTCACACCTATAACATACCTTAAGTTTTCACATGCAGTCCTTCTCATGACTTCAACACCACTAATATGACTAGAGAGCAGAGAAAAACGCAGTCACACGTCCATTTTGATCAATTTGATCCCAAAAGGTTATACCTATCTCATAAGAACAATTGAATCACATAATGAAAAAACCATACTTCCTTAGTAAAAATACATTTAAATAGATCATGGAAAACGAATTTATGATGTAAAATCCCCTTGAGATGATATACTCATAAAAATCTACTTCAAACTGACGAGTTCCTAGAGACAAAAACCATAAAAAAATTCATGCTTCTCTACCAGGTCAACTGGAAGCATGATAGTACCTAACCCAAATCAAAAATAGATTTGAGACCTTATAGAACACAATGAACATACCTTGAATCCATAAATATTCTTCTACAACATCATAATTCAAACCGTTCATGTTCCCCCTTAAAACCATGCTTCATATGGACAAGAAATATCTATAAGAATCCTATCAGAGACATCCTATTAAATGAGGTGTCTATAAAAATTTTTTGCTGAGGTCACATGCCCTCTTTGACACCCATGATTCACCTTTTCATTATTTATTCTCATCTACACCATGAGAATATTATTGTTTTGCTTCAACAATTGTCTTATATGGAATTTCATGACTTACTCTTGGCTACCATAACCTTCCTTGCCTCTTCTTCTACACATTAGGACCCTAAAACCTCCTAGTTTTCCATGAATGACAATAAAAATCTCTAGAAAAATCTCCAAAATTGTTTCAATTGAATCACACAACTTCATTATTACCACTAAGAACAGCATTTCTCCATTTCTGACAAGATGGTTCATATAAACAGTACCTAGTAGTATGTCCTCTCTCATGACAATTATAGAAAATCATGTTCTTTTTTTAATCATCTCTATTATCCATCCATGGATTATCATCTTTTCAAAAACACTTACACTCATTAGCTCTATGCCAAAAACCATTACAAGTATAACAATATCCATTTAAATATGTTTCATACCTTGATACATTGGACTGCCTCACAGACTTTATCTTCATATTTTATTTGAAGTCTCTCACCTCCCACTCCCTTTTGGCATGTGTACCTTCATCTTATTTTCTTGTAAAGTCATCTTAAATCACTTATTTTCTTTGAGGTCATCCTTGAATCCCAAACTAGTCTTGTCTCTAGCAGATCTCCGACTTCCCAATAGATCATCAATATCTTAGGATATTTTTTCAAACTTGTGAAATGTATTACCTCTATTAGCTACCTGAGATAACTATCCCCTTAGAATGATCATCTATTATTCAAGATTAATACAGTCTTATTCTTTGGATTGCAGATTTAAATTCATGGAACTCATTTTCATTTCTAACCTTTTGACTATTTCATCAAGCTTACATGTCTCAGACTAATGTTTCTCCTCAAGGTCATGGATCTTACCTTCATACTCTTTGACTTATGTTCTCATCTTCTTTACATTTTTGTGAACATTCTTTAGCTTCCTTTGAACACACATTAGCTCATTCTCTATGTCATATCCTTCTTCTTCTTCCTTAGAGTACAAGGAATCACCAGAAATTATGGAGTCTTCACTCATAGATCTCACATCATCCTTGGCCATGAATAAGAATTCATCACCTATATTACCATATTCATATTTAGAGTTAGAGTTAGTAACATCATCATAACTACTTACTTCAAGTGAGCAACACTCTTTATTTGAATAGAAACTCTTCTTGGATCTCTTTTTGTTCTCAAACCTCTCAAACTTCTTATTTCCCTTATCTGACCTTTGATTTTTATTTTCATGATCTTCATCAAGCTCTTCATCATCTTCATGTTGGATTTTATGAATGCACTTAATACAAAAATGTTCATCCTCTCCATGTAATTAAAATTTTTAAAAGGAAACTTACCTTTATACTTACGAGACCCTTGTTTTAGTATTCTAGCAAACATGGCAATCAGTGAATCATCATTATCCTTCTCATCCTTTGACTTCTTCTCATTCTTTAAATAAATATCTTTCTTGATAGGTTTTGAATCAATGATCATCATCTCATATGTAGTTAAGATGCCATGGAGCTCATCCATAATCATCACCTTTAAATCCTTGGATTCCTCGATAACAGACATTTTAGGGTAAAACTTAGGAGTGAAATATCTCAACACCTTTTTCACACCTACTTATTCTTTCAATTCTTCACCTAATCCTCTCATGGTGTTGACAAATTTATAAACTATGAGCATATATGCAGTAGTAGCCTCCTCATCTCTCATCTTTAGACCTTCAAACTGATTTCTAAATGTTTGGAGTATTGTAATCCTTACTATGGAATCTCCTTCATATATGACTTGAAGTATCTTTGACATTTCCTTAGCTGATGTAAAATACATAAACTTAACAATTTATGATTCTTTTAGTCCACACATGATTGCAATCATTGCCTTGGATTTATCATTACTTGCCTTTTTTTCTGTAGTACTAGTAGGATTCTGAGGAACAATATACCCATCAATCACATACTTCCAGATATCAAATCCTAAGGACATGATTTGATTCCTCATTCCTAATTATAAAAAAAACATAGTTTGATCCATCAAAAAAAGGATCATTTTTGGTAGAAGTGACACTGTGTTGACTTGTCATTTTATTCCTTTAAAGGATATACTTCAAGAGATTAAACTTATTCAAAAGGACCTAGCTTTGATACCAATTTTTGGAAACATAATGAAGTGAGAGGGGGGCTCGAGTAAGTATTTTAAAAACCTAACCTAATTACCTTAAGTTACATACACCATTTAGATGATAAAATCAACATTCATTAACCATTAAGAGCACATTAAGCATGATCAGCCATTCACATGAATGAGAGAGCACACAAGAACACAATATGTAATGTTGGAAATCCTCAAGAGGAATAAAACCCACTAAATTTTTTTATTATATTACTCAAACTAAAATACGTGCATGAATATGCCACATCACACAAGATTTGTTTAGTGAGGCGCCAACACTAGAAAGAGCACCAACCCCTTTAGTAAGGTATCATCCCTGCAAGGAGGTTGCAACACCCTAATGTTATCACACAAAAAATCAACCACCTGATGATGAAGACCACTAATGTATTGTTTCTACTACAAGTGATAGTGATCATAATTTCAAGTCACACACTTAAAAACCTTCTTCAAACTCACCTTCTCCTACTTCACTCAAAACAACACTTTCCCTTCCTAATTTGGTCTAATGAACTTGCACACGTATTCCTCAACTCTTCTCAATACATCACACCTTATTTCATCTCTGTTCTAATTACCTCATACCTCTTTCACACTCTCTCTTAGCTCACACTTTCCTCTGTCACCCAAAAATAGTTCATATTGAGAAAATAAACCCAATTACATACATGAATCTTGATTTCAAACATAATAGTTGAGACATGACCATTAATTTCAGTCATACCAACAGAAAATTATAACTATGAAATCATATAAAATCATATGAAATACCCATATGGGTTAACATAGGAGCAAGACACTAAAAAAACACAAACTAGGCCAAGAAGGCTAAATCCATCTCCACTGAGCTCTCCATGGACTCCAAGGGCCAAAACCAACATCATCAAGACACCAAAGGCTACAAATATTTCATGGAAATCCTCTCAACTCCTTCTACTAGTTCAGAAACATATTGACTATCAATCTTTTTCATGTCACCACCAAGTAGGATTGTTTCTTACTCAATCTGGGCACCTTCAGCAAACCAGTGTTCAAAGATGAAAGCCAAGCTCTCATAAAACAACTCAACCATTACATGAAACCACTCATTTTAAAATCATTGATCCAAGTAACACTTCTAACCACTTTAGACAAGATGAATCATCTCATAGAGTCATCAAAATAACTTCTCCCTTTAAGCAACTTAAACTTCCCATAAACTAGTCTTGGAAGCAAGACTCTCTTACACCTATATAGACACTATCAAGAATTTTAAATGCTTGTAACAGGATCACAATTAACCTCACATAACTATCCAAATGATAAACATCATGAATCAAGCCAATATATTAGTCTTTCAAACAAATTTCATCAAAGTACCTATACTCTCCCAAAACCCTGTTTAGTAGGTCAACTTGTAACCTCAACCTTGAGACCAAAATAAAATTTTATACCTCAACCAAATCATGAACCATGTCACATTAGATGTGTAAAAAATCTATATAGATGGTATATACTTCCTCTAAGGCCACACATGCCCAATAACCTCCTTCTTCCATGACTTTGAAAAATTGCCTATAAGGCCTAAACAATAGTCTTCACATTTGGACCTATGCATACCTCAAAATGGATTCACCAAGATCTAAAATACATTTAAACATATATCTAAGCTTCCCATCTATTAAGAACACCAATTTTTATCATACGTTAAATGGAAAACCTAAGAGAAAAATTATCTTTCTTGCAAACATGTAAATTTGAGTGGGATCCACCTGTAGTCAAGACACCATAACACCACCATGTGAAATATGGGAGAGTAATTTACCTCCTCCAATCATCACATTGTATGATTCAACTCATTTTTTGCTCACACTATCAATTTTTCGTTACTCACTAGTGAACTAAGGTTTAGGTAGGGTTTTCAACCTCCCGATTAGACCTACTATTTCAAGAAATCTTCATCATTTCAACTCTTGCAACCATGCCAATACAACTCTACCCATGTGATCACAATTCCAAGCTTCCTCTTGTACTCCTTATCATCCTCCTTTGTCATTAATGCCCTTATACTTTTTACATCAATGACAACACTAGCTCATATATGCCAACAATACCTAAATATTCAAACAAAACAATTATAGATATTGGTATGTTTTCCATTAGAAACAATTTCAAATCCTTAATAAATTGTAAAATTAAGTATTTGTAACTATTATTAATTAAATATTAAATATGTTGACATTGAATGATGTTGCATATATTATATTCATTACATTTAAAATATATATTTCGCTATAGGAATTATAGACATACATAACACATTTCAATATAGAAAAATAAAAAAGCAATTAAAACTTACCCTACTTAATTTCAAAATGAAAACCCTAAAAGTTTCAACAATGGAATAAAACAAATTTTCTATGTCAAATGCAAATCTTGTGAGAGGTTATCATATGTCATGAAAATTTGTAAGTGTTGTTAGGTTTATACTAGTTGTACAGATTAACAAGCATGCAATGAATAATGTAGAAAACGTAAAACAGAAAATCAATGTAATAAAACAGAGACACATATTTAACGTGGTTCACCCAAAATGGGCTACGTCCACTAGAAACAGCCAATCCTTATTATTCAATCTAGTAAAACTCTCTCTCACAATGTTGCCACCACTATAACAATGAGCCTCATACATAACGACCCTTTAAAGATATTAGGGTTTTTATCATTTTGGGGAAACATAGAAAAGCACCCGTTAGATTTGTGACCTAATAATGAATGGTCCAGATTTCACAATGCATAAGAATACATATAAAATGTGGTCAGGGGTGCTACCACCAGGGTGCGCGGCCCACGAAGGTCATGTGTCCTCGGGACCAATCCGGGAGGGGGGCGAAGCCTTTACCTTGCAACCCCTCGTCGCTATCATTAGCTCCACTAATGCACAACAAGGAGAAAAGGAATGGATGGAATCTAAAAACACTTAAAGAATTGTTGAACATCAAGTGCAATCAAGGATGACCAGGTTCCCTAATGATAAGATGGAAAAATGATCCATTTAAATGGTTTGAACCGAGGTAAAGTATAATGATCAACTTTGATAATCCACCTACAATCTCATCCATGAGGTACTTCATACCTCTTAGTGACTTCACTTGCCTTCTAACAATAACTATGGGAGAAACTTCACAAGTACACCTCTTAACGACTTCTTTAACACACCTGGAGGAGGAAGAACTTCCATCACATACTTATTCATAAAAGATATCTAAGTAGGTCAATGATGACATATTTTAAATGGAATTTGGAATAATTCCCCCCACATTTATAGAACTTGAAGGCTTATCAATCTTATCTCTAAGCTTGGATAAGAAATGTACTGTGACGAATGTATATTCCACAGTTTAACTCTTGAGATCTAGGATTATAGTACAAATCAAGGTTCATCGAGTGTGGCAGACCTAATCAGGATAAAATGGGATGTCCACCTTTTTAGACCACTATCTTGGAGGTAAAGAGAGACCAAATATTGTATGACTTCAGTCCTTGAAATCCTTAGTTGGGACCAATGGCTAGTGAGTGTATCTCATTCTCATCAAGGTAAAGATGGGAGAGGGAGACTGATGTACTTACAATAGGACTTTGAGATAATTAACATTACATGAAGTCCCACATCCAACAAATATTCAATTGTTACCACGATATTCATGAGGGTACTGTTGACAATTACTCTCCATTATATTCTCACCTCCCATTGGCGGTGATTCACACTAGCCAAGCGCCGAGTTATCTCCAATCGGACGCTACTAAAACATTATACTTATCCATTCATCCCAACTTCTTGATCTCCAAACCATAAATGGTGGTAGAAATTACGGAGGAAAACTTTAGTGTCTACACATGTTTTGAACGTCATTCAGAGGGGGGGCATCCCATTCAACACACACTCTTACAAGATGTGTCAATTTCCCCGTCGCTATGAAGCTCTGAATATAGGCCTACAAACATCCTTTAAAACATGCACAAAATTAATTAATACAAATCGCCCATATATACCTATACACGAATTAAAAGTAGAAATTTAAAAAAACATCGAAGATTCATGGGAGATTTAGAAACCATAATAACTAGAAAGCAATATACTTATAATCCTTGAACTAGCATGGAAATATATTAAATAGCAAGTATTTATCTAAATAATTCATGTTGAGAGATTACAATATTCAAGGAATCATATCTTCCCACATTTTATAAAAAACATTAAATATATGTAGAGGGGTCTTACTTTGTGACCCAATTAATCATTGAACTTATGGAAACTCATGACACAAACATCCGAATATATTTATGCAAACATGTCAACTATGTGGAAATATCATAAAATCAATATACTGTACGATGTAACTAAATTTCGCATCTTGGAAACACTTGTACAACCTCATTTTTGGCATTGTTTGGAGCACTAAAGCTACATTGACAAAGGTTTTTTTAGATTAAAAACAATTACATGCATGAACTTACATAAATAATGCATGGATGCACGCAACAGGAAAAACTATATCTTAATTAATTTGAACTACAAATAACCTGTTTGCACTTGAGCAAATAATATATGAAAAATATGTTTCTTTAATAAATACGGGTCACTATGAGATATCAACAAATTAGATTTAGAATTACTTTATTAACATAAAATTTAATTATTATCAGAAAAAATCTCTTTTAAGTTTTAATTAAAACAAAGGAGATATTTAACATAAACATTTGAATAGATTATATCTCTAGTTCATGTTATATGTAGAACCATTAACATAAGTTGATATTTAGACTAATTTTCACAAAAACTAAGATAAAACTAAAAATACTTGAAAAAAAACCGTATTTTTTCTAAGAATACATAAAACACGTCATTGAATCCCATTTACAGTTCTTGACCACCATTTATACTATATGAAGCATTCACACACCATTAAGTGTATGAAAAGAAAGGGTTGCCTTGTATACCCTTTTATCTTTGCCTTTATCATAACACCGCAGTGTAGGAAAAACTTTCGTAATTTAAAAGCAAAACAATCAAAGGTATTGTCCACTTTATTCGTGCACACCCCATGGGCATTCATGTGTGCATATCAGTTTCCTTCAAATAAGAAACTTATATGGAAGGCAGTTTGATAAATTATTAAAACACTCTTAATCATTTTATCATCATCAAATTATTTCTATTTCGATGTCAATAATTTTTATAATAATTTTTTTTAAAAAGTGTTTTTCATTTTTGTTATGTATTTCTTTAATATTTTTAGTTTGTTTTTAAATAATTTAAAGGGATTAACAAATGAGAAAAAAAAAAAACTTTTTCATTTTTGTTACGTAATTTTTTAATATTTTAAACTTTTTTAACAAATAATTTAGAAGATTCTAAAAGAAACTCTTTAATCAAAGAAAAATATGTCTTTATGGGGAAGAAATAGAGTCTTAACATAAGAACCATTCACGGAACTTGGTAAAGTTAGCTTCTCCAAAAAAAACTTGTATGATGTAAATGGGTATTTAAAAAGAAATACACTACAAATGGGAAAATAGAGAAAAAGGGTTCATTCAAGTAAAAGGATTTGGTTATAGAGAGATTTTTTATCATGTTGCTAAGTTAGTTATTATTAAATTTCTTCTCGTTTTTGTTTTTGATATGGAAATAGAATAGATTGATGGTAAGACAATTTTGTTACATGGTAGGATGACATCTATACGAAGCCACCAGAAAACTTTACGGTTAAAACGAAAAGAAGATTTTGTTTGTATGATACATAAATATCTTTATGGCTTTAAGAAATCACCAAGAATGTCAAACCAACAATTTGTTAGTTGTGTGTTGGGACTTGGACGTAGAAGAAGCAAAGATAATCCCTATATTTGTTTTGAACAAGAAGGCAAGTTTTTGTTTAATGTAGTTACTATTATATGTAGATGACATGTTGTTAATTGGCAACAATAAAGAAAGGATTAGTCAAGTAAAGTCTCATCTTTCATCTCAATTTGATATGAAAGATCTAGGGGTTGGAAAAAAAAATAGGGCTTGGAAATTAAAAGAGAAGGTGTAAATAGAAAGTTGTGGTTAAATAAAAGGAAATATGTTGAAATGATCTTAAGGGGTTTTAGAACATATGAATTTTAACTTGTGAGTATTCCCTTTTATATTGGTAAAAAATCATCTATCGAACAATCTCCTAAAACCGAAGAAGAAATTGAGGACATATCTTAAGTATCATATGTTAGTGTGATTCATAGTTCGATGTATGCAATGTTTTATACCAGACCTAATATTTCTCATGTAGTGGGAGTGGTTAGTAGATTCTTGTCAAATCCTAGAAAGGAATATTGGAGTACAGTGAAGAGAATATTCAAATACATGTGTGGGACATTTGATTATTCAATATGTTATCACGAAAATTCTGGTGAAGTTAAGAAACTAAATATATATGGCTTTGTGGATTCTGACTTGGGTGGAGATCTAGATATATGTAAATATGCTAGTTTGTATGTTTTCAATTTGTTCGGTGGAGTTGTAAGTTGGATGAGTAAATTCAAGTAAGTGTTGTGTTGTAATATCCGCCACATTAGTTGAGAACATGACAACTACTCATGCAAGCAAAGAAGCAATTTGGCTTCAAAGGTCGATTTTCACTATTGGGTTCACTCAAAATATTGTAAGGATCGACTGTGATAGTCAAAGTACAATTTGTATAGAAAAAAACCTTGAGTATAATTCTAGAACAAAACATGTTGATTTTCAATACCGTGTCATAAGAGAAAATAGTGGAGAAAATGAAGATACTACTAGAGAAGGTAGACAAAGAAGATAAAGTTGTTGATTCTTTTAAAAAGAATGATACCCAGATCATACCAAACCAAGAACACAGATGATAATCAAACAACACAATCAATAAGATAAAAGTAATTCACCAAAATAAATTTACATAAACCTTTGCAAACAAATGAGCAGCAATATTATATATTATTATGGAACTCAATGAAATACAATGAGAATGGGTCTTGCTTATATAGGCAAGGAATAACAATCTACGAATTAGTTAAGGTCGTAGATCAAACCATAAATCAAGGAAAAACTAGTCATCAAAGAACTAGTCAAGATCATAGATTTAGGAGTGAACTAGACATCAAGGATCTAGCCAATACCATAGATCAAGAAAAGAACTATACCTAACAACTAGATAATATCCCCCTAATATCTAAATAAATAAAAAGAAATATCCACACACATAAGTGGGTGAGGATAAATACAATAAAGGTAAATAAAGTACCTAGGTGAACATGAACTAAGGTAAATACCTACTCTAACATCTTTGACATAGTTTGTCAGTACTCAAAACATTCTTGGTGCATAAAACCAATGTGTAAGATTTTCCAGAGTTGTGACTATATTGCCTTGACATCCCTATGGAAAGTATTCAACAAGTGGGAGAATGTTGGAAATGCGTCGTATGTTTTCCATGAGTTACACCCTTCTAGGATTTCAGGACTTTATATAGGTGGTTAGATGAATCATGTTTATGATGCACTATTATAAGTTGTATTCTTGGCACATTGTTTTAATACCCATTTACATATTGTAATTTATCGTTGTGACCATAATCTATTGATGTGCTTACATATAGCTAAACATGTAGTAGGATAAAACATAACTGAGAAGTACATTATTGCATGGTAAAATGCTTGAGTTAACACAATAAGGAAAATTACTTATTGCACTGGTTTTTTTCCTCAAATTTAAATCCCTCGATAAATTATGTGTGTTGTGTTCTCTTGTGTATAGATTATTTCTCTATTTTTGTTTTATTTCAAAGATTCTAGGAAGTATTTCTTCTCTTGTATATCCTTATCAGATCGAATTCTCTTCAACACACATGCCTTTAACAAGTGGACCCATGATAATCATTTTGTGTTGATAACACATGTGGTCTTTAGTGGGCTACGGGCTATGTAAATTATAAATTAAAATTAAGCAATTTTTTTTATCATTATGTATTTGTAGGTCAAAACAAAATCAGAAAATAAAGATGATACATATGATGAAAGGATAAGAAGGAGAATGACGATGACAACAATTAAGATCAAGAGGTCAATAATAAGAGGATGAATATATCGATCACTACAACATTTAGGAAGGGACCTTTTAGTACCTCCTTAAAATTGTACCATTATATATTATTGTATAAACATAATTAAAATTGAAATATCGTCCTCTTTGATTGTCTATAACATTTCAAAATCGTTTACATCAATATTATTATTATTGTATTAAACCACATATATTAAAAATTGTCCAACACCTTGTATGAAGCACTCACACACCATTAAGTGCATGCCAAGAGAAGGCTGCCTTGTGTACTAACCACAACCAACCTTTCCATTTTAGCTTGCCTCGTCTTTCTCAGTACACGACATTGCAGGAAACGTTTACTGTTGTCAGCTTTACCCGTGCACGGCCCAAGCTTTTTTTAGTGGTACATGTCAGTTTCCTTCGAATAAGCAACTTATACGGAAGGCAGTTTGATAAACTATTAAAAAAAATTGTTAACCAGCTCAGCATCGTCAAATTATTTCTATTTCGACCTCAATACCTGTTATATGATGGCAGGTAGAAACACACATTTGATTAAAAAAATAGGAAAAAAATAAAGATAAAATAATATTTTACAGTCAAAAGAGCAAATTGTGAGAACGAAAATTAAATGATTGACTACACAACAAGTTTTGCATGATCATGGTGGTTGTTGCTAATATGATGACACATCCTTATAAAAATATTCAATTCTTTTTCTCATTTCTGGCAATTTCCATTTCTATATGTACAAGTGTGTATACTTCCTGAAGCATTGAATTCATCACTGTGACAGCTACCTAGTGCTGGAAAAGAATCCATTGAGGTGTTACACTAAAATGCTAGCAGATAATTGAAAAATCAGTTGCAGGCATTATGGCCATGGAGCAAGACGAAAACAGCTTTTCCATCCACAAGTCTGCACACAAAATTGACAATGGTATATGAATTTTTGCTTTTCATTTCTGCTAACATATTCTTCTAAGTCACTAAGATTTCTATGGCCTTCTAAAAAATTGTCATAATATCTATGTGGGGTTGTTAGATCATGTGTGATTTATGCTGTGTAATTTGTTGTTCTTGTGTTGGTTTTCAGATTCATGGCAAAAAGTGGGATTAATGTTAGTTACAAGTTTCAACTGTGTGTACATTTTGGGATATGCAAATCTCATTCTGGTGCCTCTGGGATTAGTGTGGGGAATTATTGGCATGGTTGTTTTTGGTGCTTTCTCACTCTATTCCAATTTGCAGCTTGCAAATTTGTATATAATAGATGGTCAGCGCTTCATCAGATACAGAGATTTAGTTGGTCATGTATTTGGTGAGTACTCCAAACATTTACCTTCATAATGAGATTAGATATTGTTTTCTGCAAAACTGGTAGCCAGGGGATTTGAAATATCATTTACTCAAATGTATTCATGATGCAGGGAAGAAAATGTACTTTCTAACATGGGCTTTACAGTTTGCACATTTCATACTCTGCAATATGGGATTCCTATTACTTTCTGGAAGATCTCTCAAGGTACTCCATCTCTTAGACTTATGTTTTATAGCCAAAACAAATCCAGCAATAAGCCAGACATTTCACTTACAAATGATAATGGCAATGACAGATGACAATAGATTGGGAAGAAACAAAAGTCATTTTATACAAAAAAAAAAAAAAATGAATAGGAACTTTTAAGCACTAAAATGTGAAGATACCAGTCAATATCAACCCCTTATCAGATTAACTATTGATGATACAGGATATCTTTCTCGAACAAAACAACAAGTGGGTGGCACTGAAACTTCCAGAGTTTATTATAATCTCAGGATTTACATACTTCATTTTTGCTTTCTGGGTACCACATTTGTCAGCAATGGGCGTGTGGTATGGAATTTCAGCATTCTTTACCGTTTTCTATATTGCAACATCAATGATAATATCAATCAAAGATGGTATGGATGTAAACTCTACTCATCCTTGTTCTCTAAACGGTTTTTTATTTTTCTAGATTTGCAGCAATGCATATTTATTATATAGAATCTGTTCCAACCTTATAAAAACAATAGATAAACTGTATATATGCATTTCCATTTGCAGGTAAAACTCGGTCTAAAGATTACAGCGTACCAGGACAGGAACAAGAAAAGATTTTCAATGCATTAGGAGCCATTGCAGCCATTGTGTTTGCAAATAACTCTGGCATGCTACCTGAAATCCAGATGAGAATTATTTCAATGATTATTCTTTTGTTATTTTTACTAAACGATTGCATAATTAGTCAATATGTTTTTGGAATTAGGTTTCATGGTCTAAAACAAGCTTTTGATCTTCTTGTGGCATCCTGCAGGCTACACTGCAACGTCCAGCAATAAAAAATATGCACAAAGCTCTCTACTTACAATTTACCTTTGGAATTGCTATATACTACACGGTGACCATTATTGGGTACCAAGCATATGGATCCTCCATCTCAGAGTATATGTTAGGTGACTTAAGTGGTCCTAAATGGGTCAAAATTTTGGCAAACACTAGTGTTTTTTTGCAGACTGTTGTATCACAACATGTAAGTTCAAGGCCCATTTCATTTACTTTTCTCATCATGATGAATTACCCTAATATTTAACTTGTGTGTTTGATAAGCTGTGCCATTGCACTACAAAGATTTAAATTACAGTTCAAAGTTTTTAAGGACACAATGTTTGGATGGAAATCATATGGCCTTGAAAAACTTTCATATGAGGTGATGAATGATTGTGTTGTTATGATTGCAGATATTTTGTGTTCCAGTGCATGAGACTCTTGACACCAGATTTTGTAGGCTGAATGAACATGAAAATTCTGCATATAACCTTCTAATAAGATTCATATTTCGTGCACTCTTCTTCACATTGACCACACTTTCTGCTGCCATGTTTCCCTTTCTGGGGGACTTTGTAACTCTAGTGGGCTCTCTCTCTCTTGTTCCCTTGACATTCCTAATTCCAACCTTGGTATTCCTTAAGGTAATTCTTCTTTTTATGCATCAATATTTTCATACCCACTTTTCAGATGGAATGAAATCTTTTGTAAAAAAAACTGATTAGATCTGCTAATTATAGATGTTCTAATACTGCAGGTAAAATGGTGCAGGATAAGTTCATGGGAAAAATCATGGCACATCTTCACTGTTGTCTTATTTGGGCTTGTAACTGTGGGGAGCAGTGTGTCAGCCATTAGGCTTATAATAATAAATGCTAAAACATACCATGTATTTGCAAATACATGATACATGTTATTGAAGAGAGCAGAATGTGCATGAGCAAACAACATGAATGCTCACAAGTGGAGAACAATGCCTAAGCGAATATTCCATGAATAGCAGTAAAAATCTCTAGGGCCCAAAATGAATAGGGTCTGTGAAGAGTAGGTATGTATTGTTGAAAATATTGCCCTTATTTCATATAATATCTTTTGATATCTCAGTGGAGATACAAATTCATAATAAATTTGAATAACTTTTACATAAAGTTGATTTTCATAAAATTGAAACTTATCAATCAAGATTAGATATTTCCAACAAATAAATGTAATAGAATTTGTCTGTAACTTGGGGTTCAGGAAACTTTAATTTTTTATGTTAGATTGTGGAGCCTATTTTCATGTGATATGTGTTGTAAATTGTACACTAAAAGTAAAGTACATTCTTCATGTATTCTCACAGTTTTTTTTTTTGGAATAACAAAAAATGAGCTCTTTTCATGTATTAATTATATGGGCGGTATTTAACCCATATGTTTATGGGTTGGTTTCTTGACCTAAGTATTGGTATTCATGGTATTGTAAAACAACTTAGACAATTGCCTATTGACATGCTCATAAATAGTTGGACATACAATAGGGAGATATATGGGTGTATGAAATCAAGCATGAATTTGAGAGATTTTGTTGAGCGTAGCTCCAAACAAGATTTGTGCATTGTAATTGTGAGAAGACTGATCTGAGAGTGGATTATACTTTTGTTATCTCGTAATAAAATTTGGGGAAGTTTTGCTTAGTGGATGTAGCCCACATTGGGTGAACCAGGTTAAATCTTGTCTTCTTATTGTATATTTTAGTATTTGTATTTTTTGTTCATAGTTCTTGTTGTTGCGATTCTATGGGATCAATGTGCATACATTTCTGTTTATCCAAGCTAACATTTTATTCCAAAAATATGGAGTTTTAAAATGTGGTTGGGTTAAGCAAGGGAGGATTACTTTGTAAAATTATGTTATAGCATATTCTATAAATGGATTTTGAAGCCATTCAAAATCTATTACAAATTACCTCAATGTTAAGCTCTAATCATTTATCATTAATTCCTTAAATAATTACACTGATTGCTAAATAATATTATTTGTCTTGAAAAACATACTCAATAGTAATTTTCTACCATCTTATTACTTAATGGTTAAGAATATGCTAATTGATATTTTCTTAATAAAAAAGATATTATAATTTAACTTCATAACCACACTTCTTTTGTAATTTTAAGGTATTTAGTCTTAAAAACTAAGGTTTTAGATGTTTTAGTTTATACTAAAATAAACCCCACCTCTCCTTTAGCCCTCTTATCTAACCTTCCCCCAATACCTAATTCAAAATATTAATAATTTAAACAATTTGTCTCCATAATGTCTATCAATATATTGACTTCACTTTTATCATTCTTAAGTACCTCAATATGAATAAACAGACTAGGATATTGCGTAGCTCATGAATTCCCCATGAGGTGGGTGAATTTGATGGAATGGAAATCCCAAAAGACCTTAATGTTAAGTTAAAGAAGGACAATTTTTTATATATCCCATAATAATGTGTGCAAAAAAACTCTCGAAAGGATTAGATGCCCTTTATAAAAGATATTATAGAATTGAAACATGGTGATTAAGCTCTTGGAATTTCGAAGTTAATTTTTTTTTCAAGCATATAGTATCATGCACTCCCTTTTCTTTACATCTTTTTGATTTATGAAAGATCTAAATAAAGTGAACCAAATTTAAGAAGTTATAATGTGTCATTGTTCATGTGGTTTATTTGATATTGGAAATTGAGGTTGAATAATTTCAAAATTTTAAAGAGATTATATAAATCTTTGTGATGTAGTTGTGGAACTACGGGTATCAGTCAAAATATGTCTTAGATTACACAATATAGATAATTCTTAGAGGATATCTCACAAGTAATATCCCTATGCAACATACAAGAAACAATAAAGTTTTCTTTTAACAATGAGATATAAATTGATAGATTCAAGCACATTGCATAGCAATCTTGTTACAAATTTCAAACGAATGCACTAATGAAACTCCTTTGAATTGAAATTTGAGAACCCACTCTTGGCTAAGCTTGCAAACTTGCAAGAATTTTACATAACCAAATTTGACTCACTAGACAATGGATATTTTCAAAACAATTCCACTTAATTTGGCTATTCTCTCCTTTTTCTAAGTTCTTCCTCTATTCATGTTTTTCCTAGATATTCTACACATTCTCTGATTCTTCTATTTATATAATATGTTAGGAGAAGTAAATATACAAATTGAAAATACATATTCATTTGTAAATATTCCTTAACTTGATCGAATCAACACGGATTCACCTCATTTGGTAGTTAGCTTGTAAGCACTGATGGAACATTTTCATTAGTTCAAAACATAATAGGTCACCAAGCCATATTGTTAATGAAAAAATAGATTGATGCCCCCATGTTGAGATTATAACTATGTTGATGTTGACATATGCACAACAGAACACATGATCTGTGAAAAAGGCCAAAAATATTTATCTTAACAAAATAAAACACAAGATGTGCAAGGGCACAGAAGTGTATTATCTACATGATACAAATATTCAAAACAATGCACACGGGTATTGGTATGCGGTCCCAATGTAAAATATCCCAAATAAAAATTCCAAAGGTTTTGAAATACCTCAAACTCATCAAGTCTTGTCTCCTTTATTCAAAAAAACACTATGCAAAGATTATGAAAGGTCACTTAAAGCTATGCAAGATAACAAACTATTTTATTCTTCTAACTCTAAAACATATTGGAAATGCAAGATTACAACTGAATCTGAATGCTCATGTGGGTTTTGTGAGGTCTTCAATAGATCAACCAAGTTTGGTGGTATCAAATATTTTCATATATTTTTTACAATTCGCCATATATTTTTTATATTGATTATGCCACAGAAAATTCACAAACCAAAGCATTACCTATCATGTGCGTCCATATTAGATTTTAAAATTTTAGTCAAAATGGACCTAATATATTTCCCTTTAAGAAGGGGTATAAGGTGTAAAATTGTAAAGGTTTTTAATAATATATTAAGGGTAGTGTATGTGGAGTGGTAGAGAGGCCTGAAGAAGGAGGAGGAATAGTCATGGGCTAGTCATGGGCTAGTGTAGAGATTAAAATATTCTAACTTATCCTCGTACAATGCCAAGTTGGACTTTGTATCCTTGTTAAGATAAATGATGACATTTAGAACCCAGTCTCCTTATCTCTCTAGTAATTCTACAACTTTCTTATCTTTATGCTATACTCGGTCATCTTCTAGAAATGTTATTCAATCATAGAAACATTAAATATCTTATATTCAAGACATAACTATCAATTTATATGTTTCTCTCTTCAATCAAAAACCATATGGAAGGGTCAGGATATGGGGTTTGATCTTGACCGACTTGTATCATCCCTCCCCTTCTCAATCACCAACTCTAATTTTAATCCTAAATCCTTCTTTGGGTCATTTCATCTTCCTATGTTCATCATTATCATAATATATTTCATGCGGAAGACTATATAAAAAAGTAATTCTCAACTTAAGACTCGCTTGACATTATTCTAAGATACTATTGGAAATGTCATTCCAACAGCACTAAAAGGGTATCTAAATCTTCATAAATCAACTACACATTATCTAGAGCAATCCACACTACAAGTTAGAATCACTCTACAAGGTCAAAGAGTCTATTTTCATCCATCTACAAGAATGAAAAGATCATAGATCCATGTCCTAAGCAAGACCCAAGTCATTCCAAACATAGCACAAGGGTTTCAACTAACACAAGGGTTACGTCACATAGCTAAGCCACACCGTATTTTAGTATTGCCATATAGGTTACATTCTATATTGCGCATTTAGTGCAATATCTTGGTGTAAAGATACGGAACGAAACCCTTAGGGGGTTTGTTAGCTATACACACTTGCATAAGAAATTAAGAGAATTGTATGAGGCTTGGCATTCAAAATGAGTATATGCAATAGAACAATGGGATTGGTTTAACATTTGATATTCTGATTTCTCTAGGTGCTCCATCCTAAAACACACACACACACACACACACACACACACACACACACACACACACACACACACACACACACACACACACACACACACACACACACACACACACACACACACACACACACACACACACACACACACACACACACACACACACACACACACACACACACACACACACACACACACACACACACACACACACACACACACACACACACACACACACACACACACACACACACACGCGCGCGCGCGCGCCCGTGCACGTACACATTTTATATGAATTTAAATTAGAAAGTAAAACTTGATCTAAAGATTACAACATACTAGAATAGGAACAAGAAAATATTTTTAATGCATTGGGAGCCATAATAGCCATTTTGTTTGTAAATAACTATGTCCTGTTACCTGAAATCTAGATGAGAATTATTTGAATGATTTTCCTTTTATTTTTATCACTTATCCATTATACAATTATTAAATAGTTTTTTGAAATAAGTTTCATGGTCTAATTTTTTTTCTTTTTTTGGCTTGTGTGGCATGTACTTATTGGGATTTCATTGTTAAATGTTGTAACTATATTTTTATTATTTGTTTATAATAATTTTACATTTATTAGAATTCCTTATTTTAAAAAAATTAAAAAATTATTAGAGGAATGATATCAAATGACTATAATGCTAATAAAAGAAATATCTATCATGCAAGAAACAAGAAAGTGTAATCAATAGCGAGATAAGAAATACTTAACTTGTATTAGGAGATCTAGGATGGGAAATGGGCTGAGAAGGTTTTATTTAAAGTGTGTATATTGTTTATGAGAAAATGGGATTTGATACCTCTTCAGATAGGACAACCTAGATGATAAAACAACCACCCAAGCATTTTTGTATGAACTAGGCACTAGTGTTTTGGTATAAAATCCACTTCTTATATTTTCTAGGTAATAATTCATATTATTGATTTCACTCTTTTTCACATCCACTTTGATGTAGGGTTCTTATATCACAAATGAACCTACAAAACAAATGGTATCTATCTGTACAAGGCTTCATAAAATAGTAAATGAAATAAATAATGAATGTTATTGATTCAAATTGACCTCAATGACCACCCTAATATGATTTTCACTGAGTGTTGCACTACATTTTAGACTTTATGTATTTTGTTTGTGTGTGTGTGTGTGTGTGTGTGTGTGTGTGTGTGTGTGTGTGTGTGTGTGTGTGTGTGTGTGAGAGAGAGAGAGAGAGAGAGATTGAATTGTGTCCCTTAAAGCTAGGTTTCCCTTTTTCCAGTCACACCAACATAGTGGGCTACAACTAGTTTATCCCCAAGATGAATGTGGGAGATGGAATTTAGAAATAGTCTCTCATATGTAGTGAATAATGCATGCTAATTGCATTCTTTGAATGTTGCTCTTTTCCCAAGAAGTAGATAGTAAAGAGTAGCCCAACGTTTTCCAACCCCCAATGGTAGTGAGTAATTCATATATATAAAATTATGTGGCATTCAAACTTGAGAAAAGGAGGGAGAAGGACAGGAGCGCCAAGGTGCTCCTATCCCGAAAGGAAGGTACTATCATGGATTATTTGAGGATATAATGGAGAATATGGATTTGTTTCATATGTTTTCCAACCTCTATAAGTAAATTGAATTTTGAGAAAAGAAAATGACAAGAGTATCAAGAGGGATAAATAAATTTAAAGGAAAAACATAAGTTGTTAATGTCTATTCTTCTTGCTTAGGAATCATGTATATAATGACATACTTAGAGGTTGTATGTAAATATAAAGTGGGTGATTTTATGACTACATTTTCCCCCATTTTATGTTGTGAATGAATATTCGGTAACATAAATTAGATAGGAAGAGCGTACCTTATGAAGGGTTGAACGAGGTTGTAACTGATAGCATGTTGAATAAGGATTATACTTGATATGTTGTTGAATGGAAATTTTTGAATGTGTACTGTTGAATCTAGAAGAGGATGAGGATCCTAAGGGTGACCTTGTGTGCATAGTATAAATTATGGTTTTCCTTGTTTCATGGATATTCTATTTTTCGACATGTCTTTTTCCTTAGATGACCTTGTTCTATTTGTGTGTTAATGCTTTTTTTAGAGTAAGGTCGGACCTACAAAAGGTAAATAGTGTAGTGAATTATCATGATAAATTAAATTGAAATTTAACTCAGTAAAGGTGAAAATAGAAATGCATAATGAAAAAAAAGTGATCTAAGGATAGAATACACTTGTATGCCATGAGAAAAGAGATAAAATTGTTCTTGTATGTTTGTTTCCTTAAATACATGGTAAATTTTAAGACCTTGTAAAAAACCCATAGATACTACTTAGAGAATTTCTAAAAATGAATTTCAAAATATTCATGAATTCCACGAATTAAAAGAAAATGTTGCCAGATGGTAGTAACTGCCGGTTGTCAACATTATGCTATCGAAAAATAACATTATGGTATCAAAGAACAACATTATGTTTTTGTTCAGTAATATGATGTTGTCGAATGGTATAATATTTTTCTTTTGTAAATGTTGTAAAGGAAATTTGAATATAATTTTTTTTCTATTAATGTAAATTTTATTATAATTAACCCAACAAAACTTGTATCAAAAACATTTAGGAAAATAGCAAGTGACCTAGCACCTAATAATTAACCAAATCTAAATTTGAAAAAACCCAAATATTCATTAGTTAACAAAAATTCACCACTAAAATGTACACTTCTTGGAGATGGTTGGAATAATACTGAGGATTTAGGTTTCCTTTCTCCAAACTAAGGATTTAAGCATCATGTCGATATACCGAGGATTTAAGGATCCTATTACTATATTGAGGATTTTAGTGTCCTGTTACTATACTAAGGATTTAGGCCTCATGTCACCAAATGAAGAGTATTGAAAAAGCTATAATGTTTTCCCTCCAACCTCTAACGCTTCCCCATGGGTAAGTTTCACTTAATATGGTCACAAACCCAATAGAAACTAGTCACGTATGATTCTAAGAAAAACAAACTAATTAGTTCCCTTGCTCAAAGTGTGTAACTTGTCACTAATTTTTTGTCCTGTTATTCCTTGTTATAGCATATAACTGAGTATCTGTTGTTGGATTTCCATGAAAATTTTCATGGGAATTTTTTTTCCATGTAATGTACATGTTTCTTCCCATAAGATAGGACCGCCTATGTGGGACACTAGCTCCCACTTCTCTTGTCTGTGTTGGACACTTCTGTCCACAGACTTCTTTTTGCCCAATTCTAATTATTAACCCATTTCTTATCTCTTGTGTATCATGATTATGTTGTGTATCTTTCTCTATATGGTCTATGAACTACTGAGAGGGTGAAATATTCATCCTATGATTTCCCTTACTCATTTTGGGTACATGCAATGAACTAAGGTGAGTGCGGCCCAAACGAGGAAAGATGAAACATAAGTGCACATTAGAATAAAACACTTGCAAGAGGATAAAGAATACTTAGGGTAATAACCATATTGAATGTAAAAATATGGTAAAGGCTAGAAAAAACATTTATTCACAAACAAGCATGGTATGATGCAATAGAAACTAGTTAAAGCACACAGTACCATGGCAAAAGACACAACGAGTAGTTGCTTGAATTCTTGGGAAAACACTCAAGATATCATAAGACACTTAAAGTTGTCGATGATATAAAATAAAGCATATAATCAATCATATTGTATATATCGCAAAAAAATGATAATCAAGATATAATCTAATAGACAAGACAAAAACAAAGAAGATGACCATGGTCGGTAGTAGAACTTGCAATAAAAATGTTAGACATGAAACACCTATTAGCATGTTAGAAAAATTGATAGTATGCCATAATTTCTATAGCTGAAAATAAGAATGAAAGTACTAGATATTTCAATAAGATAACCTTCATACAAAGAAATATGAAAGGTGGATTCCCCAAAGAGCCTCAGTGATGCTGGTATGGAACAATTCTAGGAATCATAGATTGTGTGGGAACTTGTAAGTTGTCTGCATTCACCTCAAAAGGTATTTTTATCACCAAATGAAATCACCCTATGTTTTACACAAGTATGTGTGCTTGAGCTCACAGTGTGATTGGATAACATGGATACTACATCCAAGTTCTGGGACTTGCTACTTGAGATAGACCTCCAGAGAAATCCAATTCTTACTCCTAAACTACCTGCGATGATCTACTGTAATGCAGGAAAAACTAACTTGTCCTAATCTAACTTTCCAAGGGACTAGGGAGAGAGAGTGCATGAAAACAGAGCCTACACTAAAATAGTGGTACACCAGAAAATGAGGGTGTGAGAATAGTCTCCCAATGTGTGAAAAATAGAAGCTAAGTGCATACTAGAAGGGGTGATAACAATTCTCCATAGTCTAGCAAAATTCATTCACAATAATATTTCATACATACACAATGATAATGAATCCCTACAAGATCATAAATAGACATAATATATTTACAATAAATTTGAAAGGGCAATAAGAATGCAAACAAACATAACAGGGGAAGATACATCCACAAACTCATATTTATTACTTCATGGATATGCACAGTTCAATCTATTACAAAGTAAGGCCTGGATCACCATGCAAGGAGTCCACTACAAGGGCATGGAACACATTGGATTCACAAAAAAAAATTGATAGAGTTTTTCTACTCAAACTATCTCTGCTTTACAATGATCCCAACACTCAAATTTATAGAAATCTGGAAGGAGAGAGTGAGAGAGAGAATGGAAATTCTAAAATATGACTTCCCGCCACTTACAAGATATCATAAATGGAGTGAAATGATGGTATGTTGTTTGCAAAATGCCCCCCATATTGTCCCATAACTTGCAGCAATGAGAAATGTTTTCCCATGCTTCATTTCAAATGCATCTCAACTACCAAATAAAACATTGTTCTGAACCTGGCCACGTTTTCAAAAAAATCACCATAAATTCTTCATCAAATTCTAGATTTATTGATTTATGTGTTCCAAGCTTAGAGCCATAATTCCAACGGTAAAAATTTTGTGTGTTTTCATTGAGAAATGCAAAAGATATGACATTATGAGTGTAGGCAGTTGTTTTGGGTCTGCGAGGCATTTTTGTCATTTAACGGGAATGAGCATTTGAATCACTGGAGCTGAAGATGTTTATTTTATTTTCATATACCTACCCTCATTAAAAATAAGAAATCCAATTTTTGTGGCATAGAGGACATCGTGCCCATTCTAGAAATTCAAGTTTCATGAAAATTGGAGCTCTGGGTCAAAAGTTATGACCATTTGAAGTGTGGGGGTTATGAGTTGACTTTTTCTTTATATTGCGGCTATTTTTCCTTTTTAGGGAACTCATGTCCTAGATGTACTTAGACCATGTGGGATTATTTCCTATGAAAAACCCAATTCCTTTCTACTGTGGGTATTTCAACTTTGACGATCTTGCGCATATCGATGTCCCAACCGTCCCGCCGTTGACTGGGCTGTCAGGGCCGTTAACTTCTGCATCACCCACATCCCACTTTGCTTGGATCTTTGTGTGGTGATTTCACCTTTTTGGGTCTCACGCGTCCTAACGTCCTAACTATCCTGGACCAGTTTCTCTACTTTTTCCGCACTACACTCGACCCCCCTTGCAAATCGACAAAGTCTCTTTTTCAGAGCACGACTGTACCGGTTGAACTTGTGTGGCCTAGGACGATTTTTTCTGAAAAACCTGCAATACACTTTTTCCTTTGAATTTCAGCCCCAAAATTGGTATGATGAACCTTGGTACGATTCGCAGCCTCCAGACCCGCAATGCATTAAAACAAGCTCCTGACTTCATTTTTTCATATTTTTGCAAATTTTTACTAACTCCTAGGATTTTTCTTTTAGAGGAAAGCAAAGGGGGACGCAAAAATCCAAAAATACGTCCCTTCACCATTTCTTCTTGCTCTAGTCTGAAGGAATTAGTGCAAGTTATCCAAAATTACCCTAGGGGTAAATTTTGGATAACAGGTACCATGTTCAAGTCCATGTGTGTATGGAAAATGATGGAGCATACTATGAATCCAAGTAACATGATAAGTAATGTGTAAGATAGAGTAATAAAAGAAAGAAAGGATACATCCAATCAAGATATAATATATTATTTTTGAATTTTTGGAAATATTTGAACATCAAATAGAACTATGATAGGAAGAAAATTTTCCCCTCTGTGTATGTGTGCAAATTAAGGTCCATCTAGGTAAATACACCCTCTACGTTCATGTTTCAACTTATAACAACAGTGTTTCATCGGGTAGAAAAGGGGTAGAGTATGGCCCCAAGTGTCAATTCCACAGTGATATAAGTTATATCATGAAGAGGGTCATCTAAATCTGAAATATATCAAAAAGGAGTTGGATTAGATGCGTAATATGAAAAATATATTGGCTTGTCTTTGAAGAATCTTGAAAGAAGTAATTCATACATGCCCATGCAATATTCTTCATTAGTAAAAGGTATACTAGAGTGCTTATGTATATGCCATCGTGAGAAATTAGGATTGTAATCATGGAATGTATCATTATAGATGGTAATTGTCTTGGATTCCATAAGAAAAGTAAGTATAGTGTTATGTATGTAAATAGTACCACCAATGTAATCTAGCAAAGATTTCTCAATTGTAAGAAGAAAAGGTTTGGGGTCCAATGCAACCCAAACCTACATGTAAAATACCATGTATCATAAGTTGCTAGGAGGAAGATATAACCTTGTTATTGAATATGTGGTTCAAGTAGAGGGATGATATCATTCGAAGTGATGACCAAGTGAGTTAGAGTCTAATAAGTACACATGTTTTAGATCAATTGGGATAATAAAGTACATGTTGACAATACATTTGATAGATTTATAGTATATAAGTGAATCGATCAAAAGAGGGAAGTGACATATAAGAAGAACAAAGAAAATCAATAGGACCATATTTAGCGATTGGAGGAGATGGAATGGGCTTAAGATTGTGCACAATATTATGGTAAGGAACAAAGTCGTTGGTAGTAACTAGTGGAGTGGTAGATTTAACTTGATATTCACCAAGACCTATATCAATATAATGGCTATGAAATAGGAATTCATCAAAATCCATGGGGGTAAAATCCAAAGCAGTAAGAGTGTCATTGGTAAGATTGATATTATCAACAACATCATCATCAAAATCATTTTTCTCAACATTTTGGTAATGTAAAAAATGCTCGAGAAGATTAGGGATAGGTGTAGAAGGATGAGGGGAGGATATAAAAGGACAAATAAGATCAGTAGTGTTAGTTTACATTAAAAAATAAATAGTACCTGGGTTCTCCTAACCCTAAAGGGTGGTACTATCCGAGATGATCGTAGGATAGAATGGAGAATATAGAGCTAGCTCATGTTTTTTCAAATGTTTAAAAGTAAACTAAACATTCGATAAAAGTAAATGATAAGAGTATAAAGAGGAATAAAGAAATGTAAATGCAAAATAAGTGTTGTTAATGTCTAGTTTTATTGCTTACGAATCATGTTTGTAATGACATACTTAGAGGCATAATATAAATAGAAAGTTCATGATTTCATGAATATAATTCCATATAAAATGGAATGTTTAAATTTATGCCATCCTTCGGGCTACATTGCTTTTTCTAGCAATAGAAAAATATGCACAAAGTTCACTACTTACAATTTACCTTTAGAATTTCTAGATACTAAAAAGTTACAATTAATAGGTACCAAATATATGGATAATTCATCTAATATTATATGTTAGGTGACTTAAGTGGATTGTTGTCATGTGTTTTTGCAAGGGAACATTTTACTTGAAAATAGGACAATTATAACCTAGTGTCAAAAAAATTCATTGTAAACCTTCCCTGACACCCCTCTAGGTCAATCCATCCTTTATGCCAAACTTAATCCCATCTGTGTAATACTTGTGTTTTTGGTCTCGCACTCGCCCATGTATGGAAAATAAAAAAACAATTCCAAGATATTCTTTCACGATAATAACTTTAAGGTCGTTCTTTCAACAAGCTTGGGAATGACTATTTTAGTCTTTCTCAAATAGATGCACATTCTCAAGAGCTAAGTTCAAGTCCTATGTTTATCAAGAAATTTTATTAATGATCCAAGATAATTGAGAAATGATTTACAAATATTTAGGAATAATTAGGAAATATTTGGAGTTTCTAGAGCAAGTTCAACAAACGCGGGGTTTGGAGGTCAAATGAGCTTGCACTGCGAAAAGGAAACTAAGATTTGGGAGATGATTATAGGAGCATTGGAATGATTTGGAGGTCAAAAAAAATATCAATGGAAATCTAATTCAATTCCATACATGGTGGTAATATCATATTTTTCACAAATCCCATGCATTATTTTCTGTAACTCATTCTCTGCAAAATCATAATTGGTGGTCCTTATCAAAAAGGAAAATTTTGAGGAGTTAGAAAGCTAAATCATACCTTGAGACCCATCCCATCCTTACAAAAAAAAATATAGTCAAAATCATATATATAAGTTCCTAAATATTCATCTGTACCTCTCGAAATGTCATTTTCAATCTCCTCTACATGGTACAAGCTCCCTACTTAGCAAATATTTTCAGTGAAATGTGTCACCATGATACTAATGCACACTTCTGGTGTCCCTATATCCCTCTCCAAGGGAAAAAGGGGGGGAAAAGGTTTTCCTCCCCACCTTAAGCCTCATGGACCCTCAACCTGACCCTAGAGATCTCTGTTAAGCCCTTTTCACCAAATTTCTAGCCCCCGCTCCAACTCCCGCATTCTTGATAGCTGTCACCATAAAGATAAGGTAATTATTATTTTTCCTTATAACATATTATAAGTGGACAAGGGGGGCATAAAATTGTTTCCCCCACCTTAGGTCTCATGGACTCATCGCATGACTTCGGAGACCTCTGTCAAACACTTTTGGGTAGTTTTTGAGCCCCCCCTCCTCACTCTGCATGCATGCCAAGTGTCATCACCAGGATAATGCACACTTTTTTTCCCCATATCCAATTATAATGGGAAAAGAGAGGAAAAAAATTTGACCCCCCAACATGCTCCCTCTAGGTTCATCATGTGAGTAAAAATTGGCCCCAAGTGCTCAAACTAAGCCCTTTCCTCATTTTTCCTCGCCTATGCATGCATGTCATCTATCACCCTAGGGATAAGGTCAAATTTTTGTGTCCCCCTGTCCTATTCCAAAGGGGACAAGGGTGGAAGAAAAAAATCCCCCTTCCTCTCTCCCTCTTATGCCTATATAACCCAACACAACCATTTTCTTCATTCCCCCACATTGCTTTATTTTGACCTGAAACTCTAGAATTTTTTTCCAGAATTCCTCCACCTACATTTTACATTTTCATCCATTTCCCTATGTTACCATGATCATATTGGAGGAAAATTTCATGAAAAATAAAAAATTTTAAAAGCTCCTGGCACATTTTTCACCAAAATGACTCCGTAACCTGTGAAGTAAAAATATTCATAGATTGAAAACTAGTGCACGGATCGACACAAGATTTTTTTCATTCTTACACATTTATAGGTTCCTTGATGACCCAAGTGAAATAAATTGATTGAATTTTCCATATTTTTTACAGTGAGAAAACCCCGATTTCATGCCCCCAAATTGTAAAATTTTATTTCTCATTGTTCCAGAGATAAGGTTCGGATAAAAATTTGCATGTGAGATAAAGGTGAAAAACACATTAAAAAAATTATTTTTTTCAAATCCGAGGTTGGGAACATAACTTTCCAAAAATATTAAGTCTCTACATGAGAACTTAGTATAAATAGTAAAGTATGACATAGGGAAAAGATTTCAAGGGTAGTGTATATGAGGAACATTCAAAGGAATGAGAAAGGTAATCAAAAGTGGTCCAAGTTGAAAAAATGAAAAACTTTAATTAACTAAAAATAGTAAACTTCCATTCCAGACACATCAAAGTTCCAGTGCCAACCATGAAGTTCAAGGTTGTTGGCATTGAACTAGTCTCAACTCTCACTTCTGAGTACTTAGCTGTGGGGGACAGTAATGTCACCTACATGGAGCTCGAAGATCTCAAAGAATAAATTCTTAGAGGACTAAGAGAGATAGTGGAAGAAAAAGTATTCATGAGTGGACTACAAGTGGTATGTGGACATCAAGTCTCAGTACAAATTATAAAATTTGTTTTGGCATGTTCTCACCACTATGAACCTCATACCAGAACCATTCCAGTAGATGATGGCTTAGCCATGGAAGTAAATTCTCCCAAAGCCATCTCCCATTCAATTACAATCCCGATTTTAAGTAATATGGCCATCATTTCAAAAGAGGTCAAAATGAAAGAGTGGAAAAAAAAAGACTCATATCTTGAGGGCCTTGATCTTGGTTCATGGTTTAAATAAGTGAGAAAACCTTTGTGGGTGCCCAAGTATTTTTCACAAGGTGAATTCTATGAAGGATATTCATATGCAATCATTTTTCTCAGTCAAGTGATGGGAGAAGAAACCTAGAAGGAATTTTAGGAATGGTTGGATCTTTTCATATTCATGATCATTGAAGACAAACAAGGGATTGACTGGGGACATATCATCAGTGACAACCTACACCACCAGGTTCTTTATGTACCGGTCTTGAAGAAATTCACAATGACTTCATATATGGTGTATGTTCTTATGAGCTTGAGACCTTTCTAATATTTGGCACTTTCTCAGAACATATCTCTCAAAGCTCCAACATTTGAGAGATATCCTTCATTGGTTTTGAAGGAGAGTAATTGACACTTAACTAGGGTAAATGATCCCTTCAATATGTTCCTCATCAAGACACTGGAGGGGAACCTTCACTCAATAATTTCGCCACAAGTGGCTTATTTGATAAATAAATATGGGTCATACTTCACGCAATTTCCCACTTTCTCATATATATGAGTTTTGCATTATGATCTTTCTCCGCTTAGACTACCTTGGTATCTTAGGGACAAGATTGTGTTGTTCGATATTTGCATATAGGTGGAACATGTTCACAATAATCTCAACAACCAGAAAAAGAAAAATGTTTCCTTCCCTATCTCACTTAGAATATTCACCTACAAAAGTTCTTATGATGCATATCACTTGGAATCCACCTTCGTATCTGTTAGCATAATTTAGCATAGGCATATTTATTGCATTGTCTTTTATTTAATAATGTGCAACATGTGCACTCTAGTCTAGTGACTTGCATTCAATGTTGTTATGTTGGATAACATTCAATATTGGTATTAGTAGTAATTACATATGCATGTGAGATGGGTCTTATCATATCGTAGTTGGTGCTTGATAGGGTGTCATGTCTATCCATATGAGACTATCTAATATCTATAAATATTACAGCTCTTCCATTGTTATGTAATCTGATTTCATGATCAATAATATTTGTGAGGCTTCCATCCCTCTTTGGTCATTGCAATCTTATTCTATTCTATCATTTGGTGTCAAATCTATACCATTATTATCATTTGGTATCAGAGGAAGTTCTATCCAAGCAAGGTTGAAGATGAGCACTATTGGAGAGGATCCATTGGAGAAGAAGAACTGCATCAAAGGAGAGCCATTGAAGCATCCCACAGCCTCCATTCCTTCCAAGCATCCCTCAATTAAAATTTGACCTATCCACTTATTTGGAAGGTAATTTTTTTTTATTGGTCATTGGCATAGCCAATTGATCCAACATATTGACGGAATATTTCAAAAAAAAAGATCTTGAAAAAAAAAAAAGATCTTAAAAAAGAAGAAGAGAGATCTTGAAAAAAAATTGCAAATCTAAAAAACAAAAATATCAGATCTAAAAAAAAAGAATCAGATCTGAAAGTGGAGGTGTGAAGAATTCGCGAGCAAAGGTTGAAGCAGTCCCGTCAACAAAATTCCAGCAGATATCTCTTAGAAAAAAGGACATAACTTTTTCATACAATGTCAGATTGATGTGCCATTTTTTTTTCTAGAAAGATAAGAAGGAGACGCACAACTTTACAATTTACATCATCTTCAGATTCAACCTCTACATGTGACAAAAAGTCTGTACAAGTAAGATCAGTTTTTCTGAAAAAAAATCAGGTCTAGCTGGTAAATTGGTAAGATCTCAAAAACTAAGATTCTGATTCTTCTGAAATTTTGTGGGTTTTAAGAAAAATATTTTATGATTCTACTGTCAAAATTTTAGAAAAACCTAGATCACAGTTTGTGAGAAAAGGTGAAAACAATATTTAGATTGTTTGTTTGGATGTTGGGAACAAACAGGTCAGCGGTTCAATTCCCACTCTCTCCATATTTTTTATTAATTTTTTTTTTTGGAAAATTTGGAGAAATTACTAAATTTTGGGAGATTTCCAAATTTATAAGCTCACCAAACACATTTAGAGCCACCACTAAATTTAGGGGAAAAACACCTATTGGGGGATAAAAAATATTTTTGGCCCAAATTGTGTATTTTGTGATTCTAGACCCTTTTTTCTAAAGAGGGGGGACACAAAAATTTCATTTTGATGTAATTTTGGAGCATTTTGTACTAATCTTGGTGCATAAAGTGAAAACAAAAAAAAAAGTACAAATTTTTTAGTTTATGTTTGGTTCTATCACATGAAATCTTTGATCTCATAGCAGCGTTCGGTATATACGGTGCCTCTGGGAAGCGCTTATGGGTGATGTCATTGCGAGTACTACTACACTTAATGCCTAACACAGCTGCCTAAACATCATCTGGGCATCGACCCTATAAAATCGACGGGGAGTAATAAGGACACAATACACACACATTTGAGCCCTCCCATCCGTTTGTGCTTGCACAAACCCCTCTCCGTACTAAGTACCACATACTAAATTCTTTCGCGTGCGTTAACACATCTTTCTGTACTGACGGGTATATTGAAAGGGTGATCTTCTTCCACGTACCAATGGGTATATTGGAAGGGAGCATATATAGAAAGGTTTGGTATATCATCCTGACAGTATATTGAGAGGGAGACCATAAACCTGGAGTGATAAGAGCCTTACCCTTTGTCAGAAATTTAGAGTTTCAGAAATTTAGATTGCAGAAATGGGTACACAAGCACCAAAGTTCTTCTTGTCAGATTCACAACTGCTTAGAGGAGACAACTATGCTGCATGGAAACCGAAGATCAAGATGTTACTTGAGTTTGAAGACCTATGGATAGTTGTAGATGGAAAAACAACAAGATCACTTGATGATGGAAGACAACAAGTTCAATTTTATAGGGCCAATCAAAAGGCCAAGTTGATCATCTTGTTTAGCATAACAGACGATGTGAAACCCCACATTAGAGATGCCACATCGGCCAAGGATGCATGGGATAAGTTGAGCACAGTCTATGAGGCAAAGAACAAGAATGCCATCCTCAACCTATTATCACAACTGCATACTCTCAAGTAGAAGGTTGAAGTTTTTTTGAGATGAGTTACTACTTTGAGGGCATCTCTATTGGCATTGGGAAAAGAGATAAGTGATGAAGACCTCATACCAATTGTGTTGCGAGCACTTCCTCCTTCCTACAGAATCTTTGTGACAACTATCAATATGAGTGAAAACACAGTCACCTTTGAGAAGTTGGTCAATCTACTCCAACAAGAAGAGGCAATGAACAACAAAGATCATGAAGATGAGCAAGCACTATCTTCCAATTATAAAGGAAAGGGGAAATTTCCGTCCAATCACAAGAAGTCCCAACAAAATCAAAGTCAATGAGACAACACCAAGAAGTGTCCCATTTGCAATAGAGGGGGACATGACATCAAATATTGTTGGTATAATTCCTACAAAAAGGTTTCATCAAGCAATTCAAAACCTAATAACCAACAGGGTAACAACAATTCAAATCAAGAGAAGTCCAAAAACAACAACAATCAAGGGCAGAAAAATGGTAATTGGCAAAGAAAACCCAAACAACAAGGGTACATTGCTGAACATGAGGATGATTCAGATGAAGGACACCACATGTATTCTACTCAATTTGATGAAGAAACCAAGTCCACACAAGATATCTGGTATGTTGACTCGGGTGCAACTCGACACATGACTGGCCGAAAGGATTGGTTCTACACACTACGTGACTCACCTAACAAGAACCATGTGTCATTAGGTGATGACTCATCATACAGTGTCAAGGGGATTGGAAACATTTCATTACCTCTTGGAAAGCATGACTGTAAAATCACATATGTATTGTATGTACCTGGGTTGACCAAGAATTTGCTATCAGTTAGTCAACTCCTTGATCACAAATTGAAGTTGGATTTTCACAGTAATAATGGAGAAAAAGTGTGCTTGATAAGAGATAAGTCAAGAGGTTCCTAGATTGTAGCAAGAGCATCCAATGTGGGACGCATGTTCCGACTGGATTTTGTCCACAAGGATGATCAAGCTCTAGTGGCTGAAGACACACAATCTGTAGAACTATGGCATCGCAGATATGGTCACATCAGTTTTGGTTATCTCCAAACACTTCAAAAGGGCAACATGGTGAAAGGATTTCCTACACTCAAGCACAACACTGACAAGTGTCACAATTGCCTAGCTAGAAAGCAACATAGAGTACCCTTCCAGAAGAACACATATAGAGCTAAGGGAAAGCTTGATTTGGTGCACACCAATCTTTGTGGGCCTATGCAACCAAGTCATTCTGGATGTCAATACTTCATGCTTTGTGTTGATGACTACTCAAGAAAGATGTGGATATATTTTCTAAGAAATAAGAGTCAAGCCTTTGAGACATTTCAGAAGTTCAAAGCACTTGTTGAGAATGAAGTTGGTCGTAAGATCAAAACTCTCCGCTCAGATCGAGGGGGGGAATTCACAAGTAATGAGTTCAAGACTTACTTGGAAGCTCATGGGATTCATCGACAAATGCCTCCTACTCACACACCACAGCAAAATGGTATAGTTGAGAGAAGGAATCATACTATCATGGAAATGGTGCAATGTATGATTGATGACTCAGGTTTAACAAAGACATTTTGGGTAGAAGCTGCAAGAACTACAGTCTATTTGTTGAACAGAGTGCCCACAGTAGCTCTTGAAGGAGTGACACCTCAAGAAGCATGGTCAAATCGGAAACCATCAATTGCACACCTAAAAGTATTTGAGTGTAAAGCTAGCATGCACATACCCAAGAAGAATAGGAACAAGTTGGATATGAAAGCTAAGAAACTGATATTCATTGGATACAGTGAAGAAGCACTTGGGTACAGATTATGGGATCTGAAAGCAAAGAAAGTATACACAAGTAGGGATGTTGAGTTCTTTGAGAAGAAACAAGCAGATGCTCCACTCAATGACTCAACAAACATGCAGAATACACCTCTTGTGAAGATAGAATTTGATGTTCCCACTGAAGATGACAATGATGAATTAGATGATGGTGAAAACTTGGATCCACCACAAGCCAATGGAACAGCTAAGAAGTCACCTAAATGGTATACTCAATTAATAAGAGATGCAAATTTGGATGAAGCACCTAGCACATCATCCAATCCTGGACCTAGAACTCGTAGTCAAGCTCATGAAGAGGTCAATTATGCCCTAATGAGTAGAGTTGTTGAAATAGTTGAGCCATCTACAGTTCAAGAAGCCCTACAATAAAAATCTTGGAAAGATGCCATGGATTCAGAGTATCAGTTAGTGATGAAGAACAACACATGGTAACTTGTCGACCTTCCACCAGGGAAGAAACCCATTGGATGCAGATGGATATTCAAGACTAAGTACAAATCATATGGGACTATTGACAAGTATAAAGCAATGCTTGTATCAAAGGGGTATGCACAACAAGAAGGCATTGATTATGAGGAGACATTCGCTCCCACAGCCAAGATCAAGACAATCAGGATGATCTTTGCTCTAGCTACACAATTTGGTTGGAAAGTCCACCAAATGGATTTGAAAAATTCCTTTCTTAATGGAGATTTGCAAGAAGAAGTCTTTATGACTAAGCCAGAGGGTTATGTAATACTAGGAAAAGAGATGATGGTATGCAGACTCATAAAATCTCTATATGGCCTAAAACAGGCACCCTAGGTATGGTACATCAAAATTGATGAGCATCTCATAAGTCATGGATTCGAAAGGAATCCTTATGACCCCAATCTCTACCTCAAAAATCAAGGGGGGAGATTGTCATTGTGGTTGTTTATGTCGACGATCTATTCATTACAGGGAGTTCTGTGAAGATGATCAATGCAACAAAGAATGATTTTAATCGATCGTTCGACATGATAGATTTCACAGCTAAACAAAATGTGGATGTTTTCACTAAGTCACTTGCACGTGACAAATTCACACTGTTCAGTGAGTTCCTCTCCAATTCATTAGAAACTATGCAAAATTAAGGGGGGGAATGTTAGCATAATTTAGCATAGGCATATTTATTGCATTTTATTGCATTGTCTTTTATTTAATAATGTGCAACATGTGCACTCTAGTCTAGTGACTTGCATTCAATATTGTTATGTTGGATAACATTCAATATTGGTATTAGTAGTAATTACATGTGCATCTGAGATGGGTCTTATCATCTCGTAGTTGGTGCCTGATAGGGTGTCATGTCTATCCATATGAGGTTGTCTAATATCTATAAATATTACAGCTCTTGCATTGTTATGTAATCTAATTTCATGATCAATAATATTTGTGAGGCTTCCGTCCCTCTTTGGTCATTGCAATATTATTCTATTCTATCATTTGGTATCAAAGCTATACCATTATTATCAGTATCCCTGAGTTTGTATTCCTATACACCAAGGGTAGAATTCAACATCTGAGGTGATCTAGACACTTTCTATCTCCCAAATTCATATTACGTACCCAAATCGAAGATTTTTAGGTGAATTGTATAGATGAATTTTATCTCATGGAGATAGAGTATATGCGGATGAAATTTTAAAAAATGAGGATATTAAAGATTGACTAGTACAAAGAGAGAATTCAAGATGATGGAAAAAAAATGTATGATCCAAAATATAAAGCAGTGAAGTATTCACCTTTTCCACAGGTAACATGGACGTCCCATGAGTCGGAAGACATAAGTGAGTGGACCAAATTTGTGATCAAAAGATCAATAGAATGATACAAGAAAAAGAGGGATTCCTCCATCACATCAGGAAGTTTTCACACCCTTTAGATATAAGCATCAAATCACTATTCATAAAATGTATTAGATAAGACTTTGGAATCAGTCCATTCTAGAGATATTTTGAATCATAAAGTAGTGGAGACAGAGGCCCCTTACTATAGGAGATTGCATAAGAAGTTCATATCAACATAGGACACTCTACTAGAACTTGAACTTGAAGAGAATGAGTTACTCCACCTCTTAGTTTTTCAACAACTCCATAGTTTCCCAACTTCCACCGTCACTCCTGCTTCCCTTATACATGATGTACCATCTCACCTCAAGTAGGAGAAAATAGTCACATCAATTTTCAATCTTGAAAAAAATGAGACATTTCCTTAGGTGAAGGAAATGATCACCGAAGAAGCTCATACAGTCTAACAGGTAAGGGTCCATGACTTTTCATCTATATCAACACTTGCCTTGGGGAAGAAGAAAAGGTTTAATGAAGTGGATTCATGTTTTCTAAGTAGTACCACAAGAAATCAATATGTAAAAGTAGTCAAGCTGAAAGAAATAAATCCTATAAAAGAGATGATACCAACTGACTATGAAATGATTATTATTCCCTTAGCCCCCTACTCAAAAAGGAGATGTAAACATGTTCCAGAATTCTTTCACTTTGCTAATCATGCGGAACTAGAAGTATAAGGTTAAAATTGACTAGTTAGAAGAAAAAGTGCAAAATCTCTCCTCATATGTGCAACACTTCATGGACCCAAATGATTCATCATCACTCTCAAATGAAAATTTTACCCCAATTAGTAGCTTTGATAGATATTCCATTAAGAAGACACATTCCTTCACTATACAGGGACAATAAAAAGATAAATGGATGAGAATGATCATTTTCAAAGGAAATTTACTTCTTCTAAAGGTTATCTCATTGTATTAATACATGAGCGCCACTAGAGATAAAGTAAAAATGACAAGGGAATGCTTGGAAAAGGAAAAATACCATTGGTGCCAAGTTCATCCATTAGTGATAGAGGTGGGAGATGATCACTGCTAGTTGTTGGTGATCAAAAAATAATTTAATCATCCATCTGATGACCTATCATGTGTGTGGGAGAGAACCCTTTCCTCTCAATACAAAATGTTTAATAAGACCATTGATGAGCTAGATGTGAATGAAGAGTTTATCTTCAAGATGAAAAACAACGTCAAAATCAGAACAAAAATACTTAGATTTCCTTTCCTTGATGATAGAATTACCAAAGATGAGTTGTTAAGGCCATTTGAGGAGTATGTTCATAAAAAGGCTGGGTACCTCTTTTACTTAAATGAAAATACATTGGAGTCTATATCCGAGATCTGAGAAATTTTTTTGAACATTATAGAGAAACATTCATCATGATTCGCAAAAATAAAAAACCATCAATGATATCTTAGATGGTTGGCATGAATCCTTGAGCTTTTTCTACATTCCTCAAGCTAAGAAAGTATCACCTGCAGACACCCATTATAATAAATAGTTCAAGGGATTGGAAATATTTCTAGTGGAACTTGAAAAGGATTAATTAGTTGGCGAGGAAGAATAAATAAAAGTGGTGTCTCCCCTCTCCTTCTCTATATTTCTTTCTCTTTTCCTTCCCCTCTCCCCCTCATCCTTCATGTTTTTTCCTTCATTGGGGGGAGTCACACTTTTTCATTTTATCTTATTCCTATTTTGTCTTAATCATTTAAATGTGAATTTATCTTGTAATGTGATAAGTCGCCCTTAATTAATAAAAAGGTACTTAATACTACACCTAGCAATATGAAATGTCCCATGTTATAAGGGGAAAATGAAAGTTCGTGTGGGGGGTAGGTGAAGAGTGATTCTCAAGTCTATAAATTGTGATGACACTCTCATTCTTAAGGGTTTTCAAATTTTTATGCTCAAGGAGAGATTAGTACTTGAAGTGAAGAAAAAAAGATAGCAAAATTTCCTCTATGTTTTTCTATAGGTTATGGCCTTGAGGATGTCGTGCCCATTCATGAAGTCAATTTTTATGAAAATTGGAGCTTTGGGTCAAAATTTATGACCATTTGAAGTGTGGGGGTCAGGAGTTGACTTTTCCTTTGTATTGAGGCTATTTCACCTTTTCAGGGAGATTATTTCACAACTGTACTTAGACCATGTGGGCTTCTTTCCTATGAAAAACCCAATTCCTTCTTACTTTGGGTATTTCAACTTTACGGGTCCTGCGCATATCAATGTCCCAACCGTCCTGCCATTGATTGGGCCATCAGGGTCGTTAAATTCTACATCACCCACATCCTACTTTACTTGGATATTTGTTCGGTGATTTCACCTTTGTGGGTCCCACATGTCCTAATGTTCTGATAGTCTCAGACCAATTTCTCTTCTTTTTCCACACTACACTCGACCCCCCTTGCAAATTGACAAAGTATCCTTTTCGAAGCACCACTGTCCGGATGAACTTGTGTGGCCTCGGATGATTTTTTCCAAAAAACTTGCAATACATTGTTTCCTCTGAATTTCAGCCCCGAACTCAGTACGATGAACCTTGGTACGATCCGCAACATCCAAACCTGCAATGCATTAAAACAAGCCCCTGACTTCATTTTTTCATATTTTCGCAAATTTTAACTAACTCCTAGGATTTTTATTTTATAGGAAAGCACAGGGGGTCCTAAAAATCCAAAAAAATCATCCCTTCACCATTTCTTCTTGCTCTAGCCTGAAGGAATTAGTGCAAGTTATCCAAAATTACCCTGGGGGTGAATTTTGGATAATATGTACCATGTTCAAGTCCATGTGTGTATGGAAAATGATGGAGCATACTATAAATCCAAGTAATGTGTAAGATAGAGTAATAAGAGAACGAAAGGATACATCCAATCAAGATATAATATATTATTGTTGAATTTTCACAAATATAACTATGATAGGAAGAAAAGTTTCCCCTCAGTGTATGTGTGCGAATTGAGGTCCATGTAGGTAAATTCACCCTCTAGGTTCATGTTTGAACTTATAACGACAATGTGTCATTGGGTAGAAAAGGGGTAGAGTATGGCCCCAAGTGTCAATTCCATAGTTATCTAAGTTATATCATGAAGAGAGTCATCTAAATCTGAAATGTATCAAAAATGAGTTGCATTAGATGCGCAGTATGAAAAATATATTGGCTTGTCTTTGAAGAATCCTGAAAGAAGTAATTCATACATGCCCATGCAATATTCTTCATTAGTAAAAGGTATACTAGAGTTCTTATGTATATGCCATCATGACAAATTAGGATTGTAATCATGGAATGTATCATTATAGATGGTAATTGTCCTGGATTCCATAAGAAAAGTAAGTATAGTGTTATATATGTAAATAGTACCACCAATGTAATCTAGCAAAGATTTCTCAATTGTAAGCAGAAAATTTTTGGGGTCTAGTGCAACCCAAACCTACATGTAAAAGGCCATGTATCAAAAGTTGTTAGGAGGAAGATATAACCTTGTTATTGATTATGTGGTTCAAGTAGAGGGATGATATCAATAAGAGTGATAACCAAGTGAGATAGAGTCTGATAAGTACATATGTTTTAGATCAATTGGGATCATAAAGTACATGTTGACAATATAATTGATAGATGTATAATATATAAGTGAATCGATTAAAAGACGAAAGTGACATACAAGAAGAACAAAGAAAATCAATAGGACCATATTTAGCGATTGGAGGAGATGGAATGGGCTTAAGATTGTGCACAATATTATGGTAAGGAACAAAGTTACCAGTAGTAACTATTTGAGTGGTAGATTTAACTTGATATTCACCAAGACCTATATCAATATAACGGCTATGAAATAGGAATTCATCAAAATCCATGGGGGTAAAATCCAAAGCATGAAGAGTGTCATCAGTAAGATTGATATTATCAACAACATCATCATCAAAAAAATTTGTCTCAACATTTTGGTGATGTAAAAAATGCTCGAGAAGATTAGGGATAGGTGTAGAAGGAAGAGGGGAGGATATAAAAGGACAAATAAGATCGGTAGTGTTAGTTTACATTAACAAATAAATAAGAGATGATGAGATTGGGGATAGATTACTAGGCTCCCCAATATCATATGTATCAACACAATGCAAGGGGATTGGTTGGGTTGGGGGAATAAAAATGGAGGTGGACAATTTGATGAGATAATGTTGGAATGGTTCAAGATCAAAAGTAATAGGTTTTTATAACAATCAAAGATAAACTTAATACAATGATGGACTATATAAGGACTGACATGGATGGCATAGATGTAAGGTCTACCAAGGAGGAGAATAAATTGTAATGGGACATCCATGACATCAAAAGGACTAATGATCTTGTGAGGTCCTACTTGCAAGTCTAATTTGAAAATACCAATGCATTTATAAGCGAAAGTGTCAGAGCCACAGACAAAAAGAGAAAATTGTTCAATTACACTATAAGGAATATTGAGATGAGATAGTAGGAATAAAGGAAAACTATTCAATGTAGAACCATTATCAATGAATACGTACGTAATTTGGAAACACTAAATTTGATCCATGGTAAGGAGAGGAGGAGAGTCAATAGATCACAACTTGGGTGAAATATCCTAGTCATTAAATTTAATAGAATTTCTAATTTGCTTCAAATATTCCTCAATATTGGAAAAGGTAACATGAGGGTCATCACTTCATATTTGAATATCTCAATAGTATATTTCTAGAGTACGATGAAAATCATGGGTCGTATACAAGAGATCAAATTAATATAATAGTAATAAGCAAGATCTATTATGTAAGAAATAAGGAATAGTGAGATAAAAATGACTTAGCCTGTATTATGATATCTAGGCTGGTTCTAGGATGTGACATAGGATGAGAAGGTTGTATCTAAACTTTCTAGGCTATATCCAAGAAATTAGGATCTAAAAACTCTTTGCATAGGACCTATAAAATGAGGACAAGACCATCGAGGTGCTGGTGTTTGAATTGGGTGCTAGTGTCCTGGAAATAACTTTTCTTCTGATATTTTCAGAGTCTAAACTTATATTCTTCCTTTCACTCTATATCAAATAAACTTCATTGTAGGGTTATTATATCACACATGAGCTAGTAAAAAAAATCCTAGTTACCTAAACAAGGCTCAAGTAAACATTAGATGCAATAAATATTGCATATTCTAGACTCAAACTAACCTCGGTGGTCACTCCAATGTGATTATCACTGAGTGATACACTATAATTCAGACTCTATGTACTTTGTGTGTGTGTGTGTGAGAGAGAGAGAGAGAGTGAGAGAGAGTGATATATATATATATATATATATATATATATATATAATTATGTCTCTTGAATCTAGGTTTCCCTTGGCACATTCAAATAGTGGGATATAATTACTTCTCCCCAAGATGAATGTGTGAGATGGAATCTAGAAATAGTCCCTCCTATATAGTGAATAACCTATCCCAAATGCAATACTTGGATGTTTCTCTTTTCTCAAGTAGTAAATACTAAGTAACAACCAAAAGCTTTCTATCCTCTAATGATAGTGAGTAGGTTATGTATATATATATATATGATTACATTATTTAAATTTTGTCATTATCAACAAACAAGCCTACCCAAAGTGAAAAGTAGTACTTTATAGAAGATAACAAATGATGTTCCATTTCAAACTTGAGAGAAGGAGGGAGAAGGAAAAAATTTCCCAAAGGTGGAAGTAGTACCTAGGTTCTCCTAACCCTAATGGGTGGTACTATCCGAGATGATCGTAGGATAGAATGGAGAATATAGAGCTAGCTCATATTTTTTCAAATCTTTAAAATTAAACTAAACATTTGATAAAAGTAAATGATAAGAGTATCAAGAGGAATAAAGAAATGTAAATGCAAAACAAGTGTTGTTAATGTCTATTTTTTTTGTTTATGAATCGTGTATGTAATGACATACTTAGAGGAATAATATCAATAGAAAGTTCATGATTTCATGAATATAATTCCATATAAAATGGAATGTTGACATTTATTCCATCCTTTGGGCTAGATTGCTTTTTCTAGCAATAAAAAATTATACAAAAAGTTCACTACTTACAATTTACCTTTAGAATTTCTAGATACTAAAAAGTGACAATTAATAGGTACCAAATATATGGATACTTCATCTAATATTATATGTTAGGTGACTTAAGTGGATTGTTGTCTTGGTTTTTTTGCAAAGGAAAAATTTACTTGAAAATAGGACAATTATACCCTAGTGTCAAAAACATTCATTGTAAACCTTCCCTGAAACCCCTCCAGGTCAGTCCATCCTTTATGCCAAGCTTAATCCCATCTATGTAATACTTGTGTTTTTGGTCTCACACTCGCCCATGTATGGAAAATAAAATAAAAATTCCAAGATAGTCTTTCACAATAAGAATTTTAAGGTGGATCTTTCAGCAGGCTTGGGAATGACTATTTTAGTCTTTCTCAAGTGGGTGCACATTCTTCAGAGCTAAGTTCAAGTCCTAAATTTATCAAGAAATTTTATTAATGATCCAAGATCATTGAGAAAGTGATTTACAAATATTTAGGAATATTTAGGAAATATTTGGAGTTTCTAGAGCAAGTTCAAACTTGAGAGGAGGGAGAAGGAGGGAGAAGGAAAAAAGTGCTCAAAGGTGGAAGTAGTACCTGGGTTCTCCTAACCCTAATGGGTGGTACTATCCGAGATGATCGTAGGATAGAATGGAGAATATAGAGCTAGCTCATATTTTTTCAAATCTTTAAAAGTAAAAAAAACATTAGATAAAAGTAAATGATAAGAGTATCAAGAGGAATAAAGAAATGTAAATGCAAAACAAGTGTTGTTAATGTCTATTTTTCTTGCTTATGAATCATGTATGTAATGAAATACTTAGAGGCATAATATACATATAAAGTTCATGATTTCATGAATATAATTCCATATAAAATGGAATGTTGACATTTATTCCATCCTTCGGGCTAGATTGCTTTTTCTAGCAATAAAAAAATATGCAAAAAGTTCACTACTTACAATTTACCTTTAGAATTTCTAGATACTAAAAAGTGACAATTAATAGGTACCAAATATATGGATACTTCATCTAATATTATATGTTAGGCAACTTAAGTGGATTTTTGTCCTGTGTTTTTGCAAGGGAAAAATTTATTTGAAAATAGGACAATTATACCCTAGTGTCAAAAAAATTCATTGTAAACCTTCCCTCACACCCCTCCAGGTCAGTCCATCCTTTATGCCAAGCTTAATCCCATCTGTTTAATACTTGTTTTTTTGGTCTCACACTCACCCATGTATGGAAAATAAAAAAACAATTCCAAGATATTCTTTCACAATAAGAATTTTAAGGTGGATCTTTTAGCAGGCTTAGGAATGACTATTTTAGTCTTTCTCAAGTTGGTGCACATTCTCTAAAGATAAGTTCAAGTCCTAAATTTATCAAGAAATTTTATTAATGATCCAAAATAATTGAGAAAGTGATTTATGAATATTTAGGAATATTTAGGAAATATTTTGAGTTTCTAGAGCAAGTTCAAACTTGAGAGGAGGGCGAAGGAGGGAGAAGGAAAAAAGTGCCCAAAGGTGGAAGTAGTACCTGGGTTATCCTAACCCTAATGGGTGGTACTATCTGAGATGATCGTAGGATAGAATGGAGAATATAGAGCTAGCTCATATTTTTTAAAATCTTTAAAAGTAAACTAAACATTCGATAAAAGTAAATGATAAGAGTATCAAGAGGAATAAAGAAATGTAAATGCAAAACAAGTGTTGTTAATGTCTATTTTTCTTGCTTATGAATCATGTATGTAATGACATACTTAGAGGCATAATATAAATATAAAGTTCATGATTTCATGAATATAATTCCATATAAAATGGAATGTTGACATTTATTCCATCCTTCGGGCTAGATTGCTTTTTCTAGCAATAAAAAAATATGCACAAAGTTCACTACTTACAATTTACCTTTAGAATTTCTAGATACTAAAAAGTGACAATTAATAGGTACCAAATATATGGATACTTCATCTAATATTATATGTTAGGTGAACTTAAGTGGATTTTGTCCTGTGTTTTTGCAAGGGAAAAATTTATTTGAAAATAGGACAATTATACCCTAGTGTCAAAAAAATTCATTGTAAACCTTCCCTCACACCCCTCCAGGTCAGTCCATCCTTTATGCCAAGCTTAATCCCATCTGTTTAATACTTGTTTTTTTGGTCTCACACTCACCCATGTATGGAAAATAAAAAAACAATTCCAAGATATTCTTTCACAATAAGAATTTTAAGGTGGATCTTTTAGCAGGCTTAGGAATGACTATTTTAGTCTTTCTCAAGTTGGTGCACATTCTCTAAAGATAAGTTCAAGTCCTAAATTTATCAAGAAATTTTATTAATGATCCAAAATAATTGAGAAAGTGATTTATGAATATTTAGGAATATTTAGGAAATATTTTGAGTTTCTAGAGCAAGTTCAAACTTGAGAGGAGGGCGAAGGAGGGAGAAGGAAAAAAGTGCCCAAAGGTGGAAGTAGTACCTGGGTTATCCTAACCCTAATGGGTGGTACTATCTGAGATGATCGTAGGATAGAATGGAGAATATAGAGCTAGCTCATATTTTTTAAAATCTTTAAAAGTAAACTAAACATTCGATAAAAGTAAATGATAAGAGTATCAAGAGGAATAAAGAAATGTAAATGCAAAACAAGTGTTGTTAATGTCTATTTTTCTTGCTTATGAATCATGTATGTAATGACATACTTAGAGGCATAATATAAATATAAAGTTCATGATTTCATGAATATAATTCCATATAAAATGGAATGTTGACATTTATTCCATCCTTCGGGCTAGATTGCTTTTTCTAGCAATAAAAAAATATGCACAAAGTTCACTACTTACAATTTACCTTTAGAATTTCTAGATACTAAAAAGTGACAATTAATAGGTACCAAATATATGGATACTTCATCTAATATTATATGTTAGGTGACTTAAGTGGATTGTTGTCCTATGTTTTTGCAAGGGAAAAATTTACTTGAAAATAGGACAATTATACCCTAGTGTCAAAAAAAATCATTGTAAACCTTCCCTCACACCCCCTCAGGTCAGTCCATCCTTTATGCCAAGCTTAATCCCATCTGTGTAATACTTTTGTTTTTGGTCTCACACTCGCCCATGTATGGAAAATAAAAAAACAATTCCAAGATATTCTTTCACAATAAGAATTTTAAGGTGGATCTTTCAGCAAGCTTGGGAATGACTATTTTAGTCTTTCTCAAGTGGGTGCACATTCTCCAGAGCTAAGTTCAAGTCCTAAATTTATCAATAAATTTTATTAATGATCCAAGATAATTGAGAAAGTGATTTACGAATATTTAGGAATATTTAGGAAATATTTGGAGTTTCTAGAGCAAGTTCAACAAAAGCGGGGTTTGGATGTCAAATGAGCTTTCACTGCAAAAAGGAAACTAATATTCTGGAGATGATTATGGGAGCACCAAAATGATTTGGAGGTCAAACAAAATATCAATGGAAATCAAATTCAATTCCCTACATTTTGGTATTATCATATTTTTCACAAATCCCATGCATTATTTTCCACAACTCATTCTCTGCAGTCATAACTGGTGGTCCTTATCAAGAAGGAAATTTTTGAGGGGTTAGAAAGCTAAAGCATACCTTGAGACCCATCCCATTCTTACAAAAATAAATATAGTCAAAATCATATATAGAAGTTCCTAAATATTCATATTGTACTTCTCGAAATGTCATTTTCAATCTCCTCTACATGGTACAAGCTTTGTACTTAGCAAATATTTTCAGTGAAATGTGTCACCATGATACTAATGCACACTTCTGGTGTCCCTATATCCCTCTCCAAGGGGAAAAGTGGGGAAATTTTTTTTCCTCCCCACCTTAAGCCTCATGGACCCTCAACATGATCCTAGAGATCTCTGATAAGTACTTTTCACCAAATTTATAGCCCCCGATCCAACTCCTGCATTCTTGACAAGTGTCACCTTAAAGATAAGGCAAAAAAAAAATTCCTTATACCCTGTTATAAGGGGACAAGGGTGGCATAAAATTGTGTCCCCCACCTTAGGTCTCATGAACTCATCGCATGACTTCGAAGACCTCTGTCAAACACTTTTTGGTAGTTTTTGAGCCCCCCCCCCCTCCTCGCTCTACATGCATGCCAAGTGTCATCACCAGGATAATGCTGAATTTTTGTGTCCCCATATCTAATTACAGTGGGAAAAGAGAGGAAAAAAATTCGACCCCCCAACATGCTCCCTCCAGGTTCATCATGTGAGTAAAAATTGGCCCCAAGTGCTCAAACTAAGCCCTTTCCTCATTTTTCCTCGCCTATGCATGCATGTCATCTATCACCCTAGGGATAAGGTCAATTTTTTTGTCCCCCTATTCTATTCCAAAGGGGACAAGGGTGGAAGAAAAAAATCCCCCTTCCTCTCTCCCTCTTATGCCTATATAACCCAACACAACCATTTTCTTCATTCCCCCACATTGCTTTATTTTGACCCGGAACTCCGGATTTTTTTTCCAGAATTCCTCCACCTGCATTTTACATTTTCATTCATTTCTCTATGTTCCCATGATCATATTGGAGGAAAATTTCATGAAAAATTAAAAATTTTAAAGGCTCTCGGCACATTTTTCACCAAAATGACTCCATAACCCGCGAAGTAAAAATATTCATAGATTGAAAACTAGTGCACGGATTGACACGGAATTTTTTTCATTCTTCCACATTTATAGGTGCCTTGATGATCCAAGTGAAATAAATTGATTTCATTTTCCATATTTTTTACGGTGAGAAAACCCCGATTTCATGCCCCCAAATTGTAAAATTTTATTTCTCGTTGTTCTAGAGATAAGGTTCGGATAAAAATTTGTATGTGAGATAAAGGTGAAAAACACATAAAAAAAATTGTTTCGTTCAAATCCGAGGTTGGGAACATAACTTTCCAAAAATATTAAGTCTCTACATGAGAACTTACTATAAATAGTAAAGTATGATAGATCGAAAAGTTTTCAAGGGTAGTGTATACGAGGAAAATTCAAAGGAATGAGAAAGGTGATCAAAAGTGGTCCAAGCTGAAACAATGAAAAACTTTAATTGACTAAAAATAGTAAAATTCCATTCCAGACACATAAAAATTCCAGTGCCAAGCAGGAAGTTCAAGGTTGTTTGCATTAAACTCTCACTTCTAAGTACTCAGCTATGGGGGACAGTAATGTCACCTACACGGAGCTCGAATATCTCAAAGAATAAATTCTTAGAGGACTAAGAGAGATAGTGGAAAAAAAGTATTCATGAGTGGACTATATGTGGTAGGTGGACATCAAGTCTCAGTACAGATTATAAAAAAAAATTTGGCATGTTCTCACCACTATGAACCTCATACCGGAACCATTCCAGTAGATGATGGCTTAGCCATGGGATTAATTTCTCCCAAAGTCATTTCCCATTAAATTACAATCCCGATTTTGAGTAATATGGCCATCATTTCAAAAGAGGTCACAATGAAAGAGTGGAAAAAAAAGACTCATATCTTGAGGGCATTGATCTTGGTTCATGGTTTAAATAAGTGAGAAAACCTTTGTGGGTGCCCAAGTATTTTTCACAAGGTGAATTCTATGAAGGATATTCAGATGCAATAATTTTTCTCAGTCGAGTGATGGGAGAAGAAACCTTGGAGGAATTTTAGGAATGGTTGGATCTTTTCATATTCATGATCATTGAAGACAAACAAGGGATATATTAGGGACATATCATCAGTGACAACCTACACCACTAGGTTCTTTATGTACCGGTCTTGAAGAAATTCACAATAACTTCACATATGGTGTATTTTCTTATGAGCTTGAGACCTTTCAAATATTTGGCACTTGCTTAGAACATATCTCTCAAAGCTCCAACATTTGAGAGATATCCTTCGTTGGTTTTGAAGGAGAGTAATAGACACTTAACTATGGTAAATGATCCCTTCAATATGTTCCTCATCAAGACACTAGAGGGAAACCTTCACTCAATAATTTCACCATAAGTGGCTTATTTGATAAATAAATATGGGTCGTACTTCACACAATTTCCCACTTTCTCATATATTTGAGTTTCTCATTATGATCTTTCTCCACTTAGACTACCTTGGTATCTTAGGGACAAGATTGTGTTGTTCAATATTTGCATATAGGTGGAACATGTTCACAATAATCTCAAGAACCAGAAAAGGAAAAATGTCACCTTCCCTATCTAACTTCTAATATTCACCTACAAAAGTTCTTATGATGCATCTCACTTGGAATCCACCTTCGTATCCCCAAGTTTTTATTCCTATACACCAAGGGTAGAATTCAACATCCGAGGTGATCTAGACACTTTCTATCTCCCAAAGTCATATTACGTACCCAAATTGAAGATTTTTAGGTGAATTTTATAGATGAATTTTATCTCATGGAGATAGAGTATATGCAGTTGAAATTTAAAAAAATGAGGATATTAAAGATTGACTAGTACAAAGAGAGAATTAAAGATGATGGAAAAATATGTATGATCCAAAATATAAAGCAGTGAAGTATTCACCTTTTCCACAGGTAACATGGATGTCCCATGAGTCGAGAGACATAAGTGAGTGGACAAAATTTGTGATCAAAAGATCAATAGAATGGTACAAGAAGAAGAGGGATTCCTCCATCACATCAGGAAGTTTCCACACCCTTCAGATATAAGAATCGCATCATTATTCATAAAATGTCTTGAAAAAAACTTTGGGCTCAGTCCATTCCAGAGATATTTTGAATCGTAAATTAGTGGAGACAAAGGCCCCTTACTACAGGAGATTACATAAGAAGTTCATATAAACATAGGACTCTCTACTAGAACATGAACTCGAAGAGAATGAGTTACTCCACCTCTTAGTTTTTCAAAAACTCCATAGTTTCCCACCTTCCACCGTCACTCCTGCTCCCCTTATACATGATGTACCATCTCACCCCAAGTAGGAGACAATAGTCACATCAATTTTTGTGCTTGAAAAAAATGAGATACTTCCTTAGATGAAGGAAATGATCACCGAAGAATCTCATAAAGTATAACAAGTAATGGTTAATGACTTTTCATCTATATTAAAACTTTCCTTTGGGAAGAAGAAAAGGTTTAATGAAGTGGATTCATGTTTTTTCAATAGTACCATAGGAAATCAATATGTAAAAGTAGTCAGATTGAAAGAAATAAAGGCTATCAAAGAGATGACACCAACTGACTATGAAATGATTATTATTCCCTTAGCCCCCTACTCAAAAAGAAGATGTAAACATGTTCTAGAATTCTTCCACTTTGCTCATCATACGGAACTAGAATTATAAGGTTAAAATTGATTTGTTAGAAGACAAAGTGAAAAATATCTCCTCATATGTGCAACACCTCATGGACATGAATGATTCATCATCACTCTCAAATGAAAAGTTTACCCCAATCAGTAGCATTGATATAGAATCCATTAAGAAGACACATGCCTTAACCATACAGGGACGATAAAATGATAAATGGATGATAATGATCATTTTCAAAGGAAATTTACTTCTTCCAAAGGTTATCTCATTGTATTAATACATGAGAACCACTACAGATAAAGTACAGATGACAAGGGAATGCTTGGAAAAGGAAAAAGAACATTGGGACCAAGTTCATCCATTGGTGATAGAGATGGGAGATGAGCACTGCCAGGTGTTGGCGATCATAAAAGTATTTAATCATCCATTTGAGGACCATTCATGTGTGTGGGATAGAACTCTTCCCTCTCTATAGAAAATTGTTAATCAGACCTATGATGAGCTAGATGCGAATGAATATTTTGTCTTCAAGATGAAAAATAACGTCAACATCAGAACAAAAATACTTAAGAGTTCCTTCCCTTGATGATAGAATTACCAAAGATGAGTTGTTGAGGCCATTTGAGGAGTATGTTCATAAAAAGGTTGGGTACCCCTTTTACTTAAATGAAAATACATTAGAGTCTATATCAGAGATCTAAGACAAAATTTTGAACATTATAGAGAAACATTCGTTGTGATTCAAAAAAATAAAAATCATCAATGATATCTTATATGGTTGGCTCGAATCCTTGAGATTTTTTTGCATTCCTCAAGCTGAGAAAGTATCACCTGTAGACACCCAATACAGTAAATAGTTCAAGGGATTGGAAATATTTCCAGTGGAACTCAAAAATGATTAATTAGTTGGCAATGAAGAATCAATAAAAGTGGTGTCTTCATCGACATAGTTCTCTCTCCTTCTCTCCCTTTCTTTCTCTTTTCCTTCCCCTCTCCCCCTCATCCTTCATGTTTCTTTCCTTCGTTGGGGGGAGTCACACTTTTTCATTTTATCTTATTCCTATTTTGTCTTAATCATTTAAATGTGACTTTATCTTGTAATGTGATAAGTCACTCTTAATTAATAAAAATTTACTTAATACTACACCTAGCAATATGAAATGTCCCATGTTGTAAGGGGAAAAATGAAAGTTCGTGTGGGGGGTAGGCGAAGAGTGATTCTCAAGTCTATAAATTGTGATGACATTCTCATTCTTAAGGGTTTTAAAATTTTTATGCTCAAGGAGAGATTAGTACTTGAAGTGAAGCAACAAAGATAGAAAAATTTCCTCTAGGTTTTTCTATAGGTTGTGGTGTAGAGGACGTCGTGCCCATTCTAGAAAGTAAAGTTTCATGAAAATCAGAGCTCTGGGTCAAAATTTATGACCATTTGAAGTGTGGGGGTCAGGAGTTGATTTTTCCTTTGTATTGTGGCTATTTCTCCTTTTCAAGGAACTCATGTCCCAGCTGTACTTAGACCATGTGGGCTTATTTCCTATGAAAAACCCAATTCCTTCTTACTGTGGGTATTTCAACTTTGTGGGTTCTGCACATATCAATGTCCCAACTATCCCGTTGTTGACGGGGTCATCGGGGCCATTAACTTCTACATCAACCACATCCCACTTTACTTGGATCTTTGTGCGGTGATTTTACCTTTGTGGGTCCCACGCTTCCTAACGTATTGACTGTCTGGGACCAATTTCTCTACTTTTTCTGCACTACACTCGAACCCCCTTACAAATCGACAAAGTATCCTTATCAGAGCGCGATTGTCCCGGTTGAACTTGTGTGGCCCGGGACGATTTTTTCTGAAAAACCTACAATACATTGTTTCCATTGAATTTCAGCCCCAAACTCGGTATGATGAACCTTGGTATGATCCACAGCCTCTAGACCCGCAATGCTTTAAAACTAGCCCTGACTTCATTTTTTCATATTTCTGAAAATATTTACTAACTCCTAGGATTTTTCTTTTAGAGGAAAACAAAGGGGGACCCAAAAATCTAAAAAATCGTCCCTTCACCATTTCTTCTTGCTCTAGCTTGAAGGAATTAGTGGAAGTTATCCAAAATTACCCTAGGGGGTGAATTTTGGATAACGTGTACCATGTTCAAGTCCATGTGTGTATGGAAAATGATGGAGCATACTATGAATCCAAGTAACATGATAAGTAATGTGTAAGATAGAGTAATAAGACAAATAAAGGATACATCCAATCAAGATATAATATATTAATTTTGAATTTTTGCAAATATTTAAACATCAAATAGAACTGTGATAGGAAGAAAAGTTTCCACTCAGTTTATGTGTGAAAATTAAGGTCCATGTAGGTAAATTCACCCTCTAAGTTCATGTTTGAAATTATAACAACAGTGTCTCATCGGGTAGCAAAGGGGTAGAGTATGCCCCCAAGTTTCAATTCCACAGTGATATAAGTTATATCATGAAGAGAGCCATGTAAATCTGAAATATATCAAAAAGGAGTTGGATTAGATGTGAAGTATGAAAAATATATTGGCTTGTCTTTGAAGAATCCTGAAATAAGTAATTCATACATGCCCATGCAATATTCTTCATTAGTAAAAGGTATACTAGAGTGCTTATCTATATGCCATTGTGACAAATTAGGATTGTAATCATGGAATGTATCATTATAGATGGTAATTGTCTTGGATTCCATAAGAAAAGTAAGTATAGTGTTATGTATTTAAATAGCACCACCAATGTAATCTAGCAAAGATTTCTCAATTCTAAGCAGAAAAGGTTTGGGGTCCATTGCAACCCAAACCTCTATGTAAAAGACCATGTATCATAAGTTGCTAGGAGGAAGATATAACCTTGTTATTGATTATGTGGTTCAATTAGAGGGATGATATCAGTAGAAGTGACGACCAAGTGAGTTAGAGTCTGATAAGTACACATCTTTTAGATCAATTGGGATCATAAAGTACATGTTGACAATACATTTGATAGATGTATAGTATATAAGTGAATCGATCAAAAGAGGGAAGTGACATATAAGAAGAACAAAGAAAATCAATAGGACCATATTTAGCGACTGGAGGAGATGGAATGGGCTTAAGATTGTGCACAATATTATGGTAAGGAACAAATTCGTTGGTAGTAACTAGTGGAGTGGTAGATTTAACTTGATATTCACCAAGACCTATATCAATATAATGGCTATGAAATAGGAATTCATCAAAATCCATGGGGGTAAAATCCAAATCATGAAGAGTGTCATTGGTAAGATTGAAATTATCAACAACATCATCATCAAAATCATTTGTCTCAACATTGTGGTGATGTAAAAAATGCTTGAGAAGATTAGGGATAGGCGTAGAAGGAAGAGGGGAGGATATAAAAGGACAAATAAGATCGGTAGTGTTAGTTTACATTAACAAATAAATAAGAGATGATGAGATAGGGGATAGATTACTAGGCTCCCCATTATCATATGTATCAACACAATGCGAGGGGATTGGTTGGGTTGGGGAAATAAAAATGGAGGTGGACAAATTGATGAGATAATGTTGGAATAGTTCAAGATCAAAAGTAATGGCTTGTTTATAACAATCATAGATAAACAATCAAGGAGGAGAATAAATTGTAATGGGGCATCCATGACATCGAAAGGAGTAACGATCTTGTGAGGTCCTACTTGCAAGTCTAATTTGAAAATACAAATGCATTTATGAGCAAAAGTGTCAGAGCCACATAAAAAAAGAGAAAAAAATTCAATTACACTATGAGGAATATTGAGATGAGAAAGTGGGAATAAAGGAAAACTATTCAATGCAGAACCATTATCAAAGAATACATACGTAATTTGTAAACACTAAATTTGATCCATGGTAAGGAGAGGAGGAGAATCAATAGATCATGACTTGGGTGAAATATCTGTGTTATTAAATTTAATAGAATTTCTAATGTGCTTGAAAGATTCCATGATATTAGAGAAGGTAACATGAGGGTCGTCACTTAATATTTGAATATCTCAATAGTATATTTATAGAGTACAATGAAAATTAGGGGTCTTATACAAGAGATCAAATTAATATAATAGTAATAAGTAAGATCTATTATGTAAGAAATAAGAAATAGTGAGATAAAAATGACTTAGCTTGTATTATGATATCTAGGCTGGTTCTAGGATATGAAATAGGATGAGAAGAATGGATCTAAAATTTGTAGGATATATCCAAGAAATTAGGATAAAAACTCTTTGCATAGGACCTACAAAATGAGGACAATACCACCAAGGTGCTAGTGTTTGAATTGGGTGCTAGTGTCCTGGGAATAACTTTGCTTCTGATATTTTTAGGGTCTAAACTTATATTCTTCCTTTCACTCTATGTCAAATAAAATTTATTGTATGGTTATTCTATCACACATGAGCTAGTAAAAAAAATCCTAGCTACCTAAACAAGGCTCAAGTAAACATTAGATGCAATAAATATTTCAAATTCTAGACTCAAACTAACCTCGGTGGTCACTCCAATGTGATTATCACTGAGTGATACACTACAATTCAGAATCTATGTACTTTGTGTGTGTGTGTGTGTGTGAGAGAGAGAGAGAGAGAGAGAGAGAGTGAGAGTGAAATATATATATATATATATATATTATATATATATATTGAATTATGTCTCTTTAATCTAGGTTTCCCTTGGCACACCTAGCTAGTGGGATATAATTACTTCTTCCCAAGATGAATGTGTGAGATGGAATCTAGAAATAGTCCCTCCTATATAATGAATAACCTATCCCAAATGCAATACTTGGATGTTTCTCTTTTCCCAAGTAGTAAATACTAAGTAACAACCAAAAGTTTTCTATCCTCTAATGATAGTGAGTAGGTTATGTATATATATATATATATATATGATTCCATTATTTAAATTTTATCATTATCAACCAACAATCCAACCCAAAGTGAAAAGTAGTACTTTACAGAAGATAAGAAACATTGTGCCATTTCAAACTTGAGAGAAGGAGGGAGAAGGACAAAAGTGCCCAAAGGTGGAAGTAGTACCTGGGTTCTCCTAACCCTAATGGGTGGTACTATCCGAGATGATCTTAGGATATAATGGAGAATATAGATCTACCTCTTATTTTTTCAAATGTTTAAAAGTAAACTAAACATTCGATAAAAGTAAATGATAAGAGTATCAAGAGGGATAAAGAAATGTAAATGCAAAACAAGTGTTGTTAATGTCTATTTTTCTTGCTTATGAATCATGTATCTAATGACATACTTAGAGGCATAATATAAATAGAAATTTCATGATTTCATGAATATAATTCCATATAAAATGGAATGTTTACATTTATGCCATCCTTCAAGCTACATTTCTTTTTCTAGCAATAAAAAAATATGCACAAAGTTCACTACTTACAATTTACCTTTAGAATTTCTAGATACTAAAAAGTGAAAATTGATAGGTACCAAATATATGAATACTTCATCTAATATTTTATGTTAGGTGACTTAAGTGGATTGTTGTCCTGTGTTTTTGCAAGGGAAAAATTTACTTGAAAATAGGACAATTATACCCTAGTGTCAAAAAAAATCATTGTAAACCTTCCTTGACACCCCTCCAGGTCAGTTTATCCTTTATGCCAAGCATAATCCCATCTATGTAATACTTGTATTTTTGGTCTCTAACTCGCCCATGTATGGAAAATAAAAATACAATTCCAAGATCTTCTTTCACGATAAGAATTTTTAGGTGGATCTTTCAGCAAGCTTGGGAATGACTATTTTAGTCTTTCTCAAGTGGGTGCACATTCTCTAGAGCTATGTTCAAGTCCTAAATTTATCAAGAAATGTTATTAATGATCCAAGATAATTGAGAAAGTGATTTACGAATATTTAGGAAATATTTGGAGTTTCTAGAGCAAGTTAAACAAAAGCGGGGTTTGGAGGTCAAACAAGCTTGCATTGTGAAAAGGAAACTAAGATTTGGGAGATGATTACAAGAGCACTAGAATGATTTGGAGGTCAAACAAAATATCAATGGAAATCTAATTCAATTCCCTGCATGGTGGTAATATCATATTTTTCACAAATCCCGTGCATTATTTTCCACAACTCATTCTCTGTAGTCATAATTGGTGGTCCTTATCTAAAAGGAAAATTTTGAGGCATTAGAAATATAAAGCATACCTTGAGACCCATCCCATCCTTCAAAAAAAATATAGTCAAAATCATATATAGAAGTTCCTAAATATTCACATTGTACCTCTCGAAATGTCATTTTCAATCTCCTCTACATGGTACAAGCTCCGTATTTAGCAAATATTTTCAGTGAAATGTGTCACCATGATACTAATGCACATTTCTAGTGTCCCTATATCCCTCTCCATGGGGAAAATAGGGGAAAAAAGTTTTCCTCCCCACCTTAAGCCTCATGGACCCTCAACATGACCCTAGAGATCTCTGATAAGCACTTTTCACAAAATTTCTGGCCCTCACTCCAACTCTCGTATTCTTGATAGGTGTCACCATAAAGATAAGGCAAAAAAAAATTCCTTATACCCTATTATAAGGGGACAAGGGGGGTATAAAATTGTGTCCCCCACCTTAGGTCTCATGGACTCATCGCATGACTTCGGAGACCTTTGTCAAACACTTTTGGGTAGTTTTTGAGCCCTCCCTCCTCACTCTACATGCATGCCAAGTGTCATCGCTAGGATAATGCACACTTTTTGTCTCCCCATATCCAATTACAATTGGAAAAGAGAGGAAAAAAATTTGACCCCCCAACATGCTCCCTCCAAGTTCATCATGTGAGTAAAAATTGGCCCCGAGTGCTCAAACTAAGAACTTTCCTCATTTTTCCTCACCTATGCATGCATGTCATCTATCACCCTAGGGATAAGGTCAAATTTTTGTGTCTCCGTATCCTATTCCAAAGGTGAAAATGGTGGAAGAAAAAAATCCCCCTTCCTCTCTCCCTCTTATACCTATATAACCCAACACAACCATTTTCTTCATTCCCCCACATTGCTTTATTTTGACCCGAACTCTGGAAATTTTTTCCAGAATTCCTCCACCCATATTTTACATTTTCATCCATTTCCCTATGTTCCCATGATCATATTGGAGGAAAATTTCATGAAAAATGACAAATTTTAAAGGATCCTGGAAAATGTTTCACCAAAATGGCTCCATAACCCGTGAAGTAAAAATATTCATAGATTGAAAACTTGTGCACGGATTGACACGGGATTTTTATCATTCTTCCACATTTATAGGTGCCTTGATGACCCAAGTGAAATAAATTGATTGCATTTTCCATATTTTTATGGTGAGAAAACCTCGATTTCATGCCCCCAAATTGTAAAATTTTATTTCTCATTGTTCAAGAGATAAGGTTCGGATAAAAATTTGTATGTGAGATAAAGGTGAAAAACACATAAAAAAATTTATTTCGTTCAAATCCGTGGTTGGGAACATAAATTTTCAAAATTATTATAAAAATTAAAGTATGATAGAGGGAAAAGTTTTCAAGGGTAGTGTATACGAGGAACATTCAAAGGAATGAGAAAGGTGATCAAAAGTGGTCCAAGTTGAAAAAATGAAAAACTTTAATTAACTAAAAATAGTAAACTTCCATTCCAGACACATAAAAGTTCTTGTGCCAATCACAAAGTTCAAGGTTTCTCGTATTGAGACAATCTACACTCTCACTTCTAAGTACTCAGCTATGAGGGACAGTAATGTCACCTACACGAAGCTCGAAGATCTCAAAGAAAAAATTCTTAGAGGACTAAGAGAGATAGTGGAAGAAAAAGTATTCATGAGTGGATTGTATGTGGTAGGTGGACATCAAGTCTCAGTACAGATTATAAAATTGTTTTTGGCATGTTCTCACCACTATGAACCTCATATCGGAACCATTCCAGTAGATGATGGCTTAGCCATGGAATTAATTTCTCCCAAAGCCATCTCCCATTCAATTACAATCATGATTTTGAGTAATATGGCCATCATTTCAAAAGAGGTCACAAGGAAAGAGTGGAAAAAAAGACTCATATCTTGAGGGCCTTGATCTTGGTTCATGGTTTAAATAAGTGAGAAAACCTTTGTGGGTGCCCAAGTATTTTTCACAAGGTGAATTATATGAAGGATATTCAGATGTAATCATTTTTCTCAGTCGAGTGATGGGAGAAGAAACCTCAGAAAAATTTTAGGAATGGTTGGATATTTTCATATTCATTATCATTGAAGAAAAACAAGGGATTGACTGGGGACATATCATCAGTGACAACCTACACCACTAGGTTCTTTATGTACCGGTCTTGAAGAAATTCACAATGACTTCATATATGGTGTATTTTCTTATGAGTTTGAGACCTTTCAAATATTTGGCACTTGCTCAGAACATATCTCTCAAAGCTCCAACATTTGAGAGATATCCTTTGTTGGTTTTGAAGGTGAGTAATCAACACTTAACTACGGTAAATGATCCCTTCAATATGTTCCTCATCAAGACACTAGAGGGGAACCTTCACTCAAGAATTTTGCCACAAGTGGCTTATTTGATAAATAAATAAGGGTCATACTTCACACAATTTCCCACTTTCTCATATATCTGATTTTCTCATTATGATCTTTCTCCACTTAGACTACCTTGGTATCTTGGGGACAAGATTGTGTTGTTCGATCTTGTCTATAGGTTGAACATGTTCACAATAATCTCAAGAACCAGAAAAGGAAAAATGTCACCTTCCCTATCTAACTTCTAATATTCACCTACAAAAGTTCTTATGATGCATCTCACTTGGAATCCACCTTCGTATCCTCGAGTTTGTATTCCTATACACCAAGGGTAGAATTCAACATCCGAGGTGATCCAGACACTTTCTATCTCCCAAAGTCATATTACGTACCCAAATTGAAGATTTTTAGGTGAATTTTATAGATGAATTTTATCTCATGGAGATAGAGTATATGCGGATGAAATTGTAAAAAATGAGGATATTAAAGATTGACTAGTACAAAGATAGAATTCATGATGATGGAAAAAAATGTATGATCCAAAATATAAAGCAGTGAAGTATTCAACTTTTCCATGGGTAACATGGACGTCCCATGAGTCAGGAGACATAAGTGAGTGGAACAAATTTGTGATCAAAAGACCAATATAATGGTACAAGAAGAAGAGGGATTCCTCCATCACATCAGGAAGTTTCCACACCCTTCATATATAAGCATCACATCACTATTCATAAAACGTCTTGGAGAATACTTTGGGCTCAAACCATTCTAAAGATATTTTGAATCGTAAAGTAGTGGAGACAAAGGCCCCTTACTACAGGAGACTGCATTAGAAGTTCATATCAACATAGGACCCTCTACTAGAACTTGAACTTGAACTTGAAGAGAATGAGTTACTCCACCTCTTATTTTTTCAACAACTCCATTGTTTCCCACCTTCTACCATCACTCCTTCTCCCCTTATACATAATGTACCATCTCACCCCAAGTAGGAGACAATAGTCACATCAATTTTCGAGCTTGAAAAAAATGTGATATTTCCTTAGATGAAGGAAATGATCACCGAAGAAGCTCATACAGTCTAACAGGTAACGGTCCATGACTTTTCATCTATATCAACACTTGCCTTGGGGAAGAAGAAAATTTTTAATGAAGTGGATTCATGTTTTTTCAGTAGTACCACAGGATATCAATATGTAAAAGTAGTCAGGCTGAAAGAAATAAAGCCTATCAAAGAGATGACACCAACTGACTATAAAATGAGTATTATTCCCTTAGCCCCCTACTCAAAAAGGAGATGTAAACATGTTCCATAATTCTTCCACTTTGCTAATCACATGGAACTAGAAGTATAAGGTTAAAATTGATCAGTTAGAAGACAAAGTGAAAAATCTCTCCTCATATGTGCAACACTTCATGGACCCGAATGATTCATCATCACTCTCAAATGAAAATTTTACCCCAATCAGTAGCTTTGATATAGATTTCATTAAGAAGACACATGCCTTCACCATACAGGGATGAGAAAATGATAAATGGATGAGAATGATAATTTTCAAAGGAAATTTACTTCTTCCAAAGGTTATCTCTTTGTATTAATACATGAGAACCACTACAAATAAAGTACAGATGATAAGGGAATGCTTGGAAAAGGAAAAAGAACATTGGGACCAAGTTCATCCATTGGTGATAGAGATGGGAGATGATCACTGCCACGTGTTGGTGATCAGAAAAGTATTTAATCATCCATCTGATGACCTGTTACCTGTGTGGGAGAGAACCCTTGCCTCTCGATAAAATAAATTTAATCAAACCATTGATGAGCTAGATGTGAATGAAGAGTTTGTCTTGAAGATGAAAAACAACGTCAACATCAGAACAAAAATACTTAGAGTTCCTTCCCTTGATGAGAGAATTACCAAAGATGAGTTGTTGAGGCCATTTGAGGAGTATGTTCATAAAAAGGCTGGGTACCCCTTTTACTTAAATTAAAATACATTGGAGTCTATATTTGAGATCTCAGACAAAATTTGTAACATTATAGAGAAACATTCGTTGTGATTCACAAAAATAAAAATCATCAATGATATCTTAGATGGTTGGCTTGAATCCTTGAGCTTTTTATGCATTCCTCAAGCTAAGAAAGTATCACCTTCAGACACCCAATATAGTAAATAGTTCAAGGGATTGGAAATATTTCAAGTGGAATTTGACAAGGATTAATTAGTTGGTAAGGAAGAGTCAATAAAAGTGGTGTCTTCATCGACATAGTTCTCTCTCCTTCTCTCCCTTTCTTTCTCTTTTCCTTCCCCTCCCCCCCTCATCCTTCATGTTTTTTTCCTTCATTAGAGGGAGTCACACTTTTTCATTTTATCTTATTCCTATTTTGTCTTAATCATTTAAATGTGACTTTATCTTGTAATGTGATAAGTCACCCTTAATTAATAAAAAGATACTTAATACTACACCTAGCAATATGAAATGTCCCATGTTGTAAGGGGAAAGATGAAAGTTCATGTGGGGGGTAGGTAAAGAGTGATTCTCAAGTCTATAAATTGTGATGACACTCTCATTCTTAAGGGTTTTTAAATTTTTATGCTCATTGAGAGATTAGTACTTGAAGTGAGGCAACAAAAATAACAAAATTTCCTCTATGTTTTTTTATTTCTCACTATGTACAATTTTTCCAAAACATCAATGAAGAAGAAAGGAGTTTCTTACCTTTTTTGTGAGATACTTATTAAAACTTTGTGTTCCTAATTCTATTTTTTCTTGATGCAAGTAACAAAGTTGTATTCCTTCTATATATGTGTGTGTTAAAGTAATATGATTAATGTATGAAGGAATTTGATTTTCTACTTGAGATATTAATACCCCCTTCCTTTTTCATACTCCCTTTCCTATCTCCTCAGCAAATTCCTCACTTGCAAGTAATTACAAGATTTCATTACAGGTTCAGTGGAGTGTTCTTGTTAGATCCATAAATTTTAGCTCACCACATATTTTAATTTTATGCAAAGATAATAAATAGAGTTACACCATTCAAACAGAAGGACCTAGAGTCTCAGAGCATTGACACATACCCACCAATTTGTCCACCTGAAATATTTTCTCGCCAACAGTTTTTTATGCCCACTGTGGGGTAGCTTTGGAAATTATGCACTCAAAATACAAATCACTAAAAATAAAAAAATCAAATCTATCAAAATTAAAAAAATAAAATTTAAGAGTCGCATAGCCTTTTATCTCATATCAATGGCCATTCCCGGTACCCCTCCTATCCAGATACCTAAATTTATTTTTCACATCCAAGAAGATATTGTATCCTACTTGAGGGAAGTTATCTTACACAATAGATATAACTTTACACACTACTTAATTTCCACCATGGTGTTAGATACTTAAGATCAATGTGTAAAAGAAATATAAAGAACAAGAAAAACCCAACTACAACAAAGAATAGCCTAAGTTAATCTCAAGTCTACAAGTTGGCTAATAAAAAATATACTAGGTTAGAAAGGCAAGGAAAAAATCTTGACCCAATATTTGAAGATAATCAGAGAAGGAAATAACTAATCAAAAATTCAAGGAAATCCTTTCGCCCTGAAGCTACTCTCGCTGGTGGTCCAAGTGGTGTTAACCCATTGGACATATATTTTCCACATCTTAGTGAAGATTTTGAAAAATTTACTGGTGTGGAAACTGAATTAGAAGCCGAAGAAAGATCCAAAGAAGAAGAAATATTTGTAATTGAAGCAGAAGCAAGAGCTAGAGAAAGAGTAGAGAAAAAAGCCACAGCCAGAGCGGAAGCAAGATAAAACGACAAATTAGAAGCCAAATCCATAATTAGTGATGAAGAAAAATCTTCATGAGAAGCCAAATCCATAATTTCATGAGTTGCCACAAGGTTCAAGAAAAATCTTTCCCAAGTTCAGAGGAGATGGTTCACTACTCCTAGAGGAACATGTGGTAGCCTTCATCATCGCTTATGGTGTGCTAGTAGTTGAACACGAGGATTTATCTATTAGATTGTTTGTGGATTCCTTATAAGACAAAGTGGTAGAATGCCTCTACCTCGTACCCGCTAGATCAATTACATGTTGGGATGATATTAAAAATTTCTTCAAAGATATATTGAATTATACTAAATATTGTCAAGAAATCTCGATGTAGCTGTTAAATATGAAGAAAGAATCCAGGAAAGGCATGAGAGATTTCATAGCAAGATATAATAGACTGATCAAGAGGACACACATTGAGGTTTTGCCTTTGGATGAAAAAATTAAGAGATTCTTCATAAACACACAGCTACCTGAAGTTGGATTCATTCTCAGAAGGTATCAACCTAGGAATTTAAAATAATATAATCCTCGAGATGGAGGATGGTCTAAGTATTTCTAGCAAGGTGAAGAATCCCAATGGAAAAAAGGGGTAATAGTTCAAGTTTTTCTCCCATAGATCTTATGATTCAAAAGATTGCTAATTATATAATTATTCTCAAGAAGAAACTCAATCAAAGCACACTGAGAAATGTGCCAAAGAAGACCAATCTCTCGAGCAAGCCAAGGATAATAGTGATTCCTCGCATACTTTCCATTAACTCACCACCAATCACTGTAACCTATGATGTGGAAGAAATATTATGGAGAAATCACAACACCCTGATTACTCACAAGTGAAAGGTTGAGGCAGTTAGTGTGATTTGTCAAACATGGAGTTATCCTAAATTGTGGGACTTTTCAATTAGGATAACCCTTCGAAGAAGGTCAGATTCCTATCCTATCTTATTGCCAACTACTCCAAAGTGTAGAGAGTTGTAGATCTAATCCTAATCTAATATTTCTAAGGAGACAGAGATAGAGTAAAATGCATGAAAATTAAAATATGCTCTAAGGGAAGGTGATGCACCAAGAAGGATAAACATAGCACTAATAGAACCATGTAATGGAAAAAACAACAATTCACAATAACCTTGCATGCAATGAAAGATTAGAAAGTTGTAATATAACAAAGAATAGGGTTTGAAGAATTGACAAATCTGATTTTTTGGTTGCTTCAAACTTGATACAATACATCACATTTAGGGCCAAAGGTATAGATTCTTACAGAAAAGAAAGAAGAGAGGGAAATATATAAGTCTTCCAACATTTTCAAATAAGCCCTTCCTTACAATACATATGAAGAATGAGAGAAAGGGAGAGACAAGGAATTCAAAATATTTCTTTAATCACCCTAAAATGCATTAAAATAACCTTCAACAATGATGGGTGCCACTGCAAAACCCACACCTCCATGTATTTTGTATTTTTGGGGAACAAAGGAAGCCCATACCTTCATCATTTTGGTAGGTGATACATCTAGGACATTCCTCTAAAATGGCAGATTGTATTTCATCATTTTGAAATACTTAATCTTACTAAATTAAGAAAACTAGTAGGTTTTTTGTAGAGGACGCTGAGAGATTTTCAAAAATTCATATTTTATGCAAATCCAAGCTCCTAGTCAAAACTTATGGATTTTTGAATATGAGGGTGCCATTCTACAATAAGTGTGGGTGGTTGATCTTCTTTTTTGGAGTCTGACCATGCATCGCACCCTCTGAAATCTAAAATTTTAGACTTCAGTAATTCAGAACTTCGAGCTTCGAAGATCATTGTCACTATTAATCTACCTAAGTTTGTGAAACCTCTGAAATGTCGAAGCCCCGAAGTCTAAAATCCATACTCCGGGTTACAGACCTTTGTGTTATGATTTGCATGCACTGGGGATTGAATGTTCTAAAATTCTAAAACCCTGAATTTTGAAATTCAGACTTCGGGTTTCAAACATTTGTGTTTTTACGGGTTCAGGTTTTAGGATTTTGGGGGTTTGGGTGTTGGGATTTTGGGGGTTTGGGTTTCAGGGGTTTTCGTCCATCCATTCATTGCATACCTCAAAAATATCGAAGGCCTGAAGTATGAATTTTAGACTTCTAGTTTTGGACTTCCTTTTCCTTCCCCACATGGTATTGTCCTTTTCTCGACTTTACAGAAAACTCTGAACTCCCGAATGTCTGAAGTATGAATTTTGGACTTCGAGTTTTGATGTCCTTCTGACATTTTTCAGCCCACCAATTCAAAATTTTTTCCATCTGAATCCGAATGCTTCCACGTCACTTTAACTCGCTCAGCTCAAGCCTGAAATGTGAGCTCCAATGGTTGAATTGATCATGCTATTTTCTATGTGCTAGTCTAATTTTTCCTAAGGGGAAAAATCAGATAACAAGAATTAGAAGAAGAATCAGAAGAGCTAGAAAAATAATAAAATGAAGATGAAAACATTATTAAGATTGAATAAGTTGAGGGTGATACCCAAAATGTTTTGATTGAATACTACTCAACAAGTGAAGATGATGATGATGATGAAGAGGCACTGTGATTCTAGTTTATTGTGTTTACTTGAACCTAGTCTCATAAGGGATCATCCTCCTTGGAGGCCACTCCAAATAAGAAAACAAAGGAAGATCCTCTAGTAGTGGTCCCACAAAACAAGATCATCATCAACGGATATCCACTTCCACAAAAAATGGAGTTAGCAAAGGATAAACCAGACCCAATAGCAAGGAAGAGGATAGTTGTCATGGAAAGTAAGTCCTCTGGTATTTTCCCTAGCTCAAAATATAGACCTAAAGCTAATCTTTCACCCAAACTCAGTCCTATGAAGCCCTCTAATGCTCAACTAAATTCAAGCACTCCTTCCAAACCCACTAACTCACCCACTAGAAATTCGTAAACTCCCAAGATAACACCTCATCCATAGTGCAAAAATTCCACTAACCCTAGAACATTAAGTTCAACAACTAAGCTCCTTTCAATTACATCAAACACACAAAAACTACTAAATTTCATATTTGTTAAAATGAATATTTGCAAAAAAACCCAGAGAAATTCGAGAGGTTTGTCAAACATATCAAGGGTGGTAACCTAAATCCTAACACCATAAACATTGAACCTAAGGGTCTAATTTTTACACCACCTATGCCACCTACACAAAACATGTTGAAACTAAGTGCATCAAAAACTAATACAGTGGAAACCTTCTATTTATTCCTCCTAATCAAAGGCTAATAGTTACAAAATTGTATCATATACTCAAGAGCCTATGATAATTTCATGCCTATCAAAGTAGCCAATACCTTACGACTTACTTTGACATGATAAATGGTTCTTCTTACTTTATGGAATCTAAGGAAGTACCATTGGTAGGAAGAATTAAAGATGCACAAGTAGCCTTGGCAAACTTACCAGACAAGAAGGTGTTACTCATAATATTGGTGCCAGACATCCTAACCTCCTTTGGTATGATTTTGAGTACAAGTTTCTACAGATAATTGGGTGGTGAGATCTGAATGGATTGGTATTCTGTGACCATTCTAGTTAAATGGGAAATGGATACATTTCTCCTTGTGCAAAAAAAGAAGTGTACAATCCATAATAAGGACCCAAGAGAAAATTTCTTATTCCCAGACAATGGGATGGGGAAATAATGCATCACATATGAAAGAGATCAAAATTTTCTGTTCCTCACTGAGGATGAATATGATCATCTACTGACCATGGATTTTTTCAAAAGCCACTCAAGTGTAGAGTCCGGAGCTGGCATTATCTTGACCTCTCCCTCAAGTGAATTCTTCCCGTTTATATACAAGATGGAATTTGAAAATAATAACAACACTATAGAGTATGAGGCTATTCTCCTTGAAATAAATGACATTGATTCCATGGGTATAAAGAAGCTCAAATTTTTTGGATATGTTGAAGTGATAGTTAAGAAAGTAAGAGACTAGTATCAAGTCAAAAACCCAAGACTCTAGCACTATAGAAACAGAGTTTTTGACTGCATTGAATCCTTTGATGTTTTCTCCATTTAATCAATTCCTTGTAAGTAGAATGAAAAGGATGATTCGGTTGCCATATTAGCCACGTTGGTGACTTCACATCCATCCTTTGATAAGGAAATGGTGGATTTTGAGATGGTCTTTAAACTAAATGTGTCAAACAATGTAAACCATTGGAAATGATTATTTAAAAATGTAAATATAGATCACTATAGTTAATATAAGCTATGAAAAACTGTAAATAAAGTAATTAATGTAGTAAATAAGTATATAGATTATCCAAGCAACTATACAAAAGGAAATGCTAACCCTAGTGTGCAAGAGAGAAGAGGAAAGAACTCAACTTAATAGAATATGTTCATGAGATTGTGTTTCAGAGTTGACTAGAGAATCTAGAAGTAGGAACGACTATGCAAGAGCTCCAAAAAGGATAGATCTGAGTTATTTGGCTAGAATGGAGCACCTAGAGAGGGACTGGGGCACCTATGAGTGCTCTGGTATGCAAACTGGCTAAAATCTCTAAAACTAAATTCACATGTTTGATAGATGGTCCAAAACCCTTGTTTACTATCGCATTAACGTCATTGCACTTCTCTGTGTGTGCAAGTGTTTGTTTCTAACTAATGCTAAATATGAATGGAAGACTAACACCTAAATAGTCTTGATTAGCAAGAATTAAACAAACATTCTAAGCACCATTATGATAATAATTAATCAAGGGTTAGATGCTAACATTTATTAATAAAACTATGAAATCAACAATGTTAAGTATCTAAATAACCTCTATTCTTTAACAACATGCAAATGAAAGAACCTAGGTAGGTTCCATGGCTATCAAAAATAGTTTTCCTTAATGTTCCAAGAACCTAGGAATGGTGGCTAATCAAAGGTGGGCTACAAGACCCTTATGACCTAAGTACTGTAGGATAGAATAGGAAGCTTAGCTCTTCAAGATTATAAACTCTCAAGAGGACAAAATGCAAGCTCTTAGTCTCTTAGCTATATGCTTAGCATTTACTCTCTTAGGAGGTTTAGGTGTAAGTAAAAAGGTAGGTGGAGGGATCTTTATATAGCCCAAAGGATAAAGGATTTAACAGAACCTCATGAATGTGGGATAAAGGTAAAACATGATTAGGAATGGATAAGGTTGTTTTATTAAAGGTAACCTTACTTTAGAAGGGTTTAATACATGTTTAGCAAGTCATGGGAGTTGGGGGGTGTTTTAATTAATCAAATGTGATTAACTAATCGGTAGATGTGAGCTTATAGAATCCAATTACAGGAATATTATTATGATTTATGCTATTAGAAAGGGATTAAATCAATTAAATATTGATTTACTGGTTAAATGAAGGGGAAGACTAATTAATTAATAATAATTAGTTAATCTAGATAGAGGAGGTGATTAATTAATAGAAGGTCATTAATTAGGTTGTTAGCTGAATAGGTGACTTAATCAATTAGCGTATTGTAATTGATTAACGACAACAAGAGGAAATATGAGTGCTTTTGATGATAAGTCGTCAATTTGTGAGAAAGGGGATAATTAGTGCAATTTAAGTATTTAAATTGCTTAGGCGTAATTATAGGTGTCTACATTTTCCCCTCTTTGGGGTGGCGTAAGTGACACCACTTCAAAGATAGTAGACGGAAGAAAATTTTGAAGGGATAGAAGAAAAATTAGTAGGAGGGAGAGATGCCCCCTCGAGTGTCGATGGGGTGATGAAAGAAGTTGATTGGCGATCAAAAAAGGTGAGAGGTAGAGAGAAGAATGGGAATGGGCAGGATGCCTTGATGAGAGAGAAAATTAGGGGTGAACAGGGAAGTGGTGTAGAAGAAATAAGGAAGAGGGGAGAGAAGAGCTTAGCCTCTAGCTATTGTTTATGTGGAACAAATTTGATGTCATCATATTGCCATAGGAACTACATCATTGGCCCTTATTAAAAATATAAGCATGCGACAAAGGTAGAATGACTTGAAAAGCCATACTATGAGAAATTGTCCATTTCTGAAAGTAACAACTCCATGCAACATACAAAATGCAATGCAATACGAGAAGGAAACCAGCTCATGTAATAGAGAAAACAAGTACGAACGCACATATCCAACCCAACAATGGTCAAGATAGTTGTACAAATGTTTTGTTATATGTGATAAAGAGATCCAAAAGTTCTTGATTGATGACAAGGGTTAAAAATGATGCCCCAAGCAAGGATACATGTAAGGGGAAATGACAATGGACACAGGGTCCATGAAAAGCATTTATGCGCAACGAAACAACACCGAGCAACCAAAAGTACCCCAGAGTACAGATGAAGCAAGTAGCTAGCTTTGTGAATGGTTGTGAATCTGGTGATCTGCGAGTCATATTAATCAAGGAAGATGTGAGACAAACCAACAAGATATGGAGAAAATACCATTCGCAAGACACAAGTTTCAACCATAAGAAGCAAGTTACCATTTTGTAGGGTTTTTTACTTTTTAGGAATTTTTCGAAAAATTTTGCCTTGTTTTTTGGATTTTTTTATATATTAAGTGTTTGTATTGCCTTGGCTTTCTAGACCATGGTAAACAATAAAATAAAGGAGAAGAAGAAATTGAAGGGCCTAGGGGCAACATAAAGTGCTCTAGGTGGAAGAAAGGAGAAACAAACAACAAATAATGTCCTTTTTTAGTGGAAAAATTAAGAAAAAAATTTATTTGAAAAAAAAAATTTATTTACGAGAGTGTGAAGAAGACTAAAAATTTCCAGGGAGAAAAAAAATTGTCCGGGGGAGAAGAAAGGGGTATCGGACAGAAAATGCCCCAATATGATGAAAAAGAAGAGAAAAAAACACTATTTAATAAAAGTAATTATTCCACAACAAACAAAGGAGAAAATGGTAATCAAAACGGGTTTCCCGGCCATCCAAACGGTGAAAAATAGGTTAATATACCCCCCCAGGGGGGTAAAAACATCGCAATTAGTTCATTTTAACCGCTCAGTTTAGAAAACTTACAATGAGGCTCTAACACTAAAAGAGATGGTGATTGCACGAGACCGTTTAAGGCGTGCTGACGCAATCCGGAGGTACCAAAGGCACATGGACGAGGGGCCATTTGTGAGTATCACAACCTTGTCCTTAAAAATTTTTCATTAATGCATTAATTAGGGTATTTAGGCATAGAAAACGTGTAGGCGCTCCCACGTGTAGGTATAAGTGTGGGTTAGGGAACGCATGCACCACTTTGGGGGTGTAGGCGTCCATTTAAGGGCGCATGTGCTAGGGCTATGCACACACACGCGCACTCAAAAATCACATTCACACACAAGCGCACGCACACACACGAGCACACATGTGCACACTCGCACACACCGGGAAAGGGGCACACACGTGAAAAGCATAGCGCAGACATGGGTAGTTAAACTCACACATGAAGAAGCACACATATGCACGCGCAAGCACTAATTAGGTGGCACACATGCCAAAAAGGGTGCACAGGTTCCTGAAAGAGGGCACACGCACTAGAAAACACCCATGTGTAAGCACAGGCACTAGAAATGTGTCATACACACCCAAAAGGGTGCGCAGGTGCTCTAGAAAGGTAGAAAAAGACAAGAAAGTGTCCAAAAACGTGACACTTAGAAGAATTTTTAGGATTTTTGGGTTAACCTTAAAAAATAAAGATATATTTTCAGATGAAATGCTAGAAACTAATGAGTGGCGTGTGATTTTTCAAAGATGACTACCAGTGTTGTAGACATGGGAATGGTACTCTTGGATTGCCGAGTTAGAGGGCAGTATGCACCGATGTGACCATCGAGAGATGGTTGTATTACTGGAGGTAGTGGGGTTGGGGCCCTATGGCTCGGATGCCATCCATTGTACTAGATCATGGCCTCCTGACTGTGCTTTTCGAGTGATGGCACAACAAGAGTCAGTGCTTTAGATTGCCCACAGGCAAGATGACAGTGACTATAGAGGATGTGTGGTGGATCCTTTGTATGACCATGATGAGCACACTGATTGAGTATCACTCAGATGAAGGGTTGATCAGAGTGGCATGCAGTGCTTTATTTGGTGTTGATGACATCCCACATGACGGGATGATTGTGGCCTTACACAATTGCATCTAGGACCCGACATTACATCAGGGGCCGCTTTATATAATGGCACTTATCAGTGGGTTCCTACTCACTGATAAGATAGGGACTTTGTTCCTGAGAGGATTGCTACCATTAGTGCATGGGATTTACAATGGTGAGAGGTATTGCTAGGGTTAGTGTATATTGGCCCATTTATACTAGGATTTGCATCTCATCACATACCACGGTCAGAAGACCGTGGGACCTACATCATTATTACAGATATGGTCATGGGATCATATAGTCATTGGACATCCTGTTGGCCCATTCCGAGTTTGATACCCCAAGGATTCATCATACATGGCTTGGATAGCAGTTGGCAGAGACATCTGTGGTCACCTAGGTATCCTATTCAGATATAGGTGGGAGTTTGATGAGCTAGCCATAATAGACATCATTTGGTGTCTATATAGACACTTCCAGTGGCTAGAGGATGCCATATAGCTTAGCGTGTGCTTGGTGGAGCACTTCTTGATTGGAAGCCGTAACTACATCATGGAGTTGTATCGTGTTAACAGGTGTCAGTGGCAGCTAGGCCGAGTACAGGGCGTCCCGTAGCCAGATATCTGGCATGCTCGTATGGACTCTGAGAGGTAGACCATGGGGCCTTAGATTGTAGCAACCTAAGCCAAGGCCAGTTTCCTACAAGTGGTCCCCCAAGCATGGGATCCATTATGCCAGATTAGAGATTTGGGGACCATAGCTGATTATGCAGCGTGGTATGCTATAGTATTACCTCGAAAACTAACTATTCTAAAGGCAGCATGGCTAGCAGGAATTTTCCCTCTTGTGGAGGTATGGCATGGGTCAGAGCGTAGGGCCAGAGTAGTGGCATTGAGGGTCAGACCCCGAGGATCCTTTTGATGGGATCCCACATGATGGACAGGGTGCCGCACAGGCACAGGGACCGAGGCCGTAGGGCCCAGTACACATGTAGCCATGCCTCCTCCCTAAGGCAGGATTTTTGAGTAGGGCCAGTCCTCCAGAGCACCATAGGGAGTAGTCCTTGAGGCATGCATAGCTTCCACAGCCAAGTGGCACAGACAACCACAACACAGGTACATGTGCAGGATAGCTCATAGCTGAGAGAGATGCGACTGAGAGCAGAGAGAGATCGAGGCTTGAGGTTGTGTGTGACAGCCCATAGCAGAGTGGGATGAGGCTCGAGCCCATATTGTTACATTACTTTTAAGGCGGGATCAGGCTCGGGCCTAGGCTAGGCCATGAGATGACAAGGCAGCATGGTGGAGCCAGATCCGAGAGACAGCTGCAGAGGGGGCACAGATACTGAGTCTCCTACATTATTCCCAGTCATAATTTCCCATGGTCGTGGCACAGAGAGACCACGTGTATGCTCGTTATCAGGCAGCAGTAGCCCAGAGGGACCAGGCATGCATGAGCTATAAGTGATGACCACGGGAGAGGGATTGAGAGGCTATCGCCTCTAGACAGGCCGAGGTAGATCTGGGCCGGGTCATAGGTGAGTAAGACACATACTCTTTAGACAGCGCTCACCTCAGGAGATGCCCTATTTGATTCGATGATGCCACCAGGCTTGGTGGTGAGGCACTTTTTTATAGGACAACATACTACAGAGTGGTGCCGCTAGAGCAGAGAGTGGCATTGCCACAGTTATCAGGATCGAGTGCATCAGGCTCTCGTTCATGGAGGTCTTGTCATTCCACCAAATCAGTTAGACAACCTCTCCCAGAGCAACTAGCGAGACTAGTGCCATCCTAGCCTATAGATGTCTGGCATCCAGAGGACAGACCTAGGAGCCCTGGCGAGGGCGAGAGTTGTGGCTAATAGCCACTTTTGTATTGTATAGATTCTTTTTCATGTATGCCTCTTATGAAGGCTGATTTTGATGTACAGTGATTGTAGACATGTATTTTTGATGATGCCTCATGATGAAGGCTTGATTCTTTCAGATACATGCCCCTTTTTGATGGCATTGTGTATCATCGATGTATTTATATTGAGCACTGATTAGGACATTGTATATATGTATAAAGACATTTTTGATATATCCTTGTTGTATGCCTCAGCTGAAGGCATTTTTGATATAGAGCACAGATTTGTATGTATCCATTTTTGATACAGATGTATATTTGACACACATGCATATATATATGAGGAGTATTTTTTTTTGGCTCAGATTCATATGATTATGATATGATGTATATCTTTGTTTTGGATACACGTATATAGATGGTTTTTACATTGCCTGTAAATATATGGGGAGCTAATTGATGATGGGACATGAATCGTGTTTATGTATCTTGAGCGGGCTTGTTGCCTGCATTGGATTCGATGCATGCTATTTTTCTTGATTCAGTACTTATGGATGTTGTTATGATGTTATTTTATTGTCTTTGTATCTTGATGCATGTGACATGAGTGGGCATAATTCTATGATGTGAAATACCCCTTTTCAGAAATTACTATATGTATATTCTCATTGCATGTTGTGTTTGTTTAATTCACACGTATGGAGGAATTGTGACACGAGTGGGCATACATTGATTCTCGTTGCATGTTGCTTGTTTTGATTCAGCACTTATGGATGCATTATCTGATTTTATACTTTGTATGTATCTGAGTTTCGATTGTTTTGATGTATACATATGTTGTGGATGTGAGATGATAGATCCTTTAGATGATATCAAATGTATTTCCTCATGTGTCATTGTGATGTATATGGATGGGATGATACGATTATATTGGTGCAGAGGGGATAGATTTTTGAGTATGTGCACAACCCCTCTTGCCCCCATTAATGATACGGTATGTGATGATTAGCTTAACATACATGTATGATGTAACACTTACCATATTTTTTTATATATGATGTATAGATGATGCTAGATGTGATGATAGTGATGGTAATGTGATGTGAATGATAGAAAAACAGATCACATGCAAGAAACACATCCAAATGCTAACAAAGAACACCATAAATTAATGTAATACACCATGATTCATCATGTCTTATTAACAAGTAACAAACACAACCAAATGCTGAAGAAAAAACATAATGAATTAACACATTACATCATGATTTCCCAAGGTTGACTAGCATGTTGAGACACACCACAATATGCACAAACAAGAATGAATCTAATCTAAGAAAGAAAAGATTAAATATGACAAAGTAAACCCAAGCAACACACAACTCAAAAGCAAGCACACAAAACACTATATAAGAAACAAGGAAAGCAAGACAACAAGACAATGCAAGTAAATGTTTTTGTGAGATACATTTTCATGCACCGATTTTCTATTGTTTAGGTTGTTGTGAAACAATTTTCTATTGTTTTTGTGTTTTCTTGAAACAATGTTCTATTTTTTTTGTGTTGTTCTTGAAACAATTTTCTATTGTTTTTGTGTTGTTCTTGAAACAATTTTCTATTGTTTTTGTGTTTATCTAGAAACAATTTTCTATTGTTTTTGTGTTTTTTAATTGTTTTCCAAAGTTATGTGCAGGTAACCAAGAAAGCATGGATGCCCCTAGCGTTAGATGGGGAATATACAAGGGTTAGAATCCATGCGTTTATGAATAGGAATGATGTAGTCGTTGAGTTGCCCCCAATGTAAGATGGGAAATAATGAAAGACCACATCCCCTCACAGACGAATAGAAGAAGGCAAATCTGGATAAAGGTTGGATAGGATGGTGTGCACTAGGAATCAATCGACAGGCAGAACCAGGTCTAGGACAAAGACAACTACCCTTCTAATATAGAATGCTTCTGAACAACATGAATCCTCCTGAGGCTCAAGAAACCGGTTTTCACCCAAGGACTCGTCCAAAGTGCCAAAATTGCGTGGTTTTCACTAGTTGATGGCCTGTTTTCTCTTTTTCTTTTTCTGAAATTTTTTTTGATGTTTTTGTATTTTTTGTATTTTATGACTTCCATTGAGCCATGTTTAGGCATAGAACTTCTTAAGATGCATGACGTTCATGGGCTCTCAGAGCTCATCACCATTGGGGTGAGCCAGTTTGTATGCCCCGGTGCCGTATTTGGCAACTATGACATAGGTTCCTAACCAATGTGGTTCGAACTTCCCTTTCTTTTCTCACTCCGCTTTGGTATTGAACTGGTTATCCTTCATGACTAAATCACCAACCTCAAACTGATGAGGGATGATTCTCTTGTTATATTTTCTGGAGATTCTGTGTTGATACACTTTCAGGTGATTAAGAGCGCAAATGCACCTCTCATTCAGTAGCTCTAACTCAGCCAACCTTGCCACTCGATAATCTTCATCTTTATCCAGATAGTCTTGAAGAGAGATTCTCAAGGACGGAAGTTCAATTTCTAAGGGGATGATAGATTCTATCCTGAACACTAGGGAATATGGTGTCACACCAGTAGGAGTGCGAATGGATGTTCGGTAAGCCCAAAGGGCTGGATGAATTTATAGGTATCAGTTGTGACCTGTTTTGCTGACCATCTTCTCCATTATCCTGACCAAAGTCTTGTTTGTTGCCTCAGCTTGTCCATTACCCTGAGGGTAATATGGCATGGACCATTTTAATCTGATTTGGAACCGTTGGCAAAGACCTTTCACAGTTTTGTTCTTAAATGACTTCCCATTATCTGTAACAATGGCTGCCGGAATACCATATCGAAAAATAATGTGATTCATGATGAATTTAGAAATTTGTGCTCCTGTGACATAGGTTAATGGGACGGCCTCCACCCATTTTGTAAAATATTCAGTGGCTGTGATAATATATGTATGACCATCAGATGAGGTAGGAGTAAGTTTCCCTATTAAATGGAGTCCCCACTTGGAGAATGGCCATGGGGTAGTGATTGGTTGCAATGGCTGTGACAGAGCATGGATAAAATTTCCATACTTTTGGAAAAGCACACATTTCTAACATAATTGCAACAATCAGTTTCCATGGTAGGCCAATAGTAACCTACTCTCAAAATTTTTGAGCCAAGATCATTCCATTTTTATGTGCTCTGCACATACTCCGTCGTGCACTTCCTTGATTACCTAGATTGACTCCGTCACATCCAGAACAACGTAACAGCGCTCCCGTCATAGCCATGACGATAAAGTGTACCTCCTAAAAGGGTGTAATTGGCTATCTAGTACAATTAGGGCTTTACTGTTCGTAAGTAGGAGATATTTGTCAGATCGGGAGGGAATGTGTTGTCCTTAAGATAGGTGAAAATGGGTTCATACCATGGGGAATGAGGAACCAACAACCTCATAAGCTAGGCAAGATTATGACATGTCATATGTGGGATAGCGTAGTATTTTCTATGAATAATGTCATATCATTGTTCCCTGGTGGAATAGGAAGGTCATAGATCCTACCGTTTCTATAAGCTTCCATGCTGATCTGTTCTGCGCTCTTGGGATATGATTCTCAAAGGTAGATGTGCACACGAAATACTCCTTAGAGTTTCCACTAACTTTTTGTAAGGTATGAGCTTGTCATCCTTAACCTTATATTCATCATTAACCTGTTTAATGATTAACTTGCAAATCACCTACGAGCTTAACATGATGGCTAATCCCTACAATGAGTCCATCATTTTGAATGTGTTCGTGTAAGGGAAGCCTAGGTGGAATGAGCCTGTGGTAATAGTGATCACTCTGAAGGAGTATAAGTTACTTACACCTGAAAGGAAAGTAAAGGATCCAGTCAAGCACTGTATCTGCCACATGGGTGAGATTGTAACACTTTCAATGTAGATAATAAGATACACTGGTAGCATCCAAACCATGAAATGTAAATGATCATCAAAATTCTGCTTATCATGGGCTGTAAGTATTCTTGTGTTTAATTGATTTGTTGATGGATGCATTCTGGATCAGATCCACTGAACTAAAAGGCTGTGCAATTAGTACAATAAGGTCTACCTGCTGAGGAGTTCCCGGTCTGCAAGTACCTTATCCTTGAGTGCCCGTCGATTAGATGATGACATAATTCTAGTATCAAGGTAATGAGTAGAAGTTTCTGAAAGCCAATTAGCCATTCCACCTGTGAGGGAGGGCTTTGGACAACTCCCTCGAGGATAATTGAGTTCATAGGATTGACTCTATCGACATCTAGATAATGTAACAGATTTTCATCGTTTAGGCTAATGTGATAAAGTAGTAGCGCTTCTAAAAGGTATTGTGTAATGGACAATATAGAGAAAAAGTAGGATTTACTCAGAGTAGGAGATAGCAGGACAAGTGAATTAGCCAGGTCATTGTCCTTAAGATGAGGGTGAAAATGGGTTCGTACCACAGATGAATGGGACCAACAACCTCACAAGCAAAAGATTGAATGGCATGTCATACAAGCTAGGGATAAAGTGGCGAATGGCTTGATTTTCTTACAAGAATGACATATCATTGATTCCTTAGGTGGAATACGAAGCATAGATCTTATGGCGAATATTCCATAGCATCTGGCTGATATGTTCTACACTCTTGGGATTTTCTCAAAGGTGAATGTGCACAAAATACTCCTTTAGAGTTTCCACTAACTTTTTTTAAGGTATGAGTTTCGCCATCCTTAACCTTATATCATCCTTATACGTGCTTAATGATTAACCAGGTAGAATCACCTACAACCTTAACATGATGAATATTCCACTTGATGGCCAAGGGGGTAAGTTCATCCTTGACAATGAGTGCTTCATACTACTGTAATGTTGTTCCATGCAAGGGAAGGCCAAGTGGAAATCCTGCGAGCGATAGGATCACTTCGAAGGAGTAATAAGGACCACATCCTGCACCTGAACCATGAAACGTAAAATGATCGCGCGTCAAAATGTATCTGCCACGACGGCATAGATTCTTCAATGTACGCGCGTAACTAGAGGCCTGTCTGGAAGCACGTCAAACTCAAAGGCTCTTAGTGCTGTGTAAAGGTGCTTCTGCTAGCTGGTCTGTCAAGTACTTAGTCCTTTAACTGATTTATTGAATGGACAAAATATCTATATCAAACTCACTAAGTAGAATGATCCAATTAGGCCTTCATTCTACCTCATATAGGGCTTAGGTGATGGACAAAAAATACTTGAGTGGGTCACTAAGGCCTTCGATATGAGCTTGGTCTTAGGCCTATTCACGCAGGTAATGGCGAAGTTTTTGAAAGGTAAAAACAACGGCCAAGAAAGCCTTTTCAATGCGCGACAGGATAATTAATTTCATAGGAAATGAGGGTACGGAGGCTCAGACGCGCGACACCGCTTTCTCCTTATGGTTAAGGTCATATTGGGTGAGACCTTAGTGCACCAATAGCATATTGTGTAGCGCGAAATATAGACGCGCGTCAGAAGTGGTTCTCCTGGAGTAGGAGGCATGAGGATAGGTGGATTAGCCAGGTACTATTTAAGAAAAGCAAAGTCCTGATGTTGCTCGGGTCCCCTGATGAAAGCAACATCCTTTTTAAGCAAATGGGTGAATGAGTGACATTTATCTACAAGTTGTGAGATAAAGCGGTGAATGGCTTAAATTTTCCCCTGTAAGCTATGTAGTTGCTTGATATTTTTAGGTGGAGGCATTTCAGTGATGGCAGACACTTTAGTAGGGTCTACCTCAATACCTCGTCTTGACACAATGACGCCCAATAATTTCCCTGATAGCACCCCGAAGACACACTTTTTGGGATTTAACCTGACTTTGGATTCTCGCAGGCACTCAAAGATATGCCGCAAAATGATAGGATGATCCTCTCTTGTTTTGGACTTTCCCAGGATGTCGTCTACGTAGTCTTCCATGATGTCATGAATCATATCATGAAAGATTACTGTCATGGCCCGCTGATAAGTTTCTCCCACATTCTTAAGGCCAAATGGCATCACTTGATAGCAGAAGGTGCCCCAAGGAGTTGTGAAAGCTATTTTTTGTTGGTCCTCCTCAACGATTTTAATCTAATTATAACCCACAAAGCCATCCATGAGTGATAGCATTTCGTATCCTGCTATTGAGTCAACAATCATATCAATGTTGGGTAATGGAAAGTCATCTTTAGGGCAAGCCTTATTGATGTACCTAAAATCCATACAGATTCAAATATCGATAGGTTTCTTCTGGACAGGAACAATGTTCAATATCCATTCAGAATAGTCAATTGGTCGGATGAATCCTGCTACAAGCAACCTTTCCAACTCTTCCTTGACCAACAAGGCCACTCTTGGATGCATCTTTCTGAGTTTTTACTTGATAGGCTTAGCATCTGCATGCACGACCAGGTTGTGCATGAAAAAATTTGGATCTAGGCCAGGCATGTCTTTGTAAGACCATGCAAACACATTAATGAACTCTCACAACAACATCGTGAATATCTTTTGTTCTCTAGCTAAGAGTGATGCCCCCAATTTTACTATCTTGGGATCTTCTTCACTACCAATGTTGACATCAATGGTTTCTTTGACTAACAATTTTGATAAATCCTCCATACGCGTAGGATCAGGAGGAAGGTTGAGATCTTCATCTAAGGATGTCTCCACGAGATTTTCATCCTTGGTGTGGTCACTTTGTTTGTCCTTTGATTTTCTTATTTGTTTGTCAGCCAGTGCCTCAAAGAGGTTTTCACTGTGTGACTTGGACTTTGATTTTTACCGAGGCTTTTCTTTAGAAAATTTTCCCTCGCTTTTCTTTAAATTTTGCTGACCACGAAGTTCAGCCTCCTCACTGAAGTAGGCGCAGGTGTCTAAGTCGACAGAGAAACCTTTCTTATGATCTCCAATGGGGATTGTATCCCTTATGCCCATGAACTCTGCAATAGCCTCATCATTCTTAAATAAATCTAGTGGCACATGACATTATTGGTCCCATTAAACATGGGAAGGGTATACAAGGTTAAGGATTGGTTCAGTGGGGGTAATGGCTAGGACAACATTATACAAGAAAAGGTTCATGGAGGCCAAATCCTCATATTGGTTACAACAGGAATCTGTATCGCTATCTAGGTAATCAGAACTATCCTCACGCTCAGAAAAAGTTATGTCTTGCTCATTGGGGTGGGCTCCATAAGGATGAATCCCGATGTCATATCTTTCTGTTCTGAAATGTGGAAGAGGAACTGGTTCTTGTTGTCCTTGTTCATTCCTCCCACATCCTAGGCCTTTGTAGCCCATGGAGTACATCATTCTGCTAGATTTTTCATATTCTAGGGTTTGATAACAGGATGGCTGAGTGTCCTCAGGGACCCAAGTAGTAGGTGGATCAAGTAATTTCTCCTCAGCTAACAAGCCTCCAAGCAGGAACAACCCAATAGTGTGTTCTTCTCTAGGTCTCCTAAAGCGGTAGTTGGGTCATCGTCTAGTCTTGGGTGACAAAGAGAGATTTGACACCAAGAGCACTTGTTGTACATTATACTCCCCGCAGCCATATTCCAGGATTTTCATCTCCCATGAATCAAATGGAGATGTTGAAGTAGATTCCCCATGAGCACAAGAACTAAGTGAATTTGAATCCACGTGGGATTCCATAGCCTCAGATTGAAGAGGAACAACTATATTTGCGGAGGGACATGCATATGTACCCTTTCGTGTAAAGATATTGAGAGATATATAATGAGAAAAGGGATCTGAATCTCATGGTATTGTTATCATATGTCCCTCATGCTTCAATTTGATGCATTGATGAAACGTTGATGGCACAGCCTGCATGGCAGGAATCCATGGTCAGCCTAGAAGCATATTATATGGAAGTTCCAAGTCTAGGACATGAAATTTTGTTTGATGACAAGTGGGGCCCACCTCCATGGGTAGCATGATGGTGCCAGCTGACTCTCTTTCCGCGTTGTTGTATGCGGTGATAGTGATAATATGGGACTTAAGATCTTCCTCATATGTTCCAATTATTTGACCAGCTTAAGCATGTAGATGTTCAATCCTGATCCGTTGTCCACAAGCACCCATTTGATTTTCCTACGGGTGATGACTACCTCGATGTACAAGGGAATATTATGTGTAGGATTCTCGGTAGGGATCTCCTTATGGTTGAAAGTGAGATGCTCACTTGGCGCAATGTTTGCTACTGTAACTTGAAGGTGTGTAGGATCAACTTCTGAAGGCACTCCCGACCCCTGAAGAGTTTGATACAGAATTTCCTTATGCACATTGGATATCTTGAGGAGATCTAAGATTGAAATCTTAGTAGACATCTTCTCAAGTTGTTCTAGAAGGTTATACTTACCAATATGTGGGGTCAACAAAGAGGGTTCCAGAATTATGAGGTGGGCGCACCTTATTACCACAACACAGTCCTTTCCCTTAATCTGGATAATATTGACATGGTCAACAGGAGAGTGAATACATCTAATAAGTGAATCATAATGATTGTTATCTCTCTTGGTATACAAGTAATTTGCAGCTTTATAATTTTGGGATGACTCTCCCCGATCCAGTTTTTCCTTTTCCGACTTATCATGCTTGGGGAATGGTTCCTTATAAATCCCCATTTTCTCGTGAGGTTTTTACGTGTGGCCAGGGTTATCCACATCTATCTCCCCATCGTCAATGAGGTCTTAAATATAGTGGCGAAGTTGTAAACATTTGTCTGTTTTATGACCTTTAACACAATGCATTTCACAATATTCATGCTCCTTATACCATGAAGGTTTAGGAGCATTGTCATTAAACAGTTGTGTTGTAGGATAGGTCATCATGTGGTTCACATCCAACTATTTTAGTATGACTAAAAATGGTTCATTGAGATAGGTGAATGTTCATCATTTTGGTGGTGGTTGAATTGGGCCCTTGGTCAATTTAAAAGGTTGACCAGTTTGGAGCATTTGAACGCATTTGGAATCAGTGATTCCGACTCCCACCACATTTTTGTTTTTTTTGAATATTATATTTAGATTGGTTTTTAAGGGTGCCCTTTTCAATGAGATCCTTTTCTATCTGAATCCATTTCTTGATAACCTCCTCAAAAGTACGGACACAATGCATTTGGAGGTGGAAGGTGATATCTGGGTTGATATTGGGAATGAAGATACTGACCAACTACTTTCAAGGAAAGCACAAGGGAAGTGATTTGCTATCCCTCTCCATCCTTGGAGGAAGCTAGCGAAGGTCTCATTTGGGCATTGTTTAGTGCCGTACAGGTCTACCATGGTGACGTCACTCTCTATGTTATACGAGAAGTGATGCATGAATCTTTCTGCCAATTCTAGCCAGGTGGAAATTGATCCTCGTGGTAAGCGTGTAAACCATTCCAATGCTTGACCTCTGAGACTCTTGGGAAAAATTCAGTTGAGGTAATTATCACTATAAGACACCTCTTGACATGCCATGTAAAAATATTTAACATGATCCCTTGGGTCTCCCTTTCCTTTGTATTTTTCAAACTTTGGCATATCAAATTTCTTTGGAAAGGGTTGAAGGGTCATTGTCTTGTCAAAAGGATAGGGGCACAACTCTTCATATTGATATTTCCTGATGCTCCCTATATTTTTCTTGTAAGTTTTCAAGTGTCACTTTCATAGACTACACTTCTTGTGTGAGCAATTGTTCTTTAGTGGGAGAAGCAGGGATGTATACGCGATGATACCCTATGTCTTCTTCTCCTTGTTTTTCCTGATGGAGTTCATTGATCTTAACCATAGGCCTCAACTTTTGAATGTTCTTGTTTTCATCTTTCTGTACATGGGAAGTAAGCAAAGTAAGTTGTCGGCTTAGGTTGCTGATTTGTTTTTGGACTGTAGCTTGGTTTATAGCCTCTTCTTCTAAAGGTTCCTCCTCTTCGTACTGTGGAGGTTCTTCCTCTGTCTCAAGTCCTAGTTTATTTCTTCATGGCACTTTTACGAGGTGTATTCTATGCCCTACCACTTTATCATTTTCTACATAAGAAGTGGAAGCATGCCTGCTTGTTAAAATATCTTCCATATTGATAAGGGAGTATTCTTCCTCAGTGGTGTCATTTGTTTGTAGTATTTTTTCATTCTCAATGGACAATTTGGCCCCTAATTCGACAACTTGGGCCAACACCCTATCTTTGTTTCTAAAAGAAATTTGTCTAGCAGATTAGGGTCAAAATCAAATTCCATGCGTGGGGATTCTAATTCGTTTCCACTATGGTCGACCATTTCTTTTGTTTCCTTTTCTGCAGAAAATAATGGTCCTAGATCGTGTCCGATGAATGGGTTTGACCCTTGTCTATGAGAGGTTTCCCAAGCTTGTGCATGTTGTTCCTCATATGTTTTTTTTTTAGCCCTAGACGCATCTTGGGAGCCATGTTTTTGTGAAGGTTTCACTAGGGTGAGTTGTAGATTTGTTCAAAGTTTAATGGCTACCTTTAAGTGAAATGCAAGATGTATGTGTTAAGAGTAAATTAATAGTGTGAGACTACCAATGTGATAGGGTGATAAAATCACCAATGAAGCAATTTTTTGGTATTAAAACTTGATCAAATGAAGTATTTCCTATACTATGTTTCAAAGTAATTTGCGATTCCAAATGCTTAACAAGATGTCTCCATTTATGCCAAGTTCAAGGGAATGAACAAGACGTAAGTAAATACATGAAGTTAAATGCGATCTCCCAATCAAGATATACAATGAGCAAGCTCAAATTTGATTAAGACCTATATCTCAAAAAGTTTCAACTATGATTTACAAATGACACAACAATATTACCAAGATATGTTAACTCACTTTGCAAGAAAGTGAAGTATTGATATCAAGGTGTTATTGATATAACACGCATAAATGGTAATGCCTAGCACCTTTTGAAATCAAGGTAATAATAGAACCGAACCAAAAAACTCAAATTATAGCTAGGAACAGCTAAGAATGTGTGTAGTGTAACCGTACAATATAGGTATTTATGTCAAGTTTACAAGAAACAAGATGTAAATATCGAAATTGTAATGATACAAGACAAACAAGCTAACTCGTCTAAGAAATTTTGTGGCTATGAACCATGCCTAACTACGATGACGACATTGACATGGGTATCAAGATCACAATGGCTACCAAATGACATGAAAACACCTCCGCTCACTTTAGACGTTTAGCTAACCCAGCCGCAAACATGGATGGGCGTAAATAGACATAAAAGTGAGAGAAACAGTCAAATGGCAACACAAAGGTAATCACACCTCTTTTGATCAACAAAATGTCAAAATAATATGAAGGAAATAAATTTAAAAAATGACAAAAAATACTAGCCTCACTTCGGCAGAGTTTCACCTCACCCTAAGCTAAGTAAAAACTAGGTAAAAGTAACACGTAACATGTTTCTTCAAAAAAATGGTTCACAACTCAACACTGTTTTAAAATAGTCAAAGTGGGCTCCTGGCCAAAGTATATTCTCCTAGGTGGTTCTCTTTCCCTAGGTGTTACAAAGTTTCCACGAGCGAGCATGATTTACTCAAAAAGTCACACTGACTAGTTTGGGAGTATCTCAGCTTTACTTTACCCCCTTCAAGAATAGTAGAAAACTAGTGCATCTACGTGTACTATCACTGGGGTTGCCACAATGGACAACCTATAACAATATCTCACAAAGGAATCACTAGTCAAGTAGGTAGTGTGGAGCACTTGCCATTTTGTCCACAAGGTTCCCTCTTGCGTGGACTACTTTGGGGTTCCTGGAACCACCCCCATTGTTGTAGCTTAAGGCGTTATGCCAAAGGGGTTATGTTCCAGTTAAGCGGAGAAGGATGTACCCTTTTCTGAAACCTGTAATACAGTGTTTTGAATATGTTGTTCTTTTTATCTTTTTTTAAATTTAGATGTGGTTTACTTGAACAACATTTTGCAGCCTACAAGAACACGTGTATTAGAAGTTTTTTGACTTGTGTTTCGTTTCCTTCATTCTTTGAAAAGAATTTTGGTATTGAATGATGATGATTAGTAATTGTCCATCAAAAGAGAAGGCACCTATTCTAATTCTCTAAATCATCCAAGGACGTAAGAGAAGAGCATACGTGATGTCATCACAAATCTCAAAAGATAACCAAGTGGAACAATACTTTAATTTCAACAAATGTCAAATTGACCAACTAAAATACTCTTGGCAATCTTTAAGTGGCAAAAGGTTTTAAGAATCATTTCTGATTCCCAAGGTCACCCCAAGGGACATGAGGGAAGAGCATATGTGATCTCAATCCCGTTAGTAAATAATGCAAAATACTACCTAATCAAATACCAACATGTAAAAAACAGTCTGTAAAGATAAATATGTGATTAGAAAAACTTGCAAAAAAGTTAGCACGTCAACCCTTTGAATCCAAAAAATGTAAGAGGATGCCTACGCCCCTTTTTTTGTGCCTACACGCGAGTTAGGGCGTGTGTGCCACCAAAGGCTATTTTTCGGCACACAGTGTATCTGCACCCCTAAAACAACACCTGCACCACTCTATTGATTTTTCATATCAATTAAATGCTTGCGCCACCTGAGAGGTGTATGTGCCATGAAAATATCATATGTGCTACTCTGAGAAAATAGACAGAATAACCATATTACTAGAAAAATATACTTGTTCCACTAAAAATGCATGTGCACCCTAGTTAGGGCATGTGCTCTGTTATGACAGGTTTTCGATTGCAGTGAAGGTACAGTACGAAATGATGTGTGCACCTGGGTAAGCACACCTGCGCGTGGGTTAGGGTAGATGCGCCAGGGTTAGTGCCCCTGTGCTAGAAGTTGGCAGATAGAATGAAAAAGTTTAACAACACGCCTGCACCACCAGAGATATGTGTGCGCCCCTAAAATTGTGCCTGCACCCCAAAAATCACATATGTGCTCTTAAAATCATGTTTGCGCTCCTAAAATTGTGCCTGTGCTACACCTGCAACCAAAGTATGGAAAAGGACACAAAAAACTTCACAATACTCTTTTTTTTATAAGTTAGTTCAAAAATGGCAATGACCCATTAAAATTAAGGCTATAAAAATGAAGTAACACATATTAAATGAGAAAAAACTCCTAAAAATGGAAATTAATTACTACATGTGCATACCAAAAGTTAGCCAAAATAATGAAGTTTAAACTAAAATTCCATGGGACTTCAAGTCTCACCGGGCGTGCCAAATGTGTGCGAGTGTTTGTTTCTAACTAATGCTAAATATGAATGGAAGACTAACACCTAAATAGTCTTGATTAGCAAGAATTAACCAAACATTCTAAGCACCATCATGATAAGAATTAATCAAGGGTTAGATGCTAACATTTATCAATAAAATTATGAAATCAACAATGTTAAGTATCTAAATAACCTCTATTCTTTAACAACATGCAAATGTAAGAACCTAGGTAGGTTCCATGGCTATAAAAAAAATTGTCCTTAATGTTCCAAGAACCTAGGAATGAGGGCTAATCAAAGGTGGGCTATAAGACCCTTTTGACACCTCCCACATGACCTAAGCACTTTAGGCTAGAATAGGAAGCTTAGCTCTTCAAGATGATAAACTCTCAAGAGGACCAAATGCAAGCTCTTAGTCTCTTAGCTATATGCTTAGCATTTACTCTCTTAGGAGGTTTAGGTGTAAGTAAAAAGGTAGGTGGAGGGGTCTTTATATAGCCAAAAGGATAAAGGATTCAACACATCCTCATGAATGTGGGATAAAGGTAAAACATGATTAGGAATGGATAAGGTTGCTTTATTAAAGGTAACCTTACTTTGGAAGGGTTTAATACATGTTTAGCAAGTCAAGGGAGTTGGGGGTATTTTAATTAATCAAATGTGATTAAGTAATAGGTAGATGTGAGCTTATAGAAGCCAATTAGAGGGATATTAGTGTTTCGCATGGAATGTTTCAACTTTTGGGAATAGATTTGCTTCTATCCTTTCATTCCTTTGAGAAACAGATAAGGGTTAGGGCTAGGAGGAATACCTGTTGAATGTTGAGAGGGTGTGCGTGTACCGTAGAGAGAGAGAGATCAGGTCGACTGCGAAGAAATCCTTTTTGTCTTGGAAGGACTACCTGCAAGTAAGAATACAAGACCACCAGATTTTAATTAGACAATAAATGAGGGAACTACCTTGGGCCCAGGAAATATAAAACTTCCTTTTGAAGGTGGTCAGTTCCCCTGCTAATATGAATTAACACAAATTATAACAAATAAGCTATTGTCCAATTACAATTTGTTTACCTTGTTAGAACAATAGAGAAAGGGCTGGTCTTGGTTTAGAATCACGGTGACTGATGCTGGTCACTGTAACCGGTACTGGTTGTTGGTAACCGATATCGGTAGGGGCAATGTCTTAGGGGCTTTTGGTGAAGGTTGGTTGTAAAGTGGTTGTGTTTTTTTATAAGGCTGATAAATGGGTGGGGTTAGGTAATGGGGTGATAAGAAGGACTCAGAGAATACGGGGGGGGGTGTTCTTGGGGTAACGTAAGGGTGGAGGAATGACAGTTAGATGTAGTGTGTTGCTGGGTAGTAGATCGAGGAATAGACTTATGATGGTTGTGATTCAGAAGTTCAAGAAATGTTATTAAAAGGACATACAAGATATTACTTACTGATTATTGATAAGGATGCAGGTCCAAGAACTGTGATGATGACGGAAGAACTTAGGTAGGATGACCTGACAATCAGGAGATGAGCTATCTTCCCTCCCGACGAACAGATGAGTGTCACAAGACTCTGGTTACTCAGTTGCAGTTTTTGGGCTTGATGTCCTTCTGTAAACTCTTCTTCTTTCTTTCACTTGTCTCTATTCAGCCAAGTAAATTCCGGATCCTTCCAATAATTTCTGATTCGGATCCACCAAAATCCAACCCTTTGTTTTTGGTTGGGAGTGGTCATTTACAGGGAACCGATGGCGGTTACGTAACCGACGGTGGTCGAGTAGGAACCGGTATCGGTCAGGTCAAAGCGGGCTATTTTTAGTAAAATAGCCAACTTTCCCTCCTTTTCTCCTAATGGGATTAGTTGTGGGCTTGGTCAAGTCATTATGAGGTTGGTTTTAGGTGCGGGTGAGGAGTCATTAGTCATGGGTGTGGATGTGGACCAAGTTATAGGTCTTAATTAGGTTAGTTTAGGGTTAAGACTAGGTCATGATGAGGTGGTGAAATGAGGTGGCAGGTATGGCGATGTGGATTTATTAATTATAAGGTAATTAATAAATAATTATGTAAGGTTTAGGTGATGAGGTTAGGTTGCGAAATGAGATGCGGGGCACAGGGGGTCGTAAGACACAAATTTGGTGTCTACATTAGCCCCTTGTTGTCGTGTAGCTTGTCTTTGTTAAAGCTGCACGGACAATAATAAGAAGTGGTTACCCCTGTTAAGGGTATAGGTAATCCCCCTCAAATCTATCACAGATTGAGGTAGTGTGAAATCAGGGATAGGGTTGATAAAGGTAAATGGTGTTGAGATGATGGTAAGATGGTGGGGTAGGTCCAAGGAAGCCGACGCATGTTGAAATGCAGTAGTGCGACCAGGGTACATGATTTGAAGAGCAAACAAGCAATTCATAGGCAAAGGTCGATAGTTTATCCAAACAAGGGTGATATAACCCTGGTATCCAAGGCATATGAAGTAGCTCTAGGGGATATAACGGGTAAGGTACAGGAACATTTAGGCATGTTTGGCAGTACCAAATGGTTGGTTTGGTCAAGATAAACGTCACGGTCTAGGTCTAGGCAAAGTTGGTCAACTGATCAAGTCAAGTACCCTAATCATGCTAAAACATGAACAGGTGAGCTCGATTGAACAAAAAACTACATGTTGGGTGGATAAAATTGTAATTTGTTGGTTTTGGGTGAGGTATTTGAGTGGTGCGGCCTTGGGTCGGGCCGATTGATGAGTGAGGGCCATGGGTCGGGCCTGATGGTTGGTTGCGGCCTTGGGTTGGGCCAAATTGTTGGTTGGCCTTGGGTTGGGCCAAATGGTTGTCGGCCTTGGGTTGGGCCAAATGGTTGGTTGCGGCCTTGGTCAGGCCTTGGGTCGGGCCAAATGGTTGGTTACAGCCTTGGGTCGGGCCAGATGGTTAATTACGGCCTTGGGTCGGGCCAAATTGGTTGGTTGCGGCCTTGGGTCGGGCCAAATAGTTAGTTGCGGCCTTGGGTCGGGCCAAATTAGTTGGTTGCAGCCTTGGGTCGGGCCAATGAAGTCAACAAAGGGTTTTCAGCGAAGGTGGATATAGGTGATGTTGTGAGAAAGGGCGATTAGTAAATAAGGGCAGAAATTTGGAAGGTAGGTATTAAACTGATATTAGCTAGATATGACCGGTATCGGTTAGGTGACCGATACCGGTTCCTTAGGGCACAATATAACCGATATCGGTTATAGGTTAAAAACCTATAAAAAGAAAGATACGGCCTGTCATTGTCACATTGTCATTTTGAAAACCCATTTGAGTTGTCTAAGGTGTATTGTTGAGATTGGTGCATTTTTTGGCTGAGGTGGCACTATTTGAGTGGAGAAGTGAGTGGTTGGTAGGCCCTAGTGAGTCGGAGGCAGCAGTTGATTGGTGGAGGACCCAGCAGAGGAGAGTTAGAGCCATGGCACAACCAAGAGGAGCAGGAGGTGCTGGACCAGCTGGACCACCACCACCCATCCCACCATGACGATGTGTCGTCGTACCGGTAGGTTTGAAACCCTTCATTGTGTGAATTTGATGTTGTTAAGCTATATTTGGGGGTTTGGGTAGGAATCCATGTTTTGATAAAATAATGAATAAATGGAAGTTATTTGAAAAATGAAGAGGATAGATGGGCTAAATAGGTCAAGGTGGCAGGGTGGGTAGGTTTTTAGGATGTTTGGGTGGGTAAATAGAGAGAAATAGGCAAAATGGATGTGGGGGGGGGCCGCGTCGGGTTTGGCTCTGGGATTTTACAATGACCGATGTCGGTCGCTAAGCGACCGGAATCGGTCACAATTTTCTTTGTTGGAGGTGATTTGCTAATTGACCGGCATCGGTCGTATGGCGACCGGCGTCGGTGGAGAGATGCTGAGGGAGGACCGGTGGCGGTCATGGTTGACCGGTACCGGTCCTTAGGATTGTTTAGTGTTGGTTTGATTTGGTTGTTGTTGTGGTTTTCGGTATTAGGTTCTTGTTGGGGTTGTTGTTTTGTGTTATTTGTTGTTGTTTATTATTGGGTTTTGTGTTTTGGGTGTGAAGAGGGAGGGAGATATTGTAGAAGATAGGTGGGTGTAGATGTGTGTTATAGAGTCGGGGTGTGGTCAGGTGGATAAAAAGGGGGTATAGAGGGTTAAAGGAGTTGTTGTGATAAAGAGTAGGGCTAATGCAGTGAGTTGGTTTTGCAGGCACGTCAGTAGCTGACGATGCAGGATAGGATGCCCCCATTGTTGAGACAGATGCGGCCACACGTGTCCGCAGCGCAGTGGGCCATCATGCGCGAGGTGGGACTCGGCGAAGTCCAGCGTTATAGGGCGATAGATAGGGATCACAGTCTGATGGTTGCCCTCATCGAGAGATGGGATCCGGTGACCAATGTGTTCCATCTCCTGACTGGAGAGATGATGATTACACTGGAGGATGTGTATCGCATCCTTAGACTACCGATCGATGGAGAGATAGTCTTCTAGGTGGATGCAGAGACAGCCATGGACAGCATTTTATAGTTATTCGGGGATGCAGCCGCGCTATTGACTTATCACAGCGCGAGCATTGCCTATGGGGACATGTATCGTGCCCATAGACATGAGACACGACTTGCCATGTTGATGATGATCGGCATCACATGCTTCGCCCTCCCAGACTCAGAGGGAGGCCGCTTTCCACGGGCGCTGATGGGGGTACTACACGAGATGGTGGAGGAGCATACGTGTTATGCTTGGGCACCAGTATACCTGGTGCAGTTATACAGAGAGTTGTGGGGCTACCGCCGGATGAGGCGATTTAGGATTTGTTCTACATTCTTGTTACATTGCTGGGCATATGAGCATATCATATGCATTCGACCAGTAGGGCTGCCCCAGCAGCCAAGGCCACAGGTGATCTATAGATATGGCTTTCAGAGGTGGTTGGGGGTCGTGGGCCAGCCACGAGCAGTTCTCGCCGAACGGGATGTAGCATATTACCGGCATGTATTAGAGGGCGTGACTGCCTTGGATATTGTATGGAGGCCTTACAGAGGTCATCAGCCCCGCAGAGGAGCCCGATCACAGTTGCGGTGGATCCAGTATACATTCTGGATAGCGGGACGGAGGCCGGGAGAGCATGAGCGGATACCCCTGGAGAGGGTACGATGGCAGATGGGGCTACGAAAGGATGAGCCACCTCCCTTCCCTCAGTACCAGAGGGATGATGTAGAGGCCCCACTGCCTACACCACAGCCCATGGACCCAGATTGGGTAGCCGAGAGGCCAGCAGATGATACTGTAGACGACGCCGGCTGCACAGGAGCATTTTTGGTATGGTGGGCAGGGGAGAGAGCCGCGAGGAGAGCACAGCCCGCACAGCCAGACTTAGCAGCTGTTAGAGCAGAGAGGGACCAGCTCAGGGGACAGGTACAGTTGTTACAGGGGCAGCTTGCTACTACACAGGCACAGATAGGTGTCCTACAGGGGCAGTTAGCCCAGGCACAGGTACAGGCACAGGCACAGGCACCACCAACGGTACCGGCATAGCCACAGGCACAGGTATTGCCACCGGCGCAGCCACAGGCACAGGTACTGCCACCGGCACCGGCACAACCACAGGCATACGGTGTATTGGTAGGACATGGGCCATTATTATTAGGAGTCAGGGGACCAGCCCCACCAGCTATGGTGGCACGGGCCCGTTATATGGAGGCAAGAGCAGAGGCCTCGGTACTATCAGGACGTCCTTGATGGTACCCGGGGCTGACTATCAGCCGTATGCGGCGCATAGAGCGGAGACCTCGCGGAGTCAGAGATCCCAGGGTGGTGCAGCTACAGCCGGTGGGTCGGTGACAGGGAGGAGGCGGGAGCCAGGGCCAGGACCCGCAGGGAGAGGTGCTGAGGGCGGTGGGGAGAGTTGAGACATCCCTGGGTCAGAGTTAGATGTTTTTGTGTGTATATTGGATATAGGCACTGGTCTGCGAACCGGTTATGTTTATAGAGGCCTGCGTGCCCACATATGATGTATTCATTCATTTATTCATTTATTGTATATACCGGCCTGCGAGCCGAGTACGGGTTGTACAGTTGATACCGGCCTGCGAGCCGAGTCGAGATGTTTGACAGTTATTGCGGCCTGCGTGCCAGCTTTGTATTATTATGAGATCACAGAGGCCCCTATGCAGGGTAAGTTGTATATTTGAAACCTTTGATATATAGATATATATGATGATTTTGATCCATATGCTGTGTTTAAAATGTTTTAAGTATTTTGTTGATGGTTTGTGAAATTGAATGTATGATGAGTTTGATCCACATGGTTTATATATTGATGGTGTTGATGTCTTTTGTTAATGGCTTTTGAAATGAAATGTATGTATATATAGATGATGAGTTTAATTGACATGTTGTGTTATGAAATGTTGTATGTGTTTTGTCGCTGGTTTGTGAAATTGAATGTATGTAGCTGTGGAGTTGGATCCAAATGGTGTATAGATTGATGGTGTTTGATATCGTTTGTTGATGGCTTGTTTGTTTTTGTAATATAGATAGATGATGTTGATGAAATTGTGATGAGATATGGATTTGATGAAAAATATGGATAATGGTGTTGTTATGCAGGAAAAAGAGGCGGGCGCCACAAAAATTAGGTAGAAAATAAAGAAAAGAACTATGTGTAAAAAAAAGGTATGTATGTGACCGATATCGGTTAGATAACCGATGTCGGTAGATAATAGACTTATATCGGTTAGCTAACCGATACCGTTATTCAAATATGAGATTTTCTAAAAATAGAAAATCTTGGGTGGCAACTTAAGTTCCTATTTTGAGAGCCATGCAAGAAGTTAAATACACGAATGTGACGTTGTTTGACGACTGAGACAGGTAATTGCATGAGAGAATTGAGTGATAAGGAGGAAAGAGACAGGGAAAGTGAATGTGGGCTGAGATTCAGAAGGCAGAAAGGCAAGTTATATTTGAAAAGGGTGGTGAACATGGCTGAATGAGGAGAAGCATCCAGCAGGGAGAGACGAGAGGGAAGACAGGGTCCACCTCAAGCTGCTGCAGCCCAAGAGGTAAACGTTTTGGTTGTAATTTGATTCTTGCATGTTTTGTGAATAGGATGAGGGAGATTAAGTAGATAAAGATGAGAAAGAAAAGGTGATAGGCAAGGATTCGGGATGGGGTGAGTGTGATGGGGTAGGTATTCAGGGGTTTTGGGTATGTTTGTATGTACAGAGAGGGGTAAACGATCAAATTATTGTCGTAGGTGGTGTGTTTAGACAAGATGTATATAAAATTGACAGTGACCGATATCAGCTAAGGATAACTGGTATCGGTTATCGAACCGCTACCGGTTATCTATAACCGATACCGGTTACTGTAGGAATTTCCAGAAGGTGAGAAAAACCCTTGGGGATTTGATTTATTGAATGGTTGTGTGTCATTTTGATGTGTGCAGGCAGAGGCAGGGTTAAGGATGAACGATACTGTGCCAGCGTTGTTGTCACGAATCCGAGCGGATGTAACACCAGCTGAGTGGGCATTGATAAATCGTTTGGGGTTAAGCGGAATCCGCTATTATTCACGAATCACACGTAACCATGCTATGTTACAGGCATTGATTGAGAGATGGAATCCAGAGAAGAATACTTTCTATCTGCCAACAGGGGAGATGACAGTGACATTGGAAGATGTGTTCCGTATTTTGAGACTCCCAATTACAGGAAGACCAGTATATCAGGCATTGCCTAGCGCGGCGCGGGGAGCGATAACAGCAGTATTTGGTCCATACGCACGAGATTTGACACAGCGAGGTTTGACATTCACTTATGGTATAATGTATGTAGCACATCCTAAGGCAACAAGGTTGGTAGTGGTTTTAATGATAGCGGTGGGGTATTATGCATTACCGAAGGTGGATGGGGGAAGATTTCCAAAAGCATTGATGTGTGTTATTTGGGAAATGATAGACAGGAATGTGACTTTTGCATGGGCACCTGTATATTTGGCAGAGCTATACAAGGGTTTATGGGCTTGTAGACGAAATCACAGGACGACACTGGATTGTTCATTTTTATTACATTGTTGGGCCTATGAGCACATTGTTTGTGTGCGACCAATAGGCCGACCCATCCAGTCAGGGGAGACAGGAGTGCAGAGGTTGGGATTCAGACGATGGGTCCAGACAGAACAAGAGGCAAGATCCCAGGCCGTGACAGGTGACATCAAGTATTATAGGCAGGTATGGGAGATGGTGACGATTGCGGATATCTGTTGGAGGCCTTACGGGAACTATATGGTAATAGAGAACATAGCTGAGGAGTTAAGGGGTGTAGAGCGATTGAGGTGGATCGCGGGGCACAGGCCAGGTGAGTATGAGAGGATTCCTCTAGATCGCGTGCGGCGACAATTTGGATTTGTGCAGGATATACCCCTGACTTATAGACCATATATGAGGATCGTTGTCGAGGCATCATTCTCACCTCCCCGGCCGACACCTCCAGAAGGACCAGAAGAGATAGCAGCCGATCGCAGGGTAATGGATGTAGGAACGACAGAGGCCTATAGAGTATGGTGGGTAGCAGAGCTGCGAGGTGTACATGATCATGCCTGACATAGCTGTGATTACAGCGGAGAGAGATCATCTGCAGAGTTTAGTTCATCAGCTCCAAACGTAGGTGAATGAGACAAGAGGATTGTTAGCGGTTGCAGAGTCACGAGCGGAGAGAGTAGATGTGAGATTCCTCCATGGTGAGAGAGCGTATTCATATGTTACAGGAGAGATTGGCATATCAGTGGGTGGGTACCAATAGCCGTGGTGCCTTTGAGGACGGAGAGGCCCGGCGAGAGGCGTCGACGATCACGATCATCACCTGGTTCGGGATGAGGCGCGAGGGTCTAAGTGAATGTTATAGAGGTATAAGAATAAATAAGGATGCTGACCTACGCGTCGATGATAGAGAAGATGTATTCATTGAACATCTAAATAAAACTGAATATGTATGTTGATTTTGAGTTATGATAATAAGAAGGGTTGTGTTTCGAATGTTTGTTTTGAAAAAGGATAGAGATGAATGTTGGCAAAAAAGAAATACACAAAAATATGTATATTTACAACACATGATAGGTTATGGTAGGGGATGGTCGAGCTAACCTTGGGAGACACCATGTCTCCTAAGTGCTGCCTACATAGCCCATTGCTCAAAGCAAGGAGGGGCCTCAGACCGATGTAGTTCTCCCTTAGGGCCAGGGAGAGGTGAATTCAGGCAATTTAGGTATGTTTAGGCAATTTGGGGGTTGGTAAAAATATTGATATTGGTAGGGTAATGTTGTTGGTGTTGGTAAGGAATTGGCGATGTTGGTATAGGTATAGGTGAAGTGAAAGTTAGCCTACCCAAGTGGTAGGGAACCATGTCCTGATTAAGATCAACACATAATCCTAGATTCGAGTCAAAGAGGAAAAAGTGCTCCGTAGGTGAAAAGAGCTAAACAAACCACATAATAACGTAGAATGAGCTTGAACCCCTAGGTACCGTGCATAGACGAGAAGTCAATAGGTGAAAAGAGTTGTATAATCACAATATATCAGGTGTACGTCACGTCCCTTGAGTTTTGTTGTTTAAACAAATGGTGAGGTGAGGTGGATGGTGTAGCTGAGGCGCAGAGAACTTGTTATAAAGTGAGTATTCTGACGAAAGAGAACCTAACCTAAATAGACAAGTCCATGACTCAAAAGTTCTTTTGAATGCGGCTTTTATTTTGTTGAATATAGACTGATCGATGCGGGAAGTCTACAAGGGATATGTATGTATGTTATTACTCTTGAGGTCTTCACGAAGCTGATCAAGGCGAGAAGCTTCTGATAAAGGCTGACTGTGTATAGCTGTCCTTCAAGGGAGCAGTCTATTTATAGTAGCAGATGCGGCGTTTGTGTATAGCTGTCCTTCGGGGGAGCAGTCTATATATATAATAGCGGCAATAGTTTGGCATATAGCTGTCCTTCGAGGGAGCAGTCTATATATAATTTAGAGATCTAGATGTCCGTTTGGCATAAAGCATCTAGTTTTGTAGGAAGTTTGACTCAAGAAAATCCCATAAGTTTTTAATTAAGAATGTGTCATTTGAATACTTTGAAGTCATGGACTAGACTAAAAAGGGGAAGGCATTTGTAAAGGGAGGTGATAATCAAACCATGTGAGCTTGATTTTATTTTGAGATGTAGGAAACAAAGTGTATGCGGTGGTAAAGGAGCTCAAGGGACGAGCGCAAGTAGATAAGAAGTGATATAACACTAATTTCAACAGTAGAATGGTCGGAGATGCAAGGCATTAAGGGGTTCAGGCTCAGGTTTACCATTAAGCGAAGCTAAACGATAAGTGCCTGATCCATAAGTGTTAGTGATTATGTAAGGCCCAATCCAATTGGGAGCAAATTTTCCACGTTTGCTCTTTTCTAGTTTGGTTACATGTTGATTCTCTTTGAGGACAAGATCACCAACCTTAAAGGTACACTCATGAAGTCACTTATCATAAGCACGCTTGATGCATTTTTGATAGATTTGAAGGTGGTCAAGAGCTGTAAGACGACGCTCGTCAAGAAGCTCCAATTGGGCTAACCGCTCTTGGCGGAAATCGTCATTGGTGAGAATATCCTGAAGAGATATTCTTAGGGAGGGTATTTGTAGTTCGAGAGGCAAGACAGCCTCGGTACCATATACCAAAGAAAAAGGTGTGGCATTAGTGGAGGTACGAATGCTAGTACGATAAGCCCAAAGGGCAAAGGGGTATGTGATCATGCCAATTTCTTCCGGACTCATTAACAACTTTCATGAGGATTTTGGTTAGGGTTTTATTAGAAGATTCAGCCTGACCATTGGCCTGTGGGTAGTATGGTGACGAGAAGCTAAGTTTGATACCGAAGTTGTTACACAGATCTTGTAACAACTTATTTTTGAAAGATTTTCCATTATCTGTTATCAGGTGATGAGGAACACCAAAACGACAGATAATGTGGTGGTTAATGAACTCTACAATTTTTTCTTTTTTGGTTGAAATGAGTGGAATAGCCTCCACCCATTTTGTGTAATATTCGGTTGCTGTGATTATCCATCGGTGACGTTGCGAAGAGGGTGGATGAATCTCACCAATAAGGTCTAAACCCCATTGTGAGAAAGGCCAAAGATCTCGTGCGACCTGTAGCAGATGGCTAGGAGTATGTTGAAGGTTTGCATGTTGTTGACACATAACACAACGCTTAACATATTCGTAGCAGTCGTTATTAAGAGTAGGCCAATAATAGCCTAGGCGAAGGATCCGTTTGGCCACGGCAAGGCCGCTAAAATGTCCACCACAAATACCGTCATGGACCTGTTGGATGGTATAGGTGACCTCCGCGCCGGTTAGACATCGAAGGAGGATGCCATCAAAGCCACGTTTATAAAGGAGTCCCCCCATGATGACATAACGAGAAACACGTTTAAGAAAAGCACGTTTTCTGGTACTAGTAAGGTCAGGTGGGAGAACGGAGGTTGTAAGGTAGTCGTGAAATTGGTGATACCAGGTATCCTGCGAATTAGCAGACACATTATTTATCATACAAACAACCGGGGCTGAGTAAGATGGGGCAAAGAGTTGTTGGACCAAGACGAAAATGTCAGATTCAGTTGATGAAGCAGGAATTTGCGAGGCTAAGCAAGCCATAGTATCTACAAATTTGTTAGTGGAGCGGGGAATGGTTTGGATAGAGTACTGAGTAAATAAGGTTAGAAGTGAATCCACATAGTGTTTGTACTTTTGAAGTTCCTCATTTTTACATTGGTAGATGCCCATGACTTGATTGACTACCAATTGAGAGTCGCCGAAAATATTGATAGATTTGACACCTAAGTGTAATGCAACCTAGAGACCCAAAACTAGGGCCTCGTATTCCGCTGTATTATTAGTGCAGGGGAAATCGAGCCGGAATGAAAGAGGCATAGGCTCAGCGTCAAGAGGAATGAGAACAATGCCGGCTCCTCCGCCGCGCTGGCATTTGGATCCATCGAAGAAGAGGGTCATTGGATACGACTCCTCCCTGAGTGAAAGAGTGGCGATGAGTTCGTCGGGGAAATTAAAATTGGTAAATTGCGCCCCAGGTAAAGGGGCTTCCGCGAGTTGGTCGGCAATGGTTTGTCCTTTGATTGACTTCTGGTGTATAAATTCAAGGTCGAGGTCAGCAACGAGCATAAGCCATCGGGCGATGCGTTGGTTTAGATGAGGTTTGGCATACATATAATGGATGGGGTCCGTGTTGGTGATGACGAAAGTTTTGTGATTCAGGAGGTAGTGTCGGAGTTTGGTGGCCACAAATGATAGGGCTAGGCACAACTTTTCTACATGTGTATACCTAGTCTCATAATCCACCAGAGTACGACTGATATAATAAACGGCTTGTTCTCGATACTCGGAGTCACGATGTGCGAGCATGGCCCCTACAGCGTGGTCAGTGGCGGAAAGGTAAAGGTAGAAAGGGCGATCGTCCTGAGGTGGGATAAGCACGGGTGGCTGCAAGAGATAGGCTTTGAGAGCCTCAAAGGCTTGGTGGCATTCTTCGCTCCATTGAAAGGCAATATCCTTTTTAAGGAGGTGATGGAAAGGTTGACATCGATCTGAGAGTTGGGAGATGAAACGCCGGATAGATTGGAGTTTACCTTGTAAACTACGCAATTGTTTGAGGTTAGTAGGTGGGGGCATTTCTAGGATAGCTTTGACTTTAGATGGATCGACCTCAATGCCACGCAAAGAGACGATAAAACCAAGAAGTTTTCCCGAAAGGACACCAAAGACACATTTCTTTGGTTGAAGACGGACAGAATATTGTAACAGGCGATCGAAAATAATGGTTAAAACATCGAGATGTTCACTGCGATGTTTAGATTTGCCAAGAAGATCATCGACATAATCTTCAAGAATAGTGTGCATAATGTCATGAAAAATGTAAGTCATAGCCCGCTGATAGGTCGCACCAGCATTTTTAAGGCCAAACGGCATGACACGATAACAAAAGGTTCCCCAAGGAGTGATGAAGGCAGTTTTATGTTGATCGGCCGGGCTACCAAAATTTGATTGTATCCCGAAAAGCCATCCATGAGAGAAAGCATCTCATGGCCCGCAGTGAGATCAACAAGTTGATCAATACTTGGGAGGGGGAAGTCATCCTTGGGGCAAGCGAGGTTAAGGTCTCGGAAATCTGTGCATATCCGAAGTCCCCCCGTCGCTTTAGTGACAGGTACGATGTTAGAAATCCATTGAGGATAGTCAATAGGCAAGATGAAGGAAACAGAAAGCAGTCGTTGAAGCTCTTCTTTGACCAAGAGGGAAATGCGTGGATGCATTTTTCTCAGTTTCTGTTTGACTGGTTTGGAATCGGGTTTTAGGGTGATGTTATGGACAGCAATGTCAGGATCAATTCCTGGCATGTCAGCGTAGGACCAAGCGAAAGCTTGGTTGCGGGTACGGAGAAAGGTAGTAAAGGTGACTTGTTCTGATGCGTTAAGGGATTGTCCGATCTTCACAATGTGAGGATCCTCCTCTGTGTGGATGTTAATTTCTATAGTAGACTCATTCAACATGGTTTGAGTTTCAGACGGTAATGCGCGTTGAATATAGGAGTCGTCCGCACCAAGGTAAGTGAGGATGGAGTCGTCATCTTGGCACTCAACAACATTAATTGAAGGTGAATCCTCTTTGATCATGTCTGGATACAGAAAGGGAAGAGAAGACGGGTCCTCATTATCGTGTTGATAAGTGAGAGGACCTAGGAAGATAGCATTTATGAAAAAAAAAAGTTAGGAGGGATAGATTCAGGATCTATCGACTCTGTGGGTGATGATGGCAAAATGGGTGATGATGGTTTGGTAGGGGTGACGTCGTCATCTTCCAGGAGACAACTGACACAAGGTTCCTTCGGTGTAAGTGTTCCAGGAAATCCGAGACCACTACGATCATTGTGCTTGCGTGTAGTTACGGGAATGATTGTATGTCGGCCTTGTTCATAAAGACCAAAACCAAAGCCTTTCCAAGCACAGCGAGTCAAGAAGGTGAGGGTGAAATGACGATTTGTCAGGTATTGAAAATTGGATTGGAAAGGAACCACACCAAGAGGAGGTTCAGGGGTAACGGAGGATGCGTCGACACCCCCATACGTTAGGTTGGTGCGGCAATGAGGTGGTCCGTAGGGGATTACTTCCCCCACACGATGGTCATAGGTAGGATGTGCATGTAACTGTCCATACTCCTGTGGGGTATGGAAAGAACTAACGTTATATAGGCGATACTCCCCCAGCGTAAGGCGTTGAAAAACATCTACTAAGGGGTCTGAGGTTGGGATGTTAGCTGCGGGAAAGGAAGTGGTATTTGCGACGGCGGTTTCATTGGTTGAAGGTGTAGGTGCGGTTGAAGTGGATGATAGAGGTGTGGTTGGAGTGGATGGTTGGGTTAGATGAATGGGTGTCTTGACTGGTACAAGCACATCATTAGGGCAATATAACATATTACAGGTTTTGAAGGGGGAGGATCAGCTTTTACAGTGTAGGACTTCCCCTCGTACTCAAATTTTATGCATCTACGTAAGGTGGAGGGAACGCATCCCATAGCCCGGATCCAAGGGAGACCTAACAACATATTGTATTGGAACTCTCCCTCAAGGACATAGAAGAGTTCGGGTAAAGTATGTGGTCCTACACGAATGTTAAGGATCACGGTGCCTAAGGTAGAAGTAATATCATCATTGAATGACCGCAACATGATGGGGTTGGCACACATGCAGCTAGAAGGGATATTCATTTGTTGGAAGGCTTTTGAAGAGATGATGTTTAGGCTAGCCGCCCCCAGTCAATCATAACACGACGTACCCGAATGTCCCAGGACGTAAGCTGAGATGAAAAGAGCAGGGTCAGGATCTTCAGCACCAAAGTCGATAATTTCGTCTTCAGAGAAACTGACAGCAGCGGCTTGCTGTACAGAGACAGAAGTGGTTGGGGAGATGGGTTGTTTGGTGAGTGAAGCAACATGATTGGGTGTGAGAATGGAGGTAACAGGCAAGGTTTCATTAGGTAAGACCTCTATCCCTTGAAGGATTTCAACGAGAGCTTGTCGATGAGATTCAGAAGTCTGAATGAGATCATACAGTGTCATTTTTACAGGTGATTGGTGAAGCTGTTTAATCATGGTTCGGTGGGCAACTCCATTAGAGACGGGGTAGGTGGGTCCACGAATAACCACTTTAGGTGGTGGTGCAATCGGGATGGTGGACGGAGAAAGGGAGGCTACAGGTGTGCTTTCTTTCGCTTTCCCATTGTTTTTCTGCCCTCGAGTAGCAACACTAATCATATTGATCTCGTGAATACGAGAGGAGGAAGACGGTATGGATAAGTCCTGGTCTTCGAGAGGTGGAGTTGTAATAATGATAGATTTTGGTGAGGCGGGGACAAGTAGTATAGGAGAGGGAATTGAAGCTAAAGGTTTCTCCCTTCGTAAGTTGTCTTTCTTAACTTTTCTATCTGAGAGAGGTGACTGACGAAGTAGGGATTTCAACGCTTTGCATCCCTCTACATCATGTCATGGTGTGCGGTGGTAAGCGCAGATTTTAGACTCATCATAACCTATTGGTCGAGGTTTAGATGGGTCATAAGGTCTAAGTGGGGGTAGGGAAATGGTCGCATTCTCCACCAACATAGCAAGGATTTTGGCGTAAGACCCTTTGAGTGGGTCAGAGTCAGAGGAAGATGAGGCTATTGACTGGGTAGATTCTGGTAATGACGGGGTATGGTTGATTTGTATGGGTGGCGGTTTAGCCAAGGGGTTTTGATAATGGGTTTTAACTAAACGTGGCTTCTTTGGCGCAGAAGCTATGTTTAGCTGGTTAGATGATGAGGCCACAAATGATGTGGTATCAGAAAACAACCACGGAGAAATAGGAGTGACAGCAAACAAATCTTTTGATGATGGAATTTGTTTAGAGTTGATAGGTGGACAGGATACACGGGGTGACGGTGTTGATATACCCTTGGATCTCTGTATGGGTGCAGAAGGCGTAGGTCGTTTTAAAGAAAACGCAGGAGGTATGATATATTGATGCAAGGTGGAGGGATGAGGTCCCAATATGGAAGGTAGGTGTGACGATGATGGTTTTAGTCGTGATAGAGACATAGGTTGAGGAGATTGAGTCTGTCTCCTAAGTGGATGGACGGCTTTATTTTTAGATAAATCAAGCTACTTAGGTGGGTGTGTTAGACTGGGTATTGGTGAGGTCCCAAGCATAGGGGAATATTTGGTTAGGCTAATAGAGGTGGATAAGGTATTTGGTAGAGATGAGGGGGGTGAAGATGAGGACATAGGCATTTTAAGCTTCTGTAAACACTTCGGGTATATGGTAGAGGCGTCTGGATCGGTCATCTCCATTTGAGTAGAATATGGCATACTCAAACATTCCCATAGGACCTGTCTATCTTCCGGGTAATGACAGTCATCACGTGTGAATAGGAACTTATGTATGGAAGAAAGGTGGGTTGTGATTCCGGTCCACTGTGGGCGTGATACAGGGGGAAGATGAGGCACTGTATCAATGGGCGTTAAGAGGTCAACTGGTTGCTGAAAATGTTTAGGCGATGAAAAACTAATAGGTAGGAGGGCGTGTTTGAGAGGATCCGTCATGTTTAAAGAATGTGGTGATGTCGGTGCAAGAGGTTTCTCGTCTAAGGATGACAAAAGAAGTGGTGAACCTTCCTCTTGTATAGCAAGTATGGTAGAAGGAGACGTTTGGGAAATAGATAAGTTAGATAACATCCGCTCACAGTCTTGCAAGGATGTGGTATAAGAAGGCTCATTTGTGAGAAGGGAACTCTGGGCGGTTAATTCTTTGATGGGTAAAAGAATGGAAAGGATTTCGTCTTGTCTTCATGGTGATGAAGGGGGTTTGGGTTCCTGCGTTAGTGAAGAAGCTTGATTCAGAATTTTTTCGATAGAGGATTTTGGCTGGGAGTCGAAGACTGCATGGATCTCATGAACACTCTCCTCGGCTAAGATATCTTACGACCCCCTATGCCCCGCATCTCATTTCGCAACCTAACCTCATCACCTAAACCTTACACAATTATTTATTAATTACCTTATAATTAATAAATCCACATCGCCATACCTACCACCTCATTTCGCCACCTCATCATGACCTAGTCTTAACCCTAAACTAACCTAATTAAGACCTATAACTTGGTCCACATCCACACCCATGACTAATTACTCCTCACCCGCACCTAAAACCAACCTCATAATGACTTGACCAAGCCCGCAACTAATCCCTCGGGAGAAAAGGAGGGAAAGCTGGCTATTTTACTAAAAATAGCCCGCTTTGACCTGACCGATACCGGTTCCTACTCGACCGCTGTCGGTTACGTAACCGCCATCGGTTCCCTGTAAATGACCACTCCCAACCAAAAACAAAGGGTTGGATTTTCGTGGATCCAAATCAGAAGTCATTGGAAGGATCCGGAATTTACTTGGCTGAACAGAGACAAGTGAAAAAGAAACAAGAAGAGTTTGCAGAGAAGGACATCAAGCCCAAAAACTGCAACTGAGTAACTAGAGCCTTGTGACACTCATCTGTTCGTCGGGAGGGAAGATAGCTCATCTCCTGATTGTTAGGTCATCCTACCTAAGTTCTGCCATCGTCATCACAGTTCTTGGACCTGCATCCTTATCAATAATCAGTAAGTAATATCTTGTATGTCCTTTTAATAACATTTCTTGAACTTCTGAATCACAGCCATCATAAGTCTATTCCTAGATCTACTACCCAGCAACACACTACATCTAGCTGTCATTCCTCCACCCTTACGTTACCCCAAGAACACCCCCCTATATTCTCTGAGTCCTTCTCATCACCCCATTACCTAACCCCACCCATTTATTAGCGTTATAAAACAACACAACCACCTTACAACCAACCTTCACCAAAAGCCCCTAAAACATTGCCCCTACCGATATCGGTTACCAACAACCGGTACCGGTTACAGTGACCGGCATCGGTCACCGTGATTCTAAACCAAGACCAGCCCTTTCTCTATTGTTCTAACAAGGTAAACAAATTGTAATTGGACAATAGCTTATTTGTTAGAATTTGTGTTAATTCATATTAGCAGGGGAACTGACCACCTTTGAAAGGAAGTTTTATATTTCCTGGGCCCAAGGCAGTTCCCTCATTTATTGTCTAATTAAAATCTGGTGGTCTTGTATTCTTACTTGCAGGTAGTCCTTCCAAGACAAAAAGGAGTTCTTCGCAGTCGACCTGATCTCTCTCTCTACGGTACGCGCACACCCTCTCGACATTCAACAGGTATTCCTCCTAGCCCTAACCCTTATCTGTTTCTCAAAGGAATGAAAGGATAGAAGCAACTCTATTCCCAAAAGTTGAAACATTCCGTGCGAAACATTTTGGCACGCCCGGTGGGACCCATTTCGGGTTTCTTTCTTTCTTGCTTGCTTTCACATAGGGAGCATACTTGCTGTTTTCTTCTTCTTAAGATATTCACAAGGTATTTTGTTATTTTGGTAAAAGAACTTGCTTTGCTTTTACATCTTTGCATTAGTTCAAGTCATCTCTTCTGCTTCATCGAATATCATTTTCGATTTGGGTTTAAAACACGTGCATCACATTCTTGCTTGCTGTTTTCAATTCTAGTGAACGTAGATTAAGTAACAGGTCGTACACGTGGGTGTGATTTCCATGGTATTGATAAGAAATTAATCTTACTTTCACTACACAACACATACCGAATCACGACATAATCAACACAACAGCTCAAACATCCCCCCTTTTCCCGCGGTATTCCTCCGCCCGATTGAGGTAACCTTATAAGCCAAAACAAACTTGACATTTCCCCTAAGTCTTGTGTTTAGGATTCTGACATCATTCTGCGTCTAAGGGCATAAGCTCAAATTGATAAACACTAATCCTAGGGTTAGTCTGTTAATTTGCTTGTGTATCTTGTTTGTTTTCAGTTCTGGTTTCTCTGTCATACACTGTTTCAGTTATCACTTCAGAACAATTTGATAGATGTACTAAGCATTGTTAAAAACTCAAATCAGCAGCTTCTTATATTTTCTTATACCAGTCTTATTATACCAACATCGGTTAACTGACCGACGTCGGCTATAGTCTAACCGACATCGGTTAGCAGACTGATATCGGTTACTGTCTTTTACAGTTCCTGATAAACCAGCAACCTACCAATTTCAACATTCTGAGGCTGTTTCTGTTCCTGATAGATTGAAACCCTACTGTGTACTCTTGTCCATGGTTGTTATCACTCGGAAGATCAAGCCACCGCCATGGTTTCACATGCCTGCTCTGTGCCTTTGCCTGAATCACCCTATTCACATTCTATAGGGAATCCTACGGATACCAGTGAGGTTCCTAAAATTCCTGTAGGAGATAAGGAATTTGCCAAATTTCTGGATGCTAATCCTAGCGCTATACAATACTATTTGTCTCATGCCCCTGACCGTACACCCGACGGTCAACTCCTTGTTGGCATGCCTATTAGTATAGCTGCTCATTTAGCTCCTTCTCCGCCTGATAACTCCGCTTTGCCTGCTGCATCCTTAGCCCCGTCTCCCAATCCAGCGGCTTCAGAGGTTCATACGACACAGATTGGCTTTCCTTTGGTTAATCTTGGGCCCCACATGTCATTACCGCCAACTGCTCCTACCTCGTCTCTCTTGCAGACTGTTCCGTTCATGACTTGCTCTCTGCCACCTATCCACACGAGCTTTCCTTCTCAAGCTCCGCCCACATTTTCATTCCCACACACGTATCCGGTGACCTCAATGTCTTATATAGGACATCCCTATTCGGTCGCCTCAACACATTCGTCCTCCATACCTTATCAACATTTAACGCCACCATTTTCTAGTGGAGGCCCTTGGCCCAATTTGCCTCCATTTTCCGCAACCGCACCATCAGCTCATCCAACCACGGATTTCATCAAACAAATGATGGACAAAATGCAAAATCTGGAGGCTTCTGTTTCAGGAAGTCGTAGCGCCTTGACATACAAGAAAGTTTGTCGGGAGCCTATCCACCCTTCTGTCCCCCTTCATTCATATCCTCCTCAATGGGAATTACCAAAATTTACTCGTTTTAATAGTAAGGAGGATCCTCAACAACACTTGCGCTCATTTAGACATGCCTGCTATCTAATTGCTCACGACGATGCCTTACTACTCCGCACCTTTCCCATGTCCTTATCAGGACCCGCCTTGGAGTGGTACAGTGCTTTAACCCAGCACTCAATCTTCTCTTTTAACCAACTAGCCCAATCTTTCTTGGATCATTTCTCCATTAACATTGCCAAGAAAGTATCTATCACCGACCTCTATGCCATCCGACAATTTGAAGACGAATCTATCGCAGATTTTGTTGGACGATGGCGGGGCCTTATCAACCAACTTACATATGCCTTGCCTCAAGCCAAACTTATCAAACTTTTTACGCGGGCCTGCGCTAAACACATCTCCCCTACCCTCCAAATTCAAACTTTCTACACATTTTACGAAGCCTTTACTATGGCTCGAAAACTAGAGATTCGAGCCTTAGAGGAAGAGAAATTGCGGTTGTGCAACAAAAACCCCAATTTCCGAACCCAAGATTCCACCAACAAACCTAACACCACCAATCCTCACCCATCAACTGCTTCGAAATCAAAAGGATCTGTGCACGCGGTGATGGTCAAATCCCAACCACCGTCTAATACCCCACCAAAAACCGCCTATAAGTATAAAGTCGAGCCCATCAATTACACTCCCTTGGGAGAAACTTATGGTGTCATCTTGGAAAAATTGCTCAAAGCCGGAGCTCTCACCTTGCCTCCTGTTAAACCTCACTCCGGGTTTGACTCCACTCGCGCCATACCTTCTTGGTACAAAGAAAATGACTTCTGTAACTTTCACCGCGTAAAGGGACATAGTCACGAAAACTGCAAGATGTTGAAAAACATAGTGCAGGAAATGGTTGATGGAGGAGATATAGCCCTCGATAATCCTAATGCTCCTGCTAACCGAAATTTGAAAATTTTCAACAAACCATTCCGGAATCACTCTCCTAATAGTAATATAAACCAAGATATCTTAGCCGAGGAGAGTGTTCATGAGATCCATGCAGTCTTCGACTCCCAGCCAAAAGCCTCTATCGAAAAAATTCTGAATCAAGCTTCTTCACTAATGCAGGAACCCGAACCCCCTTCATCACCATCAAGACAAGATGAAATCCTTGCCGTTCCTTTACCCATCAAAGAATTAACCGCCCAGAGTTCCCTTCTCACAAATGAGCCTTCTTATACCACATCCTTGCAAGACTGTGAGCGGATGTTATCTAACTTATCTATTTCCCAAACGTCTCCTTCTACCATACTTGTTGTACAAGAGGAAGGTTCACCACTTCTTTTGTCATCCTTAGACGAGAAACCTCTTGCACCGACATCACCACATTCTTTAAACATGACGGATCCTCTCAAACACGCCCTCCTACCTATTAGTTCTTCATCGCCTAAATCTTTTCAGCAACCGGTTGACCTCTTAACGCCCATTGATACAGTGCCTCATCTTCCCCCTGTATCACGCCCACAGTGGACCGGAATCACAACCCACCTTTCTTCCATACAAAAGTTCCTATTCACACGTGATGACTGTCATTCCCCGGAAGATAGACAGGTCCTATGGGAACGTTTGAGTATGCCATATTCTACTCAAATGGAGATGACCGATCCAGACGCCTCTACCATATACCCGAAGTGTTTACAGAAGCTTAAAATGCCTATGTCCTCATCTTCACCCCCCTCATCTCTACCAAATACCTTATCCACCTCTATTAGCCTAACCAAATCTTCCCCTATGCTTGGGACCTCACCAATACCCAGTCTAACACACCCACCTAAGTAGCTTGATTTATCTAAAAATAAATCCATCCATCCACTTAGGAGACAGACTCAATCTCCTCAACCTATGTCTCTATCACGACTAAAACCATCGTCGTCACACCTACCTTCCATATTGGGACCTCATCCCTCCACCTTGCATCAATATATCATACCTCCTGCGTTTTCTTTAAAATGACCTACGCCTTCTGCACCCATACAGAGATCCAAGGGTATATCAACACCGTCACCCCGTGTATCCTGTCCACCTATCAACTCTAAACAAATTCCATCATCAAAAGATTTATTTGCTGTCACTCCTATTTCTCCGTGGTTGTTTTCTGATACCACATCATTTGTGGCCTCATCATCTAACTAGCTAAACATAGCTTCTGCGCCAAAGAAGCCACGTTTAGTTAAAACCCATTATCAAAACCCCTTGGCTAAACCGCCACCCATACAAATCAACCATACCCCATCATTACCAGAATCTACCCATTCAATAGCCTCATCTTCCTCTAACTCTAACTCACTCAAAGGGTCTTACGCCAAAATCCTTGCTATGTTGGTTGAGAATGCGACCATTTCCCTACCCCCACTTAGACCTTATGACCCATCTAAACCTTGACCAATAGGTTATGATGAGTCTAAAATCTACGCTTACCACCACACACTAGGACATCGTGTAGAGGGATGCAAAGAGTTGAAAGCCCTACTTCGTCAGTCACCTCTCTCAGATAGAAAATTTAAGAAAGACAACTTACGAAGGGAGAAACCTTTAGCTTCAATTCCCTCTCCTATACTACCTGTCCCTGCCTCACCAAAATCTATCATTATTACAACTCCACCTCTCGAAGACCAGGACTTATCCATACCGTCTTCCTCCTCTCGTATTCACGAGATCAATATGATTAGTGTTGCTACTCGAGGGCAGAAAAACAATGGGAAAGCAAAAGAAAGCACACCTGCGGCCTCCCTTTCTCCGTCCACCATCCCGATTGAACCACCACCTAAAGTGGTTATTCATGGACCCGCCTACCCCGTCTCTAATGGAGTTTCCCACCGAACCATGATCAAACAGCTTCACCAATCACCTATAAAAATGACACTGTATGATCTCATTCAGACTTCTGAATCTCATCGACAAGCTCTCATTGAAATCCTTCAAGGGATAGAGGTCTTACCTAATGAAACCTTGCCTGTTACCTCCATTCTCACACCCAATCACGTTGCTTCGCTCACCAAACAACCCATCTCCCCAACCACTTCTGTCTCTGTACAGCAAGCCGCTGCTGTCAGTTTCTCCGAAGACGAAATTATCGACTTTGGTGCTGAAGATCCTGACCCTGCTCTTTTCATCTCAGCTTACATCTGGGACATTTGGGTACGTCGTGTTATGATTGACGGGGGCGCTAGCCTAAACATCATCTCTTCAAAAGCCTTCCAACAAATGAATATCCCTTCTAGCTGCATGTGTGCCAACCCCATCATGTTGCGGTCATTCAATGATGCTATTACTTCTACCTTAGGCACCGTGATCCTTAACATTCGTGTAGGACCACGTACTTTACCCCGAACTCTTCTATGTCCTTGAGGGAGAGTTCCAATACAATATGTTGTTAGGCCACCCTTGGATCCGGGCTATGGGATGCGTTCCCTCCACCTTACATAGATGCATAAAATTTGAGTACGAGGGGAAGTCCTACACTGTAAAAATCTGATCCTCCCCCCTTCAAAACCTGCAATATGTTATATCACCCTAATGATGTGCTTGTACCAGTCAAGACACCCATTCATCTAACCCAACCATCCACTCCAACCACACCTCTATCATCCACTTCAACCGCACCTACACCTTCAACCAATGAAACCGCCGTCGCAAATACCACTTCCTTTCCCGCAGCTAACATCCCAACCTCAAACCCCTTAGTAGATGTTTTTCAACGCCTTACGCTGGGGGAGTATCACCTATATAACGTTAGTTCTTTCCATACCCCACAGGAGTATGGACAGTTACATGCACATCCTACCTATGACCGTCGTGTGGGGGAAGTAATCCCCTACGGACCACCTCATTGCCGCACCAACCTAACGTATGGGGGTGTCGACGCATCCTCCATTACCCTTGAACCTCCTCTTGGTGTGGTTCCTTTCCAATCTGATTTTTAATACCTGACAAATCATCGTTTCGCTCTCACCTTCTTGACTCGCTGTGCTTGGAAAGGCTTTGGTTTTGGTCTTTATGAACAAGGCCGACATACAATCATTCCCGTAACTACACGCAAGCACAATGATCGTAGTGGTCTCAGATTTCCTGGAACACTTACACCGAAGGAACCTCGTGTCAGTTGTCTCCTGGAAGATGATGACATCACCCCTACCAAACCATCATCACCCATTTTGCCATCATCACCCACAGAGTCAATAGATCCTGAATCTATCCCTCCTAACTTTTTTTTTTCATAAATGCTATCTTCCTAGGTCCTCTCACTTATCAACGCGATAATGAGGACCCGTCTTCTCTTCCCTTTCTGTATCCAGACATGATCGAAGAGGATTCACCTTCAATTAATGTTGTTGAGTGCCAAGATGATGACTCCATCCTCACTTACCTTGGTGCGGACGACTCCTATATTCAACGCGCATTACTGTCTGAAACTCAAACCATGTTGAATGAGTCTACTATAGAAATTGACATCCACACAGAGGAGGATCCTCACATTGTGAAGATCGGACAATCCCTTAACGCATCAGAACAAGTCACCTTTACTACCTTTCTCCATACCCGCAACCAAGCTTTCGCTTGGTCCTACGCTGACATGCCAGGAATTGATCCTGACATTGCTGTCCATAACATCACCCTAAAACCCCGATTCCAAACCAGTCAAACAGAAACTAAAAAAAATGCATCCACGCATTGCTCTCTTGGTCAAAGAAGAGCTTCAACAACTACTTTTTGTTTCCTTCATCTTGCCTATTGACTATCCTCAATGGATTTCTAACATCGTACCTGTCACTAAAGCGATAGGGGGACTTCGGATATGCACAGATTTCTGAGACCTTAACCTCGCTTGCCCCAAGGATGACTTCCCCCTCCCAAGTATTGATCAACTTATTGATCTCACTGCGGGCCATGAGATGCTTTCTCTCATGGATGGCTTTTCAGGATACAATCAAATTTTGGTAGCCCCGGCCGATCAACATAAAACTGCCTTCATCACTCCTTGGGGAACCTTTTGTTATCGTGTCATGCCGTTTGGCCTTAAAAATGCTGGTGTGACCTATCAGCGGGCTATGACTTACATTTTTCATGACATTATGCACACTATTCTTGAAGATTATGTCGATGATCTTCTTGGCAAATCTAAACATCGCAGTGAACATCTCGATGTTTTAACCATTATTTTCGATCGCCTGTTACAATATTTTGTCCTTCTTCAACCAAAGAAATGTGTCTTTGGTGTCCTTTCGGGAAAACTTCTTGGTTTTATCATCTCTTTGCGTGGCATTGAGGTCGATCCATCTAAAGTCAAAGCTATCCTAGAAATGCCCCCACCTACTAACCTCAAACAATTACGTAGTTTACAAGGTAAACTCCAATCTATCCGGCATTTCATCTCCCAACTCTCGGATCGATGTCAACCTTTCCATCACCTCCTTAAAAAGGATATTGCCTTTCAATGGAGCGAAGAATGCCACCAAGCCTTTGAGGCTCTCAAATCCTATCTCTTGCAGCCACCCGTGCTTATCCCACCTCAGGACGATCGCCCTTTCTACCTTTACCTTTCCGCCACTGACCACGCTGTAGGGGCCATGCTTGCACATCGTGACTCCGATTATCGAGAAAAATCCGTTTATTATATCAGTCGTACTCTGGTGGTTTATGAGACTAGGTATACACATGTAGAAAATTTGTGCCTAGCCCTATCATTTGTGGCCACCAAACTCCGACACTACCTCCTGAATCACAAAACTTTCATCATCACCAACACAGACCCCATCCATTGTATGTAAGTCAAACCTCATCTAAACCAACGCATCGCCCGATGGCTTATGCTCGTTGCTGACCTCGACCTTGAATTTATACACCAGAAGTCAATCAAAGGACAAACCATTGCCGACCAACTTGCGGAAGCCCCTTTACCTGGGGTGCAATTTACCAATTTTAATTTCCCCGACGAACTCATCGCCACTCTTTCACTCAGGGAGGAGTCGTATCCAATGACCCTCTTCTTCGATGGATCCAAATGCCAGCGCGGCGGAGGAGCCAGCGTTGTTCTCATTCCTCTTGACGCTGAGCCTATGCCTCTTTCATTCCGGCTCGATTTCCCCTGCACTAATAATACAGCGGAATACGAGGCCCTAGTTTTGGGTCTCCAGGTTGCATTACACTTAGGTGTCAAATCTATCAATATTTTCAGCGACTCTCAATTGGTAGTCAATCAAGTCATGGGCATCTACCAATGTAAAAATGAGGAACTTCAAAAGTACAAACACTATGTGGATTCACTTCTAACCTTATTTACTCAGTACTCTATCCAAACCATTCCCCGCTCCACTAACAAATTTACAGATACTATGGCTTGCTTAGCCTCACAAATTCCTGCTTCATCAACTGACTCTGACATTTTTGTCTTGGTCCAACAACTCTTTGCCCCATCTTACTCAGCCCCGGTTGTTTGTATGATAAATAATGTGTCTGCTAATTCACAGGATACCTGGTATCACCAATTTCATGACTACCTTACAACCTCCGTTCTCCCACCTGACCTTACTAGTACCGGCAAACGTGCTTTTCTTAAACGTGTTTCTCGTTATGTCATCATGGGGGGACTCCTTTATAAACGTGGCTTTGATGGCATCCTCCTTCGATGTCTAACCGGCATGGAGGTCACCTATACCATCCAACAGGTCCATGACGGTATTTGTGGTGGACATTTTAGTGGCCTTGCCGTGGCCAAACAGATCCTTTGCCTAGGCTATTATTGGCCTACTCTTAATAACAACTGCTACAAATATGTTAAGCATTGTGTTATGTGTCAACAACATGCAAACCTTCAACATACTCCTAGCCATCCGCTACAGGTCGCACGAGATCTTTGGCCTTTCTCACAATGGGGTTTAGACCTTATTGGTGAGATTCATCCACCCTCTTCGCAACGTCACCGATGGATAATCACAGCAACTGAATATTACACAAAATGGGTGGAGGCTATTCCACTCATTTCAACCAAAAAAATAAAAAATTGTAGAGTTCATTAACCACCACATTATCTTTCGTTTTGGTGTTCCTCATCACCTGATAACAGATAATGGAAAATCTTTCAAAAATAAGTTGTTACAAGATCTGTGTAACAACTTCGGTATCAAACTTAGCTTCTCGTCACCGTACTACCCACAGGCCAATGGTCAGGCTGAATCTTCTAATAAAACCCTAACCAAAATCCTCATGAAAGTTGTTAATGAGTCCGGAAGAAATTGGCATGATCACATTCCCTTTGCCCTTTGGGCTTATCGTACTAGCATTCGTACCTCCACTAATGCCACACCTTTTTCTTTGGTATATGGTACCGAGGCTGTCTTGCCTCTCGAACTACAAATACCCTCCCTAAGAATATCTCTTCAGGATATTCTCACCAATGACGATTTCCGCCAAGAGCGGTTAGCCCAATTGGAGCTTCTTGACGAGCGTCGTCTTACAGCTCTTGACCACCTTCAAATCTATCAAAAACACATCAAGCGTGCTTATGATAAGCGACTTCATGAGTGTACCTTTAAGGTTGGTGATCTTGTCCTCAAAGAGAATCAACATGTAACCAAACTAGAAAAGAGAAAACGTGGAAAATTTGCTCCCAATTGGATTGGGCCTTACATAATCACTAACACTTATGGATCAGGCACTTATCGTTTAGCTTTGCTTAATGGTAAACCTAAGCCTGAACCCCTTAATGCCTTACATCTCCGACCATTCTACTATTGAAATTAGTGTTATATCACTTCTTATCTACCTTGCGCTCGTCCGTTGAGCTCCTTTACCACTGCATACACTTTGTTTCCTACATCTCAAAATAAAATCAAGCTCACATGGTTTGATTATCACCTCCCTTTACAAATGCCTTCCCATTTTTAGTCTAGTCCATGACTTCAAAGTATTCAAATGACACATTCTTAATTAAAAACTTATGGGATTTTCTTAAGTCAAACTTCCTACAAAAATAGATGCTTTATGCCAAACGGATATCTAGATCTCTAAATTATATATAGACTGCTCCCTCGAAGGACAACTATATGCCAAACTATTGCCGCTATTATATATATAGACTGCTCCCCCAAAGGACAGCTATACACAAACGCCGCATCTGCTACTATAAATAGACTGCTCCCTTGAAGGACAGCTATACACAGTTAGCCTTTATCAAAAGCTTCTCGCCTTGATCAGCTTCGTGAAGACCTCAAGAGTAATAACATACATACATATCCCTTGTAGACTTCCCGCATCGATAAGTCTATATTCAACAAAATAAAAGCCGCATTCAAAAGAAATTTTGAGTCATGGACTTGTCTATTTAGGTTAGGTTCTCTTTCGTCAAAATACTCACTTTATAACAAGTTCTCTGCGCCTCAGCTACACCATCCACCTCACCTCACCATTTGTTTAAACAACAAAACTCAAGGGACGTGATGTACACCCGATATATTGTGATTATACAACTCTTTTCACCTATTGACTTCTCGTCTATGCATGGTACCTAGGGGTTCAAGCTCATTCTACGTTATTATGTGGTTTGTTTAGCTCTTTTCACCTACAGAGCACTTTTTCCTCTTCGACTCGAATCTAGGATTATGTGTTGATCTTAATCAGGACATGGTTCCCTACCACTTGGGTAGGCTAACTTTCACTTCACCTATACCTATACTAACATCGCCAATTCCTTACCAACACCAACAACATTACCCTACCAATATCAATATTTTTACCAACCCCCAAATTGCCTAAACATACCTAAATTGCCTGAATTCACCTCTCCCTGGCCCTAAGGGAGAACTACATCGGTCTGAGGCCCCTCCTTGCTTTGAGCAATGGGATATGTAGGCAGCACTTAGGAGACATGGTTTCTCCCAAGGTTAGCTCGACCATCCCCTACCATAACATATCATGTGTTGTAAATATACATATTTTTATGTATTTATTTTTTGCCAACATTCATATCTATCCTTTTTCGAAACAAACATTCGAAACACAACCCTTCTTATTATCATAACTCAAAATCAACATACATATTCAGTTTTATTTAGATCTTCAACGAATACATCTTCTCTATCATCGACGCGCAGGTCGGCATCCTTATTTATTCTTATACCTCTATAACATTCACTTAGACCCTCGTGCCTCATCCCAAACCAGGTGATGATCGTGATCGTCGACGCCTCTCGCCGGGCCTCTCCATCCTCAAAGGCACCACAGCTATTGGTACCACCCACTGATCTGCCAATCTCTCCTGTAACATATGAATACGCTTTCTCACATGGAGGAATCTCGCATCTACTCTCTCCGCTCGTGACTCCGCAACCGCTAACAATCCTCTTATCTCATTCACCTGCATTTGGAGCTGATGAACTAAACTCTACAGATGATCTCTCTCCGCTGTAATCACAGCTATGTCAGGATGATCACGTACACCTCACAGCTCTGCTACCCACCATACTCTATAGGCCTCTGTCGTTCCTACATCCATTACCCTGCGATCGGATGCTATCTCTTCTGGTCCTTCTGGAGGTGTCGGCCGGGGAGGTGAGAATGATGCCTCCGCGTCGATCCTCATATATGGTCTATAAGCCAAGGGTATATCTTGCACAATCCAAATTGTTGCCGCACGCGATCTAGAGGAATCCTCTCATACTCACCTGGCCTGTGCCCCGCAATCCACCTCAATCGCTCTACACCCCTCAACTCCTCAGCTATGTTCTCTGTTACTATATAGTTCCCGTAAGGCCTCCAAAAGATATCTGCAATCGTCACCATCTCCCATACCTGCCTATAATACTCGGTGTCACCTGTCACGGCCTGGGATCTTGCCTCTTGTTCTGTCTGGACCCATCGTCTGAATCCCAACCTCTGCACTCCTGTCTCCCCTGACTGGATGGGTTGGCCTATTGGTCGCACACAAACAATGTGCTCATAGGCCCAACAATGTAATAAAAATGAACAATCCAGTGTCGTCCTGTGATTTCGTCTACAAGCCCATAAACCCCTGTATAGCTCCGCCAAATATACAGGTGCCCATGCAAAAGTCACGTTCCTTTCTATCATTTCCCAAATAACACACATCAATGCTTTTGGAAATCTTCCCCCATCCACCTTCGGTAATGCATAATACCCCACCGCTATCATTAAAACCACTGCCAACCTTGTTGCCTCAAGATGTGCTGCATACATTATACCATAAGTGAATGTCAAACCTCGTTGTGTCAAATCTCGTGTGTATGGACCAAATACTACTATTATCACTCCCCGCGCCGCGCTAGGCAATGCCTGATATACTGGTCTTCCTGTAATTGGGAGTCTCAAAATACGGAACACATTTTCCAATGTAACTGTCATCTCTCCTATTGGCAGATAGAAAGTATTCTTCTTTGGATTCCATCTCTCAATCAACGCCTATAACATAGCATGGTTACGTGTGATTCATGAATAATAGCGGATTCCGCTTAACCCCAAACTATTTATCAATGCCCACTCAGTTGGTGTTACATCCGCTTGGATTTGTGACAACAACGCTGGCACAGTATCATTCATCCTTAACCCTGCCTCCGCCTGCACACATCAAAACGACACACAGCCATTCAATAAATCAAATCCGCAAGGGTTTTTCTCACCTTCTGTAAATTCCTACAGTAACCGGTATCGGTTATAGATAACCGGTAGCGGTTTGATAACCGATACCGGTTATCCTTAGCCGATATCGGTCACTGTCAATTTTATATACATCCTACCTAAACACACCACCTATGACAATAATTTGATCATTTACCCCTCTTTGTACATACAAAATTACCCGAAACCCCTGACTACCTACCCCATCACACTCACCCCATCCCGAATCCTTGCCTATCACCTTTTCTTTCTCATCTTTATCTACTTAATCTCCCTCATCCTATTCACAAAACATGCAAGAATCAAATTACAACCAAAACGTTTACCTCTTGGGCTGCAGCAGCTTGAGGTGGACCCTGTCTTCCCTCTCGTCTCTCCCTGCTGGATGCTTCTCCTCGTTCAGCCATGTTCACCACCCTTTTCAAATATAACTTACCTTTCTACCTTCTGAATCTCAGCCCACATTCACTTTCCATGTCTCTTTCCTCCTTATCACTCAATTCTCTCATGCAATTACCTGTCTCAGTCGTCAAACAGCGTCACACCTCTCCTCTGCTGGGTCCTCCACCAATCAACTACTGCCTCCTACTCACTAGGGCCTACCAACCACTCACTTCACTCAAATAGTGCCACCTCAGCCGACAAATGCACCAATCTCAACAATACACCTCAGACAACTCAAATGGGTTTTTAAAATGACAATGTGACAATGACAGGCCATATTTTTCTTTTTATAGGTTTTTGACCTATAACTGATATCGGTTATATTGTGCCCTAAGGAACTGGTATCAGTCACCTAATCGATACAGGTCATATCTAGCTGATATCGGTTTAATACCTACCTTCACCAAATTTCTACCCTTATTTACTAATCGCCCTTTCTCACAACATCGCCTATATCCACCTTCGTTGAAAACCCTTTGTTGACTTCATTGGCCCGACCCAAGGCTGCAACCAACCAATTTGGCCCAACCCAAGGCCACAACTAACTATTTGGCCCGACCCAAGGCCGCAACCAACTAATTTGGCCCGACCCAAGGCCGTAACCAACCATCTAGCCTGACCCAAGGCTGTAACCAACCATTTGGCCTGACCCAAGGCCGCAACCAACTATTTGGCCCAACCCAAGGCCGCAACCAACCAATTTGGCCCGACCCAAGGCCGTAACCAACCATCTGGCCCGACCCAAGGCTGTAACCAAAATGTTTCGCACGGAATGTTTCAACTTTTGGGAATAGATTTGCTTCTATCCTTTCATTCCTTTGAGAAACAGATAAGGGTTAGGGCTAGGAGGAATACCTATTGAATTTCGAGAGGGTGTGCGTGTACCGTAGAGAGAGAGATCAGGTCGACTGCGAAGAACTCCTTTTTGTCTTGGAAGGACTACCTGCAAGTAAGAATACAAGACCACCAGATTTTAATTAGACAATAAATGAGGGAACTTCCTTGGGCCCAGGAAATATAAAAATTCCTTTCGAAGGTGGTCAGTTCCCCTGCTAATATGAATTAACACAAATTCTAACAAATAAGCTATTGTCCAATTACAATTTGTTTACCTTGTTAGAACAATAGAGAAAGGGCTGGTCTTGGTTTAGAATCACGGTGACCGATGCCGGTCACTATAACCGGTACCAGTTGTTGGTAACCGATATCGGTAGGGGCAATGTTTTAGGGGATTTTGGTGAAGGTTGGTTGTAAGGTGATTGTGTTGTTTTATAACGATGATAAATGGGTGGGGTTAGGTAATGGGGTGATGAGAAGGACTCAGAGAATACGGGGGGGGTGTTCTTGGGGTAACGTAAGGGTGGAGGAATGACAGCTAAATGTAGTGTGTTGCTGGGTAGTAGATCTAGGAATAGACTTATGATGGCTGTGATTCAGAAGTTCAAGAAATGTTATTAAAAGGACATACAAGATATTACTTACTGATTATTGATAAGGATGCAGGTCCAAGAACTATGATGACGACGGCAGAACTTAGGCAGGATGACCTGACAATCAGGAGATGAGCTATCTTCCCTCCCGACGAACAGATGAGTGTCACAAGGCTCTGGTTACTCAGTTGCAGTTTTTAGGCTTGATGTCCTTCTCTGCAAACTCTTCTTGTTTCCTTTTCACTTGTCTCTGTTCAGCCAAGTAAATTCCGGATCCTTCCCATGACTTCTGATTTTGGATCCACGAAAATCCAACCCTTTGTTTTTGGTTGGGAGTGGTCATTTATAGGGAACCGATGGCGGTTACGTAACAGACGACGGTCGAGTAGGAACCGGTATCGGTCAGGTCAAAGCGGGCTATTTTTAGTAAAATAGCCAGCTTTCCCTCCTTTTCTCCCGAGGGATTAGTTGCGGGCTTGGTCAAGTCATTATGAGGTTGGTTTTAGGTGCGGGTGAGGAGTAATTAGTCATGGGTGTGGATGTGGACCAAGTAATAGGTCTTAATTAGGTTAGTTTAGGGTTAAGACTAGGTCATGATGAGGTGGCGAGATGAGGTGGCAGGTATGGCGATGTGGATTTATTAATTATAAGGTAATTAATAAATAATTTTGTAAGGTTTAAGTGATGAGGTTAGGTTTTGAAATGAGATGTGGGGCACAGGGGGTCGTAAGACACAAATTTGGTGTCTACAATTAGTACGATTTAAGCTATTAGAAAGGGATTAAATCAATTAAATATTGATTTACTGGTTAAATGAAGGGGAAGACTGATTATTTAATAATAATTAATTAATCTAGATAGAGGAGGTGATTAATTAACGGAAGGTCGTAAATTAGTTTGTTAGTTGAATAGGTAACTTAATCAATTAGCGTATTGTAATTTATTAATGACAACAAGAGAAAATATGAGTACTTTTGACAATAAGTCGTCAATTTGTGAGAAAGGGGATAATTAGCACAATTTAAGTATTTAAATTGCTTAGGCGTAATTATAGGTGTCTACACTCCGTAAGTCATTGATATTCCAAGATGATGAAAATACCTCCAAAACAAGGAGTACCAAAACCCTAAAAAAATAATAATGAAAATCAATGGCTCGAAATGACCTCAGCTACCACAATAGTGGACCTACTAACTAAGATTTTCACTACATTTTTGACCCAAATGTCGTTCTAGTGAGTGTGTGCATAAATTTACCTAGGTGCTCTTGTATCAATCACACTTTGTGAAGTAGTGAGAAATAACTAGATGTAGAAGATTTAATAGAATGCGAGCATGGAATAAAACAGAATCCTCCCCCAATGTTATGTGTTATGCAAATGACCTAGCCTTGTGCCTTGTAATGAAGCTATGTGGATGCAAGTGATCTCTAATGTAATAGATGGATGCAACTCTAGGTGGATGATAGTAGTGACTAGTGCTTGGTCCCTCATTATGGTCTCATAGCTTTATATTTATAGGTTTATCTTGCTCTTATATCTTAATTATCCCCAAAATGGATGACCACCAAAAAGATAATGACCTCAAATGACTAGAAAGGACCAAAAAACTTGTGGGGAAGTTCAAAAAGGATTAGGGTTCCCATGGTGGGACAAAGGCACCCATAGGTGCCTTAGTCAAGGCTGAATAATGCAAAGTGACGATAGATGACTTAGCATGTAGGTGTAAAAGATCGGAAATGACAAAATAAAATAAGAGAAGATGGCCAAAAGATGAGGGTTAGTTAGTACTTTCTTTACTCAAGAACATTCTAAAAAGTAGTATGAAATCAAGGTAAATAATATCTAAAGTGTATGATTTAGTGACTACTTTTTCCCCCACTTTATGTTGGTGAGTGAAAATCCTAGTAACATAAAATAGATAGAGATGCGTATCTAATTTTGATGTAGAGTGATGAAGAAGGTGTGTCAAAGGACTAGAAAAATTGTGGAGTGATAAAAATATGATGGAGCATGGAAAATAAAGATGAAAATGCACAAAAAATAGGATGAGAGTGAACCTAGGGAGGAAACACCTGTTTAGCTTTTGATGTGTGTAGTGTACCTGCATGGTTTGTAAAGTGTGTTGTTTTGCAAAGTGTTTGTTGTTAAATTTGTTGTTGTTGTTGGCCCCATTTGACTACTTGTTTCTCATATGATTGGACGTGCAAGGAGAAAATGATCAAGTACTATAATATGTATGTATGTGTGAAAATGCAATGTGAAAGACACATATAAAAGTATGTAAATGGAACATTTGTACCTTATCTATGTTGAGAGTAAGAGTTTAGAAGGATATCCTGTATTGTTGGGGTTTTTTGGGTGATCCGACACTATAGGCCGAAGAAGTATAGGGAGGAAATAATATGTGTCTTACATCCTTTAACTGCTGAACCCTAAACTATATGTGAAAAGATATTTGTATCATCCTAGTTTTTTGGTGATCCCACTATGGCGGTAGAATAAGTATAGGGAGGAATTACGATGTATCATCTAACTTTTAACTACTCCTCTAAATGTTAAGGACACCATGTCCTGTAAATCCGTTGTGTATGGAGTTTGCAGACTGGTTGAAACTCACTCATTATATGTAAATCCATATTTCCAAGGGAGGAAAGTGCACTGAAGTGAACTAGTTTAAATGCATTGTGTAGACTGTAAAACCCCAAATAATGCCACCTCTTTGGGGGCGCATGTGATGTCACTGATAGAAAAATGAGGCCCCAAAAGAGGACCAACCGCATGTACCCTGAAACTCTTCCCCACGGGGGAAGGGAATGCACTTGGTTGAAACCAATGTGCACACAAATAAGGATGGCTAGCCAAAGAAAATTGTTAGTATGAAGAATCATGTATGTAAAATACAGTATGTAATCTATGTAAATAGTGTATAAGCTACCAAACAAAGTAGTGTAAACACGCAAGAAGACAAGTAATCTACAAAAAGTGGGTTGTAAACATGGGACATCACTCAAAATGTTTCAAGACACACAAGGACATCATGGCAAATAAAGATGAAAATGCACAAAAAATAGGATGAGAGTGAACCTAGGGAGGAAAAACCTGTTTAGCTTTTGATGTGTGTAGTGTACCTGCATGGTTTGTAAAGTGTGTTGTTTTGCAAAGTGTTTGTTGTTAAATTTGTTGTTGTTGTTGGCCCCATTTGACTACTTGTTTCTCATATGATTGGACGTGCAAGGAGAAAATGATCAAGTACTATAATATGTATGTATGTGTGAAAATGCAATGTGAAAGACACATATAAAAGTATGTAAATGGAACATTTGTACCTTATCTATGTTGAGAGAAAGAGTTTAGAAGGATATCCTGTATTGTAAAGGTTTTTTGGGTGATCCGACACTATAGGCCGAAGAAGTATAGGGAGGAAATAATATGTGTCTTACATCCTTTAACTATTGAACCCTAAACTATATGTGAAGAGATATTTGTATCATCCTAGTTTTTTGGTGATCCCACTATGGCGGTAGAATAAGTATAGGGAGGAATTACGATGTATCATCTAACTTTTAACTACTCCTCTAAATGTTAAGGACACCATGTCCTGTAAATCCGTTGTGTATGGAGTTTGCAGACTGGTTGAAACTCACTCATTATATGTAAATCCATATTTCCAAGGGAGGAAAGTGCACTGAAGTGAACTAGTTTAAATGCATTGTGTAGGCTGTAAAACCCCAAATAATGCCACCTCTTTAGGGGCGCATGTGATGTCACTGATAGAAAAATGAGGCCCCAAAAGAGGACCAACCGCATGTACCCTGAAACTCTTCCCCACGGGGGAAGGGAATGCACTTGGTTGAAACCAATGTGCACACAAATAAGGATGGCTAGCCAAAGGAAAGTGTTAGTATGAAGAATCATGCATGTAAAAGACAGTATGTAATCTATGTAAATAGTGTATAAGCTACCAAAAAAAGTAGTGTAAACACACAAGAAGACAAGTAATCTACAAAAAGTGGGTTGTAAACATGGGACATCACTCAAAATGTTTCAAGACACACAAGGACATCATGGCAAATAAAGATGAAAATGCACAAAAAATAGGATGAGAGTGAACCTAGGGAGGAAACACCTGTTTAGCTTTTGATGTGTGTAGTGTACCTGCATGGTTTGTAAAGTGTGTTGTTTTGCAAAGTGTTTGTTGTTAAATTTGTTGTTGTTGTTGGCCCCATTTGACTACTTGTTTCTCATATGATTGGATGTGCAAGGAGAAAATGATCAAGTACTATAATATGTATGTATGTGTGAAAATGCAATGTGAAAGACACATATAAAAGTATGTAAATGAAACATTTGTACCTTATCTATGTTGAGAGAAAGAGTTTAGAAGGATATCCTGTATTGTTGGGGTTTTTTGGGTGATCCGACACTATAGGCCGAAGAAGTATAGGGAGGAAATAATATGTGTCTTACATCCTTTAACTGCTGAACCCTAAACTATATGTAAAGAGATATTTGTATCATCCTAGTTTTTTGGTGATCCCACTATGGCGGTAGAATAAGTATAGGGAGGAATTACGATGTATCATCTAACTTTTAACTACTCCTCTAAATGTTAAGGACACCATGTCCTGTAAATCCGTTGTGTATGGAGTTTGCAGACTGGTTGAAACTCACTCATTATATGTAAATCCATATTTCCAAGGGAGGAAAGTGCACTGAAGTGAACTAGTTTAAATGCATTGTGTAGACTGTAAAACCCCAAATAATGCCACCTCTTTGGGGGCGCATGTGATGTCACTGATAGAAAAATGAGGCCCCAAAAGAGGACCAACTGCATGTACCCTGAAACTCTTCCCCACGGGGGAAGGGAATGCACTTGGTTGAAACCAATGTGCGCACAAATAAGGATGGCTAGCCAAAGAAAAGTGTTAGTATGAAGAATCATGCATGTAAAAGACAGTATGTAATCTATGTAAATAGTGTATAAGGTACCAAACAAAGTAGTGTAAACACACAAGAAGACAAGTAATCTACAAAAAGTGGGTTGTAAACATGGGACATCACTCAAAATGTTTCAAGACACACAAGGACATCATGGCAAATAAAGATGAAAATGCACAAAAAATAGGATGAGAGTGAACCTAGGGAGGAAACACCTGTTTAGCTTTTGATGTGTGTAGTGTACCTGCATGGTTTGTAAAGTGTGTTGTTTTGCAAAGTGTTTGTTGTTAAATTTGTTGTTGTTGTTGGCCCCATTTGACTACTTTTTTCTCATATGATTGGACGTGCAAGGAGAAAATGATCAAGTACTATAATATGTATGTATGTGTGGAAATGCAATGTGAAAGACACATATAAAAGTATGTAAATGGAACATTTGTACCTTATCTATGTTGAGAGTAAGAGTTTAGAAGGATATCCTGTATTGTTGGGGTTTTTTGGGTGATCCGACACTATAGGCCGAAGAAGTATAGGGAGGAAATAATATGTGTCTTACATCCTTTAACTGCTGAACCCTAAACTATATGTGAAGAGATATTTGTATCATCCTAGTTTTTTGGTGATCCCACTATGGCGGTAGAATAAGTATAGGGAGGAATTACGATGTATCATATAACTTTTAACTACTCCTCTAAATGTTAAGGACACCATGTCCTGTAAATCCGTTGTGTATGGAGTTTGCAGACTGGTTGAAACTCACTCATTATATGTAAATCCATATTTCCAAGGGAGGAAAGTGCACTGAAGTGAACTAGTTTAAATTCATTGTGTAGACTGTAAAACCCCAAATAATGCCACCTCTTTGGGGGCGCATGTGATGTCACTGATAGAAAAATGAGGCCCCAAAAGAGGACCAACCACATGTACCCTGAAACTCTTCCCCACGGGGGAAGGGAATGCACTTGGTTGAAACCAATGTGCGCACAAATAAGGATGGCTAGCCAAAGAAAAGTGTTAGTATGAAGAATCATGCATGTAAAAGACAGTATGTAATCAATGTAAATAGTGTATAAGCTACCAAACAAAGTAGTGTAAACACGCAAGAAGACAAGTAATCTACAAAAAGTGGGTTGTAAACATGGGACATCACTCAAAATGTTTCAAGACACACAAGGACATCATGGCCACCAACAAAAACAAGTGTTCCTACCAAACAAAGGGAAATTATCATAAACAAGAAGCAAACTAAGAAAGAAAATGTAACAAACAAGTATGGAAGTAAATATTCCTACATAACAAATATTGCACATGAATCACCCGTTAACATGTTAGAAAGATAACTAGTAGGTCAAAAACATGTATAACCAAGGAATGTAAAGTGATAAGTACAAAATGAAACAATAACACTTGTGAGAGATGAATGTGGTTACCCCCAATGACCAGTGTAGGGAGGGTAGAAGGTGAGCATCCATGATGCATACAAGAGACATGTATCTGTGATCACAAATAGAAATAGGTGTGAACATGCATGTGTGGATGATATAGATAAATGACATACAAGTAAGATAAATAGCATATGTAATAAATTGACCATGAAAAATCAAAATTAATCAAGAGTAAGAGAAACAATAATATGTAATATGTTATGGATGGATGGAATGGAATGTAAAATGGAATGATAGGATCCTCGTGACCCTTGAGTAAATGGAAATGTATGTAATGAGGTTCATTTTTTATTCCCTGTTAGCAATCAAGAATGAACCATAAACGAGAGTGCATCATTGGGAAATGGTCGAAGTGTTTTTTGTTTCTAACGTGTTGTGATGAATGTGTATGTGTATTGATGAGATGTGAGCTAGAAATGAAGTGTGCATGAACACTATAACCGAAGCATATATCATGACAAGATGAAATGTATAAGTGATGATTTATACTAAGTGTATATCACTATGAGATGAATGGATGAGTGATGATTAAGCCCTAAGCTTATATCACTACAAGATGAGAAGTAGTGGTGATGTAACCTAATTTTTATACCACTACAAAATGATTAAATAGGTGATGATTTAGGCTAAAGTACATGTCACTAGCATAGGAATGTCACATGATGAAAGTTTGAATAGTAAATGTGTGATGAGTACAAGGTACATTTTATTTATAAACCCTCGGTAGTCGAGTATAGACCAAGGATCTAAATTACATCATAGGGTAATGAATGCAGTGTGTAGAAGATAATGTAGTATGTGTAATGATGAAAAATGACTATGCAAGGAGTAGAATGTGTAATGTATGATGCATAAGATGTAATGTACGGTGTAGACTAAAAGTAGTATGTATGAGGAGTAGTATAGAATGCTAGATGCAAGTTTTTATGATGAAGAGTAGTATGATGTAATATGCAAAAATGTAAAAATGTTATAGATGAAATATAGAATGTATGGTTTATGATGCATAATATGTGAGTAGATGCAGTGTGTAAGTCCTATAGTACAGTGTGTGGGTTTCATGTGTAGTAAGCCCTCAACAGTCAAGTTTGAAATGAAGCACAAGAGTGTGTCATTGGGTAATGATTGCATGATGCTAATCTAAGCATAATGTTTGTTAAGATTCATTATGTTAAGTGGATTTTTGAGTTGTTTTCCTAAAAGGGTGGCAAGGTAGTAAAATCCACCACCAAGTTTATCATTGATAATGTATCGACCAAGCCAATTGAGGTTAAATTTTCCCTTGAGAGGTGCCTCAGTGTTTGTATTCTTTTGATTCTCCTTTAATACTAGGTCACTGATATTATATTCTTGAGGATGGGTCTTTTGGTTGTATGTGTGTGTGATGCGAGATTGATATGCATAGAAATGTTTGAGTGCTTTGACATAACTCAAGTATAACAGTTCTAGTTGCTATAAATGATTTTCATGTTATGTATCATCTTCAAGGATTCCTTTGAGAGAGATCTACAAAGATGCTATCTCGAGCTCGAATGGGATGACAACTTCATCACCATAAACCAATGAAAAAGGGGTGGCGTTAGTAGTCATATGAACGCTAATTTGATAGGCCCTAAGAGCATAGAATAGTTGGTTATACTAATCAATACCAGTAGAGTCAACAATCTTGCATATGATTTTGAAAATAGTTTTGTTGGTGGCTTCTACTTGGCCATTGCCTTGCGGATAATAAGGAGTGGAGAATGACTGCTTTATTTTTAAATTGACACAAATATTTCTAACGTCCTTATTGTTTATAACATCCCTATTTCATGATAACAAAAGAAGGGGAATTTTTTTTATATCAATGTTCACTTCTCTGAATTCAGCATTTAGAACCACATTGATTTTTCTAATCAATTCTAAAATAGTAACCATATGCAGTTGTTATGACTCTGTGTAACTGATTTTTCATATTTCATTTCAATGATGACTCGACATAGAATCGATCTCTCATATTTCATTTCAATGGATACTCAGTATACTTTCAGTTCCCTTTTTCATTTGTGGGATCGTCAAGTGTAGCTAACCAAGGGCTTATCTAGGTACTTGTTACGAGTACCCATCCTATATCCCACACCTTAGTTTGTTGAATTTAAGACAACGTAACCAACATCTTGCAAAAAATTTGGCCAATGTTTTAGACATGTTTTCCATGGCTATATTCCAAGATGACATACTCATCATGAAGGAATATATTTTTCACCACACTTGAAACTGTTATCTTGATTAGAATTTCTTGACTCATGTCAATCATTCTCATTTTCCTGTTAAATGCTAAGAAGAAATAAACCACATGGGCTACTATAGATAATCCACTTACGGTAACTAATGGTCATCAAGTGTATTCAAATCAACCCATGTTAATTCGAGTACACTCCATCATCCGTAGTCAACATAAGTCACTATCGGCCGTAGACCATGGACGCATCACTACCTAGTGCTTAACAATGAATTGAGATCCCATTCTGTGACAATCTTGATTAAAGGATTTGAATGAATTATTGCATCATAACGACTGCTCCATAGTAACCACCCAATGAACACCATCATTGGATGGGTACTGTGTAACAGTGGTTATGTTGCTATATCCCATTAAGTTCCAGAAATCTAAACCTTCCATCTAAACAAGTTCATTAATCCCTTTAATTCATAGTTTTTTATTCCCACCCTAGTTATTTTCAACCTTTATGTGTCGTTCCTAAGGACTAACTCTGGTTCTATCAACATTCCTTTAAGGAATTTTGTCTTTCTAATCAAGTTAACTTGAAGGATCTGCATGGTTATTTCTGCTCATTACTTATTCTCTTAAAGTGTGAAGTCTCCACTCATTGATTTCATATCTTAGAAACATAGTATAGGTACATTATAGGGAAATAGCCTCACCCATCCAATTATACCTTTAGAAGCATTATAAAGTTCATTTTAATGACTCTGAACAGGTTTCGTGCATTCAACCCACAATAGTTTCATGACTCATATTTACTTCCCTTTAAGCCATTCAACTATTCAAACTATGATAACTTAGTTAAACTTAATCCCCTAAGTGTAACTCATCTATGATGGAAGGATATTTTTTATCCACCTCATAGTCAACTTGAAGGGTTCATTATGTCACCCAATAGTGAACAGTCCCTTGTATCAAGTTTACATAACATAATTACATTATGCATTCAATTCAAATATGTATCATATTTATGAATTCATTATTACAGCAAGAAGAACTTTGTTCTTGGGTAAGTGCACCAAGTTGGGGGACAATTAAGTGGACATCAAATCCTGAATTTTACATTAAAAACAACAAAACATCAAATTTAGTCTTCCGCGGACTTGAACCATGCCGAAAAGTAAAAACTATGTCATAAAAATGGTACCATTGCGTAGGGGAGACTATTAGCTTTGTAGAAATATTGATTTTAAAGTGAATAGAAGAGGATAAATATCATTTTATAATTTTTTACTAATAGTAGGTCTTTAAGACACTTTTTCCTGTGAATGTTTATGTCTACGTTTAAGACTGCAAAATTTGTTTCACTTATCATAATGTGATAAAACTTATACCATCCCAACTGTGGTGAAATTATATACATGTTAAAAAAAAAAATTTATTTGATTTCAATATTTTTTGATGAAGTTATGGCGGGCAAACGGAAAGTGCTCTGTTTTCTTTATGTTTTCATACCACTTTCATGGAAAAAATCATAAAAAATAAAATATTACTCAAAAAAATACAAAATAAAATCCATCCCAAGATAGATAGTGGCATATAACTTCTCACTAAAGGAAAAAAATATATATCAATTTTTGGTCATCCAAATTGTGGGCAAACGGACTATAACCTTATCGGCGTTTTTTAAAAAAATTACCAAGTCATTGAATTTTGAGTGTTTAATATAGCTAATCTTGTCCATTTTTTACAAAAATTAGTATTTTAGAAACTATATTCCGGATTTTACAATAATTTTGTCTAATTTTGAGTGTATGTATTGCTAATAATCCCTACAAGTTGATATTATGTTGTTATTTGCAATATGATGTCCATGGATGACCCTATATTTGTCCATCAACTCCCTGCACTTACCCTCTTAAAGCCTTAAGGTTAGGTTTTTTATACATCTAACCCCATATTATCATCCTATCCCTCTTAACTACAATTCCCTTATGTTATTGTACTTATTCATTTATTCAGATAAACAGAATGCATTATAGAATAATCCCTTAGATTTCTTTACTATTAATCATGCATCTATTTTTTATTTTATATCATTTCTCTTAAAATAGTCATACAAGTGTTGTTCGTAATGATGTAATTAAGCATAATTATTCATGACATAATTTTCACAATATATAACTTGTTTGAATATAAATTGTTCATGACTACCATATCCTAATAAAATCAGTAATTAAAAGTTATAATAGCTAATGAGTATTTCAAGGACAAGACATTATAATTACACCTTTCATACATTTCATTAAAAGGGAAAATATTCCCAACTATTCCCTTTTCCCTCCTATTAATGGATCAACAATAATCTTCCTTTCTTTATAACAACAATACAAGATTGGTAACACTTTATATAACTTTCCCAAGATTACATATCAATGTCCTGAAGTAAAGCAATGTATATCAATGATTCCTTATAGGCTTAATTTTCAATTGAAAGAACTCTTTTAACTTGAAAACATCATTCACACATAACCAATCCAGTCAAGAGAGAAATATTTAAGAAATCACTTCCAATTTAAGATATCAATTTAATTAGATAAGAGATAATTCAAATTCTTTTAAAAGTTTACATTACTGGACTCAAGCCTTACACACTTATTCACAAGAATAGTTCAGTAATTAAACATAACATTTTCATAAAACTACATATCTTCAATCAATAGAATAAATTCAATCTTACATAAGTCTTACTCTTTTCCTTTTTCATGAATTTTATCTGCAAGAGCGTTATCATGGGTCAGTTCTTTTGAACTGAGCATGATATGGATAAATCCTTGGAACCATATGTTTTCACTAAATTTTTTGAAAAGGAACACTACTTATTAATATAAAGCAATCAAGGGTATAGAAAGATATTTTCCTTTTTAAACACTTCAGAAGTGCCATACTCAACTGTATCACAAAACCCTGCAATGTTAGCTTCTAAAAATCAAAATGAGTCAGATATTTATCAACTAGAATACTATCAAAAAATGAATTTAACATTCATCAATCATCCAACCAAAAAACATAACCTCGAAATATACAGGTATACATTCCACTTAAGCAATATCACACCAATAATGCAAAGCCAAGTATACCTAATACCAAGTGAGAAAACAAAAGTAGAAATGTCTTAATCATGCAACCCATACTACATGATTAAACTATTTTACTCGAATCCAATTAATTGCAAACAAAAATGAATTCCAATTCAACAGTATGACAATCCAACGGTTGGACAAGATTACCGTTGAGTAAAGAGATAATAGTAGCAAGATCTTAAAACCCAATCTATCTTAACTTTTTATACAAATTGGTCCATGCCATAACTACTTGGATTTAACCAAATGAGAAGTATATGAGCCATTAAATACATTATATAATATTTATGAGATAAGGTTGTCTAAAAACCATACAAGTATTCCATACAAGACTGGTGCAAATCATACTTAATTGATTTCTTCACTCAGATAGAGAAACAAAATGATTCCACATATGAAGATAAAACTCACAATCGAATAAAATTTCAATGATTGAATGATACCCTTGATCATACAAATATGATAAGGGTTAAACACAAATGTAAAAATGATTGTACTTAAGAAAGTATAACAAACCATCCAACTGGTTTAGGTCGAGGTTCTGATCACGAGCCATGCCTCTGCAAGATCATTAAAAAATGTGGTCAACTAAAACCTAATAGTCGAAATAGCATACTAAAAGTATTCTCAAGAGCCAAACAGTTCATAGAGTGATACAAAATATCCCCTAGGTGGCCATTAAACTTTCATGGATTAAAACAGTCCCATTCAACACTATGCCAACCGTTTAATCTAGCAGTATAAAAGCAACATAACAATTACAATGATTGAAATAGAAGGAATCAAATTTCACAACGACCTACAATACGAATAACCCTCCATGGTTTAGCAAAGCGAAGCCGAATGGCTAAATTGAATAACAGTCCAGTGACCAAATTATACAAAATAGAGAATGCATTCAACCATAATGGGTACAAAAATTACCAAAAGCTTCAGTTAAGATCTAACCCGACCTGGGTTATCGAAAACTCAAAAAAAAATTAGATTGATCAAATAATAATACATCCTAGATCATACCCAACTGGGTTGAGTAACCAATCACCCACACAAGGGTTATCACGAAGTGAAAGCCCCATGAATTCACAATTACGATGATCATGAATTTGAGTATTCAAATCAAGATTAAAACACAGACCCAAAATAGATAGTAATATATTTAGACAGCACCAGTCTAAATTGACTGAGTTCTCTAGTTCCCACTCGACCCACATCATAAGGTCATTACTTCCTTTAAAATATAAGTACTGACAGTTCCATAGTAATCGAAAAATAACAATAGAGAGATCAATAACAATACTAAAAAAACCCATTGGTAAAATATAAGTACGTGCAACCCAGAGTCATCAAAATAACATGACAAAATCAATATCACTATAGCAAAACCGATTTGCAAATTATTTTCACATGCAATTGAAGAAGATGATTTTTTCTCTCCATGATAGTCATGACGAGTTTATTTCAAAGTGAATAACATATTCATGTAAAGGAAATCAACATTTCAACCACGATAAAACAAGTATAGAGTTACAAGCTCAAAAAATGGTTCCAATGGCTACTTACCAATCTACAGATTCCATTTATTGATCAATAGTAAAAACCTAGAACCCCAAAGTGTATTCTATCATAAACAAAGTTCTTTTAATGAACTAATTAGATAGAATAAGTTATTGCATCGGATTAGAGCCAATCATTCCTAGTAGAGATTCATGAAGTTTTCTTCTAACTCTTAGGATCATTCTTCCAACTCCCACGATAGCTTCTCCATGAAACAAAGAAATCAAGATTCAAACCAATCAAAAACTAGATCAAATGCCCAAAACCTCCATTTACAGAGAAAGAAGGAGAAACAAAATGACCAAATGGAAAACCAAAAACAATAATGCCTTCACCGAATCCGACATGTTCTCCCCTAGGCACTTTGGAACAATTTTCCAAATCATTAATGCTTTCTAGGACGGTTCATTCCTTCCTGCCAACCCATCAAATTCCTCTAACCTTTACTAGGTTAGCTTCTAACTACTTAGCCATCCAACTGATCATGCTAGAGTCATTTTTAACAACCTGCCAAATCAAAACATGGCTTACCGCTAAGGAGTGGTGATGTCTTCCATTAATGGCATTAAATAAAAGTTCCAGTACATAAAAAGGTGGTGGCAAACACCACTTCTTACCTGACCATGCACCCGATTCCTAATGCCAACCAAGGTAAGATTTGAGTTAGGGTCCAAGTCTCCCTCCCATCCTAGGTAAGGATTAAATTAATCTTAGAAACATTACCATTAGGCATAGATCACTTAAGTTAGGTTCTTAGGAATTTACTTAGTTCATATGGTTTAGGCCTTAGGTTAGGTCATTAAAATTCAAATGTTAACAACACATCAGTCATAATATAGGCTTAATAACTGCGACATATGAACCTTACTAGCCATACAACATTTTTAAAAATAGAGTGGAGTTACTCGAGCTAGCTCTCAACACATTCCATTCCTCAACACCGGACTGAATCTTAAGAAACTAGAATAATTCACCAAGATTAGTTAGTATACTTGGGTAATTCACGAAAATGAATAATTACAATTTCCCACATTAATCACAATTGCAAATCGAATTAAGGGAATTCCTTGGATTAATGAAAATGATCAAAGGTATTATCTTAATTAATTAAATAATAATAATAATAATAATAATAAGTCATTATTGACTTAGGATAATTTTCCCATTTTACCAGCTTACCCAATGGTTCCAAGAACAGAAATCAAACTTTTCACAAGTTGCAGATATCTTCATTTCAGGAATCAATTAAATAACATCACAATTCAAGAGTGCCTTGCAAATGATGGATGATTAATCAAGAAAATATCAATTGAGATAAATATTAATCTAGTAACATGATTCATTTATTTTTAAGGAGCATCAACTCAAGAAAAATCACATCTCAACATTGTAATCCCTTTCTCAAATGAGTAAGTACTGATGAAAGTATTGTAGAGGTGTTACATTCTTCCCCTCTAAAGTATCATCGTCCTGATGATTTTATTAATTCCAAACAACTTATCCAGAAAATAGCTTCAATATAAATTATTTAACCATATGATTCATTAGCAGCAAATAAAATTCAATCCAAATATTCAATTTTTCAATAGTGTAACATCATCAATGGCTGTATTAATACTAGAAATAGGTATTTTTTTCAAAAAAACATACCCAGAAATAGTTTTAAGTCAAAATGATCCAAGTTTTTGTACAAGAAATGAAATCTTTCTATTAAAACAAGTGGGGAAATTTTTTTTCATGTCCTCCAAATTTTCCCAAGTTGCACTTTCTTCATTAAACTGATCCCATTGGACCTTACATTGTCCACTTTTACGATTACGCAAGTGTAACTTATGGGTTTACAATATTCTAACTGGATCCACCACAATTACCATGGGTCTTGGACCTATAAGGACTTCCAGTTTCAAATATGTGATAAATCTAAAATGTATTTCTTAAGTAAAGAAATATGAAAAACATCATGCATCTGTGCCAATGAAGGAGGCAATGTAAGTCGGTAGGCCACATGGTTGATTATTTCAACAATCTCAAAAGGGGCCTACATAATGAGGTGAAAACTTGGTTGACTTACCAATGGTAATCAAGCTCTTTTTAGGCTTGACCCTTATTAAAAATTTATCACAAATTTCAAATTTCCTTTCAACCCTTTTTAGATCCGCATAGCTTTTATGTCTATTAGCAGCCTCCTTTAATATTTCCTGGATTAACTTAACTTATAGTTCCATTTCAGAAATCATTTCAGGCCCAATTACTTCTCTATCCACAATGTTATCCCAACTGAAAGGGTTCCTGCACCTCCACCTGTACAAGGCCTCGAAAGGTGCCATTTTTAAACAAGAATGGTATGTGTTAGTGTATGTCGTTTCAACCAAAGGAAGATATTCTTCCCATTTGTTGCGAGAGTAGGTATTTACCTTAGCTCATGTTCACCTAAGTATTTTATTTACCTTTATTGTATTTATCCTCACCCACTTATGTGTGTGCATATTTCTTTTTATTTATTTAGATTTTAGGGGGATATTATCTAGTTGTTAGGTATAGTTATTTCCTTGATCTATGGTATTGACTAGATCCTTAATGTCTAGTTCTTTCCTAAATCTATGGTCTTGACTTGTTCTTTGATGACTTGTTATTTCCGTTATTTATGGCTTGATCTACGACCTTGATTGGTTCTTAGATTTGTATTCCTTTCCTATATAATCAAGGCCCATTCTCATTATATTTCATTGAGTTCCATAATAATATATGATATTACTACTCATTTGTTTGCAAAGGTCGATGTAAAGTTATTCTGATGAATTGCTTTCATCTTATTAATCATGGTGTTTGATTAGCAGTACATTGTAGTTGACATCTGTCTATAAATGCACTGGTTTGCCTTGATATTCATGCTAGCAAGAAAGAAACGCAGGAAAGCACCCATTAAGATCCTTAGCCCTTGGTCATATGGTATGGTCATATGAGGGTTTAAGCTTGTGATTCCTACTAGTAGGTGCTTAATTCTAGCCCCCTTTCATTTTATTTGTGTGGTGAAGGCAAGAGCATTTTATTCTGTTTTAGTGGAAACTAAAATTAATAGTAGAACATAATTTTGAAAAGCTTGTATATTTCAATTGGTAACTCGGTTTTGAGTGTTGGTTTTTGTAAAAGCTCTTTTTTTTTCATGATCTTTCCATTGGAAATATTTATTTTGAGAATTTCAAACTCATTATAAATTGCCAAAATATGGAGGGGGCTCTTGTTGCATTGTTTGGGGGTCTTGTTACATTGCTTGGGTCTTGCATTTCTTTTCGTGAGTTTTTGAGGATGACATTGTTATCTACTTCTGCATTAGATCATGTTGAGCCATTAACAACAAATAATTACCACACATGGAAAGCAATAATTAAGAAGAAAGGATTATGGGCTTTAACTCTTCAGAATAACCAGTGTTCACTAGAGAATATGAGAAATTTCAGTACCAGTGAAAATTTGATGAGTGTATGGGTTTGATAGGAGCTTATGTAAGTGATAGTCTTTTGTTTGATTTGGAAAAATGTGACTCTCCTTTCAAAATATGGGAGAAATTGGAGGATTTATTTAGTAAAGTGGATCATATGAGAGCCATATAACTTGAAATTGAGATTGCCTCTCTTAATCCTAAATATTTTTCAACAATTATAGACTATCTTACCAAGTTCAAGCATTTTTTGACACAATTGAAGGGGATTGTAAGAGGTAAGAAAGATGAAGAGTGTATTTAGTTGATTTTATCCAAGTTGAGAGAACCATTTAAAATATTTTCTTCTACCTTTTTCTCTAGCATGGATGCCTTAGGTGACACATTCAAAATGTCTGATTTAGAAATATTTTGTGAAATACTTACTAGGGAAGAATCGAAATTTCCTCACCTTAAGTCTTCCACCTCTCAAAAGGCATTAGTTGCACCCAATCCTAAGGGAAAGGGAAAACCAAAAATTAAAACCAAATCCACCCCTTCTCCATATCAAAGTGCTCCTAAACCTAAAGAAAACAACTCTAAACCCAAGGATTCTTATAAATCCAAGAACAAGTATAGCCTTTCATGCTCTTTTTGTGGGGGTAGTAATCATGAATAACATAGGTGTTATAAACAAATGCAAGACTTACAGGATGTAGTCAAGAATCAAAAAATTTCTATCTCCACTCCACCTCCTTATAATCAGCATAGAAAAGCACTTAATGGTTTTGGGAGATCTCAGTCACCACTTGCTGACAGTTGGGTTATAGATTCTGGTGCTTCTCATCACATGAATTCTTCCAAGGAGTCTTTTGTTTCTCTAGGTTTGAGTTCTAATTCCAAAATTGAGGTTGGAGATTCTTCCTTTCTTTCGGTTAAATGAAAAGGTGATATACAAATTGATGTTGGTAATATCCAAGATACACTATATGTCCCTAACATCACTACAAATTTACTTTTTGTATATCAAATTTTTCATTCTAGTCAAGGGAAAAAAGTGACTTTTACATCACATGGGGTAGAAGTACAAACTTTTTTAGAACCTCAATCACTTGTTGCTCAGTGTATTCTCGATCATAGTTCTAGACTATATCACTTTAAGGGTTTTGATTTCACTTCTTCTATAGGGACAAGATTGGTTTCTCATGCAGATTCAAAGAGTAAGCTTTGGCATGAGAGATTTGGGCATCTCAACTATAGATATTTGAAGGATTTGAGCACTCATGGTATGGTATATGGTCTTCCTAGAGTTTCTTTTCTTGAGGGATTTTTCTCTGGATGTGCATTAGGGAAACAACACCAAGATCCATTTCCTGAGAATTTGTCTAAGAGATCTTCTTCACCACTTTATCTTGTGCATAGTGACTTGATGGTTTTTCCTACCCCCTCTTTTAATGGAGCTAAGTATGCACTTACCTTTATTGATAATTTCTCGAGGCGTACTTGGGTTTATATTCTCAAGTACAAAAGTGATGTTTTTTCACACTTCAAATTCTTCAAGGCTTTGGTCAAGAAACAATCTTTGAGTTACATAAAGAACCTTCACACTGATAATTGAGGGATTACTTCAGCAATGAGTTTTATAATTTTTTAGCAACTCAAGGCATTATTCACCAACATTATGTTCCTCATAATCCACAACAGAATGGCTTAGTAGAACAAAAGAATATAACTTTGAAGGAAATGACTAACTGTATGATGTATTCTAGAGATTTACCTCCTATCGACTAGGAAGAAGCACTTATTTTTGCTAACTACATTCAGAATCGCACACCACACAAAGCACTTGAGCATTTGACTCCAGAGGAAGCTTGGTCCAACACTAAACTAGATGTCTCATTTTTTTGAGTCTTTGGGAGCCATACTTGGGCCTTTGTGCCAAAAAAGAAAAGGAAAGCTTTGGATAAGAACAGTAAACCTTTGATCTTTGTAGGGTATTGTGAGGACATGAGAGCTTATCAAATTTTATATCTTGATACACGTGACGTTATTTTTTAAACACAAGTTCAGTTTGATGAGAACTTCACTACTCATTATTCTTCATCTTCTTCCATGCCTCCTTCTTCTTCATATCATCTTAAGGATCCTTTCTTTGAGGAGATTAATGAGGAGGTTATAGATGTCGTTGAGGATCCTATTCCCACTTATGTTGTCATTATGCCTTAATGGGATTGTACTATAGTTTCTGAGGAAACACCTTTCATACAGGATCTTCCACCCACTAGGCATCATCACACACATTCTACAGGTTTTGTAATTTTTTGTCAGGTATTTTCTAAGGATCCATAGTCTTTTTCAAAGGCTCATGGGATATAAGATTGGGATGATGTGATGACAAGTGAGTGTTCTTCTTTGATGAAGAATCATACTTGGGATTTGGTATCTCTTCATAAAGAAAGAAAGATGGTTTGGTGTAAGTGGGTATACCAAACCAAATACGTAGTTGATGGGTCCATTGACAAGTATAAGCCTCGTCTTGTTGCAAAGGGTTTTTCAGAAGTTGAAGGTATTGATTACTCTGAGAATTTTGCACCCATTGCCAAGATGGATTATGTATGCCTTATATTTGCTATTATTGCATCATAGGGGTGGATCATATACTAGATGGGAATGACGAGTGCCTTCTTACATGGAGATCTACAAGAGGAAATATACACGGAGAATCTAGCTGGATTTGTTTAGGATTCTTATATTTTTTGTAGGCTCTGAAGGTCTCTCTACGGTCTCAAACAAGCCCCTCAGGTTTGGTATGAGAAGATGGATTCTTTTATTCTATCTATTGGATTTTTTGTTTCCACTCCAATCATACATTGTATCTCCAGCATGTTGGTGAGGATATTGTGATACTTTTCTTGTATGTTATTGATCTGTTACTTACTGAAAGCTATTCTTCCCACATTTAGAGTATTCAGAGGGATATTTATACATAGTTTGACATGATAGATCTTAGGCTATTGCATTATTTCCTTGGTTTGTAGATTTCTCATACAGATTCAAAGATTCATTTGAGTCAGCAAAAGTACACCCATGATCTTCTTCGGCACTTTGATATGGCTGATTCCAAGCCAAGTCCATCTCCTTTTCAGTACTTCCACATGTACCACACCATTTTGTGATCCTACATTACATAGGTAGTTGGCTAGGAGTCTCATGTACTTGACCCAAACTCTCCTTGATATGTTATTTGTAGTAGGGCTTGTATCTTAGTTTGCACATTCTCCTCATAGTAGTCACTGACAGGATGCTAAAAGGATTTTGTGTTATTTGCATCGCACTTCCCACTTTGGCCCACACTACATTAGGGGTTCTACTCAGTTGGATGGGTATATAGATTCAGATTGGGTAGGTTTTATTGATGATAGGTGTTCCACTTTTGGTTATCTTATTTGTCTTGGTTCTTCTATAATTACTTAGGCGTGTAAAAAGCAACAGGCTATTGCACTTTCATTTTCAGAGGTAGAGTATAGGGTAGCAATTACAATGAGTCAACAAATTATTTATCTTCAATAGTTATTGATAGATTTTGGATTCCCACAAGATTCATCGATTGTTCTTTAGTTTGGCAACCAGAGGTCAATTCACATTTCTTTCCACCCAATTGAGCACCAGTAGACCAAGCATATGGAGATACACATCCACTTCATTCGTCAACACATTTAGGATGCAATTCTTTTCTTGGAGTACATTCTAACTCAGCAGTAGGTCACAGACATCTTTACAAAGCCTTTTGCATCACCTCACTACCTTAAGTTGTGTGGCATGCTTGGGGTTTTGGAAGTTATTCTTGGGGGGTGTTCGTGAGAACATCTTCCTTATTCTTCTTCTTTCTCTTTCTTTTAGCATGATTTTTTCCTTCTTTTGGTTTGATATTTCTTCATGGATATATTGTACATGAGTACCTCATCAAACCTAGTTGTTGGGACTGATATTGTGGACATGCCACTTCTATTTTGGCCCCTAGATTCACTTGAGGGGAGGTGTTAGAGTAGGTATTTACCTTATCTCATGTTTACCTAGGTACTTTATTTACCTATATTTTAGTTATTCTCACCCACTTATGTGTGTGGATATTTCTTTTTATTTATTTAGATATTAGGGGGATATTATCTAGTTGTTAGGTATAGTTCTTTCCTTGATCTATGGTATTGACTAGATCCTTTATGTCTAGCTCTTTCCTAAATCTATGGTATTGAATAGTTCTTTGATGACTAGTTCTTTCCATGATTTATGGCTTGATCTACAACCTTGACTGGTTCTTAGATTATTAGTCCTTTCCTATATAAGCAAGGCCCATTCTCATTATATTTCATTGAGTTCCATAATAATATATGATATTGCTACTCATTTGTTTACAAAGGTTTATGTAAATTTATTCTAGTGAATTTATTTCATCTTATTGATCATGGCGTTTGATTGGCATATGATTTATTATCTTGGAATGATCTAGTTATCATTTCTTTTATTTTTAGTGCTCATCCATACAATACATCCTGAGCATATCTTCAAGAACATGATTCACTCTTTTATTTTTTCCATCCGTATCTAGATGATAAGCAGAGCTAAATTTCAGCTTTGTCCTCGAAGTTGTATTAAAAATTTTCCAAAATTGTGAAGTCATTCATGGGTCCCTATAAGAGATTATCAATTTGGGAACACCATGTAATCTGAAAATTTTTTGAACAAAACTTTTTTCAAGAACATGTGAGTTGTCCTTTTGATTCCCAGTGATGAAATGTGCTACTTTAGTTATTTTATCAACCACAACCAAAATAACATCATGCTTATTTCTTGACATAGGTAGTCCCATAACAGAGTCCATACTTGTAACCTACCATTTAAATTATGATATGTTATGAGGTTACGATAAACCAGTTAGGTGCATTAGCTCAAATTTCACATGCTGGCATTCTAAGCACTAAGACATGAAATCTAAGATGTCTCTCTTCATCCCTTTCCAAAAATCTTACTATTTAACATCAGCAAGCATCTTTATCACCGTAGGATGTCCAAAGTAAGGTGTATTGTGAAATTCAGTTATCACTTTTTTCCTTAACTTAGTTCCTCGTGATACATAACTTTATCCTTGTACATCAAAATCCCTCCACCATATAACTAAAAGCCTTTGCACCTCTTATCCTTTGGATTTGTAGCAAGTTTTTTTTACCTATTGGAAGTACGGATCAAACATTAAGGTGTTCTTAACCTCGTCCTTAAATTGAGTTCTTAAGGTCAGTAGTGTAGAAATATATTTTCTACGACTTAGTGCATCTGCTACTCTATTTTCCTTTCCTTTTATGTAGCTGATGTCAAAATCATATTGGGATAAGAACTCTAACCATATCCATTTCCTCGCATTTAAGTTAGGCTTAATGAATATATATTTCAGCCCAAGATGATTAGTTTTCAAATCGAAGGGTTTTCCTTTAAGAGGTAATATCTCCAAACTTGTAATTCATGTACTATTGTAGCAAGTTGTAAATCATGAGGAGCGTAATTTTTCTCATGCACTTCAAGTTTCATGCTTTCGTATGTTATTACATCATCATTTTGCAGCAATATACCCCCAAATACTTTCCTGGAAGCATCCATTACTACCGTAAAACTTCCATTTGGATCAGGAAAACTTAGTATAGGGGATGAAATTAGTTGTTCTTTCAATGCTTTAAATGCAACTTCACATTTTTCACTCCATAAGGACTTTTAATATTTTTTTACAATGAAGTTATTAGGGCAGCAACCCTTGAGAAATCCTTAACAAATTTTATATAATAGCAATCAAGTTCCATGAAACTTATAACTTCATGTACATTCCTAGGGGCTATCCAATCTATTATGGTTGATATCTTAGAGGGATCAACCGAGATTCCATACTTATTATATGTCCCAAATATTGTACCTTAGTCTCATAAAAAGAACACTTGGATAGTTTCCCATACAATTTTCTCTTTCTTAACACCTCAAGTACAATATTTAATTTCTCATTATGCTCCTCCAAGCTTTGTAAATAAATGAGAATATCGTCCAAGAATTAAAACTTGAAATTGTCCAAGTATTCTTGAAATATGTTATTTATCAAATTCATGAAGGTTGCAGGGGCATTAGTTAACCCAAAAGGTAAAACACTGAACTCATAATGTCCATATCTCATTCTAAAAGAAGTCTTATGAATATCTTTTTCCATGATACTCAACTAATGATATCCAGAACAAAGATTTATTGTAGATAAAATTGATGCTCCGCGCATTTGATCAAAAACTATCCTTGGAAGAGGATATCTATTCTTAATAGTTATTTTATTCAACATATTGTAGTCAATGCAAAGTCTTAAGATTCCATCTTTCTTTTTAACAAATATCACTGGGGCTCCCCCAAGGTGAGACACTCGGCCTTATTAACCCTTTAGACAATAATTCATGTTATTGTGCCTTAAGCTCTACTAATTCAGTGGTAGTCATTCGATAAGGTTCCTTAGAAATAGGTTTCGTTCCTGGTTTGTAAAATTACTCTGGATGGAGAGCAAATTTATCATGTGACCACTCATTGGAACTGGGAGGAAATGAGGATTCCCCGTAAATGACCACTGTCCAAGGCCAAAAACAAATGGTGTCGGAAAAAATATTCATTTGGCTAAAAAGATAGGAGAAATTCCCTTGAAAGGATGCTAGATTTCGTTGGGCCGAGCAGAGACAAGTGATACTAAATTAGGAAGAGTTTGCAGAGAAGAACTATCAAGCCCAAGACTGCAACTGAATAACCATTAGGCCCTGTAACAAATGGCATCCAAGCAGTAGACTAGAGGAGATAGACTCATCTTGGATTGATCAGATTCATCCAACTTGGGCTCCTGTCTTCATCATCACAGTCTTGAAACCTACATCTGCATCAGGGACTAGTGAGTAGTGTTTTCATATATGTTTCTAATGGCACCAACAAAATCTTGATGTTGATTACCTAGTAATCATAAAGTTTATTCCTAGATCTACCACCAGCTTTACATACTGCAACTTAACCTTCACCCATACATGCCTGATATTGCCCAGAAGGCCATTTTACCACAGGTCTGCACGTCTTCCCTAATCCTCCCATCATTCCCCTCAGCCATCCACTCAATCTTAATAACCCCACAATCAGCCTTGCAACTTCAACCTCGGCTTATCCAGAAGCACTTAGATTGCTGACCCTACCGATATCGTTTATCCCCTACCGCCAGCGGTTCTCTAACCGTGGTCGGTTATCCAGTGATTGGCGTTGGTCTACCTGTGACTTATACCCCCAAAACCTTTTTCTCGCCTGATTTGCTACCTAACAACCTCAGATCCAGTCTGGTTTATCCCTCTAACTGCAACACTGAATGCTATCAACGATGCAGTAACCAGTAACAAACAAAGTGACGCTTTATTATTGATAGTTTAGCTTTTATTGCTTTGTAACGAGATAGCCTGAAATCATGATTTTGCAATAGCTTTGCTTTATTACACACGTTCTGTGTATAAATCATATTAAAAGGGGAACTGACCACCTTCGAAAGGAAGTTTTATATTAATCTCTGGGCATAAAGGCTAGCTCCCTAACATTTATTGTCTAATTAAAATCTGGTGGTCAATTGTATTCTTGGACTTGCAGGTAGTCCTTCCAAGACAATGGTGGAAGTTCTTCGCAGTCGATCTGATCTTTCATCTACAGAATATCACATTTTCCATCTCAAACAAATATTCCTCCTAGCCCTAACCCTTATCTGTTTCTCAAAGGAATGATAGGATAGATAGCACAGTCTATTCTGCAGAGCACGAAATATTCCGTGCGAAACACGATGCTCCACACATTTGATCAAAAAGATTCATTTATCCTTGGAAGAGGATATATATTCTATATAGTTTCCTTGTTCAACATCCTGTAGTCAATGAAGCTAAAGTCTTAAGGTCTCACTATATTCTATATGAGATGTTATACAAAGATCACTAGTGCTCCCCAAATAAGTGAGACATTGTAACCTTATTAACCAACTTTAGCACCAATAATGCAATATTATATTGTGCCTAGATAAGCTCTACCATTACTCACATGGTAGTCATTTGATACGTGTGCACTTAATAATTAGGTTCCATTCCTAGTTTGATTTCAATAGTGAAGTCAAACTCTCTTTTTGGTGGAGGACCTGGTAACTCTTATGGAAACACATCACTCTGAAATTCTCGTAACAATGAATATTTTTCCAAAAATTCACTTCCTTCTTCAGCTGAATCTGAAAATTTTATTGCATAAATCATGCAACCTTTATTTTTTACCTTTTTCAACTGCATAGTAGATATTTCTCTAGCTTTTATGATTCTTTTTATTCCTTGAATGTCTGTCTAATTTTTCCAGGTCATCCAAACACCTTATATGTTTCCAAAAATAGTCCACAAGTTCTTTATGATCAGCCAACTAGTTTACTCTAATTATTATGTCATAAGACCCTAGAGGTGCAACATATAGGTTTGCCTCAGTTGTGAAGCTTGGCAATTCCAAGGCTGCACCAAAAAGGCACTTACTAACTTTGTGGATAACATTATTCCTGTACTAGGCAGTCCATGGTTTTTCTATAAAACCAAACTTTATGTTTTAATTTAGTGACTAACTTTCTAGAAATAAAATATTCAGAAGCACCCAGTATCAAAAAGTATAGTTACAGGAAGGACTATACAACTTATTTGGTGCTTCTATGGGCATAACCTTGCTTTTCAAGCTTACTTGTTGGCTAGCTACAGCATGTATCTTATGTTGTTGGTTACTGTCATTTTTCTTTAAAGGACAATGAATTGCATAGTGGATTCCTCCACAATTAAAAAAACCCTTGTTGGTCCCTTCTTAGGCTCATATTTATTCTCATCCTTGAAAGTACTATTTGGCCTCATGATTTCCCTTTTGGCGATTATTTTTATTATTTGTTATAGCTTTACCTACTACTATTTTCTTTTCATTTACAGCCAAAGGCTTTCCTTTGTTTCCAAACTTCTTCCATGTACCCTTCTTGGGTGGAAAAGATGAAGAAGCACTCCCATTTTTCTTATGTTTTTCCTCCTTATGTGTAGAGATTTCCTTCAATTTCTGACTCCTACCGAATGAATTTTTCTACCACTTCTTCCATGATGGCGGGGCTATGTACATCAACCTCACCACCTATGATAGGATACAACCCCATGATGAAATTCCTTATTCATGGAATTTTTCATCTGTTTGGTATTGCGGTACATATTTGAGAAGCTTACTGAACTTCTACCAATATTCCATTACCAATAGTTTTCCTTGAGTTAAATTTTGGAAATATATCATTTTCTAGTCATAGTAGAGCTAGGGCAGCCATTGCTTCCTAAAATGACCCTTGAACTGGTCCCAAGTGATGTTTGTTTTGTCAACATTAAGCTCAACCTTGAAGTTGTCCCACCATGAAGATGCTTTATGGGAGAGATGATAATCTCCCCATACAACCTTGGTTTCCTCAAAGAAATTTCTTATCATGAAATATTTATCCATCTTGTTGAGCCAATTCTTAGCCCCATCTCCCTGGGTGGTTACGTATCAAAATTTGGTGGAATTATCCGCTTTATATCGCTGGTTAGTTCAGCTACCAATCTTGCCCTCTTGTTCTGCAAGATGATTGGGTGCATTCCTGTTGTCATTATTTCTAGCGTTATTTGCAACATTCTCATTCGCATAGCATTGAGATCGTCAACATTCATCATTGCACTCATCTTGTGGCTTCCCCTGAGACTGCTCATCTATTAGTCTTAATGTTATTTCTAGCCACTTGTTGCTTCAAGAACAACAATTTTATTCCTTATGTCCAGTAGGGCAGCAAGGATTTCATCCATCTTTTGAGGTGTGGATGCTTCACCACTTGGAGGTGGGTTATTTGCAGCACATCCCCTTGTTTTTACCATTTTTTTAATCAAGAAGTTTAGTCTTATTAGAAGTGGAATCAAATAGGTCCAAGAGCTACAACCTTTAGCTCTGATACCAAGATGTAAAATCCCTATTTCATGATTACAAAAGTACGTGGATTTTGTTTCATTTCAATGTTCACTGCTATAAACTCAACATTTAGAACCACATTAAATATTCTAATCAATCCTAAAAAATTATCCATATGCATCTGTTATGACTTGGTGTAACAAATCTCTCATATTTCATTTTAATGATGACTTAACATAAAACCGATATTGCATATTTCAGTTCAATGACGACTCGACACGGAACTGATCTCTCATATTTCATTTCAATGTATACTCAGTATACTTACAGTTCCCTTTTTCATTCGAAGGCTCATCAAGTGCAGCTGACCAATGGATTACCTAGGTACTTGTTACGAGTACCCATCCTATATCCCACACCTTAGTTTGGTGAATTTAAGACAACACAACCAACAACTTGCGATACATTGGTCAAATTTTCAGACATGTTTGTCATGCCTATATTTTGATTTATGACATACTCGTCATGAAGAAATATGTTTTTCACCACACTTGAAACTGTTATCTTGATTAGAATTGATTGACTCCTGTCAATCCTTCTCATTTCCATGTTAAATGCTAAGAAGAGATGAACCACATGGGCTAGTACAAATAATCCACTTATGGTAACTAAGGGTCATCAAATGTATTCAAATCGACCCCTATCGATTCGAAGTATAGTCCATCACTTGTATTAAATGTAAGTCAATATCGGCCGTAGACCATGGAATCATCACTACCTAGTGCTTAACAATGAATTTATATCCCATTCTAATATGATCTTGATTAAAGGAGATGAACAGATTATTGGGTCCATAACAACTTATCCATAGTAACCACCCAATGAACCCCATCATTAGATCAGATACTATGAAATATTGGTTATGCTGCAACAACCCATTCAAGTTCCAGAAATCTAAACCTTCATTCTTAACAAGGTCATTAATCCCTTTAATTTGTAGCTTATTAATCCCAGCTCTAGTTATTTTCATTCTTTAGGTTTCGTTCCTAAGGACTAACTCATGTTCTATCAACATTCCATTAAGGAACGTTATGTTTTTATCCATGTCAACTTGAAGGATATTCAATTTTATTTATACTCATTACTTATTCTCTTAAATTATGAAGCCTCCATTAGTTGATTTCATATCTTAGAAACATCTTATAGGTATATTGTAGGGAAATATCCTCACTCATCTAATTATACCTTTAGGAGCATTCTAAAGTTCATTATAATGACTCCAAATGGGTTTCATGAATTCAACCCACAATAGTCTCATGACTTAAATTTACTTCCCTTTAATTCATTCAACTACTCAAACCGTGATAACATAGTTAAACTTAATCCCCTAAGTAGTAACTCATCTATGATGGAAGGATATTTTGCATCCACCTCATAGTCTACTAGAAGGGTTCATTTCGTCACCTCAATAGTGAATAGTCCCTTGTATCAAGTTTACATAACATAATTACATTATGTATGCAAGTCAAATATGTACCATATTTATGACTTCATTATTGGAGTAAGAAGAACTTTGTTCTTAATTCCTTAAGGTTAGGTTTGTTTATACATATAACCCCATATTATCATCCTATCCCTTTTAAGTAAAATTCCCTTCCGTTATTGTACTTATTTGTTTATTAGGATAGATAGAATGCATTATAGTATATTCACTCAAATTTATTTAATATTAATCATGCATCTCTTTTTATTTTATATCATTTCTCTTAAAACGGTCATACAAGTGTTGTTCATAATGATGTAATTAAGTATAGTCATTCATGAATCACTTTCTAAGACATATAACTTGTTTGAATATAACTTATTCATTACTACCATATCCTAGTAAAATCAATAATTTAAATTTATAACAACCAATGAATATTTCAAGGAAAAAACATTATAATTATGCCTTTTGCACAGGTCATTAAAAGGGCAAATATTCCCATATATTCCCTTTTCCCTCCTATTAATGGATCAATAATAATATTCCTTACTTTATAACACCAATGTAAGATTGATAACATTTTATATAAGTTTCCCAAGATTAAAAATCAATGTCCTGAAGTAAAACAATGTATATCAATGATTCCCTACAAGCTTAATTTTCAAGTGAAATAAATCTTTTAAATTGAAAACATCATTCACACACAATGAATCCAGTCAAGAGAAAATGATTTAAACAACCACTTAAATCACTTCCAATTTAAGATGTCAATTTAATTAGACAAGAGATAATTCAAATTATTTTAACAATTTACATTACTAGCCTTAGGCCTTACACACTTATTCACAAGAATATCTTAGTAATTAAACATAATCTTTTCATCAAACTACATTTCTTCAATCAATAGAATAAATTTCGCTTTCCACAAGTCTTCCTCTTTTCCTTTTTCACGTATTTTATCTACAAGAGTGTTAACATGGGTCAATTCATTTGAACTGAGCATGATAGGAGATAAATCCTTGGAACCATATATTCTATCTAAAAACTTCAAAAAGGAACACTGCTTATTAATAGAAAACATGCAAGGGTTCAGAAAGATCTTTTCCTTTTTGAACACTTTAGAAGTACCATACTCAAGTGTATCTCAAAACACTGTAATGTTAGCTTCTAACAATCCAAATGAGTATGATTTCTATCAACTAGAAGACTATCAACAAATAAATTTAACATTCATCAATCATCCAACCAAACAAGTAACCTCAAAATATGCAGGAATACATTCTCGCTTAAGCAATATCATACCAATAAGGAAAAGTAAAGTAAACCTGAAATCAGGTGAGAAAACAAGAGTAGAAATATCTTAATCATGCAGCCCATACTACATGATTAAATATTTTACTTGAATCCAAATAATTTCAAACAAAAATGAATTCCAATTCAACAACCTAACAATCCAAAGGTTGGACAAGATCATAGTTGAGTAAAGAGATAATGGTAGCAAACTCTTAAAACCCAGTCTATCTTAACTTGTTATACAAAGCAGTCCATGCTATAACTATTTGGATCCAATCAAATGAGAAGTATACAAGCCATTAAATAAATTACACAAGATTTATGAGATAAGGTCGTCTAAAAACCATTCAAGTATTTCATAGAAGACTAATGCAAATCATGCATAACCAATTTCCTCACTTAGACAAAGAAATGATATGATTCCACATAGGAAGAGAAAAATCACAATTGAACAACCTTTAAATGATTGAATGATACCCTTGATCATACAAATATGATCAAGGTTCAAAACGAATTTAAAAATGATCATACTTAAGAAAGTTTAATACACCATCCAACTGGTTCAGGTCGAGCTTCTTACTAGGAGGCCTAACTCTGTAAGATCATTAAAAACGGTGGTCAAGTTAAACCTACTAGTCGAAACAACATACTAGAAGTCTTCTCAGGAGCTAAGAGTTCACAAAGTGATACATTAAATCCCCTAGGTGGCCATTACACTTTCATGGCTTAAAATATTCTTATTCAACACTATGCCAACCGTCTTCTCTGGCAATATAGAAGTAACGTAACAGTTACCATGATTGAAATAGGAACCAAATTTCATATGACCCGTACTACGAATGACCCTCCATGGTTCAGTGAAGAAAATTTGAATTGATAAATTGAATAATAGTCCAGTGACCTACTTATACAAAATAGAGAATGCATTTAACCATAATGGGTACACATAATTCCCAAAATCTTCAGTTAAGATCTATCCCGACCTGGGTTATCGAAAACTCAACAAACCTTCAAGATTGATCAAAGAATGATACAACCAAGATCATACCCAATTGGGTCGAGTAACAACTCACCCACATGAAGGTGATCATGTAGCAAAATCCCCATGAATTCACAGTTACGATGATCATGAGTTCGAGTATTCAAAGCAAGATTCGAACATAGACCTGAAATAGATAGTAATATCTTTAGATGACACCCGTCTAACTCGACTAAGGGCTCGAGTTCCCACTCGACCCATAACACAGGGTCATTAATTCCTTTAAAGTATAAGCACATATAGTTCCATAGCAATAAAAAAATAACAATACAGAGATTGATAACAATACTACAAAAACCCATTGGTAAAATATAAGCACATGCAACCTAGAGTCATTGAAATAACTTGACAAGATCAATATCACTATAACAAAACCGATTTGCAAAGTATTTGCACATGCAACTGAAGAATAACACTTTTTCTTTTTATGAAATTCATGATGAGTTTATTTCAAAAATACTAACACAGTCAAGTAAAGGAAATCAAAATTTCAACCATGATAAAATAAGTATACAGTTACAAGCTCAAAAACTGGCTCCAATAGCTACTTACCAATCTATGGATTCCATTTATTGATCAATAGTAAAAACCTAGAACCCATAAGTGTATTCTATCATAAAAAAAGTTATTTTAACAGACTAATTAGATATAACAAGTTTTTTCAAGGGATTAGAGCCTATCATGCATGGTAGAGCTTCCCGAAGTTTTCTTCCATCTCCTAGGGTCCTTCTTCCAACTCCATGACAATTTATATAGTTGAAGCAATTAATCTTCTCAAAAATTCCTTCGCCTTTTCCATTGGAATCTCTCCCAACAACCTCTCGATGAAACATTGAAGTCAAGATTCAAACCAATCAAAAACAAGATGAAATGCCCAAAACCTCCATTTGCAAAGCGAGAAGGAGAAACAAAATGAACAAATGGAAAAATAAAAACAATACTACCTTCACCGAATCTAGCATGTTTTTCCCTAAGCATTTTGGAACAATTTTCCAAATAATTAATGCTTTCCAGGATAGTTCGTTGCTCCCGTCAACCCATTGACTTCGTCTAACCTTTACTAGGTTAGCTTCTAACTGCTTAGCCATCCAACTAGTCATGCTAGAGTCATTTTTAGAAACTCTCCAAATCCAAACTTGGCTTACAACTAAGGAGTGGAAGTGTCTACCATTAATGGAATTAAATCAAAGTTCTATTACATGCAAAGGTGGCAAAAACCACCACTTCTTACCTGACCATGCACCCCCTTCCTAATTCCAACCGAGGTTATCTTAGAGTTAGGGTCAAAGTCTCCCTTCCATCCTAGGTTAGGATTAAATTAATCTTAGAAACATTACCATTAGGCATAGATCACTTAGGATAGGTTCTTAGGAATTGACTTAGTTCATATGCCTTAGGCCTTAGGTTAGGTCATTAAAATTCAAGTGTTAACAACACATCAGTAATAGTCTAGGCTTAATAACTGCCACATCTGAACCTTACCAGCCAGGAAATGTTTTTAAAATGGAGAAGTGATACTCGAGCCAAATCTCAACACCTTCTATTCCTCCACATGGGACTGAATCTTAATCTAACTAAAATAAGTCACAAAGATTAGTTAGTATACTTGGGTAATTCATGATAATGAATTGTAATTTCCCACATTAATCATAATTGCATATCGAATTAAGGGAATTCCTTGGATCAATGAAATGATCCAAAGTATTTTCTTAAGTGATTCAATAATAATAATCAGTCATTATTAACTTAGGATAATTTTTCCATTTTACCAGCTTACCCGATGGTTTTGAGAACAAAAATCAAACTTTCCACAATCTACATATATCTATTTCATTTCACGAATCAATTAAATAACATCATAATTCAAGAGTACCTTACAAATGATGGATGATTAATCAAGAAAATCTCAACTGAGATAAATATTGATCTAACAACGTGATTCATTCAGTTCTAAGGAGCATCAACTCAAGAAAAATCACATGTTAACGTTGCAATCCATATCTCAAATAAGTAAGTACCAATGAAGAGATGGTAGAGGTGTTACATTTTTGAACTAAGGTCTATTATCAGTGAGGATAACAGAAGGTACCCCAAAATGTGTGATATTATGTGTTGTGAGAAAGTTATAAATGTCAGTACCAGTAACCATTTAGAGAGGAGTAGTTTCAATCCATTTAGTAAAATATTCAGTAATTCTAATGATGAACTTATGGCCATTAGCAAATTTAGGATTGATAATACCAATGAGGTTGAATCCCCAAAGGGTGAAAGGATAAGTAGGTGCAATGGGTTAGAGGTCATACTCTGGTGCATGATGGAGATTACCATGATTTTTGCATTTTTTGCAGCGAGTAGGATACTCAAGGAAATATTGTTCCATTATAGGCCAATAATATCCTTAGCAAGAATCTTTTGCAACATAGCTTTTTCTGAGAAATTACCACCACATATACTGTCATGAATCTGCAAGATGGCCATAGGGATGTTGACAAGCGAGAAGAAACGTAAGAGATGACCATCAAGGTAAGTTTTGAATAATTTCATCCCAATAATCACATATTGAGTAGCCTCACAATGCAATCTATGAGATTCATGAGGGTGTAGAGTGTTAGGGATAGTTTGCTTATACAAATAATTATAAATAAGCATGGACCATTTATCATTTCCTTGACTGCACCTGATGGTGCAACCTACAAGAGGTAATGTAGAGACAGAGGGATGTTATAAGTTTGTAATTATGAAAGTAGCTTGTTTGTTGGTGATGTCTTGTGGGATGAGCGGCGTGGCACTAGCCATAACATCTACGTGATGATTGTATTTACGAGGAATAGTAGTAAGGGAGTAGGAATCAAAGTAACTAAAAGATCCTTTACAAGGGTGTTGTATGGAATGAGATTCTTCTCCCTTGTATTATATGTATCATTAACCTGATTGATGACTAATTGTGAATCATCATGTATGTAGAAGTTATGAATGAGAACCTTTTGACCAGTGAGTAAGTGTAAAATGAGAGCTCCGCACTCAGTAATATTGTTTGTAAAGGAAAACCCTAATCAATATATGAAGGGGAGTGGGTCACCATGTGGGGTAATGAAGACTATCCCAACTCTAGTACCAGATTGAAAATGAGAGCCATCAAAGTACATTGTGCATGTAGGTGGCTCAATAACATATGTGGTGAAATCATCACGAAAAGGATAAAAAATAGGTGATGCATCTGATAAGGGTGCCGCGACTAATTGATCATTGATAACCTATCCTTTGATTAGCTTTTGTGGTATGAATTTAAAATCAAATTCGGTGAGGAGCATGACCCATCATGTCAAACAACCTAATAGATGTGTGTAGGAGAGTAAGTAACGCAATAGGTAAAATTTTTATATAATATGTACCTCATTGTTAAGGAGATAATGTCACAATTTATCGGAAATGGAGATAAGAACTGTCATCACCAATCCGACACTATGATAATTCTTCACCGGGAACTCCTTGTGCTATGATTATTTACTAATGCACAGCCTTTAGTTTGGTGGATGTAATCTGGAAACAAAACAACAACATAACACAAGAATACCATCGACTATGATAAGACAGAATGATGACAAATCTGAAATATCAAAATAAATTATAATATTAACATGAAACTGTTACAATCTCACCCATGAGGTACTTCAAGTGTTATTGACTTCACTTTGACTTTCACCAAGACTATGGGAGAAACTTTACAATTACACCTCTTAATGGCTTCTTCAACACACCTTTAAACTGATGGCTTCCTTCGCACACTTCCTACAATATTTCTCACTACTTCCTTCTATGCTAAATGAGGGGGGTGGCCTCTCTATTTATAGAACTTCCAGGCTTATCCATCTTATCTCTAAGATAGGATAAGAAATCCACTCTGACGAATCATATTCCATACCTTAACTCTTATCTGTACATGTAAGCTTATCTGTTAAGATAAGATAAACCTTATCATTTTACATGGGTTCCACATTTTTAGACTTTTTACAAATAAAATACACAAAATATTTATGACCTCACTCCTTGTCTTTATTACCAATATAATATTTCTAATTCCTAATCATGTAGACCCTACTTCTCTAATTACCCAAACTTTGACATTTTAACATTACCGGACCACTTACGACAAATATTTACTTTTTACAACATTCCTATTGTACTTTGACTGTTACCGTACTCCACATTATTGGCGGCACCATACTGACGGCACCGTTATCTTCTATCAGACGCTACTACTAATTATACTTAACAACATCCTATTCCTAATACATACATTAATGAAATAGAAATTATGGAGGAAAATTTTAGTGTCGACATCTTCCCCCTTCCTAGCTTCTACTCCGTCCTTGGAGTAGACTATTCTGGTGCTTGGAAAATCTTCAACTTGTCGTGGTTGACCCATTTCGTAATGGGAGTGCCATCCAATTCCTCCAGTCGGTACGTACCATTTTCATGCATAGCTGCTATTTTGTAGGGCCCCATCCATTTTGGAAGAAATTTTCTCTGTCTTCTTTTTTTGTATCTGGAATCATATACTAGAACCAAGTCATTCACATGAAATGGAGACCACCGGATCTTTTGATCAAAGTATTCCTTCTGCTTCATTTTCTTCTTATGGCTTGTATCCTTTGCTATTTCTCTCATTTCCTCCAGCAAATGAAGATGTACCAACCTTTCTTTTACTGAATCACTTTCATCCATCCTTTCATTTTTCATAACTCTCACAGTGGGAATATCAAACTCAATAGGAAGAACTGGATCAATGCCATAGGCCAACTGAAATGGGGAGTATCCTGTTGCTGACTTTGATGTTGCCCTATATGCCCACAATGCTGCATGAATCCTTTTATCCCATTTATGTACCTGCAAGGCTGCATCTTTTGCTAGAATTTGACACAACACAAAATTTGTTCGTTCCACCTGTCCATTTGTGCTTGGCTTGTATGTTGTTGCCTTCCTGTGCTTAATAGAAAACTTATTGACTAGGGCTTCTACCACCTCATTAATGAAGTGGCTTCCTTGATCTGTTACAATTTCTAATGGGCAACCAAATCTGGTGACAATGCATTCATACATGAACCTTGCCACTTCATCCATGGAAGCTGTTTTCAATGGCCTAGCTTCAACCCACTTGGTTAAATAATCTGTGGCAACTACAATATACTTATTTTGGCGTGATGTAGTTGGAAGTGGACCTACAATGTCTATTCCCCACTTTTCAAAGGGACCAAGGGGAAGAATAGGACATAATGGAGCTGATGAAGTCTTACGGTTACCATGTGTTTGACAAATATCACATGTCTTACAATAATTATAACAATCTTTAAAAAGAGTGGGCCAGTGATAACCTGCATCCAAGATCCTTCTTGCTGTAAGTTGTCTAGAGAAGTGCCCTCCACATGTACCATTGTGGAATTCTTCTAGTAGTTCCTTCCCTTGATCACGTCCAACTGCCCTCTTGTACTATCCATCAGGTCCTATTCGAAATAATACTCCATGCAGAATAGAATATGGACGACTGGCTTGAGTAATCTTTCTCTTAGTCTTTGCATTGGCACCATAAGGAAACTTGAATTCATTCAGATAATTCCAAATATCTATGTATTCACTAGGGATTGTGTCAAGGGATAACAATGCTGCATCGGGGAAATCATCATCATCACAAGATGATCCTAAACCATCATAGGCTCGAGAGAGTGCATCTGCATTGACATGCTTCTTTCCTGGCCTATCTATAATATCAAATTCAAACTCTTGTAGCAAAATTATCCATCTTGCTATCCTCCCTGATGGGTTAGGCTTATTTACAATATATTTTAGAGCCTGATGATCTGTTACAACTAGAAATTTTTGCCCTAGCAAGTAATTTCTAAACTTCTTTACAGCAAAAATGATAGCCAGAGCCTCTTTTTCAGTTACAGTATAATTTACCTCAGCACTGCTCATTTGTCTGCTCCCAAAGTAAATTGGATGTTCATTCCCATTTTCATCCTTTTGGCTCAAAGTACTTCCTAGTGTTGCATCTGAGGCATCAGTGTACACAATGAATGGCTTGCTCCAATCTGGATTCTTCAAAACAGGTGAAGACACCAGGGCTTCCTTCAATTGTCCAAAAGCTTCATGCGCCTTATTTCCTGGTTCATAAGTAACATCCTTCTTCAAGAACTAGGTTAGTGGCTGTGCAATCTTTGAGAAATTCTTGATGAACCTTCTATAGTAACCCACATGGCCTAAAAATGATCTCAACTTACTTCTATTAATAGGAAATGGTAAATCTTTGATTTTTGAAACTTTATCAGGATCAGTACCAATACCATCTCTGGATACAACATGCCCTAACAAAACACCTTTAGAACATCCAAAGACACACTTTGTAGGGTTTAGTGAGGCTTGTGCTTCATCTAACCTTTGAAATGCTGTCTCCATTTGGTGCAGGTGGTCTAACTTGCTCCCATAGATGCAAAAATCATCCAGAAATACTCTGATGAAGGTCCCAATGTAGGGTTCGAACACCCTATTCATCAAACGCTGGAATGTTGCTGGAGCATTACACAACCCAAAAGGCATAACTCTATAAGCAAACGTTCCCCAAAGAGTGGTGAACGTGGTCTTCAGCTGATCTTTCTCTGCTATACGAACTTGGTTGTAGCCGCTATATCCATCAGCAAAACTATAGCACTCCTGGCCAGCTACTTCGTCCAAGATCTGATCTGAAAATGGAAGAGGGTAATGATCCTTCTTTGTTGCCTTATTGAGCTTCCTGTAATCAACACAAATGCGTAGCTTCCCATTCTTTTTTATTGAGATCACAATGGGAGAAACCCATTCTGAATTCTCCACAACAAATATGAATCCTGCATCAAGCAACTTATCTATTTCTTCTTTTACAGTCTTGGAAAAATTAGGATTCATTCTATATGGCATTTGCTTTATGGGCTTAGCACCATCTACCAGCTCAATACAATGTTCTACCCAACTTACTTGACGGAGTTCCTTGTAATCAAAAGTGAATAGGTGTATGTACCTTCGAAAGAGCTGGAGGTAGGATTCCTTCTCACTCTCCATCACAGCATCACCAATCTTTATTTGTTGGAGACGATCATCAACTTCTTCTTCAGATAATTTTATGGGGTCATGAGTTGGTGTGACTGGAAGGATATCCATGACTGAAACATCCACCTCGCTTTCTTCATCTTCAGTGTCCACTTCACTGGTACTAGAGTAATCAGAGGATGTCCAATCATTAGTTTCATCACTTGAATCCACAGGTTCTGCCTTATGATGTTGAGGGATCACATTTATCTTCACCCTCTCTCTACCACGTCCAAGTGTCATGAAACCTTCATTCCAGTAGTTTCTTGCATGAAATCTCCTTAGCCATGGTCTTCCCAGCAGCATTGGGTATGCAACAGTACCATTTTTCATCACCTGAAAGTCTACCACACATACCACACCCATAACAGATATTGCCACATTTGAAACTACACCTTCTGGTTTAGTTTTTCCTTTATTTAATGACCTTAACATAAGTGTTGAAGGGCGATCAATTTTTAAACCCAACATATTCATTACAGACTCGGTCATTACATTAACTGCAGCACCTCCATCAACTAAGACATCATGAATTGAAATACCATTACATAATACCTCAGCTTGTGGAGCATAGGGATCTGCCTCTGCCTCCAAAACAGGGACCTCAACCTCCTTCCTTCTTCGAGCATTGAGTCCACCTCGCAACTCCCGCCTCTTCTCAGAAGACATAGCCAAGAGTTGACCATATGTAATATTTGCAGGCCTTTTGGACAGATCTTCCAAGATGGAGTATGGTCCTTGCCCCTGTGAAATCAGAAAATCCTGCACACCCAACTTTCTTCTCCTATGTTTCTTACTAGTTTCTTCTTTCATCTTCTTAGGATCATTTCCATCTTGATTATCTTTTTCTTTCTTTCTTTTTGTTACAAACACATCTACTTCATTATTTCTGCTCTTATCTACTACATCAAAAGAATTCACAGGTGATTTTCCTTTATCATTATCTCCTTTACCAGATGTAGAAGCTCTATCTGGACAATTATACTTATAATGACCCTTTTTATAACAACCATAACAAACAACTTCAGAAATATTTATTTTTGGACCTCTATCTCCTCCCTGAGAACTAAATTCCTTTCCTTGAAGAAGATTAATATTTAACTGACCCATCTTTTTGAGCAGATCTTCATACTCAGTAGATGTACTAGGAGAAATATTTGTGCTCACCGGGAGTGGTTGTGGATTCTGGACCAAAGGTGCTGGTGTAGGCTCTACTTTAGCAACAATTTCTTTGGGCTCCTCTTCCATGCTTTCTTCTTGCCTTCTTGCAATCTCCTTTGCTTGTTCAATGGTAGCTGGGTGGTCATACTTCACTCGTTTTCTGATCTCTAGCTTCATCCCAAGAATGAAGTGCTTACAGAGGAGATTATCCATGCCATTCATCAACCCATCCGCTAATCCTTCCTTCCGGATCTGGGCATCGAGCTTCCTCCTTAGCTCTAGAACACGAGCATGATAATCCCTTATCTTCTCCTTCTCTCCTTGGGATAGCTTTGTGATCTCGATCATGAGATCTGCATATTTCTTTTGTTCACCAAATTCTTCAAGAAAACTTTCAGTTAATAAATCCCATGAATTTTTCACATTATCACCTAGTGTTTCAAACCACCTAAGTGCTGAACCATCCAAAAAGGTAGGAAAAAATTCAGTCCATTGTTCCCTTCTTATAAGGCCATTACAAATACAAGATCGTTTAAACTCTTGAATGAAAGAAGAAGCATCTTCATTAGATTGAGCTGAAAAAATAGGAATCTTTCCCATTTTCAAAAGTAACCACCGTGAAATACCAACCCACAAGTACAATTAACAAGACTTATGTGCACAAATAATTTGCATCACTATACTAGAAAGTGACTTTACACCTTTCTTCAGTAAAATAGAAATGACCACGGTAAACTATGGTAAAACTTGACTTACTGCGGTAAAAACTGACTTTACTGTGGTAAACACTATTCACGGTAAAAAGTGAAGTTACTGCGGTAAATACTATTCACGGTAAAAAGTGACTTTACTGTGACTTTACTGCGGTAAATACTATTCCACCAAAAATGACTTTACCATGGTAACTACTATTCATGGCAAAAATGACTTTACCATGGTAACTACTATGCACAGTAAAAACAAGGTTACCCTCTAATTGATTTTTGACTAAGTGGGAATATCTCTCCAGAAAATCCACCAACGAGGAATGGTCCCGGCAACGGAACCAAAATGTCATCACCAATCTGGCACTATGATAATTCTTCACCGGGAACTCCTCGTGCTATGATTATTTACTAATGCACAGCCTTTAGTTTGGTGGATGTAATCTGGAAACAAAACAACAACATAACACAAGAATACCATCAACTATGATAAGACGGAATGATGACAAATCTGAAATATCAAAGTAAATTATAATATTAACATGAAACTGTTACAATCTCACCCATGAGGTACTTCAAGTGTTATTGACTTCACTTGCCTTTCACCAAGACTATGGGAGAAACTTTACAATTACACCTCTTAATGGCTTCTTCAACACACCTTTAAACTGATGGCTTCCTTCGCACACTTCCTACAATATTTCTCACTACTTCCTTCTATGCTAAATGAGGGGGGTGGCCTCTCTATTTATAGAACTTCCAGGCTTATCCATCTTATCTCTAAGATAGGATAAGAAATCCACTCTGACGAATCATATTCCATACCTTAACTCTTATCTGTACATGTAAGCTTATCTGTTAAGATAAGATAAACCTTATCATTTTACATGGGTTCCACATTTTTAGAATTTTTACAAATAAAATACACAAAATATTTATGACCTCACTCCTTGTCTTTATTACCAATATAATATTTCTAATTCCTAATCATGTAGACCCTACTTCTCTAATTACCCAACCTTTGACATTTTAACATTACCGGACCACTTACAACAAATATTTACTTTTTACAACATTCCTATTGTACTTTGACTGTTACCGTACTCCACATTATTGGCGGCACCGTATTGACGGCGCCATTATCTTCTATCAGACGCTACTACTAATTATACTTAACAACATCCTATTCCTAATACATACATTAATGAAATAGAAATTACGGAGGAAAATTTTAGTGTCGACAGAACGAGGCACAATTTTTCGATGTATCTATAGTTACATTCGTAGGAGAGTAGAGTATGACTGATATAATATAGGGATCTTTCACATTGAGAATCATCATGTTGTTCCAATAGAGTGCACGAGGTATGAAATGTAGAAGAGATATATAACAAGAAATGTCAATCAGCTACGAGAGGGATGAGAACATGCAAATTTAATAAGTATTCTTTGATATGTTCGAATGCTTTTAAACACTGTAGTACCCACACAAATTTTTAAAATAAAATAATAAAGTAGCTCTCACTTTTAGCCACCTTTTTTGTCCTTGTTCTTCCATTCTAGCTGCCTTCTAATTAAGTCTGACATGTTGCCTTCAATATTTTATTCACGCCTAGGTTTTAACCCATGCGTTGGGGTAAGAGTAATTCTGGTCATTTGTGGCTAACCTGGCTTACACTTTGTTCCTGCAAATCACATTTTGCCTTCGCCATGAAATGGTACCTGCATTGGACAATGAAAAAATGTCTTAAGTCACAGTAGTCACTTCACAGATTTTTGCACCAGTTTGACTGCGGCCTTGAGCATTGATGAGCAGTGTGGGGTCTACAAGGAGCCAACAAATTTAACAAGCATTTTAGAGTACGCAAGAACACTCAGTGCCACTATTCACGCCCTTCCTACATCAAAAATACAAGAGCATTGGGAAATGTACAAAACCCCTCTGTGTTCATTTTTTTTAACGCATCAAGTGATTAGCAGATCCCAATCTCTCTTCCAAAAATGATAATGGAAAAAATGCAACCATATTCTCCCATTTCTTTTGGTGAGGAAGTCTTTCTTGCGTTTGATTGGATGAAAGAACGAAACAACTTATCTCTTCTTACAGACTTGGTCTCCGCTGCATTGATAGTAGCATCTTTTGCATCTCTCACTCAGATATTGCAGTTCAAGATTCCATTTACTTCTTATGTAGTAGGATCCGGGTTGCTCTCTAGGATGGGTATTACTTTTGCGGTTGTGCCTATTGCTGACCAGGTAATTTTAGTGCTAACTACATGCACATGTAATGGTGTATCTTGTTCTATAAATGGATCGTGCAAACCGTGTAACCAAGAACTTGAAGGAAATTGCTTATCTGGAGAAGATGCATATGGTCACATCCTTGGTACATGTATAGAAGGCGTGGGTTTCCTCAAGAGGTGGTCACATTTTTTCACGCATGCAACAAACAGATTGGCAACCTGCATTTAGTCTCCTTTTACTGGTCGTATGCCAGTTGTTTTTTTTTTCCTCTTTTTGTATGCATGGGTTTCCTCTTCAGCCTATAAAAATCCATGCGTATGGTTTGGTGGATTTCTGGTGCGCATTCATTGATGACTGGGATGTTTTCTCTTGTTTTTTCAGCATGTTTTTGGTTACCTTGCTAGAGAGGACATTTGTACACTTGTCAAATCTCCTCTTACGCTGACTGCATGAAGGGTAAAGGTGAACTGATCATGCATGACACCAGACATGGCAGGTGAGAAATGTGCAGGTTCGTTAATAGTTATTGTTGACACTCATAGTTCATTTGTTTACCAAACGGACACAGGTGCAGAGCATTCTTCATTCAATGTTGTGTTTATGGTATATCTTGGAGAAATGGGTTGCAACAGACCAAGTTAAGTCCCCGGGGTATACAGAGACAGTCACACCATTTCACCATGCAACAAACAGGCCTCCAGCCCAATCAGTTTACATCTGTCATTAAATTTCCAGCCTGTGCCAAAATGGAGTTGTTGAAAAGGCGTGGGAACTAGTTGATTTAATGCCTCAAAGAAATGCGGTCTCATAGAGTGCTATGATTGCAAGCTGTGCAAAAAATGAGTTTGTTGAAAAGGCCTTGGAAACTTTCAAGCAAATACTATTGGCGGGTTTAAAGCCAAACTCCACAACACACTCAACATCCTTCATGCATGTGCCAAAATGGAAAGCCTTGGAACAGGACATGGGTGCCTTTGATGTTATCAGGGAAAGGTATAATAATAATAATAATAATAATATATTTTCTTGTGTGTGTGAATGGCCATTCGTGGCTGGGCCCAGCTATCTTGAGGAAGCTCTAAACTTTTTCATCAGCATGAAAATAAACTAGTGGTGGCTGTGTGAAGGTGTTTGCTTGGTGCTTGCAGCAAACTGTGGCGGTTGTGTGGACGTGCTTGCTTGGTGTTTGGGAAAAGCCTGTGGTGGCTGGAAGGATGTGTTTGCTTGGTTCTAGTGAAATAAAAACATGGTCTCTAGGGCTTCAGTCAGGGTAGGGACTTTTGGCAGATGTTGTAGTTGCAGGTGTTATGGTAGATATGTATACAAAAATGTCAACTGTTTGACAAAACGCCTCGAAGAAGTGTTGTCTCATGGAATGCCAGGATTGCAAGATATGCACATAATGGATATATTCAAAAGGTTTTAGAAATGCACAAGTAACTACTTATTCTGTTGGAAAACTTCAAGTGATCGGGAAGTTGGTGTGATGTGGTGGACGTTAGATCCAGGCTCATGAACTGGTTGTCGAAGTGCCCAAGCAAGAGACTGAACCCAAGCCTGTGGATTCGACTGACTTCGTTCTCCAGGCATGGTTCTTCTTTCCTTACCTCTCATAATTCTCCTATTTTAGGTCTCTTTTGCAACTAAATAGAATTTTAAATTATTAGGATTTTTAAATACAGTTAAATGTCTCTCCAACTCATTACAAAACAATAAAGTGTCGTGTCGCAACTCTCGAAGTCGTTATAACTCGTCTACTTTAAACCATGAACTATCACCCTCACTTCGAGATGATGTAGAAAACTCTTACCCTCCTTGATCACTCCAATATCGTTTTATCGACCAGATGAATTTGACTCCCCATTGATGAAGTTGACCTTCTCCTTGTTTTAAATAGTTAAATTTTGCAATTTTCAGAGACTCGCTAAATACCCTTCTCAACTCTGGAAACGAGATGTGAAGTTTCATTCATGTACCTTGGTATACGCGGAGTCACCTTGACCTTTGGTTTGACCTGAAATGAACTTATGTCATCCTTTTGACGGTCTTATAGGAGCCCTGTTACACTGGTTTACAACAGTAGAAAGCTGTTAAATCTAGAAAGTTGGCTTTCGTTTTGAATCGCCATTTGAAACCTGGAAAGAGAAATCACGTCCCGTCTTCGCAAACCTATAGCGTTTATACTAGAAAAATGTATGGAACATTCAGTATAGGAAAGAGAACTTTTCAGGATAGTTTGGCGAAGCCATTTTGTAGGCCTCCAGTCATAGTTTGATGAGGTCAAACTGGACCAATTTTCTTCTTGTCGCTCCAGAAAACTTGTCGCCATTTGAAAATGGTTTTCTAGTTCTCAGTCTCGTCGACTCTAATGAATTCTCCTTATGTAGGGGAACTAGTAGGAGGTGTCTCGTTGCATGTGCATCCATCGAACGTTAGTTTTGGACGTGGTTTTCTAGGCCCTTGAGCTAACTTTTGTCATTTTACAACTGGGTGAAATATGACCAGTGGCCCCGGAGAACTAGCCGCCAAACGTAAACCGTTCGCTCTTTTTCAATTCTGTCAGCTATTATGAATTCTTGGTATATCTGGGGACATGTAGAAAGTTGACCATGGTGAGCTTTCTCATCGGGAGATAACTTTTGGAAGTGGTTTCTTAGCCTCCGAGCCCGTTTTGTACGTTTTGTAGCTAGTAAGAAAATGTAAAAGTAGGAAGCTGCAGACCCTCGTAGGGTTGTCAATTCACCCTGAAAACTTTAAACACACATAAATAACTGTTTAAAACACTATAATGAGACTTGTTGTGTGTATTAGAAATTTTGACAAAACGATGTTTTCTCTCTCTTCCTTTCTCTTTCTCTCTCCTAGATTACAAATGAAGTGAAATGAAATGCATTGAATACATGCTTCTAAACTCTTCCTCTCGCTGGAAAATTTTTAATTATTATTACATGTAAATGGGAAACTGAAAGATGATAATTATGTTAGATTAGGGTGGATGACATGCCAGCGATTTATCGTTGATATCTTGCTCACGTGGTTTTTGTAAGATGAAAGAATGGTGATGTAAAGGCGCTGAGTAATTCATTGTTTATTTTTGGTATTATATTGAAAGACTTATTGTTGAAAATTGGCAGTATGTAAAATTTGCTAGATTAATAAATGCTTAAGAAAATTTGTATTTCTTTTATGGATGTTATTCTGATCCCAAAACTGTTATGGTAAAAGTGAAATACAAATGTTAAAAGGAATTGAAATTTATACCTTGTAGTGAACTATTATTGTGCAAATATTTGTTTAATAATTGGTGTTGTGTTACTTACCTTGAAAATGTAATAAAGGAACCTAACCACAACAGCCAACCTTAGTTCAAAATTTGTATATAACTAACCTGCTGATGTTAATCCCTTAGCGTAGAAAACCGTGACCCTCAAACAAACCTTTACACTCGATGGAGCATCTTGGTTTAGGCAAATAAGATCCCGAGAGAAGGGGTTTAACGTCTTAGTAGGTATGTTTTGTGGCATCGACATAAACCAGACGTATAGGAGTAACACAGTCAAATAAAGCTTCTGCATCGAATGCTTTTCTTGTGGGATCTAGATGAATTCATGGAGCTAGTGGAATACAGGTCCTATCACGTTAAATTTTGTTAAGGAATAGATCCTCTTGGCTATATGTCCTATCTTTGGCTAGTGACATTATAGAGCGTTGATCTTTTACAAAAGGATTATAGGGTAAATATAGTTTTAACCTTAATCACACCCATAATAGAGATCGAATCCCTGGGTGAAACTGGAATTAAGATTAACCATGTGCTTCTTTAATATATCAGACAAGTGCTTTCATATTTGTTTTGTTTTGAGACAATGCTAATAACAAGACCATAGCGCGATGTAAGAGCATATCATATAAGATGAGAAAAATATTGGAGATTAGGATTGAGGTCACTCTTGGAGTCCTTTAAACTTAATTAAACATAATCATGTGTTGCAAAGAATATGTATCGCCTTGGTACGACCAAACTTCGAGGAAACAAAATATATATATATATATATATATATAGAGTCAATAAGTTATTGAACCTTATTAATTTTGGTAGCGAAATAACTATTCCGTGATCGAAGGATGTTCTTGGGAAAAAGCTATCTCGAATCTATGTCTTCCTTAATCCCAAGATCTCATCTGGACATCACATTAGAGTCTCTTGTGTAGCAAGAGTAAATTTTATACATTAAATAAAAGTTTGAGAAGCAAAATCTTAACATAAGAATGAGAGAATTAAAATCTGGTAGGCATTTTGAAATATGGAGAATACTTATGTAAGTTATGAAGATTTGTCATAAGGGTAAAGAGAAAATTAAATGGTTGAACAATAAGTGAAGTGTGAAACGAATTTTCAGAACATGTAGGTGGAAAAAGAGAGAAAATAATGCTTACCTAATAATTATCTGCTGCAGGCTGTTTGTTGTTAAATGTTGGTACTAATGCTGCTGTTGGGCTTTCTTGTTTTACCTAATAATGATCTTGGAAAGTTAACCGTAACTAAAATACATTTAAAGTAATGATATGTCGTGGGTTCGCCGTTCCTAAAGTCATGTTTCTTGTGGTTGGGTCTTTGCTAGTATTCGTTCGTTGGGAAAAGTGTGGTATCAACATGCCGATGTCGTCTGCATGTGTCTATGTGAGTCGATGATTTATGTGATTGTCACATGTGTGTCGAGTTCTATACTTGGAGCCCTTACTGTGTTGAGTGTAGTGAGCACTGTAAGTCAAAAAAAAAAATTATCCTGGTATTTTACTATTGTTTTTGGGTGTGTAAAATGTGGGCACTACAAACACTACTCATCCTAATAAAATATGGTATCTTTATTCATGAGTCATGTGAATGGTTGGGTCTTATTGGTAACTTATGCATTGAAGCACCAAACACCTAGGATTTTACCCTATAATGAGTGTAATTGGTGTAATTTCTTAGGCGGATGCATATCAATAATGGCTTTGATTTTCTTAGGCTCGATATTGAAAACTAACAATACAAAGATTGATAAAAATACTACAAAAACCCATTGGTAAAATATAAGCACATGCAACCCAGAGTCATCGAAATAACATGACAAGATCAATATCACTATAGTAAAACCAATTTGTAAATTATTTACACATGAAGCTGAAGAATAACACTTTTTCTTTCCATGGAAGTCATGGCAAGTTTATTTCAAAATGACTAACACAGTCATGTAAAGGACATCAACATTTCAACCATGATAAAAAAAATTATATAGTTGCAAGCTCAAAAACCTGTTCCAATGGTTATTTACCAATCTACAGATTCCATTTATTGATCAATCATTATAACCCAAAACTCAAAAGTGTATTCTATCATAAGCAAAGTTGTTTTAATGAACTAATTAGATAAAAAAAATTGCAAGGGATTAGAGCCTATCATGCCTAGTAGACCTTCCATAAGGTTTCTTCCAGCTCCCAAGATCCTTCTTCCAACTCCCACGATAGCTTCTCCACGAAATAGATAAGTCTATATTACAAACAATCAAAAATCAGATCAAATTCCCAAAACCTCAATTTGCAGAGAAAGAAAGAGAAACAAAATGACCAAATGGAAAGCCAAAAACAATACTACCTTTGTCAAATCCAGAATGTTATCCCCTAGGAAGTTTGAAACAATTTTCCAAATCATTAATGCTTTCTAGGATGGTTCATTTCTCCTGCCTACTCACTAACTTCCTCTAACCTTTACTAGGTTAACTTCTAACTACTAAGCCATCCAACTAATCGTGATAGAGTCATTTTTTAGCAGCCTTCCAAATCCAAATTTGGCTTACCACTAAGGTGGGGTGGTGTCTTCCATTAATGAAATTAAATCAAATTTCTAGTACATGAAAAGGTTACAGAAACGACCACTTCTTACCTAATCATGCAGCCCCTTCCCAATGCTAACCGAGGTTAGCTTCGAGTTAGGGTCCAAGTCTCCATTTCATCCTAGGTTAGGATTAAATTAAACTTAGCAATATTACCATTAGGCATAGATAACTTATGTTGGGTTCTTAGGAATCGACTTGTTATGTTTGTGGAGCCTATTTTCATGTTAGAGTGTGGTACACCTTCCATGTGTTACACTCGGGTATTTTTACAGCGGTCCCTCTCACCGATGAGTGGGTCAAGGGGGTTCGGGGGGTTGAAGCCCCCCTGATCGAAGGGGGTTCGGGGGCAAAGCCCCTGAAGTAAATTTTCATGGGTGGTTTATTAACCCATGGGTAATGGGTAACCGTTATGGGCTGTTTTTGGGCCCATGGTTTTTCGGTACCCATTGTTTTGTAAAACCGCCTCTTCGGCTACCCATAGGTTTATGGGATAGTTTTGTTTTTTCCCATTGTTTGATACCCATTGTTTTGTAAAACTACTTATGCAGTTGTCTATTTATATGGTCTTATGCATATGATAGAAGTACAAGCAAATGTATTGCAGATGTGTTGTGAATTCTGTAGAGTTTTTTTAGCATAGCTCCAAATGGATCTGGATATTGTATTGAGAGAGTGGAGGCTTGTAATAAAATCTGAGCAAGTGACTCTTGGTGGACATAGCCCATATTGGGTGAACCACGTTAAATATTTTCTCTCTGTGTTGTGTTATTTATTCTGCACTTTTATTTGAGATCTGTAATATTTTCTGCATATTAGTTTCTACTATTGCGATTTTGTAAGGGATTATTCCACATATTTTATCTCTTATTTCCTAACATGACTTAGTTCATATACCTTAGGAATAAAGTTAGGTCAGTAAAATTCAAATGTTAACAACACATCAATCATAGTCTAGGCGTAATAACTGACACATCTAAACCTTACTAGCCAGGATTTTTTTTGAAATGGAGTAGTGTTACTTGATCTAGCTCTCAACACCTTCAAGTCCTCAACATGGGATTGAATCTTAAGAAACTAGAATAATTGACCAAGATTAGTTAGTATACTTGGGTAATTCACGACTATGAACAACTGTAATTTACCACATTAATCACAATTGTAAATCAAATTAAGAGAATGCCTTGAATCAATGAAACTGATCCAAGGTATTTTCTTAATTGATTTAGTAATAATAACAATAATAATCAGTCATTATTAACTTAGGATAATTTTCCCATTTTACCAGCTTACCCAATGGTTCTAAGAACAAAAATTGAACTTTCCACAAGTTGGAGATATCTAGTTCATTTTATGAATCAGTTGAATAGCATCACAATACAAGATTACCTTGTAAATTATGGATGATTAATCAAGAAAATATCAACTGAGATAAATAGTAATCTAGTAACATGATTCATTCAGTTCTAAGGAGCACCAAATCAAGAAAAATGACATGTCAACATTGTAATGCATATCTCAAATGAGAAAGTATTAATAAAAAGATGGTAGAGGTGTTACATTTTTGAACTAAGGTCTGTTATCAGTGAGGATAATAGAAGGTACCCAAAAATGTTTGATAATATGTGTTGTGAGAAAGTTACAAATGTCGGTACCAGTAACCATTTAGAGAGGAGTCATTTCAACCCATTTAGTAAAATATTCAATAGTTCTAATGATGAACTTATGGCCATCAGCAAATTCAGGATTGATAATACGAAAGAGGTTGAATCCCCAAAGGGAGAAAGGATAAGTAGGTGCCATGGGTTAGATGTCATACTCGAGGAAATCTTGTTCCATTATAGACCAATAATATCCTTGGCATAGAATATTTTGCAACATAGCTTTTCCCGAGAAATTACCACCACATATACTATCATGAATCTGTGAGATGGCCGTAGGGATGTTGACAAGTGAGAAACAATGTAAGAGATGACTGCCGAGGGAAGGTTTGAATAATTCCATCCCAACAATCACATATTGAGTAGCCTCATGATGCAATCTGCGAGCTTCATGAGGGTGTAGAGTGTTAGGGACAGTTTGCTTATACAAATAGTTATAAATAAGTATGGATCATTCATCGTTGTCTTGAATACACTCGATGGCACAACCTACAAGAGGTAATGTAGAGACAAAGGGATGTTATAAGTTCATGATTATGAAATTATCTTGTTCGTTGGTGATGTCTTGTGAGATGAGCGATGTGGCACTAGCCATAACATCTACATGACAATTGTGTTTACGAGGAATAGTAGTAAGGGAGTAGGAATCAAAAGTAGCTAAAATATCCTTTACAAGGGTGTTGTATGGAATGAGATTCTTCTCCCTTGTATTATATGTATCATTAACCTGATTTATGACTAGTTTTGAATCATCATGTATGCAGAAGTTACAAATGAGAACCTTTTGAGTGGTGAGTAAGCCTAAAATGAGAGCTTTGTACTCAACAATATTGTTTGTAAAGGAAAACCCTAATCGATATACGAAGGGGAGTGGGTCACCATGTGGGGTAATGAAGACTATCCCAACTCCAGTACCAGATTGACAATGAGAGCCATCAAAGTACATTGTGCATGTATATGGCTCAATAGCATATGTGGTGAAATCATCATGAAAAGGATCAAAAATGGGTGATGCATCTGATAAGGGTGATGTGGCTAATTGATTAGATTTTTTGGTATAAATTTAAAATCAAATTTGGTGAGAAGCATGACCCATCATGTCAAACATCCTAATAGATGTGTGCAGGAGAGTAAGTAACACAATCGGGTCAAATTTTTATATAATATGTACCTCATTGCTAAGGGGATAATGTCGCAATGGATCAAATTTTTATATAATATGTGACTAATGAGTTCTAGATGTAGCAAGGGAAGTGAATTGACATGAAAAGTGGTATAAACATATGTAGGATGTGTAGAAGGGGATTGATACCCTATCGCAAACTTGTGTGACCGTATGGGGAGTTACAAAAGTTTGGTTGAATTAAATTCCTGAGAAGTAGAAGAGTAACTAGGGATATAAGTAGATTTTTCAACAATGTTACAATACTAAAAAGGTGATGGATCAACCGACACATCATAAATAGTGCCTTGATGATGGAATTTAATTCATGCATGTAGTGTAGAGAGGACCACATGCATATCATGGATCTAAGGTCTCCCAAAAAAAATATTATAATTAAGGTTATTAGGCATGACATGACACAAAATATCAATTGTGCATTGACCAATAGTGACCGGTAAATGAACAGTACGTAAGACACACTTGGGGATGTTATTAAAGCCATGAATAGAAGTGGACGAAGGGGATAAATATTCTACCTACATGCCTATATGTTGAAGGAAAGTGATATTACAAATATTAAGGCCAGATCCATTGTCAACTAAAACATGTTTGACTCTAAATTTGTTAATACAAACTTGGATATATAAGGGAGGGTCATGTTGTAGTATCTCTTGAGAAGTTAGATCATCTATTTTGAAAGTGATTTAATACTCATTAAGGGATAGAGACAAAGTTAACTTATGATATAAATAGTCATGTGAAATATGAAGAGGAATGTAATTAGTAGCCAAGTACTTCTTAAGTTTATTGATATACTCAAGGTGATTTTGTAGATAAGTGTGAATAGAGATGTTCATGATGATAATAAATATGAAAGAACCCTAGAATGATAAAGGCATGAAAAATGTCAAAGTGTGTAAGAAGGAAGTGTTGAAACGTCGGGGTTCACCAAAATGATTAAATAAAATGTGGATATGGGGATAGATAATCTAATTTATGAACAACTGTAAATAAAGTAAATAAATGTAGTAAAGAAGTATACAAATTATTCAAACAACTATGTAAAAGGAAATTCTAAACCTAGTGTGCAAGAGAGAAGAGTAAAGAACTCAGCTGAATAAAAAATATTCACAGGACTGTGTTACAGATCTGAATGGAGAATCTAGAAGCAGGAAATACCGTGCAAGATCTCCAAAAAGGATGGATCTAGGGTATCTGGCTAGACTTGAGAACCTAGAGAGGGACTGGGGAACCTATGGGCTCTATAGTTTGTAAATTGAGCACCCTATTCTGGGAAAAATATCTAAAACTAATCTCCATAGGTTTGGCATATGGTCTGAAACCCTTGTTGTCTATCATGTTAATTTCATTGCACTACTCTGAATGTCGTTGATATTCCAAGATGATGAAAAGACCTGTAAAATACCAAGGAGTATCAATACCATAAAAAAATTAGAATAAAATGAATGGGTTGTATTGACCTCAGTTTTCATAATAGTGGGCTTCCTAACTGAGTGATGCACTACATTTCAGACCCAAATGTAGTTCTAGTGAGGCATAATGTGCCCTAGGTTTTCTTGTGTTAGTCACACTTTGTTAATTATCGAGTAATAACTAGATGTAGAAAATATAATAGAATGTGTGCATGGAAAATAATAGAATCCTCCCTGTATTCTATGTGTGATGCGGATGACCTAGCCTTGTGCCTTGTGATGGAGATATGTGGATGCAAGTAATCTCCAATGCAATAGATGGATGCAAATATAGGTGGATGATAGTAGTGACTAGTGATTAGTCCCTAATTATGGTATTATAGCTTTATATTTATAGGTTTCTCTTGATCTAATTTCATAATTAACCTTGAAATGACCAATCACTACAAAGATAAAGACCTCAAATGACTAGAAAGAACCCAACAAGTGGAGAGAAAGTTCAAGAAGGATCGGGGCACCCACTGGGTGCCCTAGTACTAGCTTAGGCACCCTAGTCTAGGATAATATAACTTAAAGTGAAAAAATCTTATTGGGCATGTGGGTGTAAAAGGTCGAGAATGATGAAATAAAATAAGAGAAGGTGGCCAAAAGATGAGGGTTAGTTAGTACTTTCTTCACTCAATAACCTTTTAAGTATGAAACTGGGATAAACAATATATAAAGCGCATGATTTAGTGACTACATGAAATTATTAAATTATGATAGTGAACTCCACACTTTCTTGGAACAAAGGGACAACTTCAGTAGTCTCTTCTACAAGGGTAGTGATAATCCTCATCAAGATTCAGTAGAAAAAGAGAATAAAGATAAAAGGAAGGAATTGAATGATTCTATTCATAAGAGTAATAAAGATAAAAGGGAATAAGATCCCAAATCTCCTGGTGTCACTGGAGGATCTCTTTGACAAACATGGTATGTTCATTCAGGAAAAAACAAAATACCATCAAAGTGCACAACAGAGTTTGAGAAAAAAACATCGGCACTACAGAGAAACCCAGGATGGTGAATATTGGCAAGAGTTTCTCACCTCAAGAAAAAATAAGGTTCATCTCACTATTGAATAAATATTATGATGTGATTTCCTATTCCTATGATGAGCTAAAATATTTTCAACCTAAGGAAATTCACCATCCTATCTCCTTAAATTCGGAAGTTAATCCCTTTACGAAAAAGTAACGGCCCTACAATCCAAATATATAAGATACCATCAATGAAGAGGTATTGAAGATGTTAAATACAAGAATTATCTTCCCTATCCTCCACTCCATGTGGGTAGCAAACATTATTCCTGTGTGAAAGAAAAATGGGGAGATAATAATTTTTGTGGACTTTTACAACATGAAACATGCTTCCCTAAAATAAAACTACCCACTCCCAATCTTGGATCATATCTTACAAGTGGTCACAATATCTTAAATACTCTAATTTCTTGATGAATTCTTGAGGTATAATCAAATTGAAGTTGCAGAAGAGTATAGAACCAAGATAACCTTCACAACACCTTCGAGAACTTTTTCATACAACAGAATGCCTTTCGGTTTGATCAATACGAGAGAAAAATAGAGTTCAAAGACCTCAAGAATTGTATTGTAATTTATTTGGATGATCTCATATCCTTCTCAAATAAGTGAGGAGACCACATTCACCACCACGAACAATTACTCATCAAATGTCGACAACATAGGATATCCATGAATCCCAAGAAGTGCATCTTTGGGTTACTAATAGAAAACTTCTTGGGAAAATTGTGAACAATGAGGTGGAAAATATAGATCTAGAAATAGTAAAATCCATTCAAGAATTTTCATTTCCAATAAGAAATAATGGAGTACATTCCTTCTTTGGTGTAGTAAAATTCCACCAATGCTTCATCCTAGAATTCCCCTGAGTTGACTACGCACATCACTGTAGGGTTCATTTTAAGAGACCTATGGGAAATCAAAGGTGTAATATCCTTGACGAATATCCCCTGAACCACTTTCGTTGAACAAACGAATGTTTTGGGGTTTGTGTGCAAAATTTTCTCTCAAAAGAAGCTTTCATTTTCAAGTTGAGCAATAGAAAGTTTTTTGTCACCCAACAATAAGTTTGTTATCACCTGCCAACAACCTTATTGTCACACAACAACAAACTTGTTGTCACACAACAATAACCTTGTTGTCGCACAACTGTAAATCTCATGTCATGCATATGTAGCCTCTTATTGTATGTCAACGACACCATATTTTCATGCGTCAACAACCTCATGTCGTGTGTCAACAAATTCCTTTTATGCATCAACAACCTCTCGTCGTGTGTTAACAAGTTCCTTCCATGCATCAACAACCTCTTGTCATGTGTTAACAACTTATCCTACAAATTCACGGTACTTGATATGTCGGTACCTCATTAAACTAGTAGTAAGCTACTAGTATACTACCTGAGGAATTACCTATGTTTATATAGGAGTATTTTTCAATGGTAGGCAAATTCGGCCCCTAAAAAAATTATACTAGGAATTTTAGGTAAGCATGACACTTACCTTTTATGAAAAATTCACCATTTCAAATATTCCTAAAATAGATTTTTTTCCAAATTACAAATATTTTCCACTAAAAATATCCTTGTATCACTTTCATGATGAAGCCACAAGCTAACTTCAAATGGAAAAATAAAGGGAAAATGGTGTTTGAAAAAATCAAAGAATCAATAGCAAAGGCTCTCACCTTGGTGTGCCCCGAATTTGAAAAATAATTCATTTTTTACTGCTATGATTCAAAGCATACAATATCTACCATTTTGGTGCATAAGAACAAAGAAGGCCTCGAATCATGAATTTCATTCATGATATCTCAAATGAAGAATCATGAGCTGAAGTATAATCACTTGTAAAATCATGATTTTCTTGTGATTAAGGTAGTGAATAACTTTAGGTTCTACATCTTGAACTCACACACTATAGTAATTGTTCTCGGATCTACCATCAACTCAATCCTCACCCAATAGGACCTAGGAATCAAAAGAAGAAATTGGGTACCGAGAATTCAAGTGTATGACTTAGAGATCATAAATTTTAACCTAGTCAGTGGAAACAAACTATACATGTTGATAGCATAAGAAAAAAAATTGTAAATGAAGGAAAATAAAGGAGAGTGCTTATGCTACAAATGTATAGGAAAGGACTATTCTCAAGTCCTTTTCATAAACACACAAATGAATGGTATGTAGACATCACTTACTTATTGACCTATGGTGATTTCCCTCCTCACCTCGATCATAAGCAAGTAATAACACTCAAGTTAATGGAAACTAAGTATTACATATGGAATCACGTGCTCTACAAAAGAGGATTTGATGGGTGATTTCTGAAATGCATGGATAAAGAGAAATATGATTAGTTGCTAAAGGAATATCAGTGATCAAAGATGTGGAGGAATGTTTTTTGAAATGGTAACAGCTCACAAAATCCTTTGTGGTATATACTACTAACCTACCTTATTCGATGATGCCAAATAATGGGTCTCCAAATGTGAATCATATCAACAACTCTTCGAGAGACCAACACTCGTTGTGCTTCCCCTCAGACCAGTGGTGATTAAAGAGAATTTCTAACAATGGGGCATGGATTTCAATAGATTTTTGAACCCCCACTCAAGCATATGTCATACCCACATGCTCACAACAATCAACTATTTTACAAAGTGGATAAAGGACATCCCAACAAAGTAACCTAATACTGAAATAGTGTGTAACTTCATCAAAGAGAACATCATTGTTCATTTTGGTATCCCATAAAAGATCATGGTTGATAACATCACATATTTTTTCACCAGAGAATTGAGAGATTTTTTCTATGGCTATGGAATATCTCTATCACATGTATCATAAATTTTCCTGGAAGTAAATGGTTAGGCAGAATCAAGAAACAAGAACATCGTGACTATAATCCATAATCCGGTAGATGAAAACCAAAGGAGTTGGCACAAAAATCTCTACAATGCATTGTGGGTAGACATAATAAATCCAAAGAAAGAAATTGGTATGTATGCATTCCAATTACTCTACATGATCGAGGTAAATATTCCAGTCACTATGGAGATGCAAACACTTAAATTTCTCCAAGAAGTGGAAGATGGGAAGTATCGCAATGAAAAAATAATTTTATTTCTCGAAAAAATTGAGGAAGATGGGTTCAAGGTGGTGGATTGAATCAAAGAGCATCAATTGAAGGTAAATAAATTGTTTGAAGAGAAAGAAAAGGATTAAGATTTCAAAGTTAGAGACCTTGTTCTACTTTTGGACAAGAAAATATAGCTGAAGGGAAGCCATGGGAAGTTCGAATCTTTTTGGGTTGCTCTATTTCAAATTCGTGATATTTGCAGAGATAATTCCTTCTACCTATTGTATATGGACAAAACATAGTTGGAGTTTCCATGCAGTGGGAAATATCTGAAATAGTACAAGTAATTAAATATTTCCATCACATACATTGTACCATAGGTGATTAGTTGTGTGTGATATTTCACTTTCATGTGTTTCATGTTTCTTTATATGTGTGTGTACTCCTTTCAAGATATATATTGTTAATGACTATGTGAAGCCCAATGGATAAGGCACTGGTTCAATTTGTAAAGTGAGATCTTAGATTTCCTTCTCATCTTGTCCTCACTTCATTTGATCCAGAGTGAGTCCCCAAGTGAGAGCCAAATTGTTTCCTATGTTTTTTCAAGGCAAAAAATCACTTGAAAATAGGAAAACTATACCCTAGTGTCAAAATGTTTCATTGTAAACCTTCCCCGACAACCCTCCAGGAGAGTCTTTCCTCTATGAAAAGATTATCTCCATCTATGTAATAAATTTTTATATAGTCTCACCCTCTCCCATGTATGGAAAATAAGAAAACAAGTCCAAGAGTGTCTTTCAGGATAATGCATCTTAAGGTGAATCATTCAACAAGCTTCAGAATGACTATTTTTAGCCTTTCTCAAATAGGTGCACATTTTCTAGAGCTAAGTACAAGAACTAAACTCATAGAGAATTTATATTAATGAGATAATATCATTGTGCAAGTGATTTAGGAATATTCAAGAAATATTTGGAGATTCTAGAGCAAGTTTAGTAAGAGTGGGTTTTGGAGGTCAAAGGAGTTTGCACTACGAAAATGCTCCTGAGCTTTGAGAGATAATTTTGGGAGCTCTGGAATGATTTGGATCTAAAAAAATATCAATGGAAATAAAATTAAATTCCCTACATGGTGGTAATCTCATATTTTTCACAACACCCATGTATTGTTTTCCACAACTCATTCTTCACAAGAATAACTTGAGGTCATGATCAGAAAGGCCCTTTTTGAGGATGTTAGAAGCTAAATCAAACCTTCAGACCCATCCCATCCTTGTCAAATAACATTTATAGTCAAAATAATTTAAATAAGTGCCCAAAAATTCATTCAGGAGCTCTGACAAAGTCATTTTCAATACCCTCTCCAAGGTATAAGCTCCATGACACGTGCCACCATGAGGCTGATACGTACTTTTGGTGTCCCTATATCCCTCTCTAAGGGAAAAATAGAGAATAAAATTGGGCCCCCCAATTTAAGCATCATGGATCCTCAACATGACCTTGGGGAGCTTTGATAAGCACCTTTCACCAGATTTCCAACCCTGTCTCCAACTCCCGCATGCTTGACAACTGTCACCACCAGGGTAAGGCGCAATTTTTGTGTCCTTTTTGTTAGAGATCACAAAAACTGAGAGGGTAGGGGTGAATTAGTGTAAATTAATTTTTTTAAGTTAATTCCTTTGTTAAACCCTTTAATAATGTGAAGATTTAAACTTTGAGCAGTCAATTAATCAAATGTCTTACACAATAACACATAACACAAAAATTACCATGGGAAACCCTTTTGGGAGAAAAACCACAAAAACTACTGCTTATATTACACAAAGCAAGGAATCATAAGAGTATAAAACATCTTACAATATTTTTTAGTTAGGCACCAACCCCTACACCTTTGTTGATATTATGCACAACAAAGGACTCAAGTTAATATAATGAATCACAAGAGATTTATTTTGCAAGCACCTACCTACAAGGAAGATACAACTCCTTGAATGTGCTAAGCTATAAATTAGACTTGGTTTATATACATTTTGTTCATCTAGTTACAAAAATTGCTAATATAATGAATTACGATCACTTTCCTGGCTTTGTCTTTGTTCTTATTTTCACTCTCTTCTACTCATCTGATTTGACCCTGCTTGCTCAATCAATCTACCACTTTTTATGCTTCCCTCATCTAATAAATCAATGGATCATTGATATTCTCTCCTCTTTCCTTTTTCTTTTCATATGCAGCTCTTGTTTATATAGATTGCATCGTATTCATTCTTATGCAACTCTACTCTAGTTCAATCACTCCTTTCTATTGCTTAAGAAACATTTAAAATAGTTCCAAGTTTGAACTATATTCACAAATGAATCATTCCTTTCCTTCTATTTTCATATCATGTATCTTCCTTCTTGGTCACCTAAAAATATGGCTCATTACATGAATAAAGCTAATACCAAAAGTTTTTCCTTCTTAGTTTGGCTTGATTACACAGTTTTCAAATGTGCCACCATAAACTATTTATGAGTCATTTGCAAAAAGAAGATTTTCCTATCTTTTTATAATTTGTAATGTGATAGAGATGAGCGAGCCATTTCCTTCTTCAAATTTCATTTCACCTTGAAAGTCAAGATCACATAGAAAATTTCAACTGCATTGCCACAATATCAATGAGCATTAAATGTTGGCAACTGAAACAATATATTTCTTCATTCTTTGTGGAGTTCAAGTCATACACTTGACCATAATTTCCTGATAATCGAATCATCATCGATTTTTAAAAACCAAAATCTTACTTTTTCATGTTTAAATCAATTACATTTCCTTCAACCCTTTTAAGTGCATATTCTCTCATTTTGCAGATTTCCTTAGCTCCTTTGACTTTATCCTTTATATCGCGACTCTTTTCTTTTTCCTGTGACATTTCTTCCTTCATGGAGGCTCTTTAGATATTCATGGATCTTCTATGCTTCTCATAGCTTTCCCAAAGTCTTGTGATTATCCTCCTTGTATTTTTCCTTTCTGTTTCTTTGTTCCATGTCCATAACTTTATCTCTTCTTCTTGCAAATTTTGTAGTCTTTTGTGGCTTCCACAGTTCTTCATGGATTTTCTCTTTATCGGCGGATTTGTTTCTAACTCCCTTACTCTCACAACTTTTCCTTCACCTTCAAGGTTCTTCCTTTGAGTTCGTGGCTTCACTTATCTCTTTCATGGCTTGGACTTTGACTCCATGTAGCTTTGTGACTTTATCCTTTTTTGTGCAACAACCACTTACCTTCCGTGACTTCTTCTAGCATTCCACGGATTTTTGTAGACTTTAACGGCTAGTCCAAGTCTTTTAAGGCTATCTCTAGACTTTGGAGGATATCTCCTCATGTATGTGGTGTACGCAAACATTGACTAAGTCGCTTAGACCTTATCCTTAGTCATCTTGAACCTTTGTGACCTGACACTACCAATCAACCTTCATCTTTTCAGCTTTCCCACTTTACCAATTTATTCATTTTACCATTAATGTAGATTGACATCATCTAATCCAACTTGACATCAATGAAAACACATATGACACATGAAAAAGTTCCAAAAAATCTCCCCCTTTTTCATTGATGGCAATATTCCACCCTTTAGAAGATAAAACTTTTTATGGAAAAATAAAATACTTGCACACCTATGTTGTTTTTAGCTTTACTTCTCTACGTATATAACTTATTTGGTTCCATCATCACTTCCCTTATATATCACAACATTTATCCCACTTTGAGTATAACAATTTTGTTTCTAACTTTCATTATCTTCTCTCCCCCTTTGACAACAATGACAAGGGCTAACTGTGCCACATAAAATAGCATATTCTGGTAAGCTAGATACAACATGTTCTTACCTTAATAAGCTTCCCCTATGCTTTTTCTTCTCATAAACCTATCTTAGTGTGTTCATAGAAATGTTCCCCTAAGATGATGCATAGTGTGATTAATTTGAGCAAGAAGACTAGATCCCCATTTCTTTGGCACTTTTTAGGAGCTGATATCACATAAGAATGCTCCCTTGAGTTTTCTACACTCCTTCTAGTTGTTGGTGGGATCAAAAATGACCCCTAATTCATTCCTTAGGTGTTCAAATTTTTCTCTTAGACTCGGCTTAGTCATAATGTCTACAATTTCTCCTTTAGTACTCACATATTCTATAATGATTTTCCTTTCATTCACTTGTTCCCTCAAGAAATGATACCTTATAGGTATATGCTTGGTGTTTGAGTGGAACATTGGATTCTTAGAGATACATATTTCACTTGTACTATCACACAACAAGGGAATTTGATGTTCAAATTTTACCTTGTAGTATTCCAATGTCTATTTCATCCAGAGAACTTGAGTACAACACATTGTGGAAGCTATATACTTTGATTCACATGTTGAGATAGCCACTTATGATTGTTTCTTTCTTAGCCAAGATACTAAGAAATTTCCAATGAATAATTATCCTCCACTTGTGCTCTTTCTATCATCAACACTTCCTACCCAATCTGCATTTGTATATGATTTTATGTTGAAGTCATTGATTTTGGGGTACCACAGTCCATACTCAAGTGTTCCCATGAGATATCTCACAATTATCTTGACAGCCTTGGGGTTTGTTTCCCTTGGATATTCTTAAAATCTTCCAACAAGGCCTACTGCCTGTATAATATTAGGTCTTGATATTGTGCAGTAATGTAGACTTCTTATCATGAATCTGTACAGTGTATATATCACAACATTTATCCCACTTTGAGTATAACAATTTTGTTTCTAACTTTCATTATCTTCTCTCCCCCTTTGACAACAATGACAAGGGCTAACTGTGCCACATAAAATAGCATATTCTGGTAAGCTAGATACAACATGTTATTACCTTAATAAGCTTCCCCTATGCTTGTGCTTCTCATAAACCTATCTTAGTGTGTTCACAGAAATGCTCCCCTAAGATGATGCATACTGTGATTAATTTGAGCAAGAAGACTAGATCCCCATTTCTTTGGCACTTTTTAGGAGCTGATATCACATAAGAATGCTCCCTTGAGTTTTCTACACTCCTTCTAGTTGTTGGTGGGATCAAAAATGACCCCTAATTCATTCCTTAGGTGTTCAAATTTTTCTCTTAGACTCGGCTTAGTCATAATGTCTACAATTTCTCCTTTAGTACTCACATATTCTATAATGATTTTCCTTTCATTCACTTGTTCCCTCAAGAAATGATACCTTATAGGTATATGCTTGGTGTTTGAGTGGAACATTGGATTCTTAGAGATACATATTTCACTTGTACTATCACACAACAAGGGAATTTGATGTTCAAATTTTACCTTGTAGTCTTCCAATGTCTATTTCATCCAGAGAACTTGAGTACAACACATTGTGGAAGCTATATACTTTGATTCACATGTTGAGATAGCCACTTATGATTGTTTCTTTCTTAGCCAAGATACTAAGAAATTTCCAATGAATAATTATCCTCCACTTGTGCTCTTTCTATCATCAACACTTCCTACCCAATCTGCATTTGTATATGATTTTATGTTGAAGTCATTGATTTTGGGGTACCACAGTCCATACTCAAGTGTTCCCATGAGATATCTCACAATTATCTTGACAGCCTTGGGGTTTGTTTCCCTTGGATATTCTTAAAATCTTCCAACAAGGCCTACTGCCTGTATAATATCAGGTCTTGATATTGTGCAGTAATGTAGACTTCTTATCATGAATCTGTACAGTGTATATATCACAACATTTATCCCACTTTGAGTATAACAATTTTGTTTCTAACTTTCATTATCTTCTCTCCCCCTTTGACAACAATGACAAGGGCTAACTGTGCCACATAAAATAGCATATTCTGGTAAGCTAGATACAACATGTTATTACCTTAATAAGCTTCCCCTATGCTTGTGCTTCTCATAAACCTATCTTAGTGTGTTCACAGAAATGCTCCCCTAAGATGATGCATACTGTGATTAATTTGAGCAAGAAGACTAGATCCCCATTTCTTTAGCACTTTTTAGGAGCTGATATCACATGAGAATGCTCCCTTGAGTTTTCTACACTCCTTCTAGTTGTTGGTGGGATCAAAAATGACCCCTAATTCATTCCTTAGGTGTTCAAAATTTTCTCTTAGAAGTGGCTTAGTCATAATGTCTGCAATTTCTCCTTTAGTGCTCACATATTCTAGAATGATTTTCCTTTCATTCACTTGTTCCCTCAAGAAATGATACCTTATAGGTATATGCTTGGTATTTGAGTGGAACATTGGATTCTTAGAGATACATATTTCACTTGTGCTATCACACAACAAGGGAATTGGATGTTCAAATTTTACCTTGTAGTCTTCCAATGTCTATTTCATCCAGAGAACTTGAGTACAACACATTGTGGAAGCTATACACTTTGATTCACATGTTGAGATAGCCACTTATGATTGTTTCTTTCTTAGCCAAGATACTAATAAATTTCCAATGAATAATTCTCCTCCACTTGTGCTCTTTCTATCATCAACACTTCCTTCCCAATCTGCATTTGTATATGATTTTATGTTGAAGTCATTGATTTTGGGGTACCACAGTCCATACTCAAGTGTTCCCATGAGATATCTCACAATTATCTTGACATCCTTGGGGTTTGTTTCCCTTGGATATTCTTAAAATCTTCCAACAAGGCCTACCACCTGTATAATATCAGGTCTTGATGTTGTGCAGTAATGTAGACTTCCTATCATGAATCTGTATAGTGTTTTGTCTACCTTAGGTGAGTCGTCATCTCTTCTCAGCTTTCATCCAACTTCCATTGGTGTACCAATTGGTCTGCATTCTTCCATTATGAATCTTTTTAGCATATCTTTGATTTACTTGGTTTGGGATATGAATATTCCGTTGTCTGATTGATTGATTTGTAATCCCAAAAGTACCAATATATCTCTAGGCATTGACATCTTGAACTCTTCTTTCATCATATCAGAAAACTCATATGTCATCTTGTCATGGTATTTGCCAAATATGATGTCATCTACATAATCTATGACAATGATGAGATGTTATCCTTCTTCCTTGATGTAAAGATTACTATCAGCAACACCTTTTCTGAATCATTTCTCAATGAGGTATGAGTCCAATATGTTATACCAAGCTCTGGGAGCTTGTTTTAATCCATACAAGGCTTTCTTCAACTTGCACACATAATCTTTATTTTCAGTTAGTAGAAATCCATCAGATTATTCAATGTATACCTCTTCATTCCAAATACCATTAAAAAATGTTGACTTCATATCCATCTGAAACACTCTGATTTTCTTTTATGCCGGATAAGAAAGAAATAGTCTTATTACGTCCATTCTTACTACCGGTGAAAATGTCTCATCAAATTCAATTCCTTTCATTTACACGTATCCTTTGCACACTAGCCTTGCCTTGCTTCTTTTCACTTCTCATTTCTCATTCAGTTAGTTTTTGAATACCCATTTGGTTACAATCACATTTTTTCCATTGTCTGGGTACTCGTTCCCATGTCTCATTCTTTTCAATTTGTTCCAACTCTTCATTCATGGCATATAACCAATGTTAATCTTTTCTTTCTTCTACAACATTCTTGGGTGTTATCATTGACAAGAGTGTTATATCTTCACGGTTTCGATGTTCTCTTAGCCTTATTTTGTGAGAATACTTCCATATTTGTTTCCAATGATTTGATTGGAAGGAGGGTCCTTTTTTACTTTCCTGGAGGGTGCCTTGGTGTTTGGCCTTTCTTCCTCTTCATATGATTCTTCATGCAGCTTGTCCAACTCTTCATCATCTTCTTATTCATCATGATCATGATTGGACTGAGCGCTATTTTTGGCATACTATGTCTCATCCACCTTCACATTAGTACTTTCAAAAATCTTTTGCAACATTTTATTATAACATCTGTAAGCCACGTTGAATTTTTAGTAGCTAAGGAATATTCCTTCATCACATCTTTAATTAAAATTTCCCAAGTTGTCTTCATCTCTTTTGATATAACATCTACTTCCAAATACTCTTATATGCTTTATATTTGTTGGTCTCTTCTTCCACAGTTCAAAGGGAGTTTTTTCACTATTTATCTTCAGTTGAGCTCTATTCAAAAGATAAACCACAATGTAAACCACTTGTTGGTCGTCAAATAGGACTTGTAAGAAGAGCAACAGTCAGGGGACAAGAAGTCCCTCCTCTTTAATGGGAGAGGTTCCCTTATTCAGAAACGAACTTATTTACAAATATACAAAACATGATTTTATGGTTGAACTTGGATATTACGAAAGTGTTTTCCACAAGGATCATCAGTTACAAAAGGACTGAGGAAAGGAAATACGAGGATGAGCAGAAGAGCAACATGCAGAATTATAGATAGCAGAATAATCCTTTATGTATGTGAAGTTGCAGTGAATTTAAAACAAGATCGTTTGCACAAGATAAGATCACCAGACACAAAGTTCTGTAAATAACCTTCTTCAGATTCATTAATCAAGGACACAAAGTTCCTTCTTGGTTGTACAAGATCACTATACTCGCAATATTTAAAAATATGCAACCAGTGAGACTAACGAACTAGAAACAAATGATCTTCACGAAACTAAATGAAAATATAGAGATAACAGAGATTAGATAGACAATGAATGGAAAGCCCTTTTGTATTGATTTCTTTATGATCTATTTACACTTTCAGAAAATATGCCAAGTTCTTCCTCCTTGGAATGGCATAAAGAAGGCCATTATATAGCTTACAAGTCAGTTACTCTTCGTAACCGTTTATTTTAACCAAGAATAGTTAAGGAATACCAACCGCAATACCTCAACCTTTTACAAATAAAACAGAAAAAGAAAGGGAAGAAGAGAAAAGAACAAGGAGAAGAAGACATGTGGCCAGTCACTGAGAGGGACCCACTGACTTCAGAATCTGCTGCCTGAACTTCTTTAATGCCTCAGCTATTTCTCTGCCACGAGGGACTGACGTGTTAGTCGTAGACTGAGTCCAAAATCCGAGACACTTCTCCATCTCCTTATCAAACTCGACATGAGTATGATAATCTTTGTTTGCTTCTTCAATGGCAGATTGAAGAGAACAAATCTCCTTCATTTTCTCCTTGGAGACGGAACTTTCCTTGAATAGGTTATCTTTGACAAAAGCTCTGAATTGAGCTTTGATTTCTGACAAGGAAAGGGAAGTACCAGAAGTCTCATCCTGAAGATGACAGTGTATATCTTTGAAAGCAGAGACCACCAGTGTCTTGAAAGCTTCACCCTTCTACCAATTGTTCTTCATTTCTCCCAAAGCCTCTTCCAGAACTCTGATCTTCCACTCCACACTGTAGACCCAGGACTTCGACAGATTATCCTTTGCATCATCAAAGACTTTACTCACCACCAGAACGTTCTCATCTGCTTGTCCCATGAGTCGGAGGTCTACTATGCAACTGCTCCAGAGTTTGAGCTCTTTACCCATGATAGTGATAGTGGAGGAGAGCTCCAGTTGTACATTGCTCACCTTTTCATGGAGTTTGAAAGCTTCATCGATGAAGTTTAATCCAGCAACAAGCATGTCATCCACCATGGCTTCCATAGCTCTGCCATAGACAGAATACTTGTGCATATCTTTGATGCTCTGCACTTCATCTTGGCTTAGAATTACAGGAGGTGGGAGAGTAGTCAATGGGGCAGGGTCCAAAACTTTGTCCTTAGACAAAAGAGACTTGATGAAACCTGTGAGAACTTAGGCCTGTTCTTCCAACTGTTCAATAGTTTGTTGCCCTTTCTCTACTCTTCCAATGACTCTTGTGACTGTTTCCTGAAGGTTGTGAATTTCACCTTCAGGAGTAGACTCCCCCATTGGGATTCTTGAAAGCTCCAAGTCAGATGCCAGCAAGTCTGATTCTGATTTGTCTACTGTAGGCTTGGCAATCTCCAGGAATTGCTGACCTTGAGCATCTGACACTATTCTGGAAGTAGTTCTAGCTTTCTTGGCATGAGAAGGAGTGGTGCCCAACAAGGCTGCAACAGCATCGAAATTTGGTCCCGAGCTCCGAGAGGAAAGTTTTCTCTTTCTATTGTCAACCAGAGGTTGCACCCACGCAAAAGAGGAAGAGGAATCAGCAGGAGAGGCAAGATGACTGAGAGACATAGAGCTCATGACGCTCAAGGTCTGTGCAGCTGTGGTCTCAGGTTGAGAGGTGAGTGGGGCACTTGTGGCAATTGCGACAGAAGAGTCAACATCACCTGAAAGCTCAGTGCTCTGGATTTCTTTGTCTTTTATCAGCTGGATCCTCAGGAGCATTTGCAAGAGTTGGTACTTCGCTTTCTTCACTTTCACTGAGAACAATGATGTTCTCTGGTCTCCATAGGCAACTCTGCCTACTTTCTTTGAGGATCACTTTCCACAGGCTCCTTCTTAACTTCCTTGAGCTTCTTCTGGTACACTTGAGTGGATGGAGAAGGAGTAGAAGCTGCAGGTCCTTGTATTGATGAAGCAGGAGGGGTCTTCACTGGTGTTTCTGACCTTGGAATAGATGCTTCTCTTCTTGGTGTCGAAGCATCCTTAGAAGAGGATTCTCCTGAATGCCTCCTGAATTCTCGAACCATCCTGTCAAACCAGACCTTAGTCTTGACTAAGACCGGAACAAGAATCTCAGCTAGATCATCCCTCTCTTTCCTGTTCCAATCCAGGTCCTCCAAAGGAGTGTGCTTAATCACATTTTCATACTCATACGAGTATAGATCAGAATTGTCATCCTGGAGACCTTCAGGAACTTGGTATATACCGAGTTCTTGGATCAATTGCAGGGAGAACCTGCCACAATGCCTTCTCCTGGCTTCAAAATCATCTGCACAGTCAGCCCAGTAGTCTTCTGCATCTGCCCTATGATGGTAGATTATCTTGATGTTCTGTTCAATAAACTTCTTTAGGTCAAAGAAGGTCCTTGGCTTGAAGAAGTGAACGGTGATAGGAACAAGTGCTCTCTCTATATTCTGTGCGTCCAGGGTTGTTTTGCAAGTGTAGTTTCCCAGAGAGATGGGAAAGTGCAAGCCAGAAATCTTCTTATCTCTGCAAGTTCTGTGCAACTTGTCTAGTTGCCTGTAGATTTCTATCAGGGCCATTTTATCATTGCAGAACATGGGAAGCTGCAGAGGAGTGCTCTCATAGCCAGCAAGCCTGATATAAGAAAATTTCCTGAATTGGATGAAATAAGCACCATATTGCGATATCAGGTTCATGGCTTCATCTGAAAACCTCCTAGTAGTATCACCTTCAAGCAGTCTGACCACGTACATGGTGAAAGCATCATTGACCCTTCTGAAATTACGATTGCTGGTCTCCAGGGTGAACTGAGGGCAGTAAGCATATACTGGATCATCTTTGTGAGCGTCGATGTAAGAAAAGCCAAACCATTGTCGTGACGCTGCCAGGGTATACATCAAGTACGAAGTCATATAGAACTTCTTCGTTTGCTACACATTGGACAGCTGCTCCGTCAAATTCATGCTTATGATTTCCGCCCAATTTATGTTTTACGTTCCTTCGCACACCATGCTGATGAGCGGGCACATCCAGAAGTGAAATTCGTTGGTAGAGGGCAAACCCATAACCCGAGCCAGCAAGATTATGAAGTCTGACAATTCTTCATTGAAATCTACTCGGAAGAGGGTTTTGGTCAGACGAGAAGCTCCCTTCCTAGGGTTTTTTAGCCAGGACTTCGCCACGCGTGCCTTATATTTGTCACTGTCTTGGTCAAACAGGGCCTACGCTTGATCCCGGGAAATGACTATGGCATTGTCCATCTCTGGGATCCTCAGAGCGGTGCTAATGGCGGTGGCATCCAATTTGGCGATGAGTTCCCCATGTATATTAGTCAATTCTCTCGAAACGGGGTCGAAGTGAGCTCTGCATGAAAGCACGGTGTCAGCACACTGTACTGAGATTGGGAAACCTCCAGCAAAAGCCAAACCACTATCGTGAATCATCTGCGCCATTGGTGTAGGGCTTACATCCGCCATTCTTGCCCAAAAATCACTGAAATCAAGATGACGAGCTTCGCTATCCCCAATATTGTGAATGGCAGACTCAAGTGGAGAAATTTGCTCCTGTCCCTGAAATTTGATCTTCATATTGATAGTAGCTAAGAAGACAGAGCCGCAAACCAGACTCAGAAAGGAATTACAAAGGGAAGGGGACACGCGCACGTTTGCAAATTGCAAGGGTTTGAGAAAAAGATAACATGGAAGTAATGTAAAAATGCAAAGGGGGAATGCTCGTTATATAGCCGTTTAGGAGAGAGAAAATCCATGAATGCGCATTTAATACATAACCACCAATTTGAATAAGCATGATATTCGGGTAGAGCGGGAAAAATAAGCACGAATGACACTTGGTACGCTTGGGGCATGTGAGACGCGGATGCGCGAAACACGCGGCTCGGCCGATGCGGGCGAAACAGGGAGAAGACGCACAAATGCATTTTGGGACACTTGGGACGAAAATGTGCGAAGGACGCGATTCGGATGTTTCGGCCGATATTGGAACAGAGCGCACTTTTGAAATTGGGACAGATGGGACAGGAAAGCGCGAAGTACGCGGTTCGGGCGGATCGGCCGAAAGTGGAACAAAAGGCCCGTTTGAACTTGGGACATTTGGAACAAAAAATTCCGAAGTACGCGGTTCGGGTGTTTCGGCCGAAATTGGAACATCTCGCACAAAAAAGTTTTGGGACACTTGGGACAAAAAGTTCCGACGGGCCCGAAAATGGAACGACTTCGGGGATTTCGGCCGATCGGGGAACAGGATACACTTTCGTACTTGGGACAGGCGGGACAAAAATGTTCGGCAGGCCCGAAATACATACAAAATGACCCAAAACACATATTTTCTCAATTTTCACGGCTTAGGCACTTTAGAGAAAACACTCATAACTCAAATTTTTGAAATTTTACTTTTATCAGAGCAGGGAATTTTGAGTGGACAACACCACTTCACTCCAATACCTATCTAAGAGTTTGGATTCATTCAACATAGCTCTTTCCATCTTCTACACAGTTTTATTTTTCTTTTCAACAACTCCATTTTGTTGTGGTGTCCTCATGGATGAGAGTTGTCTCCTAACTCCATTTTCTTCACAAAATTCATCAAACTTATTTGACCATAATTCTCTACCTATGTCTAATCTTAAACATTTGATCTTATTATTTTTCTCATTTTCAACCAATGCCTTGAATTTCTTAAATATTTCCAAAGCTTTTGATTTTTGATTTAAGCATGTTACCCATGTCATTATTGTGTAATCATCTATTAGCAACATGAAATATACCTCACCATTTAACCTTCAGTTTTTGTGGGTCCGCAGAGATCTGTATGGATTAACTCCAATGGTCTAGTTGTAAAATAATCCTTTTATTTGAACGATCTCCTTGTTTTTTTTCCATGTAGACAAGCCTTGCATAGAGTATATGTGGATTTCATAATCTCTAGCATATTTCTAACACAACCTTTTGCACTTAATTTTACTATATTTTCAAATCTCATGTGCCCCAAAATCCTGTGACATAGCCATCTATAGTCAATCTTTCTTGTGAAGCCTTTCTCTTTGTTTATCTTATTGACAACATACATGTTGTTCTTTGTCCACTTGGCCTTTGTAACCTTCTTTCCTTGTTGTAATTTATGATATCACAACCCTTATCATGGAATATAACATTGTATCCCCTCTTCCACATTTGAATCAAAATCAACAAATAATGTTTAAGACCTTTAAGATATAAAACATTTTCAGTTATAGTCTTTCCACTATCTAGACACAAGGTTCCTTTCCCGACTATGTTTGTAGAGTTGTTATCACCAAATTTCACAACACCTGAAGCATTTTTTGACAAAGTAATGAATTTAATTTTATCACCTATCATGTGGATTAAGCATAAACTATCCAAATACCAGATTATATCTTCATTTTGCACATGGAATGCAGTCTGTACTATTGAGCACGACTATTTTCTCTTGTTCTCATCCTTCTTTTCCACATATGCCCACTTATTTTTCTTGGGTAGTTTTTGTTTGTTTTTTGAAACTAAATTAATCTTATTATGATGATTATGTTGGATACCATTATAGTTTAATATGGTGTAAGATGGACCAAATTTTCTCCTATAGCCTTTAGAGAATTTTATACACTTGGTGGCTTTATATCCAAACTGATTACATGAATAACAGTAACCAAAGAAAGAGTGAGTGTACCTCATAGCATAGGTGATCCTTGGTAAATTGGTTGTTCTTATAAAGGATTTGTTTAATGCTTTGTTTGCAGTAGAGGAGGTAATAGGTGTTTCTACGGACTTGTTTCCTTCATTCTTAGTTGGCTCTTTTTCCTTATTTTCTCTCTTGAAGCAAATTCTAGATTTATTAGTTATGTCGTGTTGACTATTGAGTATTCCAGTTAATATATTTGAAATTTTCTTTGGCTTTTCATACATTGCTAACTTGTTGGTTAGTTGGTTCATCTCATATTTTAGCCTCTCCATTTCTGAGTTCAATTTTGCGTAATCTTCTTATTTTGATTTGTAAGACTGATATATCTTCTCCAGTTGTGTCTCAAGTTCCTTAAGCTCATTTTCCTATTCTTCTTATCTTTGGGATTGTCTTCCTTCAAAGATACGGATTTTTTCTTCATAATTTTTTAGTGTGTATCTTAGTTTCTAATTCTTTTTCCTACACAATATCAATTCTTCAAGAACACATACTATCTCTTCTTCGAGATTCACTTCAACTTCTTCCTCATCTGACTCTTCACACTCAATTGTGTTCTTCCCTCAGGAAATTCATTCTTTGGCCGCATCCATAGACATAAACAAACACTTTGACTGATCTTCATCATTTTCATTCTCAGAGTTACTTGACTCTGATCTACTTGATTCTTCCTTTGAATAGAAATTTGTTTTATTCTTAAAAAACTTATTTTTGTATTTTTTCTTCTTATATTCAATTTCTCTTTTTCTATGTTTATGACTTTCCTCTTCATGTTCACACTGATTTTATTTATTCTTGTTTGGACACCTACTAATAAAGTGACCTACTTGTCCACAAGAAAAAACATTTGAATGGAATTTTTCCTTTATATTTTCCTGAGCCTCTTTTTAATCTTCTAACAAACATGGCTTTAATATTTTCATCATCTAACTCATCTCCTGAAGCTGATTCTTCTTATTATTCTTGGACGGACAAATTTTCTTTCTTGACCTTGAATGCTACCTCTTTCTTGGTAGTTTTGGATGTAGTATCCCTCATCTCATATGCTGACAGGGTACAATGAAGTGTTAGATTTAGCAGGGGAAGTATAATGCACATATCATAGATCCACCATTAAATCCGAAGACTATAAATTATGGCATGCGGTCGATTAAGAAAAAGACATAAATTGAAATAAATAGTGAATAAAAATGTTAAATGAGAAAGAGTTGAAAGTAAATAATGAACAAAAAAAGAGACATATAACACAAGAATTAAGTGGAGAAACCCAAAGGAAAAAACTCCACTGTAAAAGCAATGTCTATATTACGAATTTACACAAGTATTAACCTAACACTTCCGCTTCACTCCTTAGTATTTCACAACACTACAGAGCTATGTCTCTTGGTCAATTAATACAATACTCACGACCATGTCACTCATCTTATATTATGCTAGTGTGTTACATAGTTTTCTCTGTTAACGTATCTTATAGTTTGATCTTTTATCGTTAATACTAGACTATACAAATATAAATGTTGCTAAATCCAATCCCAAGAGGGATCACCCAGATCAATGTGGGTTGGTGAATCGGTCAAGTCACTTCACTCTTAGCCGTGTAAGACCTGTTTAATATAGTTTTATTAGACAAACTTTAATAATGTTGGGGCATAGTGAAGTGGTTGATCCCACTTGACATTATCACCCCAACACTCCCCATTAATGTTAAGTGGGAAGAAAAACAAGTCATGTCTATTTTACTTGATCCAGGCTAGCATGCAAAAAAGGGAAATTTGCATATCTTCCAATATAGAAATTCTTAAGACCAATGCTTTACATATGAAGACTTACATCAAATTATGGAGCCTTTTATAAAATAATTCATACCCATAACTAAAGATTCATTGTTATTTACAATTAACTTCACATAGAGTGATACATTTACTTATTACAAAGTGGAGGAAGTACTAGAAGTTTATAATGAACTTCATTATGCATTTACTCATGAGATCTACAGTTCACATACAATGTTACAACCATGTGTAATCAATCCCTAAAGGATCAATTTGTTACATACAAAGTGGGTGGTCATGGTCAACTCTTAAAAACTTACCCAGGTCTTTTATAATAATCCATCAAGAGTTGGCATTGCCATACACACTCCCCCTCAAGGGAAAATCTGATAGGTTGAACAAGGCACATAACTTGTAAGACTTCACAACATGCAATGGCCTTCACATAATCTTTGATGTTTGAACTAGATATTTTATCAAGAGAAATTTGTTCCTCATATAGAGGAGGAATACCTCCTTTAGCTCCTAGGTGTATCACTACCAATAGCCTCTTAAGCCACATGGATCTTTGTTGCTTCAAGTGATGGCATCTGCATCAAAACTTTAACATAAATCTAGTTGTATATCCAACACAACATCAACATGGTTAGAGTAATGATAGAAAACATAATGGTAATAAAAACTATAATAATGATAAGGTTAAACAATTAACCATGTTATGTTACAAATATGTTGAAAAAATTTCAAAATATTATACTACTAAAACATTAATTAGATGTAATCAGTATTGGACGTCTCCAATACAAACACAAATGCATCCCCAAGTGTCATTGATATGCATATAATAATATGCTATTAATCAATTAAAATGATTTAACAGCATATGTATATCTTCATATTCTAAGTCTTTATGTAATGAGATAAGACCTGGTAGATAACACATAAGAAATAATTAGATTATTCAAGAATAATCAAAGTATTCATAGAATAAAATTACCATGTAAGAAAAATTTAAGCTTAGACATGTCATATATGATCATATTTTTATGCTAAAAAACATGATTTTAACAGTAAAAAACATTGTCTTACTTCTCTTGTTTCCAAGAATTATATTATTATTTCTACTAAGAGATCATGATTGTTTTGAAAAAAGACTCATTATCAGAAAATAGTTAGAGATAACATGCTCATGAAAACACCTGGCAAAGGAATCCTAGTTAGAGTTAAGGGTTGAAAGATCTCCCCTCAATGTCTAAATCAATTATATAAAAAAACAACTAAAAAAAATATTTATAGAATAGTTTCAGTTTTAGGTTATTCAGAGGAGGGATGAAAGGAAGATTTACAAAAAAAAATCTCAAGAACATGCACATGTTCTTTGTAACCTTCTATGTACAAATTTCAGGATTTATAAATGCACTTGATGAATTACAATATCATATATTTTTCCTTAGCTACATTTGTTTTCTTTTTCTTCTGATTTTTCTTGTAAATACTAGGCTTGGTTTTTTTAGCATTCTTGACTACTTTATTATTTTTACTCTACAATCAGCTTCTTTGTGTCCAAATTTTCCACATTTATTACAAGTTCCATTAAATTTGAATTTGAATGGTTGATATCTTTTTATAGTGTTATTCTTAGGATTAGATTTAAATCTAGAATTAATACTAGAATTTTGATTTGGATTAAAAAATCTAGTATGAGAAGGCTTATGATTTTGAGAGAAAAAAGCTTGAGAAGTAGTATCTTTTGAATCAAATTTCTTCATGAATCTCTCTTCTTGAATAAAAAAAAGAGCGTAAAATTTCTAAATCAGGAAGATCATTCTCATTCTAATACTTGGAATTTAGACTAGAGATAAAATTTGTAAAATTTTCATGTATATTGATCTGTATAATGAATTATAATAGCTTATCTTGAAATAGATCACAATTACAACCATCTAAGTTATATTTTATGTTCATAATTTAGCTAAATAGTCTACAATTTTCTCATCCCCTTTCATGGGAGTTGTGAACAGCTCTAAAACCATTTTAATTATCGTAGAAATCCTACCGCTTTCATGCATGGCTTCTAATTACCTCCATGCAGATGAAGGTGAGTCTAAATGACCTATATGCATCAAGAACTCATCTCTAATGCTTTGCAATAGGATGGACAAAGCTTCTTAAGACCTCTGAGAAAAGGAGCTAAGATTTTTAGGGATAGCTTGTCCCTCTATGAGATGATTTTCAACACCAGTCGCAAGATCCCATGGCTTTCTAACCATAAAAAAATCTTTCAAACACACTTTCAAGATGCTATAGTTAGTTGAATTTAGGAGCTAAGATTACTCCATTGAGAAAACAATAGAACTAGCCATTTTAGATGCTCATACGGTAAATAAAGACATATATAGCTATAAAATGACTCAAAGAAGCTAAATAAAGACAAAGAACTAGCCAATGATCTTTTGATTTGTTATATGAAAACAACCAGCCCAAATTTGATCAAAAAATAACATGAATTGGTCAAGTTTTGGATCAATTTAACAGAGCTAGGTCGTGTTCCAATTATAGACTATTTTAATAGGAAAATTAACTAATTAATTAATTATGATCTTAAGATCATAGCACATTTCTTCAAATCTTCAAAAATAGCTATATTTGGTCTAAATTTAGCTTGAATTTGTCAGTTTAAGATCAATATTGATAGAACAGAGTCAGGGTCGAGTTATAGGAGCTCGGTGAGTTATTTAACAACTCAGCTAAGAAAGCTAAAGGATGAGCTATATAATTTGGAATCCATGAGACAAATAAAGCTCAATGAATTATTTATTAACTCGACAAGGTGAGCTCAAAAATGAGCTACTTATTAAATAAAAATAAGTTAAAATATAGCTAAGGTGGGTAATGACATGTGGCACAGATCAACAATACCAAGAAAGGCACGTGTCGGCTTTAGAAATAGATCCTCAAGTAGAAGAAACCCTTTTAAAATAAAATTCAAAGCCCCTTTTGGTCCAAAACAAATTAAAAAATGTGGCAAATGATAAAAACACATGTCAATACACATAGCTTTAAAATAAAGAAAATACACGTGTCACTTTTCAATTAGCTCGTATTTTGCAAATGCAGTGAATAAGACAGATTGACAATTAATTAAAAGATAGAACTGTATACATGTGTCCTTGATTAATTGGATCATATTTTGTATTTTGACACAATAAGACAGCAAAGTCTTATTCAAACAAGCCACTCGTCAAAAAATTAATGGCTTTAAACAATTCATAAACCAAACTTAAAATAAAGTTTGGGTCCGGAAAAAAATGAGACAAGTGTCCTGATTTTATTAGTAGAGTCAAAGTAAAGACTGACACCCCGACACAATTAGAATACGTGTAAAAAAACTTAGACCATGTTTCGTAATTCTAACAAGTGCAAAAATAAAGGCTATGTGTTGATTTTTAATTTCCTCACATTTTGCAATTCACAAACTTAGGAAAAAAACCCGCATAATGAAGAAATTGTTTTAGAAGCCACAATACAAAGAAAAGTTAATAAACTCATGAAACAAAGATATAAAGTCTAACACCATGAAAAATGAATATAAATGTTGTTTTTCTATTAGCTCACACTTTGCAAGTCTACCAAAGTTTGACAGATATATACGTGTCCAAATGCTTTTAGATCGCACTTCGTAGTGCACCCAAAAAGATTAAAGAAAACTAAAGACACGTGGATCCTTTTAAATGGATTAATTTTCACAAAATTAACAAATGTGAAAAGGTGGTAAATTTTAATTAGATGATGACTGCCACAAATAAATTACTAACAAGTGTGAAATGTGGAGCAATTCTATTGGTTCATATTTCACAAATTTGAAAAATGTGACAGAAAAGATACTTGGAGATATTTTATTGGTCCTCCGTTCACAAATGTCAGAAAAAAGTTAAAAGAAGACTGAATAAGTAGAATATGTATCCACTTAGAGAACGTTTATTGGCTCAAATTTCAAAAATTTAAGAAATAGCTAATCTAAGATTGACAACGCAAAAACACGGTTAAATCCCTTATAGGCTCATGGATTTAAACTGACAATTAGATAAACAATATTATGACAACACAAAGTAATATGGATAAATTTGATTGGCTCAAGCTTCATAAAAACTGACAAATGTGATGCTAGATGGATGAATATGATTATCTCAGGCTTGGTAGTCAAAATAAGTCAAATAAGTCTGTCAAGACAAAGCCAGATGGCACAAGAAGATTGGCCAAAGCTTCACAAAGACAGAAAGATGTCAGATCGAAGCCACTTGGAACTCTAAGAGTGGGTGTGGCTTTGTAAACATGAAAAGAACAACAGGGAAGCTACGTAGAGCAGTATTATTGCTCCACACTTTGTAAAAACAAAAATACAAAGCCAAATGGCACAAAATGATTGGCCAAAGCTTCATAAAGACAAAAATGGAAAAAATAAATATTTTACACCTAAGACAGACTTCAAATTCCTAAATACACTGGATCTAACTAGATATTTTATATCCACATTCAAAAAACAACTGTAACAGCTATTTAAAGTGTGAAATCTAGAAAAAATAGCTCACATATGAGGAATTCAAGACATAAATGACTGAAATGAAAGCAAGGGCAAATATCTAAGCAATCAAAATCTTTAAACACGGTCTAAGCAGCCATTTAGGCCATTTATAACCAATATTTTAAATAATATTAGGTGGGAACTGGAAGTTTAAACCTTTTTAGCTCAAACACGAATGTGGAACTTTTGGGTCTCATAGATCCATCAATAAACTTAAATTTTATTCACTTTTTCAAGTCAAAATGCTTCTAGATCGATCTTGAACACAAAAAATCATCATGTTTTGATACCATGGTAGATTTAGCAAGAGAAGTATAATCCACATATCATAGATCCACCATTAAATCCAAATACTATAGATTATGGCATGCAGTCGATTAAGAGAAAGACAGAACTTGAAATATATTGCGAATAACAAAGTTAAATGAGAAAGAGCTGAAAGTAAATAATGAACAAGAAAAAGAAATAGATAGCACCAGATTTAAGTCGAGAAACCTGAAGGAAAAAACTCCACTATAAAAGCACTCTCTATATTAAGAATTTACACAAGTTTTAACCCAACACTTCCAGTTCACTCCTTAGTCTTTCACAACACTACAAAGCTATGTCTCTTGATCAGTTAATACAATACTCATGACCATCTCAATCATATTGTATTTTACTAGTATCTTACATAGTATGCTCTACTAGTGTATCTTATATTTTGATGTTTTTTATTTAATACTAGACTGTACAAATCTAAATTTTGTTAAATCCAATCCCGAGAGGGATCAATCACATCAATGTGGGTTGGTGAATTAGTTAGGCCACTTCACTCTTAGTTGTGAAAGACCTTTTGAATACAGTTTGATTAGACACACTTTAATAATGTTGGGGCGTAGTGAAATGGTTGATCCCACTTGATATTATCACCACAACAATGACTTCTTCATCTCCTTTATTTTAAGTCCTTATTTTTATTCTTGGGTTTAGTGTCACCTTCTTCAAGGGCCCATGCCTCAAGATCACTATCAAAGTTACAGAAATAGTCATTAAGGGTAAGGGCTTGGTTCACACACTCAATAAAGAATGTATCGTCATTAGGTAGGATGTCCTAGATATGTCAATAGAATGGTATTGGAACAAAGGAAAGTTTATTGCAATCAATTTCCCCTTTATTATTTTTGTGTGACAATGCATAAGTCAAATTTCATGAGAAGTTTCATCCATTTTCCAATGTTGTTTTTAGATAGGACAATAGTGGGGTGAATAAGTGGTAAAAACTCTATCTTATTCAGGCCACATAGAACTTAGCATTCTTTAGATATAGTGTTATATTCATGTGATGCCTTCTTAGCGGAAGTAGTGAAAAATGATATAGCTAGACAAGCATGCTCTAACGTTGGTGTCAGGGTATGACATAATAAAGGAGTTTTCAAAACCAATGTAATATATGAATTATTCTTTTCATTATTCATTCTCTTGTTATAGCATTTTCCCAATAGATGTAGGGTAGATACCAGGTATAAAGGATGAGGGGATCTTAGACAAGGGAAGGAGGTCGTAAAGTCAGGTATGTTGAGTAAAGGTTTCTTGCCATGCTAGTCATAGGATGCACCTCCTTGACTGTCATTGTTCCATGTTCTAGTTATAAGGACATTTATTCAAATACCAATTGTTAGTGAAGTGAAAAACAATGAGCCAGGGAAGGAGTGAATCAGTGTAACCATTAAATTTCCCTAAGCTTAATGCCTAATGTTAAAACCTTTGATAATGTGCAAATTTAAAACTATGAGCATGTGAATCGAGGCAAATGTCTTTCATGATAACACATTACACATAAGGTACCATATGAAGTCCTCGTTTGGAGATGAAATGAATCCTAAAACCATTTCATATGAGTGACATAAAGATATGAGTCTTTTTGGGATTAAGGTATAACACATATTACAAGATTTTTTTAGTGAGGTGCTCAAGAGCTTCAAGTTGAAGCACGTAAGTCCTGACTCTTTTGTGTGCAAGATTACGCATTAAAATATCAATCTACATAGACTTCGACGGTTTTACAGTATCAAATCATGGAAGATGTGGATCATTACACATTGGTAAGTTTCTCTGGTATTTGAAGGATAAGCTACAACTCCCTATCATGTGGAAATATATGCCCCAAATTAGACTTGGTTTAGTGTACATTTTCTCTTGATCCTCTAGAGTGATTTAGATTTTTTTGTAACACGAATTATGATCACTGTCCATGAGGGATAACATATCAATCTTAGTTATCAGCCTCAAATATGTTCATCTAATGGATGGTAACCCTATTATTATCTTGAGGAATTTAGGTCACTCTTAAGGCTTATACAAGTCTGATACATACATGCAAATCGTTGATAATCTAACCTTTTTACGAACATGTATGATGTTGGAGACTACAGTTCTAGAATAGTTATACTAGTATTGTATAAATTATTGTGCTACTCTACTTTAGCTCTCATGAAATTCCTTCTGATGAAGTCTAAGAAATGTTTGGAGGGAATAATTTTATCTTTTGTCAAACATGAGTGACAATCAAGACCCAATAACAATTTCCTATCGACCACAATCTGTGTCTATGTATCTTCCATGCATGGTCACCTGAATAATTTGGCCTCAAGAAAATGTCTTATACCTTAGGACTACTTGATGTTTGTACATGTGAAAACAATCTTTGGCTTGATTAAAACATGGAGTCATCATCATCGTCATCATTAGAAGCTATGGTGGTTAAGAGTAGTTTGCCACAAGCATAGAGTTGCCCATCTTGGTATAATTTGCACCATGCTAGACATCAAGTCATTTTGAAATTTCATTACTTCAAATTTAGATTTCTCATTGGACACGATGTTTTTGATCACATACGGGGTTTTCTTAACTAAAGTTACCACAAGTTTAATGAATATGGTAAATGTAGTCTCCTCATGTAGTGTATTATCTTCAAGAATCACCTTAAATGGATTGCCTAAATCGTAGCACTAAAGGCCACAATTACCTGACAATCAAAACATCATTGATTTTTGAGATTAACATACTGTCTTACTTGTTATGATTGTGTTTTAGATTAATGTTTCATTGCATTGTAGCACCTTTTTAGCATCAAAAGTGACTCTCATTTTACATGCTTTCCTTAGCTAGGCTCTAAATTTCACCGTTTTTAATCATCGACTCAATTCTTTGTCATTTAGAAACACATTGGATAATGCAGTGTGGCTCTTTAGTGATTCATGGATCTTCTATAAAACTCACATCAAGTTTCTCAAAGTTACACATACTAGTGCATCCTTGTCATGTTCCTTTAGAAGGCTATATTCTAAGTGGCATCATGATTTATCTGTAGGATGGTTGATGCAACTTTGGATTGTCTTGTTCATTTTCTACATTTCTACATGGATTTTCTCTTTATCGGAAGTAGGGTCAATGTAACTCAGTTACTCTAATTGTTTTTCAGTTTTATGCCTTGAAGAAAATCCTTTGCATTATTTGCTTCACTTATCTATTACACAACTTGGCCTTTGAATTCCAAGTAGTGGTTAGTGACTTCATCGGTCTAGGGATCAGAAACTAGTTACCTTCTCGAGTCTTCTGTCTATTGTTCAACATCTCTAGCACGAGTTGAAATTGTTTATGTTTCATCTAAGTCTTAAATGAATATCTCATAGGACATTTGACAGAGTATCTACCTCATATCTGTGGCATATTACAATTGATGGGGCCTCAAGGGATAAGTCCAAACTCATCACGACCTCATCTCTTAGTCATCTCGAGGGAAAATCTATGAACTGACTCTACTCAGTCAACCTTAATGGCCAGCTAAAACTCCTCTCGGCCACTTAGTCAACCCAATCAACCCCTTTGCGACATTTTCAATGCACCACCTCCTCAATGGATCCAACTCAACATCAATGAAAACCCATATCACACATGACAAAGGTCCAACACCCTTAGTGGTTCCTCTTCCGAGAAGATACAGTGCATGTTGAAAATTGAACTTTCCACACTTTGAGTTGTCCTCATGGACTCCAATCATATGACCACTCAGAATTCAAATGTAAAATCTGTCACTATTTGGCTAGTGCTTATGTAGCACAATCTCCTTCCATCTACATATCATGCCTTGTGCCACCACCATGGGGAATGCACACTTGATGTAGTCCTTCTCATTCCATTCCAAGGTCACCAGGGGGAACCAATGTGACTCCTACAAGATCGTCCCACTGTCCTTTTTCGAGTTGTGCACCCCGGGATCCACTCCTTTGTCACTTTACAACTCCACTCTTCTTCTCTAAAAATTTCACGGGCTTCAATTATCATTTCCTGTGTCACTTCCTCCTTGCTCCTCTATCTCATGCGCATATCCTTTCGTCTTTTCCTATCCCATTATCATTATGGGATAACTATTATTTACGTACCATGTCACTTCCCTACGATTTAATTCTTCTCACGCATATATAACTCATCACGCATCCCATGTTCTGTTGCCCGTAGCGCCCTTCTTTCTGTACGTCTTTTTCTCCTCCTGGAACTCTAGTTTAATTTTGCCATCTTTATGTCCTCAGGAACCTCATTTTGTGTGTCGTTCATCACCCTATGAGAAATTGGCTGGCCTATGATCACAATAGACGCAACGTTCGTGATGGTGGGGAGCACAAATTTTAAATGCTTCTGACACATCCTTCACCATAACATGACTCCTGCCACTCACCAAGTGAAACTAACTCACAGCTTGAAATTTAGTATATCAAAGTCAAAAACTTAGAATTTTATATATTGACTACAACATGTGCGTGATCTTTAGGGTACCTTCGTGACCGAAATTAATGTGCGGTCTATGCATTCCTTTATAGCTTATGAGAACTCTCAATCCATTCCTTCCTTACATCCTTAGAATCTCATTGTCCCACTATTCTCACAGACCTAGGTTGGGATCCAATTTGACTAGTTGCCTTACGGTAAAGCGGTCTACCCGTATTCAAATAAGTTTTCTTTCATCAAAAACGGTTGTCTCCACGAATCTCCTCCTTCTTCTTAAATAGCTTTTCCTTTTACATGACAACATACTATTTCTTCTAATTCTAATCGAGGGAAAATTTCCTCATGGTCAGTTTTCTATCAAGTTTCCCTTCTAGAGCATCTCTTCCTCTGTGCTTCTACGATTCTTTCATGGTTAAAGGAAACATCTTCTATCTTTATTGTCTCTCTGTGACTTTCCTCCTCTTTCCTCTTGGGATTTTCTCCAAGACTTTTACCACACGTCTTTCCCCACACTCTCCTTTTCTCCTCTTGCGTGTCGTCCAATAGTCTCCTACACTTCCTCCATTTGTGCAGGTTTTCTTAAGTCTAGGATACGCCTGCATCAATTAGACAAGGGACAAAAATGTAGATTTTATTCTTCCTTATCATCACTAGTGTCAAAATGAAGAGGATCAAAATCATAGCAAGTAGATAATGGAGAATTCGTAAAGGTGCCTAGATTTTGCATGGGGTTACGGGTATGATGTAATCCTCATCATAAGAGGGCTATATAGTATATACTTGTGTATCACCATGATCAAGGGTGCGAGTATCGGTACAAGGTTCTTTGGAAGTGACACCAAGTTGGCTAAATGATCATACATAAAGAGGTGGATGCTCTTGGAATATTTTGATAAATTTGAAAGTCATTGCATTCAAATATATTTTCTTCATAGTTGTAAGTAACTTCATTTGTGTTATAGGAGGGTATTTTCTTCAAATATGTGGAAATTGGTCTTTTAGTAAGAGAGATGGAGGGAACTGATCTATAATATAGTATGGTAACTTGTTTTTGTCGCATGTATTTTGGAGTTCATTATACTTGTCATCATCAGACTCTACAAGAGTGACTTGTATAGTGGGTTGACTAATCATAAATATTTGGTACAATACACATGGTTGGAGTGCTAATGATGGTGAAAATAATATTTATGAGGATATAGTATAGGTGGAAATCAGTCTCTTAGTACAATATATGGAGGGAACCGTTATATAATGCATTACATGGTAACTTGTCTTTGTCACATACATTTGGAGTTCATTTGGCTTGTCATCAGAATATGCAAGAGTGACTTGTATATTATGTTGATAGAACAGTAGGTAGACATCCATTCTTAGTCTCATGGTTAAAACAAGTGAGAAAAATTTCATTGGTGCCAAATTATTTTGGCTGTGATTGCTGATCATCTTGGGATGCCAAGTTATGGTATGTTTCTTCAAGATTCTCAGAGGAATCTTCTTTCTCACTATCTTCCTCAGCTACAAGCTTGCTGTATTCTTCAGTTGCCTTAGCAAGCACCTTTTCGAGTAACTCAATCCTGGATCTTCTCCAGGTCTTGTACATCTGCCTTGAAGCTGGACTATCTGAAGATTGTCCGGGCTCATAAGAGGAGTAAACAGGAGGACTGATTCCTCTTCCTCTTCCACGCCATGCTCCAAACCTTCCCCTGGTGGGAACTTGTCTTTGTCTGACTCTTTGCTGGAATGGAGGCCTTATAGGGAATGCTTCAAAAGGCTCTTCTGTATCTTGTTCAGCTCTGCTTTGTGCCTGGCTCTGCTCCAATTCATTCTGTCTCATGTATCTGTCTTGGAGATTTCTGAGTTCTTTTTGAAGAGCTATTTTCCTTGTTGTATCCCAAGGGGGACAACTGTCATAGACTGATTGGAGACTCTCAACTTGCCTTCTGAGCAAGTCTGCACTTGGTGGTATCATGGGATGAACAAAGTTAGATACCATATTAATACTGAAATGAGTAAAGGAGGGAATAGAACTGTACCCACTATCAGTACTATCTTCATCTGAGGAAGCATGCTGAATATTATTACAATTTTCTCCTTCAATGGAGACATAAGATATATCAGATGATAAACTATCAGTGTCAGAGATAAAAGCATATTCTTCTTCTTCTATGCCTTTACTGGTTAAGGCATTTACTTTTGCCTTGCCTTTCTCTGTATGTCTCTGTGGACACTGATTAGCATAATGAGCATCTTTACATATATAACAGGTTGGTTTAAACCTGTTTGATTTACCCAAATGTTTGTATTTACGAAATTTATATTTCGTTCTGGGTTTACCTTTCTGGAACTGCTCTTTATACTTTCCTTTTCTGAACTGCTCTCTGTATTTTTTCTTTTTCTTTTTCTGCCGCCACTCACCCCCTTTTGAAAAAAGACAATCTTTACAAGAAGATTTCTTCTTGGAAGATTGGATTTCTAGCTCTGGGCATCCGAAGGGCTCTAAAGCATACTGGGTGCAGAAAGTATTGCTGAGAGCTTTCTGATGTTTGAACGCTTGCTTGCGTTCCCATTTTTCTTTGCACATCTTGGCATTGCACTGGTCTATGATCTGGTTGATGTGCCCAAAACTTAATTCTGAAGTTTTCATTCCATGCATGGCCTTCCTGTATTGTGTTGCAAAGAAAGGCGGAAAGGACTCGATATAACGGAGACGCATTGTCTCATCGTTAATATTACCTGAACTGTAATATAGCTTCTGCATGAAGCATTGATACTCTTTTATGCGAGTCATATCACATAAGCGAGCTCTGAGGAACATAGCTGTGTTCATCATCTTGTCATCGTCAATATTGCCGATGAATTCTTTGATAAGAGCTGCTGTGAGGCCAGTGAAACCTGTATCTAGAATTTCAGCTTTGTTGGGAAGGACATCCCACCATTCTTTAAGAATGCCTACAAAGCCATTGACTATAGTGGCAGCAATATTTTGAGGTGTTCTGCCATAGGTTTCTTTTTGGGTATTGCCCCATCCTATCATTGCATGGATTAATTCCTTTATTTCAGCCACAGACTTACATTCTATCCTGTAGAAATTTGGCTGAAGGGTCTGAACCTTGGTGGTTGCCTGAAAGGCGGGAGTACTGCTCTCACCCATTTGTTCATCGAACAATGGTGGTGTAAACTCTGGATTCTCAATGTGAGATTCAGTACCTTCAATTCTCAACATATTTACCTCTTTATCTTTATCTTTGAAGAATAGAGGTTTATACTCTTCTAAAACTTCCTTATAGGACTTCTTTGGAGTTGGATTGGTGAGATTTTGGACTTCTGGAGGGGAACCTTCACTCAAGAATGTCACAACAAGAGGATTCTTTGATCAAGAAATATGGGTAATACTTCACACAATGTGCCACTTTCTCATACATCCATGTTTCCAATTATGATCTGTCTCCAGTCATAATACCTCACTATCCTAGAGACAAGATCATGTTGTTTGAGCTTTAACACATGTTCACAATAAGCTCAAGAAATGGAAAAGGAAAAATGTCCCCTTCCTTATCTCACTTGTAATATTCACCTAAAAAATTGTTAATGAGGCATCACACTTGGAAGCCACCTTCAAATCCTTCAGTGTGTATTCTTATACACTAAGGGGAGACTTTAACATCCAAGGTGATCCAAACACTTTCTATCTCCCAAAGTGATATCATATACCGCAGATTGAATATTATTAGGTAATTTTCATAGATGAATTTGATGTCACAGAAAGAGACTATACACGGATGACAGTCAGACAAATGAGGAGATTCAAATTCAACTAGTATGAAGAGGGAATACAAGATGATGGTATAGAATTGTATGATTCGGAATATAAAGCAGTGAAGGCTACACCTTTTCCATAGGTAACATGGAACATCTGTGAGTCGAGAGACATAAGCAAGTGAACCGAAGTTATTAAAATATCAAATGAATGGTTCCAGAAGAATAGGGATGCCTCCATCACATCAAGAATTTTTCACACCCTTTAGAGAGAGGAAACATATCAATCTTAATTGAATTTTTCAGAGAATAATTTGGGCTTAATACATTCTAAAGAGAGTTCAAAGCATAAAGAAGCAGAGAAAAAGGCCCCTTACAAAAGGAGATTTCATAAGAAGGTCAGATCAATAGAAAAACTTATAGTAGAAGTGGAACTTGAAGAGAATGAGCCATTCCACCTCACCTTTTCTTAATAACCCCATAGTCTCCCACCTTCCACTATAACTCCTGCTCCCCATATGCAAGATGTATCATCTCACCCAAAGCAAGAGAAATTATTCACATTAGTTTTTTTATTATGAAATAGATGAGATGTTTCCTTGGATGAAGGAAGTGATCACTAAATAAGCTCATATCGTCCAGCTAGTAACTGTTAGAATTTGAGGATTCTAATAAATACAGATTTAATCAACTTACATATTATCTAATGTTACAATAAATATCTAAATAAACATTGAATCATAACATAAGTAAATAAATAAATACTTACAAGAAATAAATAACACAGGTGACATAGTATTTATAGTGGAAAACCCCAATAGGGTAAAAATAACTTTGAAAATAACCTTTTAATTCAGAGAACTTATTTTACATCCAATAAGATCACCTCCTCCTTTAAAAATATATTTACCAAGAGTAAAACCAAATCACTTGATTTGCACACCTTTGATATATTTCCTCGAATATATCAAATGAGGACCTAAAGTCCTTTTTTATATAAGGTGATCGGGTATGTCTCCCATGACCCACCTTTTCAACCTAAACGGTTGACACATACACCTAGGTTTATAATATTTAATATTAGAAATATAATCATTTCTTGATATTAAATATTTAACCTAAAGTATATACTTAGGTTAGCATATTTAATAATAGAAATAGAAATATTTCATATTTATTAAATATTAACATATATATTAGTGATGGACCCATATACATTAAGCGCTTGGCTAGACCACTTAATCATTATGTTCCAACACTTCCTCCTTAATGTTAAGTGGGATAACATAACATATGCCAATAGATTACCTGCCTGTGGTACACTACATGATTTACAATCCTTAAACCATAAAGGTTTTATGCTAGCATATCGGTTTGAAGGAATTATAACAACTTTATCATACTCAATTTATATTTTGGTACAAAAATATTTGGAATCCCAAAGATCATCCCATGATAAATGGCTAAGCACGATTTGTGAGTTATACATTTTTTCACAAGTTCTCATAAAAGGTTATTGAACCCAAGCATATAGGAGAGTTTTACAACCAAGGACCTCCTTAACAATATGCTTGTACTAGATGTTTACCAGTAAACTCAATAGCACTAAAGAATTTATTGAATACCACCTTTAATATATTTCTACCCTTCTTTCTAAAAATAAGCCGAGGAGGTATACATGCCCGAAGATATTTTTACACTTTCTTGAAGGTCTTGTTTACACTTTCCCGAAGGTCTTTTACAATTGCCCGAATGTATTTTTACAAAAACCAAGTTTCATTAGGAGGTTACATTGTCATGCACACTCCCTCTCAATGAAAACTCTTAAAATCTAAGCTTTTCATGAAAGTGACAAAACTTTGCAGCACCCAGGGACTTTGTAAAGATGTCAGTAACTTACTCTTCATTCAATACGTAAACTTGAGATTTATCTCATCACTTTACACCTTCTCACGGGTGAAGTGTATATGTATCTCAATTTTCTTCATCGTCTGATGTTGAAATGGATTCTTAATCAAGAGTAATACAACTTTGACCACCACATAGAAGAGAAATACTTCCTTTAGCTTCCATGTGTATCTCTACCAATAGCCTTTGTAGCCACATGAATTCTTGTACTTTCTTCCATTGTAATTATCTGCCTCAGTAGAAGAAATTGAGACCATTGATTGATATTTGTTGTTTCAAGTAATGGTTCCTACACCAAAAAACTTGAACACATATCCAATATATTTTATAACACAACATCAATATGTTTAGAATCACAAAATCCATATAAAATAGAATTTTCATTCTTAGTATAATGTAACCCATAATTGATTGTTCCTTTCAAAATATCTAAAAACTCTTTTTGCAAGATTCCAATGATCTTTACAAAAAGGTTCTTTCATAAACCTTGAAGTAATTCCTACTGTATAGGAAATATCTGATCTAGTTATAGTTAGATAAATCAAATTATCAACTAACAACGTATATAAAATAGGATCAAAATTTTTTCATATGCAAATTAGGGATCAATATTTATTCCAACTTCCATTGAAGTAGAAAATGAGTTTACAATCAATCATAAGAAACTTTTTCGATACAATGGTTACATATTGTGTTTTGAAAAATAACAATAAAATGAAATACAGTCATACAAATAACATGATGTGAGAGACCTGACACATTTATTTCAAAGTACTGCCTTCAATTTCTCTTTAATCCTAAGAATTAAATCAAAATTGTCACCAGACACAAAAAAATCATCAACATATATACATATAATGATAATATGCGAGCCTTATTGCTTGATGAATATATCATTGTTAGAAGACTTACAATTAACAAAACTTAACAGTTTAAAGAAAGTAAACAATTTTCGCATACAAAGCTCTAAGAGCTTGTTTTAAACCATACAAGGATTTCTCAACTTACAAACATAGTTTTCTTTACCAATTTCTTCAATTCCTTTAGCTTGAAACATGTAAAGTTATTCTATTAAATCATAACTCAAAAAAGTAATTTTTCTTATTCATATTGGTGGATTTCTCCACCCAAATTGAGCTGGTAATTGCAAATAAGGCCCTAACAATACTTATTTTAGCTACAGGGGAAAAATGTCTCAATCATAATCAATACCAGGTTTGTGAGTGAAACCTCTAGCAATGAGTGTAACTTTATGTTTGTTAATACTATTATCAATCATTATATTTTACTTTGTATATCCACCTAGGACCCTATAATACTTTCACGGCTCAGGTTCATACAAGGTAATTAATGTATGGTACATATGATGGCTTCGGGTTATTTTCTTAAGATTAATAGGATTTGAAATTTCTAACGTAGATTGAGCCCAATTTAATTTCTTATATAGGAAGATAAGAGTTTCAGAAACATCTATAGCATTAAAACATCATCATGACTATTTCCTAAATCAGAATCAAAATTATCATTTAGAAGCATTTAATGAAGTAACTTCAAGAGAAGAAGACAACACTTTTAATAGAATCATATCTAAATTTTATCGATCTAAAGAAAACTATTTGATCATAACTAATTATGTTATTACAATGCATACTAATTAACCTCCCATGATCAAAATAATAACCCGTAATATAAAAAGCTTTGCATTATACCCCATATTTATGTAAAAAAATATTTTTGACCAAATAGAAGTGAAGAAGAGACCCCTAAGAATGCATAACAACATTAAATTTCTGAAAACAAAATAAATATAGACAAAAAATCTAGCTAGCTTAAAGTTGACGTCTAAATGACTGTCATAATGGCTTCTTTTTGGTTTGTCGTGACCAGTCATTTGACCAGTCAATTTTAACACAGTGAAAGTTTCTCTGGAACCTACGAGCTTAAATTATAACGTCTAAATGACCGTCATATTGTCTTATGTTTGGTCTATCGTGACGGTCATTTGACTAGCCAAATTTAATGAAGCCAAAACTTGTTGTGTATTTCCAGATTGTGAAATTGCTATAATTTCTTCTTTTGTATAATATAAAAGAGATTATATTTTAATACATATATTAATAACCTATTATAATTTATAATGTAAAAATATATACACTTTTTTATAAAAAAGAAGTCTATAGTTTATCAGAATGTAAATAAAAAACAACATATAGTTCATAAAAATTATAAATTATAGTATATATTTTTTTGTATAAAAATACACATAACCCTTATTAAAGGGGTTTAAAGGACGTAGACCAGGTTAAAAGAATTTTATCAAGTGTAAGTAGATTTATGAGAGTACAGATTAACCTGTATATTTTATAGAGGGGACAAGTAATTTCACCCGACCAATGAAATAAATTGAAATCCCTATTTTCATAAACCATGTCTCTTCCCATCATTTACTCTTAATTTTACCCTCCACACATTTAAAACTATGGAAATATTGTAAAATATTTTATATAATTCCTACAAGCTAATTTTTTAAAACTTTTATGTGGCTAAAACTACCAATATTTTAATAAATATTTACCACACTTCACGTGGGCCACCAATAAACTAGCCTTTTATTATAAAAAAATTCTCCATTCATACATGAGAATCTACATTTATACCTGAGATATTATCTCATTTTATTCTCCACTCCCACTCTTATATAAGATAAACCTTATAAATAGGTTTATTTATATAGTTTTTTTATAAACTATAAGATATAAATGAATGGGGCTTCCCCTTTACATGGACAATATAACATGGTTAGGGACTCGTGTTATCCTTTATTTAATAATTAGTAAGCACTTAAAAAATAATCCCTTCATGCCCAAGTACATATATACTGACCAAATACTAATAAAATTAAGCATTTTAAGCGGTTATATATTTACAATATATACATACCATAATATAATATAATATATATATTATAGCGGTATATACTATACCATAATATATAATATGATTCAAACTTATGTTTGTTTATTATTTATTAAAACTATATATGCCTAGATTTATAAGTTAAGTTTAAATATGATTTAAACTTAGGCTTAGAATAAGGTCTGTAGACTCTTCACCTCAATCCCATGTAATTTTAATATGGTTTAAGACTTTTAATATATAGTTTTTTTTCAAAAACTATATCAATTTTAATTATGTTATATAAATTATTGTAAAACCTTATTCTATATTATATATTTATTTATTTAAAAATAATAATATAGTTTTCAAATTATATAGGATATAATTATAGATTAACTATAAACTATAGTTTTTCAAATCGAATCTTATTAAAAGAGTTCAAAGGACACCACATAGATTACTTTTGAAAACACAATAAGGTTACAATAGTAAATGAATTTTACCAAGGGGCATGATTCCACATGAAAAAAAATACAAGTTAACCTGGAGATTTATAGGGGAGAATTGCTTTCACCCTACCAATGAAATAAATTGAAAATCCTATTTGTACGGAGCTTGTCTCCTTTTTCTTGTATTTAACTTTGTGTTTTTATTTTGAATAACTTTTTAACCTACACATATTAAAACTATAGAAAAAATATTTCAAATATTTTACCCTTACCTGTACACAAGTTTTCACGAAAGGTAAGAAATTTCTAAATTTTCCACTTGTGAATTCACCTTGCTTCTTCACAAAGCAAAAATTTTAGGTTGCACAATGGAAAGAATGGGCCGGTTATTTTAAATACCCTTCCTGGTTGGTTAAAAAAAACTATACAAATTAAATATATAAAATATACAACATTTGATTTTAATTTATTTAATTTACCTCGCTCTGTTACCATGTTAGAATTTGAGGATTCTAACAAATTGGGATTTAATCAACTTACATATTATCTAATGTTACAATAAATATTTAAATAAACATTACATCATAACATATAAATAAATACTTACATAAAATAAATAAAACATATGACACAGTATTTATGGTGGGAAACCCCAATAGGGTAAAAACAACTTTGAAAATAACCTTTTACTTCAGAGAACTTATTTTACATCTAGTAAGATCACCTCCTCTTTTAAAACCCTATTTACCAAGGGTAAAACCAAATCATTTGATTTGCACATCTTTGATATATTTTCCGAATATATCAAATGAGGACCTATAGTCCTTTTTATATAAGGTGATCAGGTATGTCTCCCGACCCACCTTTTCAACGTAAATGGTTAACACATACACCTAGGTTTATAATATTTAATATTATAAATATAATCATTTCATGATATTAACTATTTAACCTAAAGTGTATACCTAGATTAGCATATTTAATAATAGAAATATAAATATTTCATATTATTAAATATTAACCTATATATTAATGATGGACCCATATACATTAAGGGTTGGCTAGACCACTTAATCATTATGTTCCAACAATAATGGTCCTTGATTTTTTAGTGATATCAGCACTGGAAAAGGGGAAGAATAAAAAAAATCTAAAGAAGCTTAACACTTTTTCAATTGTGCCACAAGAATTCAATATGTAGAAGTAGTCAAATCAAAACTAATCAAGCCTACCGAAGAGATGACACCAGTTGACTATGAAATGAACAGCATTCCCTTATGCCCTGTCACTCACAAAGGAGATGTACACAAGTTCCAAGAGTCTTCCACTTTCCTTCTTATGAGGAACAAAAATTATAATGTGAAAAGTGATCAGTTGGAAGATCAAGTGCAAACTCTCCCCTCTTATGTGCAACACTTCATGGACCTAAAATATTCATCACCACTCCCAATTGAGGAAGTTACCCAAATCATTAGCTTTGGTCCAGAGTCCATTAAGAAGACACAAACCTTCACCATATAAGGATGAGAAAATGATAAATGGATTAGCATGATCATTAAGAAAAGAAAATTACTTCTATAGTTGATCTCACTAGACAAGTACATGTGCGCCACTATAGAAAAAGTACATATAACAAGGGAATGATTTGAAATGAAAAAAAAAACATTGGGACCAAGTCTATCCATTTATGATAGAGATACGAAATTCTCAATCCTAGTGTTGGTGATCAGGAAATTATTTAATTCTCCATTTGAGGACCATTCATGTGTGGACAAGAAACCTTGCCTCTCTATACGAAATGATTAATCGATACTTTAATGAGATAGACTCAAATGAGGAGCATGCCTTCAAGAAGCAAGATAATTTAAAAATCACATAACAAAAACTTGGAGTGCCCACCCTTGATGAAATAACTACTGCAATCAAATTGTTGAGGCCGTTTGAGGAGTACGCTAAGAAAAAGGATGGGGACCACTTTTCCTTCAATGAAATTACATTGGATTCTCTATCCGAGATCCGAGCCCCAATTTTGAACATTGCAAAGAAACATTCATCATGGTTCATGAAAAGAAAAAAATCAATGATATCTTAGATGACTTGCTTGAGTCCCTGAGTTGTGTCTGCATTCCTCAAGTAGAGATAGGAGCACCTGTGGCAGCCCGATACAGTAAAGTGTTTAAGGGAGAGGAAATATTTTCAGTCGAGCTTGCTAAGGACCAATCAGTTAGCATGATAGAATCAGTAGAAGTGGCATCTTCATCATCATAAATATCTCTCCTTCTCTCCCTTTCGTTCCCTTTTTCCTCCCCCTCTCTCCCCTCCTCCTTCATGTTATTTTTTTTCATTAGAAGGTTGCAGTTTTTCATTTTATCTTATTCATTTAAATGTGACTTTAGATTGTAATGTCATAAGTCACCCTAAATTAATAACAAAGGACATAATCCTACACCTAGTAATATGAAAAGTTGCATGTTTTAAGGGTACAAATGAAAGGTCATGTGGGGGGTAGGAGAAGAGTCATTCTCAAGTCTATAAATTGTGATGACACCCTTATTCTTAAGGGTTGTCAATTTTTCATGCTCAAGGAGAGGTTACTACTTGAAGTGAAGAAAAATAAATAGTAAATTTTCCTCTATTATCCTACTATATCTTCTTCTATTTCTCAATATGTACAATTCTTCCAAAACATAAATGAAGAATAAAGGAATTTCTCACCTTTTTTGATGAGAGAGTTATTAAAACTTTGTGTTCTTAATTCTACTTTGTCTTGATGTAAGTAGTAAATTAGTTTTCCTTCTATATATTTGTGTATGTGTTCAAGTAATCTGATTAATGTTTGTAAGAATCTGATTTTCTACCTTAGATATTAATCCCCCCTTTGTTTTTCCCACTATCTTTCCTATATCCTCAGCAAATTCCTCCCTTGCAAGAGATTACTAGATTTCACCGCAGGTTCAATGTAGTGTTCTTATTGGATCCCCGACCTTTAGGCCAAAAAAACTTTTAATTTCATGCACGCATAATAAATTGAGCCACAAAATTTAAGAGGGGAGCTAGAGTCTTAAAGCGTTAGAGGGTACCCACAAATTTATCCACCTGATAAATTTTATCTCCAACATGGCCATAAATGGGTAAAACATTATACAAATACTAGTTTTTTCTTGCAGACTAATGTATAAGAACATGTAATTTTAAGGCTCATTCCATTTACATTTCTCATCACGATGAATCGCCCTAATATTTAACTTATGTGTTTGATAAGCTATGCCATTGCACTATAAAGAGTTAAATTAATGTTCAGAGTATTTATGTGCTAGATATTTGAATGGAAATCAAATGGCATTTAACATATTTTCATATGAGGTGATGGATGATTGTTTTTATGTTTTTTATAGTTTATGTTCTAATGCACATGAATCTTGACACCATATTTTGTAGGATGGATGAACATGAAACTTATTCATATAACATCTTGATTATATTCATATCTCGTGTACTCTTTTTCTCAATGACCACACTTTCTAATTCCATGTTTCCCTTTGTGGGGGAATTTGTAACTAGTGGGCTCAATCTCTCTTGTTCCCTTAACATTCCTAATTCCAACCATGGTATTCATTAAAGTGATTCTCATTTTCATGCATCATATTTTCATACCAAATTTTCAAATGTGATGGTATATTTTTTTAGAATGAATTATTTTATAAAATAATGCAATATATCTATTAATTATAAATGTTGAATACATCAGGTAAAAATGTGTAGGATACGTTCATGGGAAACATCATGGCATATCTTCATTTGTGTCTTATTTTGGCTTGTAACAGTGATGAACAATGTATCAACCATTAGGATAATAATAATTATAAAACATACCATGTATTCGAAAATAAATGATACATGTTATTGAAGAGAGTAGAATGTGCATTCACAATCAACTTGAACACTCAAAAGTGCAAAAAAATGGTAAAGCGAATATTCTATGAATTGTAACAAAAATATTTAAGGCCCAAAATTAATAGGGTTTGTAAAGAATGTAGTAAAAGTATGTATTCTTGAACATATTTTAGTTAGCACAAGAAAATTAAATTCTTATTTACATGTACAATAAATATAGATTAAAATTTGATTATTCTAATACACTTTCATGTCTAGAGTTCATGGTGTGTGGAGTGAGACATTTTCATGCCACAAGATGATAATAGGGGCTCCCCATACTGAAAGGAAAAGGGTTTCGCTAGGAAGCTAGGTCACAGTTTTAGAACACACTTACTTAAACCTATATATGCAAGTATAAATAATTTATGCAAATACTATAGCTTTCAATAGTATGCATTGATACTAAAGCATCATCATGCAAATATAAATTTTTTGGGTTTCAAACAAATTTTTGTTGAATAAGGTCTTGAGAGAAATTTTAGTTGTTTTTGTAAGATATCCCACCTTATTAGGTTCTTCCATAGGCTATAAGGATTTAATTTTAATTTTCCATATAAAATACAATCTTTTGAATCTTTGAACTTATAAGTGGGAATTAAGAGGTTTAATGTAAATATGAGATAATGTAATAAAGTGAGGGGAAATAAGTGGTGTAAATGATTTGTGTACACACTCTTTCCATTAGGATTTCACAAGTGCATTCACCTTTTAGGATGGTTAGGGTTTTGTAACTTATGTAACTACCTTCATTTTACATAAGAAAAGAAGGAATTCAAATAAAAAGAAGAGATGATGATAATAGGATGAGAGATACAAGGTGGGTAGAGGCTAAAATATGTGTTAGAGAGAAATCATGACACATGCTGATCTTTGTGTCATCATGAGAATCTTGTATGATACATCTTCTAATGAATGAAGTATGGGGTTTCTTTTAAAATGAGAGGAATTTATGATAGAAAAATTGTGTTTTGGTGTTTCTCTTGATTGTAATATATCATATTGATTAGTTAGATTTTTTTTTTGAATGGTAACATGGTTTATATGGTAGTGTTGTTCGTGATTGTTGAATATTAAGAGGTATTTACACTGTATGTTCATGTTCATAAGAGGAAGCTCTATATTTTGGGATTTTAATGTGATTTTTCAGGTAAAGGAAAGTGTACAAGGGAATTAACAACAAGAAAAGAAGGTTTCTAGTATATAAATGATGTAGATCCTATCTCATTCTTCATGCACTGAACAAACCCTTATCCATAGACAACTTCAACTCTACCTCTTAATCACTCTTAACCATTCAATTCTCAAGCTTGAACTCACATAACTGGATTTTACATGTGTAAACATGTCTATTTCATCATCTTCCCCTACATTATACTCTTCCTCAAATCTCCATTCATCTACTCAGTTCTTTGTTACAAGCCAAGAATCCTACTAAGTCTATTTTACTCCAACACTATCCAATATAGATTTATTGGCTCCTTTCTCTCAAGGTGTGGATTCTTTAAATCAATTCAAACTTTGGTATTCTGACCTTAATGCGCATATTAAATGTTTCTTCATGCCTTTTTACCTTTAATCAAGCTATTTAATTCATCAAAGTAACCAAAATTAATCTTTAGTCTCAACCTCACTAATGTAGCCAAACTGTAACACACACACACACAATATGTTGCAAATATATTGAACTCAAATAAAATAAATATTCTTCTTCGTTATTCAATTATGAATTAAAATGCTTCATAAATAAGAAAACAACTCCTAACTCGATTTTCCAAGTAAACCCTAACTAACTTTTACTAAATCTACTCGAGATGGGGGAAATTACTATTTTTAGCAATTTACTACAACCTTCTATTCATAGTAAGTTTGCATTCTTATTCATACAGGCACAAAAATTTCCATGCATCATCTACATTCCTAAATTAGATTAATTGTAAAAAATTTAGCCTACTATGTATTCAAGAGACTAAAATTATCTACTACCCTAAAATAGGATTAAATTGAATTATAACTTAAATCCTAATTTTTTGTCCCGAGATGGCATATTTCAGGCCCTCAAAATGGCTCTAATCAGTAGGGCATAATGACCAATGTGTTTGTCTTACTAAAACAAGTGGTTAAATAAAAAATACTGAAATGGATTCCCCAATCAAAAGATATAACCATTTTAATTTTCTACTAAAATTAGTGCATCATTCTCCCTTGCTTGAAAAAACGCAGCTCCTGCAAGTCTTTATCTTGAAATTTCTTCCATTTATATTTATCCAGCTTCTTAATCTTTGAATTTGTGACCCATATTTTTTCCTCTTGTTCCAATCCTTTCCAATGTACTTAATATTTTTTGTATTGTCCATGTTACATGTGCATTGTTTTCTTGTCTAAAATTTGAGCCACTTCTTCTTTTTTCACAAGAAGTTGTTTCCTCCAATCAACTGCTTCTTCAATAACATCCCCTTCTTCACCATCCCCATGAAAATATTATAATTCTAAAATATTAAAAACTGGAGAAATATCAAAATTTCTTAGCAATTCTACCTTATAAGAATTATCATTTATTTTTTTCACGATTTTGAAGGGACCAATCATCTTGTACTTCAGCTAATTATAGGTTAGTTTTGGAAACATTTCCTTCTAAAGGTAAACCATAACCAAATCACCCACTATAGACACCTTTATCCTTCTATGCACATTTGTTATTTCCTTCTACTTATCATTACTATTTTGTAGATTCTTTTGCACTTGTTCCTGTAATTATTGTATATGTTTGGCAAATGCCTCTCCATCATCACTGACTCTACCATCAATTGGTAGCTGTAAAAAATCTAACATCCCATTTGGATTACTCCCATACACAATATAAAATGGATACTTTCCTGTGGATCTATTTACAGATTTATTATAAGCAAACTCATCTTGTGATAATGCTAAGTCCCATTTTTTTGGTTTTTCCCCAACTATGCACCTTAAAAGGTTTCCCAAACTACTATTTACCACCTCAATTTTCTCATCAGTCTGAGGATGATAGGCACTACTAAAATTAATTTTAGCTCCCAACTTTTTCTGTAAATTCCTCTAGAAATGACTTAAGAACCTTGTGTCCCTATCTAAAGTAAGGGTTTTTGGAACACCATGCAACCTAACAACTACTCTGAAAAAAAATATTTTACTCCTATTGCATCACTAATTTTCTTACAGGAAATAAAATGAACCATCTTCAAGAACCTATCAACAACCAAAAAAATTGAGTCATTACCTCATTTTGTTTTTTGTAATCCCAAAACAAAATCCATACTCAAATCTGTCCACGGTCCTTTGGGAATAGGCAATGGCATATACAACCCTGTATTTTATGCATGGCCTTTCAAGACTTGGTGAATTCTACACCTCTCCACATATCTTAGCACATCTCTTCTCATCTTTGGCCAATATTATTTCTCTTATACCAAAGCAATATTCTTATCCTTACCAAAGTTCACAGCCAATCCTCTGCTATGCAGCTCTTTCACTATATTATCTCTCATAGACCAATCTGGAATACATAGTTGTCATCCCTTAAATAGATAACCATATTGCAAAAGGTACTCATCCTGGACATCACATGCATCACTTGAAAATGGTTGGATTAACCTTGCAACAATATCTTTGAAATTAGAATCAGAAAAATACAAATCCTTCATTGCTTCAAAACCAACCACCTCATTCTCCATGGTTGTAAATAGAGTCACACGCCTACTCAATGCCTTTGTAATTTTTCTATGTTTTCCTTATTTACGCTTTAGAGAAAAAGTATAACTCTGAAAAACAAATACCCACTTTGCATGCTTACTATTCAACCTCTTTTTTGTATTCACATACTTCAGGGCTATGTAGTCTATAAATAAAACAAACTCCTTTGGGACTAAGTAATGCCTCCAATACCTCAATGCTTGTACAATTGCATAAAATTCCACTTCATAAGTAGAAAAGTTCTTCCTTACCTCATTCAATTTATCACTAAAGAAATCTATTGTCTTCTTGACTTGACTTAGGAAAACACCAATTCCCACATATGAGGTGTCATAATCAACCTCTAACACATTATCAAAATATGGTAGTGCCAAAATAGGTGCTTATGTCACCTTCTTCTTAAAGAATTTAAAGCTATCCTCAGCTACCTTTGTCCATAAAAACTCCCTTCTTTTTTGTAATTTGTTATAGCTGCTACAATACTGCTAAATTTTTTAATAAAATTTCAGTAAAAATTTACTAAACCATGAAATATTCTTACCGTTGTTATACTCCATGGAGCAGGCCATTTAATAATTGCCTTTACCTTTTCTGAGTCCATCTATACCCCATCTAATGAAATAATAAAACCAAAAAATACTAAACTCTCTTGCATAAATGTGCACTTCTTCAAATTTCCATAGAGCTTATCTTTCCTTAACACTTAAAATATGACCCTCAGATGCCTCAGATGTTCTTATTTATTTTTACTGAAAATCAAGATATCATCAAAATAAACCACAACAAACTTACCATTGTACTCTTGCAATACAGTGTTCATCAACCTTATAAAAGTTCTAGGTACATTAGATAACCCAAATGGAATCACCAACCACTCATATAACCCACCTTCCATCTTGAATGTTGTTTTCCACTCATCTCTTTCTCTGATCTAAATTTGCTGGTAACCACTATGAAGATCAATCTTGGTGAAATACCTATATCCATCAAGAACATCAATCATATAATAAATGAGGTATAGGAAACTGATACTTGATTGTATTTTTATTGATTTCTATGATATCCATGCACATTCTCCATGTTCCATCCTTCTTTGGAGTTAATAAATTTGGATTTGCACATAGACTCATGTTATCCCTTACTACACCCTTTTTCACAAGATATGTCACTTGCTTATTCAATTCTACATGTAATTTCAGGATCATCCTATATGATTTTTTATTTGGGAGTGAATACCCTGGGATAAAATAAATATGGTGTTGAATATCTCTTTTAGGTGGTAACCCATCTGGTAGCTCGTCAGGAATAACATCAGAAAATTCTTCTATTAATTTTTTTGCCTCTATTGGTATTTGTGCACTTGCAGGTTCATCCTTTTTTGTGACCAACACATAGCAAAACCCAGTTGCCTTTGCCTCCTTCACAAATTATTTTTCATATTTTCATCTTTTCCCTCTTCCTTAAGAGGTAGTAAAACTATTTTTGTTCCATTCTTCCAAAAATTATACATATTCTTTCCCTGTCATGAATAAATTTTATATCAAATTTCCATGGTATGCCTGGCAGCATATGACATGCATCCATAGGAATAACATCACACCAAATCTCATCCTTATAACTTTTCCCAATAGAAAAACTTATTAAACATATATTATCAACAATAACTTCATTATCCTTATTAAACCATGCAATATAGTAAGGGTTGGGATTCTTGCCACAATACAGGCCTAGTTCCTCAAACATCTCATTTGAAAACATGTTCTCACAACTACCACCATCAATAATAACATTGCACACCTTTCCTCCTGAAGTGCGAATGGTTCTAAAAATATTTGTATGTAGCTATGCACCCCCCTTGATATCCTTTCTTGGAGCATTAATAATCCTTTTGATCATCAAAATTTCTCCCACATATGGTGGAATTTCTAGGTCATGTTCATCTTCTTCTTGTTAAGCTTCAACAAGAGTTACTCTTGGAGGATCTGTTTTCCTCTAGTCATGCGTACAATGATGTGGGAATTCAAATTCTTGATTCCCCTCTTCACCACATCTGTAGCAAAAAAATGGTCTTCTTAGATCCTCCCATCCTTTGCTGCCAAAATATCCTCTGCCCCTAGAAAATCCTCTACATCTTTTCTGATTTGGGAGATCTTATCTTGTATCTTCTTGCTTTTCCACTCCATGAGTTTTTTCTCCTCTACCTTGACTAAAACTATCTCGTCCATGAAAAGAGGATGAGGCCCCTCTATTCATCCCAGGTGATCTCCTAAATTTGACAGTTTAGTTTATCTTTGGCCTTTAAAGATAGTTGATAGGCATCCTCCATGCTCTTGTTATCGTGCATGCTTAGCTCATCTTGAATAGAAAATTTAATCCATTTAGATACCTTGAAGCAATTTATTCCTCATTTTCTTCATGCTCTACATGAATGGAAAAATTGTAAAACTTATCAATGTATTCTTGCATAGTTTTTAAGTTCTGTCTGAGATTTTGAAAGCTCCTGTAAAGGGTTTGTGCATAATCTACAAGGAGAAATTTGTCTTTTAGCTTCTTCTCCATATTACTCAAGGTCCTAATCCTTTATTTCCCCTTTATTAACCTCTCCTTTTGTAGGTGATTCCACCATAACGTAGCATGACCTTTTAATTTCGTGCATGTAAATTTAACCTTCTTTTCCTCTGACATAACCTTCGAGTCAAAAAAATTTTCCATGCTAGTCAACCAGTCTATCAGCTCATATGGTTTTAGGCTACCTCCATATTCTAAAACATCAACTCTTATCCCATCATTATTTCATTTTAATGCTCAAAGAATCCTTTATTCAAAGCTAAGGGTGGTCCTTGTGCTTCCTCCTCTTCACAAAATTCTTCTTCATCTTTGTCATTTGCACCTTGATTTCCTCTATGGGTTATAATCACATAAATCTCAACAACTTACCTTTGTAGATCCTACATGTTTCTATTCCTTTTGGAAATACCACCCCCTCTTCCTCATCCTCTTCTAGCCATTGTTTTTTTTTCTCCACCAAGACTCAAACTTGCTCTGATACCAGATAATGTAGCCAAACTGTAATACACACACACAATATGTTGCATATATCTTGAACTCAAAGAAAATAAATATTCTTCTTCATTATTTAATGATGAATTAAAATACTTCATAAATAAGAAAACAACCCTCAACTCGAGTTTCTAAGTAAACTCTAACTAACTTTGAATAAATCTACTCTAGATGGCAAAAATTACTATTTTTAGCAATTTACTATAACCTGTTATTCTTAGTAAATTTGCATACTTATTCATAGAGGAAAAAAAATTGCCACACATCTTCTACATAGCTAAATTAGAGGAATTTCCAAATTTCTAACCTAGTATTCACTCAAGGACTAAAATTAACTAATTCTCTAAAATAGGAAAAAACTGAATTACAACTTAAATCCTAATGTTTGACCCCTAGATGGTGGATTTTGGGCCCAAGAATGTGTTTAAAATTTATTCAACCAGTAGGGAAGGTTGACTGGTGCATTCGTCTCATTGAAATAAGTGGTTTTAAAAAAATGGAATCAAACGGACAATCGAATCAAAAGATATGACCATTTTAAGTTTCTGCTAAAATTAGTGCGTCACTCACCTTCCTTCCCTAAAACCATCTTTCCCAGCTACTGAAGACCATGACAAAGATGACTTAAAGGTTATATCAAACAAATATTTCCTTGCACAAACTTAACCTATTTCTAAGAATGTGTTTACCTCATACAGGTGTAGGATAATTTTCAAACCTTAACTCTTTTGTTAGCTCAGTTTTCCCATTGTCTCCTTCTTCACTAGTCTTACTTTCCTTGTATCCCTGTACACCGAGTTTTCAAAATTTGTGAAAATTATAGGATGTTTCAACACAAAATATATACCATCTCAGATAACCTTTACTCTCTTTAATACTTCTAAGAATTTTCAACCCCAAACTCTTCATGTAGTGTACCCTTTCTACACTTCCCTACGCACAATTAGGCCTAATGCCTTTCAACTAAGGTAGTTCCAAACAAACTATAGGTATTATTGGGAAAAAAAAAAGGATTATTTTGGGTACCCTTTATCTATTTCCACCTCCTCAATTAATTATCTTGTCAAGTTTCAAGATTTAAGTGCTTATTTAAACTCTTGACATCAAGACAAAAATTTCTACAAGTTTTCATGCAATTTCACCGCTAACTTTTTCAAGTTAATTGGTTTTCTTCCTCGTAAACCCTAAACTAGGGGTTTTAGCCACCGAGACTTCCTGAGAAGATAAATATTAGGGTTTATTCATTATTTTTCAATATTTCTCACTCCTAAAAGATTTTTGATGTCTGTGACTACCTATATACCCTTACTAGATGCCTTCTTCCCTATGAAACACCCCCTTCTCTCCTTGTAATCACGTAATGCATAATAAACTCTGACTGTGACACATTTTTTTAAGCCTGGGAATGACTATAACCTCTTAACATTTCTCCATCACTTCATCTAAATCCTAATTCACTCATTCACCTTATTATTTGAACCTAATTGGTTTTGAACGTTTAAGCTTTGAAAAAAGTGGCAATGTCTATGTTGTGCCCTTAAGACAATGTTTCTTCAACTCTTCACTAAATCTTTAAAAAATCATGATCAAAAACACTTTTCCATAATCTTCTGAGGATGCTTACAGATCTGCACCAAGTTATATGTACTATTCTCTTACATGCACCTCCCATATGGTCTATAATTTATCAAAACCACACTCAAGATTACAAAATACCTCAAACAGTCTGTTGCAGGACTTACAGTTGTATTTAAGCACATATATCACAATTTCCAATAAATGGAATCACTCTAATTAATATAAACATACATTAAGTATTTCTTACCATACACCATTCTCCTTCTCAATTGCAAACATAGAATTTCACCATCATTCATCATACACAATATCAATGCTCAACAATATCACAAGAATTCATGCATTAAGCTTCCCAAATAATCTGCAACAGCTTGCCCAATCTTATCAAAACATAAATCTAACTCTCTCTCAATAAATATAATCACTCCATCAATATAAGCACACAGATTTAGATCTCTAAACCTTCTTAGTTTTCCTCACAATGCATATATAGAGTTAGTATTCCTTAATAACTACAAGAAATGCATAGACATTGTTACAATAAGAATGCACCAATAAGATACTTTACACAACTTCCTTTTTAAATATTTCTTCTTGATTTGCATTTGAATGGGAGTGATCCAAATTAGTTATATTTTCCCATTTATATGCCTTTGATTCAGTTATCAGATGAGTAAGACCCTTTATCTTCCCCTTTGGCCACTTAAACAAGATAATTTTTCTTTACCTTACATGGTAGCATGTGACCACGAATTTAACCCCTTATTATAAACTATGACTCTTCATAAGAACATTTCAAGCATGAGATAGGTCCAAATTTCTAAATGATATCACTAAACCAAACCAACCTACTCAAACAAGGCAAAAAAGGCCTCCAAGATAAAAACTTGCACTTTTGGAGGGAAAGTTAAATAATATAATTTTGAAAAGCCAAGACTTAAACAAACACATCTAAATGACTCCTAATGACCCATAGGACCCCGCAATCACACCTTGAAGAGAAAATATGATGACAACATGACCTATTTACATAGTTGGAGTGATGCTCCTAGATCAGTAAAGCACATAAAGAACTGATTTAGTTCACATTGGAGGAGGTATGACAATTGTTTGTGATATTTCATGTTGATTCAGACAAGAAAGAAGCAATATCAAGAATTTTTAAAAGGAAAGAACTTTATAAGAATTTGAATACTCTGTTTATGGGGATAATAGAATGGTTTTCAAGGAATATTAATTCCTATTTAAAAATTATCACACAAAGAGATAAGGATTGAAAAACTCTGTTAACATAGTCCCCTCAAGTTGGTAAATCAAAATTCTAAAGTTTGTAAATGAGGTTAAAGTGGATATAAAAGCTTGAAATCAATTAGTGGATTTGATTAAGGGTATAAAAAATTTGGTTTGAGTCTTGTTAAATCACAAAACATGTTTAAATGAAATTAAACTTAAAATTCTAGGTCTCGATCTATGCACCCTGTATAGTGTTTGAAAAGGTGAAAATTAGCATATTTTACAAACTAACTAGTGGAAAAGGCTCTAAAATTGTAAGAATGTAGAGAAAGGAATACAGAGATATATGATGAATTTTTGTAGTAAATGGTGTCAGGAGCTCTTGTCCCTCCTGGGTGTCCCTAACCCTTTCTTAATGTACTCTCTCTTTTTGGGTCTCTTTTATCTTCTGGGAATCTTTTTTACTTATGGGATGGCTTTCCAATGTTCAATTATGAAGTTTAAACAAGGGAATCAAATAAATATATAGTTATGTTTTCAAAATAAAGAACCAAGCACTAAGCATTAATATTATGACCTAATATTACATTCCAAAGGAACAAAACCACTTCAAAGGCATCTATCTAGCATCTATTCAAGGGATAAGGGTTGCAAACTTCTGCATAAACTTTATAGGAAGGGGAATTTTATTATATTCCATCTAAACATGATATACATCTCTATATTCTATAGATAAAACACTATCATTGTGCAAAATTCACAAGGGCATCATTTCTACACACACACACACATGTCAAAACTACATGGAGTCTGAGATATAGTGCAACACTTGGATGTATGTTACTCTTCAGGTGGCTGTTGGGGTCATTGTGAATCCCCACTTAGCATTTTCCTTTTTAGGTTTGATGTGGTTTGTGGGTATGTACATGTGAAATTATTTCTTATAGGTTACAATTACCTTCGATGATCAAAGAGTGAATAGCAAGCAACCAATAAGAATCAACAACAAAGCCTTTGTGACACAGAAGAAATTGTATCCTGAGATTTTACAAAGTCACCAGCTCTCATGCTCCTTTGGCCTACATTGGGCACCCCTTTCCAGCTCTATTCCTGAGATCTAAGATTTATAGTAAGCATTTACGATGTTGTTTGGAGTCTACTTAGCACTTTAAATTTCCCATATCACTTCTTGTTCACTCAAAAATCAGTTAGGCTCTTCTATCTCCCTTTTTATCTTAGTTTTTTCACATTATATGTTTTTTGCTTGTGTCATTACTGTATTTTAGAATTTTTAGATCATTTATTACAATAGTTACTCTACAATTAGATTAAATTAAAATTAAATACCAACTGTTGGTGAACCTGATGCTCGAAACTAACCTTTTGTCTTTGGATTTCAATTTATGCCCATCAATTGTAGTGGTTATTTTCATTCCTTTGAGTACATTGAGATTCCTCCCTCTATCCGTAAGTTCCCTAAATCAACGGCTATGTCTTGAAACCCTTTTCTTAACTCAAAAAACACCCCTCTTGATAAAATTGATTCTTTTAATAAAAAACACTCATATGATGAGGATACCAGCCTTGATGAAGAACAACTAGACAAGCTCATCAATTTCTACCAGGTGTTACGTACCAACCCATTGCATATTGCACATGTTCTCAATGCTTTACTTACTATTAAATTTTTTGAGATGCTATGTATATTCCTTTTTTAGGTTCCTCCTCGGCTACCATGGCCTCCAGCAAACCCCTTAACATTCCTAATTCATTTGCTACCAATACCGCTCCTCTCATTACTCCTAGTTCCTCTAATACAAAAAATGGTTCCTCTTTAGGAACTCATGACTTAGATTCTTTATCTCAGGATCTGAAAATTCAAATTTGTTAGCTACAAAAAGCTACTTCATGTTCCTCTCCATCTCTCGATTCCTCATTACTTCTTCACACCCCTTTTCCACTCGTAATATCCACTTACCAACTACATCCTAACTTCATCACTCCTATGTTTCCCACCTTCAACAGTCATGGTGACCCTCAAGAGCATATTCTATCTTTTCATGTGGCATTTCTTGACTATGCAGATGATCATACATTTTTAGCTAAGATATTTCCTGGAATTCTATAAGATTACACCATGTGTTGGTTTTATGATCTAATTATTCATTCAGTAACTTATTTTACACATTTAGTCGATGTTTTCCTTGCTCAATTTTTAATCAATATAGGCTCCAAGGTATCCTATGCACAACTTTCTCAAATAAAAAAATGATCTAATGAGCGTCTAGATAATTATGTGTAGCGTTAAAAGAATAACCTAGCTAAGATGAATAATGTACTAGCTCATTCTAAATTGCAAGATATTTTATTCAAATTCTCTTACCTCCAATACAAGAGAGTGTTATCATTTATACCTCTCCATCCTTTGATCATTTATGCCATACACTCAAAATACATGAAGGTAAACTTTTATCCATGGGAAAATTGAAATATTATGAAAATAGTTCATCATCATCTTCTAATCAAGTTCAAGCTAAATCTACTTTCAAACCATCTCCTAAGCCAATTGAATAAAAATCCAATGTCAATGTTGTCTCTCCACCTGAAAATCTTAAATTGCAACCTCTAAAGCATACTTTTTCCAAGTTACCCTATGCACCTCGATTTCTATTGCCACAACTCATCAAAAACAATCTTATTACTCTTCCACTGCCACTCAATCTTGCTCCCTCTCACCCCATGGCCACAATTATGACAAATAATACACACTGTAACTATCACCAATGCATTGTGCACTCTACTAGTCGATGTTTAAAACTAAATAATATTATTTAAGATCTCATTAATAATAATGCACTTGATCTTAGAATTACTAAAGAGTTGGAGGTTGCTCAAAAATTGTATATCAGCAATGCTGGTATTGATATGGCCTTGCAGCAAGAGGGAAATCATGTGCCTCATAGATTGGAGTCTCTGGAGAAAGAGATGAAGCAACTGAAGAAGGACCTTCAGCATATGGAAAAGAAAAAAGGAAAAATAAAAATTTATGAAGATAATGACAATGGAAAGTATTAGATTGTTGATATTTATAAGAAGATGAACTCTCTAGATAATAAACTACGGAGAGCTAAATATAGACATGATCACAACATGGCTATCTTCAAAGCCATAAGTGAATTTTTAGAGCAGCAAGTTCAGAGCATTGCCATGCTCAGTGGGATTCCTACAACTATTTGGGGGAATGATAAAGAGAGGAGTCTAACCATCTCGCAGTTGAATGCTTTGGACCCAATGCACATCACCACATTAGCGTTGTTCACCTCGCTGCAAATGATCCATTCCAAAATTGAAAGAGCACCCAAGAAGTAAACTCACTTAGGCTGGTGGGAATCATTTTAGATGTTGATCTTTTGTGGTCATTTTGTTGTGACTTTTCTAGTTTTTTGTTGTTCTGTTGCAAGCTGTCCTTTTTTGTTTCTTGTTTGTAACTATCTCTTGGTTACTTATGGAAATAGTGTTCTATCTGGATTTTGATCCTTTTTTTATTGCATCTTCATAGTTATATCAGGTTTTTGATCCCTTTTATAATAGGGTATAGTCCCTTTAAAGCTATTTACCAATAATAAAAATAATAATGCACTTGATCTCCCTGAGCCATCTAGTTTTAAGCCAATCAATGATAATAAAAATCTTAAAATATTTAATGACCCTTTTCCCAAGCATTACAAGAAAGCTCCTTACTATTCTCCAAACCATATATATTGTGTTGTCTTTCCTCCTTCCTCGAGGCTTCTTGATTTCCTTATAACTTCTCCTTATGCATCACCACCAGTCATTACATTCTCAGATCATGATTATTATGCTACATTTACTTTTAATTCCTTTCACATCAATGCTTCTATTGGTTCATATATTGTCAATAATAATATGATTTATCTAACATCTCTTATGAATGTATGCTCTATTGTACTAGTCTTAGCTATCAAATGTCCATTGTTTAATGTCACAATTCCAATCTGTTATTCTTTTGAGTAATTCAAGCTTCATATTATAGTTGGACCCCTAATCATGTTTGTATTATTCGTTGTTGCATCTTCAATCAAAGGTTGTGACATGATCTTAGGTATTTCTTGGCTCTGGTCCATCCAAGTAATCCCTTACATGAACTATCTATGTCTCAAGTTCATCCACAATAAACAAGTTGTTAATATCAAATAGGTTCCACCATGCACAACATTTCCTCTGCCTACATTTGTTGATACACCACTCATGACATATAGGATTCCTATGCCTCTCAAATATAAAGCTATTTATGTCTCTATCTCTCCTATTCGCACACAACCTACACCACAACCATGTCATCCTTGTCACTCTCTTAGTATACATTGTTTTCCTAAGTACCCTACTAGGGAAGCCCCTTCATGTAGATGTGTACCTCCTCCTTCGCCACATAGGTATCCTTCACGTGCACATAATTATTCTCCAACACCATCAATTTTATAATATCATCATGGAGGGCCCTTTCCCTTCACTATAGTCAGATAGCCTATTATTCCTCATACACTTGGGAGGCATTACACTTTCTCTCCCCCTCCATTAATATCATTTGTCTCTAGTATTTACTATCACAGTTCATGCACCACGCTTCATGTCTAATATTTCTAAGAACTTTCAAACCCTCTAATACACACCTTGTATCATCATTACACTATGACACACTCTAGTTCAATGGTTCATACTCGAATTCTGAGGTCTAATTCTGAAATGAATCTCACATCCACTATATTTCACACTCTGTGCTTCACACAACATATTTATAGCATATATTCTCACACAACACATTACTTGATGACACACTCTTGTTCTATGGTTATTTATTAACTTTTGAGGGTTCCTATAAATTGTCACATCCCACAATTTTGGTCTATTTTTTCGAAAGGGATAAGTCGTAAATAAAAATTGGGTTACGAGAGACATAGGTGAAACTCTGTTGCATAGTTGTATATACAGCCACATATGTGTATGCATGTCCTAAAAGGTATATCCACACTTAATTATAGTTGCATGTACAATCACACAATAATTCTTGTCATTCAGAACTCGTAATATAATTTGTATTTATGACATATTCATGTTTTTTATTTTATGTTTATATGTACTTACCTTATTAGGTATGATAATGTAGTGCATGGTTGGACTATTTGGTAATTGTACCTATGATGAACAATTTTTTTCACCTTGCTAATGTGTTATTTAATTTTTTGAATTTGATTGAGGAAAATGGATACTTGCATGGTTTTTGTACATGTGATTTATATTATCGGTTTACCTATATTGCTAGAAGTAATGACCTACAAAAAATGACTGAATTATTTCATAGATGTATTGTACTATTTTTTATGTGGAATTAATTATTGTCTAATGAGAAAGTATCATTTCAGTATGAAATCACATTTGATTACATGATATTAACCTTATTTTTTTTTCAAGATGGTCAAAGGTCCCAATAAGCACAATGGTGATCTTCAACAAAGGGCAGGTAAAAAGTATAAAGTTGGTTATTGATCTTGATTATCTACTTGAATGTTTTATGGCATTACCATAATGCATGTTCCATGTATCTAACGATCATGTTTATTACTTTCTATTGTGTACAAACTTGTTTGGGATAGATCAATGTCTTTGACCAATTGATACTCCTTTGTTGATGAATGAACAAGTTATATTGACTGCTTCACTTAAATTCATGATTGTGTTTCTTAAAATGGTTGTTAACATTATTATGACTAGGTAGTTATACTGACATGTGTTTCATAAAGGTTAATGTTTATAGTTGTAATACATGTTTGAGAAGCCATTAACATGGCAATGGTGATAAATGGTTTAGCTTTGATTGACATGTTATTGCATGGGTCTCACCATGCTAGTTAGACTTTTTAATGTCTAATAATTATTATTTTTTGTTATTGATAATCATATGGGTTAAACCATAACCTCGACTAAGTGGCTAACATTAATTTTGTATGTTAGGTAATTATTTGGTCAATTGTTGACCAATGCATATGACTTAAATTGGTTTCTAAATACACCAATGGCTGGGAAAAATAAAATGGTTAAGTAGTTTGATGGTTTATATTATTGACCTTTATTTAGATTTGGTAAAGCCACATGGCCATATACCACATACATGCAAAGTTGGTAGTCCGATTACAAGGGTTCTTAAATCCAAGTTTGGCTAAATATTTCCATACATATTGAGATATATTAGTTTAATGGTTTTATTGGTAGATCCTCAACCAAATGTGACCCACCTTGCATTATATAGAGGAAATATAGGCAAAAAGTAATTCCATCCAAATTGTTTGTGATAAACTTGGATTAGTTTGTGTTAAATAGACAACCCATTTTTCATGTATATTATTATTATTATTATCATCATTATTATTATATCTTAACAAACTCGGGCCGTTCAATTGTTACCACTAATTTTGGGTAACAAATTTAAATAGGCAACTACTTGGATCTTTGGCATTTAATGCATTAAAGGCTTGGTCAGTATTTTTGGAAAAACATGAAGCCTCCTAAGGAAGCTAACCACATGCATGGCTTGGTCTTATGTTAATGATTTTATTTTTTTATCAAACTTGTTTTGGGCGAAGCCATACATGGCAAGGTGGAGGAAATTTTTTTTTGTTAATCTAATGTTGTTCAAGTTTTTAGTGAGATATTAAAAGCATTGTTGGCATTTTATAGTGTTGTTATTTTTTTATTTAATGAAGGGAGTAAGTCAAAATCTAGGAATAACTTAAAAGTTTGGGGTTTCTCAGCTAGTTGGAAACTTTGGAAAGAAATTAGTGAAAAAAATTACAGAAATCTCGTAAACAATAGGCATGATCTACTTTGTAATCTAGATGAAACTTAATGGGTTTTTTTTTCTATCTATTGATATGTTTCTACTTGTTGAATGAGATTTCACTTGAAATATAAGGTTATAGAATAAAATAAAATATGACAACAAGAGCATTCAGCGGCCGAATGTTAAAGGGTATTTTGAGAATAAAAAAAAGAGGATTTCTTACTTAGAAGATAGGAACTGGGTGTGTGTTTGTATAACTTCATGCTCTTCATGAGATAATGTTTACTATCTAATTTTTTCATCTACTAGATCTGAAAACGACTTTGTTGGTAAAGAAATTTTGTGAAATAAAATGGTGGTGAGGGAATAAATCAAAAATGCATGGTTGTTAAAATGGATTATAAGTTTATTTGTATGATTCATAGTTTGTTTACACCTCTACTTGGGGATTCGTACTTATGACTATTCTCGTTTTATGCATAATGTAGTTAGATTATAATGGGTGTTGCAGTTCCAATGGAAAATGAGTAAATAAGTCGGTTGAAGCTTATTGAGTATTAATATGGATCATTTTTCATTTGTGAATGATGGTGTTTGGATTGTTTGAGTTGCTAAAACTAAACAAAAACCCTAAGGCCTTCTCTTCGTCCTTGAAGTGTCTTGTGAATTAACAAGCTATCTAGTAAAAATAAAATTGATGCCTAAACTCATGATTCTTAATGGGTTTAGATAAATACTTCATGATAGTTTTTTTTGGGCAATAGTTTCCACTGTTGCATTCATAGTGTTGATGTTGAAGGGAAAATTCTTCTGTTGAAGTACATATGATAATTTATCAACAATGCATGTAATTTTTTTTTGCTTAATGTAGATATTGGTTTCTTCTTCTTTAATAATATTATTTAAATAAAGAGGAAAGTCATTAAGAGGCCTTGCATTATAGAAGTTTGGTTAAAAACCCTTAAGATGGATGGTTCTTAAGAATTGACTTGATTACTACTAAGATAATCAATTTTTTAAGGGATATACTAAGTAAGTTAAGCGATAGGGATTCCTATGGGAATGATAACCTTAGAAAGTATAGAGTATATTATTATTTTACTCCATTTCCTTAAATAAATATATTTACATTTATTGATGTGTTGTGAATCTATGAATACATAATCCTTTAATATTCATTTATATTGTAAAGTAACAACATGGAAGTGAGAGGAAAATTCATGCCAGTTCTTTAGAGCTGACCATGTTTACATTCACATTTTCATCTGCAGGATTAAAGGGAACTTCATGATGAGAAAGGAAAAGATGATTTTACTAACATTGATATTTTTTGTGCCTATTTTTATGAATGAAAAGAATGTACTATCATTAGATTTAAAGGGAAATATTTCCTTGAGATTGAAATGAAAATCCATTGGGATAAATATACACTTGATTATATTTTATAATATTTTTTTGGATATGTAAACAATATAAATTTTCAAGATATACAGTGATTAAATGATCATTAAAGATTGTGTTTGTAGATTATTTTTTCACTACAGTTAATAAATAAGTGTTATTTTGAACTAATATTTGAGCAATAACAGTATTGATCAATTTGTATTTATAATATAATATAAAGTTATAATATAATGTGGATCGTAACAATATTAATTATGAATAATGAGTTAAGAGTTCTTCTAAGTATGAAGTAGTATAATTCATATTGTTGTCTTATGACTCCTACTTCATAAGGAATGTTAAGTGTTTATGAACAAAAAACTATTATGAAAACAATATAAAAAAACAATAACTTATGAAAGTGTACTTAGTGAAATAGTAATAAGTAATGAGCTTGTTGTTGATATATGGACTTGAAGTTATACCTATGAATTATAACTAAACTAAATGATATAAATCAATTTATATATAGGATGTAATGAGAATTCAAATAACTACATATTATAGTACCAACATAAACTTTTATGGATGATTTGTATCGACGTAGAACCAAACCTAATTCCACTCTGAAACATTGTGAAAACAGTTATAATAATATGTAAGAAAGTACAAAGTTACTTTGTACACTTATGAGCTATACTTGATGTACATATCTCTCCTAAGTACACTAATAAGCATTAATGAAGCTTGATTAATCCATCTTAAAGGTTTCATGTCTTATACTTGACTGAAATGTTCTCTTAATTGGAAACTCTTATAGTTGATGATCACCCGGTATTGGGTAAATAGTTATGTAATGACTCATGGAGATCATTGTGTATGTATAACATGGTTTGGATAGTGTCTTAAACTTAGATAACCGAAACATAAAATGATGGTTCACATTGTTTTGAATGATTAAAATAAAATGGTTAACTGTAACTTTAATAAGTAAGAAATGGAAACAAATTTCAATGTTTATCAATGGAACATTTGTGAGGTGAAGGGTACATACATTTCAAGTGGCTTATGTGCAGCCACAAAACTAGGCTTGCTAGTGTAGTGCCAAAAATATGTGTATAGTAGTTCATGTAATCAGATGCATTGTCTATTCACCAATTCTTCTTGTTATGGTGTCAATATTTGGATGTGAGTTACAGTAGTAGCTTTCCGAAGTACACTAAGAAGACATCACAAGTTCTCTCAACTTGTAATAAGGCTTATCCAAATGATATATTGGGTATATTAGCTCATACTAAGTGTATGAGGGGCATTAGGTAGGATTTGTAAACCCCTGTAGTTGCACATGGTTATACTAGATTGTATGGATGGATTGTAAACATTAAATAAGCTAGAATAATTCAGTTGTTGTTGCATATGATGTTACTCATATCATTGTAAGATAACTTAAGGGATTTTATAAACTATTGTATGCTAGATTTTAATCATTGCATGTTAAAATCATTTAAGGCATTAGGATTATTAAATGGGTAACAGAAAAAAAATCCCTTAGTTTTATGAAGCGTAATAAAGAGGTGTTACATTTTTGTATTAGAGATTAAGTTTTAGGGCAAACAAATCTCAGATTTAATGAGTCCTTACACTAGTTAAAAAATTTCATTGTTAATAAAATAAAATGAATGTTAAAAGGATGAATCGTGGAAAAATGAAATGGAATACATTATGTTGTTGGTTCAGCAGTAAATAAGTTAGATAAAACTCTAACAATCATTCATGACACACGAAACTAGAAAGTTTCTTGGAGCACCTAGTAAAGAGTGAAAATGATCAACTAAGGAAAAAAAATTAAACGGATTAATAAAAATCAACAAGGTAATTGCTTGATTGTTGAGCTATCTTGATGGAAAATTTTGGAAATTTTATCCAACATGATATTAAAACCAAAAAGGGTAGATGAAGTAGATAAGTGTGGAATATCTACTCTAGAAGTAGTGTGCAGAAAAGCCAAAAGGCTAGAATAAAATCTATAGTCAAATTCCAACTTGAAAAAGAGTAAAAATATACAATAGAAACTTTAGGAAAAACTAGTGGAAATGATATGGCAGAAAATGTGCACTTCCAAGATGAATTCAATAATAAGAACTTGTAATTTCCAACAAAAAAAGCAAATCAACACTGCAATTTGGCTAAAGAAAAGGAACCATTTATTCCTAAAATATGTCAGGTAAATAATGGAATTCCTAATTATGTTTTAGAATAAAACTAGTATGATTGAGTTGTTATATCTAGTGATTAGAAGAAAACAAAATGAGAAATTTGATTTATCTTTTGCATATAAAGTGAATTTTGTTTAAAATTTACAAACCTATGTCTATCAATGCAACATTGACGATTTTTTAAGATTCATCACAAAATTTAGAGTTAGAAGTGAGTTCTTTAAGGGATTTAAGAAATAGGGATTAATATTGACTGTTCTAACATAAATCAATGTTTTCACTGATATAACAGACAACAAATACCTGGAGGGGATGCAGAAAAAATAAGCCTAAATGGAAAATAATGGAACAACCAAATGATTGTGTTATGATTGACATTGCTTAAAGAATGGAGATATCTGGAAGATGAAGATCATAGATGTATTTGTTGATGCGGGATCACAACACCCCTAAATGTTACAACTCAATAGATTGAAACTATCAATGTGATTGAATAACATGGAGCTTTTCCCAAAGTGTGTGAATTTGCAATCAGGAAAGCTCTCTAGAGAAGGAAATGTTCTTGTCCTAACCTAGTGGAAACTACTCCAGAGTGTAGAGAGTTGCATATCTAACCCTAATCTAATATTCCCAAGGAGACAAAGATTGAGAAAATTGTATGAAAATAAAACCTACTCTAAGGGAAGGTGATGCACCAAGAAGGATGTTGAATAACCTACACAATAAACACAACACTACTAAAAATTTGTAATGAAAAATAAACAATACATAATAACCTTACATGCAATGAAAGATCATAAATTTACAATATAACACAAAATAGGTTTTAAAGCATCCACAGATCTAATTTTATTACTTTAAAAGTTGATACAATACATCACATTTAGGGCCAAAGGCACATATTTTAGATTACCATATTCAATAGGGAGGTTTGAAATCTCCACAAATGTATTAAAAACAAGAAGGAGAAGGGAGGGGCATATACAAGGTGTCTAACCTTTTAAAATGAGCCCATCCTTATAATATATAGGAACAATTAGAGAAGGGAGAGAGAGGAATTCAAAATCTTTCTTTAACCACCCAAAAATGCATTCAAATCACCTACAACAATTATGGGTGCCACTGCAAAACCCATACCTCCATGTACTTTTCCTTGTTGGGGAAGAAAGGAAGCCCATACCTCATCAGTTCAATAGGTGAGAAATCTGAAACATTCCTCTAAAATGGAGGACACTGAGAGATTTTCAGAAAGTTTGATTTTGTGCAAATCTGAGCTCCCAGTCAAAAGTTATGGCCATCTAAAGATGAGGATGCCATACTGTAATAAATGTGAGTGGTTGGATCTGCTCTTTTCAGATTCTGATTTTGCAATGCACCCTACCAAATCTGAAATTTCAGACTTTTGGGATTCAAAGCTTTGGGCATTTTGACTTCTAAGGTCGCTACATTGTTCATCACTCAAGCTAGCTCGAGAGTTCCAAAATGCCAAACCTTCGAAGTCCTAAATTCAGACTTTGGACTTCAGACTCAGAAATCATGTCATGTGACACTATTTATCATTCGAGCCAAAAGTTCTGAAATTTTGAAACTCTAAAGTCTAAAATTTAGACTTCAGATTTTAGAACTTTGCATTTTCAAGTTTTCGGGAGTTCAGGACTTCGAGATTCAGGGATTTGGGACTGTCAGGGTTTTAGTACTTTTGGTGTTTCAAACCCTGTGTTTTTAGGGATTCGAGACTTTCAGGGTTTCGGGACTTTCAGTGTTTTAGGGTTCAGGTTTTCAGGACTTTCGAGGTTTGGGTTTTTGGGACTTTAAAGGTTCAGGTTTTTGGGGGTTTTAGGGTTCGTTTTTTTGGGGTTTTCATTATCCATATGGCACATGAAACCTCTGAAATCCTAAATTTTGAATTTTTGGCTTCATGTTTTTTAAATTTTTCTTCTCCCTGCATGACATTGTTCACTTGGTTGACCCTACTCCCATCTCAAAACTCCCGAATTTCACTTCAACCTACATCCAAACGACCACACCTCCGAAGTCTGAATTTCAGAATCTGGAACTTCTTCATTTCTCAAAATCCACTGCGATGTGCTAGGCCTGCCTAATATATTCAGCCAATCCCTAAGTGTGATCTCCCCTATCCGAATCGATCCCTCTTTTTTTCTCCATGGGGTCTTGTTTGTCTAATTTCACCCAAGGGGCCAAATTGGATAACAGTATCTTGGTAAAATCCATTTGGAAAATTGAAAATCATTGGGTGAATTTCAAAGAATTCAGGAATTACACAAGGAAAATTCTCGAAAGACAAGTGAAATAATGAAACAAAACAGCTTGGGAAGACTAGGTGGAGCTAAAAACAATGTTTTCCTTATTTTTTTTGCGATATATAACTTTTTTTTAGTACCTGTAATGTATATTAAATAATATTTCATGTTATGATTAGCTGTAATGACAAAAATTATATCATATTTCTTACTGATTGACAATTTTTTATGGTTGAAAGGTTGTTACAACCGATAGATTTGGACACAGATAGAATGAAATTTGGAAAATTTGCAAGTTTTTGATAAAAAATTAACCTTTCTCCGTAGCTATTAGATATAACTTTGTGATTGATTATTCTGATAGCAATTAAAGAGTAAACATTATTTGGACGATGATTCATTAAGGGGGAAGTATGTCACACCATGCAATTTAATTTTTTTTGTCGAAAGGGATAAGTTGTAAATGAAGAGTGGGTTATGAGAGATAGAGGATAAAATCTATTACGTAGTTGTATATATAACCACACATGCATAGGCATGTCTCGAAAGGGGTATGCACACTTACTTATAGTTGTATTTACAACCACATAACAATGTTTTTCGTTTAGAACTTGTAAGGTACTTTTAATTTATGACATATTCTTGTTTTACTTTGATGTTCATAGGTACTTACCATGATGGGTATGATGATACGATGCATGGTTGGACTGTTTATTTTTTGTATCTATAATGAACATTCTTGTGCACATTTTTAGATGGTTTACTTAATTTTATGGAAGTGTTTGATGCAATTGGATACTTGCATGGTTACTATACCTATCATTGGCATTATCAGTTTACCTATATTACTGGAAGTAATGACTTGTAAAAAATGAATCCATTTATTCATAGTTGCATTATATTATTCGTTATGTGGAATTAATGATTGTATAATGAGAAAGTATCATTTTAGTATGAAAACAAATTTTATTACATGATGTTAACCTTATTTTGTTTTCAATACAGTCAAATACCGTGAAGCACAATGGTGATCCTCAACAAGGGGAAGGTAAAATGTTTAAAGTCGGTTATTGATATTCATTATCTACTTGACTATTTTATGGCATAACCATAATGCATGTTCCATGTATTTGAAGACCATGTTTATTACCATGTATTTTGTATAAACTTGTTTGGGATAGATCAATGTCTTTGACTGATTGATACTTCTTTGTTAATGAATGAACATGCTATATTGAATGCTTCACGTAACTACATGATTGTGTTGGTTAAAATGATTTTTAACATTCTTATGACTCGGTATTTATATTGACACGTGGTTCATCAAAGGTTAATGTCGACTATTGTAATACATGTTCGAGAATCCATTAACATGGCTGTGGTGATAAATGGTTTGGATTTGATTGACATTTTATTGTATGGGTCTCACCATGCTAATTGGAAATTTTTTTGTCTAATAATTATTGTTTTTGGTTATTGATAGTCATATGGGTTAAATGATAGCCTCGACCAAGTGGATAACATTAATTTTGTATGTTAGGTAATTATTTGGTCAATTGTTGACCCATACATATGACATAAATTGGTTTGGTAATACACCGATGGTTGTGTAAAATAAAATGGTTAAGGTAAGTATTTTGATGGTTTATATTAGTGACCTTTCATTAGAGTTGGTAAAGCCACATGGGCAGATACCACATACATGCAAAATTGGTAGTCAGATTAGGAGGGTTCTTAAATCCAAGTTTGGCTAAATCTTTACAAACATATTAAGAAATATTAGTTTAATGGTTTTCTTGTTAGATGGTTGACCAAATGTTACCCATCTTGCATAATGTGGAGGAAATATAGGAAAAAATTAATGCCATGCAAATTTCTTGTGATAAAACTAGATTAGTTTGTTTTAAATAGATAGCCCATTTTGCAAGTCTATTATTATTATTATCACAATTACTGTATCTTAACATACTCAAAACGTTCAATTTCTTACACCAATTTTGGGGTGGAAATTAACAAATTTAAATAGGCTACTGCGTGGCTCTGTGGCATTTAATGTATTAAAGGGTTGGTCATTTTTTTTTTGTAAAACGTCAAGCTTTGTTAGGAAGCTAACCACATGCATCGCTTGGTCTCATTGTATTGATTTTAGTTTTTATCAAGCCTGTTTTGAGCAAAGCCATGCATGGAGAGGTAGAGGAAAATTGGTTTTATTAATCTACTGTTATTCAAAATTTTATGGACATATTAAGGGCATTGCTAGCATTTTATAGTGTTGTTATTTTTAGATTTAATGAAGCAAGGAAGTCAAAATATTGGAATAACTGAAAGGTTTGGGGTTTCTCAGCTAGTTGGAAACTTTGGAAAATTTAGTGAAAAGAGTTATAAAAATCTCATTAATAATAGGCATGAACCTTTTCTCTCTCTCTTTTTGTCTATACATTGCAACATCGATGAAAATTAATGGGTTATTTGGTTTATATTTTGATATGTTTCAGCTTGTTGAATGATATTTAACCTGAAATATAATGTTATAGAATAAAATAATATATGGAAACTAGAGAATTCAGGGGCTAGCTGTTAATGGGTATTTTGAAAATGGAAAAAGAGGATTTATTACTTAGAAGATAAGATTTGTGTGTGCATTTGTATAACTTCATGCTCTTCATGAGATAATGTTTATTGTCTGATTTTTTCGTCTGCTAGATCTGAAAACGATTTTGTTGGTAAAGTGATTTTGGGAAAGAAAATGGTGGTGATGGAATAAATTAAAAAGGGATGACTGTTAAAATGGATTCTAAGTTTATTTGTATGATTCATAGTTGGTTTATGCATCTTCTTGGGGATTCTTAATCATGACTTTTATTGTTTTATGGATAGTGTTATTGGATTATAATGGGTGATGCAGTTTCAATGAAAAATTAATACATAAATTGATTGAAGCTAATTGAGTATTAATATGAATTGTTTTTCATTTGTGAATGATGATGCTTAGCCTATTTGAGTTGATAAAACTAAATAAAAACCATAAGGACTTCTCTCCTTCCTTGAAGTGTTTTGTGAATTAACAATAAATCTATTAAAATGAAAATTGATGGTCAAACTCATGATTCCTAATGGGTTTAGATAAATACTTCATGATAGTTTGTTTTGGGTAGTATTTTCCAATGTTTCATTCATAGTGTAGATGTTAATTAGTTATGAACAAACAATTATAATGAAAAAATTATAACAAGCAATAACTTATGGAAGTGTACTTAATGAAATAGTAATAAGTTATGGGCTTATTGTTGATAGATGGACTTGAAGTTATACCTGTGAACTATAACTTAACTAAATGACATAAATCAATTTATATATAGGAGGTAGTGAGAATTAAAACAATTTCATATTATAGTAGCAATATACACTTTTATGGATGAGTTGTAATGATGTAGAGACAAACCTGATTCCGATGTTAAAAATCATGAAAACAGTTATAATGATACGTAAGAATGTATAAAGCTACTTTGTACACTTATGAGCTATACTAGATGTACATATATTTCCTAAGTACACTAATATGCATTAATGAAGCTTAATTAAAGTTGTCCAAAGCTTTCCAGACTTATGATTGACTGAACCAGTATCTTGATTGGAAATTGTTATAGTTGATTATCACATGGTAGTGGGTACATAATTATACAATGACTCATGGAGATCATTTTTTATCTCTAGCGTGGTTTGGATGTCATCTTAGACTAAGATAACCTAAACATAAGATGAAGTTTTACGTTATTTTAAATGATTAAACTAAAATGGTTAACTGTAAACTTGATAATTAAGAAATGGAAATGAATATTGATGCCTATGACTGGAAATTTTGTGAGGTGAAGGGAAGATAGGTTTCAAGTGGCTTATGTGCAGCCACAAAACCTGTCTTTCTAGTACTAACACAATGCCAAAACTATGCTCATAGTAGTGCATGTAATTATATGTGTTGTCTATTCACCAAGTCTTCTTGTCATGGTGTCAAGATTTGGATGTGAGCTACAGTACTAGCTTTCCAAAGGATGCTAAGAAGACATCACAAGTTCTCTCACCCTATAATAAGGCTTAACCAACTAATATACTGGGTATATTAGCTTGTAATGAGCGTATGAGGTCCCTAGATTGAGTAGGATCTATAAACCCCTGTAATTACACATGGTTATCATACATTGTCTTGTTTGATTATAAACATTAACTAAGATGGAGTAATTCAGTTGTTGTTGCATATGATGGTACTCATATCAGTGTAAGATAAATTATGGGATTATATAAAATCTTGAATGTTTGATTTTAATCACTACATGTTAAAATCATTCAAGGCATGAGGATAATTAAATGGGTAGAAAAAAATAATAATTCCCTTAGTTTGATGAAGCATAATAAAGAGGTGTTACAGAATGAACCTCATCTTATATACATCCGTTAGGGGCACACTTCTCCTATCATCTTCACATTTTCCATACCACACCATCACACTCATACACAACATTTGTATATCTTGGTTGTGTTTACTCTCGCTAACTTATGAAATTTACATGTTACACTTTTTTTCCATGCTAGACAAATATTTGGTATGTCATCATCTTTCTATATATACACGTTCATGCTCACTTGGTCTATTGGGGTAAATGCAGATCTATTATAGGTTTTTACAAACTATAACTCTGTTTGGCACTTTAACTTTTACCAATCCCACTGAGGCTCCTGGGGGAATCTACTTTTACTACTACCACAATTTAAACAATTTAGGTTCTATTACTACATTATTTACTATTTCTCATTATAAGTTACTCTTATTTTTATTTTTTTTGTACATGACTTCACATACTATTTATCTTTCTATCATGCTAATGGGTGCTTCATGTGTAGCATTTTCCTTGCAACACTATATACAACCATGGCTATTTGTCACATTTTTCTTACTATTATTTGTGATTGTATGGTATTGTATGCTATCTATGCCCTATGTTTTTAATGCTCATTATATGCTTTTGGTTGCTTCGACCCTGATTTTCTTGTGACATTATAAGCAATTTCCCATGTTTAAAACCTGCTTTCCTCGGTCTATCTTGTCTGCACACTTTCTTGTTACATTGTCTTTTATTGCATGTTTGTTACTTTTTCTACTAACACATATTTCTAGCCCAATTTTTTTCCATGTGCATTGGTTTCTACCATGCACATCCCATACTTCTTACATGTATCCACTTCAGATTAGCATCAGGTCATCTCCTTTGGGCCGCATTCTCCTTCTATCATTGCATGCACACCAAATGAGGGGGAGCATACATTGTCTAAAAAAAATCACCACTACATCAGCTTAGAGCTATAGTTTATATCAGAATAGTATAGAAAACATAGTATCATAGTCACAAAATGACCCAAAACCTTACTTGGTTCTAAAACACAATGCAGTCACTAGCACCAAGAACCAAACACTAGCGTCTAGGTGCTCCTCTCCTCCCCTAGGTGATAATGTCCTTGAGGCAAAAATAGTCATCTTCTTAAATCAACACAGTTTACAAAATTCTTTGGAGAAATTCTAGTGTAACATGCAGTGACCTTCAATCAAAAAATGCATTCTATCTCTTTCATTTGGTACAATTAGAACAATTAGGATCTAATACAGAACAAATTGGGATAATCAAAATAAATCATGACATACCATTTATAATGGTGATTATTCAACAGAGTCATGGATGGAGAGTAAATATAAACTTCTATCCTAAACACTTTCCTTTAGCGTGAAATCACCCAAAAAACTCACACTTGGTGTGAGATCATTCGAAAAACTCACACTTGGCATCAGATCACCCAAAAAAAATTCTCTTGCCGTGAGATAGCCCAAAAACCTCACCTTTAGCATTTAAATCAAAAATATCTATGCAACAAAACACATTTCTATTGTTTACTCTCTTATACATCAGGTGCACACTTTCCTTTTACACACTTTTGAAATCTTTACATACTTATACATATTTTTCTCTGATTTATCATATATGGAACTTTGACTAGTTCCTCGATCTTCTTTCACATCTTTTTCCTTACAAGAAGCAACACATAGGATATGACAACATGCTACAATGCATACACTTTACCACTAGGTTCTAATTCCATTTCCTAGTCTCCACAATTTACTTTGCAATCATTCCATGTTTCACTTGTCCACCCAGTATGCTAGTCACCACACTCTCTACATGATCATAAGGTAGGCATATTCTATCTACTTTAGCTTATCAAATATTGACTCAAGAACATAAAGTGGGGAAAAATTTAGAAACAAAATCACACAGTTGGGTACATTTCTAGGTCCTAAAAGCATGCTATCATTTACATGATTCTTAAGAAAGAAAACTAGTGATTAGTAGTTATCTTAGGCCTTTTTTATTTATATCTTTCTTTCTCTTCAGTCTTCCAAACCCTACAACTAAGTTGAAACTTAACTTGTTTAAATTTTATAGCTTCAGAAACCAGTGCCCAGTAAGGACAACAACCATTATTCTTTTGGCCTCTATTTTGGAAGAAAAAATGATGAAAATGATTCTCAAAACCTATGAGGAGGCTTTAGGATAGTAGATTAACTTTGAAAAAAGTTTTCTCTACTTCTTCAACACTCCTCCTGGAAGGCAAAGGAAAATTTTTCATATTTTTGGTTGTGAAATTAACTCTCTCCCAACCACTTATCTTAGCCTTCCCCTTGGTACTAAACAATTTTCTATGAGTGTCTGGAATGATTTGTTGGATAGGTTTCAAAGGAATTTGGTTGGCTGGAAGGGTACCATCATGTTTAGTACAAGAAAAAGTCTTGAAATCAAAAGCACACTTAAAAATCTTCATGTATACATTATGTCTATGTTCTTCATTCCTGTTGGTGTGGTGGATAAGACCAAAATAATTCAAAAGAAATTTTTTTGGATAGGTACGGAGGAGAGAAAGAGATTCCACCTTGTGGCCTGAGATAAAGCTTGCACTAGCAAAATTGTGGGTGGATTAGGGATCAAGAATATTAAGCTTATGAATGTTGCTCTTGTCTCCAAGATGAGTTGGAGGCTTCTCAAGGAGAACATAGCTTGGATTGATCTTATCAAATCCAAATATCTGAATCAAATTCAAGCCTAATATTTTCTCAAATATGATTCCCTTGCCAATGGTTCTAGTTTTTGGAACAATCTGGTTAAGAAAAATAAAAATCTCGAGGGATGTAAATGAACTCTAGGAAATGGTGAGGAACTTCAATTATGGGATGACATATGGGAATATTTTCACAATCTTCAAAATATTTTTTAATGGGAAAAACTCAAAATCATCTACAAAACAAAAATCAACTAGCAGGCCAGTAACTACATTTGTAATATCAATGGAAAAACCCAATGGAGGAAGTTAAGCTATGTTGTCCCTGAACACAAAGATCTCATAATGGGTTTTTAAAACATCCTTGAACACATCCCCATCATCTAGATTCATGATAATGATGATTTAATTTGGTTTCATTCCTTTGACAGGTATTACTCGGTGAGAACAATTTACCAGATGTTGGGAGATGAAACCCCCAATGGATTTCCTTGGAATAAGATCTGGTTCAAGGAGCTCACTCCTAAAATCAACCAGTTCCTTTAGAAAGTATTGAACATGAATATCCATAGAATTTACAATATAATTAAGAGGGGTTCCACCATACCCTATAGATGATATCTCTGCAAAAAAATTAAATGAGTCTATTCATCATCTGTTCTTACACTGTTCCACTTCTGCATCTTTATGGAAGCAGATATTCAATAGATTTGGCATCCACTGGAAGTTCCTTTTTCATATTGTCCAAGCCTGGGAATAGTGGTAGCCACCTTTCAAACATGGATTTCTCATAATATTTTGGAAGATTTTATTTCCACACATCATTTGGAGGATTTGGAAGGCTTGTAATTACCTCATTTTCAGAAATGCTAAAAAATACATCAAACGGATCCTCAATGAAATCACGGTTACAGTCAAGGAATACATCTTAATATTCAAGCCTCCCAAAAATGCTAAGTACCCCAAGGAAGAGGAAATATTTCTGAAGGCTTGGAATATTGATTTATAGTAGGGTCTAATTACTTCTCCCAAAATTGACAGGAATCTTGTTTAGTGGATTTTGCCACATGAAGGATGGCATTAATTGAACTATGATGGAGCCTCTAAGGGAAACCTAGTTGCAGCTGGTGGGGGGATTATTATAAACCATCATGGTCAACCTATTTCTACCTATGCAGACCCTATCGGTAAACAATCGAATTACTATGTTGAGGCCCTAGCTACTCTCTGTGGAATCATAACTGTCAGGGACCTCAATATAATTAATTTAAATATTGAGGGAGACTCTATTAATGTTATAAACAACATTATTAGCTCCCAACCCGACAAATGGACCATAAAATACTTTATACTTGAAGCCAAGGTGTTTTGTGAATATTTTTCAAACATTCATATGTGTCATGTTTAGACAGAGGGGAATGGAGCAGCAGATGTGCTTACAAATGATGGTGTCGTCATTAATAGGTTAAAAATATGGTATGATTTTGAGGGGATATCTACCATAGCTAAAAAAATCATTTTTAATGAAGAAAAAGAAACATTTCCCTCTAATAATGCTTAGTCAATGGTCATGACATGTGTGGGGTAATGATATTGTGTAATCCAAACTCATGTGATTTTACCCTTCCAAATGGATACCTTTTCTTTTCTTTTCATGCTAGAGCTTTCAAAGAAAGGGTTTCAAATTGTTTTCGCAACTCTAAGGTGTAGTTCAAAAGCTCTGCAGCTTATTCGAATCACAAATCACCTTTCAAGGCCACTTTTAAACTGCATTTAGGTTGTTTCCGCTCTTTCTACAAGGTTCATTTCCATCATGGGGGGTCATCCTTGTAGAGTGGAAACTATTTACAACCCATCCTGGAGAAATAAGGTAGAATTATGGGACTTTTTAAGTTTGGATAGTTTCACATAGTTCATGTAGAAAATTAAGCATGAAAATGGAAAGACAAAGTTATCCATTTCAAGGATAAAGAGTTTTCTATCACTAAAGATATGATCTTCTTCATCATGGGTCTAAGCATGGAGTGGGTAAAGTTATTTCATAACAAATTTGACAAAGAAGCTGAGGAGCAGCGTTTTTTAATGGGGGATGAGTTTGTACATATCGAAAAATTAGGGATTTTGTGCTCTTCCATTCTCTCACCCTTTAATGAGGTTGTAAAAATGGCAGTGCGGTACATCACCTTGGAGGGTCACTTCTTGACATTTCCACTGCATCACTTAGTGCTTCTGAACCATTTTTGGTATGTTGTCAAGGTTACCTTTCCTTATTATATCTTACGTTCTCTTGAAAAGTTGACGAGGGATGTCCAAGCGCATATGAGGGTCCTTCCCCTGCACCAAGGAGTGATTTTCCTCCTTCACCATTACTTCCTTGACGTGGTTGTTGTCGATCCCTCCCACTCTCTACCCCCCAAATCCTCAAAAAGCTAGGATTCGAACCAAGAATCCCAATATTTGAGCTCCCATTTTAGACCCCCCTCCTGTTAAGAGAATCCTTCGAACAACTCTAAGAATAAGGAAATTATGGATGCTAAAAATCTATTGGATATTATCCATTCTAATCTTTTCCCTTCTTCTGTTCAAATCCTATCTACTCAAATCAAACTACGGGTCAAAGCCCTTTTGGAAATTGAAGAAAATATTGATATCCTCATTAAATAATGTGTCAAGTCTAATGTGGACTCCTCAACTCTCTCAAAACTGGAGGAAAATCTTGAGAATATTTCCACTCAACTCACTAAACTAGAAGATAGAGTTTTGCAGGTTAAAGATAATCATTCTAACCAACGTTCCATCCACAAGGAAATACTTGATTATATTCAAATAAACATCAAGTTGGTTTGTGATGCTTGCAGTATTCCAAGGTCTTCTTGGAAGACTAGAAAGATCAAGAAGAAGACAATCGTTGAGAGCAACAATGATCCTGATCTATAAACTGCAATCAACCTCTATAAGGCTCTCAAGATTTCTCTAAAAATTTATAACAAGTCTCATGTCTAGTAATGACTTGTTTTTTTAGTGTTGTTTTCATGCTTTGGTTTTGTTGTTTTGTGTCATCTAGTGATCTCCTTATAGGTAAGTTTCCCCTACCTTAGTTTATTTTCTGGATATCTTTCTCTTAGGCTTTTTTTGGGGTTCAGTCCCCATGTAAAAAAAAAACACTATGTTAGCATGATATTTTCTGGATTTTGAGCCTTTTGTAATAAAGAGTATGGTCCCTTCAAAACCATTTACCAATAGTAAAAAAACAAAAAAATGTGATTATTTTCATATTTTATAAATCCAAATGATAATAAATAATACAAATTTTATAAAGCAAACTCTTGAAAGAAGAAAACAATCTTAGTTTACTAACTTTTAATGACTGCATTTCAAATTACATTTACATGATGAGTGTATCCTCAATTCATAAGAATAAATTAACAACAATGTAATGGAATAAAAGGTAGATTTCTAAATAACCTCATCATGTGCACCATTAACCACACTCTATTTTTTTAAAAAAAAACATATTCTCTAGAACACTTAGTGCATATGCAGCATGAAGTCTCAAATGGAGATATGTACGGGATAAAACAAAACTTAAGAGTTTAAACGCAGATCATGAACCTTTATATTTCTAAATATACACAAGTCTCTCTCTCATGTGTCTAGGAACTCATAACTATAGTTATAAGAGAAGAAAAATATATTTTACACACAATTTTGATGCAAAGTTATCAAATTTGGTTAGGAGATATGGATCAGGATGCAAAAATATTTTAATCCAATTTAACAAGACAAGCTTCTTACAAAATACAACCTCAAAAAATCATAATAACAGGGTTGTCATGGGTTTATCTTCCTTAGGTTATTAGGAATAGGTATAAAACCCAAATTTCAGCCCATTTAGAAATTCTAGAAAGAGACACATTTTGAGATGACTCACCCTAAATATCGAATCCATAAAATTTTAAGAAGGATGAACATCCTCTTGGACATTTGTTTCCAAATTGTGTAAAAAGATTAAGAAACTCTAAGATTTTTTATATTAGGAGAAAACAAAGGAGATTTAGAATACATTGTAGACATAGAAAATATACATCCTCCCATCCTCATTCAATTATCTAATTAAATATGTTCATTTGCAACCATCGACAATTAAGACACACCATCACATTATTTTATCCCCTTTCATAACATCCCCCAACCTAGGTAACACACTGGTACCCTTTAATTAATTAATTTAATCAATTACGCTTGTCTATCTTAAGTCATAACCCACACCATTTTATTCAATATAATTAATTAATCTAAATCTTATTCATCCCTATGTGAAATCCCTCTTTCACACTAGTTAATTCTAGTTTAAAACTAATTAGGAAACCTTCCAAAATCACCCCGTAATTATTCTAACAAACTTGTTTCTAACTTAAACCTATATAGATAAGTTAATCTTGAGCTTAGTCCAGTTACTACATCTTATCCCTCAAAATCCTCAATAAAACCAAGTTTGAATTGGCAATATAATCACCCTTATCACTCCTAAACTCAAGCTGACCAAAATTGTTGGCAATTCCTTCGGTTGTTAGTGCTCTTTATAAACCATATTCTCTGTCTCTCTTGGGGATCATTCGAGAGCATAGTCAAGTTTTGATTTTTCCATTCAAGTTCATCAGTACCACTCTGCATCAAGGAGAGCATGTTATCATCAAGAATTCTCTTTCATGATCTTCAAGTACCTTGGATTCATGTTAAAGAATGTTCATCGTCTGGCTGCAATCTAAACCAACTTCTCATCCCTCATCATCAATCAAGGTTGGATATCATATTATCATTTTATTTTGCACTCCAGTATTCTTATCTGATCATTTTTAATCTTATAGTAGATTTTTAAGGACCATAGTTTCGTATTAGTTAGTCAAATCCTTCATTTTATCAGTCAGTTAAAAATCTTGCAGAATCACCTATGATTATTGTGCATTCTATTTTTCCTATAGTCATATCTATTTCAATAATTACTATCAATCATTTTGGTCTCTTGTGTTATTAACATCTTGTCAAGCATGGATTCTTTTATATGGCCATATGCGGACTCAGTCATCTAATCATGAAAATAATCTCCTTATTGATCATCCATCATCCAGTTCATTGGAGAAGTATGATATTTTACATGACCTCGAGTTGTACGCTATTCATTCAGTCCCATTTGATATATTGGGGAGCATTTTGGAATTCACCCAAAATATCCAAGAAGCTACCGATGAATTTTGGGAGGTTTAATATGAGGTGTAATGAATACGAGCTGACTTCACTTGGTTTGAGAACCATTACAAGGATAGATTAGACCTTTTTGAAGGCTCCAGCATTGAATCTGAAGAAGAATTCCAAAGTGAGGCCAATTTTGAAGACTCTGACCTAGAATTTACATGAAAATACGACACCGAGGAAGATTACTCAGACTTCTTCAAGTATGACTATATAGAGGAGGTCAATTTATACTTCTCCAAGGATGATGGCCTAGACTTATCTGTGGGTTCAAACTTATCTAAGAATCTAGACACCAATCTTGATTCAAAATTTGAGCCTTAGTCATATTTCTTTTTATGTTATCATCATCAGTTGTGTGTCTTTAATAATATAAATAATTCATGAACATTTTATCATGAATTTCATATATCATATGTTGTATTTATTTTCCATAAATAAACTTGAGTGTTTCAAAGCTGGTTGAAATCCTTAGACTTCTGGGAACTGGGCTTTGCTAGGAAACCCACCTATCTATATTATTAATTCTCCTCTGTTTAGTTTTGGTGATCTATAGGTCTTATCGAGATAGAGGAGTTGGTTTCATTTCTTCCACAGAGCACAAAAATTGAATTGTCTTCCATCACATCTGCAAGTATCACAAAAACTCTGCCATATCAAGGTTTTGTAAGTCTTATTGTCTTACTTACGAAGTTAGTTCGAATAGGTAAGATTTATCTTAAACATTTTGGCATGCCTAGTCAAACCCTTGTCCCTGTCAATTCATTAATAGTTTCATCTCTTTTTTATTTTTTTGGTTCTTTGTTAAGTAATCACCTATAATTAGGGAAATCGTCGGGGTTTCTTGCAATCACTGGTGGTTTTTCTGACTACATTTTATTATTCTACAGTTGGACTTTTTAATCTCTATTTTTTAGCTTTTTGTCTTATTTTTCTACTTAACCTAGTTGCAAGTTGCTACCTCTGGATTGTTAATTTGTTGGATTTTTTGGATTTCCTTGAGCTTAAAAATTTGCTAAAATAATAACTATAAAAGGGATAAATTTCAAGGTGAGTTATAAAGCTTTCCTTTTTTCTTTCCATATTTCATCCTTGTTTGTTTTTCCTCATCAAAAGAAATATTTTGTTTTTAGTTTTTTAAATGAAAAAAATTCATTCTCCTTGCTTCACATAGTCTATTTAGGGAGGAAATTTATTTCATTCACTTATTTATTCCCCCACACACAACCAAATCACTTCAATATCAAAATTCATTTCAACAATTCTTACCTAGGAGGATACCTACTTGGATTTTATCCCTAAGAGGAGAAGATGAAATGATGTGTTGGCTGAGTATAATCACATATCTTTTGTTATATTGGAAAAGCACCTGAAAACCTTGTCACTTCAGGACCGTAAAGTGAGGGGCTAGGCCCAAATACCATGCCTGTACTAGCAGTTGTATAGATTTGGGCCATACCTTCAGGTATATTGAGGACTCCGCCATTAGACAATCCTGAAACCAACCATAGACTACCATCTCCTAGGACCTTCCTTAACCATATTACACATTTCACTCTTTCATAATTAATCAAGATAAATATAAAAAAATATTTTGCCTTCTTTTTCTTGCTATTTATAAATCAACTCAATTAGTTATTTTTCGTTTTCTAGGTGTTTGTGTGTTTGTTTACCATGGTACTTACCAGACAACAAGCTCATAATCAAAATTTTGAAAACATGTCCATCCCACTACCTATATTATTTTAGAAACATGTTCCACTTTATACTCCATTATCTACACCATTTCCTACATCATTTTCTACACTAGTGCAACAACAAATCACATTTTATCAAAATATTACATCCACTCCCCTTTCAAACACCCAAAAAAATTGGAATGAATTAGAGGCCAAAAATATAATGAAGAAATGAGACAAAAATATTTAATTCCACACATCAATATCATAATCAAATCCTTCATACATTTGGACTAGGAGAAGCAGAATAACCCTTTTCTCCTAGTTCTCAATTAGAAGCATCTGAACCTCCTTTCTATAATAAGGGAGACCCTGTTTTCAAAGAAATGTTAAAATCAAACCCCATTTCTCTCGACACTTATCTAGAAGCTAGGGGTGTTCAACTACAATTCACACTCCAACCAGTTCCATACACTTACATTTCTTCATCTTCCATTGCATGTCTCATCGATCAAAATCAAGAACCGGTCATCTAACTATTATACTCATACACTTCAATAAGTCAATCAAAAACATTAAATGTCAATTAACCCAAAATATCAAATTTCAACTCTCTTATTCCTATTAACCAATTTAAAACATCAAAAGATCAATCTTCTACGAATCAACCCAAGACATCTAATGTCTCTTTAGTTACTATTTACTACCTTCACAGGATTTTATCACAAAAAAAATCTGCCCAACAATTTACATCTTCACCAAACTCTTTTATAGGTTCCACACCTCCCATTTAAGAAATACTAATGCTTCCTCGTCTACCCTTCCATCTTCTTCATAGGTACAAACAACTCCATTGAGTTCTGTAGCCTTATCTATCATTGTATCTTCACAACCGGTTACTAGCCCCGTTTAAAGCATCACTTTGTCTATCCCCACAAAAATTCCACTAATTAATACCAATGTCATTGTTAGCACTCACCCTATTTCACAACACATATCAAAACCATCACAACCACTAATCTCCATGCCACAATCTACACCTCTTCAAAATGTTCTACAATACAATATCCCATGAAAAAACATTCCACAACAAACATCATCATCAGTTGCTTATGCAATATCCTTCTAGCAGTCACTTACCTATTCACAACCACTCACTTATACATCAATTCTATTCCAGTACTAATACATATAACCTTACATCCTTTAGATTCTAAAAAAAGTATTCTATCTCATCAAAATGTCCCGTAACGAAACATCCCACAATACACCATACCTCAACAACACATGCCTCAATAAAAAAATCCACAGTATAATTGTAGACACTAAAATCAGGTCACACTCCCCTTTGGTCACTCGACAAATAAGCACCCTTCATCACATTCACCTAGCCATGACCTCTTTCACCCCACAAATATTAATTAAATTAATCTAATTAAATTAATTCATTATCCTCACTATATTTATTATTTAAATAATATCCACACATACAGTTCACTTAGACACCTCACCAAGCCAACTCAACCTAAGACCTATTCATAGCAAGTTGCCATAACTAACTAAGACTTACACAAACCCTAAAAATTAATGCCTATATTCCCTCTAACCACATTCCCGCATGCTCATAAGAATCTCCCAGTCTAATCCGTTGAATAATGACACAAGATCCAAGGAAATCAAGAGGATCTCCCTAGTTTAGTAAACCTAGGAAATCCCACCTTGATCAATGTCGGTTACCCCTAACTGTCACCGGTTAAGACGGACCGTCGTCAGTTACCCCTTTTAACCCCTAAACTACCTTATTCTCAAGTTTGGAAAGAAGTTGGAAGTTTTTGGAAAACATTGAGAGAAGGTTGACGAGCAAGAACACATCTTAGAGAGATAACGCATTTTCAGAGAGTAAATTCCAGCAAAAACCCGTATGCAAGGAAGGAGATTGAGCATCTTCTCCTGCAAAGCCATCTCAGCCATGATCTGATCTATCCAAGCAAAGAGGAGTGTACATGCAGCCCATACAGAAGCTTTCATTTAGTTGATGATCACTTGCAGCCTTCAAACCCCTCATCAGGACCTCCATCCCTCACACACAGGCATTCAGGAATGGAATCCAAGTAAGTGTAACATCATACTTTCTTGGTTTATTTCATTTTATCATCATTTTATCATCTGTTGTTTACTTTTCCCCCTATTGACCTTCTCCAACATTTTCACCTCCACATTCCCATTAAAACCTTACCAAAGCCTACTCCAGTCACCAAATACCTCATCTCGACCCACCAAAGTCCTTTGTGAAATCACAAAGGAGACCATAACTTTTTATATGACATTTCCAGATCTCATAATAATTGGCACCAGTTACACCTAACCGCCATCGGTCACCCCTGATCGACACCGGTCTCTGTATTTGCCCACACAGCCTAGAACAAAGACCTACCCACCAAATTTAATCTTACCCTAATTCACCTGTGATCTACCTGAGACCTCTGTCAAACCTACAAAACCCAGAACCAATCATTTGACCTTTGGATTCTATTCTAGCTTAGCCTGTTAGAGTAGATCTATTTCTTATTGTGTTTTAATTGAGATACCTAAATCATTTCAAATAACAATAGGATTTATTTTGTTTACAGCCTTAAATTGTTTAACACAGTGGACTAACAGCCATCTAGGAAGTATCACACTTCCTAGATCTAGCGTACACTAGGTAGTTCACAGCCCATATTGTTTAATTCCTTCTGGTGGTCTTGTTTTCATTATAGGTAGTTCCTCCTAGCCAAAAGGAAGCTCTCACGATCAGTAGTGGATTTAGAAGTCATACGTGTGCAACAACCCATTAACCAACATTTGAACAGGTATTCCTCCTACACCTGTTACCCTATCAGTTTCGTCAACGCTTCAAAGAAATGATCTAAGAATTAGGTGAAACATTTTAGCACACCCGGTGGGACCCATCTAGGGTTCCTTACATTTCATTCATTCCTAGGAAAAAATTATGTGTTTTTTTCCATTCTGAAAAGTGTACACACTAATTTTCTTCTTTGGTAATCCACCTCTTCTTTCCATTTGCTATAAAGGAAACTTTTTCTTTTGGTGTAATTAAAAAGAACCATTTCTTCATGTTTTCTACATTCTAATGAAAGAGCATCCCTCTTCCTCTTCATATTATTGTGTCATCCAATTTCACATTTTTAATTTGGGTTTTAAAATAAGTGCATTTCATTCTAATTTATTGCATTAGCTCACATTAATTGAGGGCAACCTATACGCTGGAATTCATGCCCAACTGATGGTTGACAAACGAATCATAGAAAAGAACTTCTATCCTTTTCTCTTTCTCTGAGTCTTACCAAACCACACAAAAATTCAAAATACATATGTTCTTAAACAACATCCTACCTAGAAGAAGCTGTAGGTGATCATGCAATCATGACACAGTGGGCACCTAGCTCACTGCTCTGTCTATTCATACTTTAGAGTGAAGCCCGCCCCCACCATAACATACCTGAAACCTCACCTTTTAGATCTCCCTCTTTGTAGGAAGCCATCCTCACTAAAAAATCTATTTCACAATTCATGTGTCAGTCCCTAAATAGCATAAGCTAAACAAACATAATAGAAAGGGCACTCCTAGGATCACATTTTCTTAGTGTTTTTGTTTGGCTTACGTTTTGAGGTGAGAGAGCACATTCGTCACTTTTTTGTTCATCCTTGCACACTCCTTATCACAGTTGGTGTATTCCGGCTTCACCTGAGTGTGCCTGGGCAATATCATCATCATTCTCAGAATTATGGGTCGGATTCTACATCATATTTTAATTCATAACCACCATCTTTCATCATTGTTTCAATTTCATAGTAATCGTCGTCCGTTACCTCTGACTACCATCAGTTATACCCAACCGACGTCGGTTCCAAATCCTTTTACAAACCTACTCAAAAGGACATTTTATTTCACTTTCTTCCAATTTTCACAGCCCCTGTCACTATCATTATTCCCATTGGCATTTCAAACATCTTCAGATTTGGCATACCTGTTAGATTTTACCTTCTATCTCAATGTTTACTCACTGTCATTTTCTACAGTAACTGACAGTGGTTACCCCTAACCGATGTCAATTTTTCCTAACCAGAATCGGTTAGCCTGTTTCACATTCCAGCCACCATTAGGTACTTAATCCACTTGAGTCACTAGATTCACCTATTCCTGTTGTTCTTTGTGTCATTTACAGAGAAGCAGCGCTACCTGATCAGTACTGGTTCACATGGTGCTAACCTGAAGACAAGAAAGTGCACTCGTATTCACGTCAGTTGTCAACCACTCCCACCTAGTCCTTCACCACCTTCTATTTTCTCACCAGCCATGGATCCCATCCAGCATCACTATCACTAGCGGAGATGAGGAGTTCGCATGAATCCTTGACCAAAACCCTGCTGCCTTGCAATTTTACCTTTCCCACTCATCCACTAGAGATGCCTCGGGTCAGTTGATATACGACATGCTCGTATCTATCCCTCTGACTCTCGTACCCACTCCCACATTGGCCCCATCTAGCTCCGTGCTGCCCGCATCCACCTTACCCCAGTCGTTTCGTAGTTAGGTCCTATACCCGCTATGACTGCCACGTCTGCTACCTTTATGGCACCCATTACATCCACTGTACCCTCGAAAACTACCCTAAACACAACCTCATCCACCCCTAATGTCTTACACATTCTCATAACTACATTACCACCTCTAATGTTAGTGACCCCTACCCCATTTCAAGATGTGGTTCTTTCTATTCCATAATCATTAGCCCCTATTACCACTAGGGTTAGCACGAACCTTCCACCCCCATATACATACTACCAACAACCTCCCATTTAATCCATTATACATTCCAGGTACGTACCCCATGTGTCACTACCTTATCCTCCACCACCCTACATGACATCCCCATACACTGGAGTGCCACCCCCATTATATGCCCAAAACCAACCCGTTCACACTACAGGAGGCATCTAATCATCACAACCCACCAATGACCTAATTAAAATGATGTTGGAAAAAATGCAGACATTGGAGGCATCAGTTTCTAGCTCCTGCAACACTCTCACCTAAGACAAGATTTGCAACGAGCCTATTCACCCATCCATTCCTATCTGTTCATACCCTATGCATTGGGAATTGCCTAAATTCAATGGTTTCAATAGCAAATAAGACCCACAACAGAATTTGTGGTCGTTCAAACATGGGTGTTATCTGATCACTCATGATGATGCCTTTCTTTTGAGAACCTTTCACATGTCCCTCACTAGACCTACATTAGATTAGTATAGCGAGTTACCTAAACACTCTATATTCTCATTCAATCAAGTAGCCCAAGACTTCTTGGATCATTTCTCTATCAATATCATCAAGAAGGTTACCATGACTGATCTATATTCCACACGTCAGTATGAGGACGAATCTATCACAAATTTTGTCACTCACTGGCGCAACCTGATCAATCAACTTACCTTCCAACTGGCACAAAAAGAACTCATCGATCTCTTCACATGGGCTTGCGCTAGACATATCTCCCCAACCTTACAGGTCCAAACCTTCTGAACATTTGATGAGGCATTCACTATGGCATGAAAGTTAGAGATTCGGGCCATCGAAGAGAAGAAAATCTAGTTACGCAATAAGAATTCGGCATTCAAGTCGAATGATACCTCTTCTTCTTCCAAACCACAAACCAATTATTCAAAAGCTAAGGGCACCACTACCATAATGGTACTCAAGGCTGGCCCAGCTCATCCATCAAATCAGGCTACACCCTCAACTAATCTCTCACTTGTCCAGACTTTTCAATTCAGATGAGAGCAGTGAAAATAAACCACAATTAGGGAACCTTACTCTTTTGTCTTAGAAAATCTTATCAAAGTCGGAGCCATCTCCCTTCCACCTATAAAACCACACACTGGTTTTGACCCTGCTTTCCTTATGCCCACATGGTATAAAGAACATGATTTCTGTAACTTTCATAGATTAAAGGGTCATAGTGATGGCAACTGCATCACTTTTAAAAATATTTTCCAAGAAATGCTTGAGAAAGGCGAGTTAACTGTGGATAATCCTAACACCACCCCCAACCAAAATCTACAAATCTTCAAAAAACCATTTCCCAACCATGCCCCTTCATCCAATCAAATCGATGAGACATCAACTCACAATACCCATACCCACGAGGTTCACGTTATATTTCATGAAGTACTTGTCACCTCCCAATTACCCCATATTCCTTCCATAGAGGAGATCCTAACCTAAAATCCTCCTTCCACATTGGAACCAACCTCCCATGTTCCTTTACCAACAGAGCACCACCTTTCATCTCCTTCATCACCAACGGAGGGGTCTTCCGCTAACGTTAAGACCATCTCACTCCTAGCTTTACCACTTAGAGAACCTTTACCTATAGTACCTCCTCCACCCATAGAGGAGCACCCAGTACCTCCTCCACCCATAGAGGAGCACCCATTATCTCCTCCACCCAAAGAGGAGTGCCCATATGTTCCTCCACTTATAGAGGAGCTCCCATTGTCTCCTCTACCTATCATAGATCTAGTTCAGATATCTTTACCTCTTGGCGAGCATTCTCCATCAGCTACCCAAAATCCCATAGACCTACTTTCGACTCTCTTACCCATGGAAGCTAAAGCTATCCAATTACCCGTCTCTAAGACACATTTTATAGGAATTGCCATTAGGTCCTCACCAACTTCACTACAGACGTGTCATTCTCATGTTTGGCCAATCACTTAGATTATGTGGATAGGGCTTTACTATGGGGGCGCCTCTTACTCCCCGTCTCAACAGAGATTCAGAGATCCCTCGCTGATACCTCCACTATCTACGCAAACACATTTCAACCAATCAAACCAAACACAACCACCTCTGTTGCAACCCTTTCCACGATACCTTTTAGCACTCAAACCAAACCCTTACCCATAACCCGAACTACATCTAAACCCAAACCCACACCTACAACATTTTCCTCAACTAAACCTATTACCATTTTAGGGGTCACCCTGACCACTAGCCTTGCTCATTCACCTATTAAACTAGATTTAGCTACATCCTCCAACGTTAATACCACACCTACTCTTAAACCCAAACCAAAGAAACAAACTCATCGACCTCATACCCCAACTACACCAATCACACCCACACTTGTCTTATCTATCTTAAGACCTCAGTTTCCCAACATGGTCAAGCGACCTTCACTAGTCCATAAGCCAATAACACAATAACCAATTCCTTCCTCACAAACATCTAACCTATCGAGGCACACAACATGACTTACACCCACACTTGTAGTCTCTTTACCACCAATACCTCCAATACCCTCAGCTATTGCTTCACTACCCACTACACTTCAGTCATTATCCCTCACACCCCAAGTATGACCCGCGTCATCTACCTTCATAGCACCCCCGTTATCCCCATGGGTAACTTTCCCTCTTCCTCCATCTACTTTTCCTTCTAAACATCGTACACCCACATCATCTTTACCCAAGAATTTGAAACCCATAAAAAAACCCTACTACCCCACAATAAGGTAGTCAAAACAACCACACACCCTCCTACCCATTCATCTATTGTACCCCTACCCAAACAAACACGATCGATACCTAAAACCACACCGGCACCTAAACACATAGCTCAACCCATTCCTCCTCGTCCAAAAATAGTTCCTCAATAATCAACCACACCTACACCCAAAACCACGTTCACTTCCCATTATGATCCACTAGCAGGGTCCTATGCCAAAATTTTAACTAACCTCCTCAAGACTTTTGTTATCACATTACCGCCACTTTGACCTTACGATCCCCTCAAACCCAAGCTAAAAGGGTTTGACAATACTAATTTTTTTGCATTCCATTGAGTGTCAGGGAACGATGTGGAGAACAGCAAGGCCTTGAAAACCATCCTTATCTAATTATGTCCACCAGAAACCAAATTTGATGACGATGACCTGCTTGACGAGGATCCTGTTTCATCGACACCCATTCCCACACTTACCACTCAACAACCAGAACCTCCACCCACACCACTCCTAGAGTCACCCTCAAGATTTGAAATTAACATGGTTTGCATCAGAGAGCTTGCCACGCCACCACCCTAATGTCGTTGCGCCCATCTCACCTCACAAGGATTTTCTCCTCTAGTAGGTTTTTACCCTTCATGTCGTTACACCACTCACCCTACACCTTCTCCATTTGCCAACTCCCCTCAAATCAACATGATACACATCACTACACATGCATAGAAGGGCAAAGAAAAGGTAACTGACCTACCAACCAATCCTATACCCAACATACCATCTCTACCCATACCTAAAATAACTATCTATGGCCCCACGTACCCCATCTCTAATGGCATCACACATCGCACCATGCTCAAACAATTACACCAATATTACCTCAAAATTTCCTTATATGACCTCATCTAAACCTCAGAATCCCATCGTCAAGCTCCCATGGAAGTTCTTCAATCTATTGAAGTTTTACCCAATGACCCTACACCCATAGCCTCCATTATCACACCCCATCATGTAGCTTCTCTCACCAAATTACAGCCTTCATCCTCACCCCACCTTCTTCACCAAGTGGCCTCCCTTATCTTCTCAGAGGAGGAGATCGCGCCATACCAAAATGATGACTCAGACCCAACCCTCTTCATCTTCATCCACATTAATGATATACAGGTACACCATGTGATGATTGATGGAGACACTAGCATTAACATCATTTCATCCCATGCATTTTCTCAAATGCGCATACCTAACAATTATATGCATAAACATCTGGTCATGTTGCGTTCATTCAACGACGCTATCACCTCCACACGAGGAACTGTCATCCTCCATGTTCGCGTGGGCCCCCATACTATTCTAGAATTATTTTACATTTTGGAGGGGGAATTCCAATATAACTTGTTGCTTGGTAGACCCTGGATCCATGTCATGGGTTACGTTCCTTCAACTTTGCATCGTTGTGTAAATTTTGAACACGAAGGACACACTTATACCATTCCATCTGACCCATCACCTTTCAAAACAAGCAACATGCTTTACTGACCCAATGATGTGCTCATACCTGTCACGTCATCTACCTCTGCAACCACTACCACTTCACCTACACCTCCACCTACCAGTACAGCCACTACTTTCACCGCACATACCTCCTCCATTCCTACCACTGCTATAACCTCTACGGATAACCCATTAGCTACCCAATCCATTAACTCCACCTTCGCATCAACCTCTAACACGTCATCCATTCTAACTACCTACTTACCAACCACTAATCCCTTGGAAGGTGTTTTTTAATGCCTCACTCGGGGGGAGTACCGCCTATATAGTGTCAACACATTCCTTACTCCACAAGAGTATGGAAGCCTTCACCGTATAGGATAACACCTCTTTTATGGTCCTCCTCATCTTCGTACTAGTCTCACCTATGGGGGACTTGATATTACCACTTACACACCTGAACCACCATCACAAACCCACCCATTTTCCACTGACGTCCAATCACTTACCAATCGCCATTTCACCCATACCTTCCTGCACCGTTGTGTATGGAAGGGTTTTAGTTTTTGCTTTTATGAGCAAGGACGTCATACCGTTATTCCATGTACCACCCATAAACATAATGACCGCAGTGGTATTGGCTTTCCTGAACCTCCTACCTAATAGGCCCGCATTGAACTCATTGAGGACCCTAGCCCTTCTCCACCTTCATCTTCATCACCACCTTCACCCGCTCCACTTTTATCACCACCCTCACCAACGGAGTCTATGGATCTTGAATCTATCCCTCCTAAAAAAAATTCATTAACACCATTTCCTTGGGGCCTTTGACTTATCAACATGAAGGTGAGGCCCCTTCCACTCTTCCATTCATGTATCTTGAAATGATCGATGATGACACACCTACAATTCACATCGTTCAATGTTAGGATGATGAATCCATACTCACCTACCTTGGTTTAGAAGACTCATATATTCATCAGTCATTACCCTCTGAGATGCAAACCATGTTGAATGAATCGACTATCGAGATCAACATTCATACTCAGGACGACCTACACATCCTTAAGATCAGACAATCTTTAGATGTTGCTAAATAGGAAGCCATCACTTCTTTCCTCCAAGATCATAACCACACTTTTGCTTGGTCTTATGCAGACATGCCTGGTATTGACCCCACCATAGTGGTCCACAATATCGTAACCATTCCTGATGCCAAACCTATCAAACAAAAGCTGAGGAAAATGCACCCTTACATTGCTCTTCTCATCAAAGAATAACTTCAACACCTTCTTTCCATTTCCTTCATCTTACCCATTGATTATCCTCATTGGATTTCTAACATTTTCCTTGTTATTAAAGCAATAGGGGGACTCCACATTTTCATGGACTTCCGTGACCTCAACCTAGCCTGCCCGAAAGACAACTTTCCCTTTCCTGGTATTGATCAGCTAATTGACCTCACCACTGGTCATGAGATGTTATCACTCATGGATGGCTTCTTGGATTATAACCAAATTTTGCTTGCCCCAGAAGATCAACACAAGACCACATTCATCACCCCTTGGGGAACCTTTTACTATCGAGTCATGTCATTTGGCCTTAAAAATGATGGTGCCACATATCAGTGTGCTATGACATATATCTTCCATGATATCATGCATCACGTATTGGAAGATTATGTCAATGATCTCTTGGCCAAATCTAAACGTCACTCCAAGAACCTCACCTTCCTCAAAACCATCTTTGATCGCCTCATTAAATATTACATCTGCCTTCAGCCTAAAAAGTGCATCTTCGCGGTTCTCTCAGGAAAGATCCTGGGATTTTTTATTTCCCTCCATGGTATAGAAGTTGATCCTGATAAAGTCAAGGCCATCCTCAAAATTCCTCCACCTACTAACCTTCGCCAACTCCATAGCCTGCAAGGTAAATTACAGTCCATTCACCATTTTATTTCACAATTATCTTATCAGTGTCAACCATTTCATCATCTCCTCAAGAAGGATGTCTCCTTTAAATGGTATGATGACTGTCACAAACCTTTTGAGGCCCTAAAACAATACCTTCTCTAACCACCTATACTCATTCCACCTAAATATGATCAACCTTTTTACCTATACGTATCCGTTATTGATCATTCCTTAGGTCCCATGCTTTCCCATCACGATGAAAAACATAGGGAGCAGGTAGTTTATTACATAAGCCATACTCTTTTGGACTATGAAACCCGATACAACCATCCCGAAAAACTTTACCCAGCATTAGTTTTCATTGCCACCAAACTCCGCCATTACCTACTCAACCACAAAACCTATGTCGTGACCAACACCGATCCCTTACACTTCATGTATGCCAAACCTTATCAAAATTATTGTGTCGCATGATGGATTATGCTTTTATCTAATCTTGAACTCAAATTCATTCATCAAAATTCCATCAAGGGCCAAGCTATCACTGACCAACTGGTAGACGCACCTATTTCCTGGGATCAACCCTATAATTTTGACTTCCCAGATGAGTCGATGGCTACCCTTTCCCTAGATGATCCCCCTTACCAAATGACACTTTGCTTTGATGGTTCCAAGTGTCAGCATGGGGGCAGGGCTTGTGTTATCTTCATTCCTCTGGATGGAGAACCCATGCCTTTGTCTTTCAAATTATACTTTGAATGTACCAACAATATTGCCAAGTACGAAGCACTCATACTAGGTCTCCAAGCCGTATATGCCCTAAATGTCAAATCAATCAGCATCTTTGGTGATTCACAATTGGTCATAAATCAAGTCAATGGTATGTACCAATGTCATAATGAGATACTTCAAAAGTATAAACAACATGTCGACATACTTTTGACCACCTTTGATCGTTACACCCTTCAAACTATCCCACGTTCAACCAATTAATTTGCAGATACCATGGCTTGTTTAGCTTCCCAAATACTCGTTTCCCCCACTGATTCCAAAATCTTTATCACCATACAATGCCTCCATTCACCTTATTATTTACCTAATGATGTTTACTCAATCGGAACCGACACCCCAAACATGAGTGACCTTTGGTATAAACACTACTCTGACTACCTTTCTTTCTCCATCATACCTTCTGATCTCACCCGTAACGGACAATGCGCTTTCCTTAAAAGGGTCTCTCATTTCCTCATTCTAGTGGGGCTCCTCTATAAGCATGGCTTTGATGGTATTCTCTTACGATGCTTCACAAGTTCTGAAATTCCTTATACCATTAAGGAGGTTCATGATGGCATATGTGGAGGTCACTTTAGTGGCCTTGCTATTGCTAAGCATATTCTTCACCTTGGCTATTACTGGCTGACCCTTAACCATGATTGTTGCGACTATGTCAAATGTTGTGTAAAATACCAACAACATTCCAACCTTCATCATACACCCAGTCATGCCTTATAGGTCACTCATGATCTTTGGTCCTTCTCTCAATGGGGTTTGGATCAGAGAAATCAATCCTCATTCTTCCCAATGCCATCAATGGATCATAACTGCTACCGAATACTACACAAAATGGGTGGAAGCCATACCACTCATCTCCACGAAAGCTAAGAAAATATGTGAGTTCATTAACCATCACAACATTTGCTGCTTTGGTGTCCCTCATTGCCTCATCACTGACAATGGAAAATAATTTAAAAACAAAACATTGCAAAGACTTTGCGACGCCTTCGGCATTCAGCTTAGTTTCTCATCACCTTATTACCCACAAACCAATGGCCAAGCTGAATCCACTAACAAAACCCTCAAAAAAAATCTTATGAAAGTGGTTGATGATACTAGGAAGGATTGGCATATGCACATTCCTTTTGCCCAATGGGCATACCGCACTAGTATTCACACTTACCCTATGGCCAAACCCTTTTCTCTAGTCTACGGTACAGAGGTTGTTCTGCCTCTCAAAGTACAGATCCCCTCACTCCACATTTCTCTCCATGACATGCTTACTGATGATGAATTTTGTCAAGACCACTTAGCACAACTAGAGTTATTAGATGAACATCATCTTAACGCTCTGGATCACCTTCAAATTTACCAAAAACATATCAAACGTGCTTATGACAAACGTGTTCATGAACGAACCGTCCAAGTTAGTGACCTTGTCTTAAAATAAAATCAACACGTAACTAAAGTAGAAAAAAGTAAACGGGGAAAATTTGCTCCTAATTGGCTTGGACCATACATCGTAACTCATACCTATGTATCAGGTGCCTATCATTTATTCTCACTTGATTAACACATTGCATCTTTCACCATTCTATTGTTAAATCATCGTCCTACCTCACCCTTTGTCTCTTTACAGGATCGTACCTTGAGTGTTATCCACTCCATACACCTCCCTAATGATTAAACAAGAATCATGTGAGTACCTATCACTCTTTATCTTCTCTTGAATATGTGTACCATGGCACTACACATAACATGATTCTCATGGATACATTTCATTTACCTTTAGATGAGATCCCATGGTAATTCCACCTTGCCTTTTGAACAAGAGTCCTATCCTCCACCTTGGTCTTGTCCATAATTTCAAAGACCTCACATGGGACCAAACTCCTTGAGTCAAACTTCTAATAAAAATATGACTCCCTCAAAAGGACATCTTCCTCTTGACAAAATTGCTACTATAAATAGAATGCTCCCTCGAAGGAAAGTTATGTCAAGCTTTTAACAAAAATAAAAATAAAAAATGAGAGAAACCGAAGCTTCCCGCATCAATCAGCTTCACAAAGACCTCAAGGATTACCATATTATTTATCCCATATAGACTTCCCACATCAATCATTCTATCAAAACAAAAAAAAAATTAGTCATGGACTTGCCCATTATGACCTAGGACCCCTTGCCCAGAGGCCCTGCTACTCAAAACATATAAAATTAACTACCTTTCACCCTCCTTACAACTTCCACTCTCATTGTCTCAATTGCCTCAAGGGACATCTTGGAATTTAGACATTTGGTGATCCTATAAATACCTTCATCATAGAACAGTTAATTGTACAATGCCTTTCGGGTCTTATGTTCATCACCCCCCTCCAAGGTATGATGTACTTGGTATGATCCTACCCAATCAGGTGGATTTATTGCCCCCCTCTTATCTTTTAACCATCTTTGTTTACGTTTTGATTACCTTATACAAGACTTGGTCCTCGATGCTTACCTTTTAGGTAATCCTTCCCTTTTGCCATAATCACCTTCACCTACATCATTTTACCTATAATCTACCCACACCTATTAAACCTCAACCCACAACATGCCCAAGAAAAAACCTACCAACTCATTTTCATATTCTTCCCTAGCTCATGGGAGAACTACATTGGCCTGAGGTCCCTTTTTCGCCAGGACTATGTAGGCAACATGTTGAGGGCATGGGGCCCTTGGAGGTTAGCTCAGTAATTTTCTACCCTAAAAAAATTCATCAACCATGCCTAACTCACCATTTACATCACATTTCACTTAGTTCCCCTTTTATAACAAAATTGGAATTTAAGCCACATACATAACAAGTTATTTACCACAACATACTTATTACACCTACCATCTCTCTATCATCAATATGCATAGATTATACCTCACATATAACCCATAGTATCATTCATCACCAAAATAACAAATCATAACTAAACCTACTTTCAACTCGACCATGCCTATAACCTGACTCAACCATGCCCATAACCTGACTCAATCCATGCCTAAACAAACCTGACTCGATTCATGCTTAACCAAACCTGACTTGATCAATGCCTAACCAAACCTGACTCAATCCATGCCTAAACCAATCTAACTCTGTCATGCCTAACTCACCTAATTTCCATCCACATCAACATAACAAATCCATATCTCATCTAACACAAGCCATAAACCAGTGTCTCATAAACACATCAACACATCAAAAAATACCATGTATCTCATCATATAAATCAATAAATGCATGTCTCAATATACATGTCTACCTCATCATGTCTATCATCTCAAAAATGTTATCACGTAGGCCAATATACAATACAAAATGTCATCGGCATGCCAACCGGTCTCATATATACAAAAAGAATGAATGAATCAATACAAAATCTCTTCGGCACGTAGGCCGGTATATGCTCAAAATATACAAAATCACTCATACATCCTCACTATCTTCAGCATGCAAGCTGATATGGGATCAAAAATACAACTATCTTCAGCATGCAGGCCGGCATATATATCAAAAAATCACTAGTATACATCAAAAATCAGGTGGCCGCATCTCAAGCATCTCGCCAGATGTCCTCCATCTTTATGTCACCTACACCCTCTGCCTCATGTGTCCCTACTAGTACCTCACCTAGTGCTGGTCACCATGTATTGGTATCCTCTCCCTTATCGGGCCTCGAAGCTCGCTAACCTCCTGTGCTCTCCACACTATGCGTGTGGGATCTCGTCCTCTCACTGGACACCTGTTGTGCCCTGTACTCTCCGTAAGATAGGAAGTCTATCCCAGCCACCGTGAGCTGGTCCTGATAATATCTCACCTCACCTAGGGCATCCCGTAACTTGAATACAAGCACAATATGTGGTGGTCCCATAGGTCTTGGCCCCTGTACCTTCCCTGTAGCAACCTACCCTACGCCGGCCTGTGAACTGGGACCAGCTCCCTGTGCCTGTATCTAGGCCTATAAGGCCCTAATATTTTCCTGGGTTATGGCCAACTGGCCTTGTAAACTTGCCACCTGAGCCTGTAAGGCTACCACCTAACCATCCCCCCTGACCATCTCCTCCATCTCCTCCATCTACCATCTGGGCCTACAAACTGGCCACTTGTACTCGTAGCTCTACTACCTCTACCTCTGACCCCTCTAGCTATGTCTATAGTATACCTATCTGGGTGATCAACATCGCTACCTTCCCTTGTAGGGCGTCTCTCTACATTATAATGGTAGCTAAGTTTGGCTGCCCCAATCTATGTGGTATGGCTCGTAACTAAGCCACCCACTATTGCATGTACCTGTCTGTACATCTGGCGTCATCTATCCTCCGATCTACTAGTTCCTCCTCCTCCCCTGTAGGCACTGTAGGTTGTGGTAGAGGTAGAGGCATCTCCATGTCATCTCTTTGATATTATGGGAAGGACAGAAGAATATCCTGTACAAGCCTGAACTGCCGTTGGACCCTATCTACAAGGATCATCTCATCCTCCCTAGCACGGAGACCCTGTATCCACCTCTCTAGCTAGAGCTCAGCTAGCTCCTCGTGCATGTGCCTATATGAGGGGAATCCCACATATGGCCTCTAGATAATGTCCACTCTAGACAACCCCTCCAATAACTACCAAAACTAGGCCACATCATGTGTCAGCCTATCCGATCTCTGCTCTCCTATCACTAGCACCCATCTATTATATCCCACCCGTAAAAATCTCGGTGGGAATGCATCAACTCGGGGCATCCATACTAGCCACACACAAGCTATGTGCTCATAAGCCCAGCAGTGTAGTAAGAAGGTATAACATAGGCTGAACCTACGTAGCCACCCATATACCCATAACTATTTGTATAGCTGCACCATGAATGTTGGAGCCCAAGTAAAGCGGGTCTCCTCTATCATCATATCATGGAGTACCTCCATCAACGATCAAGGAAAGCATCTACCCTCTCCATCTGGTAGTGCATAGCAGCACACTACCTCCATCAATAGAACCACTAGCCTTGTCTCATCCGGATGGGCTAGGTACATCTCGCCATAGCTCAAACTGGTGCTATGGAATCTCAAATCTGCCACCCTCTTGCCAAAAATTGTCCTGATCAGTACCTCTGAGGCCTCAGAGGAGATTGAGTAAACCTAGGAACCCAATATGGGTAGCTGTAAAATCCAAAATACATCCTCTAGGGTGATAGTCATCTCACCCGTCGGAAGGTGGAACGTGTTGGTTGTGGAGTCCCATCTATCGATGAGCATGACCATCAAGCTAGGCTACTGAACAACATGTTAGTAGCATCGAATCCCACTCAAGCCCACTGCCTCCACATGCTGCAGCTCCAAAGGGGTCGCTAATCTGCGTAATGTCACTAGTAGAGGTGGAACCCTGTCTTGCATGTGTAACTACGCTCTCCCTTGCATCTAATCTAAGCACGGCATTAATCCCTATTTACCATTACCATATTCACTAATTATCATTACCCTCCACCCTATTTTCACCCTACCCATTTCAACTACCTAGCCTACATCAATTTTTCACCTTTGTAACTCAAATCTGGACCGATACCAGTTCATCCGAACCGACCCTGGTAACCCTTTAACCGACAGCAGTCCCCTGTTTGGTGATCGATACTGATTCACCCTTACTGACCACAATTATCCCTTAACTAGCCTTGGTCCCCTGTTTGGTGACCGATACCATTTCTACCCAACCGACACCGACTAATCTTGACTGACGCTGGTCACTATCGTCGAAAATCCCGCGACTTCCCAAAAGCCCCATTTTCTAAAAACACCCCCTTCCCCTTTTACCCCACCTACAATGACCTAAACTACCCCTGGACCTCTACCCACCCCACCTATACATTTTACTACCCTCCCACCCCTTTTTTTTCCATTATTACCCCCATACCCACATTTTATTTTTAACCACCCACACAAAACCAAAACCCACAAAACCCTACAAATAACAAATACCAAAACCTCTAATCTATCTAATCACCAATCTAGAGTTCGACGCTTACCTCGTCGTGCTACCGCCGTCTCAGTGGAATGTCTGGCCACTGTGCTAGTGGCCCACCTGATCCCTCTCCAGCCTCTGCCATCACCGAATAACTACTCAAAACCTCTAACCAATCAACTCTCTCACCCTGATCCCATAGACCCGCTACTCACAAACCCAACCCTCGTCAAATCCGACTGCCAGCTCACTCTCTCATTTCCTCCAGACACTTTTTTCTCTTTTCTCTCTCTTTTTTTTCATTTCTTCACTTCACAAATAACAAATGAATTATAAAAACATGGATTTTTTATTTTTATACCCAGTTGATCTAACCAACGTCAGTTACAATTGACTAGCATTGGTCGCATGCCCTACCTAACTGTCATCAGTTTTCCTATACCAATGTCAGTTACCCATGACCACCATCGGTCACCCTCACCTACACATTTCCCTCACTTTGCCATTTTCCCCACCCTATTTGTACCAAACCTATTTACCTTACCTTTCCATACATCCACACTTGCCTACCTACACTTGTCCTCCTTTGGGGACTCATTATTTTACCCATACCTTGCCCTTACCCATGCCGTGACCTAGATGTTTGGACCTGGACCATCGCTAGTGACCTTTGACCTCATGTGTTCACTATACCTTGCGGCATTGTTACCTATGTTGTTGACCTAATGACCTTACCTAGCCTATTACCATGACCATTTATCCTGACCCTACCTTTGGTGTACCGGAACATACCTAAACGTTCCTACACCTAACCTACATTGTGTTTCCTAACCATATCCTATACCTTGGATACCAGATTCACTTCAACCTTGTTTGGATAAACCTATCAACCTTAGACGATGTAGAGTTTGCCTGCTCTTTAACTTGGTAGTGTGTTACAATTTATACGTGTGCATGTGTTTGACTATTGCTACCTTTGACCCTGGCCTATACCCTAGATTACCTGCGTAGACCTTTCACCCTTTTCCCCTATACCCACTTACCTTTTCCCCACATTTTCCTTTTATCAAACCACTCATCTACTCTGCCTTCATCCTCGTTTGTTCCTGGTTTGAGGTGGATCACCTTCACCCACACATGGGTCAAACACATCTTATTTTTGTTAGCGTTTCTTACCAATACAAGCTACGCAACAAAAAGGGGCAAAATGTAGACACTAAAATTAGGTCACACTCCCCTTTGGTCCCTTGACAAATAAGCACCCTTCATCACATTCACCTAGCCATGACCCCTTTCACCCCATAAATATTAATTTAATTAATCTAATTAAATTGATTCATTATCCTCACTATATTTATTATTTAAATAATATCCACACATATAGTTCACTTAGACACCTCACCAAGCTAACTCAACCTAAGACCTATTCTTAGAAAGTTGCCATAACTAACTAAGACTTACACAAACCCTAAAAATCAATGCCTACATTCCCTCTAACCACATTCACACATGCTCATAAGAAGCTCCCACTCTAATCCACCAAATAACAACATGAGATCCAAGGAAATCAAGAGGATCTCCCTAGTTTGTTAAACCTAGGAAATCCCACCTTGACCGACGTCGGTTACCCCTAACCATCACCAGTTAAGTTGGACCACCGTCGGTTACCCCTTTTAACCCCTAAACTACCTTATTCTCAAGGTTGGAAAGAAGTTGGAAGTTGTTGGCAAACATTGAGAGAAGCTTGATGAGCAAGAACACATCTTAGAGAGATAACGCATTTTCAGAGAGCAAATTCTAGCGAAAACCCACATGCAAGGAAGGAGATTGAGCATCTTCTCATGCACAACCATCCCAGCCATGATCTGATCTATCCAAGCAAAGAGGAGTGTACATGCAGCCCATGCAGAAGCTTTCTTTTAGTTAGTGATCACTTACAGCCTTCAAACCCCTCATCAACACCTCCATCCCTCACACACAGACATTTAGGAATGGAATCCAAGTAAGTGTAACATCATACTTTCTTGGTTTATTTCATTTTATCATCTGTTGTTTACTTTTCCCTGTATTAACCTTCTTCGACATTTTCACCTCCCCATACCCATTAAAACCTTACCAAAGCCTACTCTAGTCACCCAATACCTCATCTTGACCCACCAAAGTCCTTTGTGTAATCACAAAGGAGACCACAGCTTGTTTTGTGACATTTCTAGATCTCACAGTAACTGGCACCGATTACACCTAACCGCCATCAGTCACCCCTGACCGACACCGGTCTTTGTATTTACCCACACATCCTAGAACAGAGACCTACCCACCAAATTTCATCTTACCCTCATTCACCTGTGATCTTCTGAGACCTCTGTCAAACCTGTAGAACCCAGAACCAATCATTTGACCTTTGGATTCTATTCTAGCTTATCCTATTAGATTATATCTATTTCTTATTGTGTTTTAAGTGAGATACCTAAATCATTTCAAATAACAATATGATTTACTTTTTTTATAGCATTAAATTGTTTAAAACAATGGACTGATAACCATCGAGGAAGTATCACACTTCCCAGATCTAGCGTACGCTAGGAAATTCACAGCCCATATTTTTTAATTCCTTCTGGTGGTCTTGTTTTCATTATAGGTAGTTCCTCCTAGCCAAAAGGAAGCTCTCACGATCAGCTATGGATTTGGAAGTCATACGCACGCAACAACCCATCAACCAACATTTGAACAGGTATTCCTCATACGCCTGTTACCCTATCTGTTTCATCAACACTTCGAAGAAACAATCTATGAATCAGGTGAAACAATAATATCCCACAACAGAATGTCCCTTATTAGTAGAATGTTCCTCAACAGAACATTCCCCACCAAAATATTCCCTACCAGCAAAACATTCCTCAAAATTATCAAGCATACTCAAAACCTAGCCAGTTTTTATTTCAACCTAGCTCATCCTCGCAACAACAAGCTTAACTTGATCATATCTAAGCCCTTATGAACCAAATATGTAGTCTTAAAGCTTCTTATTTTACACCCAAGAATGTGCTCTCTTACGAAAAAATTTGTAATGAGCCCATTCACCATTTATTTTCATTTAAAGCATATTCGACCCACTAGGAACTTCCAAATTTCATTAAATTTTACAATAAGGAAGATCCTCAACAACACATATGTGCCTTTCATCATGCCTACTATCAAATAGCTCAAGACCAAGACCTTATGTCAAGGACTTTTCCCATGTTTGTTACTGGTCCTGCCTTGGATTGGTATAATAATATTCCACAATATTCCCTATTCTCCTTTACACAACTCACCCACCTCTTTTTAAAACACTTTTCCATAAACATAGCCCGCAAAGTCACTATCAATGACCTATATGCCATCAATAATTTTGAGGACGAATCTATTGCTGATTGTGTTACTTGTTGCAGAGGAATAATTAATAAACTATCCTTTTCATTACCACAAAAAAAATTAATCAAATTTTTCTACCGTTCATGCACCAAACACATCTCATCCACATTAAAAATCCAATCATTTCAAATTTTTGATGAAGCTTTCAGCATGGCCCGTAAATTAGAATTACGATCTTTAGAAGATGGTCAGGTTAAGCTTCATCCTAAGAAACCAAAATTCAAGTTTCCATATAAGTCATCATATAACATTGATATTTCTAATACATTTTCCAATGTTGTTGTATTAAAATATGCTCACAAATAAAAAACCAATATCAAGTGTTTCCATCGACAATGTAGCTTACACCTATAGGAGGTACTTAAAGTGTGGTTTTTAAAAAATTGCTTGCCACCAACATGATATCTCTCCCACCTATTTGACCCATCAACACATCAGAATCTAAACCCATTTGGTACCAAGATAATGACTATTACAAATACCATAGGGTTAATGGACATAATATCGAGAGGTGTCATACATTTGGTAACATACTTCAAGACTTGATCGACAAGGGTGAACTCCAATTAGCCAATCTAAATGCACCTCCAAATCAAAACCTTTTCATATTTAAGAAACCTTTTCCAAACCACCCGTCATCTTTAGACCAACCAAAAACAAATGTTGCACATGCTCACCATACCATCAATACAATAACAATGAAAAAGTTTGTCCCTGGGTCCACCTCATTACCTATCGAATCAAATCCCATAGAATCAACACCAACACCTGGCGAACATAAACTTACGACTACTGTATCTTCATCTACTGAGAATATTTCTAAAACTATTCCCACATTCTCATCATAAGCCATTACCGAATCCATACATGCATCCCTTACACTTCCCAAAACTACACGTAAAGCCACATCCGATAAATAACCCAAAACTCCCTTTACCTTATGAAAATCAAACTCTCCTGCATCCTCATCAGCTACACCAAGTTCATCCAAAACCACAAAAGGGCCTCATAAACATGGTGTTGTTCAAGTCTTCAAAATCCCTCAATAGGTTTTTCCTGATCAAAACCCTTTATATGGACCTCACTCCCTTATACCTGTGAATCACCCTATTATTTTAGGGTCAAATTCTATCTCCATACCCATTACATTGGGTTCGTATCCTACACATAACACTCCACAACAGGCATCTATATTGGGTCCTCACCCCTCATCCCTTGCACAATCCAACTACCCTCAACAATGGCCACCCATATAGGGTCCTTGTCCTCAATCCATTACGGCACCTAGAAAGCCTCTGTGGCCAACAACTAAACAATCTGTAACTAAAAGTTTACTTCCTCCCAAAGATAATAAATCCAAAACCTTGTCACCATTCACGTATACACCTAATGGGTGTTATGCCACCATCTCATGTGACCAGCTTTAGCGGTCACTTATTACGTTACCACGTTACCACCTCTCAAGTTGTCTGATCATCGAGGATGGAAACCTGCCTAGTATGACTTCAATGTTTTCTGTGATTACCATAGAACATGAGGTCATTCCATAGAATACTATAGGGCCTTTTATTTAAAATTTCTGTAAATTGGCAGTCCAATATTCCTTCCATCTTAATCAAACACAATGCCAACATCAAAATTTTCATCATATAAACCTGACGAATCCATGCCTTAGACACCTACTCATAAATTTGACATCATGCACATCACTACTCATTCACAAAATTATAACAAGGAACCATATAAACCTAAGAAAAGTAAAAATTTCATTTTAATACCTCCACCTCGTGGATTATCCACTTCGTCTAATAAACCTAAGGGATCCATTTCATTAGCTCCTAAAGCATCTAGTCAAAAACTGTCACCCAAAGAAAAAAATTTGATACAAGCAGTGGCTCCCCCTCTCACTATGGTAAAAAATGTTGTTATCAAGAAATTACACCAATCCCCCATCAGGATGTCACTTTATAAACTAGTTCAAACATCACCTTCTCACAAATAGACTATGATAGCCCTTAAATCCATAGCCATAATGGGAAATGATCATGTTCCTTTCACAAAATTTGTGGGTTCCCTTAAATCATCCACCGCTATATCATTCGAACCATATGAAATTCCCTCTCTTAGACCAGAGGACCATGATCTGCAACTATTCATTACCACTAATATCAATGACATCTCCATAAAGATGGTCATGATTGATAGTGGTGCCACCATTAACATTATATCCTCGCTCACTTTTGACCAAATTAAACTAACCAACACCTTTATCACTCAAACTTCATTTTTACTGAGATATTTTAATGAAACTATTGCACCTAAGATAGGAACTGTTAATCTACCAATGAAATTTGGTTTCAAAACCCTACCCAAGCTCTTCTACATTATAGAAGGAGAGTTTTAAAACAACATGTTGCTAGAGTGCCCTTGATATGCACCATGTGTTGCATTCTTTTAACCCTCCATCGTTGTCTCAACTATAAACATGAGGGTTAGACTTTCATTATCCTTTCCGATCCAAACCGATTCACTTAGTGTTACATGATGTACCACCCAAATGACATCCTTGTACCTAAATCCACATCTGAATCATCTAATGAAGCCTCTACTAGCACATCTATCCCCTCTTCCAAGCTACCAGATGACTCCTCTCTCAGTGAGGCTATAAAATTGCTTATGCTTGGGGAATACCATCTCCTCATGCTCAACTCCATCCCTTCACCTAAAACATATGGTCAACCTTACAAGAAACCCATGTATGAACCAAACATAGGAGATATTATCTCTTACGGTAATTCTTATCTCAAAACAAATCTCGTCTATGGGGGACTCAATAATCCTTCACCCCATGTCATCAATCCACACCATGCCATGCCATTCACATTAGACTTCAAATCCCTTGAAAATCCAAACTTCACTCGTATGTATCTTCACCATTATGCATGGAGAGGTTTTGGCCTTGGCCGTTATGAACAAGGAACCCATGACTTGACCATCCAATGTTCTCTTAAATCCTATGAGAAATATGGTTTAGGTTATAAAAATTCCAGCTCCAAAATATTTGAAGCCACTATATCCAAACTCGCTATGTCCATGTCTATTCCTGAGCCAGAATCGTCATCACTAGTAAACCCTGAAGATTTTATGGACATATGATGACACTATATCCATCCCACCTATATATTTTTTAAATCAATGCCATAAAATTTAGGGCCACTTACTTATCAATCCAATCATTCCACCAAATCATTACCTCTTTTTTGGCAAGAAATGGTTGAGGAAGATTCACCTACTGTAGATATCCTCCAGTGTCAAGATGATCAAGATATCCTTTCCCATATGGGAGATGAAGACTGATTTCTTCATAAATCCCTACCATCTGACACACCAACTCTCCTTAACGAATCCACCCTCGACGTTAACTTAGGCACCTCTCAGGATCCTCACATAATTAAGGTCGGTCAGTCTTTAAATCCACAAGAACTAGATAATTTCACTTTCTTCTTAAAAAATATTACCAAGCTTTTCCTTGGTCATACAGTGATATGCCTGGAATTGATCCTAACATTATCATACACAACATAGTCATGTATCCCAATGCTAAGCTAGTAAAATAAAAACTTCGTAAGATGCATCCCCGTATATCTCTCCTTGTTAAGGGAGAGTTGCAACGCCTCTTATCTACCAACTTTATCATACCCATTGACTATCCACAATGGGTCTCTAACATCATCCTCGTAACTAAAGCTTCAGGAAAGTTACGCATTTTCAAAGAACTTCAAGGATCTCAACCTCGCATGTCCTAAAGATGACTTCCCTCTTCCAAACATAGATCAGCTTGTTGACCTAACATCCGACCACGAAATGCTCTCCCTCATGGATGGATTTTTTGGTTATAATCAAATCCTTATTGGACCCAATAATCAACACAAAAATTCTTTCATCACCCCTTGGGGAACCTTCTGTTACCCTGTCATGCCATTTGGTCTTTAAAATGTAGGGGCTACTTACCAACGTGCACCATGATGTACATTTTTCATGACCTCATCCACAAGACTGTCGAAGACCTTTTAGGAAAGTTTAAATCACAAAAATACCATCTTGACGTCCTTGAATCAATATTCACTCATCTCATCCAGTATTGTCTTCATCTTAATCCTACAAAGTGTGTTTTTGGTGTCCTCACTGGAAAACTTTTAGGATTCATCATATCTATCTGAGGCATTGAAGTTGATCCAGAAAAGGTTAGAGAAATCATTGAAATTCCACCACCATCTAATCTTAAACAACTACGTAGCCTCCAAGGTAAGTTACAGTCAATTCGAAGTTTCATGTCACAACTTTCTAACTATTGTCAACCATTTCACCACCTATTTGGTAAGGACACAGAATTTCATTGGGATTATGATTATTAGAAATATTTTGACGAAATCAAACAATATCTATTATCACCTCATGTGCTTACTCCACCTCATGAAGGGGATCCATTTTATCTATACATATCCACTTCAAAACATTCTCTAGGAGCTATGCTCACCCACCATGATAATCAAGGTCATGAATAGGTCATATACTATATTAGTCACACACTCCATGAGTATGAAACACGCTACACCGAAGCTGAAAAATTACGTTGTGCATTGTATTTTTCCACCTCCAAAATTCAACATTATCTCCTCAATCACAAGACATATATCATTACCATCTTTAATCCACTTAAAACTATGTACTCTAAACCTTATCATAATGATCACATAACTCGATGGCTTATGTTAATGATTGAATTTGATCTCAAAATCATATCCCAAAAATATATCAAAGGTCAAGCCATTGCAGATCAACTCGCTGATGCACCCCTTCCAGAAAATCAACTCCCTCATGAATATTTTCCTAATGAGTCCATCAACAACATCGATGAATCTGATTTTATCCCCATTAAAATGACTCTCTTCTTTGATGGTTCTAAATGCCAAGAAGGAGGAGGAGTCTGAGTTGTTATCATACCTCCCTAGAATATTCCACTTCTATTAGCCTTCAAGCTTAACTTTGAATGTACTAATAACATGGTAGAATATGAATCCTTAATCATGGGTCTAAATACTGCCATTCTCTTAGGTGTCCACATTCTAGAAATCTATGGAGATTCACAACTTGTCATCAGTCAGGTTAAAGGAGAATATCAATGTAAAAATGAAATCCTCCAAAAATATAAAGTTTTCGTTGACTTTATCCTCAGCGCATTTGATTATTATACCATTCAAACTATTTCATGATCTTCTAACACATTTGTAGACACTATGGCATCTCTCATATCCCTCATCCCTTTAGAAACGAAAAATCAAAAAATGACACTAAAATGTTTGTAGTCATTCAATGCTTGGATCATCCTTCACATCAAAATGAGCTTCCTCCCATTAATATCATTGACAATAATCCACCTGATCTATGGTACACTCAGATATATGACTATCTCACTGAATGTAAACTACCATCAGACTTACCACATGGTGTTAAACAATCATTTCTTTAATGCATCACTCACTTTTGTTATTATAGGAAGTATCCTTTATAAATGTAGCTTTGACAGTATACTATTGTGATGCCTTAAATCACATGAATCAATCAAAGAAATCAAAGAGGTCCATGATGGCATTTGTGGTGGTCATTTCAGTGGAAATGTCATCTCTAAACATGTCATACGGCTAGGGTACTATTGGCCTACCATCACCAAATATTGTTATGCATATGTGAAGAAATGTATTAAATTCCAACTCCACTAAGATCTCATCCACGTCCCTAGTCAAGCATTACAACCCGCTCAGGACCTATGGCCTTTCTCTCAATGGGGGTTAGACCTCATTGGTGCTATCAATCCTAAATCATCCCAACAACATCATTCCATTATCACAGCCACTGAATACTTTACCAAGTGGGTTGAAGTCATCCCTTTAACCTTTAAAAAATCAAGGCCTATCACTAACTTCATCTATCAATATATCATATGTCATTTTGGTATCCCTCATAAACTCATCACGGATAATGGGAAATCCTTTTCAAATAAAGAGGTTAAAAAAATCTGTGATACGTTCAACATCAAACTCAGTTTCTCATCACCATATTATCCTCAAGAAAATGGACAGGTTGAGGCCTCTAACAAAACACTTAATAAAATCCTTATGAAAATAGTAGACAATACAGGAAGGAATTGGCATCTCCAAATCCCATTTTCTCTCTGGGCTTATCAAACTAGCATCCACACACCTACAAGTGCTACACCTTATTCACTCGTCTATGGGTCAGAGGTTTTTCTACCTCTCTAAGTTCAAATTCCATCACTTCGTGTATCTCTCAAAGATTTCATCCTTGATGAAGAATATCGCCAAGACCATCTAGCACAACTTGAATTTTTAGATTAAAAATGTCTAACAACCCTTGAACATCATCAAGTCTATCAAGAACGTGTTAATAGAGCCTATAACAAACATGTCAAAGAGTGTGAATTTAAAATTGGTGATCTTGTGCTTAAAGAAAATCAAAATGTCACTACATTAGAATGGAGTAAACGTGGAAATTTTTCCCCCAATTGGATTGGTCCATACATCATCACTCACAAGTATGGGTCAGGAGTGTATCATCTCACCTCTCTTGATGGGGAACCTAAAAAGGAACCTCTGAATGCCTCACACTTGCGTCCTTTCTACTATTAAATAATTTATCGTCATAACATTAGTTACATCCAAATCCTATCACTCCATCATATCATTATAATGATTTGAAAGTATGTGGTTATCTGTCAGTATCCTAAATACACCTTAAATATGAGCACCACGGCTCTGTTCATCGCATCTTTCACTATGAACAAGTTCTTATTTTGTAGGAGCCCCTTAATCATTACATCCATGTACCCTGTACCATTTAAAAATAATAACATGGGGCATATGTGTATAGGTCATATATACATCTTCTCCCCTCCTTGATACGGTCTATTAGGGTTTCACCCTCAGCTCAAAAATTTATGTAAAGTTAATTGGATGCTTCTTATCAAAATATCGAAAATATAATAGACTCATCCCTTAAAGGACATCTATTCACAATTCTAAATCATTATCAAAAAAATAAAAAGTATACTAATCCCTTGAAGGACAGTTACCTATAATTACTACGGACCGATCCCTCAAAGGACAACCATCTTGTAAAAGTCAAAAGTCAAGAGTGTAGAACATACCCTGGAGGGATGGATACTCGTTTAAAAAGGATTCCTGCATTGATCAGCCTTCAAAAATACATCAATATCAAAAAGCATCCTAGGAAAGCTTTCCACATTGATCAGCTTTCCTATTAAGGCAGACTTCCCATATCGATCAGTTTGCCTCATAAATTAAAAAAGGTAAAAGCTAGGGAATTTCTCTATAAACCCATTGAAAAGGAGATCCCTTTCTCCCACATTGATCTATACATATGAACCCCCCCTTCATATCTTAAGAAATACATTCACTCCACATTTTATTAAGATTTTGTAACTACCTATTGATAATCTTATTTAACATTTGTTAAGGCTACAAGTGCAAGTGTTTTCACACTTTTTGAAACCTTGTCACGTATATATCAAATCCATAGTGGGGAAATCATTTCATTTTTTCCTCATTTTATTTAGTCACATTTTGATACACCATATTTTAAGATCACATTTTAAAGTCATTTGAATCAATAAAACATTCAACCACACTCAATCATATGTAACTATACGTGTTTTTAAACCATGCTTCTTAACTTCACATCACATACATCCATCTAACACTAACACATTCCAATTTTAAAACATACAACATATAACACATGAAAATCAAAATACAATATAAGCCATAAAAAAACATCATATATCATAAAATATATATTATAAGCCATAAAAACTCATCATCATCATATATATACATCAAAGATATACATCATGATCAATAAATATATATATATATATATCATCATAAAAAACTGGGATTTCATGAGCCTATGTCATCATACACATCAGAATCAACTAGTAAACTTCACATCCCTGAGCACCATACTAGCACCTACAGTATCATCCTCTCCTCCTAAAGCATGTGTGCCTCCAACAACATTTGTGTATCCAACCCCTCCAGGATCACTCGTCACCATGATTTCACCTTTGGGTCCTCCCTCACCACCATCTAATCTCTCTGGCCTTCGAGGTAGCTGACCCACGCTCGCCGCACTCATACTAGGTCTCACTGCTATTGTAGCTACCCCTTTGGTAACCAAGTGATCTACATATAAGGTTTCATCAAGATAGTTCTCGATGATCAAATCAACATAATAATCTCACTCAGCTTACACAGCCTCATAATGAGCCACCGAGATCATGCCAGATGAAGGAGATGTTATAGGTGTCACTCTCTACTTGCTAGATTGAATCCATCGCTGATAAATCCACTCCAGATATAGAAGGCCCTGTAATCCCCAAGGCCTTCCTCAATGAATCCATATGGCCCTTATACTTGTATCTATCTACAGAGACCTGTGTAAGATGTACACAGAGACCATCTTGCTATGCCACCATTATATCCCTCTCAACAATCAACCCATCCCTCTCTGTAATAAGGTTATCCCACACACCATGAAGGTCATCTTGCTCCTTCTGAGCCATGTCTCTCTTCCCCTCAACCACATACTTCTCAGTTGTCACTACTGCAATAGCCATAGCTATGTCATCATCACCCTCATCCCCCTCTCTTGGCATTTCCTGTGCTCCTCCCTCCATCTGAGCACATACTTGTCTCACCCTATGTATAACCCTCTATGCTACTCGGGCTCTGTCAAAAATCCTCAAAGCAGGAACCCACCATGAAGTATACTCCAGGGTAACCCCTACATCATCAATCTATATTATCTCTCCCTCCTCATTAGGGCTTGTAGCCCCTATAAGCTCCTTAATAATAGTGGGTCTCCGTCACTACTACCCGCAGAGTCTCTACATCTTTATCCTCCTGTCTATACTTAATGGGCTCATCAGAAACCCCCTATACCAATCCAAACTACCTCCGAACATGGTCGAAATGTAGCAACTCATGCTCATCTACTCTACGTGCCTTAAGCCACATAGGATGTTGTAAACCAAGAAAATCTTGAGGATACTCAGGCCATGCAGGTAAATCCAAATAAGGCCTCCATGCAACATCCCCTACCTGTAATCCAGATAACATATCTCTATAAAACCTTGTCCTCCTCCTCTTCTCCACATGACCCCTTTCAGATCTCCATCTCATAAAACTAGGGTGTTGATCACCAATTCCATATGGCAGCCCCATTGGTTGAGCAATAGCAATGTTCTCTAGAGCACAAGCCTGTAGAAGAAAAGCAACATCAATAGTGTAACGCTTGTGGGCCTTCCAGACCCATAACTCTCTAAATTTCTATGCAAGTAGGGTAGGTACCCACTCAAAAACAATGTGATGCTCCATCATCTTGGCTACTACCCCAATCATCATCCATGGGAAGTGACCACCTCCAGAATTTTCAAATGCATAACAAATGATGGCCATCATCATCATGGTCATTCATATAAAACCCTCTCTTAGATGAATATACATGGCCATACGTGAAATCCCTTGACTCATCTCTGATATCTGCGGTATCCTCCCCATATAATCTAGTCATCACACCATCTCTCTCTAACTTAGTAATGATATACACCCCCTCTCCATGGATTGGCAGTCTCAGGATGTGGTGAACATCCTCTAATGTGATTGTGATCTCTCCCATGGGCAACTAGAAAGTGTTGGTGGAAGAATTCCACCTCTCTAACAATGCTAAGATCAAAATTGAACATTTTTGAATCCATTGGTAATATCTCAGAGCACCAAATCCAACATCCTCTACATGCTCCCAATCATCATCAGTCATGACCTCTCTCACCTACTCCAAGATCAACGGGATACGGTCGTGGATAGATAACTTCACATCCACCTGCAAAAAATAAACAAATTAACATTAATATCATCAATAAAAAAACACCAAATACATATCAAAGATACATGACATTAAAATAAACATCATCACAATAACACCAACAACATCTAAAACATTTAACCATCCCACTTCATTTTGAAAATTGCTAAAACACAGGTAAATCGCCAGTGATCTACCTAGATCACCAACAATTCTATTTAAATTGTTGACAATCACATCAATCACCAACGATTCTGGTTAGGGAAACCGTACGCCCCAAAAAATGGCAATGAAAACCTAAAACTACCAAAAATCACACAAAAAAGAAGGAAAATTGACTTACCTTTATTGTGGGTGGTTGCCTCTTATCTGTTGGAGGTCATCATTTCAATTAAATCACACAAAATCACTCGAAGTCACCCAAATTCCACTCTCCAAGCCATTTTTTATCCCTCGGTTAAGGTGAGTAACAAACTGTAGGGCTTGGGTATTTATATACCCCAATTTTTACCACGACCTGATCACCAATGATTCATCAAAAATTGTGGTAGATTCCCCCAATCACTTACAATTTGCCTCATTTTTAGCAAACATTATCATTTTCTCCCTTAAACAAAGAAAAACACCACTTTTACACAAGTGTGTCACTTTCAAAGGACCCAACCCCTTGGAACATTTAAATCAAGCAAACAAAGTCAATTTTGGAAATCATCATATGTCTATGGGATGTGTGCCCTTTGGCCCCCCATCACTTGACCTTCCCATCAAATCAAGCCTACCTGGTGAGGATCAATAAGTCTATAGGTATAGAACCCTTTGGTCACCCTATCAATTAATTCCTTGGTAGCACATTCTATATTCCCCAGATCGTGGAAACTTTTGGAATGAAACACACTGGTGTTCATTGTGTTGCTTAGTAGTTGAGTCACCCATTTGAACAAAAAAATCATTATTTTTGTCTAACGATTTGTCAAATTGTCAGACAAAAAGGGGAAAATGTAGACACCAAAAATCTACACCCTCCCATCCTCATTCAATTATCTAATTAAATACGTTCATTCGCAACCATCGACAATTAAGACACACCATCACATTATTTTATCCCCTTTCATAACATCCCCCAACCTAGGTAACCCACTGGTACCCTTTAATTAATTAATTTAATCAATTACACCCATCTATCTTAAGTCATAACCCACCCCATTTTATTCAATTAATTAATTAATCTTAATCTTATTCATCCCCATATGAAATACCTCTTTCACGCTAGTTAAGTCTAGTTTAAAAATAATTAGGAAACCTTTTAAAATCACCCTGTAATTATTCTAACAAACTCATTCCTAACTTAAACGTATCTAGCTAAGTTAATCTTGACCTTAATCTAGTTACTACATATTATCCCTCAAAATCCCCAATCAAATCAAGTTCAAATATGAAAAAAAATCACCCTTATCACTCCTAAACTCAAACTGACCACAATCGTCAGTGATTCCTTCGGTCACCAGAAATCTATATAAACCATCTTCTCTGCCTCTCTTGGGGATCATCCATGATAATCCATGAGCATAGTCAAGTTTTGAGTTTTCCATTTGATTTCATCAATACCACTCTTCATCAAGTAGAATATGTTACCATCAAGCATTCTCATTCACGATCTTCAAGTACCTTGGATTCGTGTTAAGGCTTGTTCATCGTCCAACTGAAATCCACACCAACTTATCATCCCTAATCATCAATCAAGGTTTGATATCATCTTATCATTCTATTTTGCACCTTAGTATTCTTATCTAATCATTTTTCATCTTATAGTAGATTTTTAAGGACCATAGTTTTGTATTAGTTAGTCAAATCTTTGATTTTATTAGTCTGTTAAAAATCTTGTAGAATCGCTTGCGATTCCTAAAATCTCCTGCTATTCCTATGCATTATGTTTTTCCTACAATTATATTTCATTCAATAATTACTATCAATCATTTTTGTCTCTTGTGTTGCTAACATCTTTTCAAGCATGGCTTCTGTTAGATGGCCATAGGCGGACCCAATCATCCAATCACAAGCATCAACTCCTTACCAATCATCCATCATCCACTTCATTAAGAGCATTACAATCTTTTACATGACCTCGAGTTGTGTGCTATTCATTCAACCCCCTTTTATAGATTAGGGAGCATATTTTAATTCACCCAAAAGATCCGTGAAGCTATCGATTAATTTTGGGAGGTTTACTACAAGGTGCAATTAATCTGAGCCAACTTTACTTAGTTTGAGAACTATTACAAGGTTGGATTAGACCTTCCTGAAGGCTCAAACACTAAATCTGAAGCAGAATTTGAAAGTGAGCCAAGTTTTAAAGACACTGACCTAGACTTTTCATGATAATACGACACCAAGGAATAATAATCAGACTTCTTCAAGGATGACTATATCGAGGAGCCTAATTTATACTTCTCTGAGGAGGAGGGCCCAAACTTCTTTGTGGGTTCAAACTTCTCTAAGAATATATACACTAATCTTGAATCATAATTTGAGCCTTAGTCGTATTTATTTCTTTGTTATCATCATCAGCTATGTGTCTTTAATAATCTAAATAAATCATAAACATTTTATCGCGAATTTCATATATCATATGTTGTATTTCATTTCCATAAATAAACTTGAGTGTTTCAAATCGAGTTAACATCCATACAAGGAAGTCCTTTGACATATGGGAACTAGCCTTTGCTAGGCAACCCACCTATTTATATTACTAATTCTTCTCTTTTTAATGTCGGTGATATGCAAGTCTTATCGCGATAGAGGAGTTGGCTTCATTTCTTCCACGGAGTGCAACAATCCAATCATCTTCCACCACATCCGTGGGTATCATGAAAACCCCTCCATATCGAGGTTTGGTAATTTTTATTGTCTTACTTACGAAGTTAGGTCGAAGAGATAAGATTTATCTTAAACATACACAAAAATCTTTCTCTATAGAAAATTCATGCCAAATTTGAAGAACAATATTACAGAAAGAAGAAAATATGTGTCATACATGCATCCATGAATTATGTGATAAAAAATACATTAAACATGTATAGATAACATTTCCAACTACATTTTCACTAAGCAATGGGTTACTCAACAATATTTTCTTCGTTTTTATTTTATTCTTCTTCCTATTGTTCTTACTTTGAGCATTTTTAAGTGATTAAAAATGACAGGCATATTCTTTATGACCAAACCTTCCACAAAAGGTACAAGTGCTATCAAGCTTAACCTTGAAATTATTTTTATTATTTACATTATTTATATAATTAGTTTGGAACTTAGATGTAAAGTTTTGTTACATGTTATTATTGTTGTTATTTTTATTTTTAAAATATTCTAATTTTGAGAGAATAATTCCTATAAGGAATTCTCTTTTGAGTCAAAGTTTTCCGTGACACTCTCTTCTTAGATAAGGAGAGATGTTAAGGTGTCTAGATTAGGTAAATCATCTTCATTTTTGTATTTAGAATTAAAAATAGAAATATAGTTTCTAAATTTATCATGAATGTTAATATGAATAATGAAGTAAATAAAATTACTCAGAAACAATTCACAATTACATCCATCTAATTGACCTTAAATGTTCTTAAGTTTAGCTAGGTAATTAACAATGTTCTCGTCATCTTTCATAGGAGTTGTGAAAATTTTCATTATTAAATTGATTATTTGGGAGAGGTTCTTACGTTCATGCATAATTTGCAATTACATACATGCATCAACAAGAGACTCCATGTGACCTATATTAGACAAAACCTCATCCTTGATGCTTTGTAATAGGATTTACATGAAATCTTGGGTTTCTTGGGAGAAAACCTTCATGTTCACATGTGTAACTTGTCTCCCAGTGGGTTTCCTCTCAACACAAAACTAAATACCATAGCTTTCTAGCCAAAAGGATATCCTTAATCATAATTCTCCAGATACATAAATTAGACCTATTTAAAATTTGAGATTTTTCCATGCAAAAAATAGAAGAACTATCCATTTTATAGAAATTTTGGCAATATTTAAAAAATAGATTGTTAGGAAAGTTTGTATAAGTTATGGAAATCCGCGGTGCAAAGAAACTAGATTACATTGGAATATAAATTAAAGGAGAGAGATTACAACTTAATAAAAACACTCAAACACTAAGAGAAACAAGAAGGAATATTATAAAATACTAAGGAAAATTGTAACAGGACAGGAGGAATCAGGAAGAAAGTTATAGCCTTTTGAAAAAATTTATAGGTCGCAGTACATAGACACAATTTTCCACGGGTTTCAGTGTTCCATAGAAAATTAATCCAAAGACTATAGAATAAAGGAAAGTATGTGAAACACTCGAACTCCATGGAATAAGGAAAATTCCACGAGACCCTGGATGTCTACGGAACAAGGAAAAGTACGCGAGACACTAGAAGTCTTTTGAACAAGGAAAATTCAATAAGACACTGGAATTCCGTGGAACATGGAAATTTTTGTAAAAAAATGGAATTCTGCATAACAAAGAAAGTGCAATTTATATAACGAAGATAAATTTATGTGGGATAAGGAATTCAATGAAACATAGAAATTAAATCTGCAAGACATTAGAAGTCCGTAGAACAAAGAAAATTCTCTGAGACAATATAATCCTACAAAACAAATAAAATTTTAAAAAAGGAAGGGGCAACTCAAGTGAAATCGCGAAGAACAAAACAATATTCTACGAAGGTTTGAAATATATGCCGCAATACACTAAAATTTTCTTAAAATTTCATGAATTTTTCAAATTTTAGTGATCCGCAGATAGGAAGAAATGGTTAAAAACCATGAGACACTAACAATAAGTTTCAAATGTCTAGAAAATGTGTGCAAGACAAGATAAGGATGTTGTAAAGTAAAGGATGCCATGAAACAAATAAAACAAAGCATAAAACTAAGGAAAATGAACTGTATGATAACCAAAAGTCTACAAAACACAGGAAGAAGTCCATGGAATAAAGGAAGTCTAAAAAAAAGATACATCCGCAAAATAAAAAAAATTTAACAAGACAAAGGAATTATTTTTGCGGAACAAGTGAAAGTCCATTGAGCAAATAAAATTCCACGTAAGACTTGAAAGAGGCTGCAAAAATAAGAAAAAATTGTGTAACACACAAAAAACTGCACATATATTAAAAGATAATCCGATTAAAAAATTAATTTGTAAACAATTGAAAAATTCCACTAAATATTCAGATTTTCCACAAAGGACTAGGAAAATATGTGAAATCCTGGAAAAAGCATCGAAATTGTAGAAGAAAATTGTGAAATCCTAAAACACCCTAAAGGGTGACTACGGCTGACAAACAATGTATAGCTAGACATAAAAAGGTTTCAAGGAAGATAAGAACACATGTAATAACCAAGACATGATCTTCCAAAACTGATTCAAACTATTCTAAAAATTCAAATTCAAATACTTTTGGTAGGAATTGGAGTTTTTCACTTGATAAAATTCAAGAAAACCACGAAGCAAGCTAGGGCTTTGCAGATCTAAAAAATCTTCAAGTTTATTCACATGTGTGAATCAATAACAACCTAATATATCCTACACATGCATAAACACAAGATTAGTACCATGTTAGGAAATTGAGGGGATATTATGTTACAAATTATAGATCCACCACATTAAATTTCTAATCATTGTAGTTTATGACATGAAGTGATTAAAACATAGATTAAGATGTTTATATTACATATTAGAGAATGTAAATAATATTAAATAGAAAGTAAATGAACACAATGACACAAGATATAAGTGGGAAAACCATGAAAGATTAAAAAACCACTGAAAATCATTTATCTTTATTGAGAATAAATTTCACCCAGCACTTCCACTATTCCTAAAGATCCTCTTGCAGTTACACCTTCAGAAAGGGATTACAAACCAGCTCATAGATTTTTGCATGTGTTTTTCACCATTCGCCTAATGTATCTATAGTCAACTTACACATATATATTGCATTTATATTTCACACTTGATATTTCGTTATATGTCCAATCTCTAATGAGATCACCTTGTTTTATACAAGGTGGTTGACCTTTTTTGGGTCACTATTAAATTTTAAACGTTGTCAAAAATAGTAGTGGATCCGTCATTCTTATATTTTAAATATAATCTATAAAACATAAACATATAATATTTTGTGGGTATCTAAACAAGTAGTTTCCCACTTAATATTATAAACACAACAGATCTCACAACTTAATTTTGAGAAAATGGACTAATTTTTCAACATGTTTCTCTAAGTTATATATGTTATCACATTCTTCTCCTCAATTTTTATATGTGTACATGGGATGGTACCATCACATTCTATTTCAAGAAATTTTTAAGCTCTTATCATGTATTTTTATTCATTTTGGGAAGGTTTCAATTTTTCATGGTGTTCATAGTTGACCTTGGGATAGACTATGATCCTCTATATTACATTTACAATTGAGATATTGCCTTAAAGAAGCTCTATTTCTAACTAGTTAGATTGAAGGTGCACTTTAGGTTCTTCAATGGTGGCCATTTATGTTTTATATTTGGGTAATGATTCCATATTTATAAAATATGGGAGAATTTTAGGGATTATATAGAAAATCAATTGTTTTTCTTTGTAGTAAAGGATCCACTTACTTTATCCCTTTTGGCTAAGGCTAAAATCAGATAAAGCGTGAACTAAGGAAAAGGTGGCTTAAGATTACACCACATGGTAAAATATAGATGAATAAAATTAGCAGCATCATATGCCCCAATGTGGTAAGGAGGGGAAATTTTGGATAAGAAAATAAAAAACATCTGGGGACCCAACTAGTAAGGATTACACCTCATGGTGCAATCATATGTAGTTGGCCTCTAGGAAACTTAAGATTGAGAGAGTATGTTGGAATGTTGTGGTGTAGGTGTTGTAATTGATAAAAATTCCCATTAATGAAAAATTGGATGATGGAGTGGACTCATATGATGCTCAGAGTGATGATGACATGGAGATTTAGGTATGTTCTTGGTTGCATATGTTGATTCAGTGACGATGGTTTGTTCTTGCAAGCCTAATCATGTGATCTAGCTAGTCAGGGTGATAGTTCATGGAGCTTTGTGATTATTTGTGTCTTAAGAAGCATGTTGGAATGATGGAGACAATTTTTGGATAGTTCTTGGGAACTCACATAAGTTTCAGGGTGTAGATACAGGTTGGGGATCAAGTTTGAGGTGCTCATTTGCACCAGGAGGCATGAGATTGAGTTATGGATCCATGTTAGCTAATGGATGTATGTAGCAAATTTTATAATGGTGTACCATGTATGTTAGGCACTTTATTAGAGTTTTTATGATGATTTATCATGTTTTTTCAATTGACCCTAGCTTAGAAAGTGTAAAACCCTAAGGGGTAGCTATTAAAATGAGACGTTCTGGAGAGATCCATAGATAAATAAGATATTAGGATTACTAGAGATGTTATTAGGATGTGTAATGATGTTGTGGGAAAACATAAGGTTGACATGATGAGTATTTTTCAAGTTATGTGAGTTTTGGTGAAACATGGTCAAGAAGATCATCATTTCCAACTCGAATGGGATATTTTGATGCTCACCCTAAATTTTGTACTATACATGGGACCTTGTGGATTTCAAGTATGTTTCTAAATTAATTCTAGAAGGTTTCACAAAAATAATTAGTTCATTTCATTGTCAAGTTTTTATGAACGAATGTTAAGAAGTTAAAAAACTTCTTATGTCTTTGAAATCCTAGCTCAAAAGTAGTAGGAGAGAAACTTATCCTAAGTTTATAGAATTTCCTTATAGTACTTGTATTATGGTTGGATCATGTATAGTAATCCTACAAATTTTTATAAAGTTGTCGTAGAGGTTGTGGTGATGAGTGGACCCAACTCAAATAGTCCTATTTCTGAAGAAGTTCAGTTTGGGACAAGGTTTTTCAAAGGAGTTGCAAGATAAATGATCAATATGGTGAGTATTTAAGTTTTTATTGATTTCCATGATGGTATTAGGTCATAGTGATGCAGTTAATTAGGAAATTATGCTTCATTTATCTTGACTGGTCATAGGGCAGTTTCAGGCAGTTTGTAGAGATGAGCATTGTTGAAGGCCTTAAACTTAGATTTGGAAGGATTTTTAATATGTTTTGGAAATATAATTCAAATATAATTCCAATGGTATAATTTTTTCTCATGATTAATTGATTTTATGGGGTGTCTAAGTCAGTTTTTAAGTAAGAAGGTTTCTTACTTTTCAGGACAAGACTTTTTTTCTGAAAGAATGAGTTAGTTGGAGCATGAAATGGTTGGGTTGATTCTTTCTACTACTTGGTAAGTGAATAGTATTTACTTTGGAATCTATTAAATTCATTTATAGGTCTTTAAATTATCACGAAGGATGGAAACTAGTTGTGTTTGCAAAACTTGTTTTTGAGCATCTTGTTTGGGTCAAGACAAAAGTAGAAATAGTTTGAATATAAGGATGTTTCATGATGTATAACTCTCTTATGAGTGTAATACAGGTTTTGGGATTTCTATTTAGTGGCCACACTCTATATTTGAGATCATCTTGGGTGGTCTTGAGGCCCAAAGGTTAAATCAGGATGCTGAAAACATTGTTTTGTGAAGAAAATGAGCAAGTGAGTCCATTAAATGAAATAATTTGATTGGTTAAAAGTTAAATTAAGACCATTTATGATGTTTAAATGTCTTATTACACATGTTTGGTGATTTTTATAGCTTAACTAAAAATATTTTTGGTGTTAGAGGATTTTTTCCATTCTAGTGATGGGGTTTTAAGGATTTTTTGTGCAAGTTGGATGGTTTTAGGAATGGATGACCTAGACGGGTCAATTTTCAATGTTTTATTGATTCATATATGATTTTTTTAAGTTTTAATGGTTTATATAAAGGATTTAAACCAACCTAATTTTACTTTGAATCAAGAATATATTACAAAAGTGAAGTTTTGGGTGCACTTTTTAACTAGTTGAGTGAGTATGAAAAGTGTGACCTAAGTGTGATTGAATTACAGGTTTGAAGACATGCTTTGAGAGCTAAGCAGGTGTGTGAAAAAGTTAAATAATGATAGAAATATTTTGTGAAAGATTTTTATGTATTAAAGAGTGAACAAAGTGCAATTTTGTGCAAGTTAGAAGACCTAGGGTTTGAGCAAGGGTTTGGAGCTAAACTTTATGATCACCATCAGCTGATTTTTTGAAGAAATTTATCAGTTATCTTCTTATGAAAATTGTGTGTGATGAGTCATATTCATGAAAGTATCTTGTTGTGAGTAATATCAACAATGGTTTAGGGGTTGGTGTTCTTTGTGTGGTTAGTACCTCACTAAAGAAATATCCTGTGATGTGTAATATTCCCTTGAATATTTGTTGTGTGTAATATCAAAATATTCCTTGGTGGGTTTTCTTTCCCTTGAGGGTTTCCAACTTATATCTTGTGTTATAGTGTTGCCTCTCTTGCTCATGGTTATTTGAATGTGTATTGTATGGTGACTTGCACACATTAATGAATGGATGAATGGTTTGTGGTTTAATAAGAAAATATAAAATTGTTTATGGTTTTGTAAGGACTGATTCATCACACCTCCCTCTAATTCATTGTTCTTCCAAAAATTGGTATCTAAGTAGGTACTTTTGGATAAGTTTGATCCCATGAAAAGATAGCCTTTGAAGCAAAAAAATTGAGAGTATGCAAAGTGGTTTCTATACCAGTAAGGCACTAATGTTTGATGGAACAAAGTATGTTATTTGGAGTTTCAAGATGAAGACTCATATCATCTCTCTTGGGTTTGATGTTTGGAAAACTGGTTAAAATGACTTTACTACTCCGGCTACTACTCCTACTAGTACTACAGACAATAACGCGTGTGATGACAATTTAAGGGATTTTAATACTATCATATATGGTATTGGAGAATCTAAAATGGGTAAGGTAATGCATTTCAAGTCAGAAAAATAAGCATGGGAGAAATTTCAATTTTTGTATGAAGGTGACTTAAAGGTAAAAAATTCTAACCTTCAAAATTTTAGAAATGGGTTTGAGAGTCTTAAGATGAATGATGATGAGTCTATTGTTGCATATATTCTAGAATTGATAATGTTGTCAATTGTATAAAAGAGTTAGGAGAATATTTTAAATAAGAAGTTGTAGTTGAAAAGGTTTTAAGATCCCTAACTCCTAGGTTTGATAATAAAGTATCTTCTACTGAAGAGGGAAAGGATTTGACTACTTCAAATATGGATGAGTTACATAGAACTTTGACTGCATATGAAATGAGGATAGGGTATTTTAAACCAGTGAAGAAAGAGGTTTCTTTAAAATCCAAAATGAATACTAAAATGCAAGAAGGACAAAGAGGATGTTTCTCCTGAAATTGATGATAAAAATCTCTTTGCAATGATGGGTAGAATATTGAATGTTAGCTCTAGAAAATATAAAGGTAAGCTTCCTTAAAAAAAATTCAAATGTGGTAAGGTATAGATTTTCGCTATTAATTATCCTCACAAGAACAAACAAGAAGATTATAATGAACATGAGCATGATAGTGATCATGAAAAGAAGTACAACAAGTATGATAAGATCAAGAAAATGTTTAAGAGGTTTAACTATAAGAAGGGAAAAAGGATTTTTTATTCAAAGGAAGAAGATAAATTGAATGATGCTAGTAGTGGTGTTTCATATTTTCAATCTGAATCTAATTATGAAAATTTTCAAAATGAGGCATTGTTTATGACGAAATATGGCATGATATCTACTAGTGATGAATCTTCATTATTAGGTGTTTATTATAGCTATTATGATGAAGATGAAGAGGGTGTTAAAGATGATCTAGTGAGTATCCAAAAGGAGTTGAGGCATGATGAAAAGAAGAATAAGGAGATGAGTTCTTAGGTTAAGGATTATTAAAAAAGGTTCATTATTTAGAAAAGGAACATAGGTATTAAACTAACAAGCTAAAGGATTCAATCGGATTGCTAAAAGAAAAGGTAAAGTTGTTGGTTTTAAGTGTACAAGATAAAGAGAGCATGTGCTCTAAATTGGAAGAATTTTCTCAGGGAAGAGTTGTTAGAGATTGGTAAGAAAGCTATGTCCTTTCAAAAAATTGAGAAAAGTGCCAAAGATCTTGATGACCTCTTTGGAAAGCAAAGATCAACAGGTGCTACAGCAGGTTTAGGGTTCAATGATGACCTCAAAGGAAAGGATAAAGTGCAAGATGATAGTGTTTAAATAAACATGGTGATGAACCACGCAAGGAGGATGAAAAGAAGGAGACCTACACCAAAGAAAATGTGAAGCTACAGTACATTAGGCAACCTAACGCCTCAAGGAATTAAATATCATTCAATGGTTATTGTTTGTCATTGAATTATTTTTGTCATAGGGCTAAAGAGTGTAAGAGGTTTTCTAGATATGATCACTCTTGGAAAGATAATAGAATTATGCAATCAAAGAGTGTGGTGTGTTATAATTGTCCTGAAAGAACCATAATTTCGTTAAGGTTGGACATTTTACAATCTAGATTAAATATTGAAATCATCTATATTTGTTTTTCTTATACCAAATATTGGAATTTGATTTGGATATTATTGAAATCCAAAAAGGGGCTTTTTTTAATTTGATTTGGCTATTATTGTAATCCAAAAAGGATTTTTTGGAATTATATTTCATGTATGAGGGATTTCCATTTTAGGAGTTTACAATTTTATAGTTAGATTAAGAAATACTTATTGGAATAATTAATACATTTATAACATTGAAATGCATAGCAAATACTTATATTGTCCATTCTCATATAAACAAAAAAATATATCTTGTATTGAATGAACATATATCCATTCTCATAAAAACAAACATTTTTATCTTGTATATAGTGGGTATATGCCCATTCTCATATCATAATCATAAAAGAAAAATAAACTCAATATAAAAAGAAAGAAAAATTAATATGTCATTTTTTTAACTATGGTGTACTGCACATTTGAATGTTGTATATTTTACATATTTTGATCATATATATTTGTGTGACAAATGTTTAATTATAAGGTGGATTTATTTGCATAGAATGAATTTAGGAAATGTGTTATGAGATATTTACAACATAAAATGATGGTAATAAATGAATGGTTAAGAGATAGTCTATAAAAAAACCAATTTTAATATATTGTTTTGAGAAAAATTTGAGCTTATATATATATATATATATATATATATATATATATATATATATATATATATATATATATATATATATATTTGATAGTTTAACACTTTTGACTAGAGTTTAGAACTAGGGGATTGGATGAATCCCACCCATGCATGCATCCAAACCTATAACACCCCAAACAATCTACAAAAACCAGTCAAAGATACAAAATATTGCAATTAACCATACAGGCAAACTGAAGGAAACAACATACGACGATTACATACAAAAAAATGAACCTAGAGAAGAAAAACATTCAATCATCCAACTTAATTACATCCACCTTAGTAGCATGACGAGTGGGTTTTGTCTTCTTCCTACTAACAAGTAGTCCCACCAGCTCGAGCAATCCTGAAGCATAAAGTTGTATGAAAACCCCAACTTCTTACAAAACCTTTCCTCAATCTCTGACTCCAAAACCACTGGCACCGAAAGCTTTGAAAAATCTAATTTCTTGATTATGCTACCACCAAATATCCCAACTAAGCACACCTCGTGAAAATCCACCAAAAATTTCATATGCTCCACATTCCTTGATGACAACACAACAATAACATGCTAAGTGTCAGCTAAAGAAAGCCCTTCCTTGTCTATAACTAGAAGCGGCTAAGCCACGCTAAAATCCTCCAATGCTTTGTCCAACTTAAATTGATGTTGGGGTTTGATAAAATGAAGAGAAATTTCCTTGACTTCTTCCTTATTCCTCTGAACCAAAAGAAGCCAAGAAACAAACCAGGATGTCACTACATCAGAATTCATCGCTAGCTCTCCCAGAATTAGCCAAATAATCCTCGCACTAGAAACCTTTCAATGGATTTGTATACAGACCCAAATTCAGCCGAGAAAATGATGTGTATGTGAGTCTATGTGATGCCTCCACAGAAATCCATCTCTCTCTTTACACCCTACAAAAACAAACCAAGCAGCAGGGGTATTTCCATGTTGTGAAACTTAACCAGCAATGAACGCTTCCTCCCACCTAGCAAACCTGCGAAATAGGAAGATAAATAAAATTAATTAATTTATATTTATTAATAAACATAATAGTAACAAGTAAACTCAATCAAGATCATTAATCATGGAAATGTGTTGTTATGAGATAATACAAGTCACAAATGTTTTTTGCATAAAATCATGGTAATAAATCAAATATTAATGAATTTTAATGAGAAAAAAGAACAAAAAAACTAATTTTATCTATAAACTCAATCAAGTTCAGTAATTGTTTTTTTAAATGTTTCTCAAAAACGACGTAAATTTGGGTGTGAACCCACATTATTTAACCATGTACATATTAATTGTGAAAAAATTTCTATAATGCATTCAAATTTCCACCCCCAAAACCAATAACTTCTTTTCATGGAAAACGAGATCTTTGTATAAAGTTATCAAAGCAAGATTTGAGCATTATATACTAATCAAATCATTTGTATGAAATGTGAAGAAGAACTAAAAAATTGTAATAAACACATTTTTAGTGCTACATAGTAATAACCATCAATAATATCACTTCAAATGGAAAATGGGAAAAATAACTAGAAAAATGTTATAAAAACAATTTTATATATTGATGTGTTCCACTATTGTTTAAAATAGAGAACATACCTTTAAGATTTCTCTTACATCATCCGCAACCCCTACCAAGAATATTTTTTTAAACAATGATGACATAAGCCATTTGTTATGTTTAAATTCATTTGTCAGAAACCTTTGCAGACACCAAAAAAGACTCTTCAGGAACTCATTTGTTGATTACATTAACTACAACCATAGTTTCACATTTTTATGGGAATTCTAGTTTTTTCCAGATTGTTTCCAAATATTTAATAAATTTGTCTCCCTCTTTTTCGAAATTCTCCATACCAAAAAAAACAAAGGATGAATGTCCACTTTAACTAGTTTTTCTACATTGGCATCTATATCCAATGTAGACCATGAGAATGCAATTCGATAAAACTGTTTAGCTACAAAAGTTAGAAATTGAGAAATAGACATTCGTTATTAAATGTCATTATTAATTTGTATGTATTTCAAATACGATAATAATATTTCACAAAAATATTTTTACTTATTTTCTTACACATATTTGTTAGTTGTAGATTTTCAAGATTTTCTCTAGCTATATCTCCACATAAAAATTAAAATTAGGATATATTTATCGAATTGATTCCAACTAATATTGAGAAATGAAAAGGTTTGATGTTTTTACCTATTTCTGTACATATATTTTTTGGATATTCTCTAGCTATATCTACACATAAAAATTGAAATTTATAAATATTTATCAAATCGATTCAAACTAATATTGACAAGTAAACAAGAATATTAAAATTTAAAAAATACTTGATAATTGTTCATGAGCCAACTTTCATAATTGATGGTGAAGGGTTTGATGTAGATTCAGTATGGATATTTTCCCATTCAATACAATACAAAAGTTGTGATAATTCACTATTTCCCATTCTAAAACATAGTGAATATTTAGAGGTATTAAAATGTTTGTTTGTCAATGAATGGGCATATGCCCATTGTAAACATTCAACTATAACCAATACTGAATTCAATCATTTTAATACCTCTAAATATTTTGAAACATTTTTTTTTTTTTTTGTCTGCGAACCCATTGTAAGCATTGAACTACAACCAATACTGAATTAAATCATTTTAATACCTCTAAATATTCTGAAATATATTTAATTTTGTCTGTGTTCTTCATCTATGATATCTATATGAGAATGGGCATATACCCTAGCAATATTGAACGTAACCATTTTAAGAAATCTGTAAAAGTTTTGAGAATGGAGAAATTTTAACTCTATTCTTCTAATTAAACTTCTAACTTTTGTTTACATATATTCTATAACATGAAAAGAACTTTTAGGATTAAATTATATGAAGGATGTACATCTTAATATTTTAAAAAAGTAAACATACCCTCAAGAGGGATCAAGCCTTATGTGGTTCTATTATTATTATTATTTTAGAATGGAAGGGAAATATTGAACTCAATCATTTTAGTTGGACTAAGCATTGCATATTTTTTATTTAATTTTCTCGTTTTGGATATTATTTTTTATTTTTTTAACATAGTTTATTTATTAATTAAAGGTAATTGTTTTGAAACACGTCTTCCATTTAAAAATGAGGAGCGAACCATTATAAAATAATGTAATCTTCATTTTCATGTCAAGCCCATTCGAAATGGGTAGATGTTCATTCTCATATCGAAAATGTAGAAGAATAGACAAAAGAAGAGTAGATATTTAGAACATGGACATATGTTCATTCTCAAATAATAATCATAGAAGAATTGTGGGCATTTTTATCCCATATAAATCATAGAATAACAACAGATGGAATATCAATAGATATTTAGAAGAGTCATATGGAAGATAAATATTAGTTTGTTTTAAAATTGGGAAAATGCCCACTTAACATATAGAAATCATTAAAGAAGAATGACTCATAAAATAAGAATTTAATTATTTAAAATTGAAGATAAGTTTCAGATATACTTCTAACTCTTCTCTTTTGATTTATTATGAGATGAAGAATATAATCTTGTTTTTTTTATTTTGTATTCTAATTTGGGTATAAAGATAATGCCATTATTTTGATCTTTTGTATTTTTTATGTGTTTTAAGAATATAACTTCAATCTTTTGTATGACTTGCATAGTATTATCCTCCATAATTATAAAAGGATACGTCTAAATATGACCATTTCTTGAATGTTTCAGAATCTCAACAAGATCATTCCCTTGTAAAAAATGTATAACTACACAGAAGAAATGCAAAATCATTCAATGTAAGTGAATCATGTCCATGTGTATATATATAATTATCTGTATTTTTATGAAATATAGGAAGCCCAAAGCAGAAGGACCTAGGTAGGGTTACTTATTTTTTGAGCTCGATGGCCTAGTTGCACAGGCCTAGATTGGCAGACAAGGTGCACAGGCTGATCTGGGCAGGTGAGCTGGGTGGGCAATCTCACTTGTCGAGCTAAACAATATTAAATGATGTATCTAATGATAAAATGCCATTTCTCATAATTGGAATCATAAAAGAAGAACAAAGATAAAATGTAGCTTGTATTAGAATGGACATGTGTCCATTCTCACAACCTTCATAGATTTATTGAAATGAATAAGTTCAATATTGCTTGTATTACAATGATTAGAATTGGCATACGCCCATTCTCACACAAACAAACTTGTTTATCTTTCATTGAATGGTTAGGTATCCATTTTTATACAGGTATTAAAATGTTTAAGTTCAATATTGCTTGTATTGAATGGTTATATGCCAATTTTCATATAGCAATCATATACCTAAAACATGGCTATGGTATTGTTTAATATTTATATGTGTTTTTGACCATGACAAAGTGAGACCATTAATTTGCAAATAAATTATTTACCACCTTTTATTAATTGTTGGTACTTGTTTTTCAAGCACGTCTTCGACTACCCATTGGAGGAAAATTGGCAAAATTAATAGCAATTAATTCATGCCAATCTATGACACTGTAGAGAGATTGATGGCAGTTATTATTTTTGATGTTGGTAGAGGTCATGGGAATTACAAGGTTTACTGTGGGTTGGTGAATATATCTCTTCATTTTTCATCCTTTTTGTTTTCCTTTTCATCCAATTTTTCACTTTTTGGGTTGCATGTATTTCATAAACACACACACACACACACACACACACACACACACACACACACACACACACACACACACACACACACACACACACACACACACACACACACACACACACACACACACACACAATTATGTGTGTGTGTGTGTGTGTGTGTTTGTTTGAATATTATTCACCAGCAGTGAATGATTTCCAATTTTATCTATGTAGTTAACCATTCATAAGGGGGTGCAGGGAAAATAAGCTTTTAGGAGAGGGTGCTAATATAATACAATTATTAATTATTACAAAATAAGCAATGTTTTTTTGTATGAGAATGGGCTTATGCCCATTATAAACATGCACAACTTATATAAAGGATGTCACAATGCACAATTTCCCATTATAAAACAAATTACCTTCTCATAGACCATTTCGAAATGTTTCTTATATATTGTTTTTTCTCTCCATTAAATTGTTGTTGACCCTTTCTGCTTTGGGATCGCTCTGTTTCATAAGATCGTTCTGGTTTGTGAAGAATCAAATTTGAAGAAAATTTGAGGCATAGATTATTCAACTCATCTCTCGTGAATTATTATGAGATCAAGAATATCATTTGGTTTTCTTGCCCTTATATTTTTTTCTCGGTTTAAAGATAAATCCCTATTTTTGATCTTATGTATTATTTAATCCAGGTATTAAGAATATCATTTCAATGTTTTGTGAGACGTGCATAGTTGTTAACCTAATCGTAGTTGCTAATACAGGGAGTTACATCTTTTTTAGATTGAAGATAAGTTTCAAAGATACTTCTAACTCTTCTTTTTTGTATTCCGAGTCTCTGGGTATAAAGATAAATTACAATGTCAAATTTTAGATCTTTTTAATTTTTGGTATGGGTTTTAAAAATATCACTTTGATATTTTTTAAGACTTGCATTGTTATTATCCTCCATAGTTATAAAATATTGCATCTAAATATGACCACTTCCTTCATGTTTCAGAGTCTCAACATGATCACATTCTCTTGTAAAAAATGTATATGATTCTCCTTCTTGGTAAGACAGGGATTTACCTAAGAAATCTACTTCCAATCCTTCATGCTAAGATGAGGAGTTATTTGTTATGTTTTTACCAAAGTATAGAGTGGGCTTACCACTTGGGACGCATTGCTTAGTTGTTGAATTAGACGTGACAGTTGATCACAAAATAAATAAAAATTCTATAATTCTTCTTTCATCCATAAAACGATTTTTTTTTTCATGATAGATGTTCATCAAGGCTAGATAATATTAATAAAATTAATGCATTTTATCCTAAAGGTGAATCATTTGTTGGCCTTACATCAATTGTGAATCATTTCATGTAAAGCATTTTATCTCGATAGTGAATCATTTGCTACTTGGCCTTGCATCAATGGTGAATCATGTCACGTATGTTAGCCTTGACATCATATGTTTCTCTTTACATTGTTGCATTATTTACCACATACGCAAGGCCAATGAACATATGGTTTATCCTTCGAGATTAAATGTTACACTTCCATTACTATGATATTACCTTGCTGAATGAAATTATTCTATTGTATAGTATTGGGTATTAGAATGTTTATAATGGACACAAGCCAAATTTTAATTCTAAATATTCTTAAACAAACTAAATTTGATTTCTATCATTCTACTTTGATTCATACATGAGAAGGGACATGAACCCATTCAATACAAGTAAATATTGAATTAAATCATTTTTATACCTCTATAAAATATGTGAGGATGGGAAGTTAGTTTGTACAATAAATTAATCATTTTAATACCTCTATATAGGATGTGAGAAAGGGAAACTTCTGATTCAATACAAGTAAAAAATGTTTGGTTTCCCAATTGAATACAAGACAAAAGATTTTTTTAATATGATAATTTGCATATGCCCATGCTAAACATTCAAAAAAAATCAATTTAGTACAAGACATAAATGTTTGTTTATATGAGAATTGACATATACCCATTCTAAGCATTTTAATGCAATCAATGTTTTAAAAATGTTATTTTCGTATTATTTATTTTCCACTATTATAATAACTCTCTAAAAAAATTAAAGGGGTCTAAACATTAGGAATATTAAAGCATTAATGCATTAGGAATATTGCGACGCTACCAAATATTTATATCATTTTGGCTGGACTAACCCTAGAAGAGACAAGTTGTGATTCTGCCAAGTGTTGCACTACATACCCTCGAGGGGGATCTAGCCTTATGTAGTTCTTTTTTTTTTTTAGAAAGGGAATCTTGGCATGTCGTTATATTTAATGATTTGATTTAGAAATGGTAGATGCCCATTCTCTGCCCATTTTCATTTAGTAGAAATTAACATATATTTTTTAAGACCATGACATATCGAGATCAACGTGCAAATATATTATTTACCACTGTGTCTTTATTAATTAAAGTTAAATTTTTTTAAACAAGACTTAGACCACTCGTAAGATTGAGAATAGGCATTAGACCATTCTCTATACATTCTAACATTTTATTTTGGCCATATTTTTGGTCAATTGTATTGGACTATTTAGAAATATGGGCATTTGTCCATCCTCTAACAAACAAACATTTATTTTTGGGGTTTTCCCCATTTTTCATTGAAGTAACAAACATTTATTTTTGGGTTGTTCCTCATTTTGCATCGAAGGAAGACCATTGCAATAAAAAGAGGACCACAGCCTTTATAGAGTTAGTAATTGTATCATATTGGCTAGACTATCCCTGGCGGAGCCTAGTGTTGCACTGCATACCATTAAAGGGGGATAAAGCCTCTATCTCTATTTTTTTTATTATTTCGCTTTTGAGCTCTCTTTATTTTCATGAAAAATATCGAAGAAAGTTTAGAGAAACAACAATGACTATTTATAACTCTTCTCAATATGAAGAATAACATCTAGTTTTCCTTCAAAATCAAAATGAGGCCTAACCCACTTCATCTTCATGTCATTCCCATGCAAGTTTTACATTCTTTCATACAAACACACAAACATTTTTTTCATTTTATCTTGAATATAATTGTATTGTTTTGGCTGGGCTATCCCTGGTGGAGCCAAGTTCTACCTCCGCCAAGTGTTGCACTACATACCCTCAAGAGGGATCAAGCCTTATGTAGTTCTATAGTTTTGTTTTAGGAATAGTTATATTTATGGGTATTCGTCCATCCTCGAACAAACAAAAATTTACTATTGGATTTTTCCCCATTTTGCATGGAAGGAGGACGATTGCAATGGAAAGACACATTCTGATAGCCTTTATAAAGTTAATAATTGTATCATATTGGTTGGACTATCCCTGGAAAATAGCCCTTGTGTTTTTGGTATCTCTCTCTTTTCATGAAAAACAAAAATGAATATGTCTAACTCTTCTCAATGTGAAAAATAACATCCGCTTTTCCATTCATTGCAAAAAAATGGGGAACAATCCACTTCATGTTCATGTCTTTTCCTTTCGAGTAGACAGATGCCCATATGTAGTTTGCCTTATTCCTAATTTTCTTTGTGATTCCTATTATTAGAATGGGCATATTGCCATTATCAAGATGCTATAAGAAATTGATACGAACATTTTTCTAATTTTATCTTTGCATGCCCTTGGGCAAATGCCCATTCTCATAGCTCTATTAATTTGATTTAGAAATGGCAAATGCCCATTTTCATATAGGATAAATTAACATATATTTTTTAAGACAATGACATATCAAGACCATCATGAAAATATATTGTTTACCACCGTGTATTTATTAATTAAAGGTAATTCTTGTAAAACAAGACTTGGACTGCTCATAATAATGAGAATAGACATTAGCCCATTCTCTAGGCATTCTAACATTTTTCACCACAATCATAGCCATTTATAAGAGGCAAAGCCTTTATGATACTGGGCATATTCACAGTTTTGGATACCATTATTTTCTTGGCCATATCATGTGGTTAAATCATCTATTTATCTCGGCGTTCCTTATGGCACATCTCTTTCATGATTGTCTCTAGATTCACATGTCGCCCACATGAAATTGAATATTATCCTACAAAACTCATATTTGTCTAACACTTGAATTATTCTATATTTTCCTATGTTCTAGACTCCCCCCTTAATCATACAATTAGATGTGAATTTCTATGTGTATTTTTTAAGATCTAAATTACAATGTGTTGTGGCTAATTTAACACATTTATTAAGGAAAGCCACTTTACACATCTACATTTTATTCCAAAAACTTTCTTTGCTTTAAGAAAATACTCAAAATTTGCAGGGAATTAGAAATTACAATAAAAAAGACCTCAACATTTTATGTTGTAAGCCGATATTTTAATAACTATTAAAACTAATACATTGATAGGATGAGAGATATTAATTACAAAGCTATTACTTAAATTTTTTAACATATCATAATAATTATTAATTTCATTAACTTCCTTACAACATTAAGATAAATGGTCTCAATCTAACAATCATATATAAGGCTAGAAAATATTTGTAAAAGGAGAAAAAAGACTCCAAGCTCGACCGTACGGCAACTTATTCAGATTAGAAAAAAAAATCATATAAAAGTAATACTAACGTTGTGACATTGATTTGGCTGCATCACTGAAATTGACTAGTACCAACGTTGTGGATATCAAATTTCTCAGTGCAGATCAGACATATTCCTGAGCTACACATTGATTTGGCTGCATCACTGAAGTAGATAGACGCAAACTTTGTTTTATGTGTTGGCGCCTGCCCTGTTTACATGCGAGGCCTAAGGCGCACTGAAACTGATAAATACCACATGCTTCTGTGTGAGGAAAACAAGGAAGGATTTATCCACGAAGAGTGGAGGTCGAATTTATTTCTATTTCTTTTTGTTTACATTCATCGTCATGGTTTTCAACTTATTCAGTTTTCCTAAAATGATGCATTTTGAATGACACGTTCGATAGTAAGTGTAGCACAAGATAAAATTCATTTCATAGAAAATCCATGCATACAATTTAAGTCATAAAAAATATTCCTTATGATTTGAAGTCCCATATTGGAAGTAACTCCACGGGATTTCATATCGATATCTAGATGAAAACTAGTATCAAGAATATGATAATGCATGTTTATCATTTATTATTTGAAGGAAGAACGAGGGTGTACATGATATAGACTACTGATCTCAAAGACCATATTTTTTCATATTCCCTTTATTGTACATTTAGTTTACATTGGTTTGACATTTTCTATTTTCATGTGTAACCAAGAAAATCCATTTTAAATTGTATATGGAATAACCATATAAATCTTTCTCTAAATCCTATTATCCTTTAATCTCGCACAACTAACCATTTGTTGTTGGTGGTATAAGTTCATAAAAATACAACTGATTAAGGAGGAAGATGGAAAAATGCAATATTTTTAATGAGAACTGAGAAAATAATAATAGTGATCAACATTCACATGTTAAAACTTTGAGATAATAGTGCTATTAGTGGAAAAGTTAGCTTAAGAATGGCCTTTTTCAGAAACGCGCGGGATATTATAAATATGTAGGTGTTAATCACCATGTATGTCATTACTCGAATGTTTCCTTAAAAAAATGTATTCACTTCATAATAGAAGGGTCTCATGCCCACAATAGATGCATTTTTATCTACTAAAAAATGATCTGATTTGCATTCCTCAATATTAATGGTAGGAAAAAATTCATATCTATAAGGGTTGGTAGGCAACTTGTGGGCCCAGGTTCCTCTCCAACCTAATTCACGAGGTCGTACCTATTTCATGAGGTAGCCACATCAAAATTCCTCTATAATGGACTGGCATTTGACAGTCCACAAGGCTTGAGGCCTAACGTTGCCCGTGTGTGTGTGTGTGTGTGTGTGTGTGTGTGTGTGTGTGTGTGTGTAATTGTAGTGCCCACTCCTCTTCGACACTATTTTCATTATGTTGATATTACTTTTGGACTGATACTTAGATATTTTGATTATGATACATTGATCAGTAGATGATAGACTATGCAGATATTTGGACAATTGATAGGTCGTGATTCATATTTTGATTATGATACACTAGATGACATTGATAGATAGTTCGATATATGTTGATTTGCACTATTTGAATTTTATACTGACACGTTATACTCTAGATGTTCTGTGTACAATTATAATCTCATGCATGTTAGAATCAAATTATTTGATATGTTGATAGATGATAGAATTACTTTATTTTGGATGACAATTATTGATTTCTATGTAGATGTATATTATTTCTCGATGTTGTTGATATGGCCATGAGGCCAGAGAGGTATTTTGTTTGTGTTGCAGGGATAATTTATCACATGCATTGAAAGGGGATAGGGAACCAACCACAGAAGGATGTCAGGTGTTGTGCAACATGACCAAATTTGATAGTTGTGTCTTATGTGTATGTGGTGTTATTGCATGCCTTGTTATGAGGTTTCCCATGGGGGTGACCTCACATGTGTGGCCATCGGGTGAAAGTTTTTCCCTTTCTTTTAATTTTGTTTCTGTTTTAATTGGTGTATATCTATTTAATTATAGGAAATTGTTTTCACTTTATTAACAATTATTATTGTTTCTTAATTAGATAATCCATCTTAATTTTTTAACTAAAATAAAAATGTGACAATTGGATAATTATGAGGGTAGATGGTCCTTGAAATCTTGTGGATGTAAGTTGGATTTGTGTTGGTTTTTGTGTTATGTACTCTTCCCCAACTTCAAAATTCGGATTTTGACTTGGGAGGATTTTTTGGAGGCTTGTGGGACAAGATAAGCTTGTCCCATGCCTCTTAAATTCACCCAACAACCATACCTATGGTATGGGGAGTTAATTTTAGACTTATTTATGCATTTTGGAGTGTAAAAAGTGAAAATAATTGCACTTTCCTACTTACCACAATTAATTTGTCCTTGGTAGGCATGGTGTGCAAGTTTGAGTGTCATGTGAGCTTGTCATAAGTCTTACATGTTCATTTATTGTCTTGGGCATGGTGTTTTGACTTGTATGTTGGAATGGAGGAATGATGAAGTGGCATCCTACATGGAGCCACCTCACATCCCATTTCTATTTATTGATGGAATTTGATGGATTTGGGGCTACTTGTTCATTTTATTTCTTTTTCACTTTTGGAATAGGGGAGCTTGTGGGAGTTGCTTTTGGAATGTGCTTGGGTTGTAAGGTGTCAAAAAAATTTTTAGTGAAGACTCTCGGAAGCTTGATGGAGATGTAGGATCTCCACCTTAGTTATTTTCTTATTTATGTTTGAAGATATGAAAATTGTGTTGGTTAAATATGTTATGAGTGTTGTGAATGTGATTTTGTGTGGTTGGGTAGTATTCCTTAAGAAGGGAGTGGGAGATGGAAGTATGGGACCATTGGGGAGGGAAAAGGGAGTTGTGAGGCATGTGTTTTGGAGGGAGTGCGATTAGGAGTTTCACCTATGGGGAGTGAAAAGGAAAACATGGACATGTTTTTGCATACTTACAAGGGAGAGCTAAGGATGTTTTGTTGTATGTATTGTGCACATGGAGGCTTTGGGTGAAACTCCTAGTTCAATTGAGAGGTAAAAGGAATTGGTTCCCATATTCCTTGCTACTTTTGGTTTGAAATCAAACCTATGTGTTGTTTGAGAAATTTGTATATTTTGTTGAGTATGTCCATTTAGATGTGTTGAATGTTTTTGGATTATATGTTTTTGTGGAATCCATTCTTGTAAAAATTTGTCAAATGTTGCTCAAGATCCTTCGTTGTTATTTATTTGGGGCTCGAGGGCCAATAAGGGGATGGCTTCTCCTCTCATTTGATTAAAGGTTAGGCATAGAACGTCACCTATTCCCCCTTTTCTTTATATTGTGATCCAAGTTTTTGAAATATTGAAGCCACAAGTAGGGAGAAGCCATGTAAATAAGACTTGAGTTTTTTCCTTGTTAAAGAATCTCTATGTTGTATTTAATCATATTATTATTCCCACTTTGAGTGGAAGTTTGTAACATTTGTATGTTCAAAAGAAAATTGTAATATTTTATTTATAACAAGTTGAAATGAGTTAGTGAATGTAGAAAGATCTCTTGTTTTCTTACCTTGTTGGAAAGGATTAGTCTTAGTGAAATAAAAGGATTTTAAGTCCTTGCATTGTAAAAGAATGATATGGAAAATTGGTAGTTTTCATCATTGTATTGTAATGTTATAGTGAAAGGAAAGCTTAAGTGCATAGTTTCCTGAAATGAAACTCTCCTAAATTTTTATGCATTTAAAGTTGCGATATATATACATGTATATTTGGAAAAGAACAAAGATGTAATGAAAAGGGAGTGTTGTGAATTCTTGTTGTTTTTTGTTGGCAAAATTGAATATGTGAAATAGAATGAATCATAGTAATGTTATACTTAATTTTACATTTTATTGCAAAGGGAACAATAGAGATTGAGTTGATGTTTTGTATTTGGAATTAAGAAACTATATTTACTATCACTTTACCAACCAATGAATAGAAGACACCCTCCTTAGAATAAATATTGCATTAAAAATCATCTTGGGAAGAAAAACTATGAAAAAAATGAAGTGTTGAAGGTTATGTTTTTAGAGAACATAACCGCCACACTATGCAGAGTGGCGATTTCAGAACTTCCACTGAGCACAAAGCATGGTCGATGAACTGCCCTCCATAGGGAGATGCGCTCAAAGGACTACCGACATACGTAGGGCGGTGGTTTTGTCACTTTTGACAAAAAAATAAAATTCCATCCGTGAAAAACCTAGTTTTAAAATTAAGTAAAATCTAAGTTGAAAACCAACAAGGAAACTTTCAACAACTAGGAATCAATTAAATTTAAATGTTCAAGCCTTCCAATCTCTCTTATGACACCCAAATGTGTAAAAATCTTGGATTTAAAATAAATGGGGTTTCCCCAATAGTTGAACTCAAAAAAAAACAAGAAAATGATTTTATTAAATAACAAAATAGATCCATGGTAGGATCTCTACATTTAATAATGGGCAACATTACAATGGAAAATATTTACAACTAATATCAAGAGAAATTTTGTCGTGGTGGCTCCTCTTTTTCTCATGGCTCCTTCTCATTCTCCTCTCCCAAAACCTACAAACAATAAAATAACAAATGAGGATGTTTAGGAAAAATAAAAATTCAAAAAGGGAACCATAAGGAAATTTAGGGCAACCTAAATCTAAGGGCTAGGATAGATTCAATCCTATGGCCAAATTAAACCCTACCTCACTTAAGTGGGAAGTCATTTTATGGAATGTAACTTTAAATAAAAAGAAATAACATGGGTAATGAGGTGAATGGGGCCACTTAGTGGCTAGGTAAAACAATTAAACTTTGAGTTAGAAAATAAGGTAACCTAGGTGCTTAATAATTAACTAAACTAATGGAGCTTAGTAGATGCCTTTAAAATGTAAATATAGCTTAGGAAGTAAATTATAATATTTAATTGTTAATTTAATTCCGTTGTTCACAATTTTGTGTATAAATTCTCAAACTGAGGAATTTATTAATTGTGAAAATGTCCTAACCTTGTAAACTTTTAAACAAAAAAAATTATTACCATAAAATTAACTATGAATTCATTAGTTCTATTTTTTTTAGAGTAGAAAATTATGGGAGTTACACTTGGTATCAGAGCCATGGGTTCAACACTTGGACCCCAGGAACACTTGGAAATATGAAACACAACAAGAAAACCTAGCACAACTCTAAACCTAGAACACACAACATTGCATGATGTTTTAAAAGGTAGAAAAACTTAGAAAACTAAAACAAATCCTAGATGATGATAAACTAACTCTCATCTTGGTTTGTACAAGAGGCGTGAACTAGACAAGGGGTCCTTTCACATGAGCCTAGATCTACCACCCCCAGATCAGGTAGTAGCAGCCATATTGCCTCAGATTCTTCAGACACTATAGGATGTTAATGTCACTTTATGCAAGGATATTTAGGAGGGTGACCTAGTAGACATAGGATGGAGAGCCATCAGTGGAGGCTCATGCACCGTCATGTCATAGTGCTGAGGATAGGGTAGAGCACTCCCATACGGAGTCATTGGACATGAGTCACCACCTAGAGAGCACATAGATAAAGCTTCGGGACACAGAGATAGATCTAGGAGCCCTAGGCCGAGGGATGTTCTTGCAAAGAGACCTAGGGGCTGACAGTTGACAATGTAGAGTACATCAGAGAGATACTGAAGTTATAAATGCCACATTTTTCTGGAGACACTGGAGAATTTCAGGTCGAGGCATGGTTGGTTAGCTTGAGTAGATGCTTCAAGCTATGTCCTTGTACTAGCAACATGAAATATCATGTTGTTATCCACCTTCTGAGAGATGGAGCCAGAGTTTGGTGGAGGACTGAGGAGAAAAAGCTCCATGTAGATTCATGAGACAGTTACTTGGGAGCTCTTTAAGGAGTGCTTCAGGAGTAGATACATATCCATGGAGATTCATCTAGTAGCGGATCGATGAGTTTCATGATCTGTGACAGGCTTCCATGATAGTGGTAGAGTATGAGGGTTGGTTTTTAGATCTACTTCAGTATGTGGACTACATGCAGGATGAGAAGGTTAGAGTTCATAGGTTCATCAGGGCCTGAACTTAGACTTGGGGGGGAATGCACATTCATTTCCCACAGACACTATTAGAGGCCGTGGAGAAGGCCTATATTATAGAGGAAACTAGGGGGAAGACTCAGTAGGATCGTGATAGAGTGAGGAGCTGCATACAATAGTTACATGATAGTAGGTCGAGGGGATCAACTCCTCCTCCTCATGGTGCAGACACACTTCAACATAGTATTCCTTTAGGCCTCCTCATCAGTAGCAGCAGCATAATCATACAACCCTTTCGGCCTCCATAGCACCATGATGCTCAGAGAGGGCATAGTATGGGACCTCCAGCTAGGGGGCCCAAAAGGACACAGGCTCCACCTTGAGCACAGTCAGCAGGAGTACATCCACCACAGCACCCAACAAGATATCTATGATATGATCATCAGGTTATACATCAAAAAATACCGAGCCACCTAGAGGAGTATCTTCTCAATGGAGAGGACCAAGGTAGTTGTTATGGGTGCAGGTGTACATGGTCATCATTAGAGAGAGTTCCCTCAGAACCTTGCTAATTAGGGTAAGGCACCCAGTTTCTGAGCCTATGGTTGGTGACATGGCCAGGAGCCATGGGATCAAGATTTATGCATGGTCGAGAACCACTAGGCAGAGCACTAGGGCACGGTGATAGAGACCATAGGTAGCATTGGTGGTATTTCTACCCCTATCTTATTTGATTCAGGCTCATCAGATTCTTTCATTTCTCCATCTTTAGTAGAGTGATGCAGGCTGGTGGCAGTTAGGCAGGGCCTTAGTTGGGATGTTGAGATGGCTTCTGGAGCCAAACTCTCAGTGGAATCCTTAGTTAAGGAGTGTGTAGTGGACCTAGGACCCTTCACCATGACTTTGGATCTTTGTATCCTTCCCTTGGGTTCATATGGAGTTATCTTGGGCATGGATTGGTTGTCTGCACACAGAGCTAGAGTTGATTGTTACAACAAGTTATATCTTATGTAGATAATTTGGGAGTGGAGTGGAGTCAGTGATTGTTAGAGTCAAGAGACCCATCTCTATTCACACCATATCCTCTATGTAGCTGAAGTGGTTTGTGCGATGACGAGGTTTTAGTTATTTTCCATCACTATTAGTGACCAATCAGAGGATGAAACTCATGGAATGTCCTTTGATGACAACCCCCTTTTGCAGAAGTTCTCCAATGTATTTCCTAGTGAATTTTCAGGGTTACCTCCCCCACGTGAGATTGACTTTCATATTGATTTGGTTTTGAGAACGGAGCCTATCTCACACACACCATATAAGATGACCACACCTGAGCTATGTGAGCTCAAGTTGTAGTTGGAGGGCCTTCTTGAGAAAGGCATAATCCATCCTAGTGTATCTCCTTGGGGTGTACCAGTGATCTTTGTGAAGAAAAATGGAATCTTTGCGTTTTTGTGTGGACTACAGAAGCTGAACAAAGTAATGATCAAGAATTGTTACCCCCTTCCTCATATAGATGATTTATTTGATCAGATTAAGGGGGCCACTATATTTTCTAAGATTTATCTTAATTCGGATATCATCAGCTGAGGATTGCAGAGTAAGATATCTACAAGACAACTTTCCACATGAGATATGGCCACTATGAGTTCACAAAGGTGGTACATTTGGTTCTGACGAATGCCCCCACAGTATTCATGAGTTTGATGAATGGGGTATTTAGGAAATTTTTGGATCACTTCATGCTCTTGTGTTTCTTGATGACATTTTGATATACTCAAGTACGCACGAGGAGCACGAGGATCACCTGTCTCCAGGTTCTGTAGTGTCTTCGAGAGCAGAAGCTATACGGGAACCTGGAGAAGTGTGCATTTTTCCAGATAAAGGTTCAATACTTGGGTCACATCATTTCTAGGAAGGTATCATAATCGATCCTTCCAAGATTAGAGCTATTATGGATTTTCACAAGTGCCATCCAATGTGATCAATGTAGTTTGCATGGGGCTATCACAAGCATTCATCGGGATTGGTAGGTTATTACAAAGGAGGGACTTTGTTCAAGGATTTCTCTCAGATGAAGTATTCCATATTTCCCTTTATGGAAAGGGAATCAAGTTTTAGGATTTCTGATAGATGTGAGTAGGCCTTCAAGACACTAAGGAATGCCTTACAAAAATTAAACCTATTCTAATAGTGCTAGATCCACAAAAGGAATGATTTCTTCATGGATATACAAAATGCTTCTTTGAATAAGATTAGGAGGTGTTTTGATGTAGGATGGCCATGTAGTAGCTTTCGAGTCTTAAAACTCAAGGATTATGAGCTCAATTATCTAACTCATGACCTTTTTGAGCTTGCGTATTTTTTCATGAACTTTGGTGCTTGGCAACATTTCCTTTTAGGAAGATTTCATTCTTTCTCCAAATCATTTGAGCCTTACATCACCTCTTCACGCAGCCTAATTTCAAATGACTTGTCTATTGACATGGAGATAGATCATTGAATGGGAAGGATAATCTTGAACTCAAGACATTTTTTTATGGCTACATTCAGTTACAAACATGAGAAGAATGTGAGGGTGAAGGAGAAAAATTATGCCTTGAACATTCTACAATGCCCCTCAGCTTATTATGGAAGATTGAGTCTCAGAAGGGAGAGAGGGAAGAAACTCAAAATATTACTTAAATCTCCATCAAATGATAGAATTCTACCTGACACAATGTTGATGCCATATCAATGTACTTTCCAAAAATTTTTCTTGATTTACTTGGCAGAGATCATCAAAAGTTATTCAGGCCATCTAGATTGGGAAGCCATATTGCATTACCTTGATGGAAATTTTACTTTGGATCCAAAATGATCACAACCTTGTAAGAGATGTATCTCAGACTTTCGTGCCATTTTGGTGTTTGGAGGTTGATGTTTATTGTTCATCATTTGAGCGTGCTTTTACCTGTAAGATGTATCTAAAGTGGAAATGGGACACCATTTCCATGGATTCTAGAGTGTACGAAATTCAGACTTCGAGTTTCAAAGGCTCTAAGTTGTGCACGGTGTACCTTGGATTTTTCTCATTTGGGGCTCCAAATTTCTGAAACTCTCAAACATGCAAAGTTTGATCGGACTTTGAGTTTTGGAATTTGTGCCTTTCAGAATTCAACCTTGAAAGGTTCAAGGTGATATTGACGATCACCTTTATAGGACGGTTCCAAAATTTGTAAAATCGAGGCCTCATTTTCTAAATTTCCCGTAGCCATGACAACTGATGTCCCTTGGGACCAGTATTTAACTTTAGCACAAGATTTTAGAGATTTTTCTTGTGTTTTTTCCATTTTATTTGGATGAAGACCCCATGACCTCCGAACCCCTGAACCTTTAGAGTCTAAAATTTAGAATTTTAATTGTTCAACTTCAATATTGAACATATCATTGTGATAGGACTGACAAACAAACATGAAATCTCCATTTTAGAACTTTGGGTTGAATATCATTGGTCATTGGAGGAGTATTTTACTATTTGATGCCTACACTTAAAGGCCCCACCTCCAACATCTAAATTTCTACTTCAAGAACTTCACCATTTCCTAGAAATGATATTGAAATGCTATCCAAAGGATATGTCTGACCTGGAAAATTGGAAGGAAACTGTTGGGCCAAGATCAAAATGCAAGACCCCAATACCTGTTGAGAAGTCACCTTTTTTCAAGATAGGTGAAATACTTGTGTTTGTTCACATCATTTCCACATTGTGGAAATTGGATAATAGTATCACATTCAATCCTTCCAAGATTAGAGCTATTATGGATTAGCCCATGCCAACCAATGTGATAGGGTGCATAGTTTCATGGGGTTGGCAGGTTACTACAGGATATTTGTTCAGGACTTTTCTCGGATTGCACACCCCATCACTTCCCTTCAGTGGAAAGGGAAGAAGTTTGTTTGGTCTGATGGATGTGAGCATTCCTTCAGTACACTGAAGGGATGCCTTACAACAACACTGATTATTGCAGTGTTAGATCCTCAAAGGGATTTATTTGTGTGTACAAATGCTTCCTTGGAAGAATTAAAAAGTGTTTTGATGTAAGAGGGTCATGTGGTTGCCTTTGAGTCTCACAAAATCAAGGAGTATGAGCTGAATTATCTGACTCAAGACCTTGAGCTTGCAGAAGTAGTGCATACTTTGGTGTGTTGGCATCATTTCCTTCTTGGCAGGAGGTTTATTCTTAAGACAGACCATTTAAGATTGTGTTACCTCTTCACGTAGCCCAATCTCAATGCTCGTCAGCGGTGTTGGATGGAGTTGCTATGTGAGTATGACATGGAGATAGAGCATGTGAAGGGAAAGGAAAATGTGGTTGCAGACTCTTTGAGAGGACAGAGACATTTGGTTATGGCTACTTCAATGAGTACAGATTTGCAGAGTAGGATTTTGTGCGAGTTTCCACATGACAACTTCTACCTTGGAGCTAGATCAGAGATTGAGTCTCAGAGACCCCTTGAGGGGAAATTTGATGGATTTTCATTAGAGTCAGATGGAATTCTCAGACATAGAGGCCAGATCTATGTACCTAGGGATGGAGGTTTGAGACAGGATATCTTGATAGAGGCTCATCATGCACATTATTTATCTCATCAAGGGGTGAAGAAGATGCATGCCATATTGAGACAACTTTACCATTGGAGAGGTCTTCGGAGAGATTTAGCTTAGTTTTGTCTCATTGTTTAGAGTTTCAGAGGGTGAAGGCCGAGCATCAACATCCAGCTGGCCTTCTTTACCTGCATGATATACCAGAGTGGAAATGGGACACCATTTTTATGGATTTCATAGTAGGGATACCAACGTCGAGATACCACCATGATGCCATCATGGTCATGGTGGATAGATTGACAAAAATGGATCAATTTTCTCTGTGAAGACCACTTATACAACTAGTGCAGTGGCGCGAGTATACTTAGATGATATTTTTAAACTGTATGGGATTCTGTCGAAGATTATTTGTGACCGTGATCCCTTATACACCTCTCATTTCTAGACTACCATGCAGCATGCCCTTGGGACAAGTATCAACTTTAGTACAACTTATCATCTAGAGATAGATGGATAGACGGAGCGGGTGAATAAGATTTTAGAGGACATGCTTTAGATGTACGTTATAGACCACCAGTTGAGGTGGGAGGAGTATTTGTACCTAGTGGAATTTAATTATAATAACAAATTTCAGAGTTCTATTGGTATGCCTCCATTTCAGACACTTTATGGTAGGGAGTGCAGGACACCACTGAGTTGGGACAGATTGGAGGAAAGAGTATCTCTTGGGCTAGCTTTGTTATAGGACATGGAGAATTAGGTTGTTTTGATCAGACAGAGGCTTCAGGAGGCACAAGATAGACAAAAGAAATATGCAAATCAAAGGAGAGTTGACCATAGCTATGAGGTGGGCATGAAGGTGTTTCTTCGTGTCAGACCTCATACAAGACCTATCCATTATGGAAAAGGCTCTAAGTTAGCTCCTAGATTCATGGGTCCATTTGAGATCTTGGAGCAGATCGGTCCCTTAGCTTATCGTCTAGCCTTGCCACCCAACTTGTCTCATGTGCACAATGTATTTCATGTTTCTTTTCTTAGGAGATACATTCCAGATCCCTCTCATGTATTGGATTGGACCACATTGTAGGTGTAGGAGTAGGGGTAGGTGACTGTGGAGCCCATGTGCATCATAGAGTGCAGGACCCTGGGCCTTCGAGGCCATGAGATTGACCAGGTGTGAGTCTAGTGGGATAGGTATGATGAGACTGTAGCCACATGGGAGGATGCTACTTTGTTATGGACCCAGTTTCCTCACCTATTTCAGTGACTTCCAGGAGGAAGTCGAGTCTAAGGGGAGGGGGATGTAGTGCCCACTCCTCTTCAACACTATTTTCATTATGTTGATATTACTTTTGGACTGATACTTAGACATTTTGATTATGATACATTGATCAGTAGATGATAGACTATGCAGATATTTGGACTATTGACATGTTGTGATTCACATTTTGATTATGATACACTAGATGACATTGGTAGATAGTTCGATATATGTTGATTTGCACTATTTGGATTTTATACTGACATGTTATACTCTGGATGTTCTGAGTAGAATTATAATCTCATGGATGTTAGAATCAAATTATTTGATATGTTGATAGATGATAGAATTACTTAATTTTGGATGACGATTATTGATTTCTATGTAGATGTATTATTTCTCGATGTTGTTGATGTGGTCATGAGGCCAGAGAGGTATTTTGTTTGTGTTGCAGGGATATTTTATCACATACATTGAAAGGGGATAGGGGACCAACCACGGAAGGATGTCGGGTGTTGTGCAACATGGCCAAATTTGACAACTTGTGTCTTATGTTATGTGGTGTTTTTGCATGCCTAGTTAGGAGGTTTCCCATGGGGGTGACCTCACATGTGTGGCCATGGGGTGAAATGTTTTCCATTTCTTTTAATTTTGTGTGTGCTTTATTTTGTGTATATGTATTTAATTATTGGAAATTGTTTTCACTTTATTAACAATTATTAATGTGTCTTAATTAGCTAATCCAACTTAATTTGTTAACTAAAATAAGGATGTGACAATTGGATAATTATGAGGGTAGATGGTCCTTGAAATCTTGTGGATGTAAGTTGGATTTGTGTTGGTTTTTTTGTTGTGTACTCTTCCCCAACTTCAAAATTCGGATTTTGACTTGGGAGGATTTTTTGGAGGCTTGTGGGACAAGCTAAGCTTGTCCCATGCCTCTTAAATTCACCCAACAACCATACCTATGGTATGGGGAGTTAATTTTAGACTTATTTATGTATTTTGGAGTGTAAAAAGTTAAAATAATTGCACTTTCCTACTTACCACAATTAATTTGTCCCTTGGTAGGCATGGTGTGCAAGTTTGAGTGTCATGTGGGCTTGTCATAAGTCTTACATGTTCATTTATTGTCTTGGGCATGGTGTTTGACTTGTGTGTTGGAATGGAGGAATGATGAAGTGGCATCCTACATGGAGCCACCTCATCATCCTCACATCCCATTTCTATTTATTGATGGAATTTGATGGAATTGGGGTTACTTGTTCATTTTCTTTCTTTTGCACTTTTGGAATTGGGAGCTTGTTGGAGTTGCTTTTGGAGTGTGCTTGCTTGAAGGTGTCAAAAATAAATCTTGTGGAGTGAAGACTCTTGGAAGCTTGATGGAGAGGTAGGATCTCCACCATGTTTTTTTCTTATTTATGTTTGTAGATGTGAAAATTGTGCTTGTTAAATATTGTATGAGTGTTGTGAATGTGTTTTTGTGTGGTTGGGTAGTTTGCCTTAAGAAGGGAGTGGGAGATGGAAGTATGGGACCATTGGGGAGGGAAAAGGGAGTTGTGAGGCATGCATTTTGAGGGAGTGTGATTGGGAGTTTCACCTATGGGGAGTGAAAAGGAAAACATGGACATATTTTGCATACTTGCAAGGGGAGAGATAAGGATGTTTTGTTGTTTGTATTGTGCACATGGAGGCTTTGGGTGAAACTCCTACTTCACTTGGGAGGAAAAAGGAGGTGGTTCCCATATTCCTTGCTCCTTTTTGGTTTGATATCAAACCTATGTGTTGTTTGAGAAAGTTGTAAATTTGTTGAGTATGTCCATTTAGATGTGTTGAATGTTTTGGATTGTATGTTTTTGTGGAATCCATGCTTGTAAAAATTTGTCAAATGTTGCTCAAGATCCCTCATTGTTCTTTGGTTGGGGCTTGGGGGCCAATAAGGGGATGGATTCTCCTCTTATTGGATTAAAGGTTGGGTGGAGAGCGTCGCATATTCCCCCTTTTATTTGTATTGTGATCCAAGTTTTTGAAAGATTGAAGAATACAAGATTGAAGCTAAAAGTTGGGAGAAGACATGAAAAGAAGACTTGTGTTTTGTCCTTGTTGAATAATCTCTATGTTGTATTTGATCATATTATTATTCCCACTTTGAGTAGAAGTTTGTAACATTTGTATGTTTGAAAGAAAGTTGTAATATTTCATTTATTCCAAGTTGAAATGAGTTAGTGAATGTAGAAAGATCTCTTGGTTTCTTACCTTGTTGGAAAGGATTAGTCTTAGTGAAAGAAAAGGATTTGAAGTCCTTGCATTGTAAAAGAATGATATGGAAAATTGGTAGTTTCCATAGTTGTATTGTAATGTTATAGTGAAAGGAAAGCTTAAGTGTATAGTTGCTTGAAATGAAACTCTCCTAAATTTGTATGCATTTAAAGTTGCAATATATATACATGTATATTTGAAAAAAAAACAAAGATGTATTGAAAGGGAGTGTGTTGAATTCTTGTTGTTTTTTTTGGAAAAATTGAATATGTGAAATAGAATGAATTGTAGTAATGTTATACTTAATTTTACATTTTATTGCAAAGGGAAGAATAGAGATTGAGTTGATGTTTTGTATTTGGAATTAAGAAACTAGATATACTATCACTTTACCAACCAATGAATAGAAGACACCCTCCTTAAAATTAATATTGCATTAAAAATCAACTTGGGAAGAAAAATTGTTAATAAAAGATACATTGTTAAAGGTTCTATTTTCGGATAACAGAACCACCGCCCTGTGTAGAGTGGTGGTTTCAGAACCACCGCCCAGCACATAGCAGTGGTCAAAAAACTGCCCCCCTAGGTAGGGTAGTGGTCACAGGACTACTGTCCTATGTAGGGTGGTGGTTTCGTCACTTTTGATGGAAAAATAAAATTTTGTCCGTGAAAAACCCCAATTTTAAAATTAAATAAAATCTAAGCTGAAAATCACAAGAAGGAAAATTCTAGTAACTAGGAATCAATTAAATTTAATTTTTTAAGCCCTCCAATATCTCTTATGACACCCAAATGTGTAAAACTCATGGATTTAAAAGAAATGGGGTTTCCCCAATAGTTGAACTCAAAAACAAGAAAATGATTTTATTAAATAACAAAATAGATCCATGGTAGGATCTCTACATTTAACAATGGGAAACATTACAATGGAAAATATTTACAACTAATATCAAGAGAAATTTTTCCATGGTTGCTCTTCTTGCTCTCATGGCTCCTCCTCATTCTCCTCTCCCAAAACCTACAAACAAGAAAAGAGAAAATGAGGTTGTTTGGGAAAAATAGAACTTTAAAAAGAGAACCATAAGGAAATTTAGGGCAACCTAAATCTAAGGGCTAGGATAGATTCAATCCTATGGCCCAAATTAAACCCTACCTCACTTAAGTGGGAAGGTATTTTGTGGGAATGTAACTTTAAATAAAAATAAAGAACATGGGTAATGGGGTGAATGGGGCCACTTAGTGGCTAGGTAAAACAATTAAACCTTTGAGTTAGAAAATAATGTAACCTTGGTGCTTGATAACTAATTTAACTAATGGAGCTTAGTAGATGCCTTAAACTATAAATATAGCTTAGGAAGTAAATTATAATATTTAATTATTAATTTAATTCCATTTTTCACAAGCTTGTGTAGAAAGCCTCTAACTGAGAAATTTATTAATTGTGAAAATGCCTAACCTTGCAAACACTTTTAAACAAAAAAAAATTATTACCGTAAACTTGACTATTAATTTATTAGTTCTCTTTGTTTTTAGAGTAGAAAATTGTGGGAGTTACACTTGTTATCAGAGTCACAGGTTCAACGCTTGGACCTCAGACACACTTGGAAACATGAAACACAACAATAAAATCTAGAGCAACTTTAAACCTAGAACACACAACATTGCATTATGTTTTAAAAATGTAGAAAAACTTAGAAAAGAGAAACAAAGCCTGGATGATGGTAAACTAACTCCCCTCTTGGTATGTGCATGAGGCATGGACTAGATGAGGGGTACTTTCACATGAGCCTAGATCTACCACCCCCAGATCAGGTAGTAGCAGCCATATTGCCTCAGATTCTTCAGACACTATAGGATATTATTTACGCGGAGGATATTTACGAGGGAGACCAAACAGATAGGATGGAGAGACATCATTGGAGGCTCATGCACCATCATGTCATAGTGCCAAGGATAGGGAAGAGCACTCCCACACAGAGTTGGTTGGACATGAGTCACCACCTAGAGAGCACATAGATAGAGCTTCGGGACATAGAAACAGATCTAGGAGCCCTAGGCTAAGGGATGTTCATGCAGAGAGACCTAGGGGCCGACAGTCGATAGTGGAAGATCACATCAAAGAGATACTAAAGTTATAACCACCACATTTTGTTGGAGACATTGTAGGATTTCAGGCCGAGGCATGGTTGGTTAGCTTGAGAGGATGCTTCAAGCTATGTCCTTGTACTAGCAACATGAAAGTGTGTGTTATCCACCTTCTGAGAGACAGATCTAGAGTTTGGTGGAGGACTAAGGAGCAGAAGCTCCATGTAGATTCTGAGATAGTCACTTGGGAGCTCTTTGAGGATAACTTTAGGAGTAGATACATATCTAAGAGATTCATCCAGCAGCAGATCGATGAGTTTCATGATCTGCAATAGGCTTCCATGAAAGTGACAGAGTATGAGGGGAATTTTTAGATATGCTTTAGTATGTGGATTAAATGCAAGACGAGTAGGTTAGAATTCACAGGTTCATCAGGGGCCTAAAATAGACCTGGGTGGGGAAGTGTGCATTCATTTCCCACAAACACTTTCAAAGGCCGTGGAGAAGGAATATATTGCAAGTGAAACTAGGGGGAAGACTCAGTAGGCTCGTGACAAAGTGAGGAACCGCATACAAAAATTACAGGATAGTAGGTTGAGGGGATCAACCCCTCCTCCTCGTGGTAGACACACTCCAACACAGTCTTCCTTTAGGCCTCCTCCTCAACAGTAGCAGTAAACTCGATAACCATTTTGACCTCAATAGTGCGATGATGCTCAGATAAGGCATAGTATGGGACCTCCAAATGGGGGGCTCAACAAGACACAGGCTCCACCCTAAGCATAGTCAATAGGAGTACATCCACCGCATTTCCCACAGATATCTATGGTAGGATCATCAGGTTCTACAATGTGGATTACCAAGCCACCTAGAGGAGTATCTGCTAAGTGGAGAGGACCAGGTAGTTGCTATGGGTTTGGCTCATATGGTCATTATTAGAGAGAGTTCCCTTAGAACCCTGTTAATCAGGGTAAGGAACTGATTTTTGATCCTACAGTTGGTGACATGGATAGGAACCACAGGATCTATGTTGTAGTCGAGAACCTCTAGGTAGATCACCAGGGCATGGTGATTGAGACCACAAGTAGCATTGGTGGTATTTCTACCCCTATCTTATTTGATTCATGCTCATTATATTCTTTCATTTCTCCATCTTTAGTAGAGTAATACAGGCTTTTGGCAGTTAGGTAAGGCCTTAGTTGGATGTTGAGATGGCTTCTAGAGCCAAACTCTTAGTGGACTCCTTAGTTAAGGAGTGTGTAGTGGACCTAGGACCCTTCTCCATGACTTTGGATCTTCGTATCCTTCCCTTGGGTTTATATAGATATTAGGCATGGATTGGTTGTCTACGCATAGAGCTACAATTGATTGTCACAACAAGGTTATATCTTGTGCAGACAATTTGGGAGTGGATTCAGTAATTTTTGGAGTCAAGAGACACATTTCTATTCGCACTGTATTTGATATGCAACTGAAGCAGTGTGCACGATGGGGTTTTCAGTTATTTTCCATAAGTGTTAGTGAACAATTAGAGGATTTGACCCATATACCATCACTTAATGACCACCCCATTTTGCAGGAGTTCTCTGATGTCTTTCCTAGTGAGTTGTTAGCGTTACCTCCCCGATGTGAGATCAAATTTCATATTGATTTGGTTCCGGGAGAGGATCCTATGTCATGCACACCATATAGGATGACCACATCTGAGCTATGTGAGCTCAAGTTACAGTTGGAGGACCTTCTTGAGAAATGCCTAATCCATCCAAGTTAGCATGCTAGTAGATATCATAGACACTAAACTTTGATTGATTTGATCCTTATATGATGCATATGGTCTACTGGAGACATTTGATGATGATATTGGTATACTTTTGACATGTTTATTTATCTTTAATTCTGACATGTGATATATTTAGTCATATTGAGTAGATCTTGATAATTGGATTAATGTGATGATCGTTTTGACATAGATGAAATGTGGATAGAAATGTGCTATAAATTGTAAGTGATATCATATTTGCATAGATGATATTAATTCATGTATAGTTGATTTTAGATTATATTGTATATTTGGCATGAATGTTTTAATGTGGCCAAAAGGCTGAAGGAGGTATTCTTTGTTTTGCAGGTATATTATATTCACAACAATATCGGGGGAGTGGAGACCAACCACATCGAAATTCGAGAAGAATCCAACTAGGGTCACCATGGCAACATGTAATTGTGTGTGTGTTAGAATTATTTGGTTAAGGGAAAATTGTGACCAAGGGGTCATGTGTTGTTTTGTTTTAATTTTCCCTTTCTATTATGTTAGTATGTGTTTTCTCTTAGTAAGTAAAATTTTACTTGTTTTATTATTTATATTTTGGATTGGTGTTTACCCCCTTTATTAGTCATGGGTTGTAGTGTCTTAATTAAGTTAATTTGAATTTTTTTTTAGACAAATTAAAAGATGAGACCAAAAAAGGAGTTCATTTATTAGGCTTGATTTACTTTGGATTTTGTGTTGAGTGATGTGTGTTTGAGTTTTGAGTGTAGCACACTCTACCCCACATGGGAAACTCGAATTTGGCCTTAGAGGCCAAATTTGGAAGCTTTTGCGACAAGTCAAACTTGTCCCACACCTCTTAAAATCCCATGCCAACCCTACCTATGGGTTGGGAGGTCAAATTTAGGCTCTTTTAGGTGTTTGGGGGGGATAAAAAGGTAAAATTTTAATTGCACTTCCTTTCAAACATTTAATTTTGTCCTTTGAGGGGAGTGGGCTTAGATGGAGTGTGTAAGGTGCTTGTAATTCCTCCAACCACTCATTAATTGTGCATTGGAATATGAGGTTGACCAAGTGATGTGGAGTGGAGAGGAAATGAGGTGGCATCCTACTTGGAGCCACATCACCCCTCCCTCTCCTTTCTCTATTTATTGAATTCTTGTTGCTTGTTTTGGGGTTGGATGATCATTTTTAGTCTCTTGGATTTTTGGAGAGTGGGAGGATTTTTGAGGGAGTTTGTGGATTTTATTTGGAGCTTGTGGATACTTGTTGATTTTTGGAGCTTGTGGATGCTTGCTTGATCTTTGGAGGAGTTTGGAACTTCATACTTGGAACAAGCTCTACCATGGAAAGGTAGGAGCTTCAACTTTGTTTATATTATGTTATTGTTACATGTATGTGTGTATATGTTTGTTTAATGTTGTTTTTTTTTTTAAATGCTTGTTGGGTATGGGTAGAATTCGAAAGTTGGAAGTGGGAGGAGACTATGGCGAGTTTATTTGAGGGAGGCATAAGAGATCATGTTCTTGAGGACGGATTTTGGGTTGGGTGTCCACCTAGTATGAGAAATTCTTGCAATTTCTTCTTGTTCTTACTTTGAGGGAGCCATAAGAGTTGAGGGAGGCATAAGAGTGGATGGAGGGATAAGGGGTACTTGAGGGAGGCATAAGAGTTGTTATGGGTTTTGTGTTTTTCATTGGAGGCCTTTTAGGTGGCACCCATTCCCATTAGGAGGCATAAGTGGCCTTCCCATAGGTCTTAATCTTTTGGCTTTCTTGATAAGCCTTGTGACTTTGTTATTTTGGTTATTTTTTCCTCTTGTGGAGTTGTTTGTGTTTGAATGAATATGGAGTGAATGTGAAATTATATGTTAAGTTTTGTTGAAGCTAGTAGTTGCCATGACTTGAATTTTCTCCCATTGTAATGTGGTTGGGGCTCAGGGGCCAATTGAGAGGATGGCTTCTCTTCTCCATTGGGTATCTTGGTTGGGATGAGAGTGTTGCCTCTCCCCTTATTTTGTTGTGAACCAAGAAAATTCTTGGAGGAGCTATCTTGTTGGTGCTTGGAGCTTGGATTCTTGTTGGTGACCATGTGAAAACTACCTTTTTATTTTATCCACTTAGAGTGTAAGAAATTGTATCAATGTTGTTCACTCTTTCATTATATTTTATAGAGACTCCCATTTTAAGTGGAGGAAATTGTAACATGACATTGTTAAAGAAATTTGCTATCCTATTGTTGTTATTGTTATTGCATTGCATGTGAAATAAATAAATGGGAAAAGAAAGAAGGACGAATTTTATTGTAAAGTTAGTTTACAAGTAGGAAAAAGCATTTTCACATTGTTGAAATCTTGAATGTATTGAAATATTGATCCACTATACAATGGGAAAGAAAGTATATTTGCATTAAGTAGTTATTGTATGGTAAATATGAGAAATAAGAAAATGTAGAGATTGTTATAAGTTGTTTTGTTGCAAAATATAATTTTATAGAAAATAAAGTGAATATGGTTATTTTGAAGGAATGAACATTGTAGTAAAATGGAAGAGAAAATAAGTTAGATTGCATGGTATGTAGAAATGTTGTTTTTATAGTAGAAAATGACTAAAGAATGAAATAGATTTATATTCCTTTTTTGCTTGTAATGAAAAAAATGGCTTAGTTAAACAAAGAGAAATTATTCTTGTAATTAGATGAAGTTAATAGAAAAGAAAACACATAAAATGAATAGATTTAGCTAAGAAATGAATAAATGAGCAATAAATATCAAATCTGGAACTTGAAATAAATAAAAACAAATCAAGGATGCATTTTTACACCCTTTAGCAACTTTAAGTTTTTGTAAAAATCTCAGCTTTAAGGTTCTGTTTTTCAGAAACAGGACCAATTCCCTGTGCAGGGCGGCGGTCCTGTGTTTGTCACCTAGCCAGGGCGGTAGTCCTATGTTTGTCACCCAGCCAGGGCGGCAGTCCTTTGTTTGTCACCCATCCAGGGCGGCGGTCCTATGTTTGTTACCCAGCCAGGGCGGCGGTCCTGTGTTTGTCACCCAGCGTAGGGTGATGGTCCTGTCACTTATGACAGAATTCTGAGGTTCCACACTTGTGCGTAAAATGTAACCATTTTCTCTAATTCCTAAGTGTAAAAAAATTAAATATAATGCTTCCAGCAAGTAAATAAAGAGTAATACATAGGGGTGTGACATCAAAACTCTTTAATGGTGAATCTAAAAGCATTTCTTCATGTATATCAAAGTGGGTAGGGTTTTGTCCCAAATTTAAAACCCAATACACTAAAATCTTGAAATTAAAAAAGACTAGATTGGAGGAGGAAACTCCTCCCAATCCTTGAAAGAAATAAATTACATAAATAAAAGGCTAACTAAGATAAATCTAAATTAAATCTTCTTGGATAATCCTCCATGGTTTCTTCTCTTTTGCTTTCATGGGTTCCTTCTCTCCAACCTGCAAATTTAACAAAATAAATTGAATCAAATGAGAAGGTTAGAATAAGAAAAGCTTTTAATAGACTTCCATAAATATTTTAGGGCTAAGTTGGGAACCCTAGGATCTAGTGGCTAAGATGGTTTTGATCTAAGGTTGGAGAATTGACCCTACCTTTTTAAAGAGTAATGTAATTTTAAATATTTAATTCCAAACCTTAAGGGCATGTGTAGATGAGTGAGTGGGGTGTTTTAATTACCTAAGGGTGTGGCATCCTTAAGACCTTAGTTGTGTAGGATTGTATTAAAAGGGTTCTTTGAATTATTAAAGAACTGAATTTAATAGTTGAGTATAAGGTTAACTTTATTAGAATTAAGATTAATGGAAAGAGTAGAAAAGAGTTATTTAAATGAATTAAACCATGTTACCTTCCTTAGGACTGTTGATTAATGTACCCTACAAGTTTTGTGATTATGTGCCTAATAACTAGACTTGGTTGCTCAATATTCAATCTAAGTTAAGTAATGTAAGTAAGTTAACAAACCATAAAGGTTAAGCACCCTTGCATCATTCTTGTACCCTAACTTTCCTCTTCAAACACAAAAAAAAAAAAAATTAGTCGCATTTTTGGGTTAAGTGTTTGGTTGAAGCGAGTTCTTAGAACGTCGTTTTTTTCTAGCATTACATAAATCCAGTATTTCATGTAAAACATCCCATTTAAAATGTTATTTGATTTATTCTAACTTAGGTAAACTGAAATTTCACTTAACCTTACCCTTGTTGATGATACAATGATATCAAAGAGTTTCCCTATGACATTTACCATCTCAACATTACCAGTTATTATTTGAAACAAATGTATGGGTATCTCATATCCATGTACAAAATCACATACTTATCCAGACAATTTGAACCACATATAAATATACTTGTATTTAAAATATTTATCAAATTATTCCAACTATCGTAATTTGTACCAAAAAAGTAGTCTCATTGAGAAAAAAATACTCTTTTTCTAGACAAACACATTTCCTCAAACTAAAAAAACCAGCAATATAAAAATTTCTTTCCTCATCTTGTTTAATTAAACTATGCATTTAATCCAACATGGGTATATGACCACACAACATCTCCAAAGTATCTATATTATTCAAATGATGTATCAAATAGTGAGCCTTTTACACTTTCATGTGATTCTACGTTATTACCCCAAATAAAAATTGATAGTCATTGTACACCCTACGAACCGGTTAGTAAAATCACATCCACCTACACCGTCAACAAGTTTTAATAGTTTATTCATTGTTTTTAGTACTATAAATATTTTTAATTCCATGAAATTTTTTGGACTACAATAGAAATAAACATGTACCTCTCAAATAATTTCTTCAAATTTTTCTACAGGTTTAAATTTGTTGAATACTTTGTATGATATAATCATTCTATAATCCATACAATCAATAGAAAACATACACAGCTCATGAGATGTTTTCATGCTTACAAAAAAACCGTTACGATGAGATGACATTATAGATGATCCATATAGCCCAAAATATATAACTTTGTTGCAATTGTAGAATCAACCATGCTACTAATCTCCTTCAAACGTCTTATTACTGGTTTACAAAGGCTTTTAGCATTGGATTTATCCTTCATCTTCTGAACAACATGTGATTTATTTTGTCTTGCATGACTCTCAATATTATAAACATGCATATAGACCAAAGCCATATAATTTAATTTTGTAACCTCATAAATAAACAAATACATATATTGTGCAGACTTAAGTTTCTCTATCAAGTATACTTTCTCAAGCATAACTATGCATTTTTCCCAATCCCGACCATTAATTTTAGACCAATGACAATGAGGAAAGTGTGGGAAACCAATAAAATAAAACATATTCTTATGTTCTAGAAAAAAATTTAAAAGGTGACCTCTATTTGGAATGTGAAAAACAATAGCTAGCTGAATGGTTTTATCTAAAAGATTATTTTGAATGACCTTGTTAAATTGCGATGTAATTGTCCCTCCATTCTCCATAACTATTATTTAATATCTCTTATGACCCTAAAATTATTTCTCGTACATAATATGTAAACAATCATCCATAGTTCTTCATCTGGAAACATTATTCACAACTCCATTTGTAGTTTACTTTTCATTTATCATTCTCACGTGTTTATTAATAGTATCAAATGTAATTTGAATTTTTTTGTCATTGTCAAATTTCCAGCTATAGATTATACATTTACATTTTTGGGAGGTGTAGATTTGTTTTCATTTTCAACATGTTCAATAAGGAAACATAGAAACCCACTCTAACCTAAAAATCCTTCATAAGTTCCATTTTCTTACCTTTCACTTTCTTCGAGAGACAAGTGTTACCTGAGAATTTTCCTTGATGTAATTTGTATTTTATTTACGTCTAGAAGATACGCCTCCAGTATCCAAATGGATAGTTGACGACATCCTAGTACTAGAGTAGAAATGTAAATCATACAGTGATGTAGTATAAACTTTAGTTAATGGCATGTTTTCAAGGAGAGGAATTTCATTGACGTTATCGTTGAAAACATCAACCAGAAAATCATTAATGAAATCATTCTGAGTTTCATTTTTAATGCAATCATCATCCCTTGATAGTGTTGGTCCTTTTAAATAAGGATTGAATTATATACTTTTTTCTCAAAATACGATGTGATTGTTTATATGTTAGTACCATGAGGCGTTGCACTAACCTTTTTTCTTAAGGTTCCCTTTTTAGTTTTTATTTTCTTGTAACGACATTATTTGATTTAACTGCAATGAGATGAAAATAAATTAAGGAATTGTAGTGTCTCCTAAGGAAAAATATGACACTAGTGATGATTCACATATATCGGAGCTGCCAATAAGAAATAACTATTTTAATATATTATAGAACTGCTAATAACCTAACTTACAAAAGGAGATAAAACAATGTGAAATGATAGAAAACTAGTTTTAAATTGGATCAATATTGAATATACTTACCAACACTAAGTTCTTTTAGGATGTAAATTACAATGTTGTAGCCTCAAAGACCTTGATTTGTTAAAATTTATAATAAATATGCTAAATCATTTTTTAATAGTTTACAAAATTGTAAATTCCCAAATCATTAAAGATAAAAAAATATTATTGATTAGTCTCTAGATCTAATTATATATATATATATATGGAAAATTTAATAAAAAATTTAAAACAAATGCCTAAAATGTCATAGATTCATACCAAAGGTTCCATTGAATTATTAACTATAAAAGAATATTTTGAAAACCCATCTCATTGATTGTGCAATTATCCATTAAAAATATACGATGAGATTAGATATATGTTGGCTATTTGTATGGTAAAATTTACAAGATGTGTATTTTTGGGTGAAACTTGAAAAGTGACATAGTCATAAAAATATCAAGTTACATATTATATAATTCCTAATATTCTCATAATTATGAATATTCATCACTAAAACTTTCCCTTTCTATTCATATACTCATAATTTATACCTAAATTGATAAACATCAAGGTTTGAATTTGTGTGTGTGTGTGTGTGTGTGTGTGTGTGTGTGTGTGTGTGTGTGTGTGTGTGTGTGTGTGTGTGTGTGCACGCGCGCGCGCGTGCGTGCATGTGTGTGTGTGTGTGTGTGTGCACGCGCGCGCGCGTGCGTGCATGTGTGTGTGTGTGTGTGTGTGTGTGTGTGTGTGTGTGTGTGTGTGTGTGTGTGTGTGTGTGTGTGTGTGTGTGTGTGTGTGTGTGTGTGTGTGTGTGTGAAGTTATATAATATATAAAATAAAATTAAGTAAACAAACCAAAATATGTGGGCCAAAAATTGTACAAACTACAACCCCACTAATATATCCTATGCAGTCAGTGTCTATGACCTACCTCCCCTCCTCTTGTATAGATTTTTTATTTTTCAAATCTGTTAAGACCCCTCCCTTCCCTCCATCATCTATAAGACAACATAATTTTGGGTGTGTGTGTGTCTTTACACACACACACACACACACACACACACACACACACACACACACACACACACACACACACACACACACACACACACATCAATAGGTATATAAATAAAATATTAGGAATTAAGTGACTAAAATGTAAATACATATTTACACATTTAAAATAGTACCCAATCTCCGAAATGTAACAATAATCAAATTATCAATCACATTATTAGGAGAATCCTCTATTAGAGACAATCTCATACATGCATCAAACCAAAAATGTGATTGAGAAACAAACCAAGTAAATAAGAGAAATGAAAACTTAAACATGTCCATAAGGATTTTATGGTTTTAACAACCCCTCAAAATCTTACCGTGGAGAATATTTGTATCTAGAGGCCAGCTTATTATCTTACAATGGTAATTTGAATTTTGAACTTTCTAATTTGGGGCTAACACATTATAAATTTTGTATAATGGATTCAATTTTCATTACTAGTGAATTGTACTGATATTTTTATTAGATACATCATATTTTGGTAATAATAACTAATATGTGAGCCTAACAACTCTTATCCTCGTTATTATAAACAACTAAATATAGACCTAAGGTCATGCATTATATAATGCATGATTTTAAATTTTACTTAAACCATTAATTTAATCACTAATGAGGGTTATTTCTAGGGCCAAATTAATTTTCAGTATGGTTTGACTAACCATAAAACATGATTGAATTTCAAGAGCACAAGTCAAGTAGTTTGGTACGGTGGTGTGATAAACAATTTTTAATCATGTAAAATTTTGGTTTTTGAATTTGGGATGTTACAGTGTCCCTCCATATAAATCTTGTGAATAAATGACTAGGAAGACGTCATATATCCAATGACCTTCTTCAAATAAGAAACATAGAAAAATTGATATATTTTAGCTAAGTAAGGAAGCTCCAATTATATGACACACTACTAGTTGTTTGCAAACAATTGATGAGGTCCATAGTATTTATGTGAAATCTTGTTATCATTCATCTGTTATTTCAAGGATAGTTGTTTATATGGTTGTATTCGTACAAAAATAAAGTCTCCAACTTCAAATCTTCCCTCGGTACTATGGTGATCAACTTTTTTCTTAATGAATTTTTTGTCTCATTTCAAAATTCTCAATAAGGCTAGAGATTACATCCTATTGGTATTGAATATTCTCTGTAACTATTCTTATTTTATGATGTAACATCAAGATGGAGGTGAGGGATAGTGTAGGTATCCATAAAATACCAAGATTGGATACATTTTGGATAAGGTATGAAATGAAGTTTCATAACACCATTCAACACATGGTATACATTGAACTCAACTCTTCTACTTATATGAATCAAAGAGACAAAGATTCTCCTCCAAAAAAAAAATCTACTAGTACCTCAATTTTTCTATCAATTTGGGGATGATATAATGAACTACGAGCTAGTTGGCTACCTAAACATGAGAATAAATCAATCCAAATGTTTCTAGTAAAAAATACAATCACAATCAATGACTATAATTTTAGATGTGTATCCATAAAATATATGTCTACTATACTAAATATCTAAAGGGATGTGAAAAGGTAAAAAAATGAGCATATTTGGTGATTTTATCCACAACCACCATAATTACACTTTTCCCCTCATATTTTGGAAATTTTGTGATGAAATCCATGGTATCACCTTCCCACCACTCAGTAAGATAGACGATGCAAAATACATGTCATATTAATAGTTTTTACTTTGTTATATTAACACACCAAACTTTCTACAAATAAAAATTAGGTGCCTCTTTTCAACCCTTCTTGGATGAAATCCTACTTAATTCTACTAGAATCGCTACCGATGGGAGAAGTATGAAGATCTAAGAAAACTTTAATTTTAAGGATAATTTTTTGCATGGTTATAATCACTCTATATACCAAAATGCATCCCCCTTCCATACATTTTTTTCTAAAATTATTATATTATGTTAGATATGTTGAATGAGTGTGTGGGTACTTAATTCATTCTTCCATTTTGATTTTTCCTATTCAATCTAATCTACCTCTAATATGGACATTAGATATATTAAATATTAGGTAGATTCATCTATCCTAGAAACTACATCATCTATCATATTTTCATTTACATTCTTGTAAATGATCTCAAATTGATAACCCAACATCTTCGTGACCTATCCGAGGAAATGTGACACATCTTCCTACAAAGCTTTGTATGAACCAAGTCCAACTTAATTTTGATTTTATATGGATTGTTTGAGAATTTTGCTCAATGATGTTTCCATATGAAACAAATGGGATAGATATCAATTTGTTTCAATAATGGTGGCAAGATTCAAATAATTTAGTGTTTGTTGATATTTACTATGTACCTAAAACTTACATTCTCATATATTAGGTATGACAATTGTGTATAATTAGTGTCCTTAGTAATGAATAACTAACTATCACTTACTAACTAAGCATATTGTTTAAACATGACACATGTAAAATGATTTAATAATTCTTTTATTTGTCTCAAATGAGGTACTTTTTCTTACCACTTGTGCATTTAAACTCAACTTTAAGATTGTGATCTAATAATTAGTTCACTAGTATAAGATTCTTTGTTAGTCCCAATACATACATGACATTAGTGGATGTATAATGCTCATTGTGAAGAGGCAATCGTATATATCCAGTACATTGAACCTTGTAGATTGTGGCATCCCCCAATAAAACTATTTTTTTGATGGGATATGTATTAATCATAGAGAACCAATCATTTCATCCTATCATATGTTTGGTTACGCCATAGTCTACATACCAATAGAACTTTTTGAATATGTTTCTTCCATTATTTGTGTAATTAAGATATTAACTCCATTAGAGGTTTAATCTTCATCTATGAAATTTCCATGATGTGTTCCTCCTCTTCCGATCATTATTCTATCAATGGAAATATTTCTTATAATATTTCTCATAGTTTGTGGAGTATTTTTGTTTATTGGGCTTGGAGTCCTTTGACTTGATAGTTAACCCATTATACCAATCATTTTTGGCCTCATGCCCCTTATTGCAAAACACATTTTAGTTTTTCTAGATGTTTTGGATGTGTGATTTTTATTAGATATTTTCTTCATATTGAACTTTTTATTGTTCTTCCACTTCTAGTTTGAAGCAAGTGCACGATCATCATCATTTGCTTCCCATTAGATGGACTCATCTTATTACAACAAATTAACTGAATTTTAAATGTCAATTTTTTCTATGACAATGAGTGTTGGTATGAACATTTTGAATGAGATTAGAATATTTTTCAATACAATGGGTATGATAGAGTCATTAAATAGTTCCTACCAAATTTCTAATATTGAGTCCTTTAAATTTATAATTCTCAACAAAACTTCTTCTATGAATTATGAGGACTTCAACTTAAAACAATGTAATTGAATGTGCAAATGGAGAATGGTATTTTGATTATTCACCTCAAATATATTACAAATATTTTCCCATATTTCCTTTGAGGTTTTGGAATCTCTTACATGTGACATTTTACCTCATATGTGAATCTAAAAATGATTGTGGTCTTGGATTTCTTATTCACCTTGTCCAACTTTTCTTTTTGTGCAACATAATTTTTATCTCTGATAAAATAACCATTCACAATAGAATATGCATGTTAAAATTCCAAAAAGTCTTCATTAGTTTATTCCTTGGTACATAATGTCTCCTCTTAGGAAATATAAACGTGAAATAAATAAATTTTATTAATTTTTTATTATGAACAAATTGATAGGAGATGGATTTTTTCCTTATCAATACAATTATTCCCCCCTCTCTATATATTGTTTATCTTATATGAAGAACCTCTTTATATGTGTTCCCTTATGTGTGTGTGTGTGGGGGGGCGGGGGGGTGGGGGGGGACAAGTTCTTCCTCTAAATATGCGCAATCATACGTGATATAAATTTTCAATTTAGTGTAGAATGGTATGTGGTACTTAAATACTACATGAAAAGGATATGTTTGATCAATCTAACTGTTAGGAATAAACCTTAGCTTAATTCATCATTAGTTGATATTTGAATAAATGTAATAAGTTAAAGTATTTAATTTAAATACTTTAAACTTATGTCAATAGGTATTAGTTATCCTTAGTTGTTAATTAATTAAGTGATAGTGTTCTCATCCCAATGTTTGTGGGATCATGTTCTATCTTGCATATTTTGTTCCAGGATGATTTCCATAAGAGGAAATAGGGGCAGTTAGGGGCAATATGTTATTTCTGCATATTTTCTTAGATTAGGTGATTGGTTTCCATATATTGTGGATGAAATAGAATTTTTCCAATATCTATAAATATCGCAGCTCTCTCATTTGTTTTGTAATTCTTAATTTCATATTATTAAAATTATGCAAGAACCATCTTGTTTTTTATAATTAAATATGGTTTGCAGACAATATTTTGTATTATAACAGTATCATGATCCAGAGAGGAGTGTAGGAAGTTTTAGGGAAGTTTAGAGAGATATGGACAAATTACAGAGCTAGGGGAGCCATAGATGACCCCAGCTGTTTCACAACTCCTACCCAACTCCACACCCTGAATCAAGGTTGATTTGTAATTGAAGATCACATGGAAAATTAAATATTATTTCTGCAGGAGCATCAGATGACATTGTTCTTTTGTATTTTATTTTTTTTAAATTACCTGTAGCTATCAACTTACCTGTACCTGTAAACTTTTTTAAAATTGCAAGAATTTTAAAAAGGGATATACAATATTTTTTATCTGTAGGGACCCAATATTTTCAAGCTCCCCACACTACTTCTTCTTCCTCTTCTTTGTACTTTGTCTTTTCCTTCCAATCTTTGTCAGAAGAAGTGTAAGCGACAAAAAAAGGAGATCCAATCTAACCTGAAAGCTTCTCTGTGAACCTACACCTACCAGAGGAGAAAATATAGGATATTTCAACGATCTCCAACATGCCTGCATCCAAAACAAAGACTACAAATTGAATGTGGAGAAGATTTACAACATGCAAGAAAAATAATTGCGTTGAAAAAAAGGAAGAAAATGATGTCTGCAAGAAAAAATACCTGTGTAGAAAGAGAAATAATAAAAGAAAACTATGGCCAAGGGTTATTATAATGCTTAGGTATAGCATTTGAACTGTAGTTGTTCCCTAAACTTCACTACGCATGCACGTAAGCCTTTATCTATGTTTGGTTTTAAAAAAATTGCTTCTATAAAATTTCCATTTTCAAACGTTGCGAAAAAAATTAGAAGGAAAAAATTTCCCATTTTTGGAAAGGGTCCTGGAAAGATATTAAAATCAAAAGTTAATAAGGTCATAACTTTCAACTGTACCTCATATTGAGGTGTCATTTTTTTTAAAGTGTGTGTTTTTGTGAGCTCTACATCTTGGTCCAACTTTTAATAAAATTTATTTTGTAAAAATTGCACAAGTTAGAGATTGTTTGTATTTGAAAAGAGGCGAAAGAGCCCAAAAAAAATTAAATATATTTTTTCAATCGGCCAAGAGAGCCATTTTATTTTTGAAAATCGGCCACAGAGCCAAATTTGTAACATGGCCAATAGTGTTGAAACTTCATTGTAAACGGCTGAGAAAAGTATGCCCAAAATAAATAAAATATTATTTGGGGGGGGGTGGGGGGGTGTATGCTTTAAGGGGGGAAATTGTTCAATTCTTCTTCTTTCATTATTTAGTTTTCACAATGGCCGTAATTACAGCAACAAAATTCTTTTTTCCATATTCTCAACTTTTGCGTTCTGATAATTATCTAGCATGGAAAACAAAAAATTTGTGCACAACTTGATTTTTAAAATCTATGGTCCGTTGTTTATGGTACATTAACAAGATCTGCAACAGATGTTACACAACAAGCTACATTTGATCATGTAAATCAAAAAGTAAAGTTAATAATCTTGTTTAGTGTTTCAAAAGAGGTACAACCTCATATTCATGAGACCACAATAGCAAAAGACTCTTGGGACAAGTTGAAAATAGTATATGAGTCAAAAAAATAAGAACACAATACTTCATCTCCAAAGTCCACTATTGAAAATGCAACCAACTGAAAAAGTTGAAATGTTTTTTAGAAGAGTATAAACTTTGTGTGCATCACTTCAAGCTTTGAAAGAAGAGGTAACTGACACATCACGCATTTCTATAGTATTGAGAGCTCTTCCTCCTTATAGGATTTTTGTGACCACGTTAAACGTAACTAGTCAAACAACAACTTTTGAAGAGTTAGTGAATATGATACAACAAGAGGAATCTATTCACTCAACTACTAAAACTGAAGAGCAGGAACTTGCTTCTAATCAAAAAGGCAAAAAATAGGCTAAGTCTAGAAAACAACCTCAGAAGAAAGGTAATACTCAAAAAGGCCAAAAGGACCAACAAAAATGTCTTATTTGTGGTCGAAAAGGACATGAGTTAAAAAATTGTTGGTACAACACATTCAAACAAGGATCATCAAGTGGTAAAAATATTAATTACCAAAAAACAAATTTTGGTCAACAACAGAGCAAACATGGACAAAATAATCAAAAGTGGAAGAAGAAACAAACTCAACAAGAAAATGTAGCCAAACAAGAAGATCAATTTGATGATGATGACTTCTTATATTCTGCACAGTCAAATGAAGTATCTGATTCTACAAATCAAATTTTGTATGAAGACTCAAGTGTAACTCGACACATGATAGGAAAGAAATATTGGTTCTTCACAATGAGTAAAACAACCACCAAAAACCATGTCTCTTTTGGTGATGATACATCATACAGTGTTGAAGGAATTGGATCCATTTCACTACCACTTGAGCATCATAATTGTAAAATTACAAATGTTCTTTATGTGTGTGGTTTAACAAAAAATATGGTATCCGTGAGTCAATTATTAGATCACGTTCTCAAAATTGACTTTGATTGTAAAGGCGGTAAAAATATGTGCCTAGTTCAAGATAAGTCACGAAGCTCCAAAATTTTCGCAAAGGCTTCGAATGTGGGAAGAATGCTTCAATTGGATTTTGTTCAGCGAAATTATCAAGCATTTATAGCCAAGGATACATCATCAGCTCAACTATGGCATCAAAGACTTGGACATGTGATTTTTGGATATCTTGACACACTTAGTCGATACGAAATGGTTAGTGGTTTACTACCTCTAAAAAAGGGTACAGATAAATGTCAACATTTTTTGGTAGGAAAAAAAACATAGAGCACCATTCAAACATAGTACATTTCGTGCTAAGGCAAAACTTGACTTGGTGCGTACCGATCTGTGTGGTCCAATGAGACCTAGCCACTCTAGGTTTCAATATGTCATGCTCTTTGTTGATGATTTTTCAAGAAAATTGTGGATATATTGTCTTTCTACAAAAGACAAATATTTGAAACTTTCAAGAATTTCAAAGCACTTTTTGAAATAGGTCTGGTAGGAAAATAAAAACACTCTGCTTAGATCGAGGGGGAGAATACACCAGCAATGAGTTCAATGATTTTTTGAAAACACATGGCATTCGTTGTCAAATGGATTCTCCTCACACACCACAAAAAAATGGTTTTGTTGAAAGGATAAATCATACTATCATGACTATGATGCGATGTATGATTGATGATGTAAGTTTATCAAAAACATTTTGGGCTGAAGCAACTAAAACAGTAGTCTATTTACTAAATAGAGTTCCCACTTCATCTCTTTATGGAATAACACCTCAGGAAGCATGGTCAAATCATAAGCCATCTATTTCACACCTTATATTTTTTGGATGTAAAGTGATTATGCACATTTCTAAGAAACAAAGAACTAAGCTTGATATGAAATCAAAAAAAACTTGTCTTCTTGGGATACAGTGATGAAGCACTTGGCTACAGACTTGTGGATCCAAAAATAAGATGGGTATACACTAGTCAAGATGTTGATTTCTTTGAGAAGAAAGAAGCATATGCTCCTTCCATACACTCACATGATGAAAAAATCATCCATACATTGAAAACAGAGGATGGTAATCACTTTGATGATGACAGTGATGATGGGGAAGATAATTAAATTCAACCTCCCAAAAGAACAAAAAAAATTATGCCTAAATGGTATACAAGTATGATTAGAGATGAAAAATTGGATAGTGTCCCTGACATATCTACCATTGGGATTAGGACTCACAGTATGGCTTGAAATGAGGTAAATTTGGCCTTAATGTGTAAAGTTGTTGAAACTACAAAGCCATCCATAGTTTCATAAGCCATACAGTATAAACCTTGGAAAGATGCTATGGATGCAGAATATAAGTCACTTATGAAAAATAATACATGGAAAATTATAGATCTTCCACCAGGGAACAATCCGATTAGATGCAGATGGAAAAATTGATAAACATAAGGCTAGACTAGTTGCTAAGGAATATGCTCAAAAATAAGGAATTGATTATGAGGAGACCTTTTCTCCCACAGCTAAGATAAAAACTTTCAGGTTAATATTTTCTCTAGTTGCATGATTTGGTTGGAAAATACACCAAATGGATGTGAAAATTTCCTTTCTTAATGGTGATTTACAGGAATAATTTTACATGACTCAACCAGGAGGTTTTTTCATACCAAATAAAGAGTAAAAGGTATGTAAACTCATAAAATCACTATATGGTCTAAAGCAGTCTCCCAAGGCATGGTACATAAAAATCGAGGAACATCTCATTCAACATGGATTCAACAAGAGTCCATACGATCCTAATCTCTATCTCAAAAATAAAAGGGGAGATAGTGATCATTGTAGTATATTTTAATTATCTATTCATCACTAGAGGACTAGTGAGGATGATTGAGTTGACAAATAAATATCTAACACGATTATTCGACATGACCGATCTAGGGTTCCTACACTATTGTCTTGGACTTGAATTTTGGCAGAGATAAAATCATATCTTTGTGTCACAATTGAAATATGCCAAGAAAACGCTAGAGAAATTCAATATGATGGATTGTAAGCCATTTTCCACACCTATGGAGACAATACTTCAACTATCTCGAACAGATCTATCACCACAAGTAAATTCAACTCTCTATCAGCAGTTGGTCGGGAGTCTCATCTACTTAACTTACACTAGGATGGATATCAGCTATGCAGTCATCTATCTATCATAGTTCATGCAAGAACCAAGGGTTTCTCACTAGAAAGTAGGAAAGCGGATACTGAGGTACATTAGAGGAACTATGGACTATGGCCTATAATATAAGAAGAATAATAACTTCTTCCATACATGATATTCATATTTAGATCATGTAGGAAATATAGATGATAAGAAATTCACTTCAGGATTTGTATTCTTTTTGGGATCTGGACTGATATCATGGGGGAGTAAGAAGTAGACTTGTGTTTCAAGATCCTCCATGGAATCAAAATATCGTGCAGCAGGTGGAGCTGTCCGTGAAGCAATATGGCTTCAACGTATACTTGAAGAATTAGGAATACCACAGAAAGATCCAACTATCCTACATGTTGATAACAAAGGAGTAGTAAAATTTGTTCGGAATCTAGTTTTTCATGAGTGCACCAAACACATTGAGGTGCAGGTACATTTCATTGGTGAACATGTTTAGAACAACAACATCTAGCTCTAATATTTCCCAAAAGATATGCAGCGTGCACATGTCTTCACAAAGTCACTTGCTCAAGGTAAATTTGAGGGTTTTAAAGAATTTCTCTCTTGTTCACTTGATACCATGCTAAATTAGGGGGGGGAGAATGTTAGGAATAAAACTTAGCTTAATTCATCAGTAGTTGATATTTGAATAAATGTAATAAGCTAAAGTATTTAATTTAAATACTTTAAACTTGTGTCAATAGGTATTAGTTATCCTTAGTTGTTAGTTAACTAAGTCATAGTGTTCCCATCCCAATGTTTGTGGGATCATGTTCTATCTTGCATATTTTTTTCTCGGATGATTTCCATGAGGGGCAATAGGGGAAGTTAGGGGCGGTATGCTATTTCTTCATATTTTCTCAAATTAGGTGATTTGTTTCCATATATTGTGGATGAGATAGAAGTTTTCCAATATCGTAGCTCTCTCATTTGTTTTGTAATGCTTGATTTCATATTAATTAAATTATGCAAGCACCATATTATTTTCTATAATTAAATCTGGTTTTTAGATAAGACTAACCTTCTCAGAAGGAGATCCTTGTATGTGGGTTAGAAGTTTATATATTTAATTTTTCTCCAATTTTAGGATTTATGCCTATCGATGGTGGTGGATGGGAGACCCATGGAATTGATATCAGTGCAATGTTCTTATTACTCATAGTTATTTCTAAGGAATATTCTTAGACATCATGATTAAAAATATATTAGGCATTCGATGCAGTATACCAAAGCATGGATCACTACCTGTAAGTGTGATCCACATGGAACACCAATACTTAACATCGTGAAGAGATCAAAGACCTTGGGTTTGTGTTTTTGTGTTTGATAACCATTTTTGTACTTTTTCATGAAAAATGGTTTGTAGATTTATGAGAACCTATAAATTAATATAAAATTACAAATTAATATGTAGGATGGGAAAAATGGCTCTTGTAGGAAAAAATTGAATTTTAGGGAGAAATTTTTTTAAACATGAGTGCACCTTTGTGCGAATGGAATGTAAATTTTAATTTGGTTTGTTTAGGAAAATTTCCCTACCCCATGGTTTGTATATTTTGTAAGACGATCATATCTTGGTGATTAATTTTTTTTTCCTTTTGTTTAAAAACTCCCTTTTAAAATAATGAATGTCCCCCTTTGTTTTTTTGGTATTATTCCTTCTTTTAAATATTAGATAGTAAAATGAGGTAGTGGTGGGGGTTGAACTTAAGACCTCCACCTTTCAAGTTCAATGGAACTTTACAAGAGTCACCTTTGTATATGTAAGAAGTCAACTACATTTTGTAGAAGGTCAACAAACCAGTTGAGGGTAAAAAAAGATTGGGTGTGGTGCAATGAGATTCAACCCCCCAGAGACTTAAGTTTCTAGTATCTTGAATCTATACTTGTATTTGGTCGAGCTAGAGGACTTGTTGGGAGGATATGCGAGTGGATTTCATTTTATTATATAAAAAAAATTGGAATTTATTTAAAAACTAATAATCCAAACATCTTGAGTGTGGGATCCGAATAAAATTTTAGGATTCTCATGATTGAGTAGTCATTTGCTTTATGTTTAAAAATACCACCTAGAGTTTTCTTTTCCATTTTGCAATTTTTTATTTTTATTTTTTTTATCTTCTCATTTTTTCTAGATCAGACTGACTTTGTGCATATTTGTTACTTCACTTGTCCAAATCTCGGGAATTTTTTGGAAACTCTCCTAATTTTTTCTAGGTGAAAAGGATATAAATTCAAGTTGAGAAGTTCTTTAACTCACCTCTATGTGCAAAGAAATGCAACTTGTTTGCTCACTAGGTCGAGTAGAATTGAGATGAGTTGGTAGATTATAACTAATAATAAAGGCTTTGGAGTGGGAAGTGTCTAGTGCTTCTACTCCACACAAAAAAAAAATTGCCCCAAAAATACTTGTTCTAAGATCTTCTCTCTCCTTACTCATTCCTCTCATAATCATTTTTCTTGTATATGAAACTCTAATACAAAATTGTAAACACATAACCAACATGTAGGACTAAATATTGATTGATCTTTATTCATGTATCCATCCATTATCAAACAAATAAAGAACATAGATACAATATTTGTAGATATTGCACAACTAATGAAAATACTAAATATAGGAAAAACACTTATTCATAAACCATATGACAATCATACCCTAACAAATAACTGACTTAAATAAGTAATATTAATTACTTTCAGTATTACTTTATTTCTATTAATTAATTAAGAGAATAAAATAAACCTAACAAAAAATGCACATTTATAATAGTGTTTATGATATACAACTATGAAATATAGTATTTTTAACATAGCATTTCAATAATATAGGTGAAAATGCCTATCACCAAGTCAATGTCAAATTTCCTAATACATGTTTTAATAAGCCTCACACTGAGTTTCTTGCATAACTGTCAAATAGTTATCGTGGGATATTTGTAGATATTGTTGAACTAAAACAAATACTAATTATACGAATGATACTTATCGATAAACCATATCACAATTATATTCAAGTAATATTAATTACTTATATGATTACATTATTTCTTAAAATAAATGAACACAATAATACTAACCTGATAACAATGTAGAAATTAGGCACATAAAAAAACAACTAGCATAAATAAAATAAAGAATTGCAAGAAAACGTATTATTGCAAACTCACATCAGCACTTCTGTGCATATATTTCTCCTTCCTTCTCAGAGCTTCGACTCAACACAATCTCTCTGAATGTGTTTGATATCTCAAAACACTTACAATTGTCTCTAATAAATAGATGGATTTATCTAACAATAAAACACTCAACTCATAAAAATAGAGCTAAAAATCACATGATTTTGTGCAATACAAAGTTTTTGATTTATTTGTTTTAATAGCTTTTCCTAAACTTAAGAACAACTAAAACTAAACTAAAAAGTAAAATCATGTAAAAAGCAAACTACTTTTTGTTTTTCTTGGGAAAAAATTTAAAAAAAAATCTAACACTCCCCCTTAATTTTGACCTTCAAGATTTTATTTTTCTGGAGCTAAGTGTGCACTTCCAAATCTAACATATTTCGTATCACAAACACCCAAACAAACTCTCAAATACTCAAAAACTTCATTTCCCAAAGCTTTTGTAAAGGTATCTGCAAACTGATCTTTGGATCTGTAAAATTCAAAATAAATTTCCTTGTTGTTAACATACTCCCTGATGAAGTGATACCTCATGTCTATGTGCTTGCTCCTCTTGTGAAAAACATGATTTTTTAGCAATGTTATTACCGAATTGTTGTCACAAAAATTATGTGTAGCATCCTCCTAATTCTGCCTCAAATATTTCAACACTCTTCTCATCCAAACAGCCTGACATGCTACTCTTATTGTTGTTACATACTCTACTTTTTTTGAAAATAGTGTGACTATGGGTTGCTTCTTCGATGCCCATGAAACTACACCTGTTCTAAAATGAAAAGCATATCCGAATGTGCTCTTTCTGTCATCAATACTTCTTTCACTATCATTGCCTGTGTAACCTATGAGTTTGAACTCATCTGATGTTGAATACAAAATTCCATGATTCTTAGTTCCACATACATACCTCAAAATCCTTTTTCCAGCTTGTCAATGTGAATCTTTTGGAGATTCCATGAACCTTGAGATGAGGCTCACACCATACATAATATCTATCCTTGTGGCCGTCAACTACATGAGACTTCCAACTAGTCTTTTGAACAATGTTTGATTTACAAATGATTCGTTGCCATCTTTTCTTAACGTTAAACCTATGGCAATAGGTGTTGGCGTTGGCTTGCAATTTAACATGTTAAATCTCTTCAAAACATCATTATCATACATTGCTTATGAAATAAAAAATCTAGCTTCTGATTGTTGAACTTCTATGCCCAAAAAATAGTGCATGAGGCTTAGATCTGTCATCTCAAATTCTTTCTTCATAGCTGATTTGAATGAATTTGTAGATAGATTTCTAGTGATGATTAAATCATCCACATCTAAACAAACAATCAAAATTTTACCTTTCTAATTGATCTTGATGTATAAGGTAGGCTCATTGTTGCTCCTACTGAAACCATTCTATATCAAATAAGAATCAATCATGTTCTACCAAGCTCTAGGTGCTTGCATGAGACCATATAGAGCCTTTTTCAACTTTTATACCTTTCATTCATGACATTCAATATCATAACCTTCTGTCTGATTCACATAAACTTATTCTTCAAGAATGCTGATTTTACATCCATCTGATAAATAGGACATTTGTTTTGAGTTAAAATTGCTAAAACCATTCTTACCATGTCCAAACATGCTACAAGTACAAATGTGTCATTGTAATCTACTCCATCTTTCTATGAAAAACCTCTAGCAAACAACCTTGCTTTATATTTATGTACTTTACCATTAGCAGTATATTTGGTCTTGTAGACCCTCTTCACTCCTATCACATCCTTTCCTTCTAGAAGATCTACCAATTCCCATGTCTGATTCTTCTCTATGGCGTCTATCTCATCATCCATGGCTTGAACCCAAACTTCATTGTTTATAGCCTCTTCAAATTATATTGGATCTGAAGCTTGAGAAAATAATGCAAAAACTAAAAAATCATTAGTTCTATCAACAGTACATTTTAAATATCACTAAGACTCCTTGTTTTCCGCTGCAAAGGGCTATCTAATGATGGATTGTTTTGTTCTAAAGGAGTAGCTTCTGGTGTTCTTTGTGGTGTCTGTTGGATGGTTGAAGATGCTTGAAATCTTGGAGATCTCCTAGATGTAGATGGAGGTGTACCTTGAGCTACAACTTGTGGTGCAGGTCTAAGATTTGAAGAAGATACAATACCTTTCTACTCCATGCTTTCATCTACCATATCATCATGAGGAATAGTTGGTGCGACATTAACTATTTTCTCAATACTTCCATCCCATGCCTCATTTTCAACAAATTATACATCTCTGTTGATTATGACCTTTCTGCTAACTGGATTGAACAACTTGTAAGATTTTGTATTCTCAGAATATCCAACAAATATGCATTTTCCTCTTTTGTTGTCTAACTTCTTCCTTAGCTCATCAGGAACATGTGTGTATGCCACACAACAAAAAACTCTAAAATAAGAAACATTGTGTTTTCTCTAAGTCCAAGCTTGTTAAGAAACCATGTTTGGAAAAAAAATTGTTGGACACCTGTTTAACATGTAAACAATAGTTGTTACTGCTTCTTCCCAATACTCATTTGAGATATTCTTTTCCTTCATCATACTTCTCGCCATCTCTATGATGGTTCTATTCTTACTCTCTGCCACACCATTCTACTGTGGTGTATACCTGGAAGTAAACTTCTTGTGTATACCATGATATTTACAAAAATTTATAAAATCACTGGAAACATACTCACCTCCTCTTTCTATCCTCATAACTTTGATGTAACTTTTTTTTTCCACTAAAGTATTGAACCACTGAAATATATCAAAAGCATATTATTTGTGTCTCAAAAATTACACCCATGTCTTCCTTGTATAGTCATCAATGAATGTCATAGAATATGAACAACCTATAATAGAAGTTGTTTGCATCGGTCCACATAAATCTAAGTGAACAATTTCAAGTGGTGTACTTGTTCTTCTTGTTTTGTCAACTGGGAAGGACTCTCTGTGTTGCTTCCCCAAAATACAACCTTCACAAACTCTATCTGGTTTTTGAATCAAAGGTAAACCTTTCACCATATTTTTTCTATGTAATAAATTCAAACCACCAAAGTTTAAATGACCAAACCTAAGATGCCATAGCCACGATTCATATTTTTCAACTGACTGAAAAATTGATTCAATCTTCTTAGCTCCGGACCGATCTGTATTATGAGCTCCTAATGTGGCTGCTATAATCTTCAAAGGAAACATTTTGTTTCTTGTCATATTCACTTTAGCAATCATCTGTGTACTTTGAGCTTTATCCACAATCACACATTTTTTGTCTTCAATGTAAACTTTGTATCCCTTTTATACAAATTGACCAATACTCATAAGATTGCGCTTCAAACCTGTAGCATAATAAACATCCTGCATAATCTTTTGCTCCCTCTTTTTTATTAGAATGTTGATTGCTCATTTGCCTTTTATAGTCATTGTATTATTATTCCCAAGGGTAACTTCTGAATTTACTGACTCATAAAAATTAGAAAATAAATCTAACTTACCTGACATGTGATTACTGCAACCAGAATCCAAATACCATACATCACTAGAACTCTCTTGGGATATATTACACTCAATAGGTGATGCTTCGATAACCTTTTTGCATGCAATAAATATGGAGCTTGGAGTAGAGCTCCCTACCCGGTTTTGATTTTGCTTGTTCTGATCATACTACTTTTTCCTACATTCAAAAGCATAGTGCCCATATCTCTTGCAATAGTGACGCTACACATGCGATTTATCATGTCTCTGACTTGAAAAATGATTATGATTGTGCTCTTGACTATGTCCTCTTCCACTTGAGTTTGATGGATTGCTGCTACGTCCTCTAGATGAACTTCTTCCTCTGCCTCTAGGGCTGAAATTTCCTCTTCCTCTTCCATGATTTCCTGATACCTATGATGAAAAAGCTTGATCTACAGCTGCATGTGATCTATTCAACCTTTGTTCATGATTTATTCGTGATGCATACAACTCATCAATTGAAAACTGACTTAGATCCTTAGTTTCTTCAATAGCAATTACCAAATGATCACATTGTGCAGGAAAACTTCTAAGTAATTTTTCAATAATCCTTTCATCCTCAATACTTTCACCATGAGATTTGATTTGATTGACTAAACAAACTACAAAAGTAAATTTAATGATTCTATGGAATATGAATCTTTCATTGACATATTTTAAAAATATTTACGAAGTAACTGTAGCTTGGTTGTTTTTACTTTCTCTTTACCTTGATATGCAACTTGGACTTTACTAGCTACTACCACTATGGGTAGAATGCTTTCATACATGGCTTGATGAATGAAGAAAAGAGTTTTTCTATCTTTCTTTCTTAATTCCTTCAAAGTGTCTTTCTCTACCTGTGAGAGTGTGTTATATGTTGTTGCATTTGCAGGCTCTATGTACCCATTCTCTACGATTTCCCACACATCCTAGGATCTAAATAGTGCCTTCGTGGTTAATGATCAATACTCGTAATTCTTTCATGTAAATTGTCGTGTCTGCAAACCGGATATAGAATCCATAACTTGTTGTAATTTAGAAACCTTCTGAAAAAATCCACGCTCTGATACCAATTTGTAGAAATTAGGCACATAAAATAACAAGTAGTAAAAATAAAATAAAGAATTGCAAATAAAACATATTATTGCAAACTCAGATCAGCACTTATGTGGATATTTCTCTTTCCTTCTCAAAGCTTCGGCTCAATACAATCTCTCTGAATGTGTTTGATATCTCAAAACACTTACAATTGCCTCTAATAAATAGATGATTTTATCTAACAATAAAACACTCTACTCATAAAAATAGAGATAAAAAGCACATGCTTTTGTGCAATACAAAGATTTTGATTTATTTGCTTTAATAGCTTTTCCTAAACTTAAGAACAACTAAAACTAAACTCAAAAATAAAAGCATGTAAAAAGCAAACTACTTTTTACTTTTCTTGGGGAAAAATTAAACTTTTTTCTAACAAACAATTGCCCATCTATAATAGTGTTTACGACATACAACTATAAAATAAATTTCATTAATATAGGTGAAATTGCCTATCACCCATGCAATGCCAAATTCCGTCATTAAAGTTTCAATAAGCATGGGTTATCTAGATTTCCTCATAGTAGGGGATAACTCTCAATAAGTAGGAGATCATATGCCAGCGTAACTCTCAATAGTTATGCGACATTTCAAAGTAGCCTCCAAGTACGAGGGGTAACGAAAAGGGCGGTAACGTTGTGGATGTTGCTCGTCTACAAGTTCCACCGGAGCACATATTTCCTTATCTGGAAACTTTATAGCCCACGCCACAGAGATGCGATTCGTCCAATCTTTATAAACAACGCGATGTTTTGTACTGCGGTACCTGCCATTGGTCCATGCCTGCACTCACCCCATGAATTCACGCTTATCAAATCTACCAAAAGAAAAAAGCAAATAAATTAATAGGGAATTAGGGCCGAGACCTTGAGGCAGTCGCCTATGTTGATAAGCACGGAATTGGGGATATATTTGACGTCAACCCAGTTGCCTTCCACGGATTGACACTGGAACCCGCCGCCATTGTCTTGGTAAACAATGGTAAAGCAATCGGGATCTGTATGCTCAAACAGAGCTTCTTCGCCCGCTGCGAATTTTCCTTGAGAGTAATGGTGGTGTATACGCAAATAAGATGTAGCTTTTTCGAAATCAGAATGGTAAAAAGTTTCCACGTCTAACCCCAAACTGGCTATAATGATAATACTTATCTTGCGTTGCAGATCCACCATGCCAAATGTATATGCTTCAATTGTCTCGCTGGCATCAAAAATTATAAATTGTAAACATATGTGATAATCACATTAGAGTGAGCCAGAAAAAAACAAAGCAGAGATGGTTAATGATAAGTTACCTCAACTTAAGGTAATCCTTTTCCGGCCATAGCTTGTTACAGAAGGCGAGGACAGAATCCGAATGAGGCGGAGTTGGGAACCAGAAGCTTTCCCTGGTAGGCGTTCGAGAGTAGCTCTGAAGCGGGTTGGATGAGATGGCTCTGTCCTTCATCTCCGGTGGCATGGCACACAGCTCGTGGCCAACACTCTCCATCTTCTGGAAAACATCATTTGGAATTCCTGTGTTCAGAACGCCGAAGCATCCCCATTCTTTGCAGGCTTCTCTCAATGTGGCTAACCCATGATGGTTTTGAAGGTTTATGAGTCCCGCAGAGTCGAAAGAAAACTGTGAGAGGTCGATAAAAGGAAGATCAACTTCATTCTGCAGCGAGGAAGCCATGCTGAATATTGCTGAACTCCGTATGACTTAAAATTCCAATGACTATAAGGGGATTAGGATTAGCCAATGCACTGTCCTTTGTTTGTTTTTTTTTATTTTTACTCAAATAAATCTGTTAACTTCTGGCGGGGCGCAAAATAGTTAAAAACCGTTACTTCTGTCGGGGTAAAATAGTAAACAAACCTTTTCTTTTCTGAAGTGGATACGATAAAAATTCGCGCACGAGGAAAATGACGTATCTTATGAATAGACACCATAAAAATCAAGTCTCTTATGAATACGCACGAGAAAAATCAAGTCTCAATTATTTATTAACATTTTACTATTGAATTATTAGTTTTGAATTATTTATTGACAGTTTTTACTGTTGAATTATTAGTTTTGAATTATTTATTAACACTGCTACTACAATATTCATAAAATAACTAAGAGTAATAACACCTTTAATTATTATTATAAAGGAAAGAACAAACATAACGTTTTTTAATTATTATTATTGTAAAATCTCTCTTGAATAGGCATGTGAAAAATGAGGTGTTTTTTTAATAGGCATTTAAAAAATCAAGTCTCTTTTGAAGATGCTTCAAACTTGAAGGCCACTCATCTTGGCAATCAATTATTTGTTAATATTTCTACTATTGAAAATATTAGTTTTGTAATGCCCCGTTGGGCATCGACTTTCGTTTCTGCCACCTTGCCCCCATTGCTTTTCGTTGAACGTTTATTTGAGCTCCCTTTTCATCGTCAGGTGACTTTGACCTTATCGCGGAGTTATCTTGGTATAGTTTCTTCCCTTCTTTCGCTTTGTCTCGCCATCTCGTTCTGTCGTAAGTGTGCTTTGTTTCCGAGGGTCATTTCTAACTTTCGTCTAGTGAGCTTATCATGCTTTTGATCGGTGTAATGCGTAATGACTTTTGTTGTTAAAATTTTTAATAGATATTAAAACCTTTTTAAAGGCATTCGGGCACGTTTGTTGTCTTTTCCAGCCTTGGTTCGTGGAAGGGGAGAGAGGTTGGGTGGTGGCGCCTTTGAAGGTGAGGACTGCGCAGTTTCATATCTATTAATTTCTTGCACCTACCCTCCACTGCCACCTTGGCCGACCAGGTCCATTCGCAGGCCTTGTTTTGCAAGTGGATGACATTAGTCACCTCCCAACCACCCAACCTGCAGACTGTTTGACTGTCACGTTTTTCTACGTTGCGTGAGGGAGATGGGAGTCGGTGGAGGCCTGTTTTTCTTCACCAGGATCTCCTTTTGATTCTGTTATTCAATGCTTTGGGCGCAGTTTGGTTTGACATGGTGGTTAGATGAAGCTACAAGCTAGTGTAGCAGGTTGTCCACCTATGTTGTTATCTGTTCAGTATCGAATGCAGTCTCATGTCGGAGTCTCCTTCGAAAACCCAGATTTCACCGCCCATGTAGTCGCCACGGGCACTCTCAGTCTGTTAGAGGCCGTCCGCATCCATGTCCAGACCACAGGGCGCAAGATGTGCGTGATCTATTGGCCAGCAGAGCCAGAGATGTGAGAACGGGTAGAATACCTAGGGTCAAGTCCCCCGGGCATGTGAAATCGTTGTCTTGAAAGACGTGATCAGATCAGCAGAAATTGCGCAGCGCGATGGCAGTATACATCTTTACGGGCATTTGACCCAAGGTCGAATCCCGCTGTTAAAATGTATCTGTCAAGCATTGTAAGTGGGGCGGATCAAAACTGGGTTGCAGAACAAGCTCTGTTTGGGCAATCTCGAGGCCTCCAGGGATTGGGGCTTCTCTGGGGACTATGTGGAAGCAATGTGGCTCATGCTACAGCAGGATGAACCCGATGACTACGTTGTTGCCACTGATGACAGCCACACTGTCGAGGAATTTCTAGAAGAAGCGTTTGGGTTTGTGGGCTTGTTTTGGAAGGTTTATGTCAGTATTGATCCCAGGTATTTTAGGCCAGCTGAGGGAGAAAATCACCTATGTTTTTCGCAGGATCGACACATTTTTCATATTCTCAGAGCCGATGGTTTGACTTTCCTCTGTATGGCCAACGACACCTTCGGCAGACGGATTCCGTTTGCATATTTAGAGGATATTCAAATGAGATTCATGAAGACTTATGGCCGTGTGGCTCATAGTGCACTTGCTTATGCAATGAATGATGAGTTCTCTAGAGTTTTGCATCAGCAGATGAAGTATTTCTCCAGCAACCCTAATGCAGATACCTTAACCCATGTAAGAGGAGAAATCAATGAGGTACGCACTGTTATGGTTGAAAACATAGAGAAGATCCTAGAGAGAGGGGACAGAATTGAACTTCTTGTTGATAAAACGTCAACTCTTCAGGACAACTCATTTCATTTCAAGAAACAGTCTAAACGACTTCGGCAAGCACTTTGGATGAAGAATGTAAAGCTTTTGTAAGTGCTATTGTTTTCAGCCTCGATTCATAATTCTATTTGTCGTCCTTAATTGTGTCTTACCCTGGACTGGGTTGGTATCAATTTCCTCTAGTGAATGCTTTGTTTGCTGGGCGTTGGTAGATACTTATGCAAAGTGGAAGCAAGCATAAGACACCCAAACTATTTGACAAAATTCCTGAGTGAAATATGGCCAAAGGACAGCAAGGATTGCATGATATGTTTTGGAATGGGTTTGTTGAGGAGGCATAGGAAGTTGAAACAAATCTGAGTAACTTGGGTAAATCCATCTCCTACAACCTTTGCTTGCCGTGACATCCTTGCTAGGTTCTTCTCTGAAAATATCTCCTCCAGCCTTGTGTAGATCACTTGTGTTTGTGGTATCCGTATAGGGTATGTGAGTTGGTTTTCGGATCCCACAAGAAGTAAAATCTCAAGGAAAGCAATAGTTGAGCACAAGTGCATGGAGTCACTTCGGATACAGCAATGCTCGTGAACTGTTTGACAAAAATCCTCTTCAATTGCATGGTCTCGCGGATCGTGAATGTGGACCGCTTAGAACTGGTGCACCCGGATTCTAGTACCTACAGTTCTTATGCTGACCCGTGCGGAGTCTGTACGACCTGTTGAAGCTAGAGAAACAGGCAAGATATTTCTACACTTTTCTACTGTTATTTTATTTAAAATTATTGTGAAATCGAACCACTTTTTCTTGCATTGATTTGTCAGTTGGATGTCATGATGGGAGATTTCCCTTTTCTGCTTGTTTCTTCTTGTTTTAGCTTTTATCGTTGACAGTATGTGGGTCGAAAGGATGCATGTGCCCTCTCCTCTGAATGTTATGTTTCTATTACTCGAATGATATACCTTCGTCTGTTTGTTTATGTATTAATTCTTTTCTGCGATTGAGTTGCAAGTTATTATGTTGATCAACTAGTATTTTCGATATTATGGAAGTAAGTTGCGATAACTATGAAGCTCCTCCCTAGCACCCAAGTTGTCTTTTGACGTTTTTTGTTAGCCCCTTCGCAAGTCCCTTTGATAACCTTTTGGCATCAAGAAAGAAAGGTTGTAGGATTATGTGAGCAATGTGTGGGCTAGCCAACTTAGAGTTTTGGTATTAAAACTGGTAGAATGAAAAGGTTTGTGTGCAATGTGTTTTTCCGTCTCACGTGTTTAGACTATTATACTATCTTTCATCTTGTTTCTAGGCTTTTAAGGCCATCCTCAAGAAGTATCTTGACCATCCTTATCAACTTGAACCATAACTAGCTTTTCGGATCAACTAAGCTCGAGGTTTCATTGTGCGAATCCAGTACCTCGTTGACACTAGAATAGTTTGGTCTAATCCCCCTCTCAGAATTATTGCTGATGGCGCTCTTCTATTTTTCCTAACTGGCATTATTTTTTCTCCCTTGTAATGTTAACGCTATTAATTAATATTGGTCGGTTTTTATGCACGTAATTACCGTAATAGTTTGTGATGGAAATTTCCTTAAATGTGATTATCTTCGAGGAAAAACTCATCTTTCATTTGATAGTCTTATGGATTCATAGCGGAAGGTTTTGTTTTGATAATGTCACTTAGAAATTATGTTTGTATCTATTGTGCGACGGTTGACTGTGTTACCAAGGGTTGCCTTAAAATATGGTTGTTTTGGGATATGGGTAATTTATTTTAAATTAACCAAACATTAGTATTGTAGTGGAGGTTTGCAAATCTTTAGTGTTATAAAAATTTGTTGATGACATTATTGTATACTCTTGTTGGACGGAACCCCCTTCTTCTCTCGCGTGTTTTCTACTAGCCTGTAAGACTTTGACCCTTCTTGGATGATTGGAAAATCTTTGTAGTTGATGGTCAAAACTAATATACTTTGCTTTCGCCTCGAAACTTATGTTGTGTGTATACTTTATTTGATTTCCGGTTTGAAACTCGATTATACATGGCTTTTTGTGTTAATTTTTGAAACCCGTGGTTCCCCTTTCTTGGGCCGATCAAACTCTTGTTCTTTTAGAAATATATTAATTTAGTCTATGCGTTTGGTACCTTTGATAAATTTCTAGATGGTTGGTGTATATATCAAATCTTAATCTTGTAATTATGGTTTAATTACTTACTTGATGGGAATTCTATTTTTTTGCTAGATTATTTGTTTTCTCCTTATAGGGCCAAGGGCCATTCTCTTACGATTGCTATACTTTCGTTGCTTTTACTCCTAACTGAAGTACAAGGTCTTCTCCTTCTTTGATTGGCATAATGAAGACTTTATTATAACTCGAAGTGTTGATAGTGTCAGAGGTTTGACCCAAATTCTTGTAATAAAGTGCTTCCTTTTCATGATATTGTTAGATAATAGTTATGGTGGTTTTGTGTAGCCTTATCTTGCTCAGTTCTCGTGAACTGACTCTTGTAGAAAATTTGCTGTAGATGGATTTTGCGTGTAGATGAGGGATAGATTTGTAGACTTTTGTCATCAACCTCAGTTGAGAAGTTCCTTTGCTCGAAACCTTTTTATGTTGTTCAACTATTGTTAACGTCCAGTGGAAAGTTTAAAAGAGGATTAATGTCTTAGTATAATATATTGTGGACTTTGTCATCTGAACTTTGGAAACCTTGTATTGTTTGACCATCATTGAAATTATAAGGAAATTTGGTTATTGTTGTTGAGTGACTTTGTTGGAGTATCAGTATTTTAAGAATTGATGTAATCTTGTTTTGTTCTTGTAAATGAGTGTTGCTACAACCTTGCCTTGAGAATAAATTTTGAGTTAAACCTTGACATGACTTAGTAATAAAGTGTCATAAGTAAACTAACATGGGATTGTTTAATACTTCTGGAAGTTAAATTAAAATTTGTATTCAAATAAAGTAACGTAGGGGTCACCAACTTGAGAGCAAGAAATTCTTTAAGTAATCAAGGGCAAGACTATCATTGCAGGTAAACTTTATAACATGATAACCCTAGCTCCTCTAGTGAACATTATTCCTTTTATGGTGAAATTTGTAAAATGACCCTAAGGTGAAATGAACTGTTAGTTGTTTGAAGATGATAAGATTTAATAAGCCAGAGAAAACAAATTGGAGACCTCACCATCTTTCTCACCGCCATTTGGAAAGTAAATTTTTACTCCTTGTTAATACTTTTAGCGAAGCCTAAGTAAAGTTGTTGATAATTCTGGTTAAGAGCCCTAGCTTCAATTAAATACTGGCAATAACTAATGAGGTCCTAAAGATGTTTCATCTCGACCTTCTCCCTCTAACCCTTTTTCAAGGCACCTTGTATCTCTTCTCTTAAGTGTGTTGAACTTAAAACCATGTTGTCTTGTGGGCAAGAACGAATCTTAGTAGCGTTAGTGGTGAGCAGATGGCCTTGTGGAATTTAAATACTCCTTTTTCTTGATAAACGAATTAAGCAAATAAATGTCATAATAGAGAAGATTTAAAGATAATTACTCAGTGTCAAAGGAATAAACTTGGCTTGGCAAGTTGAATTATACGAATCATATCTTGAGCCTCCTTGAAAACGTAAGCTAAGAATTGCAAGATGTCCTTTTAAAATAAATAACCCTCAAGAATATCTCATTGTGGTTGGCCCTAACTGTAAGTGTGTTCTGTGATTGGACTTCTATGTTGTCTTGTCAAAAAGAAAAGTAAAATGTATGTCCTTGATAGGTGTGAACGTTTCCGTGCTGCCTTTATGGCCATCCTTGTATCAAGTTGTTCACAGTGTTAGTTGTATCCTTGGTGACGACATGTTGCGTCATGTTATGTGTCAAGCAAGTCAAAAAAAAAGTTATCCTGTATTTCACTGTGTTGTTCGTGTGTGGATTTTTGTGTCGTTACAAGTTTCGTACAAATTAGGTATTTAAAATATTTTGTGTCTTAACATCAAGAATTAAGGGATATCCATTCTACTAAATTCATGCACGATACGGTCACGTTTTTAATATTGCTTTTTCAAATATGTAAAACAACACTCCTAATGCATTATTCATAAATAACTAGCAATAACACATTTGGTACCATTAGCAGACCGATAATACAGTTAGAATAGTAAGAAATGATAATAATAATAATATTTAACAGCTCTAGCACTTACTCGACCATTGGGTCGCCACCCCTTGTGCGGTCAGTCATGTTCCTCTTGATGCTCCTTCTCATTATCGCTCATTGTCTAGGCCAAACTGCTCTCCTCCTCCTCCCCATGGATGATGGTTTCATAGGCATCGCTCCCGCAATAAGTGATTCTCCTCTCCTCGATAGTGGTGATCCCCTCGATCTCGGTCCTCCACCCTCGCTCAAGGTGGAATTTTCAATCACCTTGGTGGATTGGGTTGGTCAGTTCCTCAACAGAAAAAATTCCTGCGGCTATCCCTTTTTGTTTCTCCTTCTCAACAGTTTGACAATTTTGATCAGTCGCAAGAAGAAACTGGACAGGAGCCCATCACCGATATGACTCACCATTGATCTATCTAGGAAGAAAAGCCAAGAAGTCCTATGCCTCAACCTCCTGCCGCCATGTTTTTTGTTGCAACCTAGGTTTCTAGCTTCGGCCTTGTTTTTAAATTTCTTGTTTTGTTCGTCCTCTTTTTTAGTAGAGTCTCACACTTTTATAATGTTTTGATTGACATCCTTCTCGAGGCCTTGTTGGCTCGATTTGATTGGTATTCTAGGGTGTGATTGTGTCCACCCATATTTTGTATGATTAGTGTTGTAATTACCTGTTTATATATATATATATATATATATATATATATATATATATATATATATATATATATATATATATATATATATATATATATAAGTGTGCTTTTAATAAAAAAGATATAAATATAATTATTATTATTCCAATTATTGTGATTCATTAATTATAATTATAAATTATTATTTTTATTATTGTAATAGTTAAAACTATATTTATAATAATAACAATAATATAAATAATAATCATAATTATAATTGTTATTCTTATTGTAATTATTATAATATCATAAATACAATAATCATGATTATAATGTGTTTCTGTGCTTGTATATGTATATGTACATGTATATGTATATGTATATGTATATGTACATGTACATGTATATGTATATGTATAAACATAGACACAGACATAGGCATACACATAAGTATATATAGTATTATTTATGTATGTGTTTTATAATTATGTGTATACTATTTTTTTATAATTCTTAAAATTAAAAATAATAATAATTGCAATAATTGTGATAATAATAATTATTTTAAGAACTATAATAATAATGAATTTAAGATATTATAATATAAATGTCAAATAGAACATAAATTTATCAATACATTATGTAGCACTATTTAAAAATATATAATATATTTAATTCAAACATGTTATAAAACATAATACAAAAAATGAATTAATGTTTGAAAGACTTGTGGTGATACAGCCACAAGTCTATAAAATGCTTTGAAATGCAAAAGAGTTAATTGTGTATTCAAACATTTAATTGTATGTGAACATCTATTACAAATAGGAAGGAATAAATGTGAATTCACAAAATCAAAACTTATCCAACACATAAGTGGTGAATGTGACTATATTATCATTTATTGATGTTCAGAAGCTTCAATCACCATGTACACTTGAAGAAAAGGAAAATAAACACACAAGCCTCAAAATATTGGAAAAAAAATGCATATTTCACTACTCAAGTATAAGCGAGTAATAGCGTAAGAATTAATCTCTATTCACATTTCAACAAATGGGTTTCCTCCCTCTTACTAAGAGAAACTTATGCAAATTCCTTCATCTTAGAATAATGGCTAGTTTGTCAAGAGATTTCACTCTCGATATTGTCGTGAGTGTCAACCCTTGCTGCTCCATGCTTCCTATGCCAATTACTACTCTATTGATAGTGAATCCATGTGACCTGTGAATTTTAAGAGCCCATGAAATCTTTAAAGGTACTTGTGTGCAACATCTACTTAATAATGGAGGAATAGGTACATACTTGGCAACTTAAATCCCATATGATGCCAATATAACTCCCAATTTCTATGACATCAAATATTGGCCAATCAGGAGGCTTTATCCCAGGAGAATACAGTATTTTCCTCACTTATCTAAGAGATCCATCGACCAATCCTACCTCCACCACAAGTTAAACACCAACATGACATGGTGACTATTGCAGAGTAATACCTCACTCTCCAACTGGCTATCATCATTTTATCCATAGGTTACTTTTCTCACACGAGTAATAATAACTCATGCCTTAGACGCATCCAATTTCATAAGCATGTCACTAGGACATTCATTACAAACAAATGACTAAAAGAGTCAAATATATAGCTTTCCTTTATACCAAACCACAAATCGGTTCTTGACATTAACAACTCCAAATCATCTATCATGGGATTCACATTTCTCGAATTAGAAAACATTTTATAGAACTTCATGGGCTCTGCATTTTCCCCTTCTTGACAGAAAAATTTCTCTAGAGAAAAAACTGATGAAAATGATTTCCATAAATTTTGTTCCTGTCGTGCTTCATGCATAAATTGGCATGTCCTTTACATGAGGGAGATGGGAAATATCCCCAACAAGAATAATATATCTACCTTTGAAGATGACATTCTCATGAGAAAGGAATTCTTCTTGCACTCAACAAGTAATTTTTTCAATAATTTTAGACCCACAATACTCATTTCATCGATAAGAATGTATCTATAATGTCTCATCTCCTCTAGAAATAAAGCTAGCGCTTTCACATTCGAAGGTCTCATGTCACAGAACAGAATTTTGAGAGATGCATGTATTGTTATACCGTGGATGTTGAATGCAGATACTCCCATCAACAGTAAAAGAAGCACAAGACTCTTACCTATTGTGACACACTCCTCCAAGACATTCTTAATATGATTGATTACTTAATATTTTCTTATTCCACCAGTATCGCGTATGATCATTTTGGAGGGAGGTCCCTCAAGAACTATCCTAGAATTTCTGATAATATTTTCCATATCAATACATTGTTTTATGGAAAAAGTGTTCATGTCTGAAATTAAATTATTTTAACCATCCACCACATTTTTCATTAACTAAAAATACATTCATACTCCTTATATTCAATGTTCTACTTTTTTAACTATAATAATATCAACATCCTTGTCTTAGGGGATGAAAATTGTGTGTCCATTATATTTGTATAGGCCATCACGTTCATGAGTTACTTGAAACATGGAATCCACATGCACTATCAACATTTCCTCCACCTAGGTACATCAGTACATGTAAAACATCTAGTTGATCCTTGACATCCATATTATTCCACTTTTTAAACTGATGATCTCATCATTCACCTTTGAATATTTTGTAAATAGAGCCTTCGATAGATACATTCACATCTATACTATGGTATGACTCTCTATGTATACAATACATCTAAATAACAACCAATAAATAAGTTCTTTTCCAGATTTTTGATAGGACTCAATCATCTTGTTCAATCACACACCATAACACAATGAATAAAATTGATTGTAAGTCTCATTTACACAATTATTAACGTCATTCATAACTCACCATCAGACACACTATCCCTAGAATATTGGCTATTGTTTCTCCTTGTTAAACGTGTTCCATGACATCGCACATTTTCCCATTTACAGACATCCTACCCTCACTAGTCACGAGTTACACCGTTGGCGTTCTTGTAGTGAGCTTGGACCTATTGGTTCTGACAAACATCAGAAATTGGATGCACTGCATTTCTCCTCCCGGATGCGTTGAAATCCAACGGTTAACAATATTTCAGACATTTTAATGGATTGTTTCAGGTATTTTCTATTTTTCCCGCTGCATGGTGGAGACAGGTGGTTGGATGCATGCAATTTCTTCTCCAGGCTTTTGCAGCGGTGAGAACAGGGTTTGGAGCATCTATCAGTAGCAGCAGTAGGAGCAGGAGAAAGAGAAAAGGAAAAGAGTCCCTTTGTACGCTGCATTTTCTACGAGGGATTGTGACCGATTCTTCTCCCATTTAATTCACTCTCTTGGAATTATTTCTAGAGAGGAAGGAAAGAAACAAAACCATGGCGAAGATCTGATTAAAAAGTAGCAATGGTGCCCAACTTTGATTGCGTGTCCAATCTTCTTGAAAATGGCTCCAATGTCGAATCCTGGGACATCTGAGATGATACCCAACAGACCCATCTGTCAATTTATTTTTTGGTAGCCGATGATGATGAATCGCTCTCTGTGTTGGTCAAGAAACAGTTCAATTACATGCCTAGGCAACACCATTCTCTGGATGGCTACCACTTCGTTTTCCTGCTCTTTATCTTTTATCTCGAGTAGTTAGTGTATTGATTAAGACATTCAAAGTGCCCATGCCCGCTATTCCACTTATGTCTCTACAAGATTTGTCTCATCGTTGTTCCTCTGTGTGAAACCCTCGGTTTGTCCATTCTCTACCAACGTGTGAAAAGGGGGGCTTTGGTCTTTTATCCAAGTTGCGCATGTGAGCATGAATTTTTATAATAGATCTGTTGTTGGATAACATTTATTCATGTGGGTATGAATCTTTTTTATGGAAATCCCATCAAGAATTTTCTTTCCTTCCAGATATCTGCCTTGTTCTTTAGAGATGATGTACGGTATGGTTTTCTCGAGCATATTAGATATAACTTTGGAGATGAACTTCTAAACTGTGTTGCACTGGATTTTTTCTACTTAAGGGATGAGTGTGACAAAGGTATTACTCTGACTCTTGAGGATGTCTTGAGAGACCCTAGCTTCGTCAACCACTCTCGGTAGCTCCTCGCCTAAGGGATCCCAATAATGTTGGAAGAACATAGCTGGGAAGCCATCCAGCTCTGGAGCTTGGTCCCTATATATATTGAAGAGGGAATCTTGACCTCTACAATTGAGATAGGTTTCTTGAGATCTTCTTTTTGACCCTTGATGATCTTAGGGACGATGTTTCATAATTCATTTTGGGCTGAACTTCTGTCAATTGTGTTTACCACTTGAGCTTGTTCAAAATGAGAGGTGAGGATATTTATGATGCCAAATTTCATTCTCAGATTTTTTTGTCAGAGATTTTTCTTTAATTTTTGCACAAGTTTTAAATTTATAATGGAGGAAAATGAAATCTGTTATATCAGATATATTAAATTGTGTACAATATGTTCTTTAGTGCTTCCAAAATTACAGTTCACGATATTCCATGTATACCTTTATTTCCTTTCCTATTGGCTCCTGAAAATAATATTATGTTCCCTTCTATTCAAAATTGTATCTTAGAATAATTTTTGATTGCAACATCTGTCAATCCTGCTAAGAAAGTTTACTTTCAGAGCTTTGTTGTAACCATATGAGGCTATTGGTGAGTTTTTTGTCCCTCCATATGGGTATCTGCCTACAATAATTTGTTTCCCATTCAAATGGTTTATAATTTACAGCGCAAGGGATTTTTGTGGTGGTCATTATTGTAGGAAGCAAGTTAGTAGTTTTTTCCTTTGGGTGATTGTTTAATATGCCTTGCTTTTCCTGTGTTGGGATGGTGGCTTTACTCGTAATTTCTATGCAAACCCTTTGTGCCCAAAAATCTTTACCTTTTGTTTTGTAAAACTCTTTGCCAGCATTGAGCCATGTTTAATTTTCTTCTTAGTTTCTTCTGCATTATAGGAGATCGTGCCTGTTTGGTTGATTAGGAAGTAGACCTTTCCATTGCATGCATGTAATTGGGAAGGAATTTGCATTTCACTTATAACGTTTATATGAAGGAGATGGGTAAAAAACTTGACAACCAGTTTTTTTTCCCAATACGGCGACAAAAGCCTTTTTTTTCTAATTTTCTCAACAAAAAATTAACATGATGGCCATTAATGTGAATTTGTCTCCATATATAGCTATCCCTTGTTTAAATTCAAAAATATTTCAGGGTAAATTAAGGAACAGTTGGTCAGATTGCATATGAGGTTAATATTAAATCATAGTTTGGATGAATGTTGGTTTCCATTGATGTTCTCACATTTTTGTCTGAGGCTATCTACGCAAACATCTCCAAGTACTTGGGATGGTGGTTAAGAGAGCCAAGACTTATCTATGGGGGAAAGTATACCACATCACCGTGCAAATATGTTACCATATTAGGGGACTAAAACTACATCCTTGATTTGCATTTTTTTCCCATTAGGTAATCGTGTAGTTAACATAGAAGGTAGGCCCCTACAGCTCGTAGAATTAAATAACTCAGTCATCGATGTATGTAAATAAGTCTTAAGTCTGCCATCTCCAAACCAAGTTTGCTAATAAGAAAGGCTAAAACAATAAATCCTAGGCATGAATGTTGGGTGATTAAAACTGCTTCATAACTTAAAGTAGGTTTACAGGCTTTTGTGATCATATTTTTTTCATTTATTTAACTTTTACCATGGATTCTAGAAGGAAATTCTTGATAGGTCAAAATGGTCAATTTTTTTAATGTGATAAAAAATAAATTAAGGATGCATACAATAAAGGAATATTATAACTGTTATTACTATTAGGTATTGCATATGATAAACAATGTTACTTTGCGAACTTTTTAACACAACTTGCTAGAAAAATTTCAAATCTCTATATTTTCTTGGAGCTGACTATATCCTCGTGGTATGTATTTCTATGATTAACTTTCATGATGTCTCTTTCCAATATAACACTGAATTTGAGCAGCAACTACAAGTCCTTATTCTCAATAATAATTATGTCTCAAATCTTTATTCTTTAAGGTGGTTTCTGTCTTACTTTAATGAGTAAATGTTATAGGGACTTCCCACAAGACATTAAAGTTAAGCTTGAGCTTTGCTACAACAAGATGTGCAGAAGTACCAGAGCTACAGGCCTTGCTTGGCATTTTTGCTACAAGATATGGAGATGAGTTTGCAATTGATGCAAAAGAATTGCTTACTGCTTGTGGTATGAGCCAACAAATGCTCCTTATTACCTAAAATTGGTTCAAAATATTGCCAGCCGCACTATTCTGTATTATATTTCTAATGCTATGATAAAATATGTTGCTTCTTGTGAAGAATTGTGTAAATCTAAAAAGTATTTATCTTTTTTCTTGCGGTATAGATCATAGAAAAAAGTATTTATAACGAAGTAGATTCAAGTGATCTCAAATTTGTCTATATAATATATGGAGCAGGATTTGGTTCATCTCTGGCATATGAAAGGTTGCATAGCAGAGGAAGTGGTGCTACATTGTATCATACTAAGTAAGCTGATAAACGAATTGCCCAATAAACCACGATTACAAATCCAACAAAATCGCTTCATTCAGGCTCTGATGACAAAAAATCTAAAATACCACATGTAGGATATCAATTTTTTTGGAAACCCCGAAAAAAAATATTAGATTTTGGAGGTGTATATCACCAATAAATTATTCAAAACATAGATTACAAACCTAACAAGTTTTCCAATAAAAAAGCAGAGAGTAAGAACCCAATACAGCGATCCACAAATAACTAAATATAAAAGTTGATTAGCATAAAATTAAATCATCTAAAACCTTGTGTCCTCCACAATAATGGATTTTTTCTTGTTTCTTGTGCAGAAGGGCATTTTTATTGCAACAAAGGTTAATCCCTTCACGTTCATAATTGTCTTTGACGAATAAGCTGCAATTGCATACTTCTCATTCAATATTGCGTGACAGAAAGCATGGGCTACTTATGGAACTTCTCTTGTCATCCATCTACATGTTGCTGAGCTACTTTGCACCCTGGGATAGTCCAGGTGACTTTCCAATAGTAATACTCGGTCTAGATCAATGTCCAGCATTGAATACTTTCACATTCAGAACAGCATTCCTTCTGATATAGGATCACTATATAACCAGCTAAGGACCCCCTCATCGAGTCATTCAGATGATAACATTAGTTTTCAATGGTCGCTTTTTAAGCCTAGAAAGGTCTTTTACAATTACAAGATTTTTCTTCAGTAGTGGGGCATTCTTTCTTCTCACTTCTCTCTTTTGCTATAATATCTTACTTCTTCATCATCTGAATGGACTACCATCATATTAGGTGCATGAATTGTCTATATTGTTATTTTAGCGAAGAATCACACGGTCATATTATTATCCCTTTGAAGTTTGTTATAGACATAGCATCTGCACTATGCATATTATAAAAGCAGAAGCTAGAAAACTATGATCTAGGATAGTGGGATACTCTGTGTTAATGCTCTTGCAATAGCTTAGGTCCACCCCTGGTCTTTTTTGTACATGGTAAGAAATGACCTGTCGGCACATTCACCCATGCCTGGGACAGTTATGAATAAAGTCATTACTGTAAGGTCTAAATGATTTTGAGAAAAGCTTGTGCACTGGAAATCAGTACGTGTTGTCAATTTATGCTAAAACAATTATTTTTTACTTTTGGCATTCTCCCTTGTTTCACAGGAACAGGAGTGCAGATTCATCGGCTTTCTAACTGTCAAGAGTGTGGATTGAGGTTAGAGAAGGTCTTGCATGTCACCAAGTTGACAACAGGGGTTTCCTTACACAACCATTAATCTTGTTATAATCTGGAAGCTTTGGAGCATTTTTTATCGTGTCAGCTAAATTGAGTGTGTCGAAGGATGTGACTAAATTTCTTTCTAGCTGTGCCTTCATGATTCCATGGGATTATTCTTCGTAATCCAGATATCTGGTTTTCTGTGCTCAAATAATTGACCACCTCTTGCGTAGTGCCAAAGACTCTGGTGTTCATTTGTCTAGGTTGGATCAGCGCTAGAACCCAGCCATTCCTCTATGTCCATGGGTTTTCACCTTTTCGGTACACATTGTTTTTTGACTAGGAAAATAAATTTATTATGCCTACCGATCCATTTTCACCTTGGTGCACATTCTTTTTTGACTAGAAAAATAAATATGATAACACTTCTGTGTGATCTAATGCTTTTTTGGGTGTGATCCGATGCTCTTATGTATGTGATCTGATGATTTGAAATGAATTTATAGCACTATTAGTATATGTATTTTTTATTTCTCTACATTCTAGCTGTGTTAACTGAGCTCATTTGGAGATATGTTTCAACTAACCAAATTTTTATCCTACCATTAATAATGTGTGTTGAATGAAAGTTGAACACCTTATTTCAGGCATAATTTTTTTTAGATTAGGTAAGTCTCCAACTTTGAAGGGATCAGAAAAACCTTTACATGAAAGATAAGCATCAAGGATCAAGAGAAAAACAACAAGGATCGGTCCAAACGACCATACAAGAAACCGAGAGACAAACCAAGAACAACATAAAAGAAGAACACACCAAAGGAAAGGGAGGCATCAACACAAATCATCCTTGATGTTGCCGATACAGTGTTTTGAGAGTTAATATTCTTGAAGTGCTCGAAGGGAATGGTTCTTCGGCAATAGAACTTATTTACTCATCTTTTTACCATTGTTTGTTTACTAGAATCCTTGAGGCAGTCGTAACATACTTACTCTAGTAGTTGCGCTTTGACATAATTGTCGTGTTGTTCTTGGACAGTAAACTTTCAACTTCTTTCTCTTCTATTTTGTCCACCCTTTTACTTCTCCATCTTCTAAGCCCTTATTCTCCACCCTTCATCCTCTCCTATTGTTTTTCTCTCTCAAATTTGACTCATTCAAAAGATCTCATTCGACGTTTCCATCATAAATTTCATGTACAATTGCTAGTAATAATTTCCACAGAAATTTTTATCTTACTCATTTATGTCATTTCCATATCTTGATGCATAATTCATGGGTCCATTATGGTTGTTAACCTGTCTTGTTTCTTCTATACCCTCACAGACTTTCAGAAAAAACATCTTCTCCGCAACCTTCATACAAAACTACTAAATTACACAAATGCAAAATAAAACTAAGCACCATCTCTCGCGTCACATCTTGTTTTAATGTAGAAATTCAAATTTAAGCAATCCTATAAAATGAGTTTCACATGTGCTTCAGTTCATGATTTATTTATTTCGTTTCTAGTGCAAAATGTCATTCAACATTAGATTAGGGATGTCAGAGATTCCAACAGAAATATCTTCCAATGAATCTATCTCACAATTTCATCCACTCAATCTCATGTTTTTGGGATGTGCCTCTGTGTCAACTGAGACATGAGCAATGGCAATATAGTTATCAAGATAAGCAATAACAGATGGGTGAAATTGATAGCTAACATGGTTTAAATGAACTGAAATGCTTCGAAAATGCAAAAAATAATTAGCTATTTGTGTCCTAGATACTGTGTAGCACACTATCTTCACCTTCTACTTGTGTGCACGTATCTGAAATTACTTATCCTCAATCATTTGACGAGGAAAATTGTTCAAGGATTCTACAGCTAATCCGGGCATGACATCCAATTCCCTCTCGATGCTCGAAGACTACAAAATTTCCACACAGTACACTCTAGTTGATAAACACATGTAACCGGAACCATGTGTCTCTTTCATTTTCTCTTGTTCTTGGAGTTGTCATCTATGAAAATGACGATGATCGTTGTCCCTCCAATCTTTACTAAGTGACTTTCGTGGCTTATTTGTAAAGATGGGTGTTTGTTTGTTCATGAACTATGAAGAAAAATTTTATGTAGAAAACAACCATCATGAAATATGAAAAGGACGCATTTAGTTTCTAAAAGTCGAAGAAAAAACACATGAAATAGTTAAAAACATAGCATTACAGCATGGACAACAACCGTGTTATCAAGAGGTTGGAATGCGCACATATCTTTACCAAAAAAATCAATTCTGTGAACATCATTTGACATTGCTATCCTCTGTACAGAATGGTTACCACCATTATTTTTGTAACATACATGTGTTGCTGCATATTATTCTCTCCTAACGCTGGAAGACATGAAAATGTCCACACTAACCCGTTCAGTTTACAAACTCATATAACCTCAACCATGTGTATCTTTCATTTTCTCTGGTTCTTAATGTTCCGATCTACAAAAATGATGACATTCATTTTCCCTTTGTGATTTTCCAGGGGAATTTCACTGCTACAATGTACGTGTAAGTGCCTGTTCGTTCAGTAACTACAAAGCGGAAGAATAACGCAACAAAAAGCCGACATGACATCTGTATGACACATTTAGTTTTCAAAAATCAAGGAACAAAGGCAATATATAGTTAAAAAAACACAACATTACATGATGAATGATAACTATGTTATCATGTGAAAAGGACCCACGCATTTATGCGGCGATAAAATCACTTATATGAACATCATTCTAATTTAATTTAATTTGAATTAAATCTGTATTTTAGAGTAACTATTGTAAGAAATAATATATGACTGCAAAATATAGTAATGACACAAGAAAAGAAGCATATAAATGTAAATATCCTAAGATTAGTTGATTTTTGAGCAGACTAGAGGTGATCTAGACAGGTAAAAGTGTCAAACAGATTGTAGACAATATTATTAATGCTCACTGTAAATTCCGAAACTCAAGAATGACGCAGGAAAGGGGCACCCATAGGAGGGAAGAGGAGCCTAGGAATTGGTGAGTGGATCTAGGCATTGGCAACTAGATTTGGGCGTTAATGACCATGAAAATGCTTTCTTTTGTATCGTAATGGTTTCACTATTGGCTCCTATCTATCGCTTGATATTCACTCTTTGATCACTAAGGGTACCTGTAACCTACTAAGCAGAACAAATACATGCACCTATCAACAAACCACATCAAATATAATAAAAAAGAAATATAATGGTGATTCGGAGTGACCCTAATGGTCACCCAAAGAGTGAACTTACTACTGAACGTCGCACTACATCTCATACCCCATGTAGTTCTTGTGTGTGTGTGTGTGTAAATGATGCCCTAGGATGTCGTCGTGTAAGTTGCATAGTGATAGAGGGCTAGATCTACAATGTAGCAATGTATATTATGTGTGGATGGAATATAATAAACTTTCCCTCTTATGTATTGCATGTAGGAGTATGCATCCCTTTCCTTTGAATGGATGATAGATGGATTCCTTTTAATGCTCTTGTGCCATTTTGAATGCAAGCTTAGGAGGTAGTATGTAATGATTAGTGTTTGGTCCTTATTTTTTAGAAGTAACTAAGTATATATATGATTCTTTTGTTTGAATTTCATAATTGAAAACTAGAATTTCGACACATAAATGAAAAATATGCCCAAAAGCTAAAAGAGACCCAATAAGAGCGAGTAAAGGTAAGAAAGGGCCAGGAGCGCACAGTATGGATAGAAGCGACTAGGTGTTGTTGTCCTAAATGATTTCCTGTGTTTGATTCCATAAAGGATAAATAATTCAAGTTCCATCAGGGCTATAAGGTGTATAGTACCAAAGAGAAAACAAGAAATAAATAAAAGAGGCCAAAGATAGTTATCAACCACTAGTTTTCTTTCTTAGGAATAATATGTACGTTAGTATGCTTTTGGACATATAAATGTACCCAAGTGTGTTATTTTGTGTCTACATTGGCCTCAACTTTATGTTGTTATGTGAATACTTGATAACATAAATTAAATAGAATATGCGTACCTTATGGTCTTAGAGAGATTGTGGTGAATAGTGTGCTGAGTGGACAAGTGAAGCATGAAGTAATTGTAAAGTGAAGTGTAGAAACTAGGAAATATAAGTGAACTCTAGGGGTGAAGCATGTTCATTATAGCATGTTATAGCCACTTGTGTGAGTTACTTCTTGTAAGGATGAACCTGCAAAAGAAGGGAAATAAAGTATTCGAAGTTCTCTATATGATAGATTAGAGGAACATGTGTATAATTATGTAAAGAATGTTAAAAGGAATGTGTGCACCTGATATGTAGGAGAGTGAAAGATATAAAAGTGTCCTATTACTTGAATTTGTTAATTAGAATGGTGAAGGTGAGGTTTTTCGATGATCTCATGCCAAGAGTGAGTATTTTGGGTGATTTCACGCCAAGTGTGAGTTTTTTGGGTGATCTCACGCGAAGAACGAGTTTTTTGGGTGATCTCATGCCAAAGAGAAAGTGTTGGGGAGAGAGGTTTAGCTTTACTCTCCTTCAACGACTCTACCCAATAAGCACCATTAGAGATGGTACATCCCAATTTTTTTCGTTTGTCTCTATTTTCTCTAAATTGTTTTGAATTGTACTAAATCTATGAGATATAATGCATTCTATGACTATAGGATAATTCATGTTATTATATAATTTCTCTGTAAAATGTTAAAGATTATTTTGTACTGAGAAATTGATTATTTCTACCCTCGGAACATTAGCGCCTAGGGGAAGACAAGAGCACCTAGACGCTAACATCTAGTTCTGGGAACTATTTTCCACTCTGTATGTGAGGTCTAGGTCTGTTTCTATACCGTTTTGTGACTATGTTGATGTGTTGTCTCTGTACCATGCTGATCTAAACTATAAATTTGAGTTTTTGTAGGTGTGATATTTTAACCTAATGTATGCCCCCCTCGTTTGGGGTACATGTGACAATTGTAGGAGAATGCGGCCCAAAGGAGAGGATCATGATCTGATATGCATATCAAATATTGTGATACCTGCAGGGGGTAGGGGATGTGTATGGTAGAAATCAAGGCACATGAAAACAAGAGAGGCTAGTACAAGTGTTAGTAGTAGAATTAACTAGCATGCAAAAAGAAGACAATGTAGAAAGAAAGTGTGCAGAGGAGATAAAATGTGAGAAATAGGTTATATGCATGGGACATCACTCACAATGTCACAAGACAATTAGGGATGAAGTGGCCAAAATCATACAATGATCATACAAGGCATAGGGCATAGCCTGTAAACATGAGAATATCGTAGAAAATAATATCAAGAAAAATGTATCAGATAACCAAGGTTGTATGTAATCTTGCAATGAAAATGCTACACATGAAGCACCCATTAGCATGTTAGAAATATAAATAGTATGTCAAGGCATGTATAAATCAGCAAAAAGGTAGAGTAATTTGTGATGAGAAATAGTGAATAATGTAGTAATAGAACCTAAAGTGTGTAGAATGTGATAGTAGTAAAATTAAATGCCCCATGGATCCTCTATGGGATTGGTAAAAGGTACACTGTCATTTACATCATTGCAACATGTAAAAAAATGTAAGAGATGTGCATTCACCTCAAAATACCAAGTGAATGTTCATGTGTATTTATATAGAAAGATGATGACATATTAAGATTTCATCTAGCATGGAAAACAAAGTGTAACATGTAGATAGAATAAGCTAGCAAGTGTAGATGTAACCAAGATATTCGAATTTTGTGTATGAGTGTGATGAAGTGGTATACAAAAATATAAATATGATATGAGCATCATGCCCCCCAATGGATGTGAATGAGATGAGTTTCATTTATAGGAACTCTCAACAATCACGAATGAAACATAGAATAAGAATGTGTCATCGGGTAATGTGTTGTGTGAGAGTAGATGCTAGGAATATGTATCGTGAATCATATAACATGAAGTGTAATGGGAGTAATGTTCATTTCTAAATTAGACCCTCAGCAGTTGAGTATGAACCATAGAACTAGAGTGTGTCATAGGGTAAAGATGATATAATTTGTGTATCAAAGGGTGTGAGATTGCATAGGAAGATTAATTATGATGCTAGTATGTGTTAGAGATAACTGATAGTACTATAAATAAGGGGAAAGTGCATTTCCCCCAAAGAAGTTCCGATGATGGAGAGCTATGTGATGATTAAAGAGAGATGTTGCAATGTGCATGGAGTTTGAAATGCATCATGACAAATCATATTGTCATAAAAAAGAAAGGTAAAATCAAGAATAGGTCCATGGTTGGGTTTTGGGTGTACAAGAGGATGGATTTTTAATGGAGGTTTCTTAGTTGGAATGGTTAATGACGTAAAAGACTTGATAAGAGGAGAGGATTGAGGATGGAGTTTGAGAGGTGGCTGTTTAGCTAGAATTGGTAGTGTCATAGAAGACTTGATAGGAGGAGAGGATGGAGGATGTATTTTAAGAGGTGGTTGCTTAGCTAGAATTGGTAATGTTGTAGAAGACTCGATATGAAGAGGGGATGGAGGATGGATTGTGAGAGGTGGTTTCTTGGTTAAAATGGGTTGGATAGGTGGATCTTGACTGATTGAAGAAGGAACATTAATAATTATGGAATGAGGCTCACTAGACATAGAGGGGTTGGATTTGGGAGCCCATTCAAATTTAGTGATTGGATATGTAGTACAACGTTGTGAAGCAAATGAAATAAAAACTTGATGCTAAAGGTACTTAATTCTTCATTTTAAATCAAAGAAATCAATTTCATGATGTCCATTAATTCACTCATAATTACAAAATGGGATACCTATGTATTTGGAAATATGATAAGGAGTATAGCAATGAGTAGTTGGAAAGTTGATCAATTGGTGATTGAGGAGATCAGGAAGAATATCATGTTGCTTACCATTTAGATAAAACTTGAGAGGGGAAGGTAGTGTTAAGAATTGGATTTCACTGATATAAGGAGATGTAGAGGACATAAGATTGGGATGGAGTTTATACAAAGAGATAGCATGGGCCTTAAGATGTTGTATTTCAGCTTTAATATAGTTAATCATGTTTTCCACAACTAGAAAAAATTCCTGAAATAAACAATGTAAAGCTTAAATTGATTTACAGATAGATTGATTGGTTGTGGTATCAATATTAACAAGGTCATTAGAGAGATGATCAAAGATGGCACTTACCTGTACATATGGTGTATTGGGAGAGAGATACATAGTGTATAGGGATTTGTGGATAACATATTTGTAAGGTGGGTGCATTTGAAATAAGTCATACAAAGAGATTTGAGGAATTTTAGGATCTATGAAATAGGATAAAATAGAATAGGAAAGATAAGGATCCAAGTTTTGGATCATTAGTGGGGTTCACTAAATTATTTAGTTTAGTTTTAATTAAATATGTATTTCTGAGTAACTATTGTAATAAATAATGTATGAATATCAAAATATAGTAATGACACAATCAAACAAGCATATAAATGTAAAAACCCTAAGCAAGAATGAGAGATATGAATACTTAGTTGACTTCTTAGTAGACTGGAGGTGATCAAGACATGTAAAAGTGTTGAAAAGACTGTAAATAATGTTTTTAATGCTCACTATAAATTCTATAACTCAAGAATGATAGAGGATAGGGACGCCCATAGGAGGGAAAAGGCGCCTGGGCACTGGTGACTAGATCTTGGTGTTAGTGGCCGTGTCAATGCTCTAAAATAGATTTCTTCTATCTCTCAAGGGTTTTTTTGTTGGCTCTTTTCTATCACTTTATATTCACTCTTTTATTTCAAATGGTACCTCTAACCTACAAAACATAATAATTACATGCACATATCCACAAACCACATCAAATATAATAAAACAAGATGGAGGATGTGGAGTCGGACTGACCCCGACGGTCACCCAAAGAGTGAACTTACTACCGAGCACTGCACTACATCTCAGACCCCATGTATTTCTTGTGTGTGTGTAGAAATGATGCCCTAGGATCCCATTGTACAAGTTTCATAGTGATAACGGGCTAGATCTAGAATGTAACAATGTATAGTATGTGTGGATGGAATAGAATAAACTTCCCCTCCTATGCATTGTATGCATAAGTATTCATCATTTTCCCTTGAATAGATGTTAGATGGATGGATTTTGATGCTCTTGTGCCTTTTGAATGAAATATTAGGTGGTATTATGTAATGCTTAATGTTTTGTCCTTATTTTTTAGAAGTAAATAAGTATATATGTGATTCCTTTTTTGAATCTTTTAATTGATAACTAGATGGACGAACCATTAATCAATAATATGCCCAAAAGATGAAAGAGAACAAAAAATAACAAGTAAAAGTAAGAAAGGTTATGGAGTGTCTAGTATGGACATAAGTTCCTAGGTGGTGGTGTCCTAATTGGGTGCCAATGTCTAAGGCCATAAATGATAAATTAGTCAAGTTCCATCATGGATATAGGGTGTGTAAAACCAAAAAGAAAATAAGAAACAAAAAAAGGAGGCCAAAGATAGTTGTCAACCACTAGTTTTATTGCTTATGAATCATATGTACAGTAGTATTCTTTTAGAACTAGAAATGTACCCAAGTGTGTGATTTTGTTTCTACACATTCATCACTTCCATCCTACCTGAAGAAGAGCTATTTCCCACATTTTCATAGCGGATTTTTTTTTCCACGTCATTCAATACATCACACAAACATTTCTATGAGTTTCTCTAGGATGGAATTGGAAAATCATTTGCCGATGCAAATCCTCAATGAGATATGGTAAAACAATAGATCTTCTCTTCATGTCAGACATGGGAAGAATTTTTCATGCTATAGTGCTTTGACTCAACTACTCATAACCTAGAGAATTTATCATGTTCATAAATTTTCCATAGTAGACTCGTGTTATTCAAAATTGGTATCAATCAATGTTATTTGATGGCTTCTCTGATGACTTATTTTTCTTTCCCGTGCATATACATTCACATTCTTTAATCATATGTAATAAGATAAAAAAAATTAACATAATTATTTATTTGATACCAGCACTAAACGTAATTCATGTACAAATAATTCCATAAAATAATCTACTTCTGCAGACGAAGTCTCTATTTTTCCCTTAAAAAAATTATCACATAACCCATTCCACACATACATATTAAATTCATCCTATACATAATTATTATTGATTCAATGGCACACTATGCACAACATGAAATGCAAAATATCAAGATATTAAAACAAAATTACATGTACATCATAAAAAAAAAATTTACAACACAACACACGTAACAATATAATCCCCTCCACGTGAAAACAAGTTACACTTAAATATGTATGGAAAAATGAGTAATATACTATGTTCCATGGAAGAGAAAAAATATCATTTGATATTCAATTTACATAGATGAAAAATATTTTAAGAATAGGGATTCAATGGCATGAAATCAACACTGAGAATAAAATCTATACAATATTTTCTCATTGGTAAGTAACATCTATAACATTCCAATGTTCAAATTTTATTAAATTGTGGCATGCACAATTTTGTATCCAGATCATAAAACATATATGAGATTTGTGCATATTTTCACATAAGAACAATGAATTTGAATTTTAAAAGGGCCACGTAGTTGATACATTTTTTATTCATGTCTTGATAAATGTCTATCGAATACTTCAACATAAATCCAAATTCATCCTTAAACATATTCCCCTTGTCACACAAGAAACTAGTCTCTCGTTCTTCACCTTACATTACTTTTGTATCATTGAGAAACCACACATGGACTAAGCATCTCTTGTCCGAGTAGCTCTAAAACAAGAATCTCCAAACCAACCAATTCCGGACTATTTCTTTAAGTTGTTCTGGACCAAGCAGCTTCGTACCAACCACCTCAAAATTAGTGTTTCAAGAAAATATAGACTAAACTTCTCCATACCAAGTAGCTCAAGATAAGTGCATCAAGTGTCTCTAGACTTCACACATTGAACTTTGAACTTCACATAGTCAGCTCCGGACCAAGTAGCTCTAGATCAATCACCTATAGACCAAGAAACTCAAGAAAAATCAACTACATACTAAGCAGATCTAGACGGATTACGTCGAGATGATTTTATCAATCAGCTCTGGACTATTCTTTCTTGTATATTTGGATGAACCAACACCAAACCTATGCTTCAAGTAGCTAGTCACTAAGGAGATCTATACTTCACACAGTCAGCTCCAGACCTCACATAGTTATCTCTAGACCAATAATATCTATACAAAGCATCTCAAGACCAATTATATCTTGATGAAGTAGCTCGAGAATTATCATCTCTAGAAGCAGCTCCGAACCAACCAACTTTGGACCACTGCTCCAAGTATCTCAATGCAAAGCAACTCCAAAACAAGCAATTGTTGAGTATTGTATTAGTGTTGTTGTCATCAATATCAAGTCACATTGATATCAAATGGTTTCAAGGTGCATAGGTGAGGTGGCATGATGTTTTCATTGGCTCATTGATGTCAAATGAGGTATGTGTCATGTTGATCTGTATTGGTGAGTGTGAAGTACCATGATAACTAGGTGTGTATACATGGTTCTTGAGGCATGATCAAGCAACTAGGAATTATGTATGAGGTAAAAATTTGATTAGAGGTAGTCATGATGTCTAACATGGTCAGTGATATGTTTCAAGGGTGTTAGTAGGACCGCATGATCATAAACAGATCTTTTTGAGTGTGATAGGAGGTGATACAAGCTTAACTAGTCCTAGTCCTAGGCCTACTTCAAATAGATAAGTATGGTACCTTGAGAAATGAGGATGAGAAGGTTGTTAAAAGCACTTGGAATGTTTCTTTGGGCTGCATATCATGTTCATAATGTCTACAAGGTCATAGTTCAAAGGAATATTGCATGTTTAAGGTCATTTTGAAGAAAGACTATGAAGACAAGGCTATAAAGCATGGTTAAGTCATGGTTGATGGTGAATTCTAGGTGTGATAAAGCTTGGATGAACATTGTATGTCGTGAAGAAGGTCAATATAGAACTGTGGACCAGGTTTCGGGTCAGGAGGATGTAAATAGTGCATGAAAAGTCATTTTTGGCTCTACCAAGCTCTCTAAATGTTATTCTGAGCTCGATAGGTCACTTTCAGATGTTCACCCACATGTGTACTCTTTTCATGGGAGACTGAACATTCATCAGACTTGAGGCATTGAGCTAATAGATTTTTTTGGTTGTAATGAAGTTAAATGATGTCCTATCATTTATGAATAATTGTTAAGAAGTGAATTTGGTTTTAAACCCTTGTAAAACCTTAACAGAAGATTGATAGGAAAGAAATGAATGGTATAGTCATGAAATGACTTGGGAAAGGTAGTATGAAGATTTATATTTATAGAGGACTCCTTAAAGGCCATTTTTATGGTGGTTTCATGTTCCATGTCTTTTTTTAAGATGAATAAAAACCTTTGTTTTGAAGATATTTGTAGGTACAGTTATGAGTTACATGTTTCGTGAAGTGAAACTAATTGTTCTAGATACCTTGGGATTTCTTATAATTTTCCATAAAAATATTTGGATAAGTTATATTGGTAAATTTGGTGAAACATATATTCCAATGTGACCTACCACTAGAACACTGGAAGAGCTAAAACCAGTCTTGTGATCCAAATGTGTGTGTGATGATATACATGGTGTAGAAGTGGTATTTGTGTGCGGTTAGATTTTTTGTTTCTGATATGTTGTATTTATGCCCTTGCTGTGATCAAAAGAAGTTAGTTTATATTAAAGTCATAATGGCCTAATCAACCCTATTGGAGTTATCAAGTAGCTTGTTGAATCAGGTGTGCAAGTGAGATATTACTGAAGCGATATATGTTTTTACTTAAGGAGGTGTGTTAGGTCCCTGTTGAAGTGTTACAAGTGATGGTTAATCTTGGAGGTTTAATTTAATTTATTATAAGTGGTTAAGCTCAAGACATCTTCTTAAGACATTGAAGTACGTTTTAGTAGTTTTAGAGACGGTGGTGTTTTGGGACCTTATGTCTTGAACTAGTAACTGGAATGAGCTATGTGAAATTGAATACATTGATAACTTCCTATTGATGTGTCATTATAATCTTGAAAGTAAGTTTTATTAGGTTAAGTTGTTCGGTCTTGAAGAGTGATTTTTACGTGTTTTAGACCTAATGAGGGGTGCTAGAAAATTCAAGTGGTACTTGATGAATAAGAAGATTACAGGTGTTATTTATCTTGTTGATTAATTTTTTAGGATGTTTCTTGTATGTGGAGATATTATGGTGTGTTGGTTATGTTGTATTGTTCCCTTGGAATTCAAATTTTTGATTGTTGGAGTGAGCAGAGTGTTTTAGGCCTAATTGATAGTTTTTTGTGTTTTTAGGCCTATTCCGACCTAATGGGGTCTTGGAATGAAATTTATAAATACAAGTAATGTGTTTTTATGATTTACATGACCAAAATTAATGGTCTTATCCAACATGTGGTTTTTAATAGAATTAGTCATGCATAAAAGAAAATTGTATTAGCTCATTTGAGCTAGGCTAGAGGATGGAAAATTCAGAGAGCTAAAGGAGAAAGTAAGAGTGGTGTGAGGGATTTAAATTATAGATTAGAAGGAGTAGGATAAGCTAAGAAGGGAAGATAATAAGTTCTTCAAGGTCATTATAACTAATCAGCATAATATGATGTAAGTTTGAGTGAAGAAGAGTGAGCAGTGTGACAATGTTTTGGGTGAACAGAGATTACAAAGTGATTACAATAAATTTTTGGAGCAACAAATACTTATGTGATCTTCATTTTCAAGTGGCTGAGTTGGTTTTTGGTCATCTTAGGGTATTATATCCTTCTTGTAAGGTTGGTTCCTTCCTAAATAGGGGTATGTGCTCCTTGTGGGGTTGGTGTCTCTCTAAATTTGTACAGATTGGTGCTCCTTATGAAGTTGGTGATTCACTAAATTACTTTGTGTTGTGTAATATATGAAAAAAATTAGTGTATTTTCTTCCCCTTTAAGGGTTTCCCACTTTATAATTGGTGTTCATGTGTTCTCTCTTCTTTCATGTACTTGTGGATGGTTGTTACACACTTAATAAGATCACATTGATTATGTATGTTAAATGGTTTATTTAAATTATCTAATTAAGTTATGGTAAATGAATTAAAAGTGTTTGTATGGCTTATACACCCCCCCCCCCTTGCTTAGTCACTTTACTTTTAAAAATTGGTATTAGAGAAAGGTCCTTGTGAAGTAAGTCTAATAACTTGGAGGAGATATTTGGAGCACATGTATGATAAGAATTGTAGTTAAATAATGGAATAATATCTTTCTCATAATGAGAATATACTTTAAATTATTGGTGCTTGATATATTACTATCAGTACTTGATGTTTGTACTCCAACAGATACAGTTGATAAGAAGAGTTGTGGACATGAAAATGGAGAACAGGATCATGTTATGGTATTAGGGTTTATGAATGATAAGATAAAACATGAGGTATTAGAATTACATGGAGTTTTGGGAATCCTATAAGGATTTCATAATGTTTTAGTGCCCTTAAAATAATGGGGTACCTTCATCAAGATTCATGAAGGCATTCACCAGTAAAAAGAAGTATGGGTGTGTTGTTCTAGAGTGATTGTAGGTATAAAGGTCCTGGATATGTTTCAAAAATATATGTTTTATCTTCTAAGTTATTATAAGAGAGTGATAAGAATCACTAAGGTATGTTTTATGGTGTGATCTAGTATAATCCAAATCTTGTTGTCAAATTTGGGCTTATACTTAGGTTAAATATGAATATGAGTCCCATTTTTGCATGAAGGAGGTGTGATGGTTTCATCATGGTCTTGTGATATCTATAGAAAGAAGGGTTTGAGTCCTAGTAAAGCATGTTGATCTGAGCATCCTTGATCCTAGTAATGATCAAATAGGGTCTGACATTCTTGCATGTTGCATCCACATATAGAAGTAAAGAAGACTCGATAGAAAGATATATAAAAGGTTGTTGACAGTTGTGTATGTACATCATATAGGTATTTGTCTAGTTTGTATGTTCTTAGTCAAGACATTGATATTGTTTTATATGATATTATATGTCTCGATTGATATGAAGAGTCCTAGCTATGTTCCAAAAAAAATTGTCTTGGTCAAGTTGGTTAAGATACTCTAAGGTTGAAATCAAGGTATGTCATGTGAATTTAAAGTCAAATTGAGTTTAATGATATTATATTTTGATTGTGAAGTTGCTCCAAGTGCTACATTTTATTGATAAGTACTATATTTTTTCTTGAAAACATTATGTTTCCATGATTCAAGAAAGGATATCATGTGTTCCCTGCAGATGTTCTTATATCATTGCATTTAGGATTGAGTAAAAGGTTTGTACTAGTTGATGGAAATGGAAAAGTGTTATAGTCAGTACTAATGATTATAGAGTGAATCATCCTAAGGGGGTGATTTTTCAAGTTTGAGGTTCTTGTTATAAGATTATATTTCATAAAAAGGTATAAATGGTTCATGATACTTTGATGTCAGTAGATATAACTTCAATTCCTTATAAGGTGTTGACAACTTTTAAAGAAGGGAAGAGGTATGGCTTAAAGGATGTTAGAAAAAATGAAGCATGTGATTTGCATGAGGATATGTTTCTAAAATACCTAATTTGAGAGTAAATCTCTTGTACAGTTTTCTAAGTGAAATAATGGTTTGTTATATGCTCCCTAAGGTATGTATAGTCATTTGAATATATGTATTATTTTTATGGTGTTATATCTTGATGAGTTAAGTATCCTAGCTAGTTTGACTATTTTTATATCCTTATGTGAGCTATAGATGAATGTTCCAAGGAAGGTTTGAATGTAGTCAAAGAATGCAGAGTTATCTAAGACTTTGGAATGTATTGTAATGCTCAAAGAAGTAAGTATGGTTTCAAGGGGAGTACCCTATTCTTGAGTGTGTGCTCCTGGGTTACAAGTTGGAACTACTTCTCAAACATGATAAGATGATCTTGTGGTAATTGATTGTGTCTGATCGATTACATATTTATGATAATTTCTGACATGGTTTTATTTGGTACCTTGTTGTGATGATCTTAGAACAGTGAAGTTTCAAAGGATGATTTAGTCTAGTGGAATCATAAAATTGCAAGATAGTGTAAGTAGAATATGTTTGCATGTGATTGAATTAATGTAAGTTAATGAAAGGAAAATAACACTACCTAGCTTAGTTAATCAAACATAAACATCATGATAAGGATATAGAGGAAAATATTAACTGATGTGCATAAAACATTAAAAGATTAAATGTAAAATCCTCCTTTGATATTTATATATACTTTGTAATTGTAGATACCTCCTTTAATGATACGAGCATAGCTATGTGTGATCAGATGAATTCTCCAAGGAAGAGGAAGAGATCTCACATAATGGATTTATTTCCATGTTTAATTCTTCTCTTACTACTCTTTTCCAAGTAGAAGATGGAAGAGGTTTTTTTATCAATAAGCCATATAAGATTGTAATGCTCTTATCATATGCAGATGTATTACAAGGACATGGTTTAAAATTGGACGGAAGGTACTAGGTTCTTTATATAGCTTTCCATTTTGGGAGAAGCCAACAACCTAGTGAATTTGGGATAAAGGTAAAGTGGAACTAGAAATAGATAAGTATGATTAAAAGAGATTCATTAGTGATTATCAACTCATGGGAGTTGGAGGTGATTTAATTAATCAACCAGGATTAATTATTAGCCCAAATTAATCTTATAGAAGTTATTTAGAGATGATTTGGAAGAAATTTAGTAGAATTTGAAGGGTTTGAATGGGGGATTAAACTCACAAGAGGGTTTATTGATTAAATATGAGATTTAAAGGCTTAATTAATTAATCGAGGTTAGTTAATTAATTAAAAGATGATTATAACTAAAAAAGTGTCGTTAATTGGCATCCAGGATGGTGGGAAGGCTAGTTAATTAACGACGTGACGTTAATTGACCGAAATGAAGGGAAATGTTAGCTAATTAGTGGGAAATCACTAATTATAATGAAATGATGGGAAAGATGATAATAATTGTAATTTTAGTATTAAAAATGGGTAGTCATATTTAGATGTCTACATTTTCCCTCTTTGATTTGGTGTAGCATAAGAAATGCCACTTCAAAGATAGCATACTCTAGTTTAGACAATTTGAAGGAGTAGAAGAAAAATTAGGGGGATGGATGATTTCCCCTCGAGTTTCGATGGGGCGATAGAAGAGGTCGATTGATGTTCAAAATGAATAAAAATATGACCACAACAGAAGAATGAGACAATGTGGCGACTAAGATTTGAACTGGGCTTGGTTGGCCATTTCTCAATTTAATTGATTTTGAAAAATGGGTTTCATGTGGAAGAAACAAGGGAGAGGGATGGAAGAAAATGATAGGTAGAAAGTGAATTAAAATGGAAGATAAGATAAATGGGGAACATGATGATTTCGACGTAGTTGACGTACCACCTATCTTGGAAGTAGATATTTATTTGATAAGTACACAACAAATAGTTAGAATGACATGAAAAGCAATAGTATTTATTTTTGTTCTATTCTAAAGGACTTCCTCAAAGAAAAATAAATAAAGAAATTCCGTATGAGAAAGTAAACAAATAAGAATGTAAACAAAAAATAACAAATAAACATACTCAAACAAAAAATGTTCATCAAAGTTGCACCAATGTTTTTATTATCCCGATTTAGTTTCCAAATGTTTGAATTATGCGACAATGGTTAAAATGATGCCCCAAGGAAGGATACATGTAAGTGAACAAATTGAGGACATAGAATTCCCGCGAAAAAGTAACATGAACTATGAAATTACCCCGAGCAATGATATATGTTGCAAAGATAGACATATCAAGCAAACCAGCTTTATTAATGAAGGAAGATCATAATATGATCCACATCTCATGTGATAGAACAAGAAAACACTGAAGTAGGATGTTTTGTATAATAGTTTTAAATTTTTATGATTTTGTGTGTTGTGAATGTTTAGGATTTTTAATGTTTTACCAATGTTTTTGGATTTTCTAGGATTTTCTTAATTTTTAGGGTTTTTTGAAATTTTTACGAAGCTATGTACATGAAAATGAAGATGCAAAGATGCCCCAAGTGAGATGTGAGAATATACAAGGTGAAACCCCGCGCATATACAAAAATAAAAGAATTTGTCATATCAATGCCAAGATGGATAGGTCCAACATGATGATGAACTCAAACCAATGAAGAGTGAAGAAGGAAAGAGCATTCCCTCAGTGCAATATTGCCAAGAAATAGATGATAGAAAGAGGTAGATGATTGTTTATTAAAATAAGGCACAAATTTTCCCTCAAACATGGTAAAACGGATAACCTATACACATGGATGTTCTCAACAAAGTAGAAGAAAAATGTGAATGCGATCGATAGATATGGAAAATGTAGCTAGAAGACTCACGATGAAAAGGTGATGAGACAAAGGTGCAAATTGTGAGACAAAATAAGGACTAAAGCAAGAGTCTGAACAAGGTCCAAATAACACCTAGTAACATAATATTCTTGTCATTCATCGAGATGTAGTGTGTGTACGTGGAAATTAATTACGTATTGAAGGGAAAATTTTAAAATGTGATAAGTGAAATGTAAACAGATATACCAAAATATCTTCGCAATAATTTTATTAAATGTATCACAGTTATAGGATCTCTAAGAGTTTAGTCGTTCTTTAATTTACCAATGTGATGAAAGACCAAGGTCGAATGGATACCATGGAGATAAATGTCACACAATGAGCATGCATAGACCAACCAAAAGATCTCTGAAGGGATGAAAATGGAAAGAAAATCCATGTGCATGCAATAACTTATTGCAATGTTTGATCTTTGTACCTTTTTTGTAGTGTTTTAATGTTTTCTCAATTTTTATTTTTTTTTATTTCTGACGATTTTTTGAAGGGGAAAACCACATATAGAGAAGACGCCAATGTGGATAGATAGGAGGGAAAATAGCCATGATAGAGTAGGGAGGAAATGATAAGATGGATAGGAAGGTTGGGACCAACAATGTCACTTCATGTGATAGGATCCAACAACAATGGTTGTGATTTCTTCGATGAGGGAGACTATGAGATTTTTCTTATCAAGAGTGATATTATCTAGAATCTCAATTATTATGGGAGATCATATTCAATAAGTGACTGCGAATTATATTCAAACATCGATTTTGTACGTGGGAGCTTGAGTTCTCTATCCATATTATTTTTTCACTTTTCACCATACCTGGCATTGCATTGGCCTACATGTTTGAATCACGTTTGTAAATTGGATTTTTTCTTGTTTCATTTGTTGGAATATTTTGAGATCTTTAGATTTTTCATCTTATCTTGATGAAGATACCTTTTTTATTCTTACAAACTAATGCATGATTTGGTTAGTCCCAAGAAATGGGAAAAGAAATAGGATGTTTGGGATTGATGATAGGAGTCATAGAGATGATGGTGGGCTTTCCATATTTGTTGATAGAGGGATGATATGATGGACAAAAAGGATATGGTCCAAGGATTGAAGGAAATTGGATAGGGAGTGGCCCAAGAATTGATGGTAATGGGATAGGAGGTGATCCAAGATTAGAAGATGAAGGGATACCTAAAGGTGTCCCATAAATAGAATATGAAGGGATAATTGGATGTGTCCCAAGGATATAAGATAATGGGATACCAAGAGGTGAGCCACAAATGGAAGATGAAGGGCTACTAAGACATGGCCCAAGAATTGAATTGAATTGAATATGATGCTCTACTTGGAGATGGCCCACATATAAAAGAGGACGAAGGGCTACACGAAGGTTACCCATGGATAGATTTTGATGAAGAATTGTGACATGTTTTTGCATGTTTTTTAATTTTTAGCTGTAAAATAGAAGTAATTTTTTTAATCTCTATCCTTTCTAACTTTTATATTTAAAATATATCCATATATTTTTAATACAAATCTATACACAAATTATATGAATAAATATATATCAAGAAATGTAACAAGGGAAGTTTATATATAGTATGAAGCTCACTGTTTGAAATCCAGAGCTTCTTAGTATAGATTTGCTTGGTCTGGAGAATTTTGAAGAAATGTTTCAGAGCTAGTTGGTTTGGATTTTTTTGATAGAAAAGTCTGAAGCTTAATGGTCCATAGCTGGTTGGTTTGGAGCTAGTTAGTCTGGAGCTGGTCAGTTTGGAGCTGATTTGACCAAAGCTTGTTGTTCCAGAGCTAATTATGTGAAGTATGCAGTTGTATGTGTGAAGTTTAAAGCTACTTGGTATGGATATATTTGAAGCACATGTTTGAGGATGTTTGTTATAAGGATAAATTTTTCAATTCTAGAGTGAATTGGTCTAGACCTACTAGGTTTGGAGATTCTTAAAGAACTAGTCTAGAGATAGATTATCCATAGCTTCTTCGAATAGGGCTACATAATAGAATGGTTTGGACCTCAATTTTAAATATATGGTAGGTATATAGATGATTGGTTTGAAGCTATGTAGTCTAGAGATAAAAATGTAATGTCATGAGATGACTGTATGAAGTCACGTGTTGCTTAGTATGGAGCTTGAAAAAAAGGTCAAAATGTTAGAAGCATATGGATAGAGAGGGGAAGGGTGAATCATTAATACATAAATTGTTAATTCATTTACAATAACTCACATACATCATTCAAATCAACCATTGAACATACATCATCAATGTGATATTTTTGAGTGTGGAACAATCATCCAAAAGTACATGAAACAAAAAAGAACCCATGAACACCAGATACAAAGTGGGAAAATCTCAAGAGGAATAAAGCCCACTAAACCTTTGCATATATTATATAACACAAAGGAATTTAGTGAAGAACCAAATTCAAAAGGAATGCCAACCCCTAAAAATTTAGTGAGACATAATACCCACAAGGATAACCAACTCAAAAACCTAAAGATGAAGATCACCTAAGTACTTGTTTCTCTTCAAACTGATTCTGGTCACTTTGTAAGCTCTTCTCACCCAAAACATTCTCAAACTTCTAACTCTTCTTATTCACTCAAACTTGCATCATATTATGTTAATTATCTCTAATGACCTAAAATACCTTCTTCTCTACAATAATTAGCTTCTCATAATCCTTTTTAGATTTGATTTAGAACATTCACACCAATCTTACTTTCTCCTTTAGCTCACTCAATTTTCCATCCTCTAGAGTAGCTCAAATGAGCTAATAAAAATCTCTTTTATACATGATTGATTCTATAAACATCCACATGTTAGCTAAGACCATTAAGGTTGGTCATAAACATCATAAAAAACATTACATGTCTTTACAAATTTCATTCCAAGACCCCATTAGGTCGGCATGGGCCTAAACACACCAAAACCTCTTAATTAGGCATAAAACACTCTCATCACTATAGTTGTAACAAATTTAAATTCCAAGGGCACAATACATCATCACTAAGACACTAAAATATATGAACATATAAGAAACATCCTCTCAAATTCATCAAAAATCTAAGGGACACATGTAACCTTCATATTCATCAAGGACTACTTCAATTTGCAAGAAACCATCATTAGGTCTAACGCACCTAAAAATCACTCTTAAAGACCGAGAAACTTCACCTAAAAAAACTTATTGTCAAGACTCAACTAATACATCAATAGGAAGTTATCAATGTCTTCAAGATCACACAACTCATTTCAATCACCCTTTCAAGGGATAATCCCCCAAACCACCTTCTCTAAAACTTCTAAAACCTGTTTCAATGTCTCAAGAACTAGTCCTGAGATTAACCACTTCTAACACTTTAAATGAAACTTACAAGATTAACCATTACTTGGAACACTTAAACAGGGACCCAACATGCCTTCTCAAGCATAAACATGTATATGTCACTTCAAGAATATCTAACTTGCACACCTGATTCAACAAGCTTCTAGACATGCCTAATAGGGCCGATTAGGCCATTAGGACTTTAATATGAAATCACTTGTTCTAATCGCACAAAGGGATCCAAGATAACATATCAGAAAAAAAAAACAAGATAACCATGCAAAAATACCACTGCTACACCAGGTATTTCATCACGCACACCTTTGGATCAAAAGACATGTTTTATCTCTTCTAGGGCCTTATAGCGGTAGGTCACATTAGAAGACATGTTTCACCATAATTCTCCATAAAAATTGTCCAAATATTTGTCATGGACACTTATAATACATCTCAAGGTATCTTGAATAATTTTTTCACTTCATGAAACCTACAATTCATGATTGTACCTACAAATCTCTTCAAACAAGAGTTTTTGCATCTTACCAATAGTCCTAGAACATAAAAACACCACTAAAATGACCTCTGAGCAGTCCTCTACAACCCTAAATATTCATACCATCTTTCCCAAGTCATTTCATTTCCATACCATTCATTTCTTATTTATATCTCTAATTTTAGGGTTTTGCAAGGTTTAAAACAAACTTCACTTCTTAACAATCATTCATAAATGAAAGGACGTTAGTTAACTTCATTCTAATTATAAAACACCCTTAGTTCCAAGCTTCAACTATAATTAATGGATAAATTTTCCATGTAAATTTTACATGTGTAAGTGAGCATATGAAAGTGACATATCGATTTGGGAATAGTATTCAAAGAGCTTAGTAGAGTGAAAAATGACTTTTCATTTAGTATATTCATCTTTATGACCTGAAACTTAGTCCACACCTCTGCACTAGACTTCTTCGTGACCTCCAATTCTCATTTATTCTTTATCATACCTACAACTCACCATCTACCATGACTTACCCATGTTTTCTACCCTTGTCTTCATATTCTTACTTCAAAACAACCTTCAACATGCACTATTCCTCTGAACTAATAATCATTTATACCTTATACACATGTTATGTAGCCCAAAGATACATTCCACAGTACCAAACATTTATGCATCATATATGAAGGTACCATACTTATCTTCTTGAACTAGGTCTATGAATACGCCTTGTTAGGCTTGTACCATCACTTATCACACTAAAATAGACTTCTTTTCCACCATGCACACTTAATAACACCCTTGAAATATAGCACATACCACTAACCATGTTAGAAATAAAAGAGACCTTCGAGAAAATTTGGACTTCATACAAAATACCTACTTGCTTGATCATTCCTCAAGAACCATGTATACACACATAGTTATCATGATACTTCACGCTCACAAATGTAATACAACATGACATATGCCTCATTTGACATCAAAAAACCAATAACAACATCATGTTGCCTCACCTATGCACCTTGAAACCCTTTGACATCAATGAAAACAACACTGACACGATGCCCAACAATCTCCCCCTTTGTCATTTATGGAAACCATATTCAGAAACATTGATGGAAACCACTCAAGAAAAAACCTTCAAACCTTTTTTCATGTTTTTTAGTACACTCTCCCCTTTTTACATCTAATGAAAAAGGATACTATGAAATCTTGACATGAAAAAAAAACACCAAAAATGCAAACAAACATACTTACTTTCTCCTCCTTGAACAAATATATACCAATTTGATCTTCACACCAGTTGCACGCTTTCTTATTCTTTTCTTTGAGAAAAAAAATCCTTTTAAGAGAAATAACACTTCTTCATAGATTTCCATGCTTGCCTCTATCAACTCCCTTCATGTTTGTTATCCTACCTTATGGAACTTGTAGATATCTTCAACCTATACTAAATGAGAAATTCGTAGACTCTAATGATATTTTTCATACCTAAATCTTTAACTCACATGTTTATTGTAACATACATGGCTCCCCTTGTTGAGCGGATAGAAATGGCCTAAGTATTGGACGCAAAAATATAGGATGTTGGAAGTGCGCGGTGCTATGATAGGATTGGAGTGCCCAGGATTAGGACTTAGTCATTTTTGGATAAGGGCTATTTTTGTAGGTGGTTTGTTAAGCACACAAATACATGAAGACTTATTGTAGTCCACGTAATGGTATTTTAGGAACAAGCGACAATTGAGTGCCATGCATAGTTTAGGATAATAATAGGACTTCTGCTCAGAAGTAACTATAGGAAGTCTATTGTTAGAGCACTTACATGTTGTGCATCCTATTGTAGAGGTGCGTGGCTATTATTAGCATGTGACCTATTTTGAGAATTGCATGGGTGGTGAAGGGTAAGTCCCCACCCCTATATATATGTATTGATTTGCACATGTTAGGGTGTGAAAACTATGCTAGAGTTATGATGTTGGTTTTGTCGTGTGCATGACTCATGAAGATAATTATGTAATGTAAGAATATTTTGTGTTTTACAATACTTAATAAAATGGTTTGTATTGACTGGATAATGGTGTTGAACATAATTGAATCTGATTCTTGCATGGCAAATCTTGTTATAGTCACTATTTAGTTCATTCTAGATCTATTCTAAAAGCTAGATCTAGTTTATGCATTGTATGTTGTTTATTATTGTTAATGAATCTAAATATCTATATGCACCATCATGCTAACATTTTGTCCAAGTAACTCTAAAGAGGGACCCAGTGTCTTTGCACACTTCGGGTGAGTATTCAACCCTGGTTAAGTGATGTGTCAACGTGCCTGGGTTATTAACAGTAAATTCTAGGTTGTATCTTTGGTTCCATTGCCAGGACCTCTTTCTCAGTTTTTTTCAGGATGTTGCATGATGAAGATGTACCGGTTAACCTTGGAAAGTATTGAGGAGTGGATAATAGATCTGGAAGAAGAGTACACTCAGAGATTTAGCACTGGATCTAAGTTTGACGCACGTACGTGGGTGGAGCATAATTGGTATGACTGCTTATATGATAGCTTCTTTATTATTTTTCCAATAGAGTTGTACAAGTGGCTGGTTGCTTATGCGTCTAAAAGGAATTAGATATTTTGTACACTTTCCTAGATGCAAGAATAATTTCAGGCCCTCTATGATGTTGATCTAATTTGGATATGCATTGTGGACACTTGGTTTTGTGGTGTTCTAAATAGCTATATTTTGGATTACTCAATTTCCACTTATTCTTTCTCAGACATAGTTGAGTTTCAGTTTTTACAGTATCCCAAAGGAGCCTATATGCAAGGCATTCCACTGGCGATCAAAATATTGTTAGTAACCCTAAATTTGGAAGAAAATCCTATGACTAGCTAAATCCCACCACGCATGGGGGCAAGATCAGCTTTGGTGAAGGATGGCGGACCTAACAGCAAAGAGGTAAAGATAAGAAAGGAATATTAAGTACAATGAGGTGCGCGAGAGGGATTTAGGGAAGCAACGCAAGATTGCATAATGGATGGCATCAAGGAGAGAGATGGTTTGTGAAGGATTTAGAGCTCACGCAGAGGGTGTGGAGCCAAAGCATATGAAATTCCCCCATTTGGGCAAGCATGACAGGGAACCCTCATCAGCCTCTTATGAGAGTGCCCCAGTAAAGAAAATTTGTGTCATGGGTGCGAATCTGAATCTACCTAGCAACCTATCCCTTGCGCTTGGTTTTCCAATTTCTAGTACAGTCCGTAGTCAGCAGGCTAGTTTGGGCATTAGAGTAGCAAGAGGTAGAGTTGACTTATCAGCAATTTTAGGGGTGAATCATAAATGAAGTGCATTTATGGCCAGGAAGACATCTTCCCTGTTATTTGGAGGACCAGTTGGAGGAACCTTTTCAAGCATGTCATCAGCATAGAAAATAGGCATGCAGATCTTTGGAATCACATCGGGGAATAACACAACTTCACAAACTGTAGGAGGTTAGTTTTTGACCACTATTGGGACACATGGAAGTGCATCCTTTGGTTCAATTCCTACCATAGGTGGAGGATCAAGAGGAATATGTGTCTCTGGATCTAGTGGATCTAGGGGTGGAGGCAACACGGGAGGTTTTAGATCTTGTGGGTATGGTCCTCACCAGCCGCAGAATATTTACATGGAGATGTCACTTCATCTCCTAGAGTATAGGGGAATAGAATTTGTTGTTGAGCATGTGCATATGTGTGAGATATTGTGGCACACGAAAGGAATTACAACTTAAGAGTACAAGGTCAATCAATTTACAACTACTTTTTAGGAACGCGTGCATAGCTAGTACAAAAATTTTGACCCTAATCAGACTTGTGTGGATTATATAGTGTTACGGGATGCTTTCATTAAGGAATTTTATATACTTGAGTTCAAGCAGAAAAGTATAAGCTCGCTCAAGGACATCAAGCAGGGAACTACTGAGAGTGTCTAGAAATATGATGCTCATTTCAAAACACTCTTGTCTAAACTATCATATGATGTTCATGCAAGTCAGCATGCACAGTGGTTCATCGGAGGCCTAATAACACCTTTTAGGAGGGTGCTCTCACATAAGACTTATACAGACCAACACGAGGCACTTGAAGCAGCTCTGTGCATTGAAGCAGTTGGGAGCATAGACATTGGAGTGAGCCCATTTCTGGAAGCTCATATTACAACAATGACGAAGCAACTAGAGATACTATCAGTCAATACAACACATGAGACACACTGTGGAATTTGGTACACAGATTATGAAGTAGAGGGGCATACTAGGGATAGTTGTCCTCGTAAATCGGTATGCTCCTTATTAATAGAATGTGATATATGGCATTTGGACCATGATACAAGTCATTGTCCATTATTACAACGCGCGGTAAGAAATAACATGTCTTGTTACTATAAAAAATTTCGGTCCACGACTCACAATACAGAATATTGTCGATTGATTGATCACATCCATGATGTCATTGATATTGGTGTGAAAAAGGTGAGCAATATGATCATGATCACACTCAAGGGCGATATGATCAAAATAAAGGGTTCTTTGAGGGAGGTCGTGGTAGAGGTTGAGGATATTGTGGTGGATTCATAGGCCAAGGCCACGGAGGTGGACGAAGTGAGTTCCCTTGTGGAACATGTTATATGTGTGGATCCCCTGACCATTAAAGGCACGAATTCCCTCAAAACATTACTTGTTCTTTTTGCAGAAAGAATCATAAAATGAAGATTTACTTGACTTATATGAACACCCTAAGTAAGAAGCACAAATAGGAGAATAAGGGAGCAGGGATGGTTAGGATATAATGCGTTAGGGAAAACCAATGGATGTCAAAGTTAGCACCGGATCCTAAGGTAGTACCTCTAAATATTACAACAAGAAATCTACACCTTATGTTGAGCCCTTAAGTGAAGAATACCTAACCATAATTTATGTGCGGACCATTCGAGATCCGGAATCACTTGAGCCATCTAAGGAAGGAATCCTCCAGTGGGATGATGCATAGTCCATCAGTGATACTACAAGTATTTCATGTGACAATTGGGCACATGGCACTTGCGAGATGGTTAGGCATGAAGTAAGAAGTGCAGTTGTGCGTGTAAGTAGGTCACGCTGAGTTAGGAGGTTAGGCAACAACTTTCTGCCCTAGTACATTGGCGAAGGTAACCTTGAGGTATTCCTGCGAGCCATGGAAGTACGATGGAAGGATCAAGTGGACAGAAGGAATATGTTAGTGTATACCCTACATGGGACAGCAGTGCACTGGTGGATGGTTCATAGGGATAATCTCATAGAATGGAGAGAAGTTAGAATTACTCTACCAACCTTATTTTTCAGAAGTAATGCACCTACTCAAATTTGTGAATATAATGGTAAAAATCATCTTCAGCACCACGTTCAGCAGTGTGAGATTCTTGAGACAAAGGGGTGGGAAGATTTACCACCTTCTTTGTGGGTGCACAAACTTTATTTCACCTTTCGAGGCTACACGCGCACTTGGTATGTTTATGCGGAGCTGCATAGAGAGACTGTAAATTGGAAAGACCTAACTGACCGAATGATCTAGACTTTTGACTACTTCTCCACTAAACCTCTGGTGAAAGAGGCATTACATGTTATGAAATGATTAACTATGGGAGATATTACAAAGGCTAGATAACTCCTTCAGGAGTTATTTGGTGAGTCAGACCTAGAAGCAAGTTTTGACAAAGTAGATGAGACAGATGCAAAATTTCTTACGCGTGCTTGCCTAGAGAAGGAGAAAGGAAAGATGATCTATATGGTGGATGATGAAGAAGTGGAATAGTTGGACATATATCATTTATAGGGTATGTTTGAGGTTTTAGATAGTGTGTATGAGAAGGTGCGTGCCTACCATGAACCTATGAAGACAAAGAAAGTGAAATTTAGCACAGATATTGAACCTAAGGAGGCCATAATTGGATATTATTGGTCTGACTCTAAAGTGGCTAAGATAAATGAGTTGTTACACGATTTCCAAGACTTGTTTCCTAGGGGCTAACATGAGTTGAAATTTGTGCATGAATCTTTAGGAGAGATGAAAATTAAGTTAAAGGAAGGTGTGTGTCCGGTTAGGAAGAGACCTTAAAAGATGAACCTCGACCTGCACATAAAATTTAAAGAAGAAATATACAAGATGTTGGAATCTAGCATTATTGAACCCATAGAGGAATCAGAGTGGGTCAGCCCTATGGTGATCAACATAAAGAAAGATGGAAGAATCGGGATTTGTATGGACTACAAGGAGCTGAATTTTGCATGTTTGATTGATCCTTTCCCTAAACCATTCACTGAGGAAATATTGGAAGGTGTTGCAGGGCACAAAATTTACTCTTTTACAGATGGATTCTTTGGATATCATCAGGTAAGAATTGCTAAGGAGGATCAAGAGAATATGACTTTCACCACTGAATGGGGAAGTTTTTCTTACACATTTATGCCCTTTGGATTAAAGAACGTGGCTGTAGTATTTTCACGCATTGTGGTTCAAGCATTCTAGGATTTTATTCACAAATTCTTGCAAGTTTACTTGGATGATTGGATCATGTATGGGCTTATCAAGGATCATTATGACAATTTACAGTTAATTTTTGAGAGGTGTAGACAATTAAGCATCTCGTTAAATATTAAGAAGTGTATGTTTGTTACACCTTTTGGAACTCTGCTAGGGCATATCATCTGCAAGGAAGGTTTGTTAGTAGATCTAGCTAAGAATGCAGTCATTTTAGGCTTGGAGGAACCCACCATTCAGAGTGAGGTGTGTGGGTTCTTGGGCCACACAAGGTATTACATAAAATTTATCAAAATATATGCTAAGATTTTCGTGCCCTTGGAGAAGTTATTAAAAGGTAAAGGAAATTTCTATTAGGGAGAATCACAGCAATGCGCATTCGAAGCGCTAAAGGAGAGGCTTACTACGGCACCTATTTTACATTTCCCTTCATGGAATGTACCCTTTCACATACATGTGGATGCCTCTAGCATGGCCATTGGCATGGTTCTAGCTCAGCCTGGAGAAGGTATTGCACATGTGGAAATTCTACAAGATGAGGGTACATCTACTCATGAAGATGTTGGCGAGCATGTTGGTCAAAATGACATGGCTCCTTTGTAGTTTTGAATTTCCATCCTCTTTCAAAAGAAATATTTTACAATATATATCTCGAGAAAGAGAGAGAAGAGAATGAGCATGGTTTTTTGGACTTCAACCACCAAAAGTCTACATTTAAATAATTTTCCAAGCACATGGGTAACTTACATAATCATCATTCAGTTTATTACATCCTACAAAAGAAAATGAAGCCATGCTTCATCAATTCTAGTGGTTAAGCCACTTAATTTGATCGTTTATGTGCCCAAATAGATCCTCTTTCCCCCAAAATTCATGTTTTCTATTTTTGACCCATCAAAATCCACAAAAATAACATTTTGATGATCTAAAATTGAAGGGCTCAACTGGATATTTTCAATGATATAATATTTGGTTAATTTGGAGATCTAGATCAAAGGATATGGCCTCATAAAGATTTTCGTATCGGGGTGCATAGGAATTTGACACGTGGCAGCCTTTGATTGGTTCAGGGATAGGTCTCTTACAATGTCTGTAGTGCTTTTCCTTTTTCCATGTGTCTACCTCCCATTGGGTTGCAATATCTATCTCTCCTTCCCTGCTTGTCATATGTCCATGTCCTTTTACCTTTTCTGGGCTGCTTTTATGAAAATACAAGCCAATAAAACTTTACCACATTCCTTTGGGATGTCAGATTGTTATTTACCTTTATCAGTCCCTGTGACACATGGACTAATGAGAAATAGCCACATTTCTTCACAACTTTCCTTTTCAAATCCCTTTGACTAATCATTGATAAGTACGAGCCAATGATAAGGCTCCACGTACTTCTCATGTCATTCCTTTTGATTCTACCTCTAACATCCATGAACCATCAGCTAATAAGGAAGTTCCATGCCTTTATGCGTTGTCATACTTTTGACAGTCTCATCTAAAAATCGTGAAGTGTGAGCCAATGAAAAAGTTACATACACTTCACATTTTTAGTCTTTTCTTTGAACTCCTTCTGAAAACTACAAAATGTGAACCAATGAGATGGCTCCACATCGCCCCTGTGTCAGGACCTGTCAAATTACCTTCCTTTTGTTTTGTCTCTAATTCAAAGGTCCTTCGCATCTTTCATCCTGTGAAAGGCAAACCTGTAGGATGAAACCATGTAGCTCTTTGCATCATAGTTTCTAAGTCTAGGGGACTTAGAAGCTTTTTTGTCTTTCAAGTTGGCCACCACCTGTCCCTTTGACCCTTTCTGACCTGTGGACCTGACGAAATATGAACTATGATTAACTCCAGAGACTTAGAGTCCAAATGAGCCAATTGCCTTAGAAACTGCAAGAATACTGACACGTAGCCCGCCTCGACCGTTGATCCTTCTTCACATGTTTTCTTGTTTTCCTTTGTATCGCAGCTTAATCCATTTCGTGCAACACTATCCATTTTATCCTTTGCTCCATGGGTTTTTTAATGCCAATGACCAATGCTTTTGGGCAATGGAATTTGACAACTATTTGAACATCCCAGACCTATAAAAATGGCTAAGTCCATTTTAATAAGTTATTCCAATTTTAACCTGAAGGGTAAATTTGGGATAACAGTTTTGGAGTCCTCTAAGGGAAATTTTCCTATTAAATTTGATCAGTAGTTTTGAATCAATCCATTGGGAATGGAGTCAAGCCCAAAAACTTTGAAAATTAATCAAAACTTTGATTTTTTCTTACCCTGAGCCGCATGAAACACAAATGGACTTAGCATGAACTGGGACTGCTTGGAATTGATCTGTGGAGCTTCAAATGATCTAAGTAATTTCCATATCTATCTGATTTGTCATCAAACTTGCTCGAGTTGATCTGGAGCCACCTTGGTCTGCTCTTAAAGCTGAATTTTTGGGATTTTTGATTTAAAACTTTACAAACTATCCCAAAGCTAAATTTCTCACCAAGGAAAAGGGCACAAGAACTCTGAAATGCAAAATGATCTCTGGGGTTGGATGATTGAGCTTTTAAAAGTTCCCCATATCTGATTTGGCCAAGGAAGACTGCCTAAACTGAACTGAACTGAACTATGTAAACAACAAAAAAATCCCATAAAACTATGTACAAAATATGAAAATCATACATGTTCCAAATGGAAACATGCAGAGTTTGCACATGCACTTGTTTTACTGAAAGAAAACCTACCCTACCCTACTCTAACCAAACAAAAAAGGAGCTAAACAAAACCTACAACATGCGGGGAGAAATAGTTTCCTTTTCTTACAAAGTGCGGCCATGTAATTAATTTGGCCATGAACATAGCCTTCAATAAGAGTGAAAAACTTCCCTGAAACCAATTCTCCACCCGATTCTTCAAGTTATTAGCTATAAATAAAATAAATACCTCCTTTAGTTGCACTGCATTTATTTGGAGGTGTTGTAATTGACCTTTGGCACATTATAGCTCATCCTCGTGCTCTGAAATGGGCATGACCGGTTGCAACTCTGATTTTGGCTTCAAGCTAGCCAGGTACCTGATTAGACAAGTGGACTTTGGAGCCAATGGGTTGATCCTTGTGATTTTCCCATCTCTTTGAAGCTCAACTCCATGAATGGATTCATCTTGATGCAGACTTTCTTCAAGAAGGGGAGTGTTTATAGGCTAGTATGTGTTTTGTTTTACTTCCACAAACAACTCTACTTCTTATGGATCCTCCTCCTCTGAGTCTAATTGCTTCTCTTGTGAAGAAGGTTCCCTCATTTTTTCAATTTCAATATCATCTTCCCAATCAGATTCACACCATTATTCAATAGTTCTACAATCATAAAATATGATGATACTAGTTGGGGATGATGCATAAGTGAGGGATTGTTGATTTGTTACATTGTTAGACATAGAAGATGTGGAAGAATATGGGAGAATGGGAGCAGTAGGGATAAACTCTCTTTTTCCATCCTGAACGAGACTCTTCTCAACTAACATGGAAATGTCAAAGTCCTGAGGAAGATTGTAGCCTCCAAGAGCTTGGATCAATATAGCCAAATCAGAATCAAGGGTCTTCAAATAAAACAAGAATGTCATACCTTATGAGGGTCAGAATTCTTAAGGAATTATATGCCAAGTCCTCTCAAATCTGATGTTGAAGTCTGAGATATACTCCATTGAAGTCCATTGTATTGTGTTGAGATGTTCCATGAGGACAATGAAATCATCATTCTCCTTAAACCGAGTACAAAATTGTTCTCCCAGGTGATTCCAAGTAGAAATGGATTGTGGAGCTAAACTGTTGAACCAATGTTTTGCTTTGCCTCTGAATGATAGATCAAGGAGTCTGAGGCAAACATTTTCTCCAATAGAATTGTGAATGGCACAGTGGTTGGCTATGTCTTGGATATGATCAATAGGAGATTGATCTCCATTTCCATGAAAGAGAGGCAGGTTTATCAAGACTTTTTGGGGAAATCATCATGCTGCTACAAATGGAGGGGAGAAGAACTGAAATAAGAGAATGGAAGATCTCTTTGGAGAGCCATGGATGAAGTGGAAACATGAAAATGAATGGAAGGATGAAAAGAAAAGGGGAAATGGATGGAAGGAATGAAGGGAAGGTCTACAAATGAGAAAATGAATTGATTAGATCAATGGAGTCACTAGATGTGTTAAGAACATACCTCTTAAGGCTAAATACCACCAAGCACACATCAATCTTGCTAGTATGAAGATGTAAAGCTCTTCAATCTAGTCCCACCATGCATGCCAAAACTGTTGGAGCTTAAAATTGCACCCTTCCCTGAGTCATAGACAACCTTGGGATTTTGAGACAATATAGTTTTGTCTGAAGCAGCAAGGTCCCACAACTTAGAGATAATCCCATGTTGCCTCAAAATTCCTGGGTTATCTATGACTCAGGGCAGGGTGTAATTTTGAGCTCCAATAGGATGGTTGAAGCCTCTGTGACTACTCAGATGTGTTTGGAAAAATCAAAAAGATCCTCAACTCAAAATTCAAGCACTGAAAACAAAATCTACTCAATTTATAAGGTTTTAAATCTCTCGGGATGGGTATTGTAGCATACTTCGTTTTTGAAAAAAAAATTACTCTAGGACCCTCAAAACATGAAGTTATGCTCTGAAATTTGGAAGATATCATCGTGAGAAGACACTCAAACATATTTAAGAAAAAAATTGGCTTACTATTGGTTATTTTTTTAGATATTCTTGACATTCCTATAGGAGGACAGTGATAGGGCTAATTGTGAAGGCCACCTTACAAATAAAGTAGGATTAACATTTGAGATCCAACCTTGAAACATTCGATGTAGCTAGAACCCTGAAATGGGTGTTCAAAAAGGTTAAGTTTTAGTTTTGGAACCTCCTACAAAATAATTTATGATGTAAAATGTCAACAAGCATGGCTAAAAGAACTAGACAGCTAGAGAAGTGAAAAGGTGTGATAGAGAGAGGTGTAAAAGGATTTGGCCTTCAAAAAAAATCATGCACCATGAACAAGGTAAAGGGTATTTGAATATGTTTTTGGTTTGTTGTGGGTGCTTACCAATCCTCCTAACAATGAAGCTAGCATGATTCATTGTCTAAAGGGCACCTAGAAGACAATTTGGAGTTGAAAGGTGAAGTTTGAAGAATTGAATCCTTTTGATTCATTTTTATGATTGATTTAACAATTGTTTGAGATGATGAGACAGGGTAAGGAGTTGAAGAAGATACATTACAGGATAAATACCAAAGGTGCTTGTTGAACCAAGGAGCTAGTCAAGAAAGGTGAAAGGGCAGTTTGAAAAGGAAGAGTAAGTTGATTATTTCTTAGACCATGAATCATTGTACAAGATGAATTGACATTGTTTGATGAATAAGAAACGTGGTGTAGAGTTTAATAAGCCATTTAAATGGAATATTGGCAAGATGCCTCACAATCCAAAGGTGATGATGGTGTTGGAACTCTAAGAAAGACATCCTACAAGCCTGAAAAGAGAATATACATGGCAAAGAAGATAAACTCAGAGCAACGGAAAAGTGTTTGGAACCTTTGAAGAAGTGTATTAGGTGCTTAGAAGACTGACTATAAGGGAAAATTTAGATGAATGATTGAATGTTGCATGCTTATTCACAGGGGGAGAAAATGATAACACCATGAAGATCCTAAACCAAGAAAATAAGGACTACAAACACTTAAAATTCAATTCAGGGCAAAGACAAAGTTGTTTATCCAAATGTATGACTTGAGATCAAATTTTAAGGCAAAGTTTTTGTAAAATCAAAGAGATATAGATGGTATCACCTCAGGGGGTAGAAAGGATATGCTCATAAGAAAAATAAGCTTCTACAATAGGTTAAAGATTGTCAAAAACACACTAAAAAGTTGCTTTAGGGACCTAAGTCCTAAATTTGCCTACAATGAGCTTATGGAGGAATTAAGCCTAGAATTGAGACTTAAGAGCTGAGACAGACACTTGTATGTGCTAGGAGAATGTTTTTCACTCTAATGTTAGATTTTTGGCTCGTTTATGTTTCATGTAGGCATTTTCTCAAAGGGTAGTGATTTCAATGCTTAAAGAAGGACAAAAAAGAGCCGAGGAAGATAAAATCGAGAGAGAGAGAGCATGATTGATGATTTTGGTTAATGTTTCCAACCAAGATGGAGCCCAAACAAGTTAATGCAGGAGCATACCATGGTCTAGAACTAGGTACTTTGTCATTAATGCAAAAAGGGGGAGAAGAATTCAAAGGTTTTGCAAACAATGACAAAGGGGTAGATTCTTGTCAGGTGTATACTAAGTTTTCATTGATGTCAAAGGCATATTAATGACAAATCAGGATGCATGAGAGCTAGAGGGAGTTTGGAGTGAGTAAGACAAGGCAGGACATGTCAAAGGCTTAAGAAGACATGAGTAAGCACTGACTTCTTGAGGAGCCAGTGATGATGTGAGAGTCTACCAGGATGGTGTAGTAAATTTTCTAGCATGCATATGATGTGGAAACATGGTCAGAAGGGTAATTAAAAGGGCACATGAGTGGATTTTATTAGACTAGCTCAGTTCAGGATGTCAAATCCCAAGGCCTAGGTAGTGAAGTGACCTGGAAAGCTGAAGTGAATGCATGAGGATGATTTTTAAGCATGCTAAAGGAATAAAACACATTATATGACATGTATAAGGGGTTATAAGGTGAATAACAAGAAATTCATGTTGAATTGCAGTGTAAACTAGCCCAAATAAGCCTATTTAAGGCACCCATCATGAGGGTATGAATAAAAACAAGCTAAATAAAGTAATTATAGGCATGGGAAATGTGTAGGAAAATTTCCAAGAGTACTCAGGTGACGTATGAGGTCATAATTCAATAGTTAGAGGCATATTCAAGGTCATTGGTATGACTACCTTTCAGGACAAGTAGTTGTAGCATGCACAAATGAGATTGAATTCGGAGTTTCAGAGTGAACCAGGACAAAGTGGCCATTGGAGATCATAGAGGAGGTATTCATGAAGTTGTGTACCAAATTTAGTGACCTGAGGAGGATTTTTGTGCAAGATATTACATTTTCAGTAAAATCAGGTTAAGTGAGGTATGTTAAAATAGCACTCTAACATCTTAGCATTCAAGAAACATTGTGGAGCCTTCTTCCTATAAATCATGAGAGAATAAATTGAAGAGAATAGGGATAAAAATATGATGTAAATTTTCTGAGGTCAATTGGATGAAAAATAAGAAAGTTCTTGCCATTTTTGTGAACTTGTTTGAGACCCTCCTGAGCCTAGTTAAAATCGGTCTAGAGAAATTTGCTTGGTTGAGCCTCGAAATGAAATTTTTTTACTTTTTTATGAGTTTTAGCATGTGTATAACTCTTCAGAGCATCTTTTCATGGTGGTTTGAGTTCTTGAATCATGGTGGACCCCACAAGAAAATAGCAAGTTTATGAGAATTTCAGTGTACAGACAGAGTTTACAAAGTAACCCAAGCTAAAAGTTTAGGTGAAGGATGTTGGGGATGTGTACTCATTTTCCATGAAGTCACCTTGGTTAGTCAATCGAATAAATTTGTTGGTATATTCCTATTTTTTCTCCTACCATTTGGAAATTCTAGAATTCAAGACTAGTCATGTATGTATGAAGAGAAACATGGTGAGTTGCTTATTGTAATGGTGTTCTATGACCATGAGAATTTTGTTCAGTCCAAAAAAAAAGTTTGTATGCCCCTTATTTGGTTTGGTTAATTGTTTTCATGATGAAACTTCAAGGTGTGAAAATGGATTAAACAACCTAGTGAAGAAGCTTGTTGCTACAGACGAGTAGATGAAGTTTTGTCCAAGTAAGGTATGCCTCTGAATGCTTGAACATGTTTTTTCTAATGTTTGTGAACTGTTCAAAGTGTGAATTTAGTTTGGAAAGCAATTTTAAGATGTCTAAATGTGATAAGCTGAAGATTGGTTTTAAGCTCCTAGAACCTAGTCAGATTTGTTTGATAAATGAAGGTGTTTGAGTGAATTCTACCTTGTTTTGATGAAATAATTTAGTAGTTCCATAAATTATAAATCAATATATTTCCAATAATGTATGGTTTGAGGCTTGATGAGGTGGTTTGAGGTATGAAGAAGTTCATTCTTTAAGACCTAATTCTGGTAGCACAATACCAGTGAAGGCAATTTGAAAAATGGAATTGAAAGAGTGAATTTATCCAAATAAATCATGCATGTGAACGTTTGAGAGTGAATTAGAGGTCCTATATCATCTTCTCTAAGTGATTATAAGTCTTTTTAATTATTGCATTTGATGAAAATGAAAGGTTGATGCAACTAGTTTTTGAGACCTCTATAACAATGAATGTCCAGCTGAGAAAAAGGATGGAATGTTGTTCTCATGAATAAAAATCATGTGATGATGAAGTACACATATTATAGTGTCCTTCATGAATTTTTCAAGGCTTTATAAGACCTAGAAGTATAGTAGTTATTCCAAATATGAAGACTGGTTTTTGTAGGACTAAAATAAGTTATGCATTGAGTTCTAATGAACATATAAGGATGAAGCAGCAAGTTTACATACATATAAATGTTCCATATGGTTTGGTAGGACCATGCTCAACATGCATACAAATTTTAGACTCTTTTAAACACGTTTGCAAGGCTAAAAAATACATTTAGAACTTGGGTAGCTATAGGAAAAAAACTGACAGGATAATTACAAACCAAAAGTGCAGGGATCATATTAGAATATTTGATACATAACTAGATTTCAGAGGTTTCTGGAACATACCATTACATCTCAGAGGAGTTATAAATCATCTATACATCTCAAGAAATTAATGGACATGATACTCATGCATCAACAAGTGTAATGATTAAACTTTGGCAGTTTTTGATTAATTCATTTTATTTTCTCTTGTACATACTTGGGATGGAATTTGAAGTGATTGGAAAGTAGAGGAAGAGTATGAGACATGTGAGATAGTTATTCTCTTGTATATGATGGATTGAGTGAGCTGAGAACATGTTGTTAAAACCAGGGTTGTAGGTGGAAGAGATAGGTGCAGCAGTGTGGGTATGTGAGCAAATAGGTGTAAGAAGAAGTGTGAGTGTGTCTTCCCCATGAAGATGAGAACCTGATCATGAATGCAGAATCATCCATGAAGACAAGAGATCATATTAATGTTAAAATAAGTAGATAGGTGATGACAAAGGTGTGAAGAAAGAGGGAGAGAAGAGGTGGTCTTATTTTATGATCACAACTTGTAGTAAGATAACTGGTAAAGAAGTGATCAACATTGTGAACAAGTCTAAGTGGATGCTTAGCAAGAGGGAGTTGAAGCTTCCTTGCAAGTTGCAGCTTGCAGAAGGTTAGTGGGTGCTTGATTGAATTAGGTTAGGATTTGAATCTTCCATGTAAGTAGAAGCTTGTTAAAGATCAAGTTGATGTTTGATTAAATTTTGGAGTTGCAGCTCCATGTTGAGTTGATGCTCAACTGAGAAATCGTTGTAACATTGTAGGACATTTTTCCATGCTAGTTCTTTGGTTTCCGTGGGTTTTTATCCCTTGAATGGTTTCCCACATTAAATATTGTCTCTCTATGTGTTCTCTCCTTCGTGTGCTTGTTGTAGATGTTGTGGTTTCATCATAAAAGGTTGAGTGAATTGAATTGTCTTTGAAATTTTCAATAATCATTGATTCACCCCCCTCTCAAGGTGTATAATTTTCAACATGATGAGTAATGTGAGATTGTTTTTTATCCTTGATTACAACATCCTTATAACTACCAATTCGAACAAATAATGAAATAGAAGCCACAAGAATCCAACTTACCCTAAAATGTGGTATTGAACAACTGATCATGAATGTGACCTTCAAATGATTGTCAAGGAAATAAAAATTGTAAACTAAAAAACTTGAAGAATTGATAATATTCTGAATCTGGAAGAAATCTCCTTACAAAGTTAGCTTCATGGTAGATACAACATTATTATCGAGAGGTTAAAAAAATTGCAAACATCGTAGCGAATGTTGGCATTGATCAATTATAACCCACATGGTCAAAAACACCATAGATTCATGGCTCAAACTTGATTCCTTGAGGCGAATTGAACTTAAATTGATCGCAATTTACTAACCATCACCTAATTTATCAAACATTTTGGTGGTAATTAAATTAACATGCCTCCATTTTATAACTCTTTTTCTCAAGAACATGAATGTGGAGATCTTTCATGAATTCATATGCATTAATAGATCTATCGAAAGGTGGTTTGTAGCAATCCACCTTCATTTCCCTCATTTCAAGCAACTTCTTAAAGTGCTTCTCGCTTTGCTCATGATCATCTCTCCATTTTCTCTCACTTCTCGCTCCATGGACTAATTTTTATTTCACGCAAAAGAGGGAAATGGTTTCCTTTACCCAAATCACGGAGGAGCGTCTCAAAGGGATTTTCACTCCTTGTTCTAAGCATGTTTAGCAAGCATGTAAGGATATTTTAGGAACAAACTACCTAGAATTTTTGGTGTTTCCTAGGGTTAATTCAAAGATTACGTCGAGTTTCATTGATAATCTCCTTAGCGTGAAGCCTAACAAGTGGGCTTCCTTGGCCATGGGAATCATATTTATTTAACCAGAGTATAAGGTCAACCTTGACTCTGCGTTGGAAATTTTGCATTTATAATATCCCTCTATTTTCAATTGTTGGCCTTTCTCATGGGCTTGTAACTATTGCAGCCTACCTAAAACTCGATACATCTTTCAAAACCTTATTGAATTATGTTAACAAGATATATCAGTGCTTTTGTTCTCCTAGCTCAGCCTCCACCTTCCTGATCTTGGATCTACTCGATTTGCAAAAGAAAATATTTCCAGATGGCCAGAGGCTGGTGGGTGGGTGAGCACTTGCAAAAGGCCAAGTATGCTTATTAAGTTATGATAAGATGGGATAGAAAAAAGGATATGTTGTGAGCCTCAGTGGGAAAACGTTACCTCCAAAACCAGTTTCAAACAGGGAAGAGGCGCCTTCCATTGAATACCTTCCTCAATAGGGTGATATGGAAAAATATTTCCTAAGTTTATGTATGATTTTTTGTATAATATAAATGCCATGGCATAGGTTTCCACTAATATAGTATTAAAAAAAATTATGAATACCAGCAGTAGTTGTGACCCACAATCGAAATCAACAAATGCATTGGACCCTTATAAACACTGATCATCGATCAAAAAAAATACCAAAATATTGAAGTGCAAAATAATAAACATAAAAAAGAAAAAGAAAAAGAAAAAAATAATGATATCTAATATTGATGCCAATAACATTTATAATTTACAAGAATAATGTACATCCATGTCAAGAAGACAAATGTAAGATTCCATAAGCACATGGCCATATAATTTTACAAAATATCAAAGTGTAAAATAATAAACTTCAAAAAGAAAAAGAAAAAAATACAATGATTTCTAATATTGATGGCAATAACATTTATGTTTTATAAGAATAATGTATAGCCACTTCAAGAATACAAATGTAAGATCTCATAAGCACATTGCCATATAATTTTACCAAGATGAATGATACCAATAATTAGTGTGCTCCATAAAATATCCATATTACCTTTACAAACTAATACAGAGGAGGTAGAAAAGGAGTGGGAGGAAAATGGACAAATATACACCTTGGGATGCAATCAGAACACTTTGGACATACATACCATTTTAGCATTAAAGAAACTAAAAGTGAACTAAACTTATATACAAACACAGAGACAAGAAAGCACCAAAAACCTTAAGGAATAAAGAGTATATAGAATATATATATTTGTCATCTCTATTGTCAAAAAAATATTCCACCTTTTCAAGTATGGTTTAGCCTTGTTACAATACTGAGTTCAGATACCCACAAAGAACCTGCATAAATAAAAACACAAAAAATAAGGACCATTAATAATTACCTCCACAAATCAAATTCATAGCAAAGAGCCACCACATAACAAAAAAAACCCAAAACCAAAAGAAATTTGCAAGGAAATCTTTAATCTTTTGATACACATTGTTTACAACACCACAATGAAACCCAACTTCATATATGTGAAGTACCCCGTAAATATGATTGAGTAAATGAAAAACAAAACTTCGTATTGGAATCCTATGGACTCCATAGAGCGGACAAATATATGTACTTTTGCACAGTATTTGTTGCCTTTATATGAAAAAAATGTTATATAAACATGCAGAATTATAAATAAAAAAAAGGATTGAGATAGACTTACTCCCAAGTCTAATAACCCTTTTTAGGTACAAATTATTGACCAAAGTAGATGTCTTTAAAGTTTTAAAATATATTTTCGACAGAGATAACCTAGCATCTCCACCTATTCACTTTTGTAACAGGAAACACGTCTTGGAAAATAATTGGAAACAGTTAGGGAATGTAAATAATACATCCAAGAAACATTTCCATGTGTTTCCCAAGAGCACAACTTTTTATTTTACAAGGCATTTACGGTCAGGAAATACCCCAAAAGTGATTTACTTCAATCCATATAAGAGAAACCTGCTCCAAAGTGAAAAAGGAAAAAACCAAAGAATTTATAACAAAAACAAATCATGAAAATTGAAAATAGTGGAAAAATTTTAATCAAACAATAGAAAAGAGAAGACTAAAAAGGTATTTCTTTGACATGAAGGCCTTTATAGAATTTATTTGAAGTTGCACTAAAATAAATGTAGGTGTACATGCTTGCTGTAGTGCCCACATTTTACGCACCCAAATACAACAGAAACATACCAGGATAAAAAAAAAATTGACTTACACTGCTCACGACACACAACACAGTAAGGGCTCCAAGTACAAAACTCGACACACATGCGACAATCACATAAGTCATCGACTCACATAGACACATGCAGGCGACATCGACATGTCGATACCACACTCTTCCCAACGAACAAATACTAGGAAAGACTCAACCACAAGAAACGTGTCTAAAGGAACGGCGAACCCACGACATATCATTACTTTAACTGTATTTTTGGTTAAATTTAACATTCCAAGGACATTTTGAGCAAGGATAAATTTCCTCGTTTGTCCACCTAAATTTTCTTAAGTTTTGTTCCGCGGTTGAAAACAAACAATTCCACCTTCTCAAGTTGACTTCTTATACTTTATATAAATTTCCATAACTGACATACATATTTGGCATAAATCAAATTGCATACAAAGTACTTAATTATCCTATTATTAGGCAAAAATATTCTTCTCCAACGTTTATTTGATGCCTACAGTTTTACCCTTACAACTCAAACGAAAGTGACTTGATGCCCAAAACGCAATCAAAGGATTGGACGGAGATATTAGATACAGGGCAACCTTGCACCAAAAAGATTCACGATTCACACTGAATTTATTTCTCTACCATTGTTATTATAATTTGAAACTTATTGAATTCCAACAAGATTTATATATATCTATATATACATATCTTTTGTTTTCTCAAAGTTTGGTAGCACCAGGGTGACTCATATTCTTTGAAACATTTGATTATGTTTAATTAAGTTTTAAGGACTTCATGAGTGACCTCCATCCTAACCCTAAATCTCGTTCTCATCTTAGGATAAGCTTATACATCGCACTATGGTCTCGTTCATAGCATCGTTGTGAAATCAGGAGTTACATAAGTATTTGAATACCATCTTGAAGAGGTATAAGGTCAGAAGGATTGTAAACCATACACGAACCACAAGTGACACCTCCTAATCAACTGAGGGTTGGTTTCTTCCATTATGCACTCAATGATCTACGCCTCAACTATATAAGAGTTTAAGGCAAGTGGACAAAAATATACTAAACCACATTCAAGGACATACCAAGGGGTTATTTTGATAGAATCCAGGGTTGCAATGCTTAGTCGTTCCTTCGAACAAGGACTCATAAGGTGACTTCTAAGGCGGCCTTCAACACTCAGCCTGGTGTTGGACCTGAAGAGAGGACATTCTTCTCGCGAATGCCAAATCTAGAAGGAAAACACATACTCCAGATAGGTTGGATCATGACATTCCTAAATATGGGTTCACGACACTGTCGCTGGACAAAGAAACTATGACGGTAAACTCCAACGAGGGGTTTTGTTTACCTAACCTATGAGGTCTCATCAGGTGCAAAGGTTAAGGTCGTTCTTTGGTTTTAAATTTCTTATATGGTAGGAAGGGATCACACATACAGGCAAGTTATGCACGAATATTTTATTAGGGTTGAGTGTTCCCATTAAAACTCATTATTGTGTTTGCAAGGTAAGAAGGTAACCCTATAATTAATTTAATCATTTATTAAATACTGAGAAGGTACTCCAATGTATTAACTTCGACTTCAATTTACTAAGTATAAACCAAACACCTTTATGCCACACACAGCTAAAAATCAAATTGAACTGGTGATTAGAAGTACATTCCATAAGTATCCTTAAAAAAAACTAGCATATCATGCATGTTAACAATTCTCATTTATAAATTTGTTTCCAGTTACAAGAGACTACATTACACAGTTATTCATTTTACAATAACCTATAAGAGTTACAAAAATAATAATTAAATTTCACATCTCCTTCTTCGTCGTCATTCATCCATCCTGCAAAACCCACGTGAGCATGATATCAGCGATAATTCGCTGGCATGGCATCCACCCTAATCAATCATAATTGTCATTTTTCAGTTTCCCATTTACATCAAACATTAATTACAATTTGCCAATCGAAATAAAAAGTCTATAAACAAGTATTCCTTGCATTTCATTTTTCTACATTTTATAAACCCATGAGAGAGAGAGAGAGAGAAAGGAAGAGAGAGAAAACATCATTTTGTCAAAAGTTCCAATACACACAAGTTTCATTTTAGTGTTTTAAACAGTTATTTACGTGTGTTAAAAGTTTCTAGGGTGATTTGGCAACCTTTCAAGGGTCCTGCAGTTTTCTATTTTTACATTTTCTCACTAGTTATAAAACGTTCAAAACGGGCTCGGAGGCTAAGAAACTGCTTCCAAAAGTTACCTTCCAATGAGAACGCTCTCCCTGATCAACTTGCTACGTGTTCCCGGATATACCAAGATTTCATAGCAACTGACGGAATCGAAAAATAGCGCACGGTTTTCGTTTGACAGCTAGTTTTTCGGGACCTCTGGTTATAGTTCACCCAGTTGTAAAGAGAAAAAGCTAGCTCGAATGGCCCAGAAACCGTGTCCCAAACGACGTTCGACGGATGCGCACACAACGAGACTCTTCCTAGTAGTTCTCCTATATAAGGAGAAATTCGTCAGAGTCGACGGAAAGGAGAACTAGAAAACCAAGTTCAAACGGCGACAAGCTTTCTGGAGCGACAAGACAAAAATGGACCAGTTTGACCTCGTCAAACTGCGATCGGAGGCCTGCAAAATGGCTTCGCCAAACTATCCCGAAAAGTTCTCTTTCCTATACTGAATGTCTCATGCATTTATCTAGTATAATCACTAGAGGTTTGTGAAGATGGGAAGTGATTTCTCCTTCCAGTTTTCAAATGGCGATCCAAAACGAAAGCCAACTTTCTAGTTTTAACGACTTTTTTACTGTTGTAAATCAGTGTTGCAGGGCTCCTATAAGGGCGTCAAAAGGATAACAAACGATCGTTTCGGGCCAAACCAAACATCAGGGTGACTCCTCGTATACCAAGGTACCCGAATGAAACTTCCCATCTCGTTTCTAGAGTGGCGAAGGGTACCTGGTGAGTCTCCGAAAATTGCAAATTTTAACTATTTAAAACAAGGAGAAGGTCAACTTTATCAGTGGAGAGTCAAATTTGTCTGGTCAACAAAACGCCATTGGAGCGGTCAAGAAGGGTAAGAGATTTCTAAATCATCTCGAAGCGAGGGTGAAAGTTCATGTTTTAAAGTAGGCGAGTTATAATGGCTTCGAGAGTTGCGACACGACGTTTTATTGTTTTGCAATGAGTTGAAAAGGCATTTAACTGCATTTAAGAATCCTAATAATTTAAAATTCTATTTAATTGCAAAAGAGAACTAAAATACGAGAATTAGGAGAGATAAGGGAAGAAGGACCATGCCTGGGGAACGAAGTCGGTCGAAGCCGCAGGCTTGGGTTCAGTCTCTTGCTCGGGCACTTCACCAACTGGTTCACGAGCCTGGTTCTAACCTCCACCACGTCACACCCACTTCCCGATCACTTGATTTTTTTTCAAATAGAATAAGTAGTTGCTTGAAAGTTTCTGAGCTTTTTAACATACTCCCTTCGTACAAATCCTATTAATAGATGATGCAGTGTACGAGGTGTCCCAAGCTAGTTAGAATGCATACAAGCAACAAGTCCACCACACAACAATCATGCTCCAAGATTTACATTTCGGCACCAGGAGTTAGGATGCTTGCAAAGGTGATGAACACGCACATCTCCACGAATGAATTCCAAGCTCAACCGATCTTTATGAGCACCAGCTTGTTTGTAAATCAACAACTTGCATCCATGTCTAACATACCCATTTTGTGCAGATCCTGCAAATCATGGCGCTCCAAGAGACTGCATTTCTTTGAGGCATTTTGTCGAACAACTAATGTGTCTTTTCTATTCATCCATTTGCGCATATGCTGCCATCATGGCATTCCATGAGACAACATTTCTTTGAGGCACCCTATCAGACAGTTCATGTGCATTGTGTATGCCTTCCCATGATGCTTTGATGTATGTCCACGCGTTGTTCTAAAGCTCCCATTTTGACAGCAGCTGGGAGGTTATCAGCAAAAGTTGTGGGGTGTGGCTTCCAACCTGCCAACCGTATTTTGCTTGGAAAGGCTCCAATGCAGTTTCAACAAAACCATTTTGTGCAAATCCCAAAATCATTGCAGTCCAAGGAACTGCATTTCTTTCCCACGCCTTTAGACAAACTGTTCGCACAATTTCCACGTTTTTTCTTTGCAGGCATTTTGTCACACAGTCCATGCGCCTTTTAACAGGTCCATTTTGTGCAAAACAACTACAGTCATGGCAGTCAATGAAACCACGATTCGTTCAGGCATTTGGGCGCACGACTCGCATTGCCAGGCGCATGTTTTCACGTTTTTTTACATGGAAACTACTAGGGCACGCGCGACTGCCACATTTGACAAGATTTCTTTGTGTTTTTTGGCCTCGAAGGGAGCCCACGCAGGCCTGGGCGCGGCTGGAAGGGCGTTGGCCACGAGACAGTCCAAACACATAGCAACCTCCTCCATTTGCGCGTCCAAACTCTGTCCCCAAGGATTTTCGCATCTGCAACAACATCTGACCCAAAATACCTTTCCAAAGCTCGTTTTTCCCACGCAGGGGGGTGTGTGGCGCGGCCTGGGAGATGCTGGAAGGTTGTGGAGTCTAGCTGTGTGCGAATCGAAGCATTCCCTTGGGACAGACAAACAAAACAAAACAAAAACGCCCTTCAGCGCATTGGTTGGGTTAAAAAGTTGCGGCCCACACTGGAGCTCAATCCCATGGCGGCGGCGCTGCACACTCTCTCTCTTCACGACCAAAATGACGGGAGAAACCCAATTTCTACCCTAATTCGCCCTAGAGGAATATCACGGTTTTTAGTTATTTATTTATTGTTAATTTCTTTTATTCTATTTAACATTATTATTTTTATTTTTTTATTTTTTTTAAATAAAACGGAGGCACTACAATTGCAAGGATTAAATACATAAAGGACCAGCTACATTATGTTTCATGTGCCAAAAAATATCAACCACAATATCAAATATTGTTGGAACTAGCAATGTAAGCATGATTTGTGGTGGAGATCCTCAGGGCCCTAACAAGTGACAACGAGAAGGAACATTAATAGTGTTGGTGCAAGGGAGTAAATGCAAAAATGGATTGCTACATTGTGTTGCATGTTTCATAAAAGATAAACCACAGTGTCAAATATTGTCGACGCCAGCAATGTAAGTGTGATTTTTGGTGGAGATCCTAGAAGCCCTAGCAAGAAATAGTAAGAAGGAACATGAATATCATGTTGTTGGGGTATTTTCATTTTAATCATCGAAATGGTGAGAATTTATAGGGTCAAATACCTATAAAATCCCCCTCATTCTAACCACTAAGAGATAGAGAATAGAGAGAAAATTGTTATGCTATCAAAATACACATAAATACATATGCATACATATACATATACATATGCACATATATATATATATATATATATATAAACAAACTATGGAGTTTAATAAATTTTATGTTGAATGAGTTTATAAAATATTGTTTTATATTTGTTGAATGAATAGAATAGGTTTTCATCCTAAATTTTTATATAGATTGAATGGATTATGTTCTTTATGTTATTAAATAGTTATTATTTAGATCATACTTGAATCAAACAAATATTATTAGTGGTTGTAGTAACCCAAAATTCCAAACCAACAGGGTCTCGATAAACTTTGAGTACCTCAAGTGAGAGTTAGGGCTCCCAGGGGATATGTCAATGCGCAAAGGGAAAGGTAACAAGGGATTTTGTTTGATGAGTTAATCACTTGGGTGAATATAGGATTAAAAACCCGACATTTTGGTTCCATTGTTGGGACCTTCTAACTACATGGTGATGGGTTTTTGGGGGAAACATTAGAAAATTTCTTGTTATAGTATGTTGTATCAACCCTAAATGAATTCCAGATGATTAATTAAATTTATTTGATTAGAATTATATACTATATGTTATAGGGTATAGAATAATACAATTATTTATAAATTTACAATGGAAACTAGGCTATTTGCAAGCATGTCAAACTAATAGAGAAATTGAAAACACAAAAGAGGTTAGAAAGGTGACTGATTTAGTCTCACATCAGTGTCAAACTATATCATTGCTAAGTCTAGAATTTATGAAGGATTTTAAACAAACTCATATCAAAGGTTCTTCATAAAATACACGTAGGGACATGATCTTACATAAGGTCAAGAGTCGATCCTGCAAACCGAAATTTCCTATTGTCTCCTAGTGTTAGCTTCCAAGGATCAAAACTTTTATGTGATCCTTCGTTATGACATGTGTTGCACTTTTATGTCTGTATTTTCTTGTAACTCTATATTTCACACTTGTACCTACAAAAAAACTAGCTTCTGGAAATAACATCAAGCACTCATTAGATCTAAAAGTTAAAGATACAAACTCTTGAGTCAAACTAACCTCCATGATCACCTAGTGTGTGAGTCTTCAAGAGTTACACTACATTTCAAAATGAATGTAGTTATCCTAGTGCATTATTTCATTATGCATGCAATCTCTAACCCTTTGCTTAATTTTTCCCTTGTACTCCCACACTGATAACGGACAATGCTACTTTTATCCCATAAAACCCTTATGTGCAAATGTCAAAAACATATTTATGCCCTCATATGTTGTGATATGGAGTACGAATATTTCACTTTTGATTCATTAACTTTGTATGTGGTACATAAATAGGTGCTTCATGAATGATAAATTATGCTTCGTATGCACTTGTATATATATAAGTCTATCACTTTGAGATTTGAATCTCAGTGGCACACAAAGCTGACCATGAGCATAAAATGTGAAAGATAAAAAGTTAGAGAAGAGACCCAATAAGAAGAAAGGACCCAAAACATAAAAAGTCTAGTATCGTACATCTCGGTCAAGACCATACTATGGTCTTGAAATACCTGTACAGTTTTGAACCGGCATTAGAAAATATAAATAATCAATCAAACATTCCAAAGATCTCTATAATTGAGGATAAAAAGCATAAGAAACCATCTAGAAAACCAAATCAGAAGATAGATCAAGTAATACAAAATTAAAACAACACGGACTTGCATCACTAAGACTTAGTTTCACCATTCAAACCCCACATATATAAATTTTATAAAAATCATGACGTAATAATTATTTAGTGTAGATTTTAGTGTTTATTTGCCCCCACTTTATACTTGTGAATAAAATTTACTATTGTAAGTGAGAAAAAGAGTGTACATGACAATGTTGAAACATAGGAGGTTGGTAAGCATGTTAATAAAGTAACCAAAGCATGACGAACAATGTGGTACACTAATGTGATCCACATAGAGATAGGGAGTGGCATTATAAAAGTGTTGAAGGGTTTAAGATACATGAAGGAGTATTTATAGATAAGGATATTTTGACTTGGAATTATTGTAGAGTTGGGGTGATCAATCCGCAATGACTTTTTTTTATTTACTTCCAAAGAAATTGGGTATTTCATCACCAAGGGAAGATCGTCACAAGACATTTTAGTTCTAGCACCTAAATAACTGCTTTCCATATTGCTGGAAAAAACCATTCTAGACGGATCTAGATCCCAAAAGTTTTACTACAACAAACCCTACACAATCATCACTATACATTATATAGGTGCTACAATAGTATTGATAACTTGTATATTTTGTTAGGTGTTCTTGCCCCTTGCATTTACAATAACTGTAGTCGTTTATTTTCTTTTCATTCAGTGGATCTTTGTGTCCAAAATTGATCATTTGATCACTTGAGCTTGTATATCAATTTGTATAGGAAAAATATGGCCTTGTATAGCTAACCACAACTTATTAATATTAGTATTCAATGCATCTTTTTATGTGGAGTTGATTGTTTATCCTTCTGTTTACATTTTAATTTTTTATGGGATGGGATGGCCTTGCATAACAATCCCATAAAGTTTCCCTCCTTTAAATGAAAGGGATGATAGAAAATAGAATCACTTGAGGTGAAAGTAATTAATTTGTGCCATCAACATTTTATAGAGTGCAAAGTATAGAAAATAGAATTATTTGATACAAAAGTAATGGTTGATAAAATCTCGAATAGTAGTCACTATTTGAAAGAATTTTGAATTTGTTTCATCATAGTGGTATAGAGTGTTTGAGATAAAATTTGTTGTTGATAGAAATTACATTGACATCACAATTCTTGTGAGTGCTAATAGAAAAATTATTGACCATACATAGTGAGTACGTCAATATAAAATGTAGAGTATAGATTGTAACTTAAAAAGAGTGTATGATATATTAGTATTGATTTCTTAACAGTTGTACCATAGAGACAAAATTTTGATAAAGCAATATTGGACTCGCATAGGTTTTTGAATCAGAGAATATGTTTTCCAAAGTAGTATAGAGTGTGTAGAAAGTGAACAAAGAACATAGAGTCTTAAGAGAATAGAATAAATATGTATTAAATTTGTCATGCATGGTGTCTTAGAAAAAGTATTGTAGTAAGCGCACAAGCATAGAGTGTGTGAATATACCTGCATAAACTAGGGTTTATGCAACCCAAATAGGGTATGGATGAAGTTTCATTACATTTTAGTATATACGTAGGGGGAATAATGATCCCAATGTCGAGATTGCATATAAATTGACAGAATTGTGCCCAAGATATGGAGTGCATAATTTCAAGGAATTAACCAACCAATATGAGTAGATAAGGATATGATACTATATGCTCAAAGAGGCCCACTTACTATAAATAATATGGTGGAAAAGTGAAATAGTACTTTCATTGTTATTATTGTTTATAGTAATTTGTGCTCAAAGAGAGATAGGATGCCATGTACCAGAGAGGCCCTATAATTGAGATTTGAGTAGGTCGCAAACATCATTTGGGGATAGATTGTAGATGAGTTGGTAAGTGTCAAAAACTTATAGTCCTAGATGATGATGAATGGGATGTACCAGCTAGTGTTGGTCTATGAAATGTAATCAGATTGGGGGAGGTGCCCCAAAATAAGCATTTGATCACCATATTGTGTGAGCAGTAGAATCTAGACACATGTAATTTTTGGCTTCCGACAGGGGAGATGATTTTGAAACTAGAGTAAGTATATCATATTTTTCATCTTCTAATTGTGGGAGAGATGGTATAGGTCTTATTGTAAGATGTGCCATTTCATATGCATATGGAACATAGGTTTTGGTTGGGTACAGATGGCCTTGCAAACCCGACCATTCGATTGAGTTCAATTTTGAGCAGGTGTTACGTGAATGTACAAATTTATTGTAGTGTTACTGACATCATTTGTAACATTTTATGGTGGTGGGGTTTCTATTTTATATAAAATGTTGTAGATATGTTAGTCTATAGAGGATGATAGAGTGAGATATTCTTGTGGCCCTGGTATACTGGTTGAATTATACAGGGATTTGTACAAGTTTAATTTAGAGAGCCATAAAGGTGGTGTTGTGGCCATTACCCTATTACATATATGGGCCTATGACCACATAATTTTTATGTGGATAGTTAGAGGTCTTAGTGTTGAGTGGGACCATCCAGAGATATTTTCATCACAGTTGGTGATAATGAGGAGGTGAGGTCTAGATACGACCTCTTACATATCCATATTAGATAGGTTGACCCTTGGTTGTATTGTAAAGAGTCCATATAGGGATTTTAGATGATGTCCAGAGGATTTCGTACAATAGCATACTATGTTGTTAGAGGATCCAAACTTCATTTTACATGTTTTATGTCCCCAATCAGGGAAGTATAGTTTGGTCGAGAATTTGTATCCAATCCTAGCCGGCCTATATGGTCTTAGACCGACATATCCTCCAACTTTTCTTTCAAAATGATATCTTTTGTTGGGTCTTATACTTCATATGGGTCTTCCTTTCTTAGATAAATCACCTATAGATCCCTATATCAGCAAGTAAACACTAAATCTTTTTCTAACATGAAATTATATGGCAATGCATTGATACTCTCACTCCCTACACGTCAAAAAGGGACTCATGGATCCCTAAATCTCGCAATAACACATCTACAATCATTATGGAAAGACCCATATCATGTCAGAGGATTATTATAAGGTCCATAAAACATCCTCTCTCATTCACAAGTACTCAACTATCTCTCCTCCAATTATTTGAGCAATAGCCAAAGTCAACGCAAGCATTGCCAAAGAATTTACTAAAATTGGTTGATATATCTAGATAACACAAATTAGGTGGAGAACAACGTGCAGTTTGAGGCCTCTTTAAAGTAGTGCCAACATCGATAGTGCATGGAAGTTCCCACAACACAATTAATGTTTATTTTGTAGGAATCTTCATCCATGGCTAGTGTTTGAGATGATGTTTAGTATGTTCAAAGAGCTTCATTGCATGATCGACAACTAGGGTTTGATTGCTACAAAAAAATCTACGTAGGAAACCCCCACATAAAGTTGTATGAGGATAAACAGATCAAGTCCAAGACCATATACAAGGGGCTAAACCATATGGTACAGTCCTTGCAGAATGGTATGGTCCTAGGTCCAGAGTGGTTTACAAGTTACAATCTCAGTTTCGAAGCACTTCTTGGTTCAAATCACATTGTTCTATAATTGCATAGTCATAGAACTTCCAAGAATCCTCTATAATAAGCTAAGTCTATTCATCTCTTTTTGTTTTCAAGTTCATATTGTGTATTGCATGCTTTAGAAATGTAGACACAAAATCACGCACTTGGGTACATTTCTAGGTCCTTAAAGCATACTAGCATTTACATGATTCCTAAGCGAGAAAACTAGTAGTTGACAACTATCTTTGGACTTTTTTCTTTGTTTCTTATTTTCCATTTGTTCTTACACACCCTATAGCCCAATCAGAATTGTACTTATTTTGTATGACTTCGAACACCAGTGCCAATCCAGGACGTCAGCACCATCATCCCCTCTAGGCACCCCCTACCCTTTTCTATATTACTCATTTATTTTGGGTATCTTTTATCTTTTAGGCATCCTATTTTCTTATGGCTTAGCCTTCTAGTTGTTAATTATGAAATTCAACCAAGGGAATCATATAAATACATAGATATGTGATCAAAATAAAATACCAAGCTCTAAGCATTATTATTATCACCTAAGCTTACATCTAAAGGCATCAAAGGCTCTCAAAGGCATCCATCTAGCATCCATTCAAGGGATAAGGGAACATTGTCTGCATACACTGCATAGGAAGGGGAATTATATTCTATTCCATACACACATTTGCATTTGTTAGAAAATATAGCTCGTTATCTAGTGCATCGTGCACAAGGGGATCATAGGCACGATTCTTTCACCCACTCGCAAGAACTACATAGAGTCTGAGATATAGTACAGCCTCCGGTTGTAAGTTCACTCAGTTGGGTGACCGTCAGGGTCAGTCCGACTCCCCATATTGCATTTTTTTTTTGGATTTGATGTGGTATTATGGGTTTTGTAGGTGAATATTTATTTTGCAAGTTATAAGTACCTCGGCGATCATATTGCGACATACAGGCGACCAACAACGAATATTAACGACACTCTTGTGACACTCCAGAAATCAAATTATGAGCTCTTGTGCAGTCATGAGTGCCCAGTAACAAACTCTGGCATCTAGGTGCCCTATTCCAACCTTATCCGACAATCCCAAATTTTACAGTGCACAGTTGCAACAATTTTCCTTTTTTGTTCATCAATTTTCCCAATCTTTACCAATCCCGGATCAAACACAAATCAGCTAAGTCCTTTTCTCTTTCTCTTGCACTTAGGGCTTCATATTTTACTAGTTTATTGTTTGTGTCAAATTGTATCTATGCAGTTGTATATTGTAGTGTACATTCAGTTACTCTACAATTAGGGTTTTACAAAAAGATCTTATTTTTGTTAAATCATTTCGTGAACCTGACCCTTACATGCCCATTATTGGATCTTTCATGGCTTCCCATTCCTTTGATTTCAATGCTTTCCCCATTCTATACCCAGGTTCAGCTTTGTAATATTCTTGTTAAGCGTGTCCTAGTTGATCCTGGATCTGGTCTTAATGTATGCAATCTTTCCTTTCTCCATCAAATAGGACTTTCTGCTACTCATCTCAATCCATATACTCTTTGTATATGTGGCTTTGATAACACACCTAAGCAATTGTTGGGCACAATCACTCTTCCCCTTACTATGGGATCTTGCACTCTTAATGTTCCATGTCACGTTATGCCTCATGATGCTCCTTATTCTATCCTTCTAGGCCATCCTTGGTTACACACTATGAATACCCTTCTTTATACCCACGTCAATACACACAATACACTTGCTACACATTCTTCTATGGATACTAGTATAGTATATTCCACACCTCATGTTGCTACTCCTTGTGTTATTCCTCTTATACATGATTCTCCTAACATTACCTACATTGTACATCCTTCTCCTCTTGGGATGCACCCTATTGCTACTAATTTAAACAATCAATTTTCTATTGCCACCCATGATACTCCTCCCATTATTTCTCACTCTCGATGCACTTCTAATGCTCATATGTTTTATGCTTCCAATGTTACATCGCTCTCGGCATCTTCCCCATTACATGTTAGAACATTGTATGTTGGTTTTACACTTATTCCTAATCCTTACACTTTCTACAATTCTATGCATGACTCATTTACTATGGCTACACCTTATCTTGTTACATTCATGGGGGTCATTTGTTCCCCTCTTTCTACATTCTTGTTTATGATCATAGTGGCTAGTTCAAACTAATTTATTGCTTATAATATTTACAAATTAAACATATTGTTTTTTATTACCACTAATGAGTATCCTAGCATAGCGTACGATACACATATTTTGGCTCACATGTTGCTCCTTATGTTTGCACTTACTTTGTCCACTATTGCCAACATGCACAACTCTACACCTATTCTATTTTTCCCTTATGGGTACATTCTAAATGCTCATACACTTCATATTCATTCAGCTTGGATCTTAGACTCTATCGGGTTTTCCCCTCACCATGATCACACCTTTCTTTGGTAGCTTTTGCACTCTTCTACCCATTCTAATTTTTCCACCATGGCATGGTCTCTCTCGCATCATCACATAGATCCCCCTTGCACACTTGGGGGGCATCGAATTCTCCCCTCCTCATAGCCACATGTTCTAATCAGCAATTGTTTATCCCTATTATTCACATACACATCTATACATCACCCTTGCTTTGCAATTCATCTCAATCTTTCTAACATCGCTTTCTCATATATACAGGGACACCTTGTGACATCTCTCTACACTCCTCTACTACTCCATATGTGCTTTGTTGTATGTGCTTACTTATGGAACCTTGTATTCATAGCACACATCTTCATCTATATGATACAAATCCTTTAGCACACTTTACATACTTTGGATATTTTTGCTCACCATGATCATATATATTTACTAGCATCTCCTTATATACACACTTGGGGGGAATTACGCCTCTTCCCTCCTATCATCATCAGTTGTCTATAGCATTTACTATAACGCTCCATGTTTCACACTTTATCTTTCTCACTACATTTACACATCTTGATACACACCTTGATTCGTCATCACCTTGTGACGCAATCTTGTGCTAAGGTTCACACTTGACTATTGAGGGCATACTACATCCATGAACCTCACACACTACACCTTTCACACTCTGTGCTTCACGATGCATCTTTCTATCATTCCATTCTCACACAACATGCTACCCTATGATGCAATTTTGTGCTAAGGTTCACACTTGACTATTAAGAGCATAATACATACATGAACCTCACACACTACATGTTTCACGCTCCACGCTTCACGATACATATTTCTAGCATTCCATTCTCACACAACATATTACCCTATGATGCACTCTAGTTCCATGGTTCATACTCTACTATTGAGGGTCTAAATCTTAAATGAACCTCACACCATTCACTTCTCATATTTTGTGCTTCATGATACATCTTTCTAGCATCTCTTTTCAAACCATTTCCCGATGATGCACTCTTGTTCTATGGTTCATTCTTGATTGTTGAGGGGTATTTTATAAATGAACCTCATCTCATACTCATCCATATCTTCTAGGGGGCACTTTGCTCCTATCACATTCACACATTTCATACCATTCCTATCACACTCATACACATGCATATTGCATATCTTGGTTGCACTTATTCTTGTTTTCTTATACTTACATGATACACTTTGTTTCCCAGGCTAGAAAGATACTTAATATGTCAATATATTTTTCTATATACACATGTGTGTTCACTTGGTCTTTTGTAGTGAATGCAGATCTCTTACATATCCTTACACATAGCAATGATGATTAACATTGTACCTCTTACCAATCCCACCAAGGCTCCTAGGGGCATCTACATTTACTACTCTCACACATCACATGTGTTATTGTTTCATTATTTACTACTTCTTTACTACCACATTACTTTCCATTGATCTATACATGCTTTGACATAATTTTTATCTTTCTAACATGTTAATGGGTGCTTCGTGTGCAGCATTTGTTTTGCAAGACTATATTCCACCATGGTTGTCTGACTACATCTTACTTGACATTTTTCATCTATTGTATTCTATTATTTTTGGGCTATGCCCTATGTTTTGTTTGATCATTACTTGTATGCTTTTGGTCCACTTCGGCCCTAATTGTGTTATGACATTGTGAGTGATGTCCCATGTTTGAAACCCACTTTTCGTGGTCTATATTTGTCTTGCACACTTTCTTGATTACATTTTCTTCTTATTACATGTTTGCTACTTTTTCTACTAACACATGTTACATAGCCACTTTGTTTACATGTGCCTTGGTTTCTACCATGCACATCCCCATACCCCCTGTCAAGGTATCTTCACTTCAGATATCATATTTCAACTCAGGTCCTCTCTATTTGGGCCGCACACTCTCATAGTCGTCACGTGCACCCAAAACAAGGGGGAACACACATTGGGTGAACAAATCACCCCTACAACAGCTCAAAGCTACATAAAAAAGTACATAGAAAGCACAGGAAATTGGCAAAGTAACACAATTATAGAACTGACTCTAGAATCTACCTTGGGTCCTAGAATCACAACACAAACACCAATGCCTGGGCATCAGACAGTAACACCTGGGCACTTGTGTCCTCCCTTGGGCGTTAATGTCCTAGGGGCACATACAATTAGGTTATTGAATCAAAACATTTCAACAGAAGTTCTTTAGAACAGTTTTAATAGTTACAGGCACAATCCTCTAGTAACAAAATTCACTCTATCTCCTTCAATCAATACAACTCAAAACTAATTCACGAATAATCAAGACAACAGAAATAAATAAGGGACATACCATCTATAGTGGTGCTTATTAAGGAAGCATTCATGGATGGAGAGTAACACAAGACCTCTCTCCCCCACACTTGCTCTTAGGCACGAGATTGCCCAAAAAACTCACACTTGGCATGAGATCATCCAAAAAACTCGCACTTAGCATGAGATTGCCCAAAAAACTCGTTCTTAGCGTGAGATCGCCCAAAAAACTCACTCTTGGCATGAGATTTCTCAAAAAATTCATTTTTCTATAACATTTCAGGACATTTTCAATCTTCGTAAATCAGGTGCACACTTTCCTTTTGCTACTTTTACACATTTTTACATTTACAGATTTTTCATAATATATGACTTTGACTACTCTATGTCCTCCCATGGGCGCTAATGTCCTAGGGGCACACACAGTTACTTTCTCATATCAGCACAGTCTACAACAGTTCACAGAGTAGCTTTTACAATACAAGCATAGTCCTCCAACAATAGAATGCATTCTATCTCCAGTAGAATCGGCATAATTCAGTACAACTTGGAACAAAACAAGGGACACACCATCTGTAGGGGTGTTTATTTGGGAAGCAGTCATAGAAGAAGAGTAATACTAGACCTCTTTCCCCAACACTCTTCTATTGGGGCGTAAGATCACCTAAAAAACTCACACTTGGCGTAAGATCACTCATTCTTAGCGTGAGATCGACAAAAAACTTGCTCTTGGCATGAGATCGCCCAAAAAAATCATTCTTCTACAACATTTCAGGACATTTTCTATCATTTTCACTCTTCACAAATCAGGTGCATACTTTACTTTTATTACTTTTACACACATTTACATACTTTTACAGAGTTTTCATAATACATGACTTTGACTACTCTTTTGCTCTTTTTTTGCAAGTCTGTCCTTAATACACAACAACAAGCAGCCCTACATCAAGCATAACATCAAGCACAACAACGCGGTACAACACAATACGCTTCACCCCTAGGGTCACTTTGTCTTTCTTAGCTTCCACACTTCATTTTTATCACTTCACATTTTCACTTGTCTCTTTGGCACAGTATCGCCATCACTCTCTACATGAACAAATGGTACACATCCTCTAACTATGTTATGTTATCGAGTATTCACTCAACAACAGAAAGTAGGGGCAAATGTAGACACAAAATCACGCACTTGGGTACATTTCTACGTCCTAAAAGCATACTAGCATTTACATGATTCCTAAATGAAAAAACTAGTAATTGACAGCTATCTTTGGCCTTTTGTCTGTGTTCCTTGTTTTCCATTTGGTCTTACACACCCTACAACCCAATCAGAACTGTACTTGCTTATCTTGTATGACTTCGAACACCAGGGCCCAGCCACGACATCGGTGTTAAGAATTGGAGGATCAAACTATAAGATTAATTGATGCAAACAAACATTGAGACAAATATACACTTAATATAACTTTGATTTTTTATGTGTACAGGATATCAAATGTGATGGAGGAATACAATATAAATATGTTGAGGAAATCCTACTATCAAGGAGTCTATCCTCATCCCCAAATCTCTCAAGCTCTCCCAAAAATCACTCTCAATCCCTTAAATAACTCAACTTATTTTATCTTAATCTTACGAGTTGTTATCACAAGTCATTATACATTACAAACATATATGAGTTGTAAATACAACTCATATCACACACTCACATAATATAATATACTAATAATACATTTACTTATACTCACAAATAATTAATGTTCACAATAACATATTAATTCCTAATATTCACCCCCTTAGTGTGAACATGGGGCAAATTGGAACTGAAACTAAAATCATATGCTACCGTATACTTTTAGGTCTGCATACTATTGTTTGAATCTTGTTGTCTGGATCTTGTTGCACATGACCACTACTACGCAAAGAATGCATCCCGCATTTATTCTGTGTGAATGCAACGAACGTTTCACCGGTTGATCATCTTAATAAAGTAGTACGACGGTTAGAGGATCTCTACAGTCAGAGGATTTCTGCAGTAAGTTGTCTTCCTACAAATGTTTCATTGTTCTGCACCTTCCACGCCATATCACAACACGTTCAAGAGACTACATTAGGAATGCGAACAGGCACAAACATTTTTTCTTATTCTGCATATCAAAATAAACACACAACTGAAAACGATGTTACCATAGCAAAATGTGAGCCCGTCATTAGTGACTGACAAGAGGTGATGATCCTCTCCTTCCTCTATTGCCTCCAACCCCCATTTGATACTTTTTTAGTTACTCAACAAATTTGAAATTGAAGTTTAATAACACATTGATTATAAATTAGACTTCGGTTACCCCGAAAATACATCCATAATAAAAAAAAATATTTTTGGACTTTTACAATAATACAATTTTGACTACTTTTCACTATTGACAATAAACATTAAACTTGAACAACAAAAACAAAATTGAAAGCTTGAAAGCTTATAAACTAAAAAAATTAAAATTAAAAATTAAACTAGACCTTAAAAGAACCTTAAATATTTTTACCAACTTTGAAAACGTAGATAATGGCTTGAAATGAAGTGGACGTCACTTGTACGAGGATTTAAAAAGCAATTGACAACTCAACGAGCAATGAATGTACTACGGATAATTACACACACTTGTTTACTTTGACGTGGCAAATGGTCAATTTCACATGTGCATAAACGACTCAAAGTAATTATAATTATATGCAAACTGCTTTGACTCGTCACCAGTACCAACATCCAGAGAAACATCGGTTTGAACTGTGCCTGAATATAGAGAAACGCATGCAATGTAGAGCATTGTTAAAATCTGAGTCTGTCTGCAGGGAGAAATATTGCAACGTGGCTCCAGATCGCAGGCATACTTCTACCAGTTCAATCTTCAACTAGTTAGAACATGTCTATTTTGAAATGAGCGTGCGTATCACCAATTCGTAAATGAGATCAAACTCCCATAGTTTGTAGTTGTATTGACGAGAGGAAGAATATTGATAAGTGTGGAGAAACTCAACGTGGATTGTCAGAGTAGATCCACAATTATATAGTGCCAAATATCTCTTATATGTGAGGTTGTACCTCGTCTGTGACTCTAAACATGATGATGAGTTTGGATTTTTTTATTTACCTTATCCAACTTTCATTTTTTCAACATCATTTTTATCTCAGATAAAATATCCATTCACAATAGAATACGAGTCTTCAAATTCCAAACAAGTCTTTGTTTTCAACTTCCTTGATACATAATGTCTCCTCATAGGAGCTACGAATCTGGTAAAAATTGATTTAGAGCATTTTCCATCATGCAAAAAATCATGGGAGATGGATTGGTGCCTTATCACTCCAAGTATTCTCCCCTCTATATATGTCAGTATGATATACCAAACCTCTTTATATGTGTGCCCTTTTTATATATCCGTTGGTATGTGGAAGAGTTTCATCCTCATTATACGCAACTTTACATGAGAGAAATGTTTACGTGAGAGTAGAACGGTATGTAGTACTTAGACAATACATGAAAAGGATTTGTCTTATCAATGAAACCTTCTCACAAGAAGATCCTTGTATGTGAGCGACAAGTCCCGACAAATTCATATCATTCCAATTTCAGGATTTAGGCCTATTGATCATGATGGATGGGAAACAAAGGGAATTGATATGAGTGCAATGTCCTTATTACTCCCTAGTGATTTATAAGGAAGATTCATGAACATCATTATTACATCTATATTAGGTGTGGTTCACATGCACCACTAATATTGAACATTGTGAAGAGATCAAAGATCTTGGGATTGTGTTTTTGCATTTAAGAACCATTTTGTAGTTTTTTATGCAAAATGGTTTGTAGATTTATGACAAATTTTAGATTAATATAAAATTAAAAAATAATATGCAGTGCGAGAAAATTGCCCCCGTAGGGAAAAAATGAATTTTATGAAAAAAAAATATTTTAAAGGTGATTGCACCTTTGTGCTAGCAGAATGTAAATTTTACGCCCATGAAGTTTTTAATTTTTTTGTAAATGTTTTCTATTTGGTTTGTTTGGGACAGATGCCCCTACCCCCTAGTTTGGATATTTTGCAAAATAATTATAGCTTGGTGATTGAAAAATCCTTCCTTTTGTTTAAAAGCCCCCCTTTTAGCAATAATGAATTCCCCCATTTGGTTTTATGGTATTATGCCCTTTTAAAAAAATGGACAGCAAAAGGAGGAAATGGTGGGGGGTTGAACTTATGACTTCCCCCTCGCAAATTCAATGGCACTTGTCAAGAGTCGCTTTAGGGCGAACTATGTGCTTTGTATATGCAAGAAGTCGATTGGCTTTTGTAGAAGGTCAACAAACTAGTTGAAGGTAAAAAAAGATTAGGTGTGTTGGAATCAAAATTAACGCCCCAAAAATTTAAGCTTCTTGTGTCTTGAATCTAGACTTGTATCTGGTCGAGTCAGAGGACCTAATGGGAGGATATGTAAGCGGACTTTATTTATTTTATACAAAATGGTTTGGAATTATTGTTTTTTTTTAAATAACTCACCCAATCATCTTGGATGTGGGATCAAAAGCAAGTTTTAGGGTTCACTTCTTTGAGTATTATCTTGCTTTATGTTTTAACATTTCCACGTAGAGTTTTCTCTGCCACCTTGCAATTTTTGTTTGTTTGATTTTTTGTTTGCTTGTATTTTCTAGGATCCAAACCAAGGGACATTATTGGAAACTCGCCTATTTGTTGCTAGGTGACAAGGATCTAGATTCAAGCTTGATGAGGTCTTCAGCGCACCTCTATGTGCAAAGCAATGCATCTTATCTTGCCTCCTCACTAGCTTGATTAGAATTGGGACGAGTTGGCAAGTTGCAACTGATAATTAAGTATTTGGAATGGGGAGTGCCTAGTGCTCCTACTCCACAGCAAAATAATTGCCCCCAAAACAACTTTCTAAGATCTTCTCTCTCCTCTCACAATCATTTGCTTGTGTATCAAGCTCTGATACCAAATTATAAACACACAGAATTGACATGCAAAACTAAGGAGTGCTTTATCTTTATTCATCCACTCATTCATTATCAAATAAACAACATAGATATAATATTTATAAATATTGCAACACCAACATAAATACTAAATATAAGAACAACAGTTATCCCAAAACCATATGACAATTAGTGACTTCAGTAATATTAATAACTTAAATTACATTATTTCTAATAATGAATTAACACAATAAAACTAAACTTGAAAAAAATTGCACATGTATAATTTTGTTTACGATATACGACTATGAAATATAATATTATTAACATAGAGCATTTCAACAATATAGGTGAAACTACCTATCACCCATTCAATGCCAAATTGCTTCATAAAAGTTTCAATAAGTAGGGGGTATCCAAATTTCCTCGCATAGAGTTTTGATAAGTAGGGAATATTCCAACATAATTATTAATAATCAAGGGATAGGTCGGCATAATTGTCAATAGTTATGTGATCTTTCATAGTAGCCTCCAGGAACGGGGGGAAGTAAAAGGGAGGTGACGTTGTGGATGTCGCTCGTCTACAAGTTCCACCAGAGCCCATATTTCCTTTATCTGGAAACTGCATACCCCACGCCATAGATATGTGATTCATCCAATCTTTATAAATAATGTGGTGTTTTGCATTGTGGTACCCCTACCATTGCTCCATTATTGCACTCACCAGAAGAAATATGCAAATATATTATAAGGGGAAAAGAGCCAAGAGCTTGAGGGAGTCAGCTATATTGATAACGAAGGAATTGGGGATACATTTGACGTTAATCCAGTTGTCTGCCTTGGATTGAATCTAGAGCCCGCAACCATTGCCCTGGAAGAGGATGTTAAAGCAATTGGGATTGATATTCCCAATCAAAGCTTCTTCGCCAGCTACGAATTCTCCATCAAAGTAATGGTGGTGTATACACATATAAGATGTGCCTTTTTCAAAATCAGAATGGTAGAAAGTCTCCACGTCCAACCCTAAACTGGCTAGAATGATAATATTTTATCTTGCGTTGCAGGTCTGTCATGCCAAATGTATATGCTCCAATTGTCTTGTTGGCATCAAATATTATAAATTGTAAACATATGTGATAATTAGAGTGAGCTAGAAAAAATAAACCAAAGATGGATTAAGATAAGTTACCACAACTTAAGGTTATCCTTTTCTAGCCATATCTTGTTACTGAAGGCAACAACAGAATCTGAATGAGACACAGTTGGAAAACAAAAGCTTTCCTTGGAAGGCATTTGAGAGTAGTTGTCATACAAGTTGGATGTGATGGCTCTGTCCTTAATTTTTGGGGACATCGCACACAATTTGTGGCTAAAACTCCAACTTCTGGAAAATATCATTGGAATTCCAGTGTTCCGAATGCCAAAGAATTCCCATTTTTTGCAGGGTTCTCTCACTGTGGCTACCCCTGGATGGTTTTGAAGGCTTTTGAATTACTCAAACTCCAAAGAAAACTGTGAGAGGTCAATAAAATGAAGACCAATTTCATTCAACAACCAAGAAGCCATGGTGAATATTGATACAACTTAGTATGACTTAAAATTCCAATGAATAAGTTGATGGGCATTTCTTTTCCACGAAAAAGATCATTATACCATTTTGTGTTGTCTATCTACCATTCCATTGAAGCAAACAAGAAATTGGATCTAGAAGGGTCCACTCATGAGAAAAAATAAATCTCTTGTGAAGAGGCATGAGAAAAATCAAGTCTATTGTCAAGATGCTTTAAATTTCGAGGTCACTCACGAGGTCAAACAATTCTTTACTATCATAGATATCTTAAATACATCTATCTAAAAGACACCGACAGATATCAATCTCGAGGTGCTTATAAGTTAGATAGGCACCTCGAGATTGATATCTCTCGGTGTCTTTTAGATAGATGTATTTAAGATAGTTATGCTAGTTTTTAATGTTGAATGTTTGTTATGAATTTATAAATATAGTGTAAACCATCATTTAAAAATGAAGAAAATATAAAATACTTTTATTTTTAAACATAATTATTTATTTCACTAATTAATTCAAATATTTATTTTTTATTTAATATTTGTTGTGAATTAAATATATTTTGTATTTATTTTTAAATATAGAATTGTATTTATTAAATTTTAATCACAAATATAAAACATTTATTTATATGTTTTATTTATAAAACACATCTAAAAATAAAAATAAAAATATATATAAAAGTAAAAACTAAATTAAAACTAATCTAAAAGTAAAAATACATTTAAAAGTAAAAACTAAAATAAAAGTAATCTAAAAGTAAAAATACATTTAAAAATTAAAAATAATATAGATTCACTCTTTTGATGTGTTAGGATTTTGAGGGTTTTAGTGATTTCTGAGTGTTTTGGTTTCCTTGGGTGCGGGACGTCTGTTTTACCTTCAGTCCGGGTTGTTGGACAGTGTGGGGTTATTCAAAGATGCAGGTGGTGTTTACGGCTTCGTGGCTAGCGTGGGTAGGGTTTGCATTTGGTGCTTTTGATGTTCAGGTCGTGGTTGGTATGGATTAGCTTTCTGGTGAGCAACTTTATGGGATTGGTTTTCCTTCGGTTCGTCGGAGAGTGTTGTTCCTTGTATGTTCTTTTGATAACTTGTGGGCCTATCCCTGCTTATTTTGCCCCTTTGTTCCCCTCTCGATGTGGCTACGAGAGTTTATCGGGGTGGTCTCCGTAGTGGGTGTACCATGTTCGGGGTAGTTTCTGGTGTTGGGTGTTTCAACCTTCATTGTTGGTGTGTTGAAGGTCGATTTCGGGTCAGGTGTGGTTATGGATCCTCAAAGTTTAAATCCTTTGTAGTAGACAACCCCCCGGATCCAAGCTCCGGCCAAAAGCGTTCAATTATCTAAAAAAAATAGATTCTCTCTTATCCACACTTATTATTTATTTTGCACTATTTATCTTCTACTAAAAATAAATATTGTTACATGTAAAAATAAAAAATTAATATCCCTGCACTAATTATCTTGAATTTACTTTTGCAGTAATATCCTTGCACTGTTATTCACACTTGTTGTCTTTGACACTTTTAAAATAACTTACATGTATAAATACATAATTATATATTTATTTTATTTATTAAACATTGATTCGGTATTGAAAATTAAATTAATTTAACCAATAAATATTAGTTGGCAAATAAAATGTTTTTCCAATCAACGCACACCATTACAATCTTTGCCTGCCACATTAGGAACACCTCTAGGTGTAATTAAATGGTTTTTTTTAATTGAAATTATTAGATTTGTCATGTTAAATATACAATAAAAAATTGGCTTAGTGTCAATGACTTATGGATATTTTAAATATATAAGTCAGAAAATATGGGGATTTAAAAAATAATAATACAACTATTTTACAAGGAAAACTAAAAAAAATGCGAATAGTCAAATTCAAACCCTTTTTGTGATGTTGCGTGATGCTAATGTTGACCTAGAAGTGCACCTACTTGCAGGGAGTAAATACAGAAAGGGGTTGATACATTATGTGGCATGTGCTGAAAAAGATCAACCACGATGTCTAATATTGTTGACATTAGCAATGTAAGCATGATATGTGGTGGAGATCCTAGGGGAACTAACAAGTGGCAGCAAGAAAGAACATTAATATTGTTACCACAAGAGAGTAAATGCAGAAAGGGGCTGCTACATTATGTGGCATGCACCGAAAAAGGTCAATCACTCTGTCACATATTATCGACGCTAACAATACAAGCATGATTTGTGGTGGACACCCTATGCCCTAGCAAGCAGTAGAATGTAGGAACATTAATAGCATGTGGTTGGGGCAATTCGCATTTGAATCAGCCAAATGGTGGGAAATTAAAGGGTCGAATGCCTATAAAATCCCCCTCTTTCTAAGCATGGAGAGATAGAGAAGATAGATAAAATTGCTATGCTATCATAATACTCAAGTATACACACAGATGTGTGTGTGTGTGTGTGTATATACAAATACAAACAAACTATTTGATCTTGAATGAGTTTGTACAATATTATTTGAAATTTGTTAAATGAATTCTATGATAGAATAAAATAGGTTTCCAGGCTAAATAATTATATAGATTGAATGGATTATGCTCTTTATATTACTAGATAGTTATTATTTATCACACCAAAATCAATCAAGTCTTATTAGTGGTAGTAGTAACTCAAAAGTCCAAACGAAGAGGGACTCGGTACACTTTGAGTGCCTCGAGTGAGTGCTAAGGATAACTCCCAAATGATATGTTAGTGTGCAAAGAGAAGGGTAACAAGCGATTGTGTTTGAGGTGTAAGTCCTTGGGTGGACTTAGAATATAAGACGGCACATTTTGGTTCTATTGTCGAGACGTACTACCTATGGTGATGGGTTTTGGGGAAAACGTATCAACCCTCAAATAATTTCATATGATTAATTCAATTGATTTAATTGGGATTATATACTATATGTTACATGGTATAGAATAATACAGGCATTTATAGATTTAAAAGGGAAAGTAAGCTATTTACGAGCATGCCAAATTGATAGAGCAATTGAAAACATAAGAGAGGTTAGAAAGGTGACTTAGTTCGTCTCGTATTAGTTTCAGATTCTACCACTGCTAAATCTAGAATGTATGGATTCTAAGAAAACCCAGATATATGGTTCCTCACAAAATGTACGTGGGAGTAGGACCAGGAGGTCAGGAACAGATCCCACAAACTGCCTTTCCTACTATCTCAGACTGTTAGCTTGTCAAGATCTGATTTTTTTGGGCTCCTTCGTTATCACATGTGCCGCACTTTTATATGTCCAGATCTTCCTATAGCTCTATATGTTGTACTTGTACCTAAAAAACAAGCCTATATTCTTGCAAGAACCTCAAGCACTCATTCGATTAAAAATAAAAGATGTAAATGGTTGAGTTAGACTAACGTTAAGGGTCACCCAATTTTTGAGTCTCTGAGTGTTGCATTATATTTGAAACTCAATGTAGTTCTCCTATTGTGTTGTGTCAATGTGTATATGATCTAGAACCCTTGACCTAGTGTTGCCCTTGTTCTCCCACACCAATAGCGGGATATGCTACTATGCTCCTGTGAAACCCTATGTGAAGATGTCAAAAACATATTTATGCCCTCATATGTTGTGATATGCAGTATGAACATTGCACTCTTGATTCCTTAGATTCGTATGTGGCACATAAATAGGTGTTTGCTAGATGATAAATGCTTAGGATGAACTTGTATATATAGGAGTATATAACTTTAAAATTTGAATCTTAGTGGTGCACAAAGCCAACCATGAACATAAAATGTGAAAGACAAAAAGGTGGAGAAGAAACTCAGTGGGCAGATAGGACCCACAACATAAAAAAGGAATGACTGTACATCTCAGTCATGAGCTTAGTACAGTCTTGACCAATTTGTATGGTATTGAACCAGCATTAAAAAATACGCAATGAATATGGCCATAGATCTTTTTGACATAGGATAAAAAACATAAGCAATCATCCGTAAATCCAAATCATAGGGCAGATCAAGTAATACAAAAGTAAAACAACGAAGAATTGTGCCACTGAGACTTTGATTCAGAGGAGAAGCCACTTCCCCAACCATTGTTCAAAAGAGATTGGAGGTGGCCATCTTGGAAACAGATACAACTAATGCATTGAGGCGTTCAAGGCCATCCACAACCAGGGGCATTTCGCACACAAAGTTTTGGCCTCTTCTATCTCTCCCCCCCCTCGTTAATGGGTCAAGCGGAGCTTTTCCAAGAAGGAAGGAATTAAGGAAAGCAAGCTCAAAATGGATACCACCTAAACATGGATCATTTAATTTGAATACATATGGCACTTCTGGAGGCAATCCAAGCAGCTCTAGAGCGGGATGCATAATGCGAGACTGCTTGGGATCATTGATTACAGCATCCTTCTAACTACCAATTCGAACAAATAATGAAACAAAAGCCACAACATTATACGGCATCCAACTTACCATAAAATGTGGTATTGAGCAACTAATCATGAATGCGGCACTCAAATCATTGTCAAGGCAATAAAAACTTAAAACTACGAAACTTGAAAAACTGATAATATTATGAATCTAGAAGACAGTGCCTTATAGAGTTGGCTTCATGGTAAATAAAACATTGTTATCGAGAGGCAAACAAAATCGCAAACATCCTAGCCAACATTGGCATTGATCAATTAGAACCCACCATGGTTGATAACACCATAGATTCATGGCTCAAACTTGATTCCTTGAGGTGAATTGATCTTCAATTGATCACAATTTACTAATCATCACCAAAGTCATCAAACATTTTGGTGGTAATTAAATTAACATGCCTCCATTTTATAACTCTTTTTCTTAGGAACATGAATGTGAAGATCTTTCATTAATTCATATGCGTTGATAGATCTATCGCGAGGTGGCTCGTAGCAATCCACCTTTATTTCCCCCAATTTCATGCAACTTCCTGAAGTGCTTCTCACTCTGCTTTGGCTCATCTCTCTATTTTCTCTCACTTCTCGCACCATGGCCTAATTTTTATTTCCTAGGCTCTTTCTTCACATAAGAGGGAAATGGTTTTCTTTAACCAAATCATGGAGTGTCTCAAAGGGATTTTCACTACTCATTTTAAGGATGTTTAGCATACATTTAAGGATATTTTAGGAACAAACTACCAAGAATTTGAGGTGTGTCCTAGGGTCGATTTGGAGATTGTGTCAATTTTCATTGATAATCTCCTTGAGGTGGAGACTGACAAGCTGGCTGCCTTGGCCATGGGCATCATATTTATTCAACCAAAGTATAAGGCCAACCTCGACTCTATGTTGGAAATTGTGCATTTACAAGATCCCTCTATTTTCAATTGCTGACCTTTCTCATGGACTTGTAACTATTGCATCCTACCTCCAACTTGATACATGTTTCAAAACCCTAGTGAATTATGTTAGCAAGCTATATCAGCGCTTTCTGGTCTCCTGGCTTGGCCTCCACCTTCCCGATGCTAAATCTACTCGATTTGCAAAAGCCAATCTTGCCAGATGGCCAAAGGCTGTGGGTGAGCACTTGCAAAAGGCCAAGCATGCTTATGAAGTTCTAACAAGACAGGCTAGTATAAAAAAGGATTTGTTGTGAGCCTCAGTGGGAAAACGTTACCTCCAGAACCGGTTTCAGGCAGGGAAGAGGCACCTTCCTTTGAATAGCTTCCTCCAGAGGGTGATCACTGATATAGTATTAAATAATGTCATGTGAATACTAGCAGTAGTTGTGCACAGGCTGCCCACGTAAATAGCTCCTTTTTAATTCAGTTTCTGCCAATTGAAATCAATAACTGCATTGGACACATATAACCCTTGATCATCGATCAAAAAAAATTATCAAAATATTGAAGTGTGTGCAAAATAATAAACTTCAAAAAGAAAAAGAAAAAGAAAAACAATGATATCTAATTTTGATGCCAATAACATTTATGTTTTACAAGAATAATGTACAGCCACGTCAAGAAGACAAATGTAAGATCCCCTAAGCACGTGGCCATATAATTTTACAAAACATTAAAGTAAATGCAAAATAATCAACTTCAAAAAGAAAAAGAAAAAGAAAAAAACAATGATATCTAATATTGATGGCAAAAACAATTATGTTTTACAAGAATAATGTACAGCCACATCAAGAAGACAAATGTAAGATCCCCTAAGCACATGGCCATATAATTTTACAAAGATGAAGGATACCAATAATTAGTGTGCTCCATAAAATATCCATCTTACCTTTACAAACAAATACAGAGGAGGCAGAAAAGGAGTGGGAGGCAAATGAACAAATATACACCTCGGGATACATACAGAACACTTTGGACATACAGAACACTTTAGCATTAAGGAAATTAAAAGTGAACTGAACTTATATACAAGCACAGAGACGAGAAAGCACCAAAAACCTTCAGGAATAAAGAGTATATAGAATATATCTCTGTCATCTCTATTGTCGAAAAAATGTTCTGCCTTTTCAAGTATGGTTTACTCTTGTTGCAATAAACTAAGTTCAGATGCCCACAGAGAACCTGCATAAATAAAAACACAGAAAATAACGACCGTAAATAATTACCTCCACAAATCAAATTTGTAGCACAGAGCCACCACATAACACAAAACCAAAAGAGTTTTGCAGGGAAATTTTTAGTCTATTGATACACAATGTTTACAACACAACAATGAAACCCAACTTCATATATGTGAAGTACCCTATAAATATGCATGGAGTAAATGAAAAACAAAACGTCATATTGGAAGTTTATGGGCTCCATAAAGCAGACAAATATATGTACTTCTGGAGGGTATTTTTTGCCTTTATATGAAAAAATGTATACAAACATGGAGAATAATAAAAAAAGCAGGATTGAGATAGACTTACTCCCAAGTCTAATAACCTTTTTTGGGTCCAAATTATTAACCAAAAGTTGATGTCTTTAAAGTCTTAAACTATATTTGCTATAGAGATAACCTAGCATCTCCACCTATTCCCTTCTGTAGCGGGAAACATGTCTTGGAAAGTAACTGGAAACAGGTAGGAAATGCAAAACAGACATCCAAGAAACATTTTCATGTGTTTCCCAAGGGCACAAATTTGTATTTTACAAGACATTTATGGTCAGGAAATACCCCAAAAGTGATTTACTTGAATGATGAATCCATACAAGAGAAACCTGCTCCCAAGTGAAAAAGGAAAAAACCAAAGAAACTATAACCAAAAACAAAACATGAAAATTGAAAATAGTGGGAAAAAAATTAAGCAAGCAATAGAAAAAGAGGAGACTGAAAGGTTATTTCTTTGACAGGAAGGCCTTTATAGAATTTGTTTAAAGTTGCACTAAAATGAATGAGGGTGTGGATACTACTACAGTATTCAATACAGAATTGTATACCTCGGGCGTACATACAGGAGAAGGCATAAATACAAATACACTAAATGGTGATGATTAAAACCACCAAGGGGCCATGAGACCTATCAGAGGGTGGCTTGATTTTCTTTATAAAAATGCTTCCTCTATCATTTTTCATTAAAATATGTGATTTCAATATTTATAACAATTTACAAGATTCAAGATGATACCTATAGCATGACCACACCCACTATGATAAGCTATTCAGAGGATATGATGCCTATTACAATTTGTACATTATGTTGCCTGGACTCTTGTTGCATCTTTTTACAGGACCAAAAATATCACCAAACTAATATTCCCAAACATTTAAACATCAAATTTCTGTCCAAAAAATGTGGTAAATTCACTCGGGAGTGACCCAAGTTCAAATCCCTCAGTAGACATGTATCTATGGGATGAGAAATGGTCCAAAACAGAAGAATTAATAAAAATACACCACATACTATATTATGAAATCTTCAGACTCGGGCAGAGGAAGTAAAATCAAGCACCTGAATTCTAATTACACAAATATACATCTAACATCCATGTAAATACTATATAAAATGACACGAGAAAATAGTTAAATTTATATCCAAATTATATTATATATGAAAAAGAAACTGTAAGATGCAAAGCCTACCTCTGAAAAATGTGCTAAAACAATTCTGATATTAAATTAAGAAGAATTGTTCCCTTGTTGTCTGAAGAAGAACATGCGAACTATGATCAAGCCCATGTGAAACCACCTGCTCAATTGTACAAAATTGGAGTTTAAATCACAACACAATTGTGAATCAAAACATAACTAGAACTACCGAATATTTTCCTGTGTCAATACTGTGCCACCCCACACTAGAAGAACAAATTTCTGTCGAAAGCTAAGGAAACCATACCATTTGTGTCAGAGCCGCATACCGTTCCTTGCTCAGATATAAGGGTTTTCCTCTTTGCATATCAGTATCCTATAGAACAAATTTGAAATCAAAATCAGTATCCATGAATTTTCCCAATAATTAAAAATGAGTTGCAGTACATACATCCCATGACTCATGAGTCATACACATAATTATGGAAATAAAAGATATAAGAAATACTAAAATTAACACTTATGTGGAAAGAAAATTAAAACAATCCCATATCACATGCCCATATCACATGCCCACCCTTAAAGAATTATCAATTAGTATGTTATCGGGAGACGCCATATCACATGCCCACCCTTGCATGTACCATTCATCTGTATATGCACATTCATCTACTAGGCATAGACTATCATCTTTCTCATCATTCAATAGCATACACTATTTCTTTATCCGTGGATATTATTTATGCTGCTTGGCATGCATCATCAGCAAAAGAGGCTACACTTCTGATCACCTAAATTCTTTTGTTATTTAAGCAATTGAATCTGTCACGTCTACTTTTATTTTGGTGTCTACACCTACATATACAAAAGTGACAGAAAAATCAAGATCGTGCCCCAGGCCATTTACGAGCTATTACCATAGCATTTTAAATTGCTATAGGGAAGAAAAGACTGTGTTTGGAATAGCTGCTACTGCTGCCATACATCGAAACAGTTATTTTAAAAAAATTGAAAATTGTCTCGGGAAATTGTTCATCAGTTTCCAGGGAAAAACAAATTGAAGCAGACATCTACTGCAGCGTTTTGTTCTAATTAATACCCTAAAGCTTGGGAAAAATAAAATGAAAAGTAGAATAATTATAAATAAATAAAAGTGGCAGTCTATAGCCGCCTGTCAGAAGCAAACACCGGATGATTTTTAATGTTGCTGTAAGATCCTCAAACAACCAATAAAAACTGCAATGCACCATGGCAATAGAAGTTTGAAAATTAAAAGTTAGGAGCTGCCAGACGCCTCAGACATTGGGGCAAGTTCCATCCTGATTGCTGAATGCAGCGTCACTGTGTAAATGCCAGAAGGAAAGGGAATGTGGGTTATGCCACATATGTCAGAGCATGGTTCTGAATTTGCAAACGACCCTCAGAAATATAAATATAAACTCTGTGAGCAATTTTCTTTCAATTTTCCTCTCCTCCTTGTTGTCCTCTCTCTCACATAGTAAGATTGTTGTTTCTCACAGTTCTACTTAAGATGGAAAACACTTTAACAAGCACACAAAATATATATACTATATTCTTAACTATCACAGCTAGGACAACCAAAGATTGGAATTCAATAATGTTGGACAGTTATGCTTAATCATTGAAACAAATTCTATGCTGAAGTTACACGGTCATAATTTGGACCTTGGTATCCAAGTGGACTTGTGGATCGGCAATGTTGGGTTTACTACCAAGATTGGACATGAGGTCGAAACTTAGGCGTGCAAATTTGAACAGTTTACACCGTAATTGGAAAGAAATCCTCTTGTGGGATTCAACAAGGCAGGCCTCATATGCCAAATTGGTTTTTGGCATGGTCATGACCTAAAAAACAAACATCGCCTTTTTTATAACTCACATAGTGAAATAACTAGTACAGATATATTACATCTTATCTAAAATTCACCAAGATATCAATCTTGAGGTTTTGTTCTCAAATTTTTCACATACCACATTGACAAATAACTTCGTTACCTTCTCCGCAAATTTCCCAATGACTGGTGACAAATGGCATCCATATAGCCACACCTTTGTGTCAGCTTGAAATAAAAATTATAGGGGGAAGCAGGGCCAAACTCGGCCGCATGGCCCATATATTATGATTTTTCGATTTACTTCTAGCAAAAAATAAAAACTTCTAAGTGATGGTCAAATGGACGTCAAAATTAAGCTTTGAAATTGCCATGTGATAGCCAAATGGACGTCAAATTTAAAGTCGAACATAAAAGTGAACAACTCACCACATAACACTCCACCCCGCTGCCATTGTAGAACGGCTATCTGTGTAATTATTAAGCATCATGTAATAGGGGCATGCCCAATTACACACCCTGTTATAGGCACATGCCCAAATTATATGTACGTACATTCATCTACTGAACAAGCAACCTCTAATCATTCATCATTATATATTGTCTTTATCACTATGGATATATTTTAAAGCTGCATCTGCCATGCATCAGACTCCCAGCGAAATGACACATGCCAAATAGTAACCAGCTTAATTTCTATGCAGTTAGTGATAAAACAATCACCCATCCCAAACCAACCTAATGTTCTTACCAATTTAACAGACTTCTCAGTTCTGTGATATTTTTGCTGGCAATTTCCCTCCAAGGCTAGGGTCAAACCTTGAACAAGGGGCAACAATCAGTGGTCTGTGGTCTATAAAAAACTACTCTAACTCTATTTTGTTTTCGATTCCACAGATCTGAGCTTATCGTCCAGACTAGCCTCCACAAATCCTACACTTAATGGAGATGCTCAGCCTACTGGCAATTTTCTCTCACCGGAACCATGCAATTTTTCCCAGCTAGATAGATTAATTAGTTTGTGTCCAAATAAACCTGGCACAAGACCTTCAAGATCCAAATAAGATAGAAGCTACAAACTGTTAAATACAAGGTACACCAAGCCCTTTAGGCTGGGGGCAAGGAGTTTTACACCCTCATAGTTGGAGCTTCTCTGTTGAAAATGCAAGAAGAAGCTCCTCATCAAGAGGAAGAACAGCTAAAAAGAAAGGTATTCACTATAATTGCCTTTTTGACTGAAAAATAATACAACAAACTCTAAGAGCTATGAGGCGGTTTGTGGCGTTGAAGACACAAAGGCATATATTTCCAACTGATAATATTATTAAAAGTGTGGGGATTTAAAAATCCATGCACTCCAAGAACTCAGTAACTCTTCAATATTTCAAATCTGAGAGACCTGCAATGTATTAAAAACATCAAGAACCTCAATCATAAAGCACAAGGAGACAGGCAGAATCCATTGCTGGAAACAATCCATTGTTGAAGGGCCGCACTTCTCAGAGGCTATCATAAATAAATAGTTCTAGCTTACAGTAGGTGTTTCTCATTCGTGAAGGTACTTACCAATACAAGACGCGTCACCGCATAACCTGAAGTGATAAAAGAGTTCGAGTCGTCATGAAATAAGTTTCAATCACATGGTTTAACTGAAGGGTCACCATGCACTCACTCGTCGGTGTGGCCCTTGAAAGGTGACAAATCTCAGGAGGGTCGTCTATGACCCAGCTCTCTCATTTGTATAGCTTTCATGTAAGTCTGATGGTGATCGTTAATGAAACACCGGAACTCAATAGATTCACATGCAAATTTTACAAAGCCACATGGGAATTTAGGAGGGCCAATTTTCTTTAGATATTCCAGAAGGCTACCAAAACCCAATTCAATAGTGAGTGATTCAGCAAAGGCAAAATTTAATCATCAAGCACATCTTACTATGATTGTTGCACCAAAGGAAATAAGATTTATCAGTGGCCACCACATCCTTGACAGCATCCAATTCAGAACCAGCATATCCTTCACCAATGATTCTTTGCAGTGGACATCACTCACCACCACGAAAGGAAAACAAAATTGCGAACTTCCAGTTATCGAACATGCACCTTTTCAGACTAAAGCCAAAATATCTATACTACACACAAAGGGATTGGATCTGTGGAAATAGGTTAGAGAAAACTAGGCTGCCAATAGTGATAGAATTATCATAAAAAGGATCTTTCAACCTTGGTCCTTAAGTAATGCACTCAGGCTTCTATTAGAGAAAATGAACCGCACTCAAACCATAACAAGTAAGCTACTAGAAAGCCCCATTCACAAATGAGCTGGTAGCTCAGTGGTAGAGCACCCAAGCATGCACAAGGGAGGTCCTAGGATCGAGTCCTGGCTGATCCATGGAAATAACATGGTATCAAAACGGGAAGAGATTGGAGAAGGAAAAAAATAGAGCACCATCGCACTCTCTATGTAAGCTTCAAATGGCACTTGTTGCTATTAATTTTTACCTGTAAAATCCCTTTAGAAAGAGCCTGAGAGAAGAAATAGATAAAATTCCAGTATTATAGAAAAAAGGAGCAGAGGGGTGACATATATGTATGTATGTAAGTATTTATTCAGCCTAAAGCGTACCAGCACTTAGAAAGTGTTGGCAGCAATAGAAAGAGGAATTTATTTTTTCTCGCATATTCACTAGTATAGATATCTTAAATACATCCATCTAAAAGACACGGAGAGATACCAATCCAAACATATAAAACATAAATTTAAAATAATTTTTAAAGAACTCAATTATACAATTAGGTGAATTAATAAAGAAATTAACATTACGTTATTTACAAAACAACGCATGGTTTATTATGTGGGTGTTTTTAGTAGATTAATGGTTTTAATAAAACAAAACACTTTTATTATGATAGGAACTTCTTGTTTTAAAAAATATATAAAACTACTCACAGTTTTCATAAATGATAAACCATCTTAAGGTTTATTACAGTTTAAGGTTAAAGCCTAACTTTTTAAACAATATTTTATAATTTATAAAACCCAAATTTAAAATAATGTTTAAAATTTTAATTTTACAATTGCAGAAACAAATAAAGAAATTAAGGTTAAATTATTAATTATTTAATAACCAACTCCTTGTTTATTAAATTATTACCATGGGCTACTTCTTAGTAAACTCGTGGTTTAAAAAAAAAAACCAGTTTACCATCAGAGTTATATATATATATATAACTAGGGTAGGGCGAGAAAGCTAACATTCCAGCATTCATTGTCATGCCCCTGGGCGATATATATATATATATACTCTGTCAGCCACATCATGGTTTCTTTGAACAACACATGCCATTACAACCCCTTGCTGCTACTGTAGTTACGCCTCTCAGCATAATCATTTTTGTGAAATATATATTATGCCAGCCACATAATGGTTTATGTAAGCATCTCATTACAACCACTTGCTGCCATTGTAGTTACGCCTCTCGGCATAATAAAGCAGGCAGCCATAAGGCAGCATTTTCCTACCATATGTTGCAACAATTATGCAAAAACAAAAAAAACAGCTAGTGTGTTAATGTAAAAGAAGCTAAGAAGTGGCCCGTGTGAAGGAACAGCAGATGTTCTCATCCCAAGCAGCCAAACCACTGCCAGAGGTGTGGAGGCATGATCCAAAAAAAACACCATCAAAAGAGATAAGCACAGCACAAGCAAATATTAGAGCATTTTTTAATAATGGTTTTCAAAATCTTCATTTCATAAAGATGTAAGGCACAAGTCTTTTAATTTTTAAAGAAAATTATCAAAAATTAATTAATTTCACTATATTAGCCTGGAGTCATATTAATTGCATAGCTTCCAAACAGCATCGATCCAGAGGCCTAAAATTCCCCAATAGGTGTCCAATAGCAATATACACCACCACCCTGATGCAGGAGCATCACTATAGGAAGCTTGGAAGTGACAAATCCTTCTTCCTATCATGTTTGTGAGGTCAAGGTAGGTTTGTTAGAAGTCTTGGAGTCATTAGAGAGAGTCTAGTGTTCATTTCATAGTACTAGGTTGGGTCTAGCTTTTCAAGAATTCAAATTATGGTATTTCTTGCCAAAAGGTAATTTTGAAATTTCAAACATGGTTTGAAGCCATTTTGGCTTGTTAAGTGTATGTAAGGGGTTGGTGGCTTATGGTGTCTTAGATATCTTGACATGCTTCAAATGACTCCTAGGGGGTGAATTTTGCAATACATGTTCTAGAAAGTGAAATACTCCTTGTTGTATATGATAAAAACAACCAAAACAGTTAGGGTTTTGGTGATGGTATGTAAAAAGGTAGAAGGAACTCAAAGAGAGTTAGTTCTGAATGTATTCTCACGAGGAGAACTGAGAAGGAGTAGAGTTTGAAAAGGAGAAATCAAATAGAAATAAGGAAGACTCTGTTTTTGCATGAAAAGACAGTATTGATCTGATTTTTTTCTTCACGAAAGATTTTGTATTCCATCTTGTGGAACCTTTAACATGTTGTTTTCTATCTTGTAATACTTGAAGAAGGTGGTATGAATTTTATGTCCAGGAATCTTATGCGAATTTGGAGAATACATGCTCAGTTTTGATATTGGTGACTTAAGAAAAGTGTGAACCCTGCAATTTCCTGTCTAGAACAGGTAAGTAATTAGTTATTTTCAAAGTTTAGTAATTATTTGGGCTCCCCTGTTAGAACAGGAATGTGAAGGAGGTTTAAACAGACTTGCTTGGTCAGTTTTAGGCTTTAAGATGGTGGAAAAAGCATTTTATAGTCTTTTGGCTCCTACTGGGCTGTCCTAGAACCCTAGCTAAAGATTACCACAAAAATTAAGTTTGAGAGCTTTAAACATTGAATCAGGGCTTGAAAATTGGAGGAAACCTTCTTGACAAGGTACTCTTAACAGATTTTGAAGGAATTAGGGTTTGGTGGTGTTTAGAAGCTCAGATTTCTTTGACAGTTTGCCATTGGAGATGACTGTACAGTAAAGTGACCTAATTGGAGAATAGAAAAGAGCGAAAAGGAGGTTTTTGTCTGGAGTTTTATCTTGAAACTTTGCAAGCAGCCAGATAGCGATAATGGGTACTCAAAAAGCCCCTCAGTTTGTTTACAAACTTCCTGGAACAAGAATTATGCTAGAAAAACCCTTAAGACGGCTGCTAGGAGACAAGGCCTAGTTGAGAAGAGTAGGTGGTGAATGAAGGTGATGTCTTGGGAGTTGAAGGATAAAATTCGGTGTGAAGCATAGTGACCCCAAAGGGTACTCAAAACAAGTCGTACTTTGTCTGGAGCCTTCATAGTTTGCTCCCAACCAGTTTCTACCATTGGCATTGTTCTCATGAAGCAAGAGAGGACAGTTTTGGGGAAGGTAATGAAGTTTGAAGTTTTTCTTTGTTGGCAATCATTTTGAAAGTTGTTAATGCTTTGAATGAGCAGGGTGCATAGAGTGATCAGGTCAGTTAAGACAAAAAAGACCAAATTTACTTGTTTTAGAGCCATATAGGCTTGAAAAAGTGGTTCAATTTGCAGGCTTAAGGACAGTTGGAGAGTTTTGTGTTTCCCTAATTCATTGATTTCGTATTTGTCCTTAGAGCTCTCCATCACACCCCAAGAGGATATTTCTACATCAATTTCAGTTTGAGAAATTTAATTGTTTACCCAAACATGTGCGTGCCTAGAATCGAAATAATTCAATATTTGGAGCTTTGGGTGAAATTTTTGCCGAAATTTTACAAGACTAGAATGTCAATCTAAATCAACCCTTCAAAGGTTTTTTGTACAGCTCTTATAGTGATCCCATATTGATTGTTTCTCAAAACTAGGTGCTTTAGATCTCCGCAAATCCCTTACTCAAGTCAATCAATAGCTTCAAACTGTGCCAACTTAGAGGCAGAAATTTGCATGGAGGTCTGTAATAGTAGTTTGAAGACAATTATAGAAAATGTTAAGCTTTTAGAATCCATTTTCCTCATTTAATTGTTCTCCGACCATATGTGCATTGTAACATAATGGATGTTTCCACATTCAATTGTTTTCCAGCCATTTGTACATTGTAACTAAGTACCCGATACGTTTTGGATACGGGTACGGAGTATCCAATACGCGGATATGGAAAAAAAAAATTGGCCCCGGATACAGCATTGGATATGGCCATAAAATATATATATATATATATATATATATAAGTTAAAAAATATATAAATTCCAGCCTGCTAAATAGGAATTAACCACATATTATGCATATGAGAAACAAAACAAGCTAAATAACCACAACAAACTACTCATAAATTCATAATTTCATTTTTCCCTACCATATCTAGTTGAGGTGTTTATTACATTTATGATTTATCTCATACACGCTATTTTTAGCCATGTTTATGATGGCTTGTATTTGGTGCCTTCTATAGAAAAATGGTGTTGCGAAACCTGTAACTTCTGCTATAATGATATATTAAATTTAAACTAGAAAAAAAAAATTATTAAAAAATAAATAAACAATCTTGGGCCTCGAAACTCTGCCGAAACGGCTAGGATACAACCAAGCAGGTCCGGTTACGGCCAGGTACGTCAACAGCCGTAGCCGGACCTGCCTGCCATATCTTGGTCGTTTCCGGGCACATATCCCGGCCGTACCCATACCGGTTACGTTTTGTACCAGTACCAAGTGCCCTTGGGGTATCGTATCGGCTACTTAGCATTGTAACATAATGGCCGCAAATGCGTCCAAAAAAAAATCCCTAATTCACAGCTTCTTCGAGGAAACAATTACTCTGCCTAGAAAATCAAAGGTGAAACTCACCTTGACTTTGAAGATTGTCGGCATGTTGTTGTGGACATGTAAGTAACATTGACTAGAAGCACAAGTTTGACATAGCCAACCAGAAGGAAAAATTTGATCATAATGGTTGGTGTTTCGAATGAAATTCATCCTCATATCCACAACTCAACCACTACCAAAAATGTGAAAAACTTTATCTTCTTTTTTCGTTATGGGCTCCCTCACTAACCCTAGCCGTCCCGTTTCCCCAAGCTTTGGTGCCTGCGTCCCTCCTGGTGGCGGCGGCGGCGTCTGTTCTTTGGTTGCGTTGGGTTTTGCAAGTGGAAATGGTGTTGTGCCACAAGCGACTTCTGCTACAACTGCCCCTCAAGCTCCTCTTGCATCTGGCCTCTCTAATGGCAATATGGGGTTTTTCCCCTCTTCTAATGGTGGTAAGCCCTCTGCAAGGAAATGGACCTTTGCTGAAGTTTCGGTCTCCAAGACCCTCTCTGCTGCTAAATCTGCTCCCATGGTCTCCCTTGGGGATTCAGTGCTAGAGGCTGAGGAGTTTTTTTCCTCCAATGGTCCGATCTGCCGTTTTAATGGCCTCTGGCCTAGTCTTCCTCTCCTCCACTCGTGGATCACTACGAACTGACGTCCTCTAGTTTCAGGGAATTGATATTTACCCCTGCGCAAGGGGTTTTTTATTGTGGCTTTCAACTCTGATCATTTTAGGGATATTGTGCTCTCAAAGCTCTGGAAACTACAAAATCATCATTTGTTGATGAAACCTTGGTTCCCGATTTTTAATCCACTCACTACCTCTTTCAGTGTTAAGCCAGTTTGGATTCGTTTACCCCATATGTCGTTGCAGTTTTGGGGAGATGATAGTTTATCAGCTATTCGTAATACTTTGGGTAATTTTTTATCCATCGACTCCAATACGGATACCTTTTCTCATACTACATACGCACGGATATTGGTGGATTTAGATACTTCGCTCGACCTACCTGCTTCCATTGATCTCAAAGTGCGTGATAGGGTTTGGTCACAACCCCTTGACTATGAAGGATTGTCGTTCAGATGCAGAAAATGTTTTAACATTGGACATCTCGTTGTGGCTTACCAGTTGGTAAAGCAGAAATCTAAAAATGCAAAGGTTTCTTGGTGGAAGGATGTTCACCAAAATCTTTTATTTATTGATGAGGAACCTGAGTCTACTACTGATACTCAGGTCAGTGAAGATAAGGATTCCATTCCATCCCCTCAGGATGTCCCTTCAGCGGATGGTATTGGAGCAATTATGGTGGGTCAGGGGTTGACGCTAATTCCAATTGTTGACGACTACGCTAATACCAATTCCACTACTGCGAAACCCAGTGATGGAATTTTGGCTTATTCAAAGTTTCGACTTCTAACTCACTCAGACGAAAATGCAAATCCTAATTAGAGTGACGAATGGATAGTCGTTAAGCGAAAAAAGAATACTTTTTCTATGCATCTTAGATCCCATGTAAGGGATTTGTCTAGGTAGTCTAGTTGCAGCTGTAGCACTAGGTGCTACTGTCTTATTGTTTCCTTCTCTTTGTTGTCTTCTTCTCTTTTGTTCTCCCCAAGGGGTTTCTTCTTTGTAATGCTTTATTGTTTTATCCATCCTTTCCAAAAAAACCCACTGCCAAAAATGCATGGGATAATAAGCACATTGTATGAGGCAATAAATTAGAATCAAATTTTGCATCTTCAATCAGTTGTGTTGCCTCGAGACTAAAGACGAGAAAAGACCAAAGTCAAAATTGATCATAATGTTTGGTGTTTCAAATGAGGTTCATCCTCATAAGTGTCTCAACCACCGCAAAAAATGCATGAGATGGGTTGAGCACGGTGCATGAGGCAAAAAAATCAAAATCGAATTTTGCATCCACTGAGACAGTTGTGTTGCTCAAGACTGAAGACCAAGGAAAAGATTAGAACAATACTCCATAGGGTTGTTGAATTACGGGCCTCGCTACAAGCGTTAAGAGAAAAGGCGTCAAATGACTCTTTGGTCCCAATTGTCTAGAGAGCAATCCCCTCCCCTTACAAGGTTTTTGCGATGTCTATGAACATTTCTGGTCAAAAACCTACATTTGAGAAATTGGTCAACATGCTACAACGAGAAGAATCCATGAAGAGCATGCTTTGACCATACATCAGAAGGGCAAAAAACCCATGATGCCTACCATTGGCAAAATATTTTGCACTTGACAAAATGAGGGTTCCACAACTGTTAAAGGGATAGAGTCCCTCTTCTATTATGAGCAGAGGTAACCCTTATTAAGAAACAAAATAAAAGCAAATGGAATATATACAATATTCACACTAATTATCTTGGAGGTTGGGGTTTTAAAAACATGTTGCAAAACTTCAAAAAAGGAAAGGTGAGAAAATGGGAATGAAAGAAATTGGAAAGGAAAGGAAGGGAAACTGCACTTTCAGATAAACAAAACCATATCTTAAACTACTCATGCATGTAATATATTAATAAGGAACGGACACATCCTATAACAAGAAAGTAAAATGCCACAAACCATATTATTCTGCAGAATATATATGATTAAAAGAAATAGAGGCAATAAGTTCTTTTGGCATAAAATGAACTTGAAGTTTCATATTACTTTTTGCTATTAAATGTACAATCAAGGATAGAAAAAGGAGAACAAATGTGAACCTCTTGAGTATTTTTGTTTCTCACAATTTTTCCTCGACCCTTTACAATGAGAGAATCTTCAAAGGGTTTGGGACAAAACTACCTTATAACTACCTCTTAAGTAACTTTCTTAACTTTTTACAACTTTATTTTTCCGCTTCATTAGTCACTTGAGTGACTTTTACAATTTTTGAATTGGTGGAAAGGAAAATTACAAAAAAAGTGCAACGAAGAAATAAAAGAGTTGCATAAAGAGAAGTCAAAACGTAAGAAAAGAAGAAGGCTCGAGCTTCAATACAATCTTTCACTTGGAATTATGGTGCTGGAAAGATTAATCAACCACGTACCCATCATATTGATCATCTTGGAACTTCTAGTATTAACAGCGGTCAGGCCTTTGGATGCCTCGACGATCATGTTATGTATCTCGGAAAGATCATCCAACTTTTATTTACTGAATCGTTCAGTGCAGATCAGCTCTTCTTTAATCAATTTTCAGAATTTCTCTTTGACATCTGCCACTATGTTTATTTTTCTTTGAAAGGATCACAGTGGAGGGCTTTCGTGTTTGCAGAAAATTATGCCTTAAGAGCTACTCCCTTTTGAATATGAGTTTGTAGATCAACCTTGCTTTCTTCATGCACTTTTATTCTCCACTCAACACTTCTCGACCAAGTTAGGGAAAGATTATCTTGAGAGTTGTTGAAAATCTTCTCATCGGCAACAACATCGACCTTAAGTCTTAAGTCGAACTTCTCCATAGGGCAGCCTCTATTTCTACAATTTTAACTTGAGCGAACAAATTGTCTTGGGTTTAAACCAGCTGCCCATATGCTTTGCAGCTTTCAACGATGAAATTGAGACCATTAACTAGAAGTTACTCCACCCAGGTCAATTTCTTCAACTAAAGTTGAGTAAGGAAGAGATGTCAACAAGATAGTCATAAGACAAGGACTTATACACATTGAGAGTGTGTATAAGTCCATTCTTCGAGTTGTTCTAACGCTTGCTTCCCTTTTTCCACTTTTTCAATGATTTTCGAGGTTGTTTCCTTGAAACTATCAACGTCTCCTTCATTGTTGGCCTCACCTAATGAAACTCTTGTCAGTTCATAATCGGCCAAGGACATTTCAACTTTGTTCTTATCAAATGTAGGCTTTGCAATCTCAACAAATTGAAGACCAAAAGGACCTGTGACTAGGCAACAAGTGGTTTCGGCATTCTTTGGAGGGGAGTGCTTTGTAGTAAACTAGCTACGTCATCATAGTCTAGGAGTAATAACGTTGGGATAAGTCTTCCTTTTCTTTTTAACGAGGGTCTAGACCTAGGTAAAGGAAGAATCACCAACTACGTTGATCTGAGTTGATACAAGCAGATTCGATGTTTGTGGAGAAAATGGGGTTGGGGTTTGCATAAGTGAGGTAACAACAGGGGGAGGTATCTCACCTAACTCTTAAGGAGAAGCACAAGGCGTTTTGATGGGTAATTTTTGCCTTGTGTCACTTCCTCCACAAGCACTTGCTAGAAGAACTTTTTGCTTATCTTCTACATCTACTGATGTAGTATTTTCCTTAGGACTTCTAGTATACACTTTGGTACTTGAAGGTTGGCAACCTGAAGGAGGTGCCTCATGTTGTACCCGAAATCTTTGCAGCATTAAAATCAACCAGTTTCTTACAAAATCACCTTTTAGTCCTAACCATCACAAGCGTTGTCAAATCGTCACGATTATCTTTTTCTTTTTGCAACTAATCAACGTTTGGAAGAGAGGCCTGATGAATGGTTGTTTCTAGCTCAGGTTCACACAAATCATTGTCATCATCGAACATGCCTTCAGGCACCTGATCAAGTTGGAAAGCTTGAATTTGACTCAAAGACATTCTCATGTATTCTCTTCTCCTGACTTCAAATTCATTATCACGGTCTTCCCTAAAACCTTCAATAGTGGGCACATGATAATAGCTCAAGAGTAGCCTAAGATTATTACTGACAAAGTTTTTGGTACCAAAAGAGGGCCTTTTATGATATGGATGCATGTTGAATGGGACAATGGTTCTATCAAAATGCTAAGCGTCCATTCTTGACCTACACAAATAGTGACCCAAAGCGATAGGGAAGTTGATGCCATGTACTTTTCTATCTTTGCATACTGTGTGTATGACATCAATTTGTCTACACAATTCAATGAGGATGAGCTTACCATTGCAAAAGATTGGGAGCTTGTAGGGTGTGCCTTCAAAACCAACTACCCTGAGATAAGTAAACCTTTGAAATTGAATAAAGAAGATGCCATATGTTTTAATCCATGCTTTCATGTCATTGGAGATTCTTTCTATCATATCTCCTTCCAACGCCCTTACAATTAGTATGTTGAAAGAATCATTTACCCTTCTGAAATGAATTTTGCTATTTTCATATGTGAGTTGGGTGAGGTAGTCATAGATTGGTTTTGATGGATCATATCTAGTCGTTCTTGAAAGACCAACCCAAATCCTAAGACTGCAATGGAATACATCAGGTACGAAGTCATATTGAATGACTTGGCAGAACTCAGTTGAATGAGTTGTTTATACAAGTTTTCACTTATTATTTCTCCCCAATTGATAGCTTGTTTGCCCGCACAAATGATATTGATGAGCATGCACATCCAATTGTGGAACTCCTAGACGTTTGTAGCCCCGTGACTCTAGCAAGTAGAGTGACTATATCAGAAAGCTCTTCTACAAAATCTGACCTATACGAATTTTTGGGCGGCTTAGAGGGTCCTTTCTTTTTCTTGTTCAACCAAAACTTGGTGACCATAGCTAAATATTTCTCCGAAGTTCGGTTGTATTCTTCTTGTGCCATTTCCAAAGTTATTACCCTTGCATCTTGTGAGGGCTTGATTCCAAGGGCAACATTAATATGAGGAGCATCCAACTTGGCAATTATATATCCATGTAAATCTTTCAATTCCTTTGTATCTAAATCAAAGCATCTGGCACACGCTAGCACTGTGTCTGCACATTGGACTGAATTTGGAAACCTAGCCGCATGACTCAAACCACCACTGAAGATGTGCTCAACCAAAGGTGTTATCTTGCTATCTTGCATCCTGATCCAGAACTCTGCTAAGTCCATGTGTTTGATAGCTTGTTTGCCTACACAAATGATATTGATAAGTGTGCACATCCAATTATGAAATTTCATGGTTGTTCGTAGCCCCATGACTCTAGCAAGTAAAGTAATCATATTGGAAACCTCATCTACAAAATCTGACCTATACAAATTTTTGGGCAGCTTAGAGGGTCCTTTTTTTTCCTTGTTCAACCAAAACTTGGCAACCATAGCTAGATATTTCTCAAAAGTTCGGTTAAATTCTTCTTGTGCCATTTCCAAATTTATTACCCTTGCATCTTGTGAGGGCTTGATTCCAAGGGCAACATTAATATGATGAGCATCCAACTTGGCAATTACATATCCATGCAGATCTTTCAATTCCTTTGTATCTAGATCAAAACATCTGACGCGCTAGAAGTGTGTCTGCACATTGAACTAAATTTGGAAACCTAGCCGCATGAGTCAAACCACCACTGAAGATGTGCTCGACCAAAGGTGTTATCTTGCTATCCCGCATCCTGATCCAAAACTCTGCTAAGTCCATGAGTTTGACATCAATATGCCCAATTTCGAGGGTATCGGTTTCAAAGGAGTATATATACCCGTACCTTGCATATTGGAACTTCATAGTGGTGACCTAAATGGTAACAATTCAAATTTGCAATTTGGAAGGGAGAGAAGCAAATGCATGGAAACTTAGTAAAGATAGGCAAATGGTGACCAATATAGAGAAAAATGATGGACAATGAAAACACCCACAAAAATACTTAATAAACTAGTAGAAAAGGCATGCAAATGAAGGCATATTCAAGGTTAATCGTGGGTAAAACCTCAAGGGCAAAGAAAAAATGGAGGGAAGGCACTGGTTAGGGTAAGTTTACATTTTGATGAGTCAAAGTATAATGCTTGGGCAAAGAAGTTTTCGAAATGAATTGAAAATGAAAGATGATTTATATGTGACCAAAAAGACCTCATCACACATAACCGATGCCTCGAGAACTCTTTTAAATACTCTACAAAATTTGTGTTTGGTCACTCTATAAACAAAAGTCGCAAAAGTGTGGAACTATGGTAAAAGTTCCTCACGTTCTGTCCACATGCGCCATAGGCGCTTTTCATATATTTTGGGCCTTTTGTTTCTTAATTGAATCGGCCTTGGCGCCATGTCACGGCACACTTGCAACAGCGGAACCATTCCACAAGTTCCTCACGGGTACCCCATAGGCGATTTCAATACACGTTCAAAACATTTTAATAAGGCTTATCGCCCTATCAAACATATTAGGAAACAAAAGAACTACAGGAAAAGTTCCTCTTATTCCCTCCAGGCACGACCTATGTGTTTTTCCTAATTAAGGTCCAACAAACTTGAAAATTGACTAAGTCCGAAACATGAGTTTTCACAAGGGGAGCCTTCGGCACTTGGTGACATAATTTTTTGACAATTTCAAGCAAAAAATTTAGAGAGACAACACCTACCCAGCAGCGGCAATAAATGAAGGGAAACATGCACACTCCCAAGAGACTTGTCTCATATGTGGCAAGAATGGGCATAAGCTCAAGGACTGTTGGTACAATGCATTCACCAACAGTTTATCCAGCAACAAGAAGCCAACAATGCAACAATCCTCACAGGGATAGCAAAGGAAGCCACAATACACACGCAACTATAAGAAGCCTCCCCCATGACAGCAGCATGGGAACGTTGTCAAAGACAACAATTCTTCCAGTGAGGATTATGTCTATGCGGTGCAAATGAATAAGGAGCTACATTAAAAAAGTTCAATCTGGCACATGGATTTCAATGTCGCAAGGCGCGTGATTGGATGAAAGGATTGGTTTGCCACTTTGAATTGTTCATCCTATCGTGGCCAAGTCTCCTTTGCTTGATGATTCATCATACGAGATCCAAGGTTTAGGTGATGTTTTCTTACCCCTTGGCAAACATTCATGTAAAAGCATAAAAATTGTGTTCCACGACTAACAAAGAATTTGTTGTCTGCAAACCAATTGCTCGATCACAACCATAATGTTGAACTTAATTGACAAGATGGTTAAAAGATGTCTTATTTGAGACAAAGCCAAAAGCTTGAAGATTAATGCTTGAGCTTCGGGTGTGGGAAAAATGTTACAACTTGATGTTGTCCAAAAGGACAATCGCACTATAGTTGTCAGGGATACAAGCATTTGCCAATCTTTGGCATCACAGTTTCGACCATCTTAGCATTGGCTACTTGCTTGCACTCGACATGCACAATTTGGTGAGAGGCCTTCCCTCACTAAAGAAAACAATTGACCTAATCTTGTTGCTTACCTAGAAAACAACATAGAGCCTCATTCGATACAAGTTCTTATCAGGCAACCAAACCTTTAAATCTGGTGCATACTGATTTGTGTGATCCCATGAATCTGAATTTCAATGGATTGAAATAGTTTCCAATATTTGTTGATGATTAGGGGAAAGGAGCCAATGACCACGAATAGCCCAATGACCATGAGTAGTTATGTGAAACAATGTACCAATAGTTGTTTGAATTAAAGTTAGCACATGTCACTTTTAAACTTAAAAGTTAAATAAAAACTAGCCTATAAAGCAAGTCACATCAATAAACTAACCAATGAAATGGTGACACATAGACAACCCATAAAAGGTGATTTTATTCTCAAGTAATGGGTTACCTTAAATTCCTTTGTATTCAAAAGTACTTATTTTAAATCCCTTAAAAATATATTTTCCACATAATTTAAATGTGCAAAAGAAAATCTGCATATTAAAAAAATCATGCTCTATTAAAGGGTTTTTTTTATTTTATGATTGGTTGGTGGCTCTAACAACCTCTTACATTAGGATTCACAATAACTGGCTCATTTCCCCTACTAACGAAATATGTGGGTATACTGCTTGAAGATCAAGGATCAAGCCTTCCAACAATTCAAAGAATTCAAAACCCATTTGGAACAACACTTTGATCGTCGTATTCATGTCCTACACTTAGATCAAGAAGGGGAATTCACCAACATTGAGCTCTACATTTCGAAAGGAGCATTGAATTCGCCGACAGTTAACTGCTCCTTATACACTGCAACAAATTGGTGTCATAGAAAGGCAGATTCCTACCATTGTGGAGATGGTCCCTAACATGATTTAGGACTCAAGCTTAGATCGTTCATATTGGGAAGAAGTTGTTCTCATAATGGTTTACTTGTCGAATCATGCACCCACCAAATCTCTCGACAATATCATTCCACAAGAAGGAAATTCAAATTAAAAGCCTTCCATCTCACATCTTCGTATTTTTGGGTGCAAAGCACACATGCATGTTCAAAAGAAGCAGAAAAGGTTGGACAAGTATTTGGAATGTATATTTTTCGGGTACAATGAGGAGACAAAGGCCTACCCACACATGGATCCTAAAAGCAAGAAAGGTATACATCAATGAGAAGGGCGAGTCCTATTCACCCTCCACACAGTCATCTAAACCACGCATTGATCCTATACACACTTATGATGATGATGGTAGTAACGATGAGGATGATAGTGATGGTCAACCAAGTCATCCAGCTCCACCATCCACAAGTATTGCACAACATATACCCAAGTGGTATACCAATACTATTCGAGATGCAAAAATGGATGGAGTCCCAAACACTCACACTGCAGGACCGAGGACTCGTATCATGGCTCTTGAGGAGGTGAACTTAGCCATTATGAGTGCAGTTGCATAATCATTTGAGCCCTCAATGGTTTGTGAGTCCCAAGAGAATCTTGGAAAGAAGTCGTGGATGTTGAGTATCAAGCAATGATAAAAAAACAAACATGGCATTAGAGCTAGGCTAAGAAATAATAAGGAGCGTGCTAGAAAGCCCCAATCCCAAATGGGCCGGTAGCTTGGTGGTAGAGCACCTAAGCATGCACAAGGGTGGTACTAGGTTCATGTCCTAGCTAGTCCACGGAAAATAATAGCTTCCATGCTACCAATTATGTGTTGTGTGATAAGACAGATTTTGCAAAGCATATTTCAGTTTTCCCCTGAAACTCAGGCCCCGTGGTTATGGGTGAAATCCATTTAGGGCCAATTTACAGATACACCTTTGTCAGAAATTTCTTTACTTGGGGACAATCACTACTGAGATATAAAAAATGCTTTCATAGGTAGAGCCTGACATTTGTTTTGAATTTGGGATCTTAAACTATCTGTGAAAAAGCCACAATGCAATACTATTTGGCAAGCATTCATATGCCGTTGACTTCATTTCCACTAAGACAATTTTTCTTTCCAGATGCAATGTTGAGCTAAGCTGGCATTGATGCTAGATGTCTAGGATACGCTCAGCATATTCAAGCAGTATTCCTTGCTCAATCAATCATGCTCACCCAGAGATGTCCAATGGATGCAAAAGAAGAAAGGATAACGGCTAGGTCATTAGTGTACCAAATCAAAATAAAAAGGATAACAGCTAGGTCATTAGTGTACCTGTATATCTGCCTCAAGAAGTCAAGCCAAGTGGTTGGTATTAAAAAAGGTATATGTTTTGTGATTTGTCACAGCCAAGCAGATAAACTGCCTCAGGAGCACGACAATCTGCTTACTAGACTCCCACCTACCATGGGTTAAATGTCGGCAGCCACTTTGCTAGGCCTTTGGCTCTCATACTAGGGCAATTAACTTTGCTAATTCATATTTTGATAATGGTGCTTTGGTAGTCCCTGCTCATCATATGGACCATAATGTAATATTAAAGAAAATTGAACCTATTTTGTAAGTTAATATTGATAAATCAAAACAGAACCTAGTTTTAAAAAAGTAGAATAGCTGCACTTTTACAATTTCAAACCCTGAATTAATAACAGACAATCAAATTGTTAGATAACAGAGAACTCATAATCACTGTCAAACAGAACTTGCTGACCTGTCAAACATTTTGAACATAATTGAGCACATATTACTGAAAATAACTTGTATGATGACCGTAACAAATAAGAAATTGTGCAAGTAAAGACAACACGACAGTAGATGAGAAACAAGGCAGCAGAAGAAATGAGTCGCAGACTAAAGATCTAATTTATAGTTTACAAAGCATAATTATTAATTACCTCTTCTCCAAATGCATCCAAGTAAGGGGAAGGCCAAGCTGCCTGACGTGCAGACCTTTGAAGCAATATATTAGTTCTCTGGTACAAGATACAATTACATTAATCAGTACTGAAAATAAAATGCTTGCAGGAAATACAAGATTAAATGCTCAGAGAAACACCTGATGATGTATTAACAAATTCCCAAGGGTTTTTGAAACAAAGGCATACCTTTATCATCAAGAAAACTCCAATACCAGCACCACAAGTCAATGCATGTCGAAGGCATTCATTTTTCCTGTTTATGGAAATAATTAATACCGATACACAGAACATCAGAAATGATGTCATTATTTACTCAAAAACAAATAGGTAGCAGGATTGATAACAACTTTCTTTCTGCATTTACAAAATAAAAAGAAAGAAACTAACTTGCAGCATGCACGACGACTTGGAGCACAACAAAGAGTACCACAGAGCAGGCACAATGCTGGGTGATCGGGCACAGTTTTACACTTGTTACAGCACTCTTTTATGTACCTGAAAAGTTATGATGCCATTATGAGATGAAGTTCAATCACAATGTCATAGCAATAGAGACAGGGTGTAACTTATGAGACTAGCCAAATGGCATATCTCTAACCTACCTTTGCAAAAGGTCCTGGTAAAGATAAGGCAATCGCATCAGTTCAAACGGGCGGGCTGGGAGACTACGCACAACATGCTTATATGACCGAGATCTTGTTTCCTTGGATAAATGTTGACACCATCTCAAGGAAAGGGCATGGGCGTTTTTATCGTCAAGTATTGTTTCTAGATTTGGAATATGAAACAAATTTTCCAGATGTTGAATCTCTTTCAGTTCTTTTAAAATCTCGTCTCTATTTTCCATGCAATCATCTATCATATGCACTGTTGTTTCCCCCAACTCACTGGTCTCATTTGAAATGGTAGACGAAGAATAGAGCAATGTATATAGCAAAGCACACCTCCGTAAGAAGGGTAAGGTCAAACGGAGAATTAGCAATTCTTTTGGAAATAACAGAAGGTCCGCATCAGCAGACTCCGAATATAATTGGCTCACTGTAGTCCCTGATAATGCTGTAGAGATACTTTCAATAAAAGAATGAGAACCAAACTTTAACTCAGAATCAGGAAAACCAGATCTTCCAGCATATGCAATTGCCTGTAATGAATAAGAACCTGGACATCATTAGTTGCATGATGCATCAATAGAATTCAATACAAACAATGGCATTCTGTGAAACGTGAAAATACAAATTTCATATCACATTAACCTGTATTACCTGAACCAAACAAACCAGATAGAAAAGATGCACAAGAGAAATGAATGGTTCAATTTCCATTGTCAATGAACCAGGGAGGCAAAATAACATCCAAATGAGTGATGAAAAAGGATCATGGATAAGCACAGGATCTGCTGTACGCTTCCAAAACTGAATATCTGGAAAATCTTTGCCCTTGTTGATATGCTCTAGAATTGAGAAAATGTTCCCTGCTCAACAAGGATGTGCTTAGTATAGGTTGGCACTATAAGAGACAGTATGGTCAAAAAATACGAATTATTAAACCATAACAATTAGACAATTATGTAGAGATGTGCAATCATTTATGGGGAATGAATTCGCAATATATTTGCCAAGCATGAATTCAAAGGATAAGATTTATATCCTTGTGCACTAAATATTTTAAAACTCAGACATGCATCCAGATTATATACCTGTCAAAGAATTTGTAGAAACTGTATCCCTAGAAACACCACAACTAATAGAGCCAACAAAAAGTTGAATTCCTCTTGATCTTAGTAACACAGTAAGTTGGTTCTGGCTGTGTGTCGCTTTAGCAATCTGCAGAAGTAATGGCAGCACAAAACCTCTGGAACCATGGACTACTCTAGAAAGGGCTTCTGAATTGGTGCCAGAGTTTCTTGCTATTGTATCTGCCCTTGAAGACCGAGCAGCTAGCTCTGCTGCTAACAAGGAATATCTAAAAACATCCCAGAGAATTAAACTTTGATTAATCCTTGCAGGTGCAGGCTTAGCAATGCTTTTGCCTGGGAAGTATAAAGTATAAAGTTTAAGTGAGAGAGATTCAATTTCAACAACACAGTTTTGTGGGTGCCAAGGCAAAGCTTTGTGGAATCCTCGTTTGCTGGTCAGTCCTTCAGCATTCTGAATCAGAGTCAAAGCTTGGTGAAGTCGAATGATTTGTGAGGCAGTAGCTCCTATAGAAGATTCTCCATAGGAAAATAGACTAGGGATCGCAGGCATTCCTACACTGGGGCCATCAGGAAGTACAGGAAAGACAGAATTCGCAAGGCGCCGACAAACAGGGCATAGGAATTCACCCTGACAAGAAACAAATTATGAAAGCAGGCATGAAATAATGCTTTGAGACCATACACAATTTCTCCTGCATAAAGACAGACCTTAAAGTTTCCAAATAATGAATATGATTTGTGATGCCAATCCTAGGAACTATATCTACCAAAAACATGATTACCTGACTTGGATCAACAATTTGTACCCCTTCAAAAATAATCCTGCTGTTGTATCTGTTATTTTAACCCACAAAAATGTATCAATACTAATAAATATGCATGGAGATCAAAGATGAAACAATAAGAAAGCTACCATCTATCCCAGAACGCATAAAGAAAACTTCAGTTAACAATTATGCTCTTGCAATACCAATACAATAACAAAATCCAGAAAGTTATGCTATGGCAACAAATAACATTTTTGCATATCTTTGCCTGAAGAGAAGCCACATATTTGAACGATACCATGGATTAAAGAAACTATATCCAGAAAGTTCTAACAATAACCATTAGCTATAGAGGCAAGAAAATGGTAAGTTTCGGCTGATCAAATAAATTCACCTTTAGCCACTTCCAAAAAAGTAATTTAGCTTAATATTGATTTGTAAAAAATTCATAGAACAAATCATCATAGACCACAAAAGGAGTGGCAAGAGCCTACCTTTGTCGCAATGATGATAAATAGCGATCCAGGCACTCCTGATGTACAGCATGACCACAAGAAGAAACGTGAACACCATCACAACCACTAGGTCCAAATCCATCAAATGTTGATGGTTGGGAGGTCAGTGCTGATGATTCAGTACTGGGAACTTCAGACTGTTTTTCAGAATCCTGACTCTGCTTAGACATTACATTATAAATAGCTGCAACATAGTCTGCAAGGACATCTGATACCGCATCCTCACTACCTGATGCCATACCTTTCCTGATCACTGCCAGTGACTCACTCAACCCATCAAGAACAAGATCTGACGCTGCTTCATTACCATTATCACTGTCACCTACACTTGAAGATTCATCCTCCTCGGTATCTTCAGAAACTAGCAAATTTGCATTTGAATCGTCAGAGATACTAGCATTTGTAATATTAGAAAAGTGTACTCTAAAAAACTCAAGTAGTACATCAGCTTCCAAAATCTCATCATGGTTCACACCATCCAGAAAATCTTGAATCGTGTGCCAGTCAACTTGGGCTTCATCACTTCCAGAGTCCAGTGCGCTCCCAGAAGCACCTTCTCCTTTTTCATTAGTTGCTAAATCATCTCCATTCAAATGAATGCTCCTCTCCCATGAAGAAGGCCCTTCCTCAGCTAAGGAAAGAAGTCGTGATCTCTGATTTGAACAGAAACAGGAGACAAAATATTAAAGTTCCAAAAATTTGATTAAGATGCAATTTCACCACTGACCAGATTTCACAAACTTTAAACCCGATCACGAAAGAAGAAGTCACCTGTACTAAAGTTAAGAAAGCTGTAGCATTTTTACATCCCATCTCTCGACAAAGGGAGCAAACTGCTGAATCTGTTTCTTCTGAGACTTCTTTCTCTTCCAAAGATGGATTCCCTTGTTTTAGTTCTAGATCATTTGGCTCTACAGTTTCCTTTGAGCCAAGACTTGCAACAAAGTTTTCCTGAGCTGCTTTCATCTTTGCCTGCAAGCAATACATTTCTGTCAATACAATCTTACATGGCATAGACCACAAAAGTGTTCACAATCTTAATGAACTCTGAAGCAGTAGAATAAAAAGATTACAATATGGAGTTTTGAAAGCATCACATATAACCACATAAAACAGCCACTCCCATCTATTTTCCAATCACTTAAGTGCCGTCAAAGCTGGGGTAAAGAAGCACCCTTCAGATTAAAATGTTTTTTTTGCAAAGGAAAAGCTGATAGATTGAATTTTAAGTTTCACCATGAACTAAACTAGAATTTTTACAGTATTATAGTTAAGCTTAAGTACTAAAGAAATCCTTGCAATCAAAAAGAGTTGCCAAAGGTGAAGCATTGTAGATATGCAAGATGGAAATCTTAAGGATATTCGGATTGTATCAAGCAAGATAAAAATGATACTCAAGACATGATCAACAAAGAATCTAAACGTTGAAAGTGTATTATTCAATAAAAAATAGACAACCAGGAAATATAGAGGAGAAAATTCCATTCACAAGCAAGAAAAGTGCAACCATGCCATACATGTTTTTCTGGCAAATGATAACCTCAGAAGGTCAACTCTGAAAGTTCAGCAAAAATAGATGACAACCCAAAATGAAGGCTTGTGGCTTTAACTTTTGACTTTTGAGGCCTTCAGTTACAATCCCAATCAGAAGAAAATGACTAGCCAAGTCAAAAATAATAGATTGTTCTATGAGAAGCCTTGACAAATGAATACATGCAAAAGAGAACTTTCTTTTTTTTCATTGAATTCAACAAAGAATGGCAATAAAGTTAATAAATTCCTGATTCAGACATCATGATTTCGAACAAAGAAATGTATGATAGACAGCTAGAAAGCAAATTCTTTCAGACATTAGAAATGCCCAATTTGTTAATTGTTCAATTTGTTTACAGAAAAATGAATTTCAAATCTGTCGTTTTCATAGCGACACCCAGTTTTTGTATGACCTGGATAAACTCTAAAAGCTAACTTTCATTTGCAAGGTACAAAGGAGACAGTATGCAGCTTAAGCATGAAAACAAGCAATCAAAGAAACTGCTGACCTACCGAACTGAGCATTAAACATCTACCTTGAGGAGATGAGTTTAGTTTAGATTGCATGTTGCAAACAGTAGCATATGATGTCATTTTTGCTGCAAGAATGTATCCTCCCATGAACCTAAGAGCACCTAGACCCTCAAAATTATGATGTGCTCATTGCTCAATATGTAAAATGACAAGACATTAATAATCATTCATTGTTTAGAGAAGTTATTAAGACAGTCATTGAGGTTTCAATTTCAATGTATTCATTAAAAAAATTCAATAAAAGACGGATAGTGATTTTGTGTTATACCCAAGTGCTTCTATAAGCAAAGCATACTGCCAAAGCCTATAAACCCTCAGTCATCCCTCAGCATTTATACATGAGCCCATTTCAAGAGATGACATAAATAATTTCTTATAAAGTTGAGCCTTCAAGTAGATAAATCCTTTAATCTCAAACTAACCTAAACCACAAGCCTATTGTGTAAAAACTTCTGTGTGAAGCAACAACATATTACGTGTCAATTAAACATTCATAGTTGCATTGGATTAATGCTCTAAAGGTGGATTACAAAGGAACAAATTGACAAAAATTATACAATATTTAACATCGGAATATATTGAAAACTAGGCCAAACATTACATGTAGAATAACTAGTGCCTAAGTTTGCCCCAGAACAATTCAAAAGCAAATTACTGAAAGATTGTTAAGCATTGGAGAAGATATAACTTTAAATTTTCTGGGAGACAAAAATGTTGCACTGATATACATTTCAATGCTTTCAAAGGGATCAAATTTTTAACAGATAAAAGTGGGATACTACGGACCATAACTGTAGCCTGCCGCTCCCGAGCTATTGCCCTTTTCCTATCCACATCAGATGGATAAGTTGGCATCTCTTGTTTCCCTGTGCCCCTTACACCAGGGTATTTACCATCATGATTGGATAAACAATGAACAATACTTGGGAGAAGCTTTTCAATTTCGCGCATGCATCCACAATGAAGTTGAGCAAACCTTTGTAAGAGATTACGGATCAAAACTGATATGTTGCAATGACTGGACTCTGCAGTAATGCCTTGCTGACTCCCACTCTCATACTTCTGCAGCAACAGCACTAACAACGAAAGCAAGCTTTGATGATTTGATACATCCGGTCTATCAATGCTACCAACATAAATCACTTCTTTTGCATAAACCAAAAGTGGGTATAGTTCTTGCTCATCACGAGAGATTGCAGTATCCATCAACATAGTCTGATTTTCTTTTGGCAATGTGTTATTTTTACTTCCACTTCCATGTAATGGCATCTCATTATCCACCATGTGATTTCTTTGATTTGTAGTTGAAGAGCAAATATCAAGCCCTAAAGCAAGCAAATGTAGAGCCGTAAATAGCACTCCATCAGGAGCACGTGACTCTGAAGAGCTTTCTGAAAAAGCAGCACAGAAGACCACTGAACGGATAATTTGAAGTGATGCTTTTGAAGTGGCTATTTGAGACAGATTGTAAAGAGGATAGAAAGGGTTTCTCCAGCGAGGCAACTGGATAACCATGGCAGATTCCTTGCAAAAGCGAGAGTAGCGTTCCTCTGCTATCTGCAAATCCCTTGAGTTCCAACGTGGATGGTAAAGATCAAGCTCTTGCCAGCAATTCTTCCGTAAGGAATACTTTCCCTGTAATTAAACCAAGTCAAACACTTACGAGCTAATAGGTGTGGAAGAAATGGTAATATTCCGGAAGTTAGATAAGTGACTCCATAAATTGTGAAATTTTACAAGTTTTATCATCAAAAAGATGAACATGGTGAGAGTCTAAAAATGTAGAGCCTCCTTACAAGATATTGATGAGAAAAAATTAAAAAATACATAATGCAACAGAATTATAGGTAGGAAAATGTTTCCTCCGTAGGTACTGAGGGCACATAAGCATTGATGCAGCTTGCTAGCAATGATCATAGTAACAAGGTTCGAAAAGTTTGGTGGGTTCAACAAGGTGAAAGGTTCGCCAAAGTTTGGATTTTTCTAAAATGTTTGGAAAATTTCAAAGCTAATAAACCATACAAAATTATACATGATCACTGAAATAAATGATACAAGAGAAATATTTCAATGCAAATTTTTAACAGTATTTCAAAATTTAGTACGACTTAATATCATAGAATATTTTAAGAGTAGCACTAAATCTCAAGTCTCCATGGCCTCGGCCCTAGGGCCACTATGCTCTAAGATAAATATTTAAACATTTTCAAAATAAAAAAACTTGCTATATGATTTAAATCACGATCATTAATACAATTAGTATGATCATCTTGATCCAAAACATTAGCCACAACAATATTCACCATATCAGTCAATGTGTTCGGCCCTCATAAAAACTTTGAGGATCAGCAAATAATCTAAAAGTTTGGTTAAACTTCGTTATATTATGGCAATACTGATACCATATTACAGGGAGTTCAACTGATGTTTTCTACTTGCAATAATAAAAAAATGAGCAGCGGTACAAAATTTCTGCATGTTATGGGGTAGATAAAGCAAAGTGAATTCTTACTACAAAAGCATGATACACAACCCAACACTATTATATAAAAGGTGTAACACAATACATAGCACTCGCATGCATACGTAATGAATTGAAATACTATACACTTTGTGGTTTAATAAAATATCTACAATTATGTACAACTGTTTTCCAAAGATTCGTGGCAAAAGAACTTTACAGACTTTTTGATTTAATAAAATCTACAATTTTGTAAACTGGTTTCCAAACGTTCATGGAAAAAAATTATTATCAGAAAAATGTTGATCAGAAGTGGATCATGAAAATGTTACAAAAATAGCTAACTAAGCCACTATTCTCGTGAAGTAGTCAAAATGTCTAAGAATGTAACTCTAACCACTCTTAAACACTCTTAAATCAATAAATTTCAGTCAAGAACAGAGCAATCCAGGAAATACAAGGGCCTGCAGAGATTGCAGGAGGTTCTGAAGTGATCCCAAGTCCCGACACCTGGGAGTCAAATTCAGTTGTAGTAGGTTCCTGGAAAACAGGGGAAAAAAAGTGTTGACTTGTCAGTTGCAAAACCACCAGTTCATGCAGGTAGTGGTTGCACAATTGTCAGCGGCAATCGCACAATTGGCACTGCACAAAGCGTTTGTTGCGCACATGACATGGAGGTTGGCCAGTAGTGGTTTTGCCCTAAATAAGTTGCAGTTTTTCCCTAATGCGAGTGGTTGTTTCGTACGAAGCCACTGAGCAGGCAGAGTAACAGCCGGAGACGGTTTCTCTTCCACTTTTGTCATGTTGTATTGGTGATTGGGCATGTTGTATTGGTGATTGATGACAATGAAGACCTAGTGAAGGCAATAAACCTGAGATAGCCTAAGGAGATTGTGGAAAGAGGAGGCAAGACCTCACTCTTCAAAAGTTTTCCCAGAATGAGTTTCTACAAGGTGAACAACCTAGTGTTGCTCCATTTTATGTGTTTCTTTGCAATCTTCCTTTTCTTCTTGCATACAACTTTCTATTTTTCAGTTTAGAGCAGATAACGACTCTATTTCAAGTACAAAGACTGTTTTCTTTGAATACTCTTAAGATAACAGCAAGTCAATCAAGTTATGTTGGGAAAGTAAAAAGATTTGTATTAATGAATCAGTTAAGGAATATCTATACAAATTAGTAATTACAGATCAAATGTATACACAAAATCAATACCAATGCTACAAGGTTTGCTTGATCAAATTGATTGGTGGAGGTAGAAAAGAACAAAGATAATGGATTAGTTTGGTTGGGATAATTATGCAAAAGTTAGCACATACCCTAAGGGTGGTATAGCTGAAATTGATAGAAATAAGGGCAATTAGTCAACAAAACCTAAGTAGCCGATACGTTTTGGATACGGGTACGGAGTATAAGATACGCAAATACGGCAAAAAAAAATTGGCCCCGGATACAGCATTGGATATTGCTATGTACCTTGGGATATGATATTATAATGTATATGGGTTGATGAAGATGCCGACATGTGGCACACATCCCCTTGGTTAGTTATATGGGCTCACATAGGAATTAGTTATATTGGGTAATGAGTCATCCTACATTGGGATTAAGTGTTACCCATCCTATTTAAAGGATGTGAGTATCATTATGAGGAGGCCATGGATGTATGATTTGAGGCTTCTACTTGGTAGACGTATATTGGAGGTATCCCCCTCGAAGTGGATTCCCATCTTGGGAGATTGTGGAGTTACTCCTTCCTTAAGGAGCATTGTATGGTGTTGCCCTACCTTAAGGAAATTATTCTGAATATATTTCATATTAAGGCATCTTGGCCCACCCATATCTCGCGTTGTGTTATATTCTGCAAATCATTCATTTATTATATGCAAAGTTCTTATCAAGTGGTATCAAAGCAACGATCCGGGCAATTTGTGGGATGAAATCCGAATGTTGGTGATTCGCCTATATCTAGAGATTGACCTAGAATTTTTCAGATTTTTTAGCAAATAATTTTTTTTGGGTTGATATGAATATATTCAAAGGTGATACCACTGAAATTTCAGAATTTTTGGATCTATTTTGTCAAAGTTATTGCAGTTTTATTGTTTTTCAATATTTTGCTCCACAAGCCGCAATTTTAGGAATTTTCCTAACTTTCTTACATTTTCAGAAATCTCTCAAAAATTAAATTGGGGTTTGTGTTCTGTGATTTCTGATTTTTGGCCGAACTTTAGCCGAAAGGGTTAGAACAAGGTTTGATCAAAAGGGTCTATTCCTAAAACCCTAGTTTTGTGGATCATGGGGATGGTAACTTTTTTTGGAGATGGCAGGATTGATGCTAGAAAATAGTGGAACAAATTTAGGGATAAATTCTCTAAACCATTAGATATTTAGTTATTCAAGTTGTGAATTAGTGGCCCTGCACAGATTTGGTTTTCTGAGTTAGAAAAGGAGAAGTCTAATTGGTCTTTGGAGGAACTAGAACAAGTTTTCATGGACAAATGGGAAACAAAAGAAGAAGAAGAAGCAGCAGCATCAACAGAAGAAGAAGAAGAAGAAAATGTTGATGATGAAGTTGTTGCACAGGATAGTGCATCTCCAAGGAAGGAAGCTTCAATATTTCAGTTTGAAGGGTGCATTCAAAGAAAAAAGGTAATTGTTTCCATAAACCCTAGCAACAAATATAACTTCATCAATATGGATGTAGCTCACAATCTACATGTGCAAACAAAGCATATCAAGGAATCTCAAATGTATGGTAAGCAGACTCAAGTTTTTGAAAATTTAAAGCTTTCTATGGATAAATATGTTTTACGTTCAGATTTTTATGCTTTAGATATGGATGGTATGGATATTGTTCTCAAATATCCTTGGTTAGAGACATTGGGAACAATTAATATTAATGTGCAAAAGAAATTCATGAAATTATGGTACAAGCAAAAGAAAATTACATTGCAAGATATCACACTTAGCAAGGAAACAAGTAATGTAAAATTGGATCACAAAGATGAATTTGAAGACGGTGAAGAAGGGAATAAGGATGAATCAGAAGGAGAGGATGAAGAACATGATGAAAAAATCAAAAATAATTTCTCTACTCAAGAGAAAAAAGAAATAACAAACAAGTTGGAAGAGGAAAAAGAGGAAAAGATTGATAAGGTTGAGCATATTCAGGATTATTCAAAAGGAGAGGCTGCAGAAAAAGATGAAAAAGAACAAAAAAATTCATCTGCTCAAGAGAAAAAAGAAATAGCAAACAAGGTGGAAGAGAAAAATAAAGAAAAGGTTGATAAGGTTGAGGATACCAAGGTTGCACCGTGTAGACACCCACATCATCATGAGAGGGAACAATCATGGAGTTATGTTAGGCCACATAAAGGCAGAAATCTATATAAGTATGTAGGGAATTGGAGGAGCAATAATCAGGGCTATACACAGAATCAATGGAGCAACAATCATATGACATGGAATCACAGGAATAATTATCATGGATATGAATGGATACCGAGGAGTATCACATATGGAAAAGGATGGAATCAGATGAGTCCAATGGAATATGGAATCAGGTTTGGAGCAGCATCACCCACTAGGATCTCATATGGGTGGTTGGATGATCGAGCATGGTGACAAGAGTGCAATAATTTAAAGCACACTAATTATATGGCTTCTTCTTATGTTTTGGGGACGAAACATGTCAAAGAGGGAGGCAATGCTATGTACCTTGGGATATGATATTATAATGTATATGGGTTGATGGAGATGCCGACATGTGGCACACATCCCCTTGGTTAGTTATATGGGCTCACATAGGAATTAGTTATATTGGGTAATGAGTCAGCCTACATTGGCATTAGGTGTTACCCATCCTATTTAAAGGATGTGAGTATCATTATGAGGAGGCCATGGATGTATGATTTGAGTCTTCTACTTGGTAGAGCTATATTGGAGGTATCCCCCTCGAAGTGGATTCCCATCTTGGGAGATTGTGGAGTTACTCCTTCCTTAAGAATCATTGTATGGTGTTGCCCTACCTTAAGGGAATTATTTTGAATATATTTCATATTAGGGCATCTTGGCCCACCCATATCTCGTGTTGTGTTATATTCTGCAAATTATTCATTTATTATATGCAAAGTTCTTATCAGATATGGCCATACAAAAAAGACATAAATTCCAGCATGCTAAATAGAAATTAACCACATATAATGCATATGAAAAACAAAACAAGCTAAATAACCACAACAAACTACTCATAATTTCATTTGTACCTACCATATCTAATTGAGATGTTTATTACAATTATGATTTAACTCATACATGTTATTTTTGTCAATATTTCTGATGGCTTGTATTTGGTACCTTCGCAGAATAATGTTGCTGCAAAAAGTAAAACTATAATTTCCACTGTTGATATATTAAATTTAAACTAAAAAAAATTAAAAACACGCTTTTAGGCTGGAAACGCCGTGGAAATGGACAGGATACGGCCAGGCAGGTCCGGGTACATCTGCAGCCGTACCCAGACCTGCCTGGCTGAACCCTGGCCGTACCCATACCAGGTACATTTCGTAACGGTACCAAGTGCCCTAGGTGTGTCGTTTCGGTAACTTAGTAGTCAACCTTGATGGTAACAAGGATATCAATAAACTAGATGTCATCTTTCACCTTTTCTTTTGTTAATGTACAATATCCCTCCTTTGGTAACCAATTGGCTAAGATGCCCTAGGGGTGCCGTTTCAGTAACTTAGTTGTCAACCTTGATGGTAACAAGGATATCAATAAACTAGATGTCACCTTCCACCTTTTCTTTTGTTAATGTACAATATCCCTCCTTTGGTAACTAGTTGGCTAAGGTGTATCTAAATCCTTTTATTCATCAATTTCAGTTTTAATTTGGTCAAGCAGGAATTGCACTTTCTCTAGTGTCTTTTCTCCTAATTTTTCATGCTCTTCTTTTTCAAGTTAAGCTGCAATATTTGTCAATACCTTGCTCCAACCTTTTGCATTCCTCCATGTTTTAATCCTCGTCAAGATTCTTGCCAACTAAATGTTTAATCTTCTTGCTAATTTCTTTATCGTCATCTTCAAAACGTGTTTTTCATTGACAATTTTTTGCCTTCCTCTAGATGTTTGACATCTATCAACAGTGATTGATTATGCTTCATGAGCATCCATCTTTCTTCATTTATTTAGCATTTCCTTCTAAATCCCTTTTGCATAATCTCGTGTCCATTAACTAAAGAATTATTTTTTCAAATTCATCCCATTTCATATTAAACTTGTTCCGACCACCAAATGATATTATTATATATATGAAAAAACCTTTTTCTTTATATAAGTGAATTTTTTAAGATTCCTTTTTTTTTGAAAAAAAAAAATCAACAGTGTTAAGCTGGAACACATCCCCTAGATTTTGGCGATGACCAGAATGTTTCAAGGACTTAGAGGAAACATCCCAGATATATATGTGTGTGTGTGTGTGTGTGGCTTTTTTACAGTAAAAAAACTATTATTTATACGAAAAACATTGAATCCTTATCCTGAAAGTACCCTTCAAAACATTATATAAACTTTAAACCCCTAAATTTTATTGAATAAGTTAAAATGTTCTGATTTTAATTCTTATAAATTGTTTTATTAGTCATCCTCCCACCACCCCCAAATTTTGGGATATTTTTTGTCATCCTGGAAGCCCTGCCTCCCCATCCCCGAGACTTCAATTCAAATAACTTTATTATTTTTTAATTGATCTTGAAACCAATTCTTCTTACTTCTTCCTCGCTCATTCAGCTTATGTCGTTGAGCTCCTTTCTTGGGTTATGTGTGTGGGCTTAAATAGAACTCTTTTTCATGCAAATTTTGACCCATTTTTTTTTAAGAAAACAGTCACCCATTATATTGATACTAGTATAGATATCTTAAATACATCTATCTAAAATACGCCGAGAGATATCAATCACGAGGCACATATCTAACTATGAAAGTGTAGTATAAGTACACAAAAAAAAAAGTAACAATTAAAAATAAATATAATATAATAAGTATATTATAATAAATGTATCTATATGAGATTGTGTTAGTCTCAAAAAAAGACCCAAATATTACTACATGGCCAAGATGTTAATATACCAATAGAAGTCAAATTTATGAATGAAGTGTCACATGACAGTCAAATGAATGCCAATTTTCATGTCGAAAATAAAAGTGAACAATGCACTCCATTACAACCTTGCCTGCCATTGTAGAACGCCTCTCGGCGTAACAAATTTTTGAATGAAGTGTCACATGACACTCAAATGAACATCAAATTTAATGTCGAGAATAAAAGTGAACGGACTCCATTACAACCTTGCTTGCCATTGTAGAACGCCTCTCGACATAACAAAACTTGAATTACATACACTACCATGCCAAGCATGGAAGCTATTAGCCATATCTCTAGCATTATAAACAAAAATAACAATAACAATAAGAAGATTCATTGATAAGAGTCAAGGTTTGTGATTTTCCTAATTTCTTCTTGAATCTTAATTGACCACCATAGAGGAGGTGACCCGTAGCAAATGATATCCTTGTTAAGAGCCCAATTTGCCAATCCATCTGCAACCTTGGTCTTCTGTTTGGGGATGTGGGTAAACTGGATTTCTTGAACCTTTTGCAGTAGATTTCGTATTTCACAAACCTCCTTAGCAATTCTCCACTATGGAGGATATCCAATACTAGAATCACTAAATAAGTTCATCATGATTCTAGAATCCAATTGGATTTTGATCTTTCACCAGCCTATTTTAATAGCTTCCTGTATTCCTCTATGGATAGCTTTGATTTCAGCCACATTATTGGTTGAGATTCCCAAGTTTTCAGCAAATAGGAAATGAACTTCTCCATCTCTGTTACAGCCAATCCCGCCCATAGTTGTTCTGCCAGGATTACCCCTAGAAGCTCCATCTATATTTATCACCCCATCATAAGTTGTCCCATCTTGCAGTTGAGTATCATTTGCTACTATCTTTTTCTTGTGAAAGCAAGGCATGGTGGCTTCCTTAGGATCCAAAGAAAGTTGTTGGAAAATATGCTCCCATTCTTGAGAGGGTTGATCAGGTAGAGAAACCTTATGTTTGATGCTTTCTTTCAAGTTTCTTTTTATTTTTTCCCAAACATATATAACTTCTCTGCTAGTTTGTTGAAATATTCTATAATTCCGCTCTTTCCACGTGTTCCAGAGAAGTAAAGAAATACCACTCCAAACAACTGGGATCGAATTTTGTCCTTTGGGAAATGCTTTCTTCCAAGTACCATTAATCTGTGGAAGGGATCCCAAACTATTCCATTGAAGGTTAAACAGGCGAATCAATTGTGTCCACAATATAGAAACCCGTGGGCATTGAAAGAAAAGATGATCCAATGTTTCCTCATCTTGAGTACAAAGTGCACATCTAAAAGGTCCTCTGAAACCTCTCTTTTGGAGCCTATCTCCAGTTAAAAGCGTTTTGTGAATGATAAGCCAGAGGAAGAAATTTACCTTAGGCCATATCTCTGGCTGTCATATACGCTAAAACAAAGCTTTTTGAGGATGAGTGTAACTTATAATGAAGGATGCATATCCAGAAGCCATGTCATATTTCCCAGAAGAGCTACCTCCCCATCCAAGTTCATCAGGATCAACTGAAAATAGAAGAGATCTTCCTACCAGGATTTTGTTCAACAGGTTATGATCTTCTTGCTCTATCCTCGTAGGCCAATCCATAAGAGGTTTCCATTGTGTCTCATTACCCCAAGGCTGAATATTTGTCTGTATGTAATGGTTTATCTTGATCTATCCCTTCGCTTGCATTTGTTCCTTAATAGGATGAAGTTGAGAGAAGATTGTTAAAATTGGGGATTGACCTTCCCATGAGTCCGTCCAAAAATTAGCTGAATGACCTTTGTGAACTATCCAAAAAAGTTTTTGTTTGATCAGTTTTTCTCTGCGTTTAATGAACTTTAATGCTGGAGATCCATTATTAGGAAGAGTTGTCTTGATTATTCTCTCAGGTCGACTACTTTCCACATATTTACCTCTAAAATTAACAACCCAAAGATCATCAGGACAACTTATGAGCCTCCAATATAATTTGGCCGCCAAAGCTATATTTTGTTGAGTGGATAGCCGAAAGCCCAGCCCTCCATGTGGTTTTGGTTAGCAGAGAGATGTCCATTTAACCAGTGCCCACTTTTTCTTAGAAACTTTTGACATATGGAGTCCATCTTTTTTTAAAATAGTACCTAGAATATTCAAAACAGATGCCACATAAATCGGCATCGCTTGGAGAACCGCCTTAATAAGAGTCATCCTTCCTCCTGTAGACAACCATTTGTTTGTCCATTTTTCGATTTTTTGTTCAACTCTGTCAATTAACCTTTCCAATCTTTGGGTTTATTGGGAGCTAAAGGAATACCCAAATATTTCACTGGTAGAATTCCTTTATGGAATTGTAGAATTTAAAATTTGTTCTTGTCATTGAGAACAATGGAAGAAGCAAATATTGGATTTTCCATTATTTATACTCTGACCTGTGGCAGATGAAAAGGTTTGAAGAGTCGTTTGAATATGCTTGGCTTCTACCATAGTAGCTCGACCCATCATTGAAGAATCGTCCACAAACTGAAGAAGTGATAAAGGTTGGACATTTTTGGCCAATTTCACACCATTGATATTCTTTTCCTGACACGCTTTTTGACTCAATCTTCCCAAACATTCAACAAGTATGATAAATAGAAAAGGGGATAATGGATCACCTTGCCTTATTCCCCTAGATGCTCCAAAAAATTCTGACGGTGATCCATTAACTAAAACAACGAAGGAGACAAAGGAAAAGCATGTTGTGACCCATTGTATCCAGTCAGGTGAGAAGCCAAATTGCTCCAAGACTTTACTAAGGAAAGTCCAATCCACCCGGTCATAAGCTTTAGATAAATCCAACCTGATGAACATTGACGGCATTTTCTGAATTTCCATTGAATGTAAAATTTCCTAAGCAAGCACAATTTCATCATGAACATTGAATGTCTCCCTGGCACAAATCCACCTTGTTCAGGTGATATAATTTTTTTCAGCAAAGGTTTCAATCTCTCTACTATAATTTTTGTTATTATCTTGTATACCACATCGCAGAGAGTTATAGGGTAGAATCTAGATATATCTTCAACCTCTCTGACTTTCGGTATGAGAGCTATAAAGGTTTTATTCATCTCTTTCAGAATGGTCTTGGTTGTCCTCGCCTCTTCCACCACCTGTAGTAAATTTGATTTAATAATTTCCCACAAGGCTTGGAAGAATTCGATCAGAAATCCATCTGGCCCCAGGGTTTTACCTTTTTGCATGGTAGAAACAATCTTCCTAAGCTCCTCTTCTGTGACCAGTTGGGTTAAGTTCTCATTATCAAACTGGCTCATTTGTTTGTGAAGCAGATCTAAAAGCCTTTGTTGAGCTATCACATACAGAGATTGTGCCGAAAATAATTGTTGAAAGTACTGACTAGCTACCTGTTTCATACCTTTCATTGAAGATTCCTTGGCCCCACCTTCTTTCGATAAAAAATGAAAGTAATTATGAGCTCTTCTAGTTAATAATGTCTTATGAAAGAATGATGAATTTTTATCACCTTCCTTTAGCCACTGAATTCTAGACTTTTGTTTGCTCATGATTTCTTCACAAAATTCCCATTCATTGAGTGCTTCCTTAAGACTACATTCCCTCTTAAAGAGGTCCATAGGAATACCCAATGTACAATGTACCTCATTAATCTTTTCCAGCTCTTTTCGGATTTTCTCTTTTTCTTTTGTTATATCCCCAAAACCTGTCCAATTCCATTTCTTAAGTCAGACCTTGAGGTATTTCAGCTTTTTGACAAATTTAAACATATTTGTTCCATGTCAAGGACTTCCTTCCATCCACCATTGCCTAACAACGTTGTGGATAGCAGCATGACGAAGCCACATTAGCTGGAATCTAAAAGGAGTTTTGACATGAAGAGTTTTGCCAATTTGCAAACATACCAGTCAATGGTTAGATCCGCTATTATCAAGAATCCATGCTTTGAGAGCATCTCCATTTAGCCGCCATTCTTTTGAAATAAGAAAATGGTCCAGCCTTTCCAGAATACAATGGTGTCCTTGTCTTCTGTTGGTCCATGTCATTATCCCATTTTCAGTAGACACATCTACTAGATTATGAGACTGTATGAACTGGTTTAACTCATTCGAACTAGCATCCAAGTGAGTCTTACCCCCTTGTTTTTCAAACAGGTTTAGAAGAGTATTAAAATCTCCTCCTAAAATAAGCGGTAGATGAGGGAAAGACCAAATTATAGTCCATACCTTTCCTTTGTTTTCACTTTTCTTCTATAGAAGTAGGAGCATATACATTACAAACCAGGAATTGTTGATTTTCCTCTTTGTTATGGGCATGTAAACAAATCACTCCTTTCAAAGCACATGAGTTGAGAACAGAAATTGATCGTGGATCCCACAGAATAATTTGACCTCTAGATGCCCCAGAAGAATTAATAGAGATATGTTGGGACCTGGGCCACATATACTCTGCCATTGTGGACATGAGGTTCATGGATGCTTTTGTTTCCTGAATATTAACTATTGATGGTTGTTTTACAATCATTCTTTTAATCTCCTGAAACTTCGAAGGAGAACCCTTCAAACCTCTAATATTCCATGTTATTATCTTCATTGAGAAGGCTTTTGCAGGTATTGGGTCAGATCCCTATTTGTTCCTGAATTACTCAGCTTTTGTCCTTTTTATTGAATCTTAAGCTAATTGGATTTACTTCCCATTTTTATATTGGCGTCTACTTTGAATTTCTTGTGTTGCTCCTACTCCACCCCTAAAGATTGTTCTTCCTAATATGACTTATTATTTTCCCTGATTATTAAAGCTTTTCCCATGTTCTCCATTTCTTTTGGGTCTTGATTTTGTTCCTGAAACTTGTCATTAAACTTGGTTTTCCTTTGGTAGCTTTTTAGTCCTGGTTGGGCATTAGCATTATTATGATTGGCCTAAAAGACTACCATTTGATTCTGAATATCCATTGGTTGAGAAGTAATTGTTGTTGTTGGTTTATCTAACTATGTTTCTAGAACCTGTGATTCCATCAAATCTTTCACTTTTTCTTCTTCATTATCCTCCTGAAGACTGGCATATCTATTGGAGTAGCTTATTCTAGCCTGTTCCTTTTCAGACTTTTTTGTTGCTTGCTTCTTCTTCGGAATAACAAATTCATCTTTATTTTTTTCTCCCTCCTTTGATTCTGGCATTTTAGCAGTGCAATCTTTCACTAAATGTCCGTATTCATGACAGATTCAACAACGAAAGGGAATGTTCTCATAATCCACCATTTGTTCCCATTTTTCTATTTCAATCTCCAAAGAAATTTTGGTTGGTAATGGGTTATTTAGATCCATGAGGACACAAATCCTAGCATAGATCATTTGTTCCAACCGGATCATAGCATCAGCTATCATCATAAATTTGCCCAAGGTGTTGCCAGTAGCCATAAGAACAGTTTGATTCCAGTATTCCACTGGTAAACCATACAATTGCACCCAAACAGGAACCACCGAAGGTAGCTCTTCCTCCGGTTTGAACATAGGGTGTCAAGGTTTCATAAATAAACTTACACAGCCCATAAACCATGGTCCTCCTTAGAATACATATTCCTTGTCTGTTGCTAAAGTAAAAACCACCAGAAAATAACCATTAGGGCACACAAAAAATGTAAACTTGCCTTTAGTTTTCCACGTTTTCTTCGCCCATTCTTTGAGACTTGGCAATGGGGGATGAAAACCAAGAAATTTGATAATCAATCCTTGATTCTTGACTTTATGAACATCGTCTTGCACATCTTCCTTTTTGAGCTAAATGACTGGAACACCATCAGTCGCTCGTAAACAGCCCTTCTCATTCTTTCTAGGGTCAAAGTTAGGCATTCGAAGTGGCATTTTCTGAAAATTCCTGGAGGTCGTATTTGATGATGAGGGACCACGAAGTGCATCCCTAAAGGAAGGTTTACCCCCACTTGAAGATGAAGCTATCTTCTTCGCATTTTCCATTATGGAAAGGATAGCCGAATAGAGAGGTAACACAGAGGAGAAAAAGCACGATACAGAAGGGAATGATCAACAACAACAGAACAGCCGCAAGGGCAGCGATCGTTGATAAATGCAAGCCCTTTCCCAACCCCCGAGGGTCGAGATAAGGGGAGAAAACAAAAACGCGACTGTTAACTACCACGGCAAAGACTCTCAACCAGATTCGAGACTTTGAAAGTGATTGTTGTGTAAGATTTACCAGTCGTAGCAAGGGTTAAGTTCATCACAACCAACCTAGTAACCTACCAATGGTCTCGGTTTGTACCTTCATTTCACTGATATGTTATGTTTTGGAGTTGGAGACGTACTTTGCGGCGACTTAAGTGAAAATGCAAATTTTGACCTGTTATCTATTCTTTCCACAAATTGTTTCTATTAGAAGTTAGAATATAACCACTATCAATTAATTTAGTTTGTAACTGCTATCAAAAAGTATACGACTCTTATTAAAAAATAGAAGGGAAAAGGAATAAAATATACAAGAGAATGTTGCCCAATGGGTTTGAAGAACTCATTGTGGAACAATGAGTTTCACATAGTTGACCAAGGTTCCATTACCACAGGCTCCAAGGCATAGTTACCAAATCCGGACGGATCCGGATTTTTCAGCCGACCTGAATAAATTCAGTCTGGGTCGTGGCCCTAATTTAGGGAAAAAAAATTATTTTCTATTTTTTAAAAATTATCTGTAGTTTTCTGGAAAAAATAGTCACCTATCAACCTTATATATTAAAAATTATAACATTTTACATTACATTATTAAAGTTTTTCAATGTGTTTCAAATTTTCATATTTATAAAATTCACCTCATATATATTTCGGACCAGATTTTTCCGAACTTTTTAAAAAAACTCTGGAGTTTCAGATTTTTTTGCCCTCCTGAACAGATCCGGATTTCCGGGCTTGGTAACTATGCTCCAAGGCAACTTAAAATGGTCATGGTGCACCTAAAGGTAGGGATCAACTTACAATAGTGAAACTGCATAGGACACTCTCTGGTATTGAAGACAAAACCCCACCACTGTCTACACTTTAGTCTTTGAGCAATGCCCTAATTTTTACCCTAACATTAACCTAACAAAAAAAGGTAAAACCAGAATGTAACAATTTCTGGTCCAAAAACAGAAACAACAAAGCCACTAAAGAAGCAATAAATTTAAATAAAAGACTTCTGAGATGAGGTAAAAAGGAATAAGTGCTAATATGAAACTTCACAAGAAAAATAAACTTGTTTTTAAAGAAAGAAAAAAGAATACAGTGTAGATAATTAAATCCCAAGTAGAGCACAAATGTGAGAGAGAATGGACAACAACATAGGAAACCATGGCCCAAGTAGAGCACAAATGTGAGCGAGAATGAAAAACAACTTAGGAAACCATGGCCCCAAGTAGAGAACAAAGATAGGCTCAGGGACAATTTTGAAAATGGATGTGATAAAAATAGTGAAATGAAAGAATTATTTGAATGAACTATAGAAAAGAAAGAAAAGAAATTAAAAATTATATCAATGTCTGGGAATGACCAAAAGTAGATCAATGGGGCTTAAGCATACGTCCAATTACAATAAAAAGTAAAAGTGGGGTGAACCCAATGCAGTAAACCTTCTAACGCATGTGGTTAGGATAACAATAAAAATAGACAGATCCTATCACTGTGACAGGCCAATGCAAAATCTAAAAAATCTGAGAAACGCTCCATAGGGAATGTCTAGAGCTGGGGGACGGGGGCTGGTTTGGTATTCCTAGGAGGAAACAAAGCACATCCCCTAAAATTTTTCCTAGCATCTAAGGCCAAGGAAGAAACTCCCATGGCAGCAATATGACACCAAAATAACAGAGGACAGATAATGTATTAAAACTAACTCAAAAAATTAATAAATGATAACAGGAGACGGGACAAAAAATCACGGCACCTATGGCAGACAAAAGGATATAGCTGCAGACTACAGAAATCTAAAATATTAGAGGAATTTCAGAGACACGGGGTGATGGTTGCTTTTGGATGATATCTTGGTAAAGGATGTTGCTCTTTAAACTCCTTGATTTTTCTTCTATTGTTTTCCAAATGTCACGCGCAAAATGACGGTAATATCCATTGCCCAACCTTAGGGATATGATAACAACTTTTTCATTCATTATCTTTAACTCGATTTTCTCAACCAATACCATCCTCAATTACCCAAGCTATATGGGCATACACCAAAAGCACACGGCACTCAAAACATCCTCCTTTGAATAACTGTCACTTTATAAGGGAGTCAAATTCTCTCTTCATGTTCCTAATAAAATAATAACATGCATACTTCCCAGTAGAGACTTATATTATTGCCATCTATTGTGGGCCGATTGTTGAACTCTCTCATTGGTCAAGAATTGCTCCCCGTTCACAAGAAGAAAGCAACAATTAACATGGTGACAAGTATGTAAACAAAGGCAATTCACAGGTTTTGGAACCAGAATTGTGCCCTTCCTCTGCTGAAACAGTCACAACCTCTTTTGAAGAGAGAGATCCATCACAAACCTGCTGGGACACCACACAGATTAAACAGTAGTGAAAGGATTTATCATGCCAGTAAATTCCCTGGTGGAAAGCAATCCTATCAACATGCATGACAGATTCAATCCTTTCCTAAGCATGAGATCATAAGGTTCTACTCTACACCATGATGACATAAGTTTTTACATACGAAAACATAATCGTGATTCCTTTGGAATGGCACCCATGGCACACCACAAGTGGCACTTCTTATAAATATTTAATGACAGGTCCAATAAGTAAAATTCCTACACTTAAAAGTACATAACTTTGACATTACCAACCAAAAACATTTGAGACGATTACAGAAGACAAAAGATACTGATTTAGAATTTGGAAGCCTAAACATGACAGAGAAGAAAATGCAACCAAAAGAGGTCTGAAAAAATTTCAAAGAGAACCAGCTAAAGCAAAGTAGCGCTGGTGTATTGTCAAATGAATGAAGAAATAGGAGCTCGTATGAGAGTTGGTTTAACTCATAGTTACCAGGAAACTCCAAAATATGTACAAGAGCCATGTCCCCATCCCCATACCCACATTTTTGGGACAATATAACCGTACCCTTACTCATTTACTTATGTACCCTGATTTGAATGGCGACCCTGTCCCCATACCAGTACCCATTTCCCCGTGTCTCCCGGTAACTATGGATTAACTATTCTAACCATGGTTGAATACTCCCAAGATGCCAATATGAAAAATGTACTCTTATTTATTGACAATATCTTTCGCTTTGTCCAATCAGATCAGAGATATTCACATTATTTGGCAGAATGTGTTCTATTGTGGGTTATCAACCAACTCTTAGCACAGAAAATGAGGTCTTTGCAAAAGAGAATCACTTCTACCAAAAATGGATATATAGCCTCCATTCAAGCAATTTATTTACATGTAGACAACTTTACAGATCCTGCTCTTGCTACAACATTTGCACATTTAAATGCTACTACTGTATTATCGAACTAGATGCCGAGGGGATCTAGCCGTTGGCAAATCCATTAGATTCAACATTGACCATGCTCCAACCTTCAATTGTAGGCAAAGAACATTATGAACTGCGCAAGGAATTAAACAAACTTTGCAAGGTTATAAGGAACTTCAAGACAATATAGATATTCTTGGACTGGATGAATTATCAAAAGAATTGTTTAACCATAGCAAGATCACGAAAAAATAAACATTTTTTGTCGCAACCTGTTTCTGTAGCAAAGGTATTCACCAGATAAATATGTTAGACTAATAGAAACAAATAGAGGTTTTCTAATGATCATTTCTAGAGAATTGCAGTGTCTATCCAAAAAGTATTTTTATTTAGTGGGTAACATTGGTGAAGCTACCATAAAGGCTATGAACTTCAAAGGAATTTAATTTCAAAAATGAAACTAAATCTACATGCACTAACTCCCAATTGAGTTATTTAAGTTTCAAAAGTTCAAGAAATAATCCTAACTACCTGCAATGGTCAAATTGGTGTGCTATCCAGCTATACTACACAGTGCAATTCTAACAACTTTGAATATAGGAGTTATGAAAATATGTATCGATTGGTAGTGACTGGCCATGGCTTTAATGGGCGGTTGCTAAGATAGACAATAATGAAACAACATTAAAGGTAAATAAAGCAGAAAAAAGTATGCATGTCGATCCTCAAGAGGCTCAGGAAAGTTTTAGATTAGATAAAGCTGATCTTGCACAAGTTGAAGGCAACAGACAAGCAAATGACGCTGATATAGCTCTTAAAAGTGTAAGGGTGCAGCTAGAGAGGATGACGATGCGATTTTGCCAGAATAACTATTCATTTATGGAATATGAAGAAGATAGATAACGATCATAAGGAAGTTTTCGAGTTGCCAATAACTAGGAACATTTCCACGTACACCTGTTTATCTTTCTTTTTCATCTAAAATTAGATATATTACTTCTACAAATATATAAGTTGAACTCATGAGCTAGTATAACAGTTGAAAGGTTCTTGGGTCAATTGAATTAAGAAATTGGGTTGCATCGTAAATACACTAGTACAGATATCTTAAATACAACTATCTAAATTATTCCAAGAGATATCAATCTCAAAGGTTCTTATCTTAGATTTTTGACATACCACAATGTTTAAAAGATCCATTACCTTCTCTATCAATTTCTTATTAACTGGTAACAAATGGCATCCATCTGTGAAAAAAAAAAAAATTTAAGTGATGGTCAAATGGACGTCAAATTTAAGGTTAGTGAGGTGAAGATACTACAATTTTTAGATTGACTTCTCCAAGCATAAAGAAAACTTTTAAATGATGCTCAAATGGACATCAAATTTAAGGTTGAAATTTCCATGCAATGGTCAGATAGACACCAAATCTAAAACTGAAAATAAAGTGCACGACTCACTACATTAGACTCCACCCTGCTGCCATTATAGAATGCCTATTGGCGTAATAGCATGATAGAATATAGCTTGGAAAGTCCTTATGACAATAAAGGACAATGCGTAATTTGTAGAAAATTGATGCAAAATTGATTTTTTACATTCAAAACCCAAGTCAAGTAGACCTTGTTCTTGTAAGAGCTATTAACCAATCATTATAGGAAGAGACTTATTTATGCCACCAAAAACAGAAGCTAAATCAAGTATCAGATTCACAGCTGGTGTTCAATATTACAGATTAACTTATTATACTCCAAAAAAATAAGACTGAAGATATTGATATCTTGGCAGCATTCTGAGTCACTCCTCAACCCAGGGTGCCCCCAAGGAAGTGGAAGCAGCAGTAGTCACTGAATCTTTCATTGATAGAAGGACTGTTGTTTGACCAATGGCCTTACTAATCTCGATTATTACAAAGGGACAATAATAGGATATTGAACCCATTCCTGCAAAGGAAAATCAATATATTGCCTAAGTAGCTTACCCCTTAGATCTTTTTGAAGAAGGTTTTTTTGACTAACATATTCACTTCCATCGTAGGTAATGTACTTGGACTCAAAGTCATATGAGCTCAATGTCTGGAAGATCTGTGAATTCCTCCTGCTTATTCAAAAACTTTCCAAGGCCCACCGCATGGTATCCAATTCGAAAGAGATAAATTAAGCAAATATGATCATCCTTTGTTCGGATGTACTATCAAACCAAAATTGGGCCTATCTACAAAGAATTATGATAGAGCAATTTACGAATGTCTCTATAATGCACTCAATTTTACCAAGGATGCTGAAAACGTGAATTCCTTGGAGAGATCATTTCAGCTTTTGCACAAAAACAATTTATAAATTTCAGGGTACAACAGGTGAGATTGAGGAGTATTACTTGAATACTATTGCAGGCACGTGTGAAGAAATGATGAAAAGAGTAGTATTCGCCAAAGAATTGGGAGTTCATATTATCATGTGTGATTATTTGATTAGAGGTTCTATGGAAAATACTTTGTTGACACATTATTGTTGAGACAATGGCTTCTTCACATTCGCCACACAATACATGTACTTATTGGCAGACAAAGAAAGTATGACATACACTTCCATGTATGGGCTAAAGCATTATGTATGTGCGGTGGAGATCATTTTCACTTCAAAACTGTAGCAGGTAAACTTGAAGAACAAAAAGTCACTTTAGATTTTGTTAATCTATTGCATGATGATTTTATTGAAAAGAACTTTAGTCATGGTATTTATTTCACTCAAGATTGGGTCTCCGTGCCAAATGTCCTACTTGTATCTTCAAGAGATACTTGCATTTGGCATATGCCTGCTTTGAAAGAGATATTTTGGGATGATGATTATGTATTATAGTTTGGTGGAGGAACATTTGGGCACCCTTGGGGAAATGCAACCAGTCCAATACTTAATCGGGCCGCTTTATAAGCTTGTAATGAAGGACAAGATCATGCTTGTAGGTAACAAAGTGATCCGCAAAGCTACTTAGTGGAGGCCTAAACTATAAGGCACCAAATGAAGTCCTGATTTATAAGGCACTACACTCTCCAAAAGCTTTGCCAATGGGGAAAGAGACTAGAGGTTAACAAGTCAAACTCAGTGGATTACTTTCACCGTTCCTCCACCTACTAACAAATGCTTATGGTGCTTGTGTGTGAAGTGGGTCCCCTTGCCTCATGATTATTACCAAACATACAAGAGGAAACAATGCCACTATCTTAGAAACTACTCATGGTGGTCATATTGAGATGACTTAAACACAAACAAGCAAAAACCCCACAAAAATTAATAACCTAGTCCTGAACTAGTTGTTGCTTGTGAAGTATGGAAGAGATCAAATTTGAATGTTATACGGTGATCACTTGCAATCAAGTGACTTTTGTACATTTGATCCCTCAATCGAATAGAACTCGGCCTAATCTTTACCTTGGTAAAAGTATGTAACTCCAAATAGAAACCTAATGTATGGATCATTTGATGGAGTTGGTTCTAAGCCCAAGGCTACAATCTCTTCTAGTCTGCAACCGTAGTGGGCTAGAGAAATGTTGTCTTGGATGATTTCAATCCTCATGATTGAATAGATTTATCAAATTTGTTCTAATATATCTAAAAGATAGCTAATTCTAAATTGGCTTTGTCCATAAAGAGAGGAGTCATAAGAAAAAAATTAAGTAGAATGAACTTTTCCAAAAAGGAAAAATATCTATTCCCATTGTTAGCAGAAGGAGAAACAAAGAAAGATATGAGAAGGCAAAACTGCACTATCCAAAATGACACACGCAAAGTATTAATTATATTATAGATGGTGGTTACATTTCTGTTATCGGTTATGGCAAGCATAACTGCATAACTACTCTAAAACCGAACAGTACACTATATTCAACACCCTCTCTTAATGACTAAACTGGAAACAATATCAAGTTTGTCCCAAAAATTTACAAATGTCCTAAAGCCCATATTTTTAGTCTTTAGATCTATAGATTGTGCCATAGGTGGTACTTCGAAATCCGTTGTCCATTGTTGTGTTGCGGTTGTCAAATGGAGAAGGACCGAAAACAAGAATTTGGTCGTGTGAACAAAGAATATGGCAAGTGGTCCACTAATTTATCATTACATGATTCATTGACCAGTGATGAATCATCAATGGCTGAAAGTGTCAACCCCATCTCCAGAGTGCTAGAATCAGAAACTCGGAGAGGTGGATTGAGAAATATGTTCCAAGCTTATGTAGCCTGTTGGAGTCTATACAGAGACTCGGTTAAATCGAAGTGGCCTCGACCGTGTCCTTGCAACACCATGCAGTGCTCATCCAACCTTTTCAGGAAGAGAAATGCAACCATCTGTGTAGTGGAAGTTAGAACCAACTCCAAAATAGTAAGAGAAACAAACATCTCTATCTCAGCAGTGGGAGAAATAACCATCTCTGCAATGGTAGGAGTGAGAACCAACTCTTCTATCTCATCTATTTGCTCGTTTATCCCCCTCTGTTGGGAAAGGTCTTTCACAACACGATGAGCAAATTGTTCATGCTCTATTTTCCTTCAAGCAAGTACCTCTGAGTGAGTGGCTTGGCATGCCATCTCATCATGCACTATTTGTGCATCTGGAATAGTGGATTCTCCACCCACAACAAATTGTTCTTCAGAATGAGGAAATACATCCTCCGAAAGCATGTCAACCTCTCGTACATCATGTATGGTGGAGTTGTCCTCCACACGTGCATTCATGTTCATTGTAGCAAGATCAACAAGCCGATATTGGCCAACTTGTCCAATCCCAAGGGCAATCATCTGTCTAAGTTTCATATCAGAAACAACACACTTCTTCCAATAGAAATCCACAGAAATATTGGTATTTTCAGTTAATTGACTAATAGATAGAAGATTCTTTTGTAAAGAAGATACATATCTAACATTCCATACCAACGGTTTATGAGTGTTATTCAATACAATGCATATAACTCTTATCCCTTCTACTGCAAATGATTCTCCATCAGCTAGTACTACTGATTCAAAACATATATTTGCAGTAAATGAAACATACCAATCCCTGCAACATGAAAAATGTGCAGATGCACTAGAGTCAATGATCCAGCAACAAGTACCATTGTCATGCGAGCATGATGTCGTAAGACATTAAAGAGCATGCTTGTCATCCGAATCTCGTTCTTCTGCAATTGCTGCCACATGCTCCTCATCACATGGCTTTTTGTTCTGTTGCGAAAGATCATACTTTCACTTCCAACAATCCTTCTTAAGGTGCCCAACCTTATGACGGTAATAACATGTGACCTAATACCGAGTGGAGGACTCACCAAAATGACGTCTCCACTTTCCTTTTGACTGTGTGACAAGAGCACTCTCTGATTGGTCACAACTAGATTCTACCTGAATTAGTCTTCGCTCCTTTTGCAACAGGAAAGAACTCGCCTTGTCAAACGTGAGAGTTTGATTTTCAGCCATTAAATGGAGTGCCTCCACAAATGACTCATACGAAGAAGGTAAGTTGTTCAAAACCAGAGCCACCATATCATCGTCGTCCACCTTTTTGTTAATGGAAGATAACTAGTCTCAGAGGTCTTTCATCCGAAGTAGGTGCTCAGATAGCGATCCACCACCTTGTAACTTTACGGAAAAGAGCATATTCTTCATGTATTAAACCCGACTCTTTTCTGACGTTTGATATTTACCCCTCAAACCAGTCCATAAATTGCTTGCCATAGTAGCATTCTGCACTTCCAGTATCATATCATCCGACACCGACAACTTGCGAAGTAATAGGGCCTTTTTATGACATTTGTCATAATCAACGACATTTGTAGCAGGTCTACCTTCGCTACGCATGATTATCTTAACACAATCTCGAAATTCTGCAAGTGTTAGAATTTTATGACTCCATACGTTGAAATTTGTGCTCGTCAATTTTTGTGTCTTCGACGGAGTCAAGTTTGAAATATTCGCCATTACTCGCAAATTTCTGACCCACAAACAAATTCAGAATAATAATGGAGCAGCAATAACAACAGCAATGTAATTGTCTGGTTTGCAAAACCCGCAAATATATATAAGAAGCTATGCACAAATCAGCACCCATGAATTCACAGTAATTATGCAACACGAATTCCAGTGCCCTAGGTTGCAAGTAAGATATCACGATTGGAAAATCATGATTGTGAAATAGATAGAATGTCTTCTGCCCTCGAGAATTGATGCGAGGGCATCTTCCTAAGACATCAATCAATGCAAACTTTCATAGTTATGAGGTCAATTTGAGTATGTTAAGTAATGAGGGAGAGAGAGTCTTAGGTGTTAAGAGTTTGAAATTTCAAAAATGGTGTTTCCCTCCAAAATGGAAATTCAAAATTGTAAAGCATGAAAAAGAATCTAAGCGGCTTGTCAAAGTATTGAAAGGATGTCTTCAAGTGTGTAAGGGTGAGTTAGGTCCTAGGTGGTGTGATAGAGTCATAAAATGTTTAAATGTTGTAAAAATGCCTCCTTGTATTGAAAAAGGAATATGAAAAATCATGAAGGAGTCTTGGGAGTTGGTTATGTTTTCAAGAAGTTACTTTTAAGGTGATGGATTCGAATTAGAGACGAGGAGAGGAAGCGGAGAGAGCATTCCTAAAGGAAGAGGAGATCAGAGGAAGGAGAAATGGAAGAGAAAAACACAAGTTTGTAAGAAAGTTGCAATATATACATAATAAACTCTGTTTTTTTGTTTGATATCTTACCTTGTCATGAATGTCTCTAAAATCTGTGATTCAAGAGCTTAGATGATTTCCTTATTTGCATTTATAGAGTCATTCTTGAATTCTTGTAGGAGGATTGGTGAAAGGATGAGTTGAACTACTTGTTTCTTGGTTTGAAAACTAATACAATAATTGTTTATGCAAGTTTTAATGATATATTTCGGGAAAGCAGCGATAACTTTTGCATGTAATTTCCAAATGACTCAAAATTTGGTTTGTAGGTGGAAAAGTTCATTCTCCATATGGGTTTTTAATATCTTAAATTAATTCCGAGTATTTTTGGAGTTGTGAAGTATTTCTTATCTAGACTAAGAATGCATGGAAACTATTTGACGTAATGTCTACCCGGGAAAACAGTCATAACTTTTAAATGCTACAATGAAAATGGATGAAATTTGGAACATATGTTCCTTGTAGAGACTCCTAAAACCTATCAAATTTGTAGAGCAATTGGCCTTGTGCAGCAAAAGATATTCATGACATAAATTTGTTGCAGACTTTTTGTTCTTGAGAGCACAAGAATGGCAGTTTTGGCAAAACAGGTTTAGTCTGATGGTTTGATTCTTTTTAAGTCAAGTTGATGATTGAATTAACAATGGATTGAAGTGTGGAACAAGGTACAAGCATTAAGGGAGGTCATTGAAGGCTAAATAGGCAAAAAGCTGCTTGATTGGCTAAGAACTAGTGAAGATGTGGAGATGAAAGGTAAGAGCAAAAGTGAAATTTCCTGAAGAATGATCATCTTGATTGTTGAAATGACATGGGATGCAGGGTATGAGGCTTATAGAATAAAGTATGGTGTATGTGAAAGCCACTTAAGGTGATTTTTGTCAATTTAGGCTTCTTGGTGAAGATCCTCATCTGTAGAGCTTGGTGTAAGGTTGTTGTTGATTCCGCCTAACTTCTTGAATGAATGAGCAATTGTAATTTGCTCTACATCAAGAATGCCCTTGTGACTGGGGTTTATGTGTTATTGTCGTCAAATTGCTTTAAAACAGGACTATTATTCATGTGCCTTTGTGCCATTGCGAACTATGAAATCCATGATTGTATCATGCGACTTCAACAACGCTTTTGATGGCAGAACAGCCAACGACTAGGTAACACGTGACTCCAGCAATGCTTTTGATGGTGGAACAGCCTAAGACCAGGTAACATGCGACTTTGCCCACGATTTTGCCCTCGTGATGGTGAACAAACCTTTGCAAGAATTGCGTTGACCTTACTGTCGACCTCACACACACTTCTCTGCAATTGTTTCCTCCAATGGCGACTTAACTAACCTAGGCTCTGATACCAATTTTAGCAGAAGGAGAAAAAAGGAAAGAGATGAGAAGGCAAAACTATGTTGTCCAAATGACACAGGCAGAGTATTATTTATATTAAAGATGGTGGTTACATTTCTGTTATCGGTTATGGCAGGTATAACTTCATAATTGCTCTAAAACCGAACAATACACTATATATTCAACACCCACATTTTGAGATTGATAATAGCCCGATGTGCCAATATAATTCCAGCAATGAAAAGTATCAAATCTCATACCAATTCATATAGGATAACTTCGAAGTCCTCTTCAACTACATATTTCCAAATAGTAAATAAATAAGGATTGCTAACTCAATGAAAGGATATCCCCTTTTAGTGAGATGACGTCTTTTACACATTCAGAACAGTAAAAATTTCATCCATACTATCGGTAAAATTAGTAAGACTGCGACTAATCCCAAAATGGAAATAAATGGAAAAAAAAGTATGTCATTCTAACAATCTTGACTTGATTTTTGTGTTATTTGATCAGAAGCAAATTTTGAGAATGAAGAGAGTGAACATTGCACTATTTGGATATTATCTCAAGTGATAAAGTATTCCTCTTGTAAAAAAAAGTTCTCAAATTACATTTCACTTTGTTTTAATAAAAAGTTAATTTTAACTAAAAAGTATTAATAGTTGAGAATAGAACTCACATTAATTATTATTACCTAGAACACGAAAGAAACACAGTTTAGTGCCCACCAGTTTATCTCTCTTCCTATTATCTGTGGGCTCATTTGATCATTGTGATATTGCATATGAGATTTGATACTTGATTATGTTAGATTTTGATTAATTATTGATATGATTATCATCATATCGTAAATGACATTCTTATTTTGATAGGAGACTATTGAGACACTATTTGATATTCATGGTTATGGACATTTCATGTTGATTTAGAGATGATGGTATTATGATTTTGTGATTTGATGGATTATGTTTCTATATGGAGTTTACTAATGATCTTGATCATGATTTAGATATTGTTGATATTGGATCATGTTTTTATACACCGTTTATAGATAGATGTGGTGTAATCTTATTCAACTGATATAGTATGGTTAATTTTCATAATGATTTATATTGATATTTTATCATGTAGAGCAGATTTGAGGTTTGCCTTGAGTGTGCAGGATTGTAGGTTACACCACTTGGCGAGCATAGGACTCAATGGTAGCACTACCAAAGATGCCAAAATTGTTTTGCCCAAGCCCTTTTTCTCACCTTGTTGTATTTTGGTCATTATTTGTATTTGGAGGATTTTGGTTGATCATTGTATTTAATTTGTATTAATTCATTTTGTTACCCTCTTACCCTTGAGCACCACTTAATCGGGATTGATTTGTGTTAATGTGGCCATTTGTGATGATTTTGATTAGTGGGGTGTTTTATTGGTCTTAAACATGTTTTGAGATCTCTTGGGATTTACTAATCATTTTGTGGGGACCATTTCTCACCTTGTTTATCCCACTCAACTCTCAAATCTCGAATTTGATCAAAAAGGGCATTTTTGAAGGCATATATGGAAAGTGAGGGATCTGCCTTACCTTAAAAATGGCCCTTTAAACCTAACCTTTAGGTGGGGGAAGCTTTTTGTGAACCCAAAAAGCCTTTTTCTCCCACGCATTATTCTAAAGTTTGATGAGGATGACCCTGAAACCTTTTCCCCCCACCTTTGTCAATTTTTCCCCCATGAGCCTCAGTTCACCTCGCTCTCCATAAACATGAAGTACAACCTCCTCTCTTTCATTATTTGTGATGCTACCTCAAATTCCTACCCCCATATCACCCTCACTTTGCTTTTGTTCATGCTCTCCCATCCTTTACCTCTCTCAAGTTCTCTTATCACCACCTCCTTCGCCACAAGAAATGCATTTTCATCTCTCAACGGAGATGGGAGCACTGTAAGTCCCTTTTACACTCTCCTAAACGTTTCTAGCGTACCATTCTCCCCCGACATTGTTAGCATATGCAAAGAGAAGAAAGAATACAGAAGGCAAATTGCACTGCTAAAATGACACAGGCAGAGATTTATTTATATGTGAAGAGGTGGTTGAACAGTTACAAACCGAACAACTACATAACTGTTTTTACATGCTATATAAAGTGTTATATTTTAACACCCCCTCTTAATGACTAAACCGGAAACAAGACAATGTTTGTCCCGAAATTTTACAAATTTCCTAAAGCCCATATGTTTAGTCATTACATCTACAAATTGTGCCATAAGTTGTGCTTTAAAAACAGCAATCCATGATTGTGTTGCGGTTGTCGAATGAAAAAGAACTGCAAAACAAAAATCTGGTCCCATGAACAAAAGATATGGCAAGTGGTCCACTGGTTCTCTGTTACGTGATTCATTGACCAATGATCACCAATGGCTAAGAGTGTCAGCCCCGTCTCCAAAGTGTTGAAAACAGAACCTTGAACAAGTGGATTAAAAACTCTGTTCCAGGCTTATCTGGAGTTTGTACAAAGACTCAATCATCCTGCAATCGAAGTCACCTCAATCACGTCCTTACACCACCATGTAGTGCTCATCCAACTTTCTCAATAAGAGAAATGTGACCATCTGTGCAGGAGTTAGAACCAACTCCACAATAGTAGGAGTGAGAACCAACTCCTCTGTCTTATCTATTTGCTCATCTATCCCCCTCTGTTGGGAAAGATCATTCACAACACAATGAGCAAATTGCTCATGCTCTACTGTCCTTCGAGCAAGAACCTCTAAGTGAGGGGCTGGGCATGCCATCTCACCATGAATCGTTAGTGCATTTGGAATAGTGGAGTCTCCGTCCACAACAAATTGTTCTTCAGAATGAGGAAATCCATCCTCCCAAAGCATGTCCGCCTCCCGTACACCTAGTATAGTGGATACTCCCTCCACAATAGATGCATGTAGTTTGACTGTATCCAAGTCAACAGATTTGTGAGGAATAGCTTCCTCCCAAGGCATTGTAGCCTCCTGCACATCCTAAATGGTGGAGTTGTCCTCCACACGTGCATTCATGTTGATCGCAGCCGGATCAACAAGCCGATACTGACCACCTTCCCCAATACCAAGGGCAATTATTCGTCTCTATTTCACATCAAAGACAACACACATCTTTCCACATAAATTCACAGAAATATTGGGATTTTCAGCAATTGACGAATAGATAGAAGATTCTTTTGTAAAGAAGGTACATATCTAACATTCCGTACCAACAATTTATGAGCATTATTCAATACAATGCATATATCTCCTATCCCTTCTACTGCAAGTGATTCTCCATCAGCTAGTACTACTGATTCAAAACATATATTTGCAGTAAATGAAACATACCAGTCCCTACGACATGAAAAGTGTGCAGACACACCAAAGTTAATGATCCAACAACTGGTACCACTGTTATTCGAGCATGATGTCGTAAGACAATAAAGAGCCTTTCCGTCATCCGAATCCCATTCTTCTGCAACTGCTGCCACATGTCTCTCATCACATGGCTTTTTTGTTCTGCTGCGAAAGATCATACTTCTACTTCCAAACATCCTTCTTTAGGTGCCCAACCTTGTGACAGTAATAACATGTGACCTAATGCCGAGTGAAAGACTCACCACATTAGCGTTTCCACTTTCCCTTTGACTGAGTGACAAGAGCACTCTTTGAATGGTCACAATTAGACTCTACCTGAAGTTATCTCCGCTCCTTTTGCAACAGGTAGGAACTCACCTTGTCAAACGTGAGTGTTTGACTTTCAGCCATTAAATGGAGTGCCTCCACAAATGACTCATACAAAGAAGGTAAGTTGTTCAAAACCAGAGCCACCATATCATTGTCGTCCACCTTTTTGTTGATGGACGATAACTGGTCTTGGAGATCTTTCATCCGAAGTAGGTGCTCAGACAGCGATCCACCTTCTTGTAACTTTATGGAAAAGAGCATATTTTTCAGGTATAAAACCCGACTCTTTTCTGATGTCTGATATTTATCCTTCAGACTAGCCCACAATGTTTGCCACAGTGGCATTTCGCACTTCCAATATCAAATCATCCGACACCGATAACTTGAGAAGCAATAACGCTTCCTTATGACGTTTGTCATAATCCTCAAAGTTTGTCACTGGTCGACTTTCATCACCCTTGATTATTTTATCACAATCACGAAACTCTGCAACCGTTAAAATCTTATGGCTCCATACATTGAAATTAGTGCCCGTTAATTTTTGTGTCTCCGGCAAAGTTAAGTGTGATATGTTTGTCATTTTATTATTCCAAAGTAACAAAAATAATAAAATAAAAGTTTGCCACACCAATAAAATAATGTATTATCCCACCAAGTATTACTTATTCCAATAAGTAATATTAAATTATGCAAATCACCCAACTATATTTGTTTGTATTAAAAATATTATTACTTATTCCTCTAAGTAATATTAAAAATAATTGCTCCACCAAATCATATGAAATAAATTATGCAAAGGCGAATACCTTTGTTGAAAAAATAATATTATTTCAACGACTTCAACAAACCGTGGTTTCTCTTTCTCCCCACGCAGGCTCAGAAACACTTCACAATTTTCGTCGTTTTTGCCTTCTGTGAATTGTGGATTTGCTATGACTTCTACTGTGATGACCCACATATTTCTTTCTCCAGTGACTCTGCCTTTGAACTGCAACGACTCTGCCTTCGAACTGGATTTGCAACTGTCTCCTCTGCCCCCACGACCTTCTTCTGCCGCGTATTCTACCCTCGTGAACAGGAACCCACGTATTTGCCCTTGCGACCAGGAAAATAAATGATAATGAAACGAATCATGCCCTCGTCGTCGTTTTTCCTTGTCACGATTGTTCCACGTCGACTTTGCCCTTGTCAAGATTTTCGTGATCGTCGTTTTCCTTTGCTAAGGCTTCCATGATTTTCAGTTCGTTCTTTGCACTGGATGTATTTTCTCTTCCCATGAATCTTTTGCAATAAGCGGCGAAGTATCTTCAGTTTGTTCCCTGCCAGGGCTTCCCCAAACTTCCAGTTCATGCATGTTGACAAGGCTTCCTCGAACTGCGAACCGACCGCTCTGATACCAATGTTAGCATATGCAAAGAGAAGAAAGAATACAGAAGGCAAATTGCACTGCTGGAATGACACACAGAGGTTTATTTATATGTGAGGAGGTGGTCGAACAATTACAAATTGAACAACTACATAACTGTTTTTACATGCTATATAAAGTGTTGTATTTTAATAGACATTCCCCTCTCCCGCAAGACTTGGAACCCACCTCCATGTATGCTCATACCTCCACTCTTTACTACATCCCTGACCAGCCCCTAATCTGGGTTGTGTCCCCACCTTCCGTTAATCACATTTTCACCCACACGAATGTTAAAAATGCCATTTCAGCCTTGAATAGTAGCAAAGCAATGGATGAGGAGGGCTTCCAGACAAAACTCTTCAAGTAAGGACTTGGCATCCTGAACAGCTATTTAGTGGAACTCTTTAACCAAGTGGTTTGTACAGGTTTTTCGAGGTCTTGGTCCCACTACATTATTCACCCCATCCATAAATCGGGTCCTACCTCAGATCCCAACAACTACAGAACGATCTTGGTGGGTCACACATTCGCCAAACTATATGCTACAGTGTTTCACATGCGGCTTTCAGAGTTCTTGGACCAGAGTCACTGCAGAGCTAGGGGACATGCGGGTTTTCGACCAACCTACCAGACCATTGACCACATCCTCACTCTTCGGGCCATCATCGAGGAAGCACGCCATCGTTCTTCCAAGGTTTTTTGTTGCTTTGTTGACTTTCAGAAAGCCTTTGACTCTATTCCGCAAGAAGCTCTCTTCCAAAGGCTCAGAGAGATTGGCATTTCCAAGACTATTTTAGCTGTCATCATGCGCCTTTATGAGGAGGTTTTGGGCCGTCTTCGTACTGCTACTGGGTTCTCTGACTTCATTAAGAGTACCATTGGGGTCAAGCAAGGTTGCCCTTGGTCTCCTACCTTGTTCAGTATTTATATTGATGAGTTTGAGGAGTTTCTCAAGGATCACATCCAGGAGGGGGACGGTTGTCTTCTCCACCAGGTTCTAATCTATATTCTCCTTTTGCGGAAGATACCTCCTCTACGGAGGGTTTACAGAGACAGTTGGATGCTTTAGCCCTCTTTTGTGACCACAAGCAGCTGATAATTAACCTGGGTAAGACCAAATATATGATCTGCAATGGCCTAAGACATCTGATTTTCATTTCTTCTACAAGGGGGATGAGCTTGAGATCACCAACTCTTACACTTACTTGGGAGTACTCTTTTCTAGACCTCGCTTCAATTTGCGATCAACACTTCAGCCTCAGGTTAATAAGGGTTATGGCTCCTTGGCAATCTTGGAAAGACAGTGCTTTCGCCTTCACTTCCAAAACATCCTGTCCAAGATGCCCCTCTCAGACTCTCTTGTCAAGCCCACGGTTCTTTATGGCTCTGAGGTTTGGGGGCCCTCCTTACTTCAATCTGATTGGGCTGCAGTGGAGAGAGTTCGGATCCTTCTTCTCAGACGTATCATCAGATGCAAAGAGACGGTTCCCCACAATATCATCCTGGCAGAGTTTGGGGCTTGTCCCTTTAGGTTGGAAGCAATTTTTGGCCTTGTTTCCCTCTTGCATCGCCTTTGGAGACTTGTTGACTCTTCTGCGAGAAGGGACAGGTATACCTACTTTGCTTATTGCTCCTATGAGGCCATTGCTTCTGCCAATCGTTTTGGTCAATCTCGTTGTTGGTATGTCGGAGTCTCACTACTTGAGTCTATTGGGATCGAGACATATCACCTCCCACCATACAATTATTCCTTGGACACTCCCGCCCATCTCCTTCTGAGCAAACAGGACTGAACATAATCATCAAAAATGATATCTACAAGTAGTTCATTCAGTGCACCTGGACTAACCCCCAGGGTGGATTATGTCTGAAGATGGCCTTCTATGTTGTGCATTTTCTTGAGGTCAATAATGGTCTTATTTCTCAACCCCAGTATATTTCCCGACATTGGATGCACGCCCTTTGCATTTCTCTGGGTCAACTCAAGGTCGGCTCTCATAAGCTCTGAGTTGAGTGTGATCATCAGATTGACCGTTCCAAGTGGATTTGCCAGCTCTATTCCATCCAAGAGATCAGAGGGAGATTTCAATATCTGTCCAGGGAGCATCCGACATTCACAGACTTCTTCAGATACTATGATCAGAGGTTGCCCTCCTCTCTATCTACATGAGGCTTTTAGGCTTCGGGAAGAGACCCTTCAACCTCTTTCTAGGCAGACGACTACTCGGCAGATCACTTCCTGTTTTACAATGCTCTCCCCTGGGAGGGGCACTAAGCGGCAAGGTGATACCAATCTTGATTCCCAGACGAGATCAATCTGGACCCGAGGCACTATTTCACAAACCAAGGACATCTCGACACATACGAGGTCAAGGGCCTCTTCTCATTGATGGCCTTTGAGATCCACCAGACGAGCTAGGAGAGTTCATCCCTCCTCCAGGCATCAACACTCCAGATCTTCCACAACCTCAAATACTAAGCTTCAGCACATTACTAACTTCTTCAGTCAGCGTTGGGTGTTAGATGAAGGGGTCTCCTCTTTTGCCTCCTCCTTCCTTTTCTTCCTCCGCATGTTCGGGTTGTTATGTTTGTGGAGCTTATTTTCGTGTTAGAGTGTGGTACACCTTCTTTGTGTTACACTCAGATATTTTTACGGCAATCCCGCTCGCCAGTGAGCGGGTCAGGGGGGTTCGGGGGCGAAGCCCCCAAAGCAAATTTTCATAGGTGGTTTATTAACCCATGAGTAATGGGTAACCGTTATGGGCTGTTTTTGGGCCCATGATTTTTCGGTACCCATTGTTTTGATACCCACGGTTTTTTGCCCATGGTTTTGATACCCACAATTTTTTGCCCATGGTTTTGATACCCACGGTTTTATATCAAACTGCTTAAGCAATTGTCTATTTATATGGTCTTATGCATATGATACATTGACAAGCAAATGTATTGCAGATGTGTTTTGAATTCAGGTGTGAATTTTGTAGAGTTTGTTGAGCATAGCTCCAAACGGATCTGGGTATTGTATTGAGAGAGTGGAGGCTTGTAATAAAATCTGAGCAAGTGATTCTTGGTGGACGTAGCCCAAATTGGGTGAATCACATTAAATCTTGTCTCTCTGTGTTGTGTTATTTATTCTGCACTTTTATTTGAGATCTGTAATATTTTCTGCAGATTAGTTTCTACTGTTGCGATTCTGTAAGGGATTATTCCGCATATTTTTATCTCTTATTTCCTAACACAGGTTCTGCTGACTTCTGTAGGCTTTTCCCGGGCCTCTCTTCTTGCCCATTCTTCTCTTCCTTCTTCACTTTTCTGCTTGTTCTCAAGGACCTTTTGGTCCTCTGGCTGGACTCTTGTTTTTTATTTGTATGGGTGCAGTCCCATTAACCTACTTTTGTGGTCATTCGTTTGACATTTAATATATTTATCTTATCTTATCTCACTCCACCCTCTCACAAGTCACCATCAAAGCCCTATTCTCTTGTCTTACATGGGTGACCTTGGGATTGTGTTGTGGGCTTTGGGGGATAATTTGAAATTTTGTCCCCTTGCATTTATTATTTGGAGGGAACTTGGAAAATGACATGGGTGACTTGGATGGATTGCTTAGTTGAAAGGGTGACACATGTCACCCTTCGGGTTTGTGATTGTGAGAGTTTTTCTACATCTTCTCTAATTTGGATGTTTGGGGGCTTTTTGCTTTTGGAATTTAGAAGAGGAGTCTTGAGAGGATTTGCTTTGGGAGGAATTGCTTTGGGAGCTAATGGAGTCAAGAGCTTGGTGCTTTGTGGCTTGTGCTTGGAGTGTGAGGTATGCCTCACTTCTTATGTTATTTTGGTTTATTAATTGTTGTGTATGTGTATGATTTTTGAGTGTTTGTATTGTTTAAAAAAATGGGTTTGGATTGGGGTTTGTGGTTCTTGATTTCTTTTCATTTGGTTGGATTTTAAGTTGGTTTTGGGAATGGAAGGGGATCTTTGTTCTCATGGCTTCTTGGGGAAGCCATGAATGATATTTTGATGCTCCCTTCCTTGGGGGAAGTAGGAGGCATTCCCATTTGGTTTGGGAATCTCCCCCTATCCTTACCAAGGAAGCTTACAAGGCTTGAAAAGCCTTGGTAGGAGGAGAAAAGGACAAATAAGGGTTAGAGGATGATGATGGATGCCTCACTTCTTATGTTATTTTGGTTTATTAATTGTTGTGTATGTGTATGATTTTTGAGTGTTTGTATTGTTTAAAAAAAGGGGTTTGGATTGGGGTTTGAGGTTCTTGATTTCTTTTCATTTGGTTGGATTTTAAGTTGGTTTTGGGAATGGAAGGGGATCTTTGTTCTCATGGCTTCTTGGGGAAGCCATGAATGATATTTTGATGCTCCCTTCCTTGGGGGAAGTAGGAGGCATTCCCATTTGGTTTGGGAATCTCCCCCTATCCTTACCAAGGAAGCTTACAAGGCTTGAAAAGCCTTGGTAGGAGGAGAAAAGGACAAATAAGGGTTAGAGGATGATGATGGATTCTTGCAGATAATTTTTGGAGGTTGGCCTTTAGCTCTATTATTATTTATGCTTTGGCACATTGGTGATCCCTCTCCCCTCTTCCCATTTCCATTCTTTTTCTTGGTTTCTTGTGAATTTGATTTTGATGTTGGAAGTTGTCCTCCATCTCTTGTTTACCCTTGTTTTGAGTTCTTTGAAAGCTTGTTTTTGCTTGGCATCTTTGAGTGGCATGCTACCCCTCTTTCCCATGGGCTTGGGGGAGGCTAGCATGCATTCTCTTTGGAGAAAAGGCATGTAATGATGCTTGTAGGTTGGGAGGTAAACGGACCTTCCATCTTGTGGTGTGTTGGAGCTTGGTCAAAGTTGAAGTTGGAGCTAAGTTTTAAAGACACGTTTGGAGTGTTTAGAAGTTTGGCAAAAGTTTAAAATTTTGACATGTTGTTCCCTTAAAAAGGGAGGCTTGTAAAATTTGCATTATTATGTATCATGTGGATTGTAAACTTGTATTATTAGGTTCTTTGTGTATTGCAAATTTGCATTATCAAAATTCTTGTGTGTTATGAAAGAAAAGGGTAAATGGATCTATTATTATTAGATACCTTATGGAAGCAATGTAACAGTCTTCTATGTTGAAAGGTTGTTTAATCTTATAGGAAGAGCTTTTTGTTTATTTGAAATCTTAGTAGCTTATTTGTGACCTTAGGAATAATTGTCGTTATCTCTTTATAAATTTGGAACTAATTCAAGTAAGGAAATGGTGTCAATTTAGTCTAAAAATGTGACTTGGATTATGTAAAGAAGGGGCTGTATTTTAACTTGGTTCCACCTCCACTTTCATTCCTTTTATTCTAAATACTGGTTCTATGTTTCAGATTTTAAGGTATTAAAAAAAAAGGGAGAATAATAATGAAGAAAATAAAACGTATATGTATTTATTTATGTTTATAAATAGGAATTACTTGTTTATTTTATGTGATGAAACATATTGATTCCTTGTATCTGGCTATTCCAGAGTTGCAATATTAAAGCTTATACCAATGAAATGTGTACATATATTTGTATATATTTACTTACTTCTGCTTATAACCATTTTATTCTAATAAACCTGAGTGTAGGTATTCAAATATACATTTACCCATCTTTGAGCTCATTATGTGTGTGTGTATTCGGGTTGATTTCTGGCCTTAGCTTTTCACTGTTGGAACTTATTAACCTGCCAACGAGATATATAAATATAAATAAAAATATTCATACATATAGATTTCGGTTTGGGTTTAATTATTAAAACAAAAAGCAAATATAAGTATGCGCTAGGATTGGGCACTAGGCCTGCCCTGCAACCCACTTCCAATCCCCATGTGCCCCCATATTTTAATGGGCTTTCTCTCCTCCTGGCCGCTCGGCCCTTTCCTCAAATTTTGGCCCCCTAAGCTCTCATCCATGGCCGCCGCGTCTGTGCAGGCCATAAGGCCATAATTGGGGGGGGTTCTAAAAAAAATTTACAATAAACCATTTTGTGTGTGTGTGTATAGGCACAATTTTATCCACCCTTTCTCTCGAATTTGTATGGAGGCTTCAAAAAGACACAAAAAAATCTGACCCCATGAATCCCTATGCTCCAAGAAAATCTGCCATAGCCCTGCAAAAAAACAAGAATAAACAGAATGGATCTGCAAATGAATGAGGAAAACAAAGTTCTCCTTTCCCCATGGCTGCTCTGGGTCGACCCGTATAGATGAAAGAATATGAGAAATGAATTAAAAAAAAACAAAAGGGCCTTAAAAGCTATCTAGAGTTACTTTTTAGACCTAAAATCTACAGTGGGGATTTAATCTAACTCACGACCCTAATTTAACCTTTTTCTCCTCATACTTGGCGTGAAGTCACATTTTCTTTAACTTCTCAAATGTTATTAAGGGATTTAATTCCCATAGCATGTTATTTGGCATCCCCCCCCACGTGATAAAGCCAAACCTTTAGGCTAGGATCCAAGGAGTTTAATTAGGAATTTTTTTTTTAGGCTTAGACCTAAGAAATTAATGTAACTTCGAGGGAAAGGATAGTTTTGTCTCTTTTTTCTTTTCAAAATAATTTTTCCTTGGGTTGTACAATGAATAAGTCTTAATGGGCAACGCCATTTAATTCTTCGGATCGGCTATAGTGGTTCCTTTCTTAGAATATGGAAATAAAGTTATAATATCAAACCTAGGGTCTACTCAAGTTCACTACAAGGATATAAACGTTATCTTTCGAAGAATCCGTCAACTTTTTTTTTAAATTGGTGTTTGACTCGACCTAGCAATGTTATTTAACGATAACCAACTTGGAAAATGATATACCCACTTTAGTCGAGATACCAATTATTCATTGGTTTTCCTATCACCACGAGGATGGGTTATCGTACTATAGTGCGGAATATCGCTTTTAACTTTAAAATTTTAAAAAAAACTCATATTTAGTTGGTTTTTGAGTTATAGGTAGATAATTGTGGGTCGTTAAACATGGGGCATTACACACAAAATGTAGGAGTGTATATATCTATGGGTATAAATATACAGTGTGAAATATGCTTACTTTGTAAAGCATAGATTCTATGTAGAAACAACATGATCTAATTTCTATACACTATAGATTATCTTTGTCTTATATTATTCATTAAAAAGTCGACGTATTTGATTGTTGAATAACAAGCCTTATATATATGCTTGCGAGTTCTAATGATTAAATAAACTAAGTTCTAACCATGACCACAATTCTAAAAAGATATAAAAGCGCAAGTTTATGGAATTGTTTTTGTGATTGGATCACTAGCACCGAAAACCATCCTTACATTGGTTGGTTTGGTGTCTTGATGGTTCCTACCCTATTAACTGAAACCTCTATTCTATATTCATTATCACTTTCACTGCAGCTCCTCCAATAGATGGATCATATACATAGGTTTGTTTTTTGTTCTCTTTTTTATGTAAACAATATTATCTCCAGTGTTATCATTCATACCTTTGCAGTCATTGGTCTGCTTTTCTGTCCCATCTAGGAAGCAGCTTTTGTTAATGAAGGACTATACCACAGTGGTACATTGAGCTAATCGTTTTACACTTCCTACTTGGTGTAGCTTACTATATGGGTCGTGAGTGGAAGCTTAGCTTCCGTCCAGGTATGTGTCCTTGGATTGCTGTTGCATACTCAGTTCATGTTGAAATTATTGTTGTTTTCTTGTTCTACCCTATAGGACAAGGAAGCTTCTTTGGCAGTATGCTAAAAGACATTGTTGCAAGGAGATGCGTCCCCTACCACTTGGGACGCGTACCAGGTATGGGTACACGTACCGGGTACGGGAGACGCGTACGGAGACGCCTCCCGTATGCGGGAACCTTTGTTAACGTCTCCTCCTATCCCCCCCCACACAAACGTACAGACGCACACGCACATGCACATGCACGCATACACACAAGGATTGTTTACATTTTTCTATTACAATGTACTTTTCCCACAATATGTGAGATATCAAATATCAATGGAATTACTCGTCTTTTGTCGACATTTGATTTCCTTACTTCAAAAAGTATAGTTATTTTTAAATTTCAATGCATTCTGAATCTAAATAAATTAATAATTTACAATAGTATTTTTCTAGTTATTTCATATATATATTGTCGTCTCCCCGTACTTGTCTCCCACTCTTCTAAAAAATGTCATGCCATTACTCGTACCCATACCCGTCTCCTGATAACTATGCTAAAATATCATACTTGCAATGATTGATCCTTTTCAAGAGTCGTCCCAAAAAAGATGCAAATTGACTCCACCCCAATCAGTTACCAATTACATTTCTCCTTTTTGTGGTGATATTTGTACCCAGCACACCATTTTAATCATTGTTTCCAATCTCTTATGCTTGAATCTTGGAGCTTTTTGAATTCAATATTCATTGTATAACTAAGAATTCTTTGATATTGTTCTTGATTAAAAGAGACGATATCGTGGATTGTAGTAAATCCTTCACATAAGACCCCTTCACGGCCCTTATATGTTGCCATATTTTATCAAATACATATGCTTGGGCAATTCTTTTGAAATCTTGGTTTTCTTTGGTAATAGGATTAAATTTCTATTTCTATTCATAACAAACATTCTTATAATTGCTGCAATATTCCACTGTAATTGAATTAAAAATTGTACATTAGACTTGTTGAGATGAATAACACTAAGTTCCAAGTCAATAACATGTTTTCATTCTGAAAAAAAGCATACATAACATAAGGGAATTTCCTAATGAATCAAATGTTTTTCCTTCGGAAAAGAAAAACTCAAATTTTGATTCAAGCTAATTTCTTGTCAATTTGAATCCTATGTCAGAAGGAGGTTGATCCATTTTCTTTTTCAAATTGGCTTGTAATTTGTTGCAAATCTCTGAGTTCAGCATATATTCTTCATTCACTTAATTTCATTCAATGTGGTTTTCCAATTCTTCTAGATCTTCCAAATCCACATCTGGTTCAACTTCAATTAGAAATGTGTCTGAGGGTTCTTTTACCGCATTTAGAGAAAAATTCACATTAGGCATAGGCCTAGTTTGAATCAATACAAGGATCCGGTCATTCATTTAAATATTTTTTGTACTCCCAATATCTAGTCGAAGTTCAGATTTATTCATCTCTACTTTTGGCAAATCAATGCTATCCATTGGCCAATAAGTTTTGTCCATTGGTCAATAGGTTTTATCCATTGGATAACAGGTTTTATCTGTTGCACGATAACATTCAAAATCCATTGGCCGATAGGTTTCCAAAATTAAGGCACTTTTGTTCATATTCCTTAAATGGTTAGGAAACTAGTTTTGTCTTCAATAGCAGTAGATTGGGGGTTAGATCCATACCAAGGTCTCAAGTAAAAGGGATGTAGAATCTTGATTAGAATCCCCTCTTTCACACAGTTTTACAACCTTTTTTCAGGTATGTCTAAGTATGTTGATTCATAACCATCATAACTGCATTTCATATGCAAGTCATTACTCGAGTTCTATACCTGATTCGTAACTAGTTGTTTTCCCCAGCCCTTTAACTATGGGGACCAAAGCAATGGAAATCGAGAATGCCAGAATCAGAATAATATTGGATATTAATAAATGTATACATAACTTTGACATTATCAACCAAAATCATTCGAGATGATAATAGAAGACCAAAGATGCTGATCTAGGATTTAGAAGCCTAAACGTGGCAATGGTGAAAATGCAACCAAAAGAGTTCTGAAAGAGTTTCAAAGAGAGAACTGGTTCATGCAAATGACCGTATTCAACAAAATAGAACTTTCATGCTTAAAATAGGCCCACGTGGCATGTACAATTGACCCCACTTTTCAACTATAGGTAGCCATGACAGGAGGAAAAAACAAATGTACTAACTCTTTAACAGCAAAGGATTTTGCTAACCAGTGAAGGCAGCTTATGCTTGGAAAAACAACATGCAAGTTACACACAGCAAACATGCTGTGAAAATGAATGATAAGACTGATATGCTAGACCGCACATATAAAGAAAACATTATAATGAAATGGAAAATACATTAATTTACCATTACAACAAATGATGCAAATCACATATACTATTTCCGAATAAAAGTTCAGCTGCTGAAAGTCTGATATCATATAGAAGTCAGTCCAAGTCCTAGTTAACAGGGAGATCAAGTAATACGCCAGAAAGCAACACCAGCTTAACAAAGCTGAAAATCTAAAGGATAGTGTTAAGCAATGCCTCAAATTCTCAGGTTAATAGTGGAACTCCCATGAAGCTTTCACCAACCGTGTATCTATAGGTCATTACTCGTGCCAAATTCCAGAATGATCTGTGATCCCTAACTAGCAATGATGTTAGAAAAAACCTATATTTTCATTGATAAGACCCTTCCTAATTAGATGATATAATTGCAGGGAATATATTTTAGCATGCATTATTTTCAATTTTTCATTATAAAGCATGTGCATTGACTAGACAAGATGATTATTTTCTAGGCATAGCCATTTCTACATCAACACAAACCTGTTGCATGCCAGACGGATGAGCATAAGTCGCTACAGTATCTAAAACTTCCTGAAGATCCTTATTGTCTGAAAGACGAGGGGGTAATGCTTTAAGAAGCTGACTACGAGTAGCATCACCAACAGATAACTTGCGAATCAACTCCCTCTTTAAAGACTCTGTTGCAGATAATCCACAAAATCCACGCTCTGCCACTATACAAATGATCAGGGCTAGCATTTCCTGTATTAATGTCGGCTCATATCTGCACACAACATTAAGTATCAAAAACGACTGCCACTACAAACTTCATCTGATTTCACAGTTGAACCTTTAAAAGTTAAAACCCCAACATTAACAAGATGACAAAGAAACACTTGCCGCTAAATATGGAAAAACTCATAACATTTATGAAGAAAAAATCTTCCCTAGAACCTAGCAGTGAACTACAACATCAGAACTTTAGAGCGATTTTCTTCTCCTAATGCAGGAGAATAAAATGGCCACAGTGCCCTGAAGTTGATTGAAAAGTGATAAAAGTAACTGACCAATGTGAGTAATAAATCATGATCTCAAATATGTAGATTCAAGATCAGAAAGCATATATTAACCACGCGTGTTTTAAGAAGCGTAGCTGAGGGACTTCTCTCTTGTATTCTAAAAGAAAAGCCTCTATATTGCCTACAGTAAAAAATATATTTTCTTGGCCAAGTCCCATCATGAAATTATAATAATAACTATTCCACAAAGTCAAAACACCTCACAGCCACCATCTGTCAAAATGGCTAGAATAATGATTTTTGAGGCATCTCCATTCTCAATCAACAAGACTCTGAAACTAGATCGGAATTTCCGATAATACTGTTAAGTTATTGTTAGCAAGTAGCAATGATAGTAAGCTGCTGCATCAAATGTACTTTTTGCTTAAACAATGACTATAACTTCTGATTTATAGTAACAGCAATACTATTATTAATAGATCTAAGAGTCAAAGACTCCACAAGAAGAATGACTCAAGTTTATAGTTATGATATGTATGTGCAAAGGAAGTGATAAGCATTTCTCAAGCACAACAATACCCATTACTGGCCACCAGACAACAGTGGCATATATTATGTTTTCTGAACCACATTCAAAAATCATACTCAAGAAGTTTAATAGATACTTTGCCAAGAATGGAATGCATCCACTTCTATATCAGTCTTTGGATAAAAGAAACCATATAGCCACAAAATATTAAAGGACAGATAAACATAAGGGAGCTGCACACAGCCTAAAGTAGTGAAGATCATGTTGGAGGTCATTTGTGAAGACAGGTAAGGGAGAACAACACTAGTTGGACAGTTTCTTATCACTCCTACATCAGCATAATGTTTCAGCTCAATTGAATCAAAAACTAACAAATTCCTTCAAAACCTTAAATGTAAACTATAAAGAAACCATTGCAACAGTAAAACCATAAGAAATCTGTACACATACTCATTTGTTCGAGTAAGATGAAGGGAAAGATAATCAGACAAGCCAAAACGTTCAAGAATTCTGAGAACAAATGCTTCTGGTTGAGCCATTGCAGCACAACATTGTAAGAGGAATAAATCCAGCTCTAGGCTATCCTCAGACCTGCAAAAAATTGAATAACTATTTTCAAAATGTTAATAATAATAGATACACCAGAGCCTCATAATTTCATCATATTTTTACTGTCTTAACCTTCAAACTTCTGCCTTTTGAAGCAATCAACTTCAGGAATTCAAATAGCAAAAATAAATTAGGAAACTTTACCACCGAACAGAATGGTAACATTCGCTAAGATTAAAGGTTGAGTGACCATTGCGTCTCCACATGCCTGCGCGCACCTGTGTGCAAAACACCTTCAATCGTAATAGATGTTCCATCACAAACGCAGAAAAGCCAAACGGATGGCAGTCCCCCAATAGCTGTCTGAAAAATTCATGACGGCTTCCTGAAAAGGAGAAGCACAAATTGTTTCTTTTCCTTTCTGTCTGATCAAGTTCAGCAGCATACAATTCCATTGCTTTATGCAATGATAAAGAAAGCATTCGATGCAGAGGAATGTGAAATGATATTTCCTGTCGACTGACATCATAACTGATTGTGGGCCATTCTTCCAGTCTAAGTACACTTGATCTTTGTACTCCAAGATTGATGCATGCCCATCCTGGAATATCTTCATCACTTTTCGGATCAATGGACATCTCAGTGACAGTGATATCATCATTTTCTGTTGAGATTGTTCTTCCTGATCTATCTTCTTCAGCTTGAGGCTCAGAACGCAATGCAATGCGACGCCCATGATGTAGAAATCCCCTAAGAATGCCCCCTCTATTGGCATCTGTATTTGTATCAACCCTTGGAACAGACTCTATCGAAGTTAGAGCATATGCATCTCTTATTATACCTCTTCCACCCCTGCCTCTCCATCGTACCGGCTTCCTTGTCAAACTGTCAACCGGTACGGATGGTGAGTTCCTTAAATCTTTGGCCATATTACTTCCCAGCCAGTGATCTAGACTATTTATGCATTCAGTAATAAGCCAAGCCAAGGCAGCCGGAACTGGGCGCATAGCTGAGTCAAAAAATTTGTTACATGTTTGCAAGGCAGTTGCCTGAAAACTACTAGTAGATACTGAGCAAAAGTCCCACGTCTCAAGATCAGAGCCACTATTTCCCACCATTCCAACCACTGAACTTTCCTCAGATAGCCGACCAACTTTTGCATGCCTGATTACATCCCCGTCATCTTCAGAATCATCTTGTTCTGATATTAGAGTCTTATTTTCACTCAATTTGACATCATGTACAGAAGCTGCCCCAGTCACAAATAGAGAATGTATGTGAGACATTTGGAACTCTAACAAACATGGAGGAAACCATTGATCATTTTCCTCCTCGACATGAATACTTGTTACTCTTTTTTGTGGATCCATGCCTTGCATAAAAACCAACAATTGAATCCATTCTTTTAAAAGGTCAGGCCGTTCACGAGCAACATATTTGGCCACTTCCAGATGGCTCATAACATAACGTATATCTTCTACCAACCGCGCATAAAGCTGATTTGAAATTGGCCCTTTACTTGCCTGCTAAAGATACTGTATCATTAATACAAGGTTTCAAAAAAAAAAAAAAAAAATTTATTGAAAATCTAAAAAGTAATTTATCATCCAAAAATGACATTATAAATGAAGTTGCAAACAACCAAGGACGAGAATTTTTTGTATTTATAAACTATTGTTTATTGCATGAACAAAATACTTTTTAAGAAGTTGTCTCAAATTTATACTCCCCACAGTGGAAAACAAAGTTGATTTGTGTACCTCTGAGGTGGAATACCATATTCACACACTGGCAGAATCCTTGTAAGCAAAACAGGACCATTAATTGCCAAAGCAACTATGCAGGTAAATGTCATAAGACAACAGAGCAGAGGCAAGCCACCCTCCAAAAGATTGATATTGGGAATCTAGAGATAAATTCAGACTAACAAAAGACCAGTAAGAAACCAAATGAGATTTCACTTCCAATCTTCTGACATCTTTCTACAATAATATGCACAATAAAAAAGCTAAATTAGTGGTAATGGAATAGGAAATGCATATAATATCAAAAGGATGTGCAAAGTGTATGGCCACAAGGACATAGAGGAATTGCGCACCAGCTCTACCAATTATCATTAGAAGCACTGTGGACATATGGGCATTGCCTTTGGTGTCATTAGGTTGGTGGTTTGGATGCTAAAGGAATTTAGTTTAGATCACTGAACAATAAAAAGACCTAACCCTAAAAAATAAACCTCGGAAGACCTCCCAAGTCCTTAAGGTCTACAGTTTTTCTAATATCAGCTTAAGCAAGAGAACACAAAGCTTGAAATGTCATTTTCAACCTAGGCCAACATGAACGGTCCTTTCAGTGATCTTATGCCCTAAATATCGGTGCATGCCCATTGCTAGGCTATATACAAATAAATGGTGCCCCACCACATATGAAGCTTAATACAACCTTTGTTTTCTCACTGCACTTGAGAAAGTAAGTACAGGCCATGCCTGAACAAGATGGCAAAGAGATGCAAAAATAAGAAGCAAGAAAAAACAATTAAAAAAAATGTCAGAAGCACGTTACCAGAATCCGACCGTCTTCTCCGGCACATGAGATGAAAAGCCGTTTCAGATTTCCAAGTAACATGTCCAAAAGATTCACTTCAGTTACAAGACGGGGTGTTAGAGTTGGCACAGTGAAAATCTGCACAGAAAAATTGCCCAGAATAGGGTAATCACTAAACTTTGGACTTGAATTACTCCCATCAATACCCTCTTGAATTGCCTCAGATATGAGTCTCGGATAATGCTTAATAAAGGCCTTTGCAAATTCATACTTAAAATTTGGCTCTCCCAGCAACTTGAAAAGCAACTCATGAAGCTCTGCCACCGTGTTCTTGGACAAAAAGTGTTCTGTCCACAGCAGGACATCCAGCAAGCCAGGTGAAGCACAAATCAAGGTTGCAGAAAAATTCAGTAGGCTCTCACTACATTTACTAAAACTAAGAAGCATCTCCACAATAGTAGTTGTTGTCATATAGGCAACCTTTTCATGTATTGATTGTATGTCCCAATTCTTGGGTTTTCCACCAGCCATTCTTTCTGCAGCTAGCAGCCGCTCTTTCCATTCAATTAAAAGAGCACCCAAAACAGGTTCTCCACAGCTTGCGTATTTTTCTGGTAAGGGCTGCACCTGGCCTGGACCTCTATGGTTGGAGCAAAACCCTTCTAATTTCCATGCTGTTTCATCCCCGCAGTCACAACAGCCACCACCTGTATGAATCATGGAGTAATCATGGTTGACATGGTTACCAGCCTTGAAACAAGGAACACAAATAGCACAGGTGGGATCATGCTCACATGTTCGACACCTATATGCAATGTCATTGTTACCCCAAACTGCTCCACAAACACCTTGAGTACCCTCATTCTGTTTTCCTAATTCCTCAAGCACTTCCTGTGGATTCTCTTCGAACATTAACCATTGTATCCATTCATGAGAACAAGATTTTATATTTTGGTAAATTGTGCAATCTGTTGTCTCTGAGGGTCCACTGGTTAACAATAAAGTTTGTAGTTCTTCCGAACCAGGTAAAACAGAAGATACAACTTCTAGAAGCTTTAACCTATTATGTCTCATATATGCTACCAATCCAGGCTGCTGCTGTTTCACGATTTCCTCAGGTACACCACACTTGACAAGCCTCTGCCCAGACAAATGTACTTTGTAAGTGTGCCACCCAAACAGTAGAGATACATCAAGTCAATGAAAAGAACAATCACTGCATCTTATTATTATATAGAAATAATATACCTTCAACTAAATAAATATTTCATAAAATTGCACTTCAAAACTACAGAAAACAACTTTGTACTGCAAATTCATCCACAAAAACGTGCCAGAACAAATCCAATGCATAGCTAAAACAACAGTTGTATTACACAAAGTTATAGCAGTTACTTAAATTTTTGCAAGTGCAATTGACTAAATTGATGCAATGGCCATTTTGCACAAGAAGATACGTAGAGTATGATTCTGAATTTTTTAATAGCTAAATTCAAAAGTCGCGAATGTTTTTCTGCTTTAACATACATAGCATATTTGGCAAAGTTTATTTTAATCTACACTTATCATCACCAGCAAGGGTGTAAATCAGGCATAGCACCTTAAAATCACAACATACATTAATATCGATAACATTTCAATGCCACTTAAATAAGAAGACTACCAATAGAAATGAGTCTGAAGCAAAGCTCAAATAACTCATATTAAAGCCCTTTTGCCTAGAAAAGATAATCTAAATTTACTAGCTGAAATAACTCATATGAAGGCTCTTTTACCAAGTAAAGACATACTCAATTCACTCCTAATAGAAACTACAAATCCACGTAGGGCTGGGTTCTCATTTCCTCAAACCAGAACTCTTCTTCAAACTAAAGCCTTGAAAACTCTTCTGCAAACCAATACCAGGGGCAAAATTGGCTAAAAGTCAAATTTAAAATTTAAAATTTTTCGACCGTCATTTCCAATGCCATTTTCTGCGAGTTCGTAGCATCTCTCTAATTACCGTCATTTCCGATGCCATTTTCTGCAAGTTCGTAGCATCTCTCTAATTACCGTCATTTCCAATGCCATTTTCTGCAAATTCGTAGCATCTCTCTAATTACCGTCATTTCCAATGCCATTTTCTGCAAGTTCGTAGCATCTCTCTAATTACCGTCATTTCCAATGCCATTTTCTGCAAGTTCGTAGCATCTATCTAATTACCATCATTTCCTAAAAGTATACCCCAAGATCCCACCATTCCAGATGCCGCAATGAGCGCATTAGCACATGATTTCAGACACCCCGTTCATAAATTTTCACGGAACTCGTGTCTGTTTTTCAGGTGCAGCATACAACATGACCTAATATAGGCTCTGTGCTGATTAATCTCAACAGGTACAAAGTTCAGTTCAATTTAGCCAGCCTTATTTTGACTCGAAATTTTGCAAAGAGAACGCCAAAATATGTAGGCTTGTTGCCAATTGAATTTACCGTAATTCCAACAAAATCACAATAAATTCATAAAATTAAGTAAAAACCTGTAACCTTATGGCTGTTCTGAATGTACCCTGCAATCTACTTTAGGATATCTTAACTAAAGTTCAATCTGCGAATCCCTAATACAAAACCTTCAATTTAACTTACCCTAATTCATCAGACAGTGGGAAACATCGCCTTAATATATCGGTGTAGACTTGCCCTAGAATGTTTTAATGAGCGAAACTACTTAAAATCAAATCTACCAAACCCTCTAATTTAACATTGTTGCGTTAAATTGAAGAAAACGGAGATTCTTAACAGGTAATTCACGGACACGGAGCATTAAAAATATAACCCCAATCGAATAGCAAATCATTGCGGCAAAAATACTTCCGATAAATTCTGAGCAAATATAGGAAAAAGACATGTACCTGGCGGATGTTAACCTCCATTTGTGAAGAGATCGAATCGCAGGAGCCACCAGCGATTATATTAAATGAGGAAAAATAAAAGAGCTGAGCTTCTTTAATTACTTATTTATCTGCAAATCAAATGCCACCGCCTCCCCAAATCTTTGCCGTCTTCAGAGCCTTCTCTCTGGCGAGGGAATATATAGATATGTGTGTGGCTGTTTCGTGTTAACCATTTTTTTTTTATTCGTACCAGTATGCTCTTTTTAACGAGCAATATTTTGTTTTTATTTCACTGGAAAAGATAGTTAAACCGGTCGGTATCACTTTTCCTACTTTTTACGGAGATCGAATTCTGGTAAGACGGGATTTGTTAAGTAGTGGTATAATTGGATTATTGACGTGAAACCAGTTACACTTTTCACCGGACGTCATTAAAAAAAATCTCCCCCTTGCAATAGTTGAATTCGGGTGGCCGGTTATATACCTTGAATTCGTTTATGGACTGGATTTGATATCATGTACGGTATTTGATGATGTCCACCTCATTAGCATCATACTTTATTGCATTATTAAATTTGTGGCTCTCGGTCCTATAGGATGTTTGGAATGTTTGGTCTCTTTGATGTTATTCAAATCAATCCTTCATTCATTTATTAATTCCTGCGTGTGGCAGGAATACTATAGTTTTCACTCCAAATTAATAATTCTTTGCTTCCAACCAATCAGCAATAGGAATTTTACTTTCTTCTCTAATGTTTGTTTTTTACATTATTTAATAAATCTATTCAAATTAATTTATTAAATTTTTGATTGGTTCATAAGTTTGAAATGACTATTTTTCTCCCTTATTACAGTACAGTGTTTATATAAATTTTAAAACTAAAAATCTTAACCAGACATGTGTCCAGCTTTTAAATTGATTTGACTGAATATTAATAACAAAACTACATTGTCACCCACATGGATAGACATCCTAGCTTGTTAAGCGCTTGGCCTACACAATGGGTGCATTAAATATTAGTTGCCCCCGCACTTATGAAGGCATCCACATGGACAAGTGAAGCGGTGGGGCAAAGGCCCATGCGTGGAGAAGCCCACATGAAAGGAGGGGAGGTAAGGTTTATTAAAACCTTACCAAATATTAAGGCGCCCAATATTGGGATATTCCCCATCTAAATACAATCCGCCAACATGGGTATTTATCCCATCAAAAATGTATGCTGCCCTCCATGGGAAATTAATCCTATCCAAAGTGCAATCCGCCCACTATAGGATATTAGCCCATTCTAAAAGGTACGGGCTAGGCTAATAATAGCCTTACATAATTTTTAATATATTTACACATATAAGCAAAACCATTCTTGGTCCTACCCTCTTCTTGCCACTTTGCTAGAATGTATTGAAACTTAATATGAGAGAATATCTTTAGCATGCCAATTATAATTGACCTTGTTGAACTTTATGACTTATATCACTTTCTTTTGGTCAAAATGAAGAACTTCTTATGCAAGGACTGCTTTTGAAATGTGGTTCAAGAGATAAAAAGACAATGAAAAGCAAGGCTTTCATTCATCAAAATATTTGAAGTATTAGTTTCTTTATGACATTTTGGTTCAAGTATTGGGATACGAATATCTCTTATCATCGATGATTTTGGCCATATCTTGTGAGAGAGTCAATTCTTTGGTTCTTTTTTGTTCACTTTGAGATGGTCTTTACATGTGTAGCTCATATTCTATTGTAAAGTCTATTTTGTTACAAATTATAGGGCCATTCCAAAATCTATTGTCTAAGAATTTGCACAAAAAAAAATCTATAAGAATGGCTTACATTATGGCCACCATACATTGTTTCACTCAAATGCGCACATATACTCCAATGAGTTATGTGTAGAGAGTCATTGCAAATCTTTTGGATAAATCTCATAATACTCTGTAGTCATTACTACCCTTCACTCTCCATCGTATATTACCATTCTCTCCTAACTAGCAGCTAATGTCCACCCAATGCTATTTACTGCCACTCCATAAACTAGATTTGGTAATGTTGTTTGCACTTGACACAATTCATTTGTTACCTCAACTCCCACATACACCAAATGGTCTGATAACACTATTTTCCATCTGTTCCAGTAAAACAAATTTTCTGTAGATTTTTTTGTGAAAACTATATTTGTACTTGCTTCGATATTTTCAGTACGTTGGACAAGGCATTTACTTAACTCCAATCCAGTAATATAGACCTAAAACACTGCAGTGAACAGGGAATGACACTACTACATAATGTTAATTTGGCTTAAGTTTTGTACCTGACTAGTTGGAAAATGTATATCTATCTATTGAACTTGACACAACATGAAAGAAGGCATCCGAGTACCTTTTGGTGTCATTTTTGAACAAAGCTGCTTATTGTACATTGTATGTGCTTCTCTTCATGTTTCCTAATAGGAGCACATAAAGCAACATGTTATTTTCAGAGACAGTTATGTTTAAGGGATATGTAGGCATATGCTTAGTTATGTTTGGACAAATCACATTCTTGCCTATTACAATCCGCTCATCTTTACATCTTCGATTATTACAATCTACAATTACAATTTAAAGGCAGGAATTGGCCGCTTTGCGGCTCTTGTTTATTGAGTTGATTATTTGGTGCGGAGGTGTAAATTGCAATTTCAAATTAGTTATACTAGCAATTGCATCAAATGGAAGTGTACAGTTATGCTGATAGTAAATATGAGGATTTGTGGAGTCGTCAAAGCGATTACAAAATGCACAGAAGAGGTACATCTGATCTGGGCAGTAAGTCACGTACAATTTGTGAGATCGTCGAAACAATTCTAAGATGCATTCAAGAGGTATACCCGACCTCAGTAGTAAGGCAACAAATATATGTATCCCGCAACCAATCAACCATTATGTTAGTGAGAGGGCCACCTTTAGTGTGGTTTGGCCCCTATTGGCACAAGGATCGTAATATATTATTATGGACCATGTTAGCTAACCTATACGGGATTGATTTTTTTGACTTAATGCAAATTAAGATGCATTGAGCCGCATCACCAAACATGGCTTCTGTTGTCACCTTCGGCGACGTCCCCTAAGTTGAAGATGGAAGTGCAAGAGCTATATTTTCTTACTTGTGTACGCCACCTATGTGTTCACAGGGAACATGAAAGAATAATATGCATTGGACTTATTTTCATTATTTGATATGATAGCAGTCATGGTTGAATATAGTGTTAATGGTATAATGGTTAAATCATTGTAAAAGTATTAGGATTTAATTTCCTTCAAATGTAAAGTGACAATTTCTTAAATCTTGATTAATTAGAGACTTGTTAGATTTAGACAAATATCCCACTGTAGACACTAAATCACGCACTTGGGTACATTTCTAGGTCCTAGTAACATACCACTATTCATATGATTCCTAAGCGAGAAAACTAGTAATTGACATTTGTCTTTGGCCTCCTTGCTTTCTCTGTGGTTTTACACACCCCACTGCCCAGTCTGAACTTCACTACTTTATCTTTCTCGACTTTGGACACCAGTGCTCAGGCACCCTCGTCCCCTCTGGGCACCCTCAACCTCTTTGTATCTTACTCGCCCCTTTTGGGCCTCTTTTATCTTTTGGGCATCTTGTTTTCTTATGGGTCATCCTTTTAGTTGTCAATTACAGAATTCAAACAGAGGAATCAAATAAATACAAAGCTATGTGACCATGATAAAGGTCCAAGCTCTAAGCATCTACTATCACCACCTAAGGTTGCATCTAAAGGCATTCTAAGAGCATCAAAGTATCCATCTAACACTCACTCAAGGGACAAGGGACTGCTTATTCTACATACACGCATAAGAGGGGAAGTTCATTTTTCCATACACACGTCTATCTGCATTGCTACATCTAGTTATTGCTCGCTATTCAAGTGCATCTTGCATAAGAGCTACATGGAGTCTAAGATGTAGTGCAGCGCTCGGTCGTAAGTTCACTCTGTCGGGTGACTATCAGGTTCAGTCTGACTCCCCATTTACATCTTTTTCTTTTTAGTATTTGATGTGTTTTGGGGTTTTGCAGGAGATCATTTGTTTTGCAGGTTACAAGTGAATTTTGTAGGCAAAGTGTGACATACAAGTGACCAACAACAAAGGTTAGCGAACACCTTGCGACATAGGAAAAATCATATTCCAACCATTTTTGCAGACACAAGCGCCCAAAAGCAAACTCCGACACCTAGGCGCCCTTGATCCAATCCAGGCATATTTGTATTTGCTTATTGCGTGTGTCAGATATGTGCTTTAATGTTTCATTGATCACATATGACTCTGCAATATCCTGGGGTTTAGCATAATTCAATTTTTTTTAGATCACGCACACTATTCAACTAGGACGAGGATATTTACCATAGATTTGGGTTTGGGCAGAAGTTTAGTTAAAAAATGAATCGTGCTTTAGTGGGTAGAGAAAGTTAGTGTCCTAAGCAACTCCTGTCTAATGTCTACCATGTTTACAAATCATGTTTCCAATGTGACCAATTTGTTAACAAAAACATTTACCCCATTTATGAAGCGTAAATGCTATAATACCCCTTCCTCACATAAAGATTAGTCTTATTTTTTCTTTATTATCACTATATTTGTTACCGGAGATTCTTCACCACGTTGAAAGAAGTACCATACTAATGTTTAAAAAGTATGATTTTTCAACACGTTGAAAGAAGTATCAAGTAGACATTTTGATATGTGTCGTTAAAGTAGTTGAGCATTATCTATTATAGTTAATGGCTTTTCTCCTATGGAGATTGCAACCATGCATTTCACAACGGCCTTTTCGACGGACCCATTTTTTACATATTGTGCAATCATTGCAATATATGAGACCGCATAGCTTTTAGGCATTTTGTCAAGCAATTTACGTGCTTTCACATTTTGTAGACGTCGATTTTTATTTCCATATAATTATTTTGGGTTTCTTCTACCACCATAGATTAGATCTAATTAAACTAAAGTTTTGCATTATTTTGCAGCTTGGCCCATGTAAAATGTTTGTTAGTTGACAAAAGAGGATTGCAACTCTGAATTTGATTAATTCTGACTGACAAAATTTCACCTTCCTCTGCGTAACTTTGGTTGATGTTTGACTTAAAATAGCCATAACTTGAATCTAATGAGGCTACTTTCGAATTGATAGATATTGGAGGAGAATCTATAGTTGTAGTCAATAGCCATAACTAAAGTCAAGTTTTATCAGCTATGTCGCACTTTATTTATACCATGCCCCAACTTTAACGACATTGTCAATGTAGTCACTTGTGGTTCCCAAACCCTCCTCTATCGCCGCCTATAGCTAAGGCCCTCCAGCTCGTGTTACAACTTCCTCTGGGTTGTAGGGTTCAAACCCATTTCTGTCATGGGACATTTTCAACAATGTTGGAGTGTGGGTTTCTAAAACAACATCATCCGCCCATCATTAAAAGTTAAAACAACCATCCCAACCATATTCATACACGCATAAGGCAATGGGGAGGCCTAAAACAATGTTCTCTAAATCAAATCAGATTTTTTTTGGTGGCTTCGTTGGTGAACAAATTTTATTTAACCTAGGTATTTTCCTCCACTGATTTTGCCCTAACACATTACACCCCAAGTCTCAAGTACATATTTGAATTGACATAGTGTGTTTATATATATATATATATTGGATTAAGGGTGACTTTGAGGGTTTTTTAAGAAGGACCCGCATCCTTCTTACAATTTGGGAACCATCACAAGGAACCCGAGTGAAATTCTAGTGTGTTGCATCTACAGCGTATTACATCAAGGAGCCCAACTAACTGAGTGAAGCCAATTTCAACAAGTTACATCTGTAACTGAGTGAAGCCAAACCAGAAGTGTTGCAGCTGTAACGAAGAGTTAAAAGTTGCCACTGCAGTGAATATAGAGATGTCATAACCTATAGCAAAACCACCGCAGGGGAGGATCGTGTCTCGGGGGGATTTGAAACTGGGTGGGCCAATACACAACCATCTGACTTGACCACACCACTCTCACCCCATTGGCACATAGTGTTTTATATTCATCTACCTATAATTTTGTTTTGTTTTTAGCTATGAAAGCTTTATTCTGACATGAGGAGCATTTTTCCAATTGGGGCTCTTTTAGAGACAATCTTTTCCCCCCTAGTATAGCCTTTCAGCTAATTATAGTATAGATAAATGGATTTCAAAAATGATTAGACTCCAGCAAGGTCTGGTGAACATCAATGTGTCGCTCTGAATTATGGAGTGACTTCAGGATTTTGTCATGTGCGTCATTTTTGTTTTGTCAGTTTCTTTTATTTTCTCAAGTAAGAACAATTGACTAGACTTCTTAGAGTGTTGTGAAAATTGTCATCATCATTTTCTTAAAAAGTCTTTACTATTGTCATCTTCCCTTCTCCATACCCTTTGTAAAGAAAAAATATGAAATTGTAATATTAACTTTAGGTCTAAGGTCTAATTAGTATTACTAGTTTTGGGCATATCGGGAGCAGGGTGCTTAATTAGAGATGAGAGTGGCAATTTAGTGAAGGCGGGATCTTTTCCTTTGGTTCCAGGATCGTGCAATGAAGAAGAAGCTCAGGCACTTCTTGAAGGCCTAAAAATAGTGGTTAACCTAGGTTGTGAAGCCCTCGAAATTGAGGGAGACTCCCAAGTTATTATTAACGATGTCCGGAAAGGAAAATCTATGTCCTAGAAGCTAGATAATTTCCTATGCAATATTCTTTATTGGCTAAGTAAAATCCCTAAGTGGAATATTAAACATGTGTTTAGGGAGGCTAATGGGGCAGCAAATTATTTAGCTAATCAAGCTATTATTAGAAGGGATGGGCCGATTTCATCTGAGGCGGCTCACGTGTGGGAATATCTCCCACATATCATTTCTCATGAAGCAAGTAAGTTGGTCGTTAATTAGCAGTGACGCTGAGGGTCTTTTCATCATTTTTCTTTGGTGTGTTTTTGAGGTAGAGCTTCCTGGATTTAAGCATGGAGAATTCACCGCTTTTGTTTCTCTTCCTACAGGGTGCTAAGAGGGAGATGGCCTTCGTGGGTAGCATCTCCAAGGCTCGCATTCATATTATATTCATGGTCGAGGCTGATGCGGTTTGTGACATTATTTCAAGGGTGCTGGGAGAAGAATATATGGGGGATTCGCAGAGGGCCCAGGTAAATTTTGAAGTGGCCTCGTGGTTTGTCTCCATACTCTTGTTGGTTCACTAAAATGTGGAGGAGGTGAGGGATATTGAGTTATTTTATATCAAGTTGCAACATAGGGGGAATCTTGTGGAAGCTCTGGAGGAGTATGACAGAGGGCTTCCATTGTCGGTGGTGATGCATGAGGGGTTGGCTCTTGTAGAGGCGAAGCAGGTCATTGCAAAGTTGTTGGCGCATAATTTTGTGTTGATGTGTTTTGTATCTAATGTTCATTCGACGTGCGTGGAGGGGCTTGGTGAAGGCCATCGTTTGGAGAAGTTGGACTTCCCTGGTTTGTTGGCCCTAGTGGTTCCTAATTCTACTGGAGTGGTGGGTCTTCGTTGATAGTTGGGTTCAACATTTTCCATCTTGTTGAGGTCGGTTAGAGCGGGTGTTTCCTTGGGTGGGCGGAAGATGTCAGTGGGGAGAGGCTCCATCAAATTGGCATAATTTTTGGCTCAACTTTGGTGATTTTTCGTTTTGGTTGGTTACTCCATTTTGGTTCGTATTGGTAGTGCATCTAGCACATTTTGCGATTTTGGTGGATTTGTTTGTTTTGGGCCAGTTATTGAAAGTCTTTTGTGTTTGTAGGGTGGGAACCCATCAATCCCCGGGTTTTAAGCTCTCATTAAAAAGTGTTTTAAAATATAAAGAAAAAATTAGTATTACTAGTTATTGTAGACACAAAATCACACACTTTGGGTAATTATATATTCATGATTACATACTACAATTCATATGATTCCTAAGTAAGAAAAGTACAAATTAACACATGTATGTGCCCATTTCCTTTTCCTTATTTTGCTCCTTCAGTCTTACACCCTTACTTGCTCAATTTTCCTTTTTATACTTCGGCTTTTATCATCCTGGACATCAGCACCCAGCTAGGATGTCAGCGTCAGGTGCCCTCGTCCCCTCTGGGTGCCCCTGACCCCTTTGCACTTTACTCACACTTTTTGGGTCCTTTCTAGCCGTTTGAGCATCTTATATTTTTGCTAGTCGACCTTTTTGGGGTTGATTACGAAATTCAAACAAGGGAATCATATAAATATAAAGTTATGTGATCACAATAAAGGACCGAGCAGTAAGAATTAGCTATCACCACCTAAGGTTGCATCCATCAAGCATCTAAGAGCTTCATTGCATCTATCTATCACCATCACAAGGGACATGAGGGCTAGTTATTCTGCATACACTTCATAGGAGGAAAGTTCATCTATTCCATGCATGCATATATTACATTTATTTACATTTAGTTATTTGCTCGCCATCAAGTGTGACTCACACAAGAGCCACCTATGGCATAATTCCCCACACACACACACACATAGAACTACATTGGGTCTGAGATGTAGTGCAAAACTCAGTTATAAGTTCACCATTGTGACAGTTAAGGACAGTTTGACCCCTCACTCTACATCTTTCTTTTTTAGGATTTGATGTTTATTTGAGGGTTTTGCATGTTCATATTTCATTGCAGGTTTCCAACGACCTCGACGATCTTGGTGTGACCTCAAAACGAGCAAAGGTGACTTATAGTGAACATCTTGTGACCACTCAGAGGAGGTTTCCTGAGCTTTTTTGCAGACCTGGGTGCCTAGAATCAGGCCTAGGGTGCCCGTGGGCGCTCCTGTCCCTCTCCAGGCACCCCATTCCAGCTTATTCCTCCATATCTACATTTTTTGGGTCTCTGTGTGACGCTCTTGCTGCTCTATTCACCTGATCAACACTTCAATGCACTTCATATTTTATTGATAATCAACTAAGTACCTTCTTCTCCTCCTTGCAACTAGGGTTTCATAATTTATTGCTTAGTTTGCTTGAGTATCATTTATGTACTTAATTACATATTTATTTACTGTTATAATAACATCATATTAGGCATAAAATTCACATTTAGCTTAATCATTTTGGTGAACCCCACTCGTGATCGGTCTTTCAGATCCTTCATTGGCACATCATCTTTTTTATCATGGCTCCTAAAGTTGCTCAAATTTCTTTGTATGATTTAATTCAAATGCATCCTAATTGTCAAGTTGTTCAGAAAAAATCCTTAGAAACCATGTATCTCCCTAGCGATACGTTGCCACATCAAGTGAGTTCTATTTTAGATCATCTATCTGACGACCCTAATCTTTGTGATCCTCCATCTCATCAATCCATGTTGGACTCAATCCAAGCTTTACAATTTTTATTTCAAGACAAATTTTAGGCTATGGAATCCATGATTACATCTCTTAAATCTAAAATCCAACATCTTAAGGATGTTTCTCGGGCTCATGTTTGTTCCCCTTCTACACCTTATCTTCATTCTATGTCTACTACATGTGCTCATATCAGTGACCCTCAAGTCATAACATTACTAGAGCCTCTCACCTTTAATCACAATACTAAGTAACATGACATTCTTACTGAGCTCCTTAGGCATCAATTACTCACTTTACTGATTACTTAAGACTATCCTCCTTACCGATGGACAAAATATTAGGGTCGACCATATTGCAATTATCATCGAATCAATGGACATAATGACAATTTTTGTTATGCTTTACAACAAAGAATCAAGCATCTTGAGCGTCAAGGCTTTATCTCATTCACTACACAATCGTTACATCCCAATGGGTTCCTAAATCTAATTTGTTTATGTGTAATGAACATCACGCCATTACTTCTTACATTCCTTCTATGAAAAATTAAGTGACGCCTAAGAAACCTCCATTAAAACTCAGTTTAACACCTCCTCCTACTAAGTCATCTACAATATTACCGAGTGCAATTAAGCAACCTTCTCTAAAGATCAATGAAACTCCTCCACCTCTCAAGCCATCTATGATAAATAAACAACCACTCGCTACACAAGACTACCAAAATCTAGTTAACCTCGTACAACTTCCACCGCTCAAGCCTCCTTCAACATAACCACCTCAACGTCCCATCACTTTTATTAAGTAAATTACTCCTTACATTGACCCACTTAACATCTTTGACTAGATCTCCATCTCTTACATACTTGGGGGGCATCATAGCTTCTCCCCCCTTGCATTTCTATCCAATGTCAATATCATTTCATACACTTGACGCATCGTACTAATCTTCTTTACGCATTTTTACTCACCTCTTGATACATTTGTGTCATCATTGCCTGATGACACACTTGTGTTCTTACGGTTCTTACAGGACTTTTGAGGGATCTCTTACAAAAAGAACCTGTCTCATCTGCCCACTATATCTATCTACCACATACTCATTCATACATGCATGCATTCATAACCATCTATTTGCGCATACCATACACTGTTTCATCATCTGTTTCCAAACATCGTTCATCAAATAACACACCTATTTTACACACCACATCTAGTTGTTCGCATTCATCATACACATCCACATACATGTGCATCATCATTTCCCAACGATGCACTCTTGTGCTACGGTTCACACTTGACTGTTGAGGGCATACTATGCACATGAACCTCACACACTGCACGTCATACATTTGAATTTACATATTACACACTTCACACACCTCGCATCATACACTTAGGACATCCTCTCTCACAACGTCTTCTACACACTTTGTGTCTTATTCACTCTAGACATTCGCACTACATATCTCTTGCATCTACTTATACGTGTTGCGGTCATTACCCTATGACACACTCTAGTCCCATTGTATATACTCGACTGCTGAGGGTATGCATCTCAAATGGATCTCTTCATACTCATGTGTTTATTCAACTCACTCATTCACTCACATGCTTACACTTTATACCTTGCACTTTGACAATCACATCTTTCTTGTACACACCTTTCAAACCATTTCTCGATGACACACTCTATTTTATGGTTCATTCTTGACTATTGAGGGGGCATAAATAAATGAACCTTATTTCATACATACACATCCACTTTGAGAGCACATTGCTCCTATCATTCACACTGCATTATATTTTGCCTCATCCACAGTATACTGCATATCTTGGTTGCACTTAGTCTTGCTTACATTTACTTATTACATGCTCACTTTATTATGCATGTTAGATAGATAACTTGTATGTCATTATCTTTTTCCATACACACATGTGCGTTCACTTGCTTTTCTAGTTGTGATTGTATATTATATAGATCTATTACATGCAACATGGATGTTTGGTGCAGTACATATTACTAGTCCCACAGAGGCTCCTAGGGGCTTCCATTTTCGAACACTACATGTGTTATTGTTTCATAGCACATTAATTTATCAGATTATACATGCTTTGACATACTTTTTATCTTTCTAACATGCTAACGGGTGCTTCATGTGCAACATTTGTTATGTAAGACTATATATTTCCATGGTTATATGTTACATTACTTGTCATTACTTTCTCTTTGTATGATCTTATTTGTAGGATTTGCCTTTTGTCTTTTGTGCACACTTGTCTGTTTACGGCCACTACAGCCTTAATTGTCTTGTGACGTCATGAGTGATGTCCTATGTTTACAACCCACTTTTCATGGTCTACATTATATTCTTGCATCTTAGATTACACATTGTCTTCATGTCTAATATCTTACATTTTACATGCATTGTACTAACACTTGTCTCCTAGCTACTTTATTTATGTGTACCTTGGTTTCTACCAAGCATATTCCCTTCCCCCTACAAGGCACAATTTTAGCACAATGGTTGGTCCTCTTTTGGGCTGCATACTCCTTCATTGACGTCGCATGCACCCTAAATGAGGGGGACATCATTTGGGTGAATCAATCACCCCATTTAACGTTATACACAACACAATATCGGTATAACACAGTTTTTAGTTTCAGACAGGGCTCAAAATCAGACTTGTGTCCTTAGCACAACGATGTCCTTCCTGGATGCTACTAACCAGGGGGCAATTACACAACAATTGGTAGTTCAACACAATCTAAAAAACTCCACACAACGGTTTTTATAGGGCATGCAATCCTTAGCACATTCACCGATTTTATACACCATTTGTAGTGGTGTCCTATATTGTGAGAAACAATTAAAGGTTGGAGGATAACACCAAACTTTTCTCCCTACACTTCTTCCATGACATGGGCGTGAGATTACCCCAAAAACTCGCGGCTAGTGTAACTGGCGTGAGATCACCCAAAAAAATCAGTCTTCTCCAACATCTTTAGGATCCTTTCTACACCCTTTTTCCCATCACAGATTAGGTGCACATGTTCCTTTTTCACATTTTCATCATTTTGACATACTTTTTACACATATACATGCATATTTTACTACTTATTCATTCTTCTCTTTTGTGTCCGTTTTGGAAGCAGTAGTTGACATCATCAACAACATCGACATTGCGACATCTACATATGTGTTTCTAACCTAGGTTCATTTTCATCATCACTTTTTTGCACTTTATCCTCCTTAGCATCCATGCTTCACATTTTTATCACTCCACGCTTTGTCTAGTCCCTCGATACGCTTTCATCATCTATCTACATGGTTATTAGGTACGCATCTCTATCTATTTTATGTTACCGAGCTTTCTACTCACCAACATAAACTGGGGGCAAATGTAAACACAAAATCATGAACTTTGCGTAATTATCTAGTCTTGATTACATACTACTATTCATATGATTCCTAAGTAAGAAAATTACTAGTTAACCCATGTCTTTGGCCACCCTTCTTTGTATTTTTTTGCTCCTTTCAGTCTTGCACCCTTACTTACTCAGTCTTCCATTTTATACTTCGGCTTTTATCATCTTGGACACCAGCGCCCAGCCAGGATGTCAACGCCAAGCACCTTCATCCCCTTTGGGCACCCCTGACCCCTTTGTACTTTACTCACACTTTTTGGGTCCTTTCTAGCTGTTTGAACATCTTATCTTTTTGGTAGTCAGCCTTTTTGGGCTTAATTACGAAATTCAAGCAAGGGAATCATATAAATATAAAGTTATGTGATCATAATAAAGGACCAAGCACTGAGCATTAGCTATCACCACCTAAGGTTGCATCCATCAACCATCTAAGAGCTTCATTGCATCCATCTAGCACCATCACAAGGGACACGAGGGTTAGTTATTCTACATACACTTCATAGGAGGGAAGTTCATTCTATTCCATGTACGCATCTATTACATTTCTTTACATTTAGCTATTTGTTTGATATTAAGTGTGACTCGCACAAGAGCCACCTAGGGCACGATTCCACACACACACATAAAACTACATTGGGTCTAAGATGTAGTGAAACTTTTAGTTGTAAGTTCACCATTGTGACGGCTGAGGACAGTCTAACCCCTCATTTTGCGTCTTTCATTTTTAGGATTTGATGTCTATTTGAGGGTTGTATAGGTTCATATTTCATTGCAAGTTTCCAGTGACCTCGGCAATCTTGGTGCAACCTTAGAGCAACCAAAGGCAACTAATAACAAACATATTGCAACCACTTAGAGGAGGTTTCCTAAGCTTTTCTATAGACCCAAGACTTAGAATCAGGCCTAGGGCATCCCCGTCCCTCTGTAGGTGCCCCAGTCCAACCTATTCCTTCAAATCTGCATTTTTCTAGGTCTCTGTGTGATGCTCCTACTACTTTGTTCACCTGGTCAGCACTTAGGTACACTCCAAATTTTATTGTGAATCAACTAATTACCTTATCCTCCTCTTTATAACTCAGGTTTCATAATTTATTTCTTAGTTTTCTTAAGTATCATTTTTGTACTTAATTGCATAGTTATTTATTGTTTTTTATATGGTAAACACTTTTGAACAAAGCTATGAACCGGAGGGTTAAGGGACCCCACCCTTACAACAACCAAGATATAATAATTAAGCTCAACAATTGGTGGACCATGAGCCGCCACCAAGAACACATGAAATTGGTGAAACACGAGCTGCCACTAGTGAATCACGAGCTGCCGACATCTTGGCGAAACACGAGTCACCTAATAAGCACCATTTGGCAAAACATGAGTTGCCGCCAGTGAACCACAAGCTGTTGCATCACATAAACACAAGCCACATTGCTTGCACACACCACTAATGAAACACGAGCCTCCACCAACAAACCAACCATGTTTGATCCAATGAATCATGAGCCATTACGCAAGCACACACCACCATAGGAGAAACACGAGCCGCCACACACCACCAAGTGCAAGTCTTCTTGATCCACAAACTCCTTCCGTGAAATCTAGCCTGCCAGCCGCACCACCTGGGACAATAGCACCCCATACAGGGATCGTGCCATGGTGGGATTTGAACCTAGGTGGAGCCGGAAATAACCATCCGACTTGACCGCTCTACCCAGACTCCATCAGAACATATTTATTTACTGTTACAATAACATCAAATTAGGCATAAAAATCACATTTAGCTTAATCAGTTATATAATATAATTCAGAAGGACAAGATAATCATCATAATAAATATGAATTATATATTGAGATCATTATATGAGATACGACATAGATATAGTAGTGAAATTATAGTTAGGGTCCAGAGTTTAGAAAGAATTCATCATCCACTAAACTCATAATGTGTGTGTTATGATCAGTGTGTGTGATACCTCGAGATTTTGGTGTGATAGATCGTTACATTTGGTATCAGAGCAACCACCCAAGTTTGAGTCTCGACACGGGTGGCTACACTAGTATTGCATTGTTCGCAAGGCTCATATAGGGTTGGGTGTGGTCCCGCTATACAGGTGTAAATATAGCTTGGGGGCTGAGCTAGAGAGCATGGTGGTATGTTATGATCCTGGTGTGTAAATTCACTAATGCCTCAAGGTTTTGGTGTAATGGTTCGTTAAATATAATGAACTGTTACACCAAAACCTCGAGGTGTTAGTGAATCTACACACCAAGATTGTAACACCCTCATTATGATCCACCAATTTAAGGGATTTTTTCTAATAAAAAAATACCCTTTATATACAATCAATGATACCAATGTTTAGGACACAAAATGGTGTGGAGTGGAAAATTTCCAGGAGTCGTTACTACGTCCAAGTAGGGTTTAGGGTTTCTAGATAGCAGTTAGGAGCAGGACCCTGACACAAGTGCAAAGATCAGTAGGGGAGGGTCAAGACTTATCTGTCATGCGTCCCAGGAGGCGATGCACCTTGCTTAGTGGAAATAGGGGAGGTAGATGGTATTTTCGCGCAAGTTTGTCTCTTCGAGAGGAGGGCTATTTTAGCCAAATTCACAGGTCGTTGGCTATCTACAGATGATATTTCTAGCTGGTGCGGAGCAACAAGGGGGCGTGGCGTTAGGCTCCACTTTTTTGGCCAAAGGGTTTTTTCATGGTGGTTTTTCGTAGTGCGGTGTAGTAAGAAGAAATCCTTAGAAGGAAGGGCAGGTTGTTGGTGGATTCAGGTTTGCATGTGCATCCGTGGGTAGCTAACTTTGACCTTGAGCATAACTATTTTGGAAGAGCTTCAAGTTTCGGTTCAGACTTGTATTCCCTTCCTATCGAATATTGGAACTCCGAAGATCTTTTCAAAATATTTGGCGAGCTTATGATAGAGTGGTTCGTATTGATCCTAGAACTCTGGAAGGCGCTTTAGCTAGTGTTTGCTGAGGGTTTGCATCTTTAGTTTACATTTTCTAAAGCCCTTCCAGATTCGATAACCATCAATAACCTTCTCAAGTCAGTGGTCCCATTACGTGGTTGGAATACGCAAAAGCTTTTCTTTTGTCTGCTTTCGTTGTAAGAAGTCGAGTCATCTTCAAAGGGAATGCAGATAGGAGTCCTCGGTTCATAGTAAGGTGGCTAATTGGAGGCCTAGTTCTGGATTCACAAGGAGGAGACAACCGTTCACTTTAGGGTTTCTAGAAGGGCGTATTGTGGCTCCTTCTGAATAAGGTGTAGCGGGTGCAATGATGGCTCGTTTTCTAAGTCTGTTGAGCTTACCCCCGATGAACTCTGACTAATGCAGATATAGCCTTGGCAGCAAAAGGAATCCTCTAAGCTTCTGTAGATTGATGCAAGTAGGGGTCACTGAAGTAGGGAAAGGTAACAGCTTGATGGTTGAGCTTGATAGATGGGTCTTGGCGAAGGAAGCCCTTTTGGACAAAGTTGGCTATCTTAAGAGGGTGATGGTGTCGTGAGGTGTAGGACTCGGAAGGGGATCTTCCATGCATGAGGGTCATTAGGTTTTGTTGGTTTCCTCTTGCTCAGACTCCTGGTCTTTCTAAAGTTGATTGTGGGATTCACCAATTTCGAAGGGATGACTGAGCTAATACAATGTGTGTAACGCGTAAGGAAGTTAGCTGCTGGCAAGCAACAATCACTCTTAAAAGTCTTTTTTCTGTCTGTGAGTAGGGAGGGCCGGTCCCTTCTGAAGGGACCATGAAGATTGTTTCCTGGAATGTTAGGGGTGTGAATGCCCCTAACAAACAACGCCTTATTAGGCAAGTATGTATTTTAGAACAGGAAGTTGATATTTGTCTATTGTAGGAGACTAAGATGTTGGGTGCTCAATGTTCTGAGTGGTTGGGCAAAGCAATTTGAAGGGTTGGCAATGCCTTTTCGTTGATTCGGTAGGTAGCACCTCTGGGGGCCTTAGGTGTTCTTTGGCATTCCAGTCGGGTTGAGGTGACTCGTATTATAATGAATCTGCACTAATTCTCTTTGGTGCAGAGTACTTGTGAAAAATGCAGATGTTAATTTCTATCATTTCCAATGTCTATCAGTCCAACTGAACCTTCTGCTTCAAGTGAGCACTATGGGATTCTTTGTGTGTCCCAGTTAAAGGATTTGGAAAAGGAGAAAGTGATGTTTGGAGGGGATTTTAATGCCACCCTTTTTGATTAGGAAAAAAGTGGGGGGCTTCGGTGGCAACCTCAATCCCAAAAGGATTTCATTTCCTATGTAACCTCTGTCTGATGTTGGTGGATGTGGCTCCGAAGAGAAGATGGCTTACTTGGTCTAATAGGAGATCGGGTTTTAACCGGCTTGCGGTCATGGTTGGATCACTTTTTGGTGAATGAAGAATAGCTTACTGAGTAACATCTTAATAGAGAGCAAGGTCCTTCCGATCTCGGGTTTAGAACCATTTTTCCTATTTCACTTGGCTTTGCAAATTGATTCAACGCTGTGGAGGCCCCCCTTTAAATTTGAATTGATGTGGATGCACGATCTTTCCTTTCCCCCTCTGGTTAAAGAATGGCGGGCTTCCTTCATTGTGAAAGGTACTAAGAGATACTATCTTGACTTTTTTTTTCTTTGCTTAAAGAGAAGATCTTGGTGTGGAACTCCTCCCATTTCAAAAATATTTTTGAAGAAAAAAATATAGAGTTGAAAAAGCTCTTAAGGATTTGAATGAGAGTGTTTTCTATGAAGGTATGTGATAATTCAAATTTATGCAAGAAAAATCTCTTTTAGCTAAACTCGGAGACCTTATGTTAAAATAAGAAATCTTAAGGAAACAAAAGTCTAGAGAAGTATGGTTAAAGGGTGGAGAAAAGAATTCTAAATTCTTCCATTCTTCAGTTAAAACAAGACAAAGACTCCAGCTATAGATCTAAGATTTTGTAATCAGGCTGGCAATTGGATCACTAATCATAAATGTATTAAAGAGGAAGTCGGTGTAATTTTTTCAAAACTTGTCTTAGAGGGGAAGGTTTCTTATGTCTGTTGATGGCTCAAAACAATATTTTAGGCCTGATCCACCCTCTAGTGAATGAGAGGATTGAATTCAAAGTTAATGTCTCCTTTTATCTCTTAGAAATAGATTTGGTCTGTTGTTTTTCTCGATGGAAAGAGAGAAAGCCCTTAGGCCTAGATGGTTTTCCAGTTGCATTTCTTTCAATACTTCTGGGAGGTAGTGGGGCCGTAGATGTTTTTTCTGTTGTCAAGGAATCATAGAAATTCTATGGATTTTTTTTAGAGAGATGAATCACATCTTTATTAGTATATTTCCTAAAAAGACTCTAGTAGAAACTATGGATGAGTATCGCTCGATTTCCCTGTGTAACACGTCTTACAAAATTATCTCCAAGGCGATTTCCTCTCGATTGAGACCTCTATTGAGTTTTCTTGTATCTAAAGAACAAAGTGGGTTTCAACTAGGACGTTCTATTTCAGATGGCATATTGATATCTCATGATTTGATGTACTCCCCTCTGGGTGAGAAAATATCCCAGTATGATGCTTAAATTGTATTTTAGTAAATCCTATGATATTTTGAACTAGTGTTTTTTGTTAATTTCCCTCTTGAACTTGGGCTTTAATGAGGCCTTTTTGTAGACTGGATCTACTAACTGTATTTCTTCCTCTGGTTTTTCTGTGCTTGTTGAATGGCTTGGGAAGAAGAATTTTTCTCCAACAATAGAGGGATTTTCCAAGGAGATCCACTCTTTTCATTTCTCTTCATTCTGGTTGACAGAGGCCCTCAGTCATTCCTTGAAGCACTCTTTCTTGTCTAGGTTAAATTGGTGGTTTGAGGATCTCTGTTACTTTTTCCCCTCTTTCCCATTAACAGTTTGTTGATGACACTTTCCTCTTCAGTGTCTCTTCTGTTGTGGAAGCCAAATCCTTTCATCTTATTTTGTAAAAATACTCCCTCACGGCCGGTTAGCTTAATGATCTACATAAATTTGTCATCTTATTTTTCAACACCTCCCTCCATCTTCAAATGTGGATTCAATAAATTCTTGGCTTCGAGGTCGACTCTCTCCCTCATAAATACCTGGGCATTCCTCTAATTCGTAGGCATTGGGAAAGCCTTTCTCTGGGATGATTTAAATCTGTCATCTTCTTTTTCAGCAACTCCCTCCATCTTCAAATGTGGCTTCAATAAATTATTGGCTTCAAGGTCGACACTCTCCCTCATAAATACCTAGGCATTCCTCTATTCGTAGGCATTGGGAAAGACTTTTTATGGGATAATTTAAATCTGTCATATTCTTTTTCAACACCTCCCTCCATCTTCAAACGTGGATTCAATAAATTCTTGGCTTCGAGGTCGACTCTCTCCCTCATAAATACCTGGGCATTCCTCTATTCGTAGGCATTGGGAAAGCCTTTCTCTGGGATGATTTATTCTCCTCTTTTGAGTGGAGATTGCAGTCATGGAAAGGGAAGTAACTTACATTGGCAGGAAGAATTATCTATGATTCGTTCTGTGTTAAGTTCCCTCCCCATCTACTGGTTATTTATTATGAATCTTCTTAAAGTGGTTTTAAGGAAAATAGAGAGGATTATGAATTATTTCGTATGGCAAGGTACAAGTGGAGGAGAGAAAGATGTATTTAGTTAAGCGGGACAACGTGAAACTTACCTAAGAAGCTTGGGGAGTTCAGGGATTGTGGATCTTGGGTTACATAATTTGGATCTTAGGGTGCCAAATTCATCTAGAATTTTCTCTCTAGGTCTAGGGAGATTTGGTTTTTGAGATTATTATCCAACAAATACCTAGGGTGTTGGCAGGCCCGAGTCAATTATCTCCAGTGAGGCCCTCCCTAAAGGTTCACATTTGTGGAACTTCTTCTCTTCTTGTAGATCTCTCTTCACCTCTCTTAGCTCATGGAAAATTGATGATGGGGCTTCTGCTAATTTTTAGGAAGATTCATGTAAAAATTATCCCACTTATGGAAAACAATCCAGAAGTTGGCTCTTTACCATGGATTACCATTGAATTTTCATCAGGTTCTAAAGTTAAAGATTTTTGGTTTCCAATCGTTGGATGGTCCTCCCTCTTTTCACCTAGAAAGGCATTGGAAGTTCTTGACATTCATATGTAGGTTCCAATCTTGTTTTTTGCAAAGCATTGGAAGTCTCAAAAGGCTTCCTTTTCTACCAATCGATGACAGTTTTTTGTGGTTTGAGGTTCAAAGTCAGGTTGGTACTTTGTTAAAGAAGGTTAAAAAATGGTGTGATTTATAGGGTTGGTCTTAGTGTTCCTTCTTGGATTAGTTGCTAGAGTAATTTGGTTCTTCCTAAAGTTGGGGGCATTTTCTTAGCTTGTGTTGAAAGATAAGATTGTTACCCAGCAACACAAAAAATTGTAGTGATATGCAGGCCCTACTAGATGCATATTATGAAAGGATGTTGAAGAATATATTGATACCACCTGCTTCTTGCAATTGTCCCTTTTACTCTTCATTTTTGGTGGTGGATGTGTTAGAAGCTATGGCAGTCTCACATGGGTGACAGGGTCAAAAGATCACGATATGTCTTAGTCTCCTGGCCACTTCTTGGACAAGGTAGCATGTTGGGTTAAATTTTAGTACTTCACTCCCCTTTTGTTAATATGGCATGTTTGATGGGAAAGGAACCTTTAAATGTTTCCGTGATGAGAAGATGGATCTTCCTAGAGTGCTTAATAAACTTGAAATAGCCATTTCAGAAAAGTGTTAGTGATAATTGTAAGAATTTTTCTAATTTATCTTCTTCAAATGCCTTCATTTGTAAGGCTTGGCCTTTGATCAAACTATTGGCACTTCAGGATCCCTCTTCCGTCGTGGTCTTTCACGCATATTGAGAAGATTATTTCTAAGCATAACACTAGATGGTCTCCACCCCCTGGTTTTTACAAAATGATTTTTGATGAATCCTCCAAAGGCAATCCTAGATTATTGGGGGTGGGTGTATTATTAGAAATGAGTATGGGAATGTTTTGGTTACGTAGGCTCCTTTCTTTTGAAGGTAGGTTCCTGTAACTTAGCTGAAGTTGAAACATTGTACTGGAAGTAATAAAACTAGTAGTGGATTTGGGTTATGAACATCTCTTCATTGAATGATATTCTCAAGTTGTTATTCATTCCATCTAGGAAAGAGAATTCAGAGAACTGACCTCTAAATTTTTTCATTAATAATATCATGTTTTCGTTGGGAAAAATCAATTTTTGGAAAAAATCTCATTTTTTTAGAGAGGCTAATGAGGTGGCCAACTTATTTGGCCAACATCGGTACTATTTTGATGGACGGGGAAATTATTTACCTAACATGTTAAAGATTGGGAAGGCGTTCAATCGATTATTATTGGCTGAGGGTTGGACCAGACGCTGATTAATTACTCATTGGTATCGGCACGTGCGGGAAGGCTTTAAGTTGTAGCCTATAATTTCATTCCCTAAGTGTGTTATTTTTAGCTTGCTCTGTTTCCACGATGGTACTCCTTTGTCATAGGTATTTTTTACGCTGTGAAAAATGGGAAATGGATTTGTTAATGTAATTACACGGTCTCGTCTACGAAAGGTCTTTAGGGTTAGTTCTACCCCTATTTGCAAATCTATTGAAATGATTTTAGAATATGCTTATCTTCTTGGCTCCAAGTGGGCTAGGGCCAATTCTAAAATTGCTTCAATTTTAGTGACTGATTTTCTCGTAATTAACCAAAACAAGGCTAGAACTTTAGTGATTGCTTGATTTTTCGTCCTGCCTTCTTACAAGGTGGGCTTGGATGATTGGGTGGTTGTTGAGTTGTGGAGCTCAGTTACTTCAGTTTAGCATGCTATATCAAACTTGCTGGAAAACACAGTAACCGACATCGGTTATAAAGGGACTAACATCAGTCAGGCAAGTAGGAACCGACATCGGTTAGGGCTAACTAACGTTGGTTACCTGTGTGTGAGCGTTTTATTTAACTTGCGGGAATTAGATTTAATTTTAGCATTAAAGTAGATCTATTGATTGTAATTGCGTGGCTAAGTGCCCTATGTTTCTATATGCCTATATAAGCATGAAAGCTAGGGTTTAGAAAAAAAGATTAAGAGAGTTAATGATTATTGTGAAAATAATTGTGAGAGAGAGAATTCTTGGAGAAGAAAGAAAAGCTTGAGAGAAAGAAAGTATTGTACATCATGATAGGTGTGGAAGATTGTAAATCTTCATTGTATATCTTCTGAAAGCTTTGGATAATAGATTAGCTTGTTTCTTGGTGGATGTAACCCACACTAGGTGAACCGCGTTAAATTTGGTGTTGATTTATATCTCTTGTTTTGTATATTTCTTCTGGTAGAATATCCAATTTTATTGCATGTATTCTTAGATCTGACATATTATCTATACAACCTTGTGTTAACCCCAGCAATTAGTATCACAACTTTGTTTGAGGGTTTTATGTGTTGACAGATTTACTCACAGAGGGTTTTCTGATTAAGTGGGAGCTACAACAATGGTAGAAGAAAACAAATATAAGGTAGAGAAGTTTGATGACCGAAATTATCAATTATGGAAGATGTAAATTGAGGATTATTTGTATCAAAGATATTTGTACTTACCATTGGATGAAAAAGTCTAGACCTATAAAGATGACTAACTAAGAATGGAAGATTCTTGATAAAAAGGTTTTGGGATCTATAACATTGAGCCTGGCAACATCTGTGGCTTCTAATATTATAGAAGTGAAATCTACGGTAGAGTTAATGAAATTTATTGCTAATTTATATGAAAAACTTAGTGCTTCAAATAAAGTTTATTTAATGAAGAAACTATTTAGTTCTAAGATGCATGAAGGTGGATTTGCATCTAGTCATTTGAATGATTTCCGATCTATTGTAAAATCAGTAAAAATCGGTTGATATTCCGTTTGATGATGAAGTGAAAACACTCTTATTCTTATGCTCTTTTCCTAATAGTTGGGATAACTTGGAAATGAATGTTAGTAACACATCATCTGCTAATAATATTTTGAAGTTTGATGATGTGGTTAGTATAATCTTGAATGAATAAATTCACAGGAAAAGTACATGAATCATCATTTGGGAATGCTTTGAATGTAGAAAGCAAAGACATGCAGAAGGAGAGACCCAAGAGTAAGAATATTGGGCAATAAAATTCAAGGAATGGCAAATCAAAATCTAGAGGTAAGAGAATTACCTGTTGGAATTGTGGAAAGAAAGGACATGTAAAGAAAGATTGTTGGTCAAAGGATAAAGAGAACCAACACCCAGACAAAGGTGAAGAGGAAAATAAAGAGGTAAATATTGTAGCAGAGGTAATGCAAGATGCTCTTATTCTTTCTTTAGATAATACAATAGAATCATGGGTTTTAGATTTAGGAGCTTCTTTCCATGTAACCCCTAATAAGGGTTATTTCAGAAATTATGTCCAAGCCAATTTTGGGCATGTTTATTTGGGTGATGATGAACCTTGCGGTATTACTGGTAAAGGGGAAGTTCATCTAAAATTACAGAATGGAAATACATGGGTATTGAAAAATGTGAGACATGTGCCTAGCCTCAAGAGAAATCTTATTTTTGCAGGGTAACTAGGTGAAGCTAGTTGCATGGTTACATTCACAACAGACTCTTGGAAATTCATCAAGGGTGCCTTTGTTGTGGTAAGAGGTAAGAGGGTAGGAACATTATATTTATCTACCTATGTTACTGATTCCTTTTCTATGTTATCTACTTCAGATTCAGATGCATGCATGTGGCTTAATCGGTTGGGCCATATGAGTCAAAAAGGAATGTAGATCTTAAAGGCTAAGGGTAAGTTATCAAATTTGAAAGATTTAGATCTTGATTTCTATGAGCATTGTGTCTTTGGAAAGGAAAAGAGAGTGAGATTTCTCAAATTTGGGGCAACTAAGAAGGAGTAGAAATTGGAGCTTGTACACTCAAATGTGTGGGGGGAAAAACAAGAACCGATGTTGAAAACAATGCACCACAACACAGTTTCACTCCGATGGTAACGTCAGGCTCTAACACAATAAGAAAGATTTGAATCAATAGAATGAAAATACAAGTAAGAAAAAAGGTCTGCTCATACTCATAGATTGAAAAAAGGAAGTACAAATAGGGGTGTTGTGTAACCCCCATGCCTAAACAAGGAAAGAAAATCAATGACGCCACTGACGCATATGACGTGACTGACGCATATGATGCCACTAAAGGAGGAGTTACAATTCCAAATAAGGAATGTAACTCCTATGACGCACTGACACAAATGACAATGATAGATTCTATGACAGAATCTGACACTTGTCATTTGACTTCCTAAGACCTATGACTCTCGCAAGGTGAGATGACTCACCAGGTGATGTGGAAGATGACTAGGCATGTCACACACACCAACACCCCCCCTTCATCGAAGCTGAGGAAGAGGTCATGGTAAGCTAGAATAGAAAAGAAGACTCCCTAGACAACTAAGAAAGATGTGTCAATGGGGCCCAACAACTAAAGGCCTGATAAGGTGCCCATATACAAACAAAATCTTTCTGGAAAGAAGAAGAGGAGAAGAAGGAGGACTATATAGCCCGAAGAAGATGGGTGGCTACAGCAGACCTCACCCCAAGAAGAGACCGCAAGTGAAGAAATTTCACCTCAGTGAAGGGCTTGGTGAATATGTCTGCAACCTGATCAGATGTCTGAACATACTATATGTCGATGATGTTTTCATGTATCAGCTCCCATATGAAGTGCATGTGAATCTCAATGTGCTTCATCTACTGATGCTGAACTGGATTTCTACAAATCAAGATAGTGCTCATGTTGTCACAGTAGATAATGGTAGGCCACTGAAAGTGGATGCCAAACTCTGTCAAGATACCCTGTAACCAAACAACTTTTTGTGGCAGTGTTAACTACTCCTTTGTATTATGCTTTTGTCGATGATATGAAAATGGCATTATGCTTCTTGCTGGACCAACTGACAGGACCTGAACCAAGAGTGAAACTGTATCCTTGAGGTAGAATTCTGATGATCTAGATCACCAGCCCAATCTGAGTCTGTAAATCCAACCAAGTCAATCTCAGTCCCTCCTAAGTAATGAATACCATTTGTGTGAGTGCCATGAACATAGTGAAGGATCTACTTTGCTACTTTTAAATGCAGCTCATGAGGCTCCTGCATAAATCTGGACATGATCTCGATAACATACGAAAGATTTGGCCGAGTGTGAGTAAGGTAGATCAAGCTCCCCACCAACTGCTGATAAAGGGTACCGTCAACCAAGGGGGAAGAGCAATCAGACACCAACTTGACCCCAAAAAGAAAAGGAGTAGGTGAGGACTTGCAATCAGACATGTGAAACTGAGAAAGCAAATCAAGAGAGTACTTAGGCTGTGAGATCATAATTCCCGAGTTAGATTGTGAAATCTAGATCCCAAGAAAGTAATGAAGCAATCCTAAGTCAGACATGGAGAACTTGTTGGCCAAGGAGATCTTCACAGAATCAATGATAGAGGAAGAGCTACCCATGATCAACAAGTCATCAACATAGAGAACAAGAATAAGCATGGATTCATCCTGTCACAGAATATACACATTTGGGTCAGAGTGACACCGAGTGAACCCTTGATGCAAGTAAAAAGGATTCCATCTTGGCATACCAATCCCGAGGGGCTTGTTTAAGGCCGTAGAGAGACTTCTTTAACTTGCAAACGAGGGATGGATCATGGACATAACCCAGAGGTTGTTCCATATAGATCTCTTCCTCTAGGTCCCCATGAAGGAAGGCACTCTTAACGTCCATCTAGTGGACTTCCCATCTGTTAGTGGTAGTGATGGCAAGGGTCAATTGAATGGAAGTCATCTTCACAACCAGAGCAAAGGTTTCTGAGTAATCAACCCCAACTACCTGGGAGAAACCCTTAGCTACAAGTCACACTTTATACTTCTCGAATTCTCCATTGGCTCCATACTTTGTTCGATATATCCACCTACACCGAATGAATTTTCTTCCTTTTAGAAGAGGGGTAAGATCCCAAGTGTCATTCTTTATGAGTGAGGAATACTCCTCATCCATAGCAGAATCCCACTCAGGAATCCCAGAAGCTTCCTAGAAAGATGGTGGATCAGAAGCAGAGGTGAAGAAGGAGTGGGGTCCAACAAAACTCAAGTGAGTACATCTCTCATATGAAGGATCTCCAACTAAATCTCTAGCACTCTGTAAAGTTTTCCTGGCCCAAAGAGGTCCCAAAGGTTCAAGCTCAGAGTCAGAAGATTCTTCACTCGAGTGAGAAGGGACATAGTCCTCATCATCACTACTATCAGAATCAGAAGACTTAGAAGTTTGAGGATCAGGAGGAGCAGGGAGAGGAGGAACTCACTCAACAACATCATCATCTAATGAGTCAGAATCTGAATCAGTGGGCAAAAGAACCTCAGTGGAAGTAAAAGTCAAGGATGACTCATCAAACTTCACACTCCTCTCAATATAGAGCTCATGGGTAGTAGGGTTCAACAATCGATATCCCTTCACACCATCAAGATACCCGACAAAGATACAAGGTTTGGATTGTGGATCCAATGCCTTGCATTTCTTCTTGGGAATCCGAGCCATAGCCTTGGATCTAAAGACTTGAAAGTGCTCAACATCAGGCTTGTGTCCAAACCAGGCTTCAAAGGGTGTCATCCCTCTTACTACCTTGTGTGGAACATGATTCTGAATGTAACAAGCACAATTCACTGCTTCAGCCCAATACTGTGGAGGAAGGGACTTCGAGTGAACCATACAAGTGGCCATCTCCTTTAAAGTTCGGTTCTTTCTTTCTGCAACTCCATTTTGGGAAGGGCTGTAAGCAACTATACGCTGCAAAGCAATCCCCTCAGAAGTGTAGAAATCCTCAAACCTATTGCTCACATACTCACCTCCATTGTTGGTTCGAAGAACCTTGATAGACCATTCTGCTTGTTTCTCAGCAAGAGCCTTAAAGTTTTGAAAATGCTCAAAGACTTCAGACTTAAGCTTAAGAAAATATACCCAAGTATAACGTGAAAAGTCATCAATGAAGGTTAGTATATATAGAGCTCTAGTGAAAGAAGGAGATGGAAAGGGGCTAGAAACATCACTATGAACAAGATCCAAGGGACAAGTAGCTCTCCAGGATTTTCCCTTATCAAATTTTTTTTCAGGGTGCTTTCCGAGGGTGCAACCCTCACAAAGACCTTTAGAAAACTTAACTCGGGGTAACCCATTGACCATTTTATTTTGGCTCAATTGTTCAAGGTAATGATAATTAAGATGCCCAAAATGCTCATGCCATAGCTTGCTAACCTCATTTGCATGAGTGAGCAAGGCATTGGGCATCAAATCAGAAGAGAAGTGGGAAAAGGTATACAACCATGAATGGTGATCCGCCTTTCCCTCAGCCACAGTGCAGTCAGAGTTAAGCTCACAAATAATCACCGAGTTAGGACCAAATTCCACTCGCATTCCTTCACCAAGGTGGGTGATTTGGTAAACTGATAGGAGATTGGTAGAGAGATTGGGAACACTCAACACTTGGTTAAATGTTCCACCTTCTATCTCTACCGATCCACTACCAGAAACTGACACATGAGTGTCATCACCCAATGTGATTTGGGACATGCCACATGGTTCAATGCTAGATAATTCAACCTCTGAAGAAGCCATGTGGTGCAAGGCACCGGAATCAATAATCCAAGTTGATGATGGAGCTGATCTAGCTACGAGGGCCTTACCTTTCTTCTTTTCATTTATAGACTCCTTTGCATTAGAAGACTCGCCCTTCTGAGCATTTTGTTTAATGGATTCAGGAACACTTATTTTATTTTTCTCAAGTAAATGAGTTAAGTGATCAATTTGTTTCCGAAAACAATGATGCTCATCATGGCCAAATTTCTTACAATAGGAGCATTTAAAATTTTCCTTCTTCACTTTAGGCTCAGAAGTCGAAGTGTTAGTGTTGGGCTTAGCTGGGGGTTGGTTGGTCTTGGTTTCTTTCTTAGGTTGGTCCTTTGTTTCTTTCTTCTTTTCATTTTTCTTGCCCTTATTTTCCACAAGGGCATGTGACTTGGATTTTAGAGTCCCCATTTGAATGAGTTTGTCCTGTTCTCGAATGAGTTGGGACGAAAAACTGTCAAAGGAGGGCATTGTCCAAGTACTACCCAAGGTGGCTTTTCATGGCGTGGAAAGTTGAAATGAAGACAGAGTATTCAGGACCTAATTTAGAAAGAATCGACAAGATCAATTGAGAGTCTTTCTTTTCCACTTTACATTCCTTTAGAAGCAGTCTAGTGTGGACAAACTTTGAGAAGAAGGCCTGCAGGTTTTCAAAGTCACTAGGATTTAACCCTAGTAGTTCATTCTCCAACTCATGCGCTCTCATGTCATCTTACTTCCCAAACATATCATCAAGCATTTTCCATGCTTTATTAGGTGTCGAGGAAGTTTCGATGTGGAAGAGCAAGTCAGGAGAGATGGACATATAGAGAAGACCTAAGGCTTCATCACAACAGTTGAACCACTTAGATTTTTCAGGTTCATCATTAGGCTCAGTCTCTAACCCCATGACAAGATGGTATAACCCTTTACTTCACAAAACCAATATAATTTTAGATTTCCATTCAAATAAGTTAAAAGGTGTGAGCACTGGTACTTTAGAGATATCCATAATGAAGAGATAGAACCAAAGGATGCAGAAGGAAGGAGAGAGAAAAGAAACAACCACCCCAGAACAATATCACACCCCCCGAGTTTGGCACTTTATAGTTCAGTGTGTTGATTACAATCAGATGCGACTGTGTGCCGAGAACCAGTCTGTCACTCACCTTGCAATCAGCGTAATAATGCGCAATAGTGGAGACAACAATCAAGGTTTGTTGGGCACAACAGTTTGACACCGCAAGCAAGCACAAGAATGAGAGAAAACAAGAAGGGGAAGAGGAAGCCTTGTGAGAAATAACATCTCATGTTGCACAAAAGAATCCCTTTGCTGTAAGACTGTGGCAGACGTGCTCACAAGTCCACAAGCAATAAAAGGGATAGAACAAAGCTCAAGAAAAAATGAGTTGAATTAAGCAATACAAAGACACCCCCCAGAATGTGGCACTTTATAAAATAGTACATTTACAAAACTGATAATCCCATCAACTAGAGTGTGAAAAAACATGCAACTTTGACTAAAGAAGTGCTCAAAACCGAGCAACGAGTCAAAAGTTATAGCAAAAACCAATTCCCGCAACTGATGGAAAAATGCTAATAAGCCTGCAAACGGATTTAAAAAGTTCCCTAAATGCATGCAAAGGGTGTCGTATGTATGCTCATTGGAAATGGCATCAAATTTTAGATAGGGTTTTTTTTAATTGCGAGGGGGGATTAGCCTCCTGCCAACCCCGTACCTCACCCTCCGTCTTTGACATTGGAAGGAAGGTTGAATTAAAACAAGCAAAAAAAAATCTAAAAAGGATTACAAATGCCAATTAAATGTTATACACCTTAAAATATTTAAAAGGTGATTGATTTTTAATAATTAAAAAAGAACCGGAAATGTTGAGGGCAGCCACATTTGACCGAGCTGCAGATGGAGAGCCAGTAAGTGGGATGTGCCACGAGGGAGTGGGAATGTCGAGCCCAAGGAGTGCCAAGAATGTGGGTCCAAGTTGAGTAGAATGAGTCCCAAAGATGCTGTAAGGGTTCACAAGGATGGAGTGGGAAGTCAGGAGGTAGGTTCCAAAGTAGAGATTGTGCCTGTTACCAATGGTCAAGGTAGCAGAGGATACTCATGGAATCTGGAAAAGAATCCATGAACTCAGAGACAGGAAATGAGCAGGTAGGGAGCCAAAGAGAACTAGAATCAACACAACGACTGTTGAGGAATGCATGAGAAGGTGAGCTAGAGCAGAGAACGACAGTTTAGAGCATGAAATCCAGTGAAGAGAATGATGCAATAACTAGAGGTTTGCGAGCCAGGTCAGAGGAATGACAACCTGTAGGGTGACACAGACAGAAAAAATGTCCAAAACCTGTGAGCCAAAAATAACATGGTCTAAAACTACGCGGCAAAAAAAAGAGCATGCGAGTCCAAAAAAACCACGGAATGCACAGAATTAGAAATCTTCATAGAATATGCTAGACCAAGCCAGAACGAACCCAAGCTTGAAAATAGTGCACGAGTTCGGTGAAGTCAATTACCAACAGCATAGTCTACTCAAGCCAAAAAATGAGTTTTGCACTGGAGAAAAAAGCTCACAAAACAAACACAAAGACTGCAAACATGAAAAACATGAGTCAAACCAAAAGAGTGATGAGTTTACCGTAGTTGATGTAGTATGCATGAACTTACCAATGAGTTGTGAACTAAGACTGAATACAAACCACAAATAGCAATCCTAAGAAGAGGTAAAGCCTGCACACATGCAAGCTCTGCACACATGCACAAAACCCCCAAAAAACTGCACAAACTCCAAGAGAAAACTGTTAAGCAGATTAGCATGATTCCAAAGTAATAATCAAAAAAACTTGCACGAGGAAATAAGAAGAAACCAGAAGTAATAAGCAACTGATAAATGAAGAGTGCACGTTTTACTGAAACCAGCTCTGATACCATGAAAGAGGGAAAAATGAGAACCGATGTTGAAAACAATGCACCACAACGCAGTTGCACTCCGATGGTAACATCAAGCTCCAATGCAATAAGCAAGATTTGAATCAATGGAAAGAAAATGCAAGTAAGAAAACAGGTCTGCTCATACTCATAGATCGAAAAAAGGAAGTACAAATAGGGGTGTTGTGTAACCCCCATGCCTAAACAAGGAAAGAATATCAATGACGCCACTGACGCATATGACGTGACTGACGCATATGACGCCACTAAAGGAGGAGTTACAATTCCAAATAAGGAATGTAACTCCTATGATGCACTGATGCAAATGACAATGAAAAATTCTATGACAGAATCTGACACTTGTCATTTGACTTCCTAAGACCTATGACTCTCGCAAGGCGAGATGACTCACTAGGTGATGTGGATGATGACTAGGCATGTCACACACACCAACAACTTCTCATGGAGGATCCCAATAGTATGTTACTTTCATTGATCATGTTATAAGAAAGGTATGGTTTTATTGTATTAAACGTAAATTTGATGTTTTTGAGACTTTTAAAATATGGAAAGCCCTTGTTGAGAATGAATCAAATTCTAAGTTAAAGTGCCTTAGATCTGACAATGGTGGTGAATATTGTAGCAAGGCTTTCATTGATTATTGTTCAGTGTATGAGATACGTAGAGAAAGAACGGTTCTAAGAACACCACAAGAGAATGGTGTTGCAGAAAGAATGAACAAGACAATCATGGAACATGCTAGAAGTATGAGGATACATTCTAGATTTCCCTTGCAGTTTTAGGCAGAAGTAGTTGATAAAATAGTTTATTTGATTAACCATGGCCCTTCAAGTTCACTAGATGGAGGAATACCAGAGGATCTTGGACCGGAAAAGAGGTAGATATTTCTTTTCTTAAAGTTTTTGGTTTAGAATCTTTTGTGCATGATGATAGGGAAAATAGAAAAAAGTTGGATGCAAAATCCAAGAGGTGCACTTTCATTGGTTATGGATTTGGTAATTTCAATTTCCGTTTTTGGGATTTAGAGAATTCTAAAATTATTAGGAGTCGTGATGTTGAATGTTGTAGTATGACAAATGTTTTTTGTAGTTATCCTTGTTTCATTGATGCAAATTCTTGGTTCTAAGGATGAGTACCATCAAGTTGAGAGGTTGATTGACCTGAAGAGTAACTTTGAGGTTTTAAAGAAAGGCACCTACAAACATACACAATAATCGTGGTCAGTTAGTCCCTCACCCCCATCGATCAAATGACCCACTACCGAGGGTTACAGATAGATCAGAGGCCGGAATTGGTTATCATAACTGACGTCTCTTAGAGGTTATCGACGTCGGTCACTGTCACTGAAGTTGGCTTCTAGAGCTTCAGTCTTTCCTCTTAGAGCCTCCAGTATCCCAAACTCGCAAGGCATGAAGGTCACAAAGGGTCATTGAGCTTCAAGAGATGCTTTCCTACACATTACCACTATTTTATTCCTAGTGTTTGAGTAACAGTGGTGAACCAAAGTCGATTTGAAGAACCAATGTAGGATAACACTCAGGTTCAGTGCCAGCATGGCAGGGATGAGAAGATGGACTCCTTGGAATAGACCCAGTTCTCTGGGATTTGGTTCACAGTTTCCAGTAGGTAAGAAAGTTCATTGTAGAACAAGTGGCTTTACAGGATTAAGTGTAGTTGAGGATGGACATAAAATGTACAAATCAAGGCTTAAAGTAAAGGGATTTATATCAAACATTAAGGTACTTGCATATGGTGAAACTATTTTCTCCTGTTGTTAAGTTAACTTATATTCGTATTGTAATAATTTTAGTTGGCAGTAGAAGACTGAAATTATTCATGCAATGAGATGTGCCCACGGCTTTACTTCTTGGTGATTTGGATGAACAAAGGTCCTTATATGATATGCAGCCGCTTGGGTAGGAAAATAAAGGGCATGTGAGAAACTGCGTGTGTATGATTGAAAAAGAGCCTTTCCCTTGTCTCAATCAAGCATCCAAAGTAATGGTACAATGACCTTTGATAGTTTTATGCATGATCATGGTTACCTTGAGATGTGCACCTTCTCCTACCCACTTGAGCCCCTTGTATTTTCACAAAAGAGCTTCAAAATGGGATCTCCATTATTTTGCATGTATTGTATGTCCAAAGATTCCAATACCCTTATTACAAGATCTAGGGTGCAGGACATTGGTGAGCTTAAGAGAACACCCAGCTACATCTACATAATTATCATTATAGTATTTAGGAGCTGCAATACATAATTATTGGCATGTAGATAACACACCCACTATCAAAAACAAGACAATTGTACTTTTTATCTTTTGACCTTTTTATTCAACTAAGGTGTTACACAAGGTAAATATAACATTTTATTTATTATCTCAAAACTTGTTAGCACATTTATGGCTGGATTTTATCACATTGAACAAAGATCAGATGTCCATTCTTCACAACTGATTATTCCTCCATCTACAATCATGACCTGAAATTCTAGAGCAGTTGGGAGTCTTATGTATGCTATGGTTTATACCAGACAAGACATTGCACAGGCAGTGGGAGTTGTGAGTAGATTTATGGCCAATCCAAGTAAATAACATTGGAAAGCATTCTAATGGATACTCGAGTATTTGAGAGGGACATCTAGCATGTGGTTATGCTATAAAGGTTTGAATATTTCTTTGTGTGGCTATGTTGATTCAGATATGGCTGGAGATCTGGATGGTAGAAGGAGCACTACTGGATATATTTTCACAGAAGGTGGGACAAAAGTTAGCTAGATATCGAGATTGCAAAAGGTTTTGGCTTTTTCTACTACAGAGGCAGAGTATGTTGCAGCTACAGAGGCTAGGAAAGAGATGATATAGATGAGCATGTTCATGGAAGAGTTGGGAAAGGAGCAAGATGATTACAAATTGTTTAGTGACAGTCATAGTGCAATTCATTTGGTAAAGAACTCAGTGTTTCATTATAGAACGAAACAAATTCAGTTGAGATATCACTTCATATGACAGGTATTGGAGGATGGGAAACTGAAGATGGAGAACAAGTGAGAACCATGTGGATATGCTAATGAATCCATTAACAAAAGAGAAGTTGGAGCTACACTCCACTTCTGTTGGTCTTCGAGTTTGAGACTTGAAGAGGAAGAAACAAAGCTAAGGAAAGGATCTAAGAATGACATTGTACAAGTGTAGTGCAATAATTTATCTCCAAGTGGAAGATTGTTGAGTTGTGGGGTTCAATTACTTCATTTTAACATGCTATATCAAACTTGTTGGAAAACACAGTAAATGAGATCGGTTATGAAGGGACCGACATCGGTCACCTATGAATGACATCGGTTAGGAAAGTAGGAACTGACATCGGTTAGGGCTAACTGACGTCGATTACATGTGTGTGAGTGTTTTATTTAACTTGTGGGAATTAGGTCTAATTTTAACATTAAAACATATTTATTGATTATAATTACATGGCTAAGTGCCCTAAGTTTTTATATAACTGTAACAGGATCAACTATCCTAAAACTGATCACTAATGTGTTGCAAATAATTTTTTAACATGTTTTGAACATCTGCCTAGAGTTTTGATATAACCACTAACACCTCTGAATCAAAATCTACCTCTTCCTTGCTTGGCATCCTTCCCGAAGTGCTAAAATCTTTTCCTTAACGTGTATTGAGCATCTTGCCAAGGTTTAGGGTTGAGGGTGTGGGGTTCAGGGGTTAGGGGTCAAAAACAGGGTTATCGGTGGACTATACAATTGCAATTGTATTATCAAATGAATATAGTGACTGCTACAATAAAAATTGGAAAAATTCCCAAAAAAGAGGGTTACAAAATGATGGTACTGTTGTGATCGTCTCGTCAATACAAATCCTTATGACTAACCACTTTATGCAAGGGTTGAAATGTATCTTGTCTATGATGTTTCTTGATTGAGGTCAATGTGCCAAGGTATTAGTATGGACTCGAGAAAGGTCTATCCAGAGAACAAACATGATGTCTCATCTTGGTTTGTGTAGGTTGTGTTTGATTTCTGTGAATCTCCGAGCCCCAGGCCATGCTCATCTTAAACCTAGGGACCCTGTGAAAATGATTCACCAATTTTAGCATGAATATTTGTGCCTACTTGAGGTATTCTAGAATTCATTCAATTCCAAAGAACTATAATCTTGCCTAAACAGGACACTCGTACTGACATCAATGTTCTAATGCAAACCTTACACATAACTCTGTAGAATGGCATACTCGGATTCAGCTTGACAGCACGTACATTCCCCATCTGACAAATGGTCATACAAAGAGGAAGTTAACTGAAATGTTGGAAAGACATTCTTTGTATGTAGTTGCATGAATCAATAGAACAATTAGTTTGGAAGCGGGTATTTTCCACCAACTCTACTCATTCCACTCTTGGTAACTAGCCCTATTTTGATTGGTGTTTGTATTGGTAGAAAGTAGTGTACTTCATATTATTTGGGAAAGGAAGGAGGCCCCATTAGAGTTTCAGTAGGGCCAAAGATTCCAGTTCAAAAGCATGGAAAAATAACATGTGCCAGCTAATGTTAGGAAGATTATTTTAATAGAAGTTGTCAATAGGCATAAGATTTATGCATAATGGGAAAAGAACTGCCCAAACCTTTCCCTCAACAAAGAAACAGAGCTTTTCCTTAGGGTAAAACCGTATCATGAATGGATGATGTGTGCATTCGTGTTTAGGGAGAGGTCATCCAAACTGTGCCACACGTTATGATAAGGCCCTTTGATTATCTAATAGACATTTAATAACCATGTGCAATCTATACAGGGTATAGACTTGATCTCCACGAACCACCAGCTCTAAGCTCACTACTAACCGAGTGTGTATACTTTTGTGTATTAGGTTTAACCTTTTATAGGTTATCCGTAGTCACAAAATCTATGCACTTGAGTACATATTTAGGTCCTAAAAGCATAATATCATTTACATGATTCTTAAGCAAGAAAACTAGTAATTGAACAACTCCCTTTAGCGTCTTTGTCTTTGTCTATCTGCACTTTTATCTTTGCGTCTATACAAACCCTACAACTCTTGTCGGAGCATTTAACTGTATTTATCTTTCTATGGCCTCGAACACTAATGCACCCAGTTATGACAACTAGGGTCAAGAACTTATCTCCCTCCTAGGTGCTCTTGATCCCTCTTTATCCTTTTCTTACTCTTTTATGGACCCCTTATCGCTTCTTGGGCATTACTTATTATTCACTTATGGGTTGGCCTTTTAGTTGTCAATTACGAAAATTCAAATAAGGGAATCATATAAATACACAGTTATGTTTTCAAAACAAAGGAACCAAACACTAAGCATTACTATACTACCACCTAAGCTTGCATTCCAAAGGCATTAAGAGCATCCAAAAAAGCATCCATCTAGCATTCATTCAAGGGATAAGGGTTTGCATACTTCTGCATACACAACATAGGAAGGGAAAGTCTATTCTATTCCATCCACACATACTATACATCTTCTACATTCTAGATAGCCCGTTATCATTTGTGCAACTTGCACAAGGACATCCTAGGACACACACACACACACACACACACACACACACACACACACACAAGAACATCATGGAGTCTGAGATGTAGTGCGACGCTCGATCGTAAGTTCACTCTTGGGGTAACCATCAGGGTCAATCTGACTCCCAATTTTGTATTTTCCTTTTTAGATTTGATGTGGTTTGTGGGTATGTGTAGATGAATTTCTTTCCTGCAAGTTATAGGTATTTTCGACAATCTAACAATGAATATTAGGTGATCAACAGGGAAAAACTGTGAAACCCTTACGACACAACAGAAACTAGTTCGTAAGCATTTGCACAATCATATGCACCTAGATCCAGCCACTAGCGCCCAAATGCCTCTGTCCTGCACAAGGTGCCTTTTTTGGCTCTTCTCCCAAGTTCCAGAATTTACAGGAAATAGTTACGACATTGTTTGCATCTTGTCCAACACTTTACCCTTCCCATATCACTTCATGTTCACATCAACTAAGTCTTCTTATCTCTCCTTCTTGCTTAGGGTTTTACATCATTGCTTGTTTATTACTTGCATCTTATTATATATTATGATTGTGTACATCATCAGGAACAATAATTACTCTGCAATCAGATTTAATTAATTCAACTTAAATAAAATAACTTATGAGAACCATGTGCATCTCCTAAGTGCCAACCTGGAAGACATTCATGCATCTTTCATCCGATATCTAACACTTTTTATTTAGGGGATTGGTGATCAAATAATAAAGTTAGCTAATACATTATTTTGGCCATATTTTCAAGCATTTCTTTACAAGCTTAGTTTCGAGACTGCACACTAGCCTACAAAACTCGTCTTCCATTACGACACAACCATCTCACTATAACTATCTGGATTCCTTGTTGTTTAAGGAGGTGAACTAAATACGAAGAGGGAGAGTTCATTTCTAGCTCATTTCCCTAGATATGAAAAGAATCTCATCCATACTATCTTAGGATTCCAAGGGAAACATAGGGACCACATAATGATTACCCATTATTATGTCCTCACTATCATTCATGTAGTCATCCTAAGTTGGCAATAAGCTAAGATTTTAGTGAGTTGACGTAGGAACATTATGCCCCATGCTCCTTATACTTAGGTTGCCCTAGTTGAATAATGTAACTAAGTCATCCTTAACAAGTCATTTTAAAAGTATTATTTCACAATACTTAATATATTTCCATGAGAGGGTCATAGTAACTCAACGAGTTACTAATTAAAATTAGTTGTTCTTGTCATACTTTTAATAACTTAATAATTGTCATTAGGTCTAGGTTAATTATTCATTTTTCAAATCGAGTTATTTAAATGCATTTAATCATCATGGTTAATCCATTATTACTATAAAGTACATAAACATCTTTATTTTGTTTCCTATGTTATCCTTTTGGTTTATTCATCGATATTCATTTTGCCTTGATTATTCTATCTGAATTAATGAAATCATAAATAATCACATAACTTCATAACTTATTAGCTTAATTAATAAATTAGTTTTATAAGTAAAATATCTACATTTTCAGTTCAAATAAGATAAGTCATAAGACCAGATTTCAAATAAGGAACATATCCTAATATTCATTAATAATAAAATACAATAGTCAGTAAGAATAATACATTTGGCCATAATGCCCTTTTTAAGATGCAATGATATTTCAATCGCACGATTAAATTGATTACAAATAATCCTTTTGGATTTATTTTCCAATAAACTCAAGTCGTAAAAAATAATCACATAATCTAATTCAAGCAGTTACTTCAAGTATGTGGGCATTTCTAGTAAAACTGTAGGAGAGGGAGGTATATACGAGTCAGTGCATAAGTGTAGAAACTGAGTTTTCATCACATAAGATAACTCACCTATAGCCTAGACACACATAATTAAATTATTAAACCTATCATTTTAATAACTTAAGCCACTTCCCTCACCCTCGTAAAATAACATTTTTATCCCCCATAAAACTTATTTACCTACCCTTACTTACCTTAACCTCACTAAAACCTCCTAACCACTTACAACCCATCCTAACCATCTAACTCTTGTAACCCCACCTAAAATCTTCCTTAACCATTTCCCCTCATCCCCATACCCAAAATATCCATTTTGGAAGTGTTAAAACCACTTCCAAACGAGTTTCCCCGATTTTTTTGGATTGCTGACGATCCTAAAAAATCACCAGCGATTATAAATAGAACCTTAAAGCTCTTGTTTGAGGATCCCAAAATCTTTGTAGCGAAGCTTTGCTGCTCCAGGAAGATAGACCTATTAGCGTAGCAACTGGTTAAGATGATGAGATCCCTTTCCATTACCAATTTGAGCTTTTGGTGCGACAACAAATCATTTCATGGTATCATAGCTATAGATGATGTAGACATCCATCTATAAGTCTTTCTTTGCAAACAAGGGTTTATTATTTTCATGTATTCATAATTTGTTAGTAATTTTCTATAGCATGCATTTTTATGCAAAACAGAGTGTGCCATTGGATTTGGAAGGTGTAAAAACCCTAGAATCTACTGTAAACTTGACCATGTTTTGAGAAAGTCAAATCTGGGCATTTTAAAGGGTTTTTTGGCACATTTATCAAAAATACGTACAATTATGTACAAACATATTTTTTGCCTCAAAACTTATATAAGATTTTTGGGTTTTTCGAGAAAATTTCTAGGTTTCTCTCTATTTTTTAATACAGGTTGCAGAAAAAGAGATATTTGTAGTCAAAGTTTTTATTAACAATTGTACTTTTTCGGTGCAGTCTTTTATCCATTGGATATAAGCGTGTACCTTCCAGATGCATTCTTTTACCCTCTGGATATTTTTGTTTTGGATGTAGTATTTTATCCACTAGACACAAATTTGTACCCTATGGGTGCATTCTTTTATCCATTGGATATAAGTGTGTACCTTCCATATGGATTCTTTTACTCTATGGATATTTTTGTTTTGGATGTAGTCTTTTATCCACTGGACGTAGATCTGCACCCTCTTGGTGCATTCTTTTATCCATTGGATATAAGCATGTACCTTCTGGATGCATTCTTACCCACTGGATATTTATGTTTTGGATGCAGTCTTTTATCCACTGGATGCAACTCTGTACCCTATGGGTGCATTCTTTTATCCATTGAATATTGACGTGTACCCTTTGAATGCAATGATTTACCTTCTAGAAATTTAGGTTTTCGATGTAGATTTTTATCCTTTGGTCACAAGCTTGTATCATGTGGATGCACTCTTTTACCCTTTGGACATTTGGGTGTCATGTGTACATTTAAAAAAACATCAGCCTTAAAATATTATTTTAATAACAAAACCTTCTAGAGCTCATAACTTATGATCTGCAGCTTGGATTAAGGTGATCTTTTTTTTTGAAATTGTGTATTTTTTCGAGATCTACACATTGGTAAAAAATTTATACACATATTTCAAATGTAAAAGGTACTCTTACTCATTGTAATATTTTCATGCACTCAATTATAAAGTGCCAAATTTGGGAGGGTGTTGTAATCACTCGTGGATGCAATTTCAGCTGAGTCCGACTTCCTAAACTTTTAGGTGTTACATTCTTGTATCTATGGGTGTATACATTTATATCTCTCTTGTTTGTTAAGATATTTTGGATCTATATTTTTTGACATTTTTTTGGCATGTTAACAGTCTCTATTGTGGGGGAGCTATTCTGGTGAAGCTCATTATTAGTTATCAGTGTTCAAGTAGTTGATTTTGGCAACTCATACAGATTTGTGGTATCACTCTACTCATTGAGTAGTATGGGAAGGTGTGGTGTCGATACTGATTCTTTGGGTTTCGTGTCCTTACCTTATTACCTTAGCTTTTCTTGGATCATGGCACTCATATTTATTTGGATCTTGTGTCCTTGCTTTGTTGCCTTGGTTATTGTTCTTGGATTGTGACACACATATTTTTAGTAGTTGATCTTGCTTCTTCAAATTTTGTGTCCTTGCCTTGTTACCTTGGCTTTTCTTGGATCGTAGCACTCCTATTTATTTGGATCTCATGTTCTTGCCTTGCTACCTTGGTTATTCTTGGATCGTGGCACACATATTTGTAGTAGTTGATCAAATTATGTTTAGTTTTTTTTTGTATTTTTGACATCACTCCATTGACAGTCTCTTTGCATGGAACTATTCTGGTGAAGCTCAGTGTCAGTTGTTTTTGAGTTCTATTATCGAGCAGTGGATTCAGACCACAGTGCACACCACACTTCTTCAACATTGTATGAGTTTTTGGAGCCGAACTTATGAGGATATCTTGCAGTGGGATTTTGCTCTCTCTACTTTGTAATTACTGGTTTTGGGTACCTTACGGTGTCTAATTTTTCCAGTTATTGTATGTGGGTACCTCATCAGGCCTTGTTACTAGGACCTACCTTCTTTATTTCCCACCTAAGCTATGCTTATGAGAGGTTGTTAGTGTAGGTTATTATTTATCCTTTTATTTATTTATTAGGATAATTCTTACAGTTGTGTTATCCATACACTTGTTGGGTTAGCTTGCTTAGATGTACTAGTTGTGTTGAGTTAGCTTCTCAATTATGTGGAGCTAGCTTACTAGTCTTTTGGAGTTAACTTAACTACCAATATTAGTTAGTAGGAGTTCTTCACCACTGATTTAGGTAGTAGTTGCACTTCCCTCCTCCTATATGTACATCTTTCTTATTGAGTAATTCAAGTCATTGTATTGTAATGTATTGAGCATTATGGATTATGATGGATTTCCATATATGACATTTTAACTCATTTGTTTGCAAAGGTTTATGTAAAACTATTATGGTGAATTATTTTCATCTTATTGATCGTGGTGTTTGATTAACATTGGTGTTCTTGGATTGGTACGATTTGGTTATCATTTATTTTATGGTGTCAGAGTGAAGTCCTAGTGTCGTTGTATCCTAATGTCATTGGGCCTAATTTGGTGAATACATGGTGAGCTCAAGGCTCACGTGGTTGCATTTGGCTCCATCATGTGGGGGTGTGTTGGCATAGCAGCTGGTTAACACGATGAGATCCCTCTCCACTACCAGTTTGAGCTTCTGGTGTGATCGCAAGTTGTGCAACTTTGATACCAAGTAGTTAAGTGCGCTCGACCTGAAGTAGTACTGGGATGGGTGACCTCCTGGGAAGTCCCAGTGTTGTTGCCTCATAATGTCATTGGGCCTAATTTGGTGAATACATGGTGAGCTCAAGGCTCACGTGGTTGCATCTAGCTCCATCGTGTGGGGGTGTGTTGGAGTAACAGGTAGTTAACATGATGAGATCCCTCTCCATTACCAGTTCAAGCTTCTAGTGTGACAACAAGTGCAATTCTGATACCAGGTAGTTAAGCACACTTGACCTGGTATAGTACTAGGATGGGTGAAGTCCCAGGAAGTCCCAATGTCATTGTCTCCTAATTTTGTTGGGCCTAATTTGGTGAATACATGCTGAGCTTAAGGCTGACATGGTTGTATTTGGATCCATTGTGTGGGGGTGTGTTAGCATAGCAACTGGTTAACATGATGAGATCCCTCTCTATTACCAGTTCAAACTTCTAGTGTGATGGCAAGTTGTGTAACTCTGATACTAGGTAGTTAAGCACGCTCGACCCGGAGTAGTACTGGGATGGATGACCTCCTGGGAAGTCCCAGTGTCGTTGTCTCCTAATGTCGTGGGGCCTAATTTTGTGAATACATGGTGAGCTCAAGTCTCACGTGGTTGCATCTAGCTCCATCGTGTGGAGGTGTGTTAGGGTAGCAGCTAGTTAACATGATGATATCCTTCTCCATTACCAGTTCAAGCTTTTGGTGTGACGACAAATCGTAACAAAGCAACCAGATCCAGGAAGATAGACCACATCGTTTTATGCATTTAAACATCTCCAAAGCCCTTGTCAAAACCACCAAGAATTCAATAAGACACCACTAAGAATTAAACAAGTTCTTATAAGCATTTACAACCATATCAGTTCATTTTCATGTCAATGGTAAGATCACATCCATTTATTCTTATTTGTGTTTCGTTTACGCATCAAAAACAAGGTCAAATCAAGCATTTTAGTCTCTATTTTCCATTAATTTAACATCTTGTCAAACATCAATTTTTTCACAGAAATCACCTGCGATCCCTTCAATCGCCAACAATTATCCCAAATCACCCACGATTTCTATGAATCGCCTGTGATTACTGTTAATATAGTCACTTTTATTAGTCATTACATTTTATCATCTTTTATCTATCCATTTGGACTTAATCTGTCTATTTTCAAGATGTCTCTCATGTAGATGATTGTTTCAGGTCAGTCCCATCCCATCACCAGCATTTATGATCTTCCAATCATCCAACATTCATTCATGTGAGAGCAGTTTGACATCCTCCATGAACTCACCTTATGTGCCATCACATTCACACCAACTTTTGAGGACATCGAATAATGGTTCAAGATCCTTAACGAGATACGAGAAACAACCGAGGAGTATTGGTATTATTACTTTGAAGACTTCAAGCTCACCACAACCCTAGCCTAGGCCACCTACGAAGCTGAACAAGACCTCCCTATCCATCTTGAATTCTAGTCGTATTATTTGTTATCATTTATATGATCTTTATCAAATCAACTTAATTGTATCAATGAGTTGACAACCTTCAAGGAAGTCCCTTTGGATTCCTGGGATCGACCTTTACCAAGAAACTCGTTATCATATCTATCTAATATCTTCTATCTAGTTGTCTTTTCTTGCAGGTCTCTTCACTAGGCAAGAGGAGGAACATTCTCACATTGTTTACATTCCATCATCCTAACATTGTGACTATTGGGGCAGGTATTAGTAAACCTTATTTATTTTGAGTTTTAGGTACTTTCTACATTTGATAACACTAACCAAAAATTAATTAATACATTCTTGGCATGCCCAGTGAGACCTGGTTCTTTTTCTTTTCCATAAACTTTTAGTCATTTTGGTTTTAGTATCACATTCCAACGTTAGAGACTTCATCATGGGAGCATATATCAACGAGAAACGAGATCAATGGGTGGCTAAGATCATGGAATATAATTTGACCATCAAGGCCATGAAATTGGTAAGAGGAAGGTCACTGTGTGAGTAATTGGCTTTATATGTTGTGGAACCCCAAGAAGTGTCCCTCATGAATGAAGTGCCCTTAAATGATGAACTGCCACAAAACATTGAATGTCAACATGATGAGAGGAATACATTCAATGATCATAACTGGATTGCGGATATCACTAAGTTACTATCTACCGATGCATATCCTCTGGGGTTAAACAAAGCAAAAAAGAGACATCTCAGGTTACGGTCTATTCTATACATAATGGGTGATGGTCTATTGTTCAAAAGAAATATTGATGGAGTACTGCTCAGGTGCATTGAAGGCGAACAATGTGACAAGGTCCTTACTGATTTCCATGAGGGTTTCTCAGGCAGACACTTCTTTGCTACAGACACACCTATGAAGATCATTAAAGTAGACTACTTTTGGCCTACATTGTTCGTAGATGCTCATAAATGGGTGAGAAAATGCAAAGAATGCGCTCTTCACTAGAAAGAAAATATTGGCGGCTCTCCCTCTTCATCCAATCCAGGTGGATCAACCATTTGCACAATGGGGTCTTGAATTCATTGGTATGGTCAATCCTCCATCTAGTGCTGCTCACAAATTGGTTTTAACTGCAACATATTATTTCACCATGTGGACAGAAACTCCGTGCCATTGAAGGAAACTACTGAATCAGTTATCTTGGAATTTCTTGAAGAAATTGTCACAAGTTTTGGCGTCCCTCAAACTATCATTTCAGACAATAAAAAAGCTTTATTGGGATCAAAAATTTCTAATTTGGCTCTTGGTCTTGGGATTTACCTAAAAACCTTGTCCAATTATTACCCATAAGGTAATGGATTGGCAAAGTTTACTAATAAGAATTTGATTAGAATCATGAAGAGGACAATGAACACCAACCAAAGGTGGTGGCACAAAAAAGTGAGAAATGCTCTCTGGGTGGATATGATTACATTAAAGAAGGCTATTGGCAAATCTCCCTACAAACTGGTATATGGAAAAAAAGCTAGACTTCTTTTGTCATTGGAATTGCCTTCACTTGAATTAGCTCAACAACTGGAATTTGAAGGCGCGGATCAAAGGGAAATTAGAATGGTGGAGCTGGTAGAACTTGAAGAAAATAGAAATGTCGCCTTTATCAGGATGAAACAACATTAGAAGTCAACTAATAATGGTTTGACAGGAAATCTAGAGATTGGACATTCAAGGTTGGAGATCTAGTTTTAAAATGGGACACGGATCGAGCTAATCCTATAAGACACTTCAAATTTGATGCTATTTGGAGTGGACCATATATCTTCACCACTTGCAAGGTGGCTAACTCATTTGAGTTATCTAATCTTGATGGGAATGTACTTCAGATCGCAATCAATGGGATTCATCTAAAATGTTGTGATTAAGATATTTCATGCATATTGTACATAGTAGTTCAGGATTTCAATTTCTCCAAGTGCTTTCAACACATTGTTTTGTTGGTAGTATAGGTTTCTTTTCCTAAGTGCTTCACACAGTCTTATTTCTTAAAGATGTTCTTGTGCATAGTTTCATCACGATTATAAGATTGCTGAAGGATGAAGTTCAGAGTTCACATCAGAATTTAAATAATTTGGTTGACTCCATGCCCGGTGGATGTCATAGGCTACTAATCATCTCATCTAACAGGCAGATGACCCCTATGAGTCACCAAAAATGTTGTCCTTTTTGCATCCTTTAGAAAATTGAACAACCGGGATAGTCACAGGATGAGTAAAGTGGGCCGCGGAAGGTTTTAGGAATGCCGCGGAGTGGAGGTCAAGAGCTATGGCTAGGGAAGAAATGTCGTCAAAGTCTAAGAAGCCATGGGTTGAAGGAAAGGAAGTATGTGGATGTTGACACAAAGCCATACCACAATAGGATAAAATATGGGTCAATTAGAGGAGATAATGAAGCTGCAGAATGAAGAAGATAATGCCGCGAAGGTCAAAAGCCACGCAGAACTAAAACATAAAAGCCACACATTAAGGGAAAACCACAGTTTCCGTGGAGAACTAAATGAATGTGATTTTGGATCTGGTGATCAGATCCTTACAAATATGATATAATTGATGAAATCCTAGTATCCTCTACATCATAAAATCATATTTCTTGCATTAAATGGAGGAAGGTGGGTGAAGTAAGGAAAACCCCCCAAACACGCAAAATGTCTACTGTGGACGGTGAAACCACCAACATTAAATGTATTATGGGTGTCGTTCCTTCTTCAAGGAAGGAAGATGGCATAGGGAAATGTGTTTTTAGAGGTGGAATTTGCAGAATAATTAGATCTTCTAAGAGAATTAATGAAGGTGGTTGGATGATGAAAAAGGGAATTCAAATTTCCCTCTCTTTTCTTCTTCCTTATCCTTCTTTCAATTTTCTGTATAATGTAAAGTGATGCCTAGTTTTAATGTTGGATACTTTGGGAATGGGAGGCCATCATTTTATGCCGCACAGTATTCTAAGGGTTGCATGCATTGGACTTAAATTCTATAATTTTTTTACATCTTCCTCCTTTATCGTGATGATTTGTGCATGATATTTAAGTAATAAAATATCTAGTTTTGTGGCTCATGTCTACCTTAAACTATTGATTTATTATATTTCCTTACCTCTTATTCACTCGCAGGTGTGTTTTTTTAAAATCTTTGTCTATTGTGCATCATGAAAATGGGAATCTAGACTCTGTTTTGATCTGTGGCTTTCATTTCTGTCCTCTTCATTATCATTTTCACCCATTTTCTCTCTTGCTGAAGTGTTCATCCCCTTATTTTGGTGTTATCACCTTATCTAGTTTAGGATTATGTTTTATGCATCTCCTTCTTGCCCTAGTCCCGTGGAAATTTAGAGTAGAGCTAGATAGTTGCATTTAAATTCTGAGGAGTAGTTTAGAATTAGAAGTAAGTAGAGGAGTCTGAACTTCTCCAGAGGTCTGTCTCAATTCAACTCACACACTTGGAGACAGTCCCATGTTTCCTCAAAGCCATAGATTCTTGTGATTTGGGATGGGTGAAAATTTGAGATCCAACACTTTTGGCACGCTCGGTGGGACCTTGAAATTAATATTTCCAGTTTTATCATGTTTTGATGTGTATCTTGATGAAACTCTAGCCTTTTGGAGGCTCTGCAATAACACATATGGTGAATCCATTCAGAAAAACAACTGGTTTTAGTAGTCCAAAGTGTCCCTAGTTCATTAGAAGGATTCAAACACGGTATAAAAAAGAGGAGTATTTGAATATTTACATTTATCTCCAGGAAGAGGAATAAGAGGAAGATGGATTCAGAGATCTCCATCATCCAGCCAAATAAAACTCTTTCAACACCTCCACCTAGTAGGCCCTTCTTACAATCACAAGAGTTCTCAGACCTATCAGAATGGCTGCACAATAACCAAATCCTTTTGTAAACTTGATAGGAAAACAATCCACTTACCTTGAATGCTCGTAATCCCATTCCAATAACAACTTTGAATAATATCCCATACTTCACTGAGGAAAACCACACTACTCCAGTTGATCACATTCAGGACATCAAAAATGTCTATGTTATCCATGAAATTGCTGAGATGGGACATGGTGGTAAAATGTCTGGATTCATCACTCAAAAGGAAAGCCTTACAGTGGTTTATAATTTTGACAATAGGCTCAATCATAAATTGGAATGAGTTGTGTACAACCTTTTGTAATTAATTTGGAGAGAGGGCAGAAAAATTATCTCTATTGGAGTAGTTTAACTATAATCAAGAGAGCACCTCATGAGAAAATGGTGGATTTTAACTTCAGATTCTAAGGAACTTGGGACAAAATTCTAGCTCTCGTGAGGCATGCAGAAGAAGGTGCATTTATTTACTTTTTAAAAGTTCTCGACTCTAATATATCTGTCATGATACAATCTATGGGAGGGAAAACTCTACCAACAACCTATACAATTGAAATATGAGTTGAAAATAGTTTAATTACAAGCTAGGAAATTAGCCCCTAGGCCACCTATGCCCTTGTATTTTGAATTACGTCAAGTTTCTCAACCTTCTATTGCTCCTAATATTGATCCAAATTCGTAACATGTATTTGCCGCATCACATACCCATTCCTAACAAAAGGAAGATGATGAAATGAAGGATTTGATTAGAAATTTGACAAACAAAGTCATATCCCTTGAAAAAAAGCAAGCCCAATCCTATAGAAATTATCAAAATCAAGGGAAATCTTCAAATTATGGGTATCAAACATATAGAAACCAAAAATATAATCAGATAATTGCATAGAACCAACAAAATAATAGATGACAAGGTCAAAGTTCCCCTCTTCCATTGGCAACTCCTCCTCCAAAAGCACTTCTTACTCCTAGTTGAAGTCAGGTTTTGGTTCATGTAAAAAACAATATGGTGCAAGAGACAGAGTGGTGTTTTCCATGCAATTTTACGCATAATCAACTTGGTTGTGAAAGGGAAATGCATCTATAAGCATACATGGTTCAAGGTTCTTCTATTCATCAAGAGCCACTTCTAGAGGTACCTAGCCCAACCACAGAAGTAATTCAAGATACCAACAATGAATCCAACCTCGTGTTCTTCAGATCAAAGGACTTATGTTTGGTTAATCAGGTGGCATTCAACCCTAACAGATCTTCAATCAACGTTACTGGTAATATGCGGTACAAGAAAAGGATGTTGGAATCAAAACCCTCACGTTTTGCAGATTAAAGCAATGTCATGTCTAAGGAAAAAGAAGTCATGATGAACAAGAACAAGGACACATGAGGTCCCTAAAAAAAGTCGTTAATGAAGAGGTTTTTGTTCAATTGAAGCCGCCAAGAAAAATGCCATAGCAGATGATGAAGGACAATAACATGTCGCAGATGCATAAATATGTGATTCTTCTATATGATGTTATTAAACAAATGAAGAATACCAATGTCAATGTCTCTATGTGGGATGTGCTTGTTATTCCATCACAATGAGATCTCCTGTATGAATCCCTTAAACAACTACATCTGATGGATCCAGTGATGTATAAAACTTTGGCCATGGTTCATGTTTTCCAATCAAAGGAAGACCAAGTAAGTAAAATGTCAAAACCCCACCTTTTTACATGTCTATGATTATGGGTAAATACTTAGTGCATAACTATATGATAGATTCAGGGGCTAGTACCTTTGTAATGCCCAAGAAAATTGTTGATATTCTGGGTCTCAAATACAATCCTGTGTCTAGGGAGTTTTACAACTTGATGGGTCAACCGTGGGTGTATTGGGAGTAATACAAAATCTTGAGTTAACCCTCCAAGCTTGCCCAAGACTCACCATAACCCATGACATATTAGTAATTGAACTGCCTCGTATGTTTTCCATATGGTTGTCTAGAGATTTTACTGCTAAGGTCGGTGACTATTTGTCTTCATATTGGAATCACATGCTTCTGAAAACTAGATATGGTACAAGATTTACAATACAGACTGAACCTATCTTTTCTTACCATATTGAGTCACATGACCCTTCCCTTTTCTAATCAAATTTCCTAATACAAGAAGAACATGAAAAAGATTTAGTTTTAGATGAATATATTTTCCCCATTTCCATGCCTAATTTAGTGTTAGATGAATGGGATAAGAGAGACCATAAGTTTGATCCTTATGATGAAGAGCTTAAAACTTTTGAGACTGGTTTGGGCACCTATTGCATTCTCCAAAAGGAATCTATGATACCTGCGGCATTCAAAGAAGAAGAAGAAAATGCTTTTGGATTATGGAGGATATTATTTGATGCTTCAAGAAGTAGAAATGGAGTCGGGGCGGGTGTTGTGCTCATTTCTCCAAGGAAAAAAAAGGTTCTTCTTTGCTCATAGATTATAGTTTACATGTTCAAACAATGTGGTAGAATACAAGGCATTAGTGCATGGCTTGCTAATTGTAGAGAGGAGAAAGATCAAAGAGGTGTAGATATTTGGAGACACTGAACTAGTCATTCACCAAGTCTATGGAAGATGTACAACTAAGAACAAGCTGTTAAAGGCTTACAAGCATAGATTATGGGATTTATTAGAAGGTTTTGATGCCATCAACATACAAGTTGTGCCTAGGAAAGTTGAACAATGATGCTGATAAAATGGCAGATTTGGGTTCTCAATTTTAACTGGTAGAAGATCTTATCAAGGGAAATGTGCAAACATATCAAAATGGTGGCTAAGCAATCCATTCCAAATAATCAGACTAGCTAGCAGGGTTTTTGATAGTGATGAGCATATTTTCCAATTTATACAAAATGAATCTGAGTTCTTAAAAATGCAATCTAATTTGTAGGATATCTAAGGTGATCAGATAACTAAATTAAAAACAACAAAAATTTCCAAAGGGATTAGTCACCTTGGAACAAATTTTTAGTCTAGATGATGAATTCAAAGGTAATGATAAGAACATGGTGGCAAAACAAGAATATTTCCAATTGGTCACAATTGCTTCAAGCAAAGAACTTCTACTGGGGAAGGTATATGATGAAAGTGAAAAGAGATTTTTTATTTCCCTGTGCCAGAAAATTTAGTGATTTTTTTCATAGTACTATGAAGATTTAAAATGAATTCAATCCAAGTATAGTCCAACATTCTATTGATTTGTACCCCAACATCAAGCCAACTAGGCAGAAGAAAAAGCCGTTCAACCCCAAAATTGGGCCCCTCATGAGAAAGGAACTCTCTAAGCTCATTGAGGCCAAAATAATTTTTCCAATCAAGTACTCAACTTGGGTGGAAACTTGGTTCCAGTGAGGAAGAAAAATGGAGAAATCAGGTTTTGCATGGATTTTAGAGATTTAAACAAAGAATCTCTCAAGGACCACTATCAAATGCCCTCCATGGAGCATATTTTACAGACAATAGTAAGAGATGAGAGGCTTTTCAATGCTTGATGCTTATTCTGGTTTTAACATGATCAAAGTGAAATAAGAAGATCAGTATAAAATCATGTTCACCACTAAATGGGGAACATATGCATACCAAAAAATTCCCTTTGGCTTATCAAATGTAGGTGCCACTTTCCAAAGAGCAATGTGTATTTACTTCAAGGGGTATATCAATCAAATCATATGAGTTGTTAAAATAACTCCAACCAATATATTATTGTTAATATAACAATAATATAACTACTAGCATTTGTATTTAATGAATACACAAATATAATGTAAACATTAATAATAATTTCCTAACATGATGGTTATTCTAGTTTCAACTAAATTAAAGTGAAGGAAGAGGATCAGTATAAGACCGCGTTCACCACCAAATGGGGAATGTATGCATACCAAAAAATGACTTTCATCTTATCAAATGCAGGTGCTACCTTCTTAAGAGTAATGAATATCACCTTCAAGGGATATATCAATCAGTGTATCTTGGTTTACTTAGACGACATTACTATTTTCTCCAAGCATAATGTGGATCATATGAAGCACCTGGAAAAGGTATTTGAAAGATGTAAAGAATTTTGCATGTCCCTTAATCCTAAGAAATGTAACTTTGGAGTTCCTAGGGGCAAGATTTTGGGGCATATTGTCTCGAAAGAGGGCATTTCCATTGATCTAGAAAGAATTGTAGCTATAGCGGTGCTTTCCTTGCCAGCTCACAAGAAGGCTCTATATTAATTCCTTAGAAAGATCAACTTTGTCAGGCATTTCATTCCTAACTTCGCAGGTTCGGTAAAGCCCAATACTCTTATGCTCAAGAAGGATTCAACATTCAGGTAAACTATGGAAGGGAAGGAAAACTTTGAGAAGATAAAACAAGAAATTGATCAGGCCCCTATTGATGGTGAATCACAACACCCTTGAATGTCTGCAACTCGATGGGTTGAGACTCTCAGTGCAATTGCATAACATGGAGCTTTTCCCCAAGTGTGGGACCCTATGAATCGGGAAAGCTCTCCGGATGAAGGTCAGTTCCTATTCCTCTATTCAGATGCACACATAAAAATGCAGAGGGTTTACTCAAAAACCTAATCTAACTTTCCAAGGAGATAGGGTAAGAAGATGCATAAAAACAAACCTAAACTAACAAAGGTGATGCACCGAGGAATGACGAACACTTGTCTTGCCAATAAACACAAACCATAAAAATGCAATGCAAGATTGTGCACAGATAACCAAATTTGCAGTGAAAGATTAGGAGGATGAAAATGAACACTAAGAGGGTTGAGAATCATCGAAAGACATGTATTATTTGCTCCAAAGATTGATACAATACACTACAAAATGCCAAGAGGCAAAGTTGCATTATAGTTTTGAATGGGAGGTTTTAATTCCACAAATTCACCTGCCAAAGAGAAGAAGGGAGGGGCAAAACAAGAATGTCCAACCTTTAGAAAGAAGCCCCTCCTTACAATTCATAAGAAGAATGAGAGAGGGAAGAGAAAAGAAATCCAAATCTACCCCAACCACCTCCAGGTTGTATTTAATTCATCTCATTATGGCGGTAGGTGAGAACCCTAACAAACCCAAAAAATGGTGAGCTATATTTTAAATTTTTAAGAAATTTTTCTCACCTAATTAAATATATCTAGTCGTAGTTGGATAGAGGACCTTGTAATCTTTCTGAAAAGTCCAACCATGCGTGAATCCGAGCTCCCTGTGAAAAGTTATGGCCATTTGAATATTCCCCAAGTCAGGGTCTGTTTCCAGTCAAGTTCGGGGTTCTCCTTTGCATTTGCATCGGGTCTGGAGGGTGCCTCAACATGTTTTCACCCCATGCTTTCCTGACTCCAAAACCTGATTTTCCTAGGTAGTGTTTCGGGTTTTCGGAACTCCCAAGCATCGGGACATGCCTTGCGATTTTCATGGTTCATGTCTCATGTTTCCCAAAACCTGAAACCTAAAATCCTTTGTGTCGGGTTTTTGGACCTCTCCGACATATTTCCTTTGTGTCACGTTTTTGGACCTCTCTGACATATTTCCTTTGTGTCGGGTTTTTGGACCTCTCAGACATATTTCCTTTGTGTCGGGTTTTTGGACCGCTCCGACATATTTCCTGTGTCGGGTTTTTGGACCTCTCCAACATATTTCCTTTGTGTTGTTGTCTATATTTATCCGGGGGGTAGATATATATAACAGCCCCCACACTGATTAAAGCCAGATTATACCAAGGATTTCATTCTATATGCCTATGGAGCAAAATCTAGTATTGCCATGGTTTTAACTTAGCTAAATGATCAAACATAGGAACAACCAGTGGTCTTCTTCAGTCAAACAATGAAGGAGTACGAGCTCAAGTACAATCACATTGAGAAGTAGGTGTTTGCTATCATGAGGGCCTTAAAAAGGTTCAAAAGTATGATTTTTTCTATCCACATAAAGGTTTTAGTAGCACATTCCAGTGTTAGATACTTCATCATGGGAGCAGATATCAATGAGAAATGAGCTAGATGCATGACTAAGATCATGGAATACGATGTGACCATCAAGGCCACAAAATCAGTAAGAGAAATGGAACTGTGTGAGTAGTTGGATTTAGATGCTGTGGAACCCCAAGAAGTGTCCCTCATGAATGAAATGCCCTCAAATGATGAGCTACCACATGACGTTGAATGAAGACAGGATGAGAGGAATGTATTCAATGATCGCAGTTGGATTGCAAATATCACTAAGTTCTTGTCTACTGGTGCATATCCTTTAGGGTTAAACAAAGAAAAAAGGAGACATCTCAGGCTACGATCTATTCCATACATAGTGGTTGATGGTCTATTGTTCAAAAGAAATATTGATGGAGTGTTACTCAGGTGCATTGAAGGTAAACAATGTGACAAGGTCCTTACTGATTTTCGTGATGGTTTCTCAAGAAGACACTTTGCTGCTAGAGCCATAACTATGAAGGTCATTAAAGAAATCTACTTTTGGCCTACATTGTTTGTGGATGCTCACAAATGGGTGAGAAAATGAAAAGAAGGTGTGCTCTTCACTAGAAAGAAAAGATTGGAGGGTCTCCCTCTTCATCCAATCCATGCAGATCAACCATTTGCACAATGGGATCTTAACTTCATTAGTATGATCAATCCTCCATCTAGTGCTGGTCACAAATGGGTTCTAACTACAACATATTATTTCACTAGGTGGACGAAAGTTGTGCCATTGAAGGAAGCTATTGAATCAGTTATCTTGGACTTTCTTGAAGAAATTATCACAAGCTTTGGCATCCCTCAGAATATCATTTCAGACAATGTAAAAGCTTTCTTAGGATCCAAAATTTCTAATTGGGCTTTTGGTCTTGGGATTTACCTGAAAACCTCTTCAAATTATTACCCACAAGGTAATTGATTGGAAGAGTTTACTAACAAGAAGCTAATTAGAATCATGAAGAGGACAATGAACACCAACCAAAGGCAATGACACACAAAAGTGATAAATGCTCTCTAGGTGGATAGGATTATAGTAAAGAAGGCTATTGGCACTTCTCCCTACAAACTAGTATGTGGAAAATAATCTAGACTTCCTTTGTCATTGGAATCACCTTCACTTGAATCAGCTCAACAACTAGAGTTTGAAGGCACATATCAAAGGGAAATCAGAATGGTGGAGTTGGTGGAACTTGAAGAAAATAGAAATGCTGCTATGATCAGGATGAAACAACATCATAAGTCAACCAAATAGTGGGTTGATAGGAAAACTAGAGATCAAATATTCAAGGTTGGAGATCTAGTTTTAAAATGGGACGCGGATCTAGCTAAGCCTAGAAGACACTTCAAATTTGATGCTATTTGGAGTGGACCATATATCATCACTTCTTTCAAGGCGGCTAACTTATTTGAGTTCTCTAATCTTGATGGGAATGTACTTCAAATCCCAATCAATGAGTTTCAGCTTAAACCTTGTCATTAAGATATTTCATGCATATTGTACATAGTAGTTTAGGATTTCAATTTCTCCAAGTGCTTTCAACACATTGTTTTGTTAGTAGTATAGGTTTATTTCCCTAAGTGCTTCACATAGTCTTGTTGCTCGAAGATGTTCTTGTGCACAGTTTCATCATGATTCCAAGATTGCTGAAGAATTAAGTTCAGTGTTCAGATCAGACTTTAAATCATTTGGATGACTCCATGCCCAATGGATGCCATAGGCTATTGATCATCTCATCTAGCAGGAAGATGCCCCCTATGAGTCACCAAAAATGTTTTCCTTTTTACATCCTTGCAAAAATTAAACAATATGGATAGCCACAGGTTGAGGAAAGTAGGCCGTGGAAGGTTTTAGGCATGCCGCAGAATGGAGGTCAAGAGCTGTGGCTAGGGGAGAAATGCCGCCAAAGTCTAAGAAGCCACATGGTGAAGGAAAGGAAGTCCACAGATGTTGACACAAACCCTCACCACAATAGGATAAACCATGGGTCAATTAAAGGAGATAGTAAAGTTGCAGAATGAAGAAGACAATGCCATGGAGGTCAAAAGCCGTGCAAAACTAAAATAGAAAAGTTGTGTATCAAGGGAAAACCATAGTTTTCTACGAAGAACTAAATGAATGTGATTTTAGATCTGATGACCAAATCCTTGCAAATCAGATATGATTGAAGAAATCATAGTCTCCTCTACATAATAAAATTAGACTTCTCGCATTAAATGGAGGAAGGTGGGTGAAGTAAGTAAAACCTCCCAAACACACAAAATGTCTACTCCAGATGGCACAACCACCAACTTTAAATGCAATATGGGAGTCGTTCCTTCTTCAACAAGGTAGATGGCATGGGAAAATGGGTTTTTAGAGGTGGAATTTACAGAATAATTAGATCTTCTGAGAGAATTAATGAAGGTGGTTGGATGATGAAAAGGGAATTCGAATTTCCCTCTCTTTTCTTATTCTCTCTCCTCCTTCCAATTTTATATATAATGTAAAGTGATGTTTAGTTTTAATGTTGGATACTCTGGGAATGCAAGGGCATAATTTTACGCTACACGAGTATTCTAAGGGTTGCATGCCTTGGACTTGAATTTTGTAAATGTTTTGCATCTTCCTCTTGTATCGTGATGATCTGTGCATGATCTTTAAGCAATAAAATCTCTGGTTTTGTGGCTCGTATCTACCTTAGCTCCTATTTTATTACACTCTCTTGCCTCTCATCCATTCACATGTGTGTTGTATGTGTTCTTTTAGAAGTTATGTCTATTGTGCATCGTGGAAGTGGAACCCTGAACACAGTTTTGATATGTGGCTTTCGTTTTGGCCCTCTTCATTACCATTTTCCTCTATTTCTCTCTTGTTAAAGTATTCATCCCCTTATTTTGGTGCTATCACCTTCTCTAATTTAGGTTTATGTTTCATGCATCTCCTTCTCACCCTGGTCCCTTAAAAAGTTAGATTAGAGTTAGATAGTTGCATTTCAATTCCTAGTAGTAGATTAACATTAGAAATAAGTAGAGGAAGCTAACCTTGTCTGGAGGTCTATCTCAGTTCACGTCCCACAACTTAGAGATAGTTCCATGTTGTCTCAAATCTCGAGTTGTCTATGATTTGGGGGTGGGTGCACATTTTAGCTCCAATAGTGCCCAAAAAGTGGTAGGAAAGTGTAAAAAGGATCAGGGCACCCCGACTATGTCCAGGGAACTTGTTGACACCCCAGTACTAACTTGGGCACCCTAGTCAAAAGAAAAATAATACATAATGACAAAAACTGGCTGGGAAAGTATATGGTTAAGTTCGGAAGATAGCAGAATAAAATGGCCAAAAGATGGAGGTGAATTAGTACTTTCTTCACTCAAAAACCTTATGAATAGTAGTATGAGACCGAGACTAAATAATACCCAAAGTGTGTGATTTAGTGTTTACATTTTCCTCCACTTTATGTTGGTGAGAAAAATACTCGGTAACATAAATTAGATAGAGATGATTACCTGATGCCAATGTAGATTGATGTAGAAAACACATTGAAGGACTAGACAAAACGTGAAATGACAAAAAGATGATGGAGAGTGGAAATTGAAGATGAAAAAAAGTGATGAGAGTGAACCTAGGGCAGAAACACATGTGTAGTTACTGATGTATGTGATATACGTGCATGGTTAGTATGGTGTGTGTTGCCACAAAATGTTATTGTTGATGCTGTTGTTATTGTTGGTGTTGTTGACTCATTCCTTCTCATACGGCTGGACCTATAAGGAGAAGATGATCAAGAAGTCAAATACGCATGTATATAGTAATGAAAAGACTAAAAAATGAAAATATGAAAAGTGTAAAAGGAACATGTGCACCTGATCCTTGATGAGAGAAAGGGTGTAGAGAGGATATCATGTCCTATTTTTTTTGCGTAATTCGATGCCATAGTACAAAGAAGCGTAGGGAGGAACTTCATTATATCCTCCAACCTGTAACTGCTACCCTGGATATGTCTACCTAGTTTTTTTGGGAAATCCGATTCCACTGGCTGAAGTAGTGTAGAAAGGAAATCTGCTGTATCCTCTAACTTATAACTGATCCCTAGAATGCTAAGCATAACCATGTCATGTAAAAGGCACTACGTACGGGGTTTGTAGACTGGTCTGAACCCACTCGCTGTACAACCCATATTGTTAAGGGAAGAAACTGACTGAACTGAACCGATGTATAAGCGTTGTGTCATATGTAAAACCCCAAATGATGCCCCCTCTTTAGGGGTGCATGTGACATCTCTGATAGGAGAATGTGGCCCCAAAAGAGGACCAACCACATAAAATATACCCTGCAGGGGGAAGGGAATGCACTTGGTAGAAACCAAGGGGCACATAAACAAGTGGCTAGAAAACAAGTGTTAGTACGAACAAATATGCATATAGAAGCCAAGTGTACTCTACACAAATAGTGTGTAAGCTAGAAAGAAATATAGTAATGTAAACACACAAGAAGATAAAATAGATCACCAAAGCGGGTTGTAAACATGGGACACCACTCACAATGTCACAAGACACTCAAGGCCATAATGGCCACATACAATAAACAAGTGTGCACACCAAAAAAAGGGAAAAGCCCACATACAAGAGAACACAATGATAAGAAATAGTAAACAAACAAACATATAGCCATGGAAGTAAATAATCCTACAAAACAAATGCTACACATGAAGCACCCATTAACATGTTAGAAAGATAACCAATATGTCAAAAGTGTGTATAACAAAGTAATGAAAAGTGCTAAATATAAAATGAGACAATAACACCTGGAAGAGATGAATGTGGATGCCCCTAGCTACCATTGTAGGAGGGGTAGGAGGCGAGCATCCATGATATGTGTAAAACACTTGTATCTGCGATCACAAATAGAGAAAGACATGAACGTGCATGTGTGGATAATAAATATAATGACATACGAGAGATCTATCTAGCATGTGTAATAAAACGAACATGTATAAGTAAATGTAAGCAAAAGTAAATGTGACCAAGATATACAAAATGTTGTGGATGGATGGAATGGAATGCAAGATGGATGATATGAGCCATGTGCCCCCCGAGTGGATGAAGTTGTATATTATGAGGTTCATTTGGGTTTCCCCCTCAGCAGTAAAAAATGAACCGTAAACAAGAGTACATCATCGGGAAATGGTCAAAGTGTGTGTTGTATCTATCATGTTGTGATGAATGTGATTGTGTATTGATGATATGCGACATGGAGATGATGTGTGTGTGACCCTTATAGTCAAAATGTATATCACGACAAGATAAGCATAGGAGTGATGACGTAGACTAAAACATATATCACTAATAGATGAATAGAGGGAGTGGTGATGTAGCCTAAAGCGTATACCATGACAAGATGAAGGAATAAGTGACCATTTAGCCTATAGTGTGTGTCACCAACCTAGTAATGTTGCATGAGAGAAGGTCAAATGATGAACGTATAAGTATGATAAGGTCCATTTGATTTGTAAACCCTTAGCAGTCGAGTATGGACTGAGGAACTAAAGTGCGTCATAAGGTAATGAGTACAACGTGTGTGAGTAGATATAGTATATGCGATGATAAGAGACGACCATGTGATGCATAGATTGTGTAATGTATGATTTATAAGATGTAATGCAAGATGTGTAGATACATATATGATGATGACTAATATGATGTATGATGTGTAGATGCGCAAATGTCAAAATTATATACAGTAAATGTAGAGTGTATGAAGTAAAGTGTAAGACATATGATGAAAAATGTGTGAAGAAACCTAGTGTGCAGTGTGTGGGGTTCATGTGCAGTAGGCCCTCAATAGTCAAGTGTGAACCAAAAGCAAAAGAGTGGGTCATCAGGTAACGGTGATACTAAAACGTGTGATGAATATGACTATGCGAGGAAATGGATGGTTTTAACTAAAAATGGACTAACTATGTAGTGCTAAGGTAGTTAATCTAAGCTACGCACAATTGTACTAAAGAAAATAAATGTAGTAAAGAACTATTTTAATGATCTAAGTAAATATATAAAATGAAATACTAAACCGTAAAGTGCAAGAGGGAAGAGGAGAGAACTCATATGATAATTGGTGATTGTTGCAGAGGTGATTAGAGAAAATAAGAGCATGAATGAGTTTGCAGAGGTCTTGAAAAGACTGGATTTGGAGGATCAGAGTGGACTGGGGCACCCATGGGTGCTTTGGTATGTAATCTAGGTGCCCTGGTCTACAAAAAAGCTCTGAAAGTGGTTCTTACAGGGTCAGAAGGTGGTATGAAGCCCTCACTATGTGTCACATCAGATTTGTTGTCCCACACAATATGTCACCAATAATTCTAGTTGATGTGAAGACCTGTAAAAGACCAAAAGAAAGTATCAAAACCCTAAAAATAAAAATGTGGAATGAATGGGTCAGACTGACCACAGTTTCCACAACAATGGGCTTACTAAACTGAGCATTGTACTACATTTCAGACCCAAATGTAGTTTTTGTGTGTGTATGTGTGTGCATGTCGTGCCCTAGGTGCTCTTATGTCAGTCACACTTTGTGAAATAATGAGCAATGGATAAATGTAGAAAATGTAATAGAATGTGTGCAAGGAATAGAATATAATAGAATCCCTCCTCGTATGAAGTGTGATGCAAATGTCCTAGATTGTGCCTTGATGATGGAGCTATGTGGATGCCAATTAATAGATGGATGAAACTCTAGATGGAGTGATAGTAATAAATGATGTTAGGTCCCTCATTATGGTCTCATAACTTTATATTTATAGGGTTCTCTTGGTCTAATTTCGTAATTAGCCTTGAAAAGGCCGACCAAAAGAAAGATAAAGATGTAAATTGGCTAGCAGATACCCAAAAATTGGCAAGAAAGTGTAAAAGGGACCGGGGCACCCCCAAGTGGGACTAGGGCGCCCATGAGCACCCGGTACTAAATCTGGGTGCCCCGGTCGAGGCTAAAACAATGGGGGATGTCCAAAAATGGCTGGGCATATGAGTGTAAAATGTCACAAATTACGAAATAAAAAACAAGATGGCTAAAAGGACAAGGGATAATTAGTAATTTCTTCACTCAAGAACCTTCTAAATAGTAGTATGAGACCGAGATAAATAAATGTCTAAACTGTATGATTTTGTGACTACATTTTCCCCCCACTTTATGTTGGTGAGCGCACAGCTTCATAACATAAATTAAATAGAGACACGTACTTGATATCCACGAAGAGTGTAGTAGAAAACATGCTGAAGGACTAGACATAAGCATGGAATGACAAAAAGATGGAGGAACATGGAAACTATAGATGAAAAATTCATAAAGAAAGAGTGATGAGAGTAAACCTAGGGTGAAACATGTGTGTGTAGCTGTCATAATGTGTAGTGCACCTGCATAGTTAGTAAATCATGCATGTTACCATAGAAATTTGTTGTTGTTGCCCCCATTTGACTGTTTGTTTCTCATACGGCTGGACCTGCAAGGAGAAAATGATCAAGTAGTCAAATATGTATGTATGTAAATGTAAAAATACTATGTATAAAAGACACATGTGTATGTAAAATACACTAGTGTAAATGAAAAATGTAAATGCAAAGGTAAATGGAACATGTGCACCTGATCCATGTCGAGAGAGAAAGTGTAGAAGGATATCCTATACTGCGAGTTTTTTGGGTAATCTCACGCCACCTTGGCTAGAGAAGTGTTGAGAGGAAATGCTCCGTGTTCTCCAAGCTCTAACCGCTACGCTAAAATATGTGTGAAGAGATCTCTATATTGTCCTATTTTTTTGGGTGATCTGACGCCACTTGCCGAAGTAGTGTAGAGACACACACTCACTGTAACCTCCAAGCATGTAACTGCTTCCCAAAAATGTTGAAGATTCCATGTCCTATAAAATCCACTGTGTATGGGGTTCACAAACTGGTATGAACCCACTCGCTGTGTAAAACTGAACCAGTGTAAATACATTGTGCTAGTATGTAAAACCTCCAAATGATGCCCCCCATTTTGGGGTCATATGCGACATCACTAATAGAAGACATGTGGCCCCAAAAGAGGACCAACCGCATGCACATTGTAACCCTAGAAAGTGCTTGGTAGAAACCAAGGCACACACAAATAAGAAGGATAGCCAAAGACAAGTGTAAACAAACAATGCATGCATATAGAAAACATGTGTAAGCTACGTAGAAAATGTAGTAAATGTAAACACGCAAGAAAGAAAGTAAGCCACAATAAGTGAGCTGTAAACATAGGACATCACTCACGATGTTGTAAGACACGTAAGGCCATCATGGCCACAAACAACAAACAAGTGTGCACACAAATAGAGGGTAAAGCTTGCATACAAGAAGCAAATAATGGAAGAAAATGTAATTAACAAGAAAGCAAGAAGTAACCATGGAAACATGTAATCCTACAAAACAAGTGCTGCACATGGAACACACATTAGCATGTTAGAGAAATAACCAATATGTCAAAAGCGTGTATGATCAAATAATATAAGATACTAAATACAAAATGAAACAATAACACCTGGAAGAGATGAATGTGGATGTCCCCAACGACCCATGTAGGAAGGGTAGAAGGTGAGCATCCATGCCATGTGTAGGAGTCCTATATCTATGATCATACTAAACAAAGGCATGAACACACACATGTGGATGGTATAAATAATGACATATAAGAAATCAATCTAACATGTGTAGTAAAGTGATAATGTAAAATACTAGTAAACAAGAGTAAATGCCCCGAAGACAATGCATTATGTTGTGGATGGATGGAATGGAATGTAAGAGGGGATGATAGGAGCCACATGCCCCCTGAGTGAATGGAAGTGTATGCAGTAAGGTTCATTTTGTTTTCCCCCTCAGCAGTCAAGAATGAACCATAAATAAGAGTTCATCATCTGGATATGGTCGAGTAGTGTGTGTTGTGTCTAGTGCGTTGTGATGAGTGTGTAAGTGTGGTGATGAAATGCGGCCTAGAAATGATGTGTGTGTGGACCCTATAGCAAAAGCGTATATCACAACTAGATAAACATATAAGTGATGATTTAGCTTAAGCGTATATCACTATGAGATGAATGGATGAGTGATGATGTAACCTAAGGTGTATACCACTAAAAAATGATAGAATAGGTGATAATTTAGCCTAAAGCGTATGTCACTACAAGATGAAAGGAGGGAATGGTGATGTAACCTAAGGTGTATACCACTACAAAATGATAAAATAGGTGATCTAGAGGATTTATCATGAGTATATATTCCCTAAAATTCACTAAACCTAGACAATGCTAAAGGTATTCTTGATACCTTTATGATGGTATGTTGAAATTCAGAAGCGGAGTTTGTATGTAAATTCTATCGCCGGTCAAAGTTAAGGTCGTAAACGGGTCAACCCTAGTCAACATGTCAACAAGTGGACCAATGACAAGGTGACATGTGGAAGTTGGAGAAAAGGAAAAATTGATGGTATTTTAATGTTTCAAAATTAGTTCCATGGTATAGAGCTCATCACAAGCTTTCCGATGCATTTTGAATGGACCAAATTTGAGTTCATATGCGAAAGATATGCATAACCAAACTTGTGGTCAAATGATGACGTGACACACTCTAACATGGACAAATGACATACTATGGGCGTGAAACTTGGAAGGTTTGTAGTGGCTTTGGATTTAAAATAATAATAATAATAATCAATTTAATCCATTTCACATGAATAAGCCTAAATCCCATGGGATAAGGAGGATTTTTTGGCCAAAAAGCTATTTAAAGGCTTATCCTATCCCTTTCCCACCAAATGTGGGGTCAATGGCTAAAGGGAACCTAAACCTATGGAAGGGGGATTTAAACCATTGAGTTGTGCCAAAATACTTATCAACCTTACCAACCCGCCACTTTTTAGCAAATGATAGGACATGAGATCACTTCTATTTAAAGGGACCTTTTTGTAGGTTTGTGAATGGACATCGAAGGGCCAGTTTGTAGAGATCAGCATTTTCAAGGTAATTACGGTCAAAATATTTCCATGGTGTAAAAAGAAAAATTATTTATAATTTTGAGAGATTTCTATAATTTTAAATTTTGTTATAAGAAGCACTATAGATTTTCATGTGTAGCCATTTTTCCATCGCAGTTTCGCAGAACAGACACAAGGAAAAGACAAAGATCTGCATTTTCCAACCACTTTTGGTTTGAATCAGGCCATAGAGTAAAAAGGTAAGTTTTTCATAATTTCCTCTAGTTTCTAGAAATGTAAACCTATTTTATGTAGGTTTTTGTATATTTCAAGTTGTAGACGTTTTTCAAATGTAATTTCACAGGAAACTATCAGTAAAAATACTGTAAGGCCCATAGATGGACTTGGGAATGTTTTCGGTAAATTGCAGAGTTCCAAGAGGTTTGAATCAACTCATTTGCATGTATAAAGGTCTGTTAACTCAATAGTGAAGGGATATTTTACTTCATTGGGAAATAATAGATCGATTCTCTTTTCGATAATCCAAAGACATAGGCATTCTGCCGAACTTCGTTATCAAATTTTTGTGTTGTGGATTTGATTGTAGTTTTTTTAGAAACTTTTGATAAGATAAAAACATGTTAGTTTATTTGATTAATTATTAAATCAATCACAAACTAGATTAATTGAAAGGAAGTAGATTTCAGTATCCATAACCCACAATCAGAAAATGAATGTACTTTCAAATTTTGGAATCATGAATTCAGTTTGAGTGCATTATAAATTCAGCTTGTGAATTATTTTAATGGTTTTTGTAATAGAATAATTATGTTCACTTAAGTTGGAAAAATCAGATTAATTGATCATATCGGAAGAGTTTAAAAATTGGGATTCAAGGTACCCAAAATTGGATAATTGAACTCATGATCAATGTTGATTCTAATAAATTTGTTCATCTGAAAATTTTCTAAGTACTGAAAAAAAATTAAGTACCATTTTCGGATCAATAGGTGATGATTTATCCTAAAGCGTATGTCACTATAAGATGAAAGGAGGGAGTGGTGATGTAACCTAAGGTGTATAACACTACAAAATGATAAAGTATATGATGATTTAGCCTAAAGCACATGTCACTAGGTTGGAAATGTCACATGATGAAAGGTCAAATAGTAAATATGTGATGAGTGTAGGGCCCATTTTATTTGTAAACCCTCGACAGTCAAGTATGGACCGAGGAACTAAAGTGTGTCATTGGGTAGTGGGTACAACGCGTAGAAGACAATGTAGTGTATGTAAGGATAAAAGCCAACTATATGATGAGTGGTATATGTAAGTATACAATGTGTAAGATGCAACACAAAAAGTGTAGAATGTGTAAAATGTAATGTATACAATGACATGTAATGTATGTAGATAGACTATTGATCTAGTATGTAAAATGGATAATGCTAGACTCACATACGATGAATACTAGAATAACATGTAGAGTATGTGTGAAAAGGCATGGTGTAATATGTATGGTATGTAGATAAATGAATAATGTAGTAGGGAGGATAAGTAGTGTAGGATGTAAGACGCATAGACAACAATGTATGCAACTATCATGATGTATGGGGTGTCAAGACGCAAATGACCAAATGTTGTAGAAGTTATAATGTTTAATGTGTGATAAAAAGCAATGTGTAATGCCGATGGTGCAATGTGTGGGGTTTAGTGTAGTAGTAATCCCTCGACAATTAAATGTGAACCGAAGGACGAGAGTTTGTCATTGGGTAATGACGTTAGAATGTATGATGAATATGCGTAATGTGAGGATATGAATGTATAAGAATGCAAAAGATGATGACTATGCTAAGGCTAGATGGGGGGGAGGTGGAGTGTCATACCCCTTAAGTACATGTGAATGAATGCACTGTCCAATGATGGTGAAGGATGAATTTCCTTTATCTAGCACATGAGGTGAAAACACATGATCATGCTCCAATAATGGAGGTATAATAGACTAACGTTGTAGTTGTGAAAGAATCCCATGTGCATGTGAGGGATGAATGTATTAAGAAGGTTTGTTGTGTCACGAAATGCGTTGGAGATGGATATCTATGTGATACAAAATGTGAAGGTGAAGAAGACCCATGTGGAACAAAACGAGGTGGTGATTTATGCCGAAATACAGTAACTACGTGAAGAATATGCCTATGCCTAATGCGGGGATAGTGGAGTGACGTGGTCATGTAGGAGATATGTGAGTAGATGAACTAGGAGTAGATTGGGCCTTAAACAACATAGTGTGTGATTCGGTAGATGAATTATGAGACATGCTAGATACCATGTGACGGGATGGTGGCCATGGGGTGGATGAAGGGACACCATCAATAGAGATGACTTGATTATTATAAATAAATTTAAGTCGTAGATAATTCATAGAAATGATATATTGCAAGTGAAAAAGCCAATTGAAACTGAGAAGCATGTCACATCTGTCAACTGTGTTTCCAACGAGGAAGGGTACAAACATAGTAAGTGGGCCAACTATAACATGCAAGTTAACAACACCAAAGGGTTTTGTGAAAGGATATTCGACTTGTGATAGAGGATACCTGATAGCTTTAAGGAGTGATAAAGAACACACACTAATGGGCCATGATGGGTTGACCTTAGTGTTGTTGAAAGAGGTTGAGCCAATAGATGCGCATATGTGCAAATGGTTAGATGTAAACTTTGTGTGATAATCAACATTGGAAAAGGAAATGATTGGTGAAGAAACTTCAGTGTTAGCGACTAAGAAATCGAGAGGCACCGAAGAAGAAGGTACTGTGTGATAGACATAATTAACAGAGGAATCGATCGTTTTCGTATTATGTTTGGGTAAGGGGTTATTAAAAATCTTAATTTTATGATTATCATTAGTAGGTGTGGATGTTGTAGACTCCAAAAGCTCAATTTTACCATTGTCAAGTAAGTCTTGGATGAGATGTCTCAACCAAAAACAACGATCAGTGAAATGTCCAATGCATTAATGATAATCACAATAATAATTGTCATCAAAATTACGCCCTTGGGTCAGGATGGATCAAGTTGTAGTGGCGATGGTAAGGTAATAAGATTACTATAGATGATTTGTGGTAGCAAAATGCTTGGTGGTGTACTAATCTTAGTAAAAGGATGTCTGTATGGTTGTGGTCAAAGCTCCCTAGGGGTAGAAAATTTGTTTACAGTGGTTTTCTTGTCCATGGGTTTAGTTGCAGAAGGTTTGGATGGTGGTTTAATTTGAAAGTGTGTGGATGATGATATTTGTTCTTGATATTTAAGCTTGCATATGGCTAATAGTTTAGTCTCATGAAGCTTGAGAGTATGACAAAGTTGGTCAAATGAAGGAGAAGTTTCAAAGATAACACTCTCTTAGAGAGGTGGTAAGACTATCCTATGAATCAAGTCTTGCACATCTCAAACTACAGGGGCCCAACAAACACTTATCTGATTATGACTTGCATGACAAAAACAACTTAGCTAAGATGTCTAATGTCCTTGTGGATCCTGAGCTTCAAGACTTTTTCATCCTGAGTCTATTGATAGATAAATGCATGAGAAAGGCATCAAATAGATGTTTGAAAGAGACCATCGAATGTACAGGTAGGTCATAGAACCAATGCATCGCATAGTCTTGCAAACTACGAGGAAAAATCTTTGCTAAGAGAATATGATCGTCCACATAGTCAAGGTAGGCTACATGGAATGCACAGAGATGCTCTTGTGGGTCACCATGGTCTTTGAATATAGGTAGCTTAAGAGATACGAACTTTGGTGGGAACGTATAAGTAGATATCACATGCACGAAAGGAACATGTGCAATGAGGTAGAATCTAGATATGGTGATGCACGTGACGTAACTACCTGAAGGTGTCGAATCTAGGTCTGTAAGTCTTGATATAAAGAGGTCAAATCTTGGGAGTTTGAAGATGAACCGAGATGCAAAGGAGGAGTACTAGAGTGAACAACATGATCCATGGTGGGAGGGATAGGAGAGGAAACATAATTGGGTGGAGTAGAGACCATGGGAGTAGAGGAAACAAGTATGCCAGTTGAAGCATTGCAAGCATGCTGAGTAGTGATTAGAGCATGCAAGACATGAGGGAGATGAGTAGGGTTTGCATGCAACACTTGGAAAAAGTCATTAATAACATTGAGTTGGCATTGATCAATGTTGATATCTTCATCGTAGGACTTTTTACCATCAGATGCCTCAATTTCATGAAGAGGCACATTATTAGAACTAAGGGATTTCTAGCAGGAGCGACATAAGTGGGTATATCAGCCATTAGTTAGGGAACCTTACGATTGAATAAGAGTAGTTCACAATATTGAAGAGATCTAAAATGACTGCTATGGGTAACGAGCATAAAATGGAAGAAGAAAGACAAATTAACACGTTGGGTTCACCAAAATGATTAGAACAAAATGGACTTACTATGTAGTGCTAAGGTAGTTAATATAAGCTATGCATAGCTATAATAAAGTAAATAAATGCAGTAAAGAACTATTTTAATAATCTAAGTAGATATATAAAATGAAAGAATAAACCCTAATATGCAAGAGGGAAGACAAAAGAACTTAACTAATAACTAGTGACCGTCGCAGAGGTGACTGGAGAAAACAGGAGCATGAACGACTCTACAGAGGTCCTGAAAAGACTGGATCTGGACGATCTGAGTGGACTGGGGTGCCTGGATGAGTACTGGGGCACCTATGGGCACACTGGTCTGCAATCTGGGCACCCTGGTCTACAAAAATTCTCTAAAACTTGTTCCTACATGGTTGGAAGGTGGTCTAAATCCCTAGTTGTGTGTCGCGTTAGATTCATTGTCCCACGTAGTATGTCACCAATAATTCCAGCTGGTGTAAAGACCTATAAAATACCAAAAGTAAGTATCAAAAACCTAAACATAAAAATGCAAAATGAATGGGTCAAACTGACCTCAGATGCCACAACTGTGGGCTTAATAAACTAAGTGTTGCACTACATTTCAGACCCAAATGTAGTTCTGGAGTGTGTGTACATGTCGTGCCCTAAGTGCTCTTGTTCCACTCACACTTTGTGAAATAACGAGCAATAACTAAATTTAGAAAATGTAATAGAATGTGTGTATGGTATAGAATAGAATCCCTCCCCCTATGAAGTGTGATATAGATGTCCTAGCTTGTGCATTGATGATGGATCTATGTGGATGCCAATGCAATATATGGATGCAACTCTAGATGGAGTGATAGTAGTAAATGATACTAGGTCCCTCATTATGATCTTATAAATTTATATTTATAGGGTTCTCTTGGTCTAATTTTGTAATTAACCCTGAAAAGGTTGACCACAAAAAAGAAACATATGTAAAACGGCTAGAAGATGCCCAAAAATTGGCGGGAAATTGTAAAAATGACCTAGGCACCCCCAAGTGGGACCAGGGTGCCTATGGGCGCCCCAATACTAAATATGAGCATCCTAGCCAAGGCTAAAACAATGTGGGATGTCTGGACATGGCTAGGCATATGAATGCAAAAGGTCACAAATTACAAAATAAAATAAACAAGATGGCCTAAAGGTGGGGGTTAATTAGTACTTTATTTACTCAAGAACCTTCTAAATAGTAGTATGAGACCAGGATAAATAAATGTCTAAAGTGCATGATTTTGGGACTGTGGGATGTATGACTATGTAGGTAAATGAGATGTATTGATGCTAATATGAGAAGGGGGGGATGTGTTAATGCTATGCCCCCCAAGTGAATAAATGAACTATCCAATGACAGTGAAGGACGAAGGTCCTTGATTTGATGCCTATGGTGACAAAAGTGTATGATCATGCTCTAATAGTGGTGGTATAGTAGACAAATGTTGTGTTGGTGAATGAAGTCTATGTGCATGTGATGAATGAATATATGATGAATGCCGTGGTGTAGAAAAATGTGTCGGTGATGGAGATCTACGTAATGTGGGGTGTAAAGGTAATTGCCACCACATGGAATAAACTAAGGTGGTGATCGATGTCGAGATGTAGTAATTGTCCTAGGAATGGGCCTATACCTATGTGTAGGACTAGCGAAATGGTGAGGTTGTGTAGAAAATGCACGATTAGGTGAACTAGGAGTAAATTACGCTTTGAGTAACATAGAATGTGATGTGCTAGATGAAGTAGGTGGTGTGTTAACTAATGTGCGAGGAGATGCCGACAATGGAGAAGAGGGAGGTACACCATCAATAGAGATAACTTGATTGTTCTGAATGAATTTAAGTTACAAATTATTAATAGAGATGATATATTGGGACCTACGAATCCAATTTAGACCGAGAAGCATGTCGCACCCATAAATTGTGTTTCCAATGAGGAAACACACAATCATATTAAGAGGACCAACCGTAATGTGTAGGTGGACAACATCAAAGAGTTTGTTCATAGGGTATGAAAATTGTGATAGATGGTAACTGATAGCCTTAAGAAGTGGAATAAAACATACACTAATGGGCCATAGTGGGTCAACCTTAGTATTATTGATGAAGTTCGAGCCAATAGATGCTTTAATATGTAAGTGATTAGAAGTGAAATTCACATGATAATCTTAGTTATAGAAAGAGATGAGTGGTGGCGAAGCTTTAGTATGTGCAACTAAGAAATCAAGAGCCCTCGATGCAGGTGGATACACTGCATGATATGTATGATTAAAAAAAGAGTTAGATGCTTTCTTCTCACATTGTTGGGATTGATTATTGAATAATTTGAGTTTACCCTTGTCATTGACTTGTGTAGAGTTTGTGGGTTCCATAAATTCAATCTTGTTATTATCAATAAGATCTTGAATAATTATGTGGAGCTTGAAACATCGATTTGTAGAATGTCTCAAACATCTATGATAGTCACATCGAAAGTTCTCGTTGTAATTCCCACCTTTTGGTCGTGATGGATCTAATTTGAGTGGTGGAGGGAGAGTGATAAGATTGCTCTCAAGAAGTTATTGCAGTATGAGATGTGGGGCCATAGGAAAGTTATTAAACACACGCTTAGGTGGTGGTGATTGAACCTCTTTAAGAGTAGTGACTACATTGACAATAAATTTGGCGTCAGTTGGCTTAGTTGTAGATGGTTTGAATGGTGCCTTATTTTAAAAATGAGTGGACGAGGAAGCTTGCTCTTGGTACTGAAGTTTGCATATAGATAAAATTTTAGTTTCATGTAGCTTAAGAATGTTTCAAATTTAGTCAAATGAAGGACATATATCGAAGAGAACATTTTCCTGGAGTGACGGTAACAAAATCTGAATAAACAAATCCCGAAGTTCAAAGTCTACTAGCACATTAAACATATTAGCTAAATTATTTTTGTATCTCAAAACATAGTTGGCTAGGTGTTCGTTGGGTCCATGTTTTGGTTGTGCTAATTGAGCATAAGAGATCTTAGAGCTGATATTGATAGAAAAATGAGTAAGAAAAACATCGGCTATATGTGTAAATGAAGTTACCGAGTGAATAGGTAGGTCTTAAAACCAACACATCACATAATCATGGAGAACACGGGGAAATATCTTAGCCAAAAGAACATGATCATCAACAAAATCAAGACAGGCGACATGAAATTCTCTAAGATGTTCCTGCGGGTCACCATGCCCATTACAAATGGGAAGCTTAGGGGTGAAAAAACTAAGAGGAAGCGGATAAGCAGAGATGGCATGTGCAAATGGAGTATGTAACAACAAGGTGGAATCTAAAGATGGTGACGTATGCTAAGTGGCATGTTACAACTTATGAATTTGGTCTTAAAGGTCTTGATAAAGAGTAACTAAGTCTTGAGTACCAATACATGAAACTTGTCGTATACAAGAAACTAAAGGCGGTGTAAAGTGATTGGTAGGAGTAGTGATAAAAACATGAATGGTAGAAATAGGTGGAAGAGAGGAAGTGAGCGATTGAGTAGTAATATAAGTGGGTATGGCCACGAAAGCAGTGAGATCTGCCAAATTAGTAGCTTCCTCATGAGTAATATGCAAAAGCAAATCTAGATCATGTGTATGTTCAACAATATGATCATTAATGGCCTTAAAATGAGCTTTAGTAAAATATTCATGAGATTGAGCCTTGGTGAAAGGAGAATAAACCTTAGACAGAAAGCGGATTTGAAGGTGGGGTTTGCCAAAATGATTAACTAAAATTTGGATTTTATTAAGTTAATCTAAACTAGGAACAATAGTAAATAACAGTCAATGAATGTAGTAAATAAATATGAAAAGTGACCCAAACAACTAAGGAAGTAGAATTGGAAACCCTAATGTGCAAAGAATGTTTGGTAGGAGCTTAGCTCATTCGATGAGCTCCTTGGACTATGTTGCATAGATGGTTAGAGAAATAGGAGGAACCAACTATGTCGAGGTCTAGAAACTTACAGATCTGGGCAATTTGAGTGGTTTGGGGTGCCTGGGAGAGGATTAGGGCACATGTGGGCATCCTAGTCTGGGTTATGGGTGCCTTGGTCTGTGTATAAGGTCAAAAAACTAGATTTGCAGGGTCATATGATGACATAAAGCCTTCGTTGTCTATCACGTGTAATTCCCTACTCTGTGCCGAATGTCTCCAATGATCAATGATGAAAGATAGACATTCAAAACCCCAAAACAAGCATCAAAACCTAAAAAAGATAAATGCAAATGAAGGTACCAATCTGTCCTCAGTGGCCACAATGGTGGAATTACTAACTGAGTGTTGCACTACATCTCATACCCAATGTAGTTCTATGTGAATGTGTGTGTGATCATGCCCTAGGTGCTCTTGTACCAGTTACACTTTGTGAAGTAGTGAGCTATAACTATGTGTAGAAAACATAATAGAATGGTGGATGGAATAGAATAAACTTCCCTCCTATGATGTGTGATTTAGATGAACCAACCTTGTCCCTTATGATGGAGCTATATGGATGCACATGAGCTCTAGATGGATGCAACCTTAGATGATGATAGTAGTGCTTAGTGCTTGGTCCCTCAGTATGGTCTCATAACTTTGTATTTATATGGTTATCTTGTTCTAATTTCGTAATTAACCTCGAAGAGGCCAACCACCAAAAAGAAAAAATGTTCAAATGGCTAGAAAGTGCCCAAAAAGTGGTGGGAAAGTGTAAAAAGGATCAGGGCACCCGACTAGGACTAGAGCACTTGTTGACACCCCAATACTAGCCTGGGCACCCTAGCCAAATGCAAAATAACACAGAATGACGAAAACTGACTGGGAAAGTATATGGTGAAGGTCGAAAGATAACCAAATAAAATGGCCAAAAGATGGGGGTTAATTAGTATTTTCTTCACTCAAAAACCATATGAATAATAATATGAGACCGAGGATAAATAATACACAAAGTGTGTGATTTAGTGTCTGCACTCGCCTTGATGAAATTCCATGCCTAATTGACCAATACCAAACATCTTCATCACCTCCAACAACCAATCAAGAACCCCCACACTCTCCTAGCAGTCAATTGACCACATCAAAAATCCCTGATCCACCTAGTCCTCATTTCTTCAATAATGGCAATCTAGTCTTCACTGAGATTTTAGATTCAAACCCCGTGGCTCTCAATGCCTACTTAGTTGTCTGGGGTGTACTTTTTCAATAACCCACACATGAACAACAAGTTCCTATCACCAATGTCAATTATGACTTTTCCTGGCTTGTTGATCCTAACCACGAGCTGATTATCCAACATATTCATCCCTATTCCACTGCTAGTGGACCAGAAACATCAAATCCTACATCATCAACCCCCATCATCAATTTTGATCTCAAAGTTGTTTCATCACAAGATACAACCAACCAATAGTCATTGTCTTCACTAGGTCTTTCATATGGCTCCTCCTCCTCACAAAATAACACCAACACATATTCTTCCACCTTTGGTCCTATGGTCTCTTCCACCCTCCAAACACCTCATATAAGCTTGATAGCCATCCCACTTAATGTGTCTCAACCTTCTTTTTTGTGCCAATCCACGCCATCCATTAGAAACATGGTCATGTCTATCCCAACATCAATACCCCTCATCAATACAAGTTTTATCTCTAGTATTCACCCTTCTTCACAACAAATATCAACCCCCCATCTCACAAATCCCCTCTTAGTACATACCTTAACTATCCCAACCATTCATGAACACCTTTGTCTCACATCAATATATATCACAATAATCTCAACCCTTTATCCATATTGAGAGAGCGGTGGCTTGTAATAAAATCTAAGCAAGTGATTCTTGGTGGACTTAGCCCAAATTGGGTGAACCATGTTAAATACTGTCTCTTTGTGTTGTGTTATTTTATTCTACACTTTTATTTGAGATCTGTAATATTTTCTGCATATTAGTTTCTACTGCTGCGATTATGTGAGGGATTATTCTGCATATTTTATCCCTTATTTCCTAACACATACTTCTAATCCTTTTTAGCATATACCACAACAATCTAAGCCCTTTATCCATACTTTTAACCCATTCTAATATATATCCCAACAATCATAACCTCTTATAAACACTTCAATGCCTATCTAGTATCAATATATCTAATCGTTACAACCTCTAGTCTCACAGCCAACATATAACATTCCCACAAGTGTTCCTATCAAATATAGTATCCCTTTACCCTATCAATCATACCAACAACCAAACCCCCATACATATAATGAACTAGGATCTTTGTCATTCAATCCCAAAAAACCAATGCAAAATGATGCTTTAGAAGCACTCACGAACATGATCTCTATTCTAGAAGTTTCCTCAATGGATCCCAAAAACATGTTATCCTATGAACAGATTTGCAACGAACCCATCCATCCCTTCGTACCATACAAGGCTTACCCTCCGCACTGTGAACTCCCTAAGTTCCTTAAATTGTATAGCAAAAAATACCCTCAACAACATATTCGAGCCTTTTGTCATGCCTTTTATCTTATCACACATGACTAGGACCTCGTGTTGAGGACATTCGCTATGTCCTTAGTTGAGCCCACATTAGATTGGTACAACATTATCTTGTAATACTCACTCTTCTACTTCACACAGTTTACACAACTTTTCTTAGAGAAATTATCAATTAACATTGCCCGTAAAGTCACCATTACCAACATTTATGCCATCAAACAATTCGATGATGAATCTATTATAGATTTTTTTTCTCATTGGAGGGGTATTATTAATAAATTATCCTTCTCCCTTCCATAAACAGAGTTAATCGAGTTATTTCCTCGGTCCCATGCCAAACATATATCTTCAACACTCCAAATTCAATCTTTCCAAACATTTGAAGAAGCCTTTACTATGGCTCACAAATTAGAACCCCGCTCCCTCGAGGATGGTAACGTCAAACTCAAATCAAAGAATCCTAAACTTGAGTCCTTATTCAAACCATATTTTATTCATGATACATCTAAAACCTCACCAAACATGGTTGTCATAAAATACACTTCCAAGGAATGTTCGGCTCCTAAATGCACCTGTCCTTAATGTAATTATACACCTATTGGTGAATCCTATAGTGCGGTTTTCGATAAAATCTTAACTCCATGTATGATCATCCTTGCTCTTATTCATCCCATCGACACATCTATCTCAAATCCCTCTTGTTATCGAGACAATGATTGCTATAAATACCATTGAGTCAAGGGTCATGACATAAAAAGGTATCATTCATTTAGAAATGTCCTTTAGGACCTTATCAAAAAAGGTGAGTTGTAAATAGATAACCTGAATGCACCTCCTAATAAGAACTTAGACCTATTCAAACAACCCTTTCCAAACTATGCCCCATCCACTAGTCAACCCCAGTCGAACGTCATCCACTCTCATCACACTATTAACATTATCAAAGATTAGCCATCCACACCTTCAACATCTAATGCTCATATCATAGAAGCATCAATCAAACCATCCATATCATCAACACCTATTGTTTCTATTATAGAAACATCATCTGAATTGTCTGTATCACCAACACCTAGTATTTTTTCCACAAAAGCACCTACTGAATCACACAAGTCCCCTCGCCTTGCCTCTAGCAAGACTGTGAATCCCTCCACATCCATTACATTCACTTTAAACTCATCTATGGATTCTTCAAGGCCCTTAGAAAAAGAATGCATCATATAAATCATTAATAGATCTTATTAAAATAATGTTACCCAACATTATGTTTGAAATATCAAAAAATCTACTACTCGACCTTTAACCCCTCCATCCACAAAAGTAATAATCATAAAACAAAATCATATGAAAACCTCAATACAAGATCCAAAGTCCTTGCCCTCTATTTTGGGGCCCCACCCCTCATCCAAGTTTTTAGTCACTATTATAGAATCCAAGATCATTCCCTAAACAACACCTAAACATGTCAAATAGAAAATGATCCCTTCAACACCAACTTCCATACCATCAAACGAAGCAACAATTACTTCAACGTTAGAATTGACAAGACACTATACTAAAATCCTTGAAAGAATCATATGACAATCTATCATAATAATTCCTCCTCTCAATCCATCTGATTCTCGTGGGTGAAAACCCTCCTGGTACAATTTTGAAGCATTTTGTGATTATCATTGGGCACAAGGAAATTCCAATGAGGACTTCAATGCCCTTAATGTTGTCATTCGAAGCCTTGCCAATAAAGGGTTTCTCCCCGTATATCTAGAGGAATCGAATCAAATTAAAATAACGTAACCAACATTTAAAACCATAACACTTAAACCGTCACTTGATCTTACTTCTACATCCAACAAAGGTGAGGCCTCTTCCATAAAAACATTGCTACATAAAATTGACATAGTGCATATAACTACCAAATCTCATGCACAACGCCCTAAAACTTTAGATCAAAATAAGTCCAAGGTCTCCATCCCTCTCACCCCTAAATCACCTAATCCAACACCTCATGCCATGGCTAAGGTATCCTTCCTTTCCACTCCACATACCCAATCTACCACTTCCGTACATAATATTATCATTAAACAACTCCATCAAGATCCAATAAAGATGTCCCTCTACAAGCTTATCCAAACCTCACCACAACATCAAAAATATATGATTAAGACACTTCAATCCATATCACTACCCTCAGATGATCCCCAACCATTTACAAATCTAGTCGGTACCCTTAAAATGTCTACTGCCATCTCTTTTGACAATTCTAAAATTCCGTCCTTGCAACCCGAAGATCATGACCTTCCATTATTCATCACCACCCAAATCAATGATACTCTTGTTAAGAGAGTTATGATAAAAAATGGTGCTAATATCAATATTATATCATCACCCACCTTTGATCAAATTCAATTACCCAAAACAATCATTGCTTATTCGCTTGAAGTACCATGATATTTTAACGACATTTTCACTCTCACATTGGGCATAGTTATCTTACCCATCAAAGTCAGCATAGAGACCCTCCATGAGATCTTCTATCTCATAGGGGTGGAGTTTCAATACAACATACTGTTAGGCCAACCATGGATATGCGCCATGAATTGTAGCCCATCTACCCTCCATCATTGTCTAAAATATGAACATGGAGGTAAGACCTTCATTGTTCTAGCTGATCCAAATCCTTTCAGGGTATGTCATATGACATATCAACCTAACGATGTTCTTATCCCTAAAACAAACTCGAGCTCCTTTAATGAAGCCTTTACTAGTTCATCCATAACCACATCAAAATTACTAGGTGACAATTCCTTTGATGATGTCATGCAATGTCTTTTACATGGGAGTATCATCTTCTTACCCTTAATTCTCTTCCTACACCAAAGACATATGAAAGACCTGATAAACACCACATGTACGAACCTAACATCAAATATGTTGTCTCATTTGGCCCTCCATATCTCAAAAGCATCTCTTCTATAGAGGGATCGCTCGTCCTTCCCCACGTCCTAATAATCAACATCACATTAAGCCATTCATATTATATTTCATGTTTCTATATAACCAGGCCTTCACACAAATGTACCTCCATCATTGTGCCTTGAAGGGATTTGGCCTCAGACAATATGAAAATGGTATTCATGACCTAATCCTCGATCATTCTCACAAGCCTCATGAAAAATACAGATTAGGTTTCAAAAAACCGGCTTTAGAATCCTTTGTAAGCATTGCATCCGGATCTGTGATAAAACCAGAACCATCTTCTCCACCCTTGCATGATGACCCTATGGACACAGATGACATCATTTCCATCCCATCTGACTTTTTTTAGTCAATACAATTACCTTAGGCCCGCTTACTTATCAAACTAACAACGATAGTAAAACCCTTCCAGTTGTATTACCTGAAATGATAGAGGAGGACTCCCCCACCATCAAAATCCTTCAATGCCATGACAATCAATATATCCTCTCTTATATGGGGATGGAGGACCATTACGTTCGAAATACTATGCCACCTGACACATCCATGCTTCTTAACGAATCCACTATCAATGTTAACATAGGAACTCTATAGAATTTTAACATAGTCAAAGTTGGTCAATCCTTAGATTTAGAAGAATTGAAGGACTTCACCGCCTTCCTCTCCAAATATAGTCAATATTTCACATGGTTGTATAGAAACATTCTATGGATTGACCCTAACATCATCATTCACAATATCTTCACCTATCCCAATGCTAAGCTTGTCAAACAAAAGCTATGCAGGATGCACCCTTGAGTGGATCTTCTCATCAAAGAAGAGTTACAACATCTTCTTTGTGACAATTTCAGCTTACCCATTGATTATCCACATCAGGTCTCTAATACTTTACCCATCACTAAGGCCTCTGGGAAGTTACAAATGTACACGGATTTTTGAGACCTCAATCTCGCTTGTCCCAAAGAAAAATTTCCTCTTCCAAACATCGATCAACTCGTAGAAATCACCGCTGGCCATGAACTATTTTCCTTTATGGATGACTTAGTTGGCTATAATCAAATGCTCATTGCTACCGATGATTAACATCAAATGTCCTTTATTACTCCTTTGGGGACTTTCTGCTACCGTGTCACGTCCTTCGGGCTTAAAAATGTAGGGGCCACTTATTAGCGCACAATGACATATATATTCCATGATCTCATCCATAAAACTATAGAAGACTAAGCTGATGACCTCTTAGAAAAATCTAAACAACACAGGGATCATCTCGCTATCCTAGATATTATCTTTGTTCAACTTATCCAATACTTTATTCACCTTAACCCTGATAAGTGTGTATTTAGTGTTCTCACCAATAAACTCATGGGATGCATTGTTTCTATCAGGGGCATTAAAGTAGACCCCACCAAGATCAAAGCCATCATAAAAATTCCTCCACCAAACCTCAAATAATTTCACAACCTTAAAGGTTGACTCTAATCAATTTTTCATTTCATTTTATAACTTTTAGACCATTGTCAACCTTTCCACCATCTCCTTTGAAAGGATGTCCACTTCAAATGGGATCATAATTGTCAAAAAGCCTTCAAAGACCTCAAGAAATACCTTTTATTACCACTTGTCTCTACACCTCCACGCGAGGGGGAGCACTTCTATTTATACATATCTACTACTAATCATGCCTCAGGGTGTTATGATAGCACACCGAGATGAGAAAGGTCATGAACATGATGTTTATTATATAAACCACACTCTTCATGACTACGAGACCCATTATACTAAAACAAAAAATTTGTGTTATTCCTTGTACTTTGCAACTTCCAATTTTTTTCATTATCTACTCAATCATAAAAATTACGTTGCCACCAACTTCAATCCCCTTAAAACTATGCATTCTAAACCATATCATAGTGACTGTATCACTCGGTGGCTCATGCTCATGACCAAGTTTGATCTATAATTCATCTCTCAAAAATATATTAAGATATAATCCATCACTGACCATATTTTCGTTAGCTTACAAATAATTCTCGGATGAATCCATCAACACCATCAATCGAGAATACACTCCTATCAAAATTACACTTTTTTTTTATAAACCTAATTATCAACAGGGGAGGTGTCAGTATCGTTATCATACCTCCCTGGGGGACTCCTATCCCTCTATCCTTTAAATTAAACTTTGAATGCATTAACAACATGGTCGAATATGAAGCTCTTATTATGGGTCTCCAAACCGCCATCCTGCTTGGGGTTCAAATCCTGGACATCTACGAAGGCTCTCAACTCGTTATCAACCAAATCAAAGGAATTTATTAATGCAAAAATGAAATTCTATAAAAATATAAAACCATTATTGAATTCCTCTTAGAATCCTTTTACCGTTACACCATCCAAATAGTTCCACAATCTTCTCACAAATTCACGCACACCATGGTTTCCCCTGCATCACTCACCCCCTATCAAGCGATGATTCCATATTGTTTGTTGTTGTGCATAGACTTGATCAACCATCCCACAAAAATGAACTCCCTTCTATCAATCTCATTGAAGAAAATCCAACAAACCTTTGGTATACTCAAATCTATGACTATCTATCACAATAAAAAATACCATTTGGTTTATCAAAAAATGCTAAGTGATATTTTCTTCAACGCGCTACCTGATACGTCATCATAGGTGGTGTTCTATACAAATGTGGATTTAACGACCTCTTGTTATGATGTCTCAAATCCCATGAATCCACTAAAGCCATCTAAGAAGTCCATGACGATATATGTGGTGAACACTTTAATGGTATGGATGTTGCTAAACACGTCCTACTGATGGGATATTACTGTCCTACTCTCAACCAAGATTGTTACACATACATTAAGAAACATGTTAACTGTCAACAACATTCCAATCTCACTCACATACCCAGTCAGGATCTACAGCCCATTCAAGATCTATGGCCCTTTTCACAATGGGGGCTTGACCTCATTGGTCTCATCAACCCTCATTCATCACAACGACATCACTCTATCATCACAACTACTGAATATTTCACTAAATGGGTAGAGGCTATTCCCTGGTCTCTACTAAAGAAAATAAAATCATCAATTTCATTTATCAACATATCATATGTCGCTTCAGCATCCCTCACAAACTAATCATAGATAATGGAAAATATTTCAAGAATAAGGAAGTTAAGAAATTATGTGACACATTCAATATCAAACTAAGATTTTCATCAACTTATTATCCACAAGAAAATGGACAAGATGAAGCTTTTAATAAAACACTCAACAAAATCCTCATGAAGACCATCGACCAAGTAGGTAGGAATTGGCATCTTCAAATCCTATTTTCCCTCTGGGCCTATCAAACTAGCATCTATACTCCTACATGCACTACCTCCTTTTCCTTAGTCTATGGCTCTAAGGTGTTCTTGCCCCTTGAACTCCAAATCCCGTCACCATGTGTATCCCTCAGAGAATTCATTTCTAATGAGGATTATCATAAAAAACACTTAGCCCAACTAGATTTTTTAGATGAACGTCGCCTAATATCTCTCAAACATCATCATGTCTATCAAGAACACATCAAACAAATGTATAAAAAACATGTCAAAGAACATGACTTCAATATTGGTGATCTCATCCCCAAAGAAAATCAAAATGTCACTACTCTAGAAAGGAGTAAATGTGGAAATTTTGATCCCAATTGGATCGGTCCATATGTCATCACTCACAAATATGGATCGGGAGCTTATCATTTAGCCTCCCTTGATGGTACACATGAAAAGGAACCTTTGAATGCCTTGCACTTGTGGCCTTTCTACTGTTAACACATTTATCGTTATGACATTAGTTACATCAAAGATATTATTCCATCAATATCTTGTCATTCACCGTTGTAATGATTTGGAAGCATGTGGACTACCATCACCGTCTTATGACTAAAACCTTAAAGATGAGCATCACAACTCTATTCATTGCATCTTTCACATGGATACGTTTCTCATCAGAAGGAACCCCACAATCAGTACATCCATTTATCTTTTATATACTGACTGAAGATATGTTACGTGGTACACATGTGTAGTCTGTACACACATCTTTTCCCCTCCTAAAAATGGTCTACTAGGCCTACCCTTAGCATAAAAATAAAAAGTCAAGAATATTTATGGATGCACATTACCAAATATAGAATGATCCCTCGAAGGACAACTATAAAAATAATATTGTCAAAAATAGACTGATCCCTTGAAGGACAACTACCTATCAGAATATAGATTGATCCCTCGAAGGACATGTTATGTTATAGAACCTATTTTCATGTGTGGAAGTTTTGAAGGCTGTACATTAATTTTTTTTGGCCTAAAAAAATGTGCATGATATCTTGGGAAACATGCTCTTCTCATATGGGTAGTATTTCTGACCCATAGGTTTATGGGGCAATTTTGGCCCATGGTTTTGGTACCGAGGATATTGTAAAATTGCTTAAGAACTAGCCTATTGCTGTAGTGAAGACATATCATTGTAGAGGTGTGCGAGTTCAAGGGTGAATTCATGAGAGTTTGTTGAGCACAACTCTAAACAAATCTAGGTATTTTATTGAGAGAAAGAGGTGGCTTATAAAAATTTTGAGCAAGTGATTCTTGGTGGACGTAGCCCAAATTGGGTGAACCACATTAAATATTGTCTTTGTGTTGTGTTCTTTTATTTTTCTACACTTTTATTTCAGATCTGTAATATCTTTCTTCTTATTAGTTTCTACTATTCTACTATTGCGATTCTGAGTGGGAACGCTCCACATATTTTATCCTATATTTTCTAAAAATTGGTATCAGAGCTTGGTTTGGTTTGCTAATGTGTTGAATCATAGGGAAAGTTTTAGCTTGAGTGGGATCTATGGTAGACGATGGAAGATCAAAGGTTGATAAATTCAACGGGCATAATTTTAGTCTTTGTAAGATGCAAATGAAAGATTACCTTTTTCAAAAGGATCTTTATATTCCATTGTCTGAGAAAGAGAACAAACATGTGAAGTGGGATTCGCTAGATAGGAAGACACTTGGAACAATCCGGTTATGTCTTGCATCTTCGGTATTATTTAATGTTTCAAAGGAAAAGGCTACATAAGAACTTATGGACGCATTAGGGAAGTTATATGAAAAAACCCTTTGCCTCTAACATGATATTTTTAATGAAAACGTTGTTTAACATGAAGATGTCTGAGAATAATTTAGTAGAAATCAATTGAATGATTTTAATAGGGTTTTAAATATGCTAGCATCAGTTACAATAGAACTTGATGAAGAAGTTAGGGATTTATTAATTTTGTGCTCTTTACCTAAGAGTTAGATTAGCCTGGTAATGATGATAAGCAACTCAGTTCCAACTAACTCAAAGTTTAAGTTTGAGGACATTGTAGGGGTGATTCTAAGTGAGGAAATGAGAAGAAAAATATCCAGGCAATCTTCTACTTCAGGGAATTATTTGATGATGGAAATTAGAGGGAGACAAAACAATAGAGGAAGCCATGGAAAATTGAAAGATCGGGTAAGGTCAAAATCCAAAAGCAAGATGGTATATTGGCATTGTGGAAAGTCTATGCATGAAAAGAATGACTGTTGGGATCTTCAGGACAAGAAGAAACAACCTAAAGAAGATAAGGATGTGAATATGGCAACATGTAATGTTTATCAGCATGATTTGATTCTTTCTTTGCACAATATTACTGAATCTTGGGTTTTAGATTCAAGGATTCTTTCTATGCTACTCCACATAGGAATTATTTTGTTGATTATGTTCAAGGGAATTTGGGAATGTTTTTCTTGGTGATGATGAGCCTTACAACATAGTTCGAAAAGGTTATTTTCAAGTTAAGATGCAGAATATGAATACATGGCTATTGAAGGATATCAGACATGTGTATACATTAAGATGAAACTTGATATCAGTGGGGCAGTTGGGAAATGTGGTTGTACTGTGATATTTACAACAGACTCTTGGAAGGTTACCAAGTGTGCTCTATTGGTGGCAAGAGGTATGAAGGTTGGAACCTTGTATTTAACCACTAGTAGTTTTAATGCTTGTAATCTTGTGGCTTCAAATGTAGATACAACATTGTGGCACTATAAGCTTGGTCATATGATCCATAAGGGCATGCAAATCATAAAGAATAATTTGTCTAGATTTACAGAAATAGGTTTGGATTTCTGTGAGAACTATGTATATGGGAAATAGAAGCGAGTAAATTTTCTCAAGGTTGGATCTACAAAGAAAGTAAGTTAGAGATAGTACATTTTGATGTGTGGGGGCTAGCTCAGGTATCATATCTTTGGGGTTCAAATTATTATTTTACTTTTATTAATGATGTAACAAGGAAAGTTTTGGTATATTGTATTAGAAACAAATTTGATGTATTTGACAATTTTGTTAAATGGAAAGCCTCGGTAGAGAATGAAAAAAATCTTAAGCTAAAATATCAGATCAGATAATGGAGGGGAGTATTGCAACAATGAGTTTGATGATTATTGTTCTAAGAATGGAATCCATAGGTAAAATACAGTTCTAGGAACTCTGTAACAGAATGGGGTGTCAGAAAGGATGAACAAGACAATAATGGAATGTGCTAGGAGCATGAGGTTACATGCGAGATTGCCTCTTTCTTTTTGGGCAGAAGCAATGAACACAAATATGTACTCGATAAATAGAGGACCCTCAAGTACCTTGGATGGAGGCATACATGAGAAGGCTTGGTTTGATAAGAAATTTGATTACTCATTTTGTAGAGTATTTGGATGTGAGGTATTTGTTCATATAGATAAGGATGACAGGACCAAGCTAGAGGCTAAATCAGAAAAATGCACTTTCATTAGTTGTGGTGGTGATGACTTTGGATATAAATGTTGGAGTATTAAGGACAAGAAAATCATTTTACCTAGGGATGTGGTCTTTAACGATAAAGTTAAACATAAAAAACTGTTGTAGGAAAACAAGGAAGAATCCACGAAAGAATATGTAGTGGTAGAGAATCTTTTGGATGGGAAAGTGACACATGAATCAGTTTAGGAACCTACTCAATAGGAATCCCAAAATCCTATATTAAGGAGGTCTTCTAGGGAAATAAGATAACCTGAACATTTTTCTTCTTCTATTTATTATTTATTACTCACTGATAATGGAGAGCCAGAGAGATTTGATGAAGCAATGCAAGTAGATGCCAGAAAGAAGTGGGAGCAAGCCATTAATAAGGAGCATCAATATCTCATGGAGAACCAGAATTGGGATTTGGTGAAGCTACCTAAAGGAAAAATAACATTGCAAAGCAATTGGGTGTACAAATTTAAAGAGGAAGGAGGCAAGAAACAATACAAGACCCGGTTGGTGGTCAAGGGGTTTGCACATAAAAAAGGTATAGATTTTGATGTGATTTTTTCTCCTATGGTAAAAATGACCTCTATTAGAATTGTTCTTGGAATAGTGGCAGAAAAAGACTTGCACTTATAGCAACTAGATGTAAAGACTACATTCCTCCATAGTGATTTAGAGGAGGATCTATATATGCAACAATTAGAGGGCTATGAGGACAAAGGTAAAGAAGAGATGGTGTGCAAACTGAAGAAGAGCTTATATGGTCTGAAACAAGCTCTGCGTCAATGGTATAAGAAATTTGATAGATTTATGAGGTAGCAAGGTTATATTAGATGTCTTTCTGACCATTACATATATACAAAGAAATTCCACGATGGTAGTTATATTATCATGCATTTGTATGTGGATGACATGTTGGTTCTAGGTAAAAACATGCAGGAAATAAAAGGACTCAAGAAGTAGCTAAGTGACTCCTTTGATATGAAGGATTTGAGGGCATCCAAAAAAGTCCTTGGTATGAGGATATCTAGGGATAAGAAGGAATGGAAGTTGACTTTATCTCAAGAAGAGTACAATAATAAGGTCTTGGAGAGGTTTAATATGTAGGATGCTAAATCAGTTGGGAATCCTTTGGCGTGACATTTCAAGTTATCAAAGGAGTTGTGTCCCAAGATAAAACATGAGAGAAAATAGATGTCTAAGGTACCTTACTCATCAATGGTTGGCAGTTTGATATATTCCATGGTGTGCATTAGGCCTGATATTTCCCATGTAGTGGGAACAATGAGTAGATTTATGAGTGATCCATGAAAAGATCACTGACATGCAGTAAAGTGGATCCTTCGGTACTTGAGAGGGACCATGGGGATGAAAGAGGGATGCACAAGAACTGATGTTGAAAACAATGCACCACAACGAAGTTGCACTCTGATGGTAACGTCAAGCTCCAACTCAATAAGCAAGATTCAAATCAATGGAAAGAAAATGCAAGTAAGAAATCAGGTCTGCTCATCCTCATAGATCAAAAAAAGGAAGTACAAATAGGGGTGCTGTGTAACCCCCATGCCTAAACAAGGAAATAATATCAATGACGCCACTGCCGCATATGATGTGACTGACGCATATGATGCCACTAAAGGAGGAGTTACAATTCCAAATAAGGAATGTAACTCCTATGATGCATTGACGCAAATGACAATGACATATTCTATGACAAAATCTAACACTTGTCATTTGACTTCCTAAGACCTATGACTCTCGCAAGGCAAGATGACTCACCAGGTGATGTGGATTATGACTAGGCATGTCACACACACAAACACCCCCCTTCATCAAAGCCGAGGAAGAGGTCATGGTAAGCCAGAACAGAAAATAAGACTCCCCTAGACAACTAAGAAAGATGTGTCAATGTCACCTGGTAACTAAAGGCTTGATAAGGTGCGCATATACAAATAACATCTTTCTAGAAGAAAGAAGAGGAGGAGAAGAGGGAGACGAGAGGGATGCAGAAGATGCCATGGACGGATATGAACTCTGCAACTCTAAGAAGTCTCCCAGAAGAATGTTGATGATGAGATCCTCTACCTCTGGACTGAAGAAGAGCCATCCGCACCGAACTGTGTGCCTACCCTTAGGAAGGAAAAAAATGATGTGCTAGAAGTCTGCCCACTCCGTGAAGGAAACTAAAGGCAACAACATAAAGAGCTCTGAGTCTAGTCCACGAAAGTGTGACATAGGTCTAGCAAGTGAGTGCAAAGGAACCAAAGGTAATGCCACGTGTGTAGAACTGTCAGAGTGAAGAAGGGGAACACATGTAGAAAGGATGTCCAATTGATGTGAAGGCAACAAAACATCCCCCACAACAGAAAATGGATCCACAAGCAAGGGTGGATCAATGAAGGTCTCTGGAAAAGTGGAAGTGGTAAGAGTCCCAGAAGGGGCACTCCTAACAACAGAGATGCATGAACTCCTCTGAAATACCTATAGATGGATGAGGAACCTGTAGTAAATCACAAGTGTACTCTATGAAAAGATGACTAAGGTCAGGTAGATACTCGTCCCAATGAGGGGGCTCAACAAATAGAAGAGCAATGTCAGATAGGTATGAGTCATCCAATGAAGGTAGAGGAGTGAAAGGGGCCTCAAACACTGAAGGTGGAAAAGAGGCGGGCGTGATGACTGTATGGGACTATATAGGATACTGCGTGATAAATGATGAGATGTGGGATGTGTCAACACTCTCTAGAATAGTGAGAGAAGGAGGAGAAGAGTCCTCTATAGTACTCTCGACATCAGAACTAGGTGTATAATCCTTGTCTTCAGAAGTAGAACCAAGTGAGTCTGTGTCAGTGGAACTGTCATCACACGAAGAAATATGTGTGGGTGGCCCTTTGTAAGAAAAAGTATCGGTGAACTCACTTTCCTCCATGGATGCAAGATCATCATAAGATCCATAACTAGATGGAGGATCAAAATCTCCATGAAAATTTTGAATGAAAGTCCAGGCTTGGTGCATAGACTTTGTGAACTCTACTCAATGTTGAAGGTCCTCTAGTATAGTAAGACAAAGAAGCCCATATGCCATATCATTCTCGTTCAACCAATTTTGGTGATGAATGTTTAATAGGTTTAGGTGCCAACCCAAGAAGATGTGGTAACAAGTTGTACATAATACAATGATCGAGTATCCCATTCTTCCATTGTAGGTAGTTTCCTAGTCCTAGTTGAACAACAGAGCGATGAAATTCAATGTCCATGATGAGAGGAGCCTCCAAAGAATACATGTTTAACCCCCCCTTTTTGCGGCACTTTATAGTTTAGTGCATTGATTACAATCAGATGCGACTGTGTGCTGAGAACCAGTCTGTCACTCACCTTGTAATCAGAGTGGAGACAACAATCAAGGTTCGTTGGGCGCAACAATTTGACACCGTAAGCAAGCACAAGAATGAGTGAAAACAAGAAGGGGAAGAGAAATCCTTGTGAGAAATAGTGTCTCACATCGCATGAAATAATCCCTTTGTTGTAAGACTGTGGCAGACACACTCACAAGTTCACAAGCAATAAAAGGAATAGAACAAAGCTCAAGAAAAAAAAGAGCTTGAATTAAGCAATGCAAAGACACCCCCCAAGAATGCGGCACTTTATAAAAATAGTGTGTTTACAAAAATGGTAATCCCATCAACTAGAGTGCGAAAAAAAACATGTAACTTTGACTAAAGAGGTGCTCAAAACCAAGCAACGAGTCAAAATTTTATAGCAAAAACCAATTCATGCAACTAATGGAAAAATATTAATAAGCCTGCAAACGGATTAAAAAATGTACCCTAAATGCATGCAAAGGGTATCGTATGTGTGCTCATTGGAAACGGCATGAAATTTTAGCTAGGGTTTTTTTGTAATTGTGAGGGGGTATTATGCCTCTTGCCAACCCAAGATCTCACCCTCCATCTTCGTCACTCAAAGGAAGGATTAATAATACAACTAAAAATATATATCTAAAACTTTACAATGTCAATAAAATGATGATTTTTACACCTTAAAAAATTCAAAAAGAATTGACTGATCTTAACCCTAACCAATTCCAAAAAGGTGATATTATATTTTACCTTCAAATAATTCTAAAGGAAAAGTTGACCGAGACAAGAAAATCCAGGTAAACTGTGTGAGAATGAAGGCCCACGTGGAGAGCGTAAACGGCGCCAAAGGTGGAATGGTTGTAGCAGGAGTTTTTGGATAGGGTTGAGGTGGCAGAAACAGTGGCCATGAGATGTGTGTTAAGCCACATGGATCTATGGAAGTTCAGCTACAGATAGTAACAGTTCGATCACAGGAGAAAATGCTAGAGGTCGATGTTGTTCCCACATCCCAGAATGAATTTGAGTCTAGCAGAACAGCTCTCGTGCCAGCTAAGGATCTAATGGTGCTACAGAAACATTTGAAGAAGTCTCTTGCTGAGTCTATGGCAGAAATGACCGAGTGGGTAGCTGGATGAGAACATAGTGTCATAGAATGTATACAGCCAGGACCTTCACGTGCCAATAAACATGTGAGAATCACGTTTGAACCAAGGCTTAAAAACAGGCAATCAGTTTCCTCTACCAACGTATGCACCAAGCAGGTTAAACTACAGGTAGAAAAGGTCTGAGAAATCCCATGCATAGTTTTAATGCACGGGGCTGTGTGCTTGACCCACCATGTCCAACACTCAGAATACCAGTGCCTGAGCTTAGAGACCAGGGCAGAACAGAATAGTCGAGAAAGGAAGGTTGGAATGCCTACGGTCAGCCCAAACACGAGTCAATGGAAGCTTCTGATATCTTTGAATGCATGTGGATACGGGCGTGCACACTGGAGAAATTTGATCACCATGTAAAAATATCCAAGCAAACCTGCAGGAGAACCCAGACGGTGTAGAGAATCCGAAGTGCAGAGGTGTCAATATGGATAATGCGTGCAGCTGAAGGAAATATATAAGCAACCAAAAAGTAAGCCTCTAAACCCACAAACGTTCTAACTACAAATAGATCCCCTAGCCAATGCCAAAGAAAAGGGTATAAGACGTTGGGAGCAAAAGCTTGAACCTGAGCTCCCACAGAAAAGGTGCAAGACCAATACAAAACTAGTACGAGTGCTTGAGAAATCCAACAAGGAGCACCCACGGTAGGAGAAAGTAGGGCATAATCTGATGCCTACAAATTAAGAAACCTGAACTGGATGTTGATACTAGGAAAAGGAGCCACGTGATTGACTGCAACCACCAAAATTCATGCAGTGTAACCGGCAGAGAAGATGCAGATGTGTTCAGGTAATGTAGAACATTTTCAGTGAGTAAATGAAATGGGAACCATTTTAGCACAAGGCACTCCCAAGTTGAAACGTTATGGAATGAGGAAGCCACGTGCCAAGGGAAGAATGTGCCCAGCAATCATGCTGAACCACACAGAAAATATCCCATGCAAGGGGTTGATTTGCTGTCAAGACAGTACATTTTATCAGAGCTTTCTGTATCGTTGATTGCAAGAGAACAACGATGCTTAGTGGAAGAATATGCAGCAAGGCACGAGCTCAAGAAGCATGCAGGAGACAAACGAGTGTAGGGATAATACAGAGCTCTAACTGGCAATATGCTGTGAGTAGCTGAATATGAGATAATGACTAGACCCAATTCCACACATGTTCTAACTATAAATAGACTCCCCTAGTCATGAGGCAAAAAAGATAGGAACCAAAATTAGTAAGCTAGCTTGAGTCCACAAAGAGTGCATGTGAAACCGACACCAAAGAGTGCTTGAGCAAGAACAAGGAGCTGATGGTAAGTCCGTGCAGGTATCAATATCCAATGCATAGTAAAAAATCAATGCCACGAGCATACCACAAGTACGAGCCTCTGAATGGGTGACCTCCAAAAAAAATGTCCTGGAGTCAGTTCCTTCACTAGTGTTGTTGAGTCTGATTGGGGTAGAAAACTTGGCTCCATCGCACAAGGGAGTGGAAGTTGAAACATGAGTCAAGTAGTCCAATTAACACGATGAAATAAACAACCATGCAGAAAACATCTATGCAATTGTTACCTCAAGATAGTGTGACGAGGTACAGGTCCATGCCAGATCAAAAACGGGCTCGTGAAGTTATAGAACGCAATCACCGGAGCTCAGTGCTATGATGAGTGACCTCCCAGCTAAAATACCTCGGTACTTACAACTGCTAAAACCTTAATACGAGGTTGAGCCTAATACTGGGTGAAAAAATAATAATCAAAATACTTGTGGGAGGAAAATAAGGCTTAGAAACTGATTAACAGTAATAAGATCAACTAATCCACCGAAGAGTGTCGAGATTTTGGTGTGAACGGTAAGTCATGCAGCTCTGATACCACGAAAGAGGGAAAAAACAAGAAACAATGTCGAAGACAATGACACCACAACATAGTTGCACTCCAATGGTAACGTCAAGCTCCACACGCAATAAGCAAGATTCAAAACAATGGAATGAAAATGCAAGGAAGAAAATAGGTCTGCTCATGCTCATAAATCAAAAAAGAGGAAGTACAAATAGAGGTGTTATTGTAACCCCCATGCCTAAATATGGAAAGAGACCTCAATGACACCATTGACGCATATGACATAACTAATGCATATGACACCACTAAATGAGGTAGTTACCATTCCAAATAAGGAATATAACTCCTATGACGCACTAACTCAAATGACAATGACAGATACTATGACAAAATCTGCCACTTTGTCATTTGACTTCCTAAGACTTATGACTCTCGCAAGGTGAGATGAATCACCAGGTGATGTGGACGATGACTAGGCATGTCACACACACCAACATGGGATAGTTTTGTGCTACAATGGATAGAACACCACTTTTTGTGCTTATATAGATTCAAATATGGCTGGAGATGTAGACAACATGAAGAACATGATAGGTTATATTTTCACTGTAGGTGGGACATCAATGAGCTGGATTTCACGACTACAGAAGCTTGTGGCTTTTTCAACCACATAGGCTGAGTATGTTGCTACCATAGAGGAAAGAAAAGAGATGATTTGGTTATAACAATTTCTTGAGGAATTGGGGCATAAATAGGAGGAAGAGAAGCTGCATAGTGATAGTCAGATTGCTATACACCTAACTAAGAACTCTACTTTCCACTCTAGGACAAAACATATATAGTTAAGGTACCATTTCATTAGGAAAATTTTGGAGGAAGAGCAGTTGAAGCTGGAGAAGATTCATACTGGTCAGAATCCTACAGACATGATTACCAAGATGGTGACAAGGTAGAAAATGAAGCTGTGTTCAGCTTTGGTTGGTCTTCACAGACAACAATGAAGGTTTGAAAAGCTTTCTCAGAGGAAAACTAGTCTCCAAGTGGGAGATTGTTATGTTGTGGAGCCTATTTTCATGTGTGGAATTGTTGAAGACTGTATACTAAATTTTTTTGGCCTAAAAAAATGTGTTCGATATATCAGGAAATGTGCTCTTCTCATATGGGTAGGATTTTTGACCCATAGGTTTATGGGGCAGTTTTGGTGCATGGTTTTGGTACCCATAGTATTGTAAAACTGCTTAGGAAGTTGCCTATTGATGTAGGGAAGACATATCATTATAGAGGTGTGTGAGTTCAAAGGTGAATTTAGAAGAGTTTGTTGAGCACAACTCCAAACAGATCTAGGTATTATATTGAGAGAAAGAGATGGCTTGTAATAAAAATTCTAAGAAAGTGATTCTTGGTGGATATAGACCAAATTGGGTGAACCACATTAAATACTGTCTTTGTGTTGTGTTCTTTTATTTTTTTGCACTTTTATTTCAGATCTGTAATATCTTTATGTATATTAGTTTCTACTATTGTGATTCTAAGTGGGATTTTTCGACATATTTTATCCCTTATTTCCTAACATGATGACTATTAAAAAAATCAATAAAATTAAAATTGTAGACCACTCCCTCAAAGGATGGCTACCAATGTCATTATAAAAAGGCTTCCCAGATCGAACAACCTTAAAAAAAGTCAAAATATCAAAATCATCCTAGGAAACCTCCTCACATTGATTAGGTTTCCCATCAAAGCAAACTTCTTACATTTATTAGTTTGCATCAATAAAATATAGCTGGGGCATGATATTACAAAGCCATCAAAAGGAGAACCTACTCTTCTGTAAAAACTACATATGTCAGCCCTTCCCATGTTCCAGGAAAGTATAAAAACTCACTTACATCTGTATCCAAGGTCCTACATGTGACTACTTATTGTTAATTATGTGTTAACTTTTGTTACAACGTTGCAAAGTGCATTGTCATGATTATATATTTTACCATCATGACATATATGCATCAAATCCAGACTAAAAATAAACATTCCACATTTATTCTTAACCACGATTAAATTACATTTTGAAGTGTATATTAGGATCACATTTCTCGCAAAGAATTTACCATCATCAAATCACTATTAAACATATCTATAATCATCCCATTGCAAACAATCACTATCATATTAACATTAAAAATCAACATAAAACATCATATTAATATTCTCAAATCAACATCATCATACATGTTGGAGATAAAAATTTTCGGGGATGAATTGGTGGATTTCTTGCCAATGCTCTAGGAATCTAAGTCCCTTTACTTAACTAGTGCATCTGCCGTATATGCATGCGTGAGTAAAAAGGTGGACTATTCTAGTGGCCTTGCGGCCGAGGATCCAACAGGGGCACTCCACTGACCCTATGAAAAAGCTAGCAATTTCTTGCTAGAGAGGACTTTGTCTTTAAGGCAGGAAAGGGGAGTGAGAAATGTGATAGGAGAACTAATGTTAAAGGTATAAAATCATATTCCTGCACACACTAGTTAGAAACTTCAACACATGCATTAATGAGAAGAAACAACTCTGTAAATAGCAACAAGACCAAATAAAATTTATGATCACAAAGTATCAAGAAATCCTTTAGTCAAAGAAAGCTAGAAACTCCTTCTTGTATTGATTGCTTAAACAAAAGTTGTACAAAGTATGGGAATGGAGGAAAACTAGTGAGGGGAAAAATGGAAGAAAATGGCTATCTCCTTTGTTCTCTCCAAGTACAATACACTCTTGAGTTTATAAAATCAATCACCAACCCTTTGAAATGGAAATGGCTTTACATGTAGACACCAAATTCGTGTCTTACGACCCCTTGTGACCCGCATCCCATTTCACAACCTAACCTCATTACCTAAACCTTACACAATTATTTATTAATTACCTTGTAATTGATAAATCCCCATCACCTCACCTGCCACCTCATTTTTCCACCTCATCATGACCTAGCCCCAATCCTAAACTAACCTAATTAAAACCTAAAACTTGGTCTACACCTACACCCATGACTAAGGACCCCTTTCTCGCACCTAAAACCGACCTTCTAGTCATTTGACCAAGCCCGCAACTAATCTCTCGGGAGAAAAGCAGGGAAGGTGGGCTGTTTTACTAAAAATAGCCTACTTTTTCCTTACCGATGCCGGTTCCTACTCGACTGCCGTCGGTTACGTAACTGCCATCGGTTCCCTGTAAATGACCTCCCCAAACCAAAAACAGAGGATCGGAATTTCATTTTTGGATCAGAGAAAAGGATTCTTTGAATCAAGAAAGAGCATCAGGAGCGATCGAGAAAACCCAGATCTTTACTTGACTGAGCAGAGACAAGTGAAGAGACAAGGAGAGTTAGCAGCAAGGGAGAGCAAGCCCAGGACTGCAACTGGATACCAGAGCCCTGTGATACTCAGCTGATTTGATCTGCTGTGTGCCAGACCATCCTACCTCAGTTCTGCCTTTGCCATCAGAGCTCTTGGACTTGCATCTCCGCGAATAATCAGTAAGCTACTTCTTGCATGTACTCTTTAATAACATTTCTTCGACTGTTTGAATCATAAGTCCTCACAAATCCATTCTTGGATCCACTACCCAACGTGTCATTGCATCTAACTGTCATTCATCTACCTCTCATCACCCTATTTCCTAATATTACCTATATACAGCCCTACAAATAACACAACTACCAAATAACACCACCACCCCACAAAACAACTAACCTTCAGATCCTAGACTCTACCGATATCGGTCATTAGTAACCGCCATCGGTTATCAGTAACCGGCATCGATTATACTGACTATAACCAATAACCAGCCTTTCCCCTACCCAGTTCAACAAAGTAATTTAATTGATATCTTATAGTCTTTTGTGTTAATTCATATTAGCAGGGGAACTGACCACCTTCGAAAGGAAGTTTTATATTTCCTGGGCCCAAGGCAGTTTCCTCATTTATTGTCTAATTAAAATCTTGTGGTCTTGTGTTCTTATTTGCAGGTAGTCCTTCCAAGACAAAAAGGAGTTCTTCGCAGTCAGCCTGATCTTTCTCTACGGTACGCGCACATCATCTCGACATTCTACAGGTATTCCTCCTAGCCCCAACCCTTATTTGTTTCTAAAAGGAACGAAACATTCCGAGTGAAACATTACAATTTATAGAATGAGATATGACTCTTAATATATCCCCAATGCCTTTTCATATGTCCTTGCACAACTTAAAACTTTTTAACTTCCTAGGAAACTTTTAAGTCCCTTTTTGTAACATAAAGGTGACTTATTACATTAGGAACATTAATACATATGAAAAAGTGCAACCCCAATGCAAAATTAGAACATGGAGGAGAAAGAATGTTGGGGGGAAGAAGTAGGAGGAAAAAAAATGATTTCACCCTTGATGGAGTCTGCAGATCCTTGTTGATTGAAAACTCAAGTGTAATGAGACTCTGAATCTCTGAATTTGCCACCTCTTGAGAAACTTCTTCAAATTGGATTATGGAAGCCTTAGAATGAGTGTTTAAAAACACTCGTTAAATGACTTCATAGATGACCATGAACACCAAATCTGAAGAGATAGGAGCTTATAGCCAATCATGTCATATTGAATGGGCTTATTTCTCCAATGACCAAAAATTCCACCCTTTATGTGATATACTTGTAACCTGAACCATGCAATGCTCCAATGTAGTGAAACCTTGATCCTCGAACGTCTTATACAACAAGATGCTTCCTTTAGATGACACATAAATCCCGTGAACTAAGTGTTATTGAATGATTCCATTGGTGACTTTGAACATCAAACATAGAGATCCCTTCAGGAAATACCAAAGCTTTAGAAAAAAGCCTATCTTGATCCCATACAAAACTACCACAATTCTTAGTTGATTTAGAGCATGATCTTGATGAAAAATCTGATGGAAGTTTGAATGTGAAATCTAGCTCGTTATATACTGATTAAAGCATGAAATGAGTGTCAAAGGGCACTATTGAGATCCATAAAGATAGAGACTTCATTGGTCCCCCCTTTTCAAATCATGAACTTTATCATTTCTCGACACTTATTGTATTTAGAAAGGGCAACAATTTTTTGCAAGTGTTGATATTTTCCCTCCCTAGTCTCCAATTGTTGATGGAAACATGAATTTTCAACACCCCAGAATGATCTCTTTGTGGAATTCACCCTTTTTGAATGACTTTCTATTTTTAGTAAGCGCCAAAAAAATAACTTGCTGTTTTTAGCAGTGTAAAAAATTGGCCCCTTTGATCCTTGACTAGTTGTGATTACTGAGAATCACCTTCATTTTGTGATCCTCCCACTTTTAGACCAATTTTCTATTTTTGGCAGGTGCTTATTGAGACCACTTTCTAGTTTTAGTAAGAGTCAAATTTGGACCAAAATTCTTGTCCTTTGATGAACTTTCAACTACAGTGCATCCTCTATGTCTCAACATCTCCTTCGCGGGTTCTCCTATTGATGACTTTCCCAAAATAGCAAGTCCTCTATGCAAGAAGACTTGTTATTTTTAGAAAATGGGATTCTAAAGGGTCGAATCGATGTGGAATGACATTTGTATGTGATATGGTTTTTTTCCCAATATTGCCCCTCTGAAATTTTGTGCTTACCTGATCTAATAGTTTAGTTTAGGAGATTTAAAACTTTTAAATTTCTGACCTGATGGCACTTATGGACATAGCAGCCAATAATGGACCTCAAAAATTGCACGTGTGGTTTTCTCCTCTGTTTGTGATAAAAAAAATATTTTCGTTATGGGTTTTATGTTTCTTGCATCTTACAGGTGAAATTTATGTTCAATCCGGTCGCTCCAGTTTGACGAGTAAATTGATATTTTTTCTTCATTGTGGAACCAAAGAGTCAAATTTATTCCCTATGAGCATTTTTATGTTGCGAGAGAGGAGGATCTGAAAGTTTGTTTCTGATGGTTTTTGATAGAGTGAATGAACTCATAAAATATATATTGGATCAATCCATGTATCCGTTTGCAAGATCTCTTCTTTGATTCTTCCATTTTGTGGCGATGGAGATTTTCACTATTCTTCTTCTCCGTTCTTCGTTTCTTTCTTCCTCAGTTTCGATGAAATATTATTTTGAGACCTATGTATCACCATGGGGTAGAGGATTTTATTACTATGGTGAATCTTTTTTGAGTTTTGGAAATGTTAGAGTGGTGGTAGGAAGTTACAGAGGAGTTTCCAGAGCAAGTTGTGCACAAGAATGTTAGATGTTAGATGTTAGAAGCAGAAGGGATTTTAAAATTTTGAAAAAATTCAAAGGCATGGAGAGAGGAAAATTTTCATTTCCTTGACATCCCTCACCTAAAATGTACATGAGGGACATCAATTTCCACAACGCGCCTCAACTTCACATGTGGCAGAGATCTGATGGCAGGGGATTAAAGCCAAAAAATGGCTTTAAAGCACCGAGGGGCTGGAAGTTGGTCACATGAGGGACCTTGAAGAATCATGGAGGGGCTAGGAAAAAATTTCCAACCTTTATGGTCCTCACCTCAAAGGTACATGAGTGACATTAGTTTTCATAGCACGCCAAGTGGTGACACGTGGCAATGATCTAGCGATTGAGAATGAAGGCTTGACAAGCACCTGGGGGCTGGAAATTCACTCTTGAAGAGGTCACATGGGTGACCAGTAGTCTCCTTAGGGGATGGGCACATTTTATTGACCTTGATTTCTCCCAACTCAAAGGTACATGAGGGACATCAGTTTACATAGCACGCCAAGTGATGACATGTGGCAGCGATCCAATGGTGAAGGCTTTGAGCTCCCACAAGCACCTAAGGGTTGAAATGGTGATCTTGGAGGTCGTATATGAGTCCAGAGGGATTTGAAGGGATAGGTAAAAAATTTTTCTTGACACCTCATATACCTGATCTTGAGGTACGTAAGGGACATAAAAATGTGCCAGGCTCCTAGGTGCTGACACGTGTCCTGTTCAAAATTTGACTAACTGTATGAGGTCGCTCCAAGAGCGCAACTGTGAAACGATGATAACTGTGATCTCCCAATGGAATATATTTGATCAAATTTTATATGACCATTTTACTAGAATTGGTATTCTTGAATCCAATGGTGGGGGTATCACAGGTCTTTATTCCTTCCATATGGTCCCTTGAAAAAATCAGGAGTTTTGTTCTGGTTCCATAGCTGATCCTTGAATAAACTGATTATAGACCTATTTCACCAAAGTGTTGTGAAAAACATAATTTCACTATGTTGTAGGGATTTGAATTCCCTTTCCAATGATATTTTTTTTAGCTGTTAACTCCATCCAGAACTCCCGAAATCACTTTCCGAAGCTCAACATATTTTTTGGGTTGTGTATTGCTTAGGCCTGTGAACCCAGTTTTTAGATCAAACTATGCTCCCAAACTTATCCAAATCCTTCCCTGAATATTCCAAAATGAATTACATGATGTTTATAGGGCATTTAATTCACCTCCTTGTCTAGTTTGATTTTTTATCTAATTCTCCGCTCTAGGGGGATTGCACCAGTTTTGGGAAGACTCAGGTGATATCCCTTCTCACATGACTGCATGAAATTTGCAATTTTCAATGAGACATACCTAAAATCACCTAGGGGGTTGATTTGAATTTCCTAAATCATCTAGGGTAATGAATTATAACCAATTAGGAGGTTACTGGACTGACTGGGTAGACTCGGGGTGCCTCATAATGATAAAACGTGAAAATTTTGGTACATGGGTATTGTTGTCATGCTTAGAAATTGTCAATTTCCCTACTGCACATTTGCATGACAACAATACAATAAACATAAAATTATGAGTAACATTAACAAAAAATAAAATCATCAACACATAAAGAAAATGAAAAAAATCACATCATGTATACATATATATATATACATATATATATATATACATATATATATATATATATACATATATATATATATACATTCAAACTATAAATCACTACCATGTAAACTAATTTTTCATCAAATGAACATTCCCACTGCTCCTTGTAGCACCACCAACATCTCCATCTGGTTCCCTACTAGTACCTCATCTATATGGACCATGCGGTAGCTATCCTACACTCGCAACACTACCTGAGGGGTTCTTCTATCTCTACGCTAAATACACAACATAACGGGGATCCTCTGACAACCTCCGTCACACTATCTCATCATAATACCACATCTCCTTGAATAATGACTAGTAGTTCTCCATGCTCACACCACATGGTGGCCCCATTTGGCCACTCACCTAAGTCCTAGCCTGAGCCACTTATAGGTCAACACTTGATACTAAAGGACTAATAATCCCAAGGGTGTTTCACAAGACCTCTCACTGCTATCGATATTGGTACTTGTCTATGATAGCCTGTGTCAACTATGCCTATATAGTGGCAAGTTGCTGACTTAACCCATCATGCTATCTAACCAACATGTCTGTCTTCGCCGACAGAGCCGTCTGCTTAGCCAACATTGTGGCCTTATTTGGCCTCTAGATGCTCCATGGTAGCCTTTAATGTTGCCATGTCCTCACCCTCACTGACATCCTCACCTCCTCCACCCTTACCCTCACTAGCTACCTCTTAAGGATATGCCTCCACACAGGATCATATCCACCTATTAACCCTAGCAAGTTGATTCTGTCACCATGTAACATAGGCCTTAGTAACCCCAAAATCATCCACTACTATGGGTGCAACCTAATTATATATGCCCACTACACTGTCCTAACCCGTTATAGCGTGAAGCACTGTGACATCTGGAAGTGGCGTATCTACGTCACCATTTTCATGTCTATAAGAAGTGGCCGCCTCAGGATAATCATGTAGTAGTCAAAATTGTCACTTGACGCGACTAAATCTGACAAGCTGTCACTACCGTAGTTGTCGACCCTACACCCATGTATCTAGTAGGGTGGCTATAAGCTCACCCTACCACACTGGAAAACCAATATAAGGCCTCCATCTGATGTCACAACCATGTAATCATGTGAGGAGCTATTGATAATGCCCCCTGCCTCTCACCAACCATACCTCGCTCCTATTTGATCTCCACTGTATAAATCTAGCCATTTCCTCCAAAACTATCATGCCTCCCATGGTAAACCCCTTGGGCCGAGCTATCACAATGTTCTCATAAGCCCAACACTGTAGTAAAAACCCCACATTAATACCAAACCTTTTACGTACCCTCTATGACCATCACTCCATATTAGTTTTTGGTGTAAGTGATGCAGGGGACCATTTAAAAATAGTCCTCTGCTCCATCATGTATGCTAAGACCCCTGTCAACATCCCTAAAAACTGACCTCCAACAAAGTCAGACAAGGCATAACAACCGATGCCAATCATAATCAAGGTCATGAGTTCTTGACCCTCTGTCTCGGGCCTATATAATACCCCATATGAAAAATCACCTAATGAAAAATCTACCTCATCCACCTCGTCACCATACAACGTCCTCATCATCTGAGTCCTCTCTACATCATCAAGCAAATATATCTTCTTTCACTGAATAGGTGGTCTCAGAATCCTGTGCACATTCTCTAGAGTGATGGTCATCTCCCCCATTGGTAATAAAAGAGTACTTTGTTAGGTTGTGGAGCTTGTTTTCATGTGTGAAAGTGTTGAAGATTGTACACTAAGAGTACTGTACACTTTTCATAGTTTTCTTGCTAAGGTTCAAGGTTGGGCCAGGCCCCGAGCGGGGGTCTGAGGGTAGCAGCCCCTAGTAGCAGTGGTTCAAGGGCACATCCCTTGAAAAAAAATTCCCTTAAAACGTGCCTGATATACCAAGGAAATGTGCTTTTATCATATGTGTGGGATTTTTGAGCCATAGGTTTATGGGACAGTTTTGGCCCATGATTTTGATACCCACTATTTTATAAAATTGTTTAAGTAGTTTTCTACTTATATGGTTTTATGTATATGGTAGGTATTAAGGAAACATTACAAATGTGTTTTCAATTTGGGTGTGAATTCTGTAGAGTTTGTTTAGCATAGCTCCAAACAAATCTGGGTATTGTATTGAGAGAGTGGTGGCTTGTAATAAAATATGAGCAAGTGATTCTTGGTGGACGTAGCCCAAATTGGGTGAACCACATTAAATATTGTCTATTTGTGTTGTGTTATTTTATTCTACACTTTTATTTCAGATCTGTAATATTTTCTGCATATTAGTTTCTACTGTTGTGATTCTGTGAGGGATTATTCTACATATTTTATCCCTTATTTCCTAACAATTGGTATCAGAGCTTGGTTTGGTTTGTTGAAGTGTTGAATCACAGGGAAAGTTTTATCTTGAGTGGGAGCTATGGAAGATGATGGAATATCAAGGGTTGATAAATTCAACGGGAAGAATTTCAGTCTTTGGAAGATGCAGATGGAAGATTACCTTTATCAGAAGAATCTTTATATTCCACTGTCTGAGAAGGTGAACAAACCCTCAAGCATGACAGATGTGGAATGGGATTTGCTAGATAGGAAGGAACTTGGGACAATCCGGCTGTGTCTTGCATCTTCGGTATTATTTAATGTTTCAAAGGAAAAGACTACAAAAGAACTGATGGATGCATTAGGGAAGTTGTATGAAAAACCCTCTGCCTCTAATAAGATATTTTTAATGAAAAAGTTGTTTAATATGAAGATGTCTGAGAATGGTTCAGTAGCATATCATTTAAATGATTTTAATACGGTTGTAAATATGCTAGCTTTGGTTAAAATAGAATTTGATGAAGAAGTTAGGGCTTTATTAGTTCTGTGCTCTTTACCTGAGAGTTGGAATAGCTGGTAATGACAGTAAGAAACTCGGTTCTAGCTAACTCAAAGTTGAAGTTTGAGGATGTTGTAGGGGTGATTCTAAGTGAGGAAATGCGAACAAAAATCTTCAGGGAATCTTCTACTTAAGGGAATGCTTTGACAGTGGAAACTAGAGGGAGACAAAAGAATAGAGGAAGCCATGGAAAATCAAAGGATCGGGCAAGGTCAAAATCCAAAAGCAAGATAGTATGCTGGCAAGTGTGGAAAGTCTGGGCATGCAAAGAATGGACTGTTGGGAGCTTGAGACAAGAAGAAACAATAGGAAGAAAACAAGGAGGAAAATGTGGCAATGGTAATGTATGTCAGGATGCTTTGATTCTTTCTTTGCACAATATTATTGAATCTTGGGTTTTAGATTCGGGGGCTTCTTTCCATGCTACTCCACATAGGAATTATTTTGTTGATTATGTTTAAGGATATTTTGGGCATGTTTTTCTTGGTGATGATGAGCCTTGCAGTATAGTTGGAAAAGGTTTTGTTTAGGTTAAGATGCAGAATGGGAATACTTGGCTATTGAAGGATTTCATACATGTGCCTACATTAAGATGAAATTTGATATCGGCAACGCAGTTGGGAAGTGATGGTTATACTATGATATTTACAGTGCACTCTTGGAAGGTTACCAAGGGTGCTCTTGTGGTGGAAAGAGGTAAGAAGGTTGGAACCTTGTATTTAACCACTTATAACACTAATGTTTTTAATCTTGTGGCTTCAGAAGTAGATACAACATTGTGGCACTATAGGCTCAATCATATGAGCCATAAGGGCATGGAGATCATAAAGAAGGATTTTCTCAGATATAAAGAAACATGTTTGGAGTTCTTTGAGGACTGCATATATGGGAAACAAAAGTGAGTAAGGTTTCTCAAGGTTGGACCTACAAAGAAAGAGAGTAAGTTAGAGCTGGTGCATTCTGATGTGTGGGGGCTGGCTCAGGTATCATCTCTTGGGGGTTCAAGTTATTATGTTACTTTTATTGATGATGCAACAAGGAAAGTTTGGGTTTATTGTATTAGAAACAAATTTGATGTATTTGACACTTTTGTTAAATGGAAATCCTTGGTAGAGAATGAAACAAGTATTAAGCTAAAATGTCTCAGGTCAGATAATGGAGGGGAGTATTGCAGCAATGAATTTGATGATTATTGTTCTAAGAATGAAATTTTCAGGAAAAATATGGTTCTAGGAACTCTGCAGCATAATGGGGTGTCAGAAAGGATGAACAGAAACAATAATGGAACGTGCTAGGAGCATGAGGTTACATGCAGGACTGCCTCTTTCTTTTTGGGAAGAAGTGGTGAGCACAACTATGTACTTGATAAACAGAGGACCCTCAAGTGCCTTGGATGGAGGCATACCTGAGGAGGCTTGGTATGGTAAGAAAGTTGATTATTCATTTCTTAGAGTCTTTGGATGTGAGGTGTTTGTTCCATATAGACAAGGATGATAGGACCAAGCTAGAGGCTAAATCAAAAAAATGTACTTTCATTGGTTATGGTGGTGATGACTTTGGATATAAATGTTGGAGTATTAAGGACAAGAAAATCATTTGATCTAGGGATGTGGTATTTAATGAGAAATTCATGTATAAGCAGTAGTTGCAGGAAAAAAGGGAAGAATCCAAGAAATAATATGCAGCGGTAGAGGATCTTCCGGATGGGAAAGTGACACATGAATCAGTTCAGGAACCTCCTGAACAAGAACCCCAAACTCCTATATTGAGGAGGTCTTCTAGGGTAAGAAGAGAACCTGAACATTTTTCTCCTTCTCTTTATTATTTATTACTCACTGATAGTGGAGATATAGAGAGCTTTGATGAAGCAATGTAGGTAGATGCCAGGAAGAAGTGGGAGCAAACCATGGATGAGGAGCATTAGGCTCTCATGGAGAACCAAAAATGGGATTTGGTGAAGTTACTAGAAGGAAAAAGAGAATTACATAACAATTGGGTGTTCAGAGTCAAAGAGGAATAATGAGGTAAGAAAAGATACAAGGCCTGGTTGGTGGTCAAGGGGTTTGCACAGAAAAAAGGTATAGAATTTGACGATATTTTTTCTCCTGTAGTAAAAATGACTCCTATTAGAACTGTTCTAGGAATAGTTGCAGCAGAAGAATTGCACTTGGAACAACTTGATGTAAATACTACATTTCTCCATGGTGATTTAGAGGAGGAACTATATATGCATCAACCAGAGGGCTATGAGGTCAAAGGTAAAGAGGAGATGGTGTGCAAAATGAATAAGAGCTTGTATGGCTTGAAAAAAGCTCCACGTCAATGGTATAAGAAATTTGATAGTTTCATGATGGAGTAAGGTTATATTAGATTTCATTTATACCATTACACGTATAGAAAGAAATTTGAGGATGACAGTTATATTATCTTGTGTTTGTATGTGGATGACATGTTGGTTGCAGATAAAAACATGCAGGAAATAAAAGTACTCAAGAAGCAGCTAAGTGAATCCTTTGCTATGAAGGATTTGGGGGCAGCAAAACAAATCCTTGGTATGAGGATATCTCGGGATAGGATGGAATGGAAGCTGACTTTATCTTAGGAAGAGTACATTAAGAAGGTATTGGAGAGGTTTAATATGCAGGATGCTAAAGCATTTTGGACTCCTTTTGTAGGCCATTTCAAGTTATCAAAGGATAAGTGTCCTAAGACAGAGCAGGAGAGAAATTAAATGTCCAAGGTACCTTACTCATCAGTCGGTTGGTAGTTTTATGTATGCCATGGTGTGCACTAGGCCTAATATTGCCTATGCAGTGGGAGCGGTGAGTATATTTATGAGTGATCCAGATAGAGATCATTGACATGGCAGAAAAATGGATCCTTCAGTATTTGAGAGGGACCATGGGGAAATTTTTGTGCTACATTGGATCAGAAACCACTTTGTGTGGTTATGTAGATTTAGATATGGCTGGAGATGTAGACAACATGAGGAGCACGACAGGTTATGTTTACACTGTAGGTGGGACAACAGTAAGCTACATTTCACGACTATAGAAGCTAGTGGCTTTGTCAACCATGAAGGGTGAGTATGTTGTTGCCACAAAGGAAAGCAAAGAAATTATTTGGTTATAGTAATTGCTTGAGGAGTTAGAGTATAAGGATGAAGTAAAGTTGCATAGTGATAGTCAGAGTGCTATACACCTAGATAAGAACTCTACTTTCAACTCTAGGACGAAGCATATACACTTAAGGTACCATTTCATCAAGAAAACTTGGGAGGAAGAGAATCTGAAGCTGGAGAAGATTCATACCATTCATAATCTTATAGAAATGATAACCAAGGTGGTCACAACGGAAAAAATGAAGTTGTGTTTAGTTTTGGTTGGTCTTAATGGAAACTAGTGAAGGGTTGAAAAGCTTTCTCAGAGCTGAAAACTAGTCTCCAAGTGGGAGATTGTTATGATTTGGATCCTATTTTCATATTTGAAAGTGTTGAAGAGTGTACACTAATATTAACGTACACTTTCCATAGTTCCCCCGGTAGCAAGGGTTCGAGGGCGCAACCTCCAAAAAAAATTGGCCTCGAAAAAAACATGCCCGATATATCGAGAAATGTGCTTTTTCTCATATGGGATGGATTTTTGACCCATAGGTTTATTGGATGGTTTTGGCCCATGGTTTTGTAAAACTACTTAAGAAGTTGTTTACTTATGTGGTTTTGTGCATATGGTAGGCATTATGTAACATTGTAGATGTGTCTAAATTTGTGTGTGAATTCTGTAGAGTTTGTTGAGCATAGCTCCAAACATATCTGGGTATTGTATTGAGAGAATGGTGGCTTGTAATAAAATATGAGAAAGTGATTCTTGGTGGAAGTAGCCCAAATTGGGTGAACCATGTTAAATACTGTCTCTTTTTGTTGTTCTTTTATTATTCTACACTTTTATTTCAGATCTGTAATATTTTCTACATATTAGTCTCTACTATTGCGATTCTATTATTTAAATAATATTTACACATATAGTTCACTTAGACACCTCATCAAGCTGACTCACCTTAAGACCTATTCTTAGCAAGTTACCATAACTAACTAAGACCTACCCAAACCCTAAAATCAATGCCTACACTCCCTCTAACCACATTCCCACATGTTCACAGAAGCTCCTAGTCTAATATGTGGGTTAACGACATGAGATCCGAGGAAATCAGGTGGATCTCCCCTAAGTTTGGCAAACATAGAAAATCCCGCCTTGACCGACGTCGGTTACCGCTAACCGCCACCGATTAAGCCGGACCGCCGTCGATTACCCCTTTTTAACTCCTAAACTACCTTATTCTCAAGGTTGGACAAAAACATTGGGAGCAAGAAAGTTGACGAGAAAGAACAAGATTTCAAAAAGATAACACATCTTTAGAGAGCCAATTCCAGCTAGAACTCACATCCAAGCTGATCGTGAGAACTTCCTTTTTTCTTGGAGGAATTACCTGAAATGGAACACAAGACCACCAAATAAAAGTTAAACAATATATGCATTGGACTGCCTAGTGTGTGTTAGATCCAGGTAGTGTGATACTTCCTAGACGGCTATCAATCCACTATTTAAAACAACTTAATGCTGGTAATAAAGTAAATCCTACTGTAGTAAAATGATTTAGGTATCTCATTCATCTACAATAAGCAAATTCGTTCATAACAGGCTAAGCTATGATTGAATCTGAAGGTCAAGGTCACTGCCAGGATACTGTTATTGATCAGGGTCAGATTCTAGTCAGTTTAGGGTATTTGGTGGTGTTTTTAGGCTATGATATGAGTTTCTAGTACAGAAATAGAGACCGACATTGGTTTAGGTTAACCGGCGATGGTTATGGATGACCGGCGTCAGTATGGTCGGGGTATAAGAAACTCAATAAAACTTGGCTAGGTGATATATCCAGGATTAGATAAAGGTAGAAGGGAAATGGAGAGATTCATATGGATCCTAAATATGCACAGGAATGATAGAGGTCCAGGTATGGGTAGTGTAAGGGTGTGGACAAAAGGATAGTTAAGTTTTCATGGAGGTAAAAGGGTGGGGAATGGAAATGCGAGCAGAAACCAATAACAAATGTAAAAGGATCTGCTTAAAATGACAAGGAACCAATTCATGTTAACTAACTTAGTGTTTGTATGAGCTTGATGCCTGGTTGGAAATGGTGGGTGATTAAATGAACTTGGTGTAGTGCTAGCACTTCCTCGAATGCTCCCGTGAAGGAAGGTGGCTATGTGATTTCTTTGGGTACTAACTATGGGTGTTCTAATGTTGGTACAGATGCTGGTTCTGCTTGCATGTAACTATAGTTTCGTCACTTGTTCTCAGAAGATGTATCTCTCTCTTAGAAACATGCCAACCTCTCAAACAATGTGCCAACCTCGAAATAAGGTTATTTTTGGAGTTAAAAGGTAACTAACGGTGGTTCCGTCATAATCGGCGGCGGTTAAGGGTAACCGATGTCAGTTAGGGAGGGATTTTCTAGGTTTACTAAACTGGGCATATCCCCTTGATTTTTTGGGATCTCATTTCGTTTCCTCTACCGATCAGACTGAAAGCTTCCTTTTAGCATGAGGGAATGTTGTTAGAGGGAATGTAGGCATTGATTTTTAGGGTTTGTGTAAGTTTTAGTTAGTTATGGCAACTTACTAAGAATACGTCTTAGGGTGAGGTGGCTTGATGAGGTGTATAGGTGAGGTAGATATGTGGGCATTATCCCAATTTTAAAATATTTAAATAATAAATATTATAGGATAATGAATTAATTTAATTTAATTAATTTAATTAATATTATAGTAGGGTGAAGGGGGCATGGCTAGGTGGATGTGTTCAAGGTATTTATTTGACGAGGGACCAAGGGGAGTGTGACCTAATTTTAGTGTCTACATTTTGCCCCTTTTTACTGCGTAGCTTGTATTGGTAAGTGACGCTAACAAAAATAAGATGTGGTTGCCCCAGGTGTGGGTGAAGGTGATCCCCCTCAAACCAACAACTGATGAGGTAGAAGGTGGAATCAGTGAGTGGTTTGATAAAAGGTGAAAGTGATGAAGAGGAGGGTGGGGTAATGGGTAAAAAGGGAAAAAGGTTCAGTTTGGTAATCCAAGTAATGGGTCAGGGTCAAAGGTAGTAACAATCAAACGCACGTACACGTATAAACTGCAGCTCAATTCCAGGTTGAAGATCAAGCAAAATCTACATTGTCTAAGGTCGATAGGTTTATCTGAACAAGGTTGAGGTGATTTTGGTATCTAAGGTATAGGATATGGTCAGGAAACATGACGCAGGTCAGGTGCAGGAACGTTTAGGTGTGTTCCGGTACACCAAAGGTAGGGTCAGGATAAACGGTCATGACAAGAGGCAAGGTAAGGTCATTAGGGCAATCAACACAGGTAACAGTGCTGCAAGGTATAGTGAACACATGAGGTCAAAGGTCACTAATGATGCTCCAGGTCCAAGTATCTAGGTCACGACACAGGTAGGGCTAAGGTATGGATAAAATAACGAGTCCCCAAATGAGGACAAGGTTAGGTAGTAGATGATGAGGTCAAGAGGGTGAGGTGAATGGTTAGGGTAAGTGTTGGGTGAGGAAACAAAGAGTTACGAGTAGATTAATAGGGTGAAATTTAGGCAATTTGGAAGAGAGAGTGACCAATGCTGGTAAAGGTAAAACAGGCATCGGTTAGGTCGGGGATGTTATAAAAATTAAAAATCTGCATTTTTTTTGGAAATCATTTATCTTCTGTGCATGAAATAGACGAAAATGACACGAGAGAGAGGGAAAATTAGAAAGTGTCCAGACGGAACGGAAAGGTAAGTTGGCGAGCCGAACGGCAGGTGATTAGTAGTTGAGAGGTGGGTCCACAGGATTAGATTGTGTGATTTGATTAATTGGAGGTGCAGTTAGTGATTGGTGATGGTGGAGGCTAGAGAGGGATCAAGTATGGGCCACCAGTGCAATAGTCTAGATGTGCCACCACGGTGAAGACAACATGATGAGGTAAGGCTCAAACCCTTTGTTGTGTTTTAGTAAGATAGATTAGGTGAATAAGTCGAGGTTTGAAAAATTGGGTTTTTTGTTTTTGGGTGGGGGGGAAAAATAAAATTTGAAATGTGGGTGGGTAAATTGGGTAGAATAGGAATGAGCTAGAGAGGTGGGTGGGTGAAGGAGGGGTGGAGGGAGACTGAGGGGAGGTTTAGGTGAGAATGGGTGGGTAGAAGAGAGCAGGAGTTTGGGGGATTTTTTTAGAGAAGGGTAGGGTTTGGGCATCATGGCTATTCACTGCGATAGTGACTGAGCATCGGTTGGGATTAGCCAACGTCGATAGGGTCAAACTGGAATCGGTCATGAAACAAGTGACTCGATGCCGGTTTAGGGGTGACCGGGGTTGGTTAGAGATAACTGGCACCAGTCGAGGTTTCAGAGAACAAGGGGCCGAAAGGGGCCCTAGGTTGAGTGGGTGAGATAGGGAAGGGTAGAATAGGGTGAAATGTTGTTGAAAAACCTAGAGTAGGCAGGGGGTGAGAATGGGTTTGGGAAAGGATGAGATGGGTGAGTATGGGTATGATGAATGTGGATTGATTTGTTGTTTGTATTGGATGCAGGGAAGAGATCAGATAAGGATGAGAGATAGGGTGCCACCTCAGCTCTTGAGAGTGTGAGGTATGGTGACAGCCTGAGGAGTGGCGGCACATGGAGGAGGTGGGCCTAATTAGGGTATGACATCTATTGGCATGCATGTTGATTAGCAACTAAGTCTGATGGTCTCTCTCATTGATAGATGGGATTTAGTGACCAACACATTCCACCTACCGGCGGTGAGATGACAATCACCCTGGAGGACGTGTTTAGGATCCTGCAGCTACCGATACTGGGGACACAGGTGTATTTGATCTCCTCTGAGGCCTCAAAGGAGTTGATGCTGATAGTATTTAGAGAGGGACTGGAGCAGACATGACATTCCATAGTTCCATTTGAGTTACAGAGGGATGTATCAGGCCCATCTAGAGGAGACGAGGCTTGTTGTTTTATTAATGGAGGCAGTGTGTTGTTTTAGACTACCGGATATAGAAGGAAGGAGATTTCCTCGCTCGTTGATGGGGGTATTACATGACATGGTGATAGATCAAACCTATTTTTCCTGGGTGCCAACATTCATGGTGCAACTATATAGAGAGTTGTGGGCATATGGGCGTCTGCGTGCAGGTTCAACCTGTGTTGCACATTTTTACTACACTGCTGGGCCTATGAGCACATAGTTTGTGTGTGGCTAGTAGGTATGCCCTGAGTAGATGCATTTCTGCTGAGATTGGTGCGGGTGGGGTATAGGCAGTGGGTACCTGTGATTGGAGAGTGGTGATCAGATAGGGCTACACATGATGTAGCCTATTACAGGTGTTTATTGGAGGGGTTGTCTGGAGTGGACATCATATGGAGACCATATGTGGGTTATCCCTCATTCAGGTGGTGCATGATGACTTAGATGGTCTGTCAGTTGGTGAGATGGATAGTGGGGCACCGTGCTGGGGAGCACAAGATGATCCTAGTGGATAGGGTTAGATGAAAGTTTGGATTTCCACAGGACATACCTCCACCCCTCCCACAGTATAGGAGAGATGACATGGAGAGGCCATTTCCTCGACCACAGACGACAGTTCCCACAGGGCAGGAGGAGCAAGTGGTAGACTAGCAGATTGATGATGCCGAGGTTACAGATAGATACAGATAGTGGTGGGTGGCTCATTTACGAGTAGTACCACCCAGGTTGGGGTAGCTAGATTTAGCCACCATCACGGTGCAGAGGGACGCCCTACAGGGGTAGGTGGTGACCCTGATTACCCAGTTGCGTATGGTGTAGGGATAGCTAGCCAGTTTAGAGGGGGAGGTGGCTGAGTTACATGCACAGGTGGCTAGTCTTCAGGCCCAGATGGCCTAGGGTGGGGATGGAGATGGAGATGGGGATGATGGTTAGGTGGCTTCTTTATAGGCACATAGGTGACAGGGTTGCAAGGCCAGTTGGCCATAACATAGGCACATATTCAGGGCTTTATAGGCCCAAATACAGGCATAGGGTGTAGGGGCTGATGAGCACCACCACAGGCACCAGGATAGGATCCCAGTTCACAGGAAGGGGTGGGATCAGGGTCCCACAAGACAGGTATAAGGTTAGAGGCTATGAGGCCACCACATACAATACCCATATCTAGGTTATGGGAGGTGAGAGATGAGGCCAGGTACTATCAGGATCAGCTGACGGTGGTCATGGATAGATTTTTATCATATACCGAGTACAGGGCACAACAAGCCTCGAGTGAGAGGACCAGATCACGCACCATCATAATGTGGAGAGCACAGGGGGCCATCAAGCCCCAAGATATGGATCAGGGTGAGGCCACCAGTTCCCATGGAGGCCAGTTCTAGTTGATGTACCAGTAAAGACCCAACCACCACCTATGATGGGTGGGGAGATGCTAGCAGGTCGGTGGACAGGAGCCGAGGAGGCAGAGGGGATAGGTGATACAAGATATGGAGGATGTCCACTGAGAGGATGCCTGATATGATGGCTCCCTGATTTTGATTTTTGATTTTGTATTATAGGCCCACATGCCGATTTTTATACTTTTGATCATAGACCGGCCTGTGTGCCGAAGATAGTGAGGTTGTATGAGAGTTTTATATTATTGAGCATATACCGGCCTGTGTGCCGAAGAGATTTTGTATTGTTTTATTATTTTATTGTATATGATACCTGCCTGCGTGCCAATGATTTTGAGAGATGTACATGATTGGATATCCAGTGTATATTGAATTGAGACACACATATTTGTTTATATGATGAGATAGATGAGATTTCTGATGATTTTTTGGTGTTTGATGAGAATTTTGATTTTTGTCGTGATATGGACATGAAAACTTAGGTGAGTGAGGCATGATGGAGTCAGTTTGGTTAGGCATGGATCAAGTCAAGTTGGTTTAGGCATGGATGGAGTCAGGTTAGTGTTAGGCATGGATGAGTCAAGTCATAGGCATGGTCTAGGCAGGTTGAATTAGGTAATGGTTGAGTCAGGTTGAGCTTAGGCATGGATCAAGTCAAGTCTTAGGCATGGATTGAGTTAGGTCGGTGTTAGGCATGGATGAGTTAGGTCATAGGCATGGATTGAGTTAGGTTAGGTGTTCTGGCATGGTTGAATTAGGTAATGGCATGGTTGAGTTTAAATTGGTTGAAGTTGTGATTCATTAATTTGTGCAATGAATGATGGGATGGGTCATGTTTAAGATGTTTTATAATACATGCATGATGATGGTAGAGAAATGGTAGTCATAATAAATGTATGTTGTGATGATGATAAAAATGTTAAGCAACTTGTTGTTTGGTTGGTTTAATTTCCAATTTTTGACATAAAAAGGAAACTAAGTGGGGTAGAATGTAATTTAGGAAGATGAAAGATGAATTGGTTAGGGTAGAGAGTGGACGAGCTAACCTCCAAGGGCCCCATGCCCTCAGAGTGCTACCTACATAGTCCCGGTGAAAAGGGACCTCAGGCTGATGTAGTTCTCCCATAAGCTAGGGAAGAATATGAGGAGGTATGAGAATGAGTTGGTAGGTTTTAGGCATGATTTAGGTTTAGGTCTGTTAGGTGTGGGTGAGTTGTGGGTAACTTGGTATAGGTGATTTCGATTGTGGTAGAAGAAGAAGATTACCCCAAAAGGTAAGCGTCGAGTACCAAGTCCTGTATAAGGTAATCAATACGTAATAAAGAAGGTTAAAAGATAAGAGGGGGAAGAAAGCCTCTAGAAAGAAAGCCTGATTGGTTAGGATCATACCGAGTAGGTCATACCTTGGAGGAGGTGATGAACGTAAGACCCTAAAGACATTGCATGATTGATTATTCTAAGGGTGAAAAGTAGTCACATGATCACCAAATGTCATGGTTTCTAAGAGGTCCCTTGAGGCAGTAGGAAATGGGAGTGCGAATGGTGAGAGGGGTGAAAGGTGGTTAATTTTGATATGGTATGAGGTAGCATGCTCTTTGGGAAAGAGATCCAAGGTCACAATGGGCAAGTCCATGACTAAAAGGCTTTCTGTGTTGACTGATATTTGAGATAGACTGATCGATGCAGGAATTCTATATGGGATGAGGAAATTAACTCCTTGAGGTCTTCGTGAAGCTGATCAATGTGGGAAGCTTCAGATTCTCTCACTTTTTTTTTTAAAGAGCTTTACATAGCTGTCCTTCGAGGGAGCAGTCTATTTATAGCAGTGATTGCCGAGTAGGAAGATGTCCTTTTGAGGGAGTCATCTTTTTATTAGAAGTTTGACTCAAGGAGTTGGATCCCATGTGAGGAATTTTGAAGTCATGGACAAGAACAAGGTGAAGAATATGAATTCTTGTTCAGAAAGTAGGGTGAAACAACCATGGGATCTCATCTAAAGGTAGACAAAAAGTATCCATGAGAATCATGCTATGTGCAACGTCATGGTACACATATTCAAGAGAAGATAACAAGCGATAGGTATGCACATGATTCTTGTTTAATCATTGGTGAGATATAAGAAGTGGATAATGCTCAAGGGATGAGCATGGAAATAGGTAAAAAGTGATGTACGACTAAAAGTCAACAGTAGAATGGTCAAAGATGCAAGGCATTAATGGGCTCAGGTTCGGGTTTGAAATCGAGTGAGGATAAATGATAAGCACATGATCTGTAAGTATGGGTCATGATGTATGGTTTAAGCCAATTAGGAGAAAATTTTCCCTGTTTACTTTTTTTTTGCTTTGATTATATGTTGGTTTTATTTTAGAACAAGGTCACCAACATGGAAGGTTTGTTCATGGACATGCTTGTCATAGGCATATTTGATACGTTTTGGGTAAACTTGAAGGTGGTCAAGAGCGTTAAGACGATGTTCATCTAATAACTCAAGTTGTGATAAATGGTCCTAATGAAATGGTTCATCATTGAGCATGTCATGGAGAGAAATGCAAAGTGAGGGAATCACCATCAAGTGAAGATAAACGATAAGCACATGATCCATAAGTATGGGTCACGATGTATGGTCCAAGCCAATCTAGGAGAAAATTTTCCCCGTTTAATTTTTTCTTCTTTAGTTACATGTTGATTTTCTTTCAGAACAAGGTCACCAACTTGGAAGGTTCATTCATGGACACGTTTATCGTTGGCACGTTTGATATGTTTTTGGTAAACTTGAAGGTGGTCAAGAGCGTTAAGATGACATTCGTCTAATAACTCAAGTTGTGCTAAACAGTCCTGATGAAAATCATCATCATTGAGCATGTCATGGAGAGAAATGTGGAGTGAGGGAATCTGGACTTCGAGAGGTAGAACAACCTCTATACCGTAGACCAGAGAAAAGGGCGTGGCAGCAGTGGAAGTATGGATACTAGGTCGGTATGCCCATAAGGCAAAAGGAATGTACGTATGCCAATCCTTCCTAGTATCATTAACTACTTTCATGAGAATTTTATTCAAGGTTTTGTTAGTAGATTTGGCTTGGCCATTGGTTTTTGGGTAATAAGGTGACAAGAAACTTAGCTAAATGCCAAAGGAGTCACAAATTTTTCACAATGTTTTTTTTTTAAATTATTTTCCATTATCAGTGATGAGGCAATGAGGAACACCAAAGCGGAAAATGATGTGATGATTGATGAACTCACCTATTTTCTTAGCTTTCGTGGAGATAAGTGGTATGGATTCAACCCATTTTGTGTAGTATTTGGTAGTGGTGATGATCCATTGATGACATTGGGAAGAATGGGGATTGATCTCTCTAACAAGATCCAAACCCCATTAAGAGAAGGGCCAAAGGTCACGGGAAACCTGTAAGGCATGACTGGGTGTATGATGAAGGTTGGCATGTTGTTGGAATTTTACACAACGTTTGATGTAGTCACAACAATCATGGTTGAGGGTTGGCCAGTAATAGCCTAGGTGAATAATACGCTTAGCAACAACAAGGCCAATGAAGTGACCTCCACATATGCCATCATGAACTTCCTTAATTGTATAAGGAATTTCAGAACTCGTGAGGCATCGTAAGAGAATACCATCAAAGTCCGTGCTTATAGAGGAGGCCTCCCATGATGATGTAACGAGAGACCTTTTTAAGGAAGGCACGTTGTCCATTACGGGTGAGATCAGAGGGTAAGATGGAGAGAGAAAGATAGTCAAAGTATTGTTTATACTAAAGGTCACTCGGTCGGGGGTGAGCAATTCCGATGGATTAAACATCACAAGGTAAATAATAGGGTGATTAGAGTCATTGTATGGTGACAAAGATTTTAGAATTGGTAGGTGAAGTGGGTATTTGAGAAGCCAAGCAGGCCATGGTATCTACAAATTTGTTGGTTGAACAAGGGATGGTTTGAAGGGCGTAACGGTTGAAGGTGGTCAAAAGTATGTCTACATGATGTTTATACTTTTGAAGTATCTCATTACAACATTGGTATATACCATTGACTTGGTTTATAACCAATTGAGAATCACCAAAGATGTTGATTGATTTGACATCTAGGGCGTAGGTAGCTTGGAGACCTAATACAAGCGCTTCGTATTCGGCAATATTGTTTGTACAATCAAAATCGAGTTTGAAAGACAAAGGCATGGGTTCACCATCAAGTGGAATGAGGATAACACCAGCCCCACCCCCACACTGACACTTGGAACCATCGAAGAAGAGTGTCATTTGGTAAGTGGGTTCATCTAAGGAAAGGGTAGCAATTGACTCATCTGGAAAGTCAAAATTAGAGGGTTGATCCCTGAAAATAGGTGCGTCGGCCAATTGGTTGGCGATAGCTTGGCCCTTGATGGACTTTTGATGAATGAATTTGAGGTTGAGGTCAGCTAAAAGCATAAGCCATCGTGTGGCACACTGATTTTGATAAGGTTTGGCATACATGAAGTGTAAGGGGTCAGTGTTGGTCACAACATAGGTTTTGTGGTTGAGTAGGTAATGGCAGAGTTTTGTGGCAATGAAAACTAAGGCTAAGAAAAGATTTTCAGGATGGGTGTATCAGGTTTCGTAGTCCAAAAGAGTATGGCTTATGTAATAAACCACTTGCTCCCTGTTTTTTTCATCACGATGAGCAAGCATGGCCCCTAAGGAGTGATTAGTAGTAGAGATGTATAGGTAGAAGGGTTGATCATCTTTAGATGGAATGAGTACTTGTGGTTAGAGAAGGTATTGTTTTAAGGCCTCAAAAGCTTTTTGGTAGTCATCATCCCATTTAAAGGAGACATCCTTCTTGAGCAGATGATGAAATGGTTGACACCGATTAGATAATTGTGAAATGAAATGGTGAATAGACTTGCAACTTACCTTGCAGGCTACGGAGTTGTCTAAGGTTAGTGGGTGGAGGCATTTCCAGAATGGCCTTGACTTTAGTAGGGTCAACTTCTATACCACGTAGGGAAATGATAAATCCCAGGAGCTTTCCTGAGAGGACCACGAAGACGCACTTCTTAGGTTGAAGGTGAACGCAATATTTAATGAGGCAGTCAAAAATGGTTTTAAGGACGGTGAGATGCTTAGAGCGGCATTTAGATTTGGCCAAGAGATCATCCACGTAATCTTCCAATATATGATGCATGATGTCATGGAATATATAAGTCATAGCCCGTTGATATGTGGCACCAGCATTTTTAAGGCCAAATGGCATGACTCGATAGCAGAAGGTCCCCCAAGGGGTGATGAATGTGGTTTTATGTTGATCCTCTGGGGCAAGCAAGATTTGGTTATAACCTGAGAAGCCATCCATGAGTGATAGCATCTCGTGACCAGCGGTAAGGTCAACCAGCTGGTCAATACCAGGTAGAGGAAAGTTGTCTTTTGGGAAAGCTAGATTGAGGTCATGGAAATCCATGCAAATGTGGAGTCCCCCTGTCACCTTGGTGATAGGGACAATGTTAGAAATCCAACAGGGATAATCAATAGGTAAGATGAAGAGATGGAAAGAAGGTGCTGAAGTTCTTCTTTGACGAGAAGGGCAATGCGAGGGTGCATTTTCCTCAGTTTTTGTTTGACGGGTTTGGCATAGGGAACGGTTACGATATTGTGGACCACTATGGTGGGGTCAATACCGGGCATGTCTGCATAAGACCAAGTGAAAGCATGGTTATGATTTTGAGAAAAGAAGTGATGGATTCCTATTCAACAACATCTAAAGATTGACCAATCTTTAGGATGTGTGGGTTGTCCTGAGTATGAATGTTGATCTCGATAGTCGATTCATTCAACATGGTTTGTGTCTCAGAGGGTAATGACCGATGAATATATGAGTCTTCTGCACCAAGGTAGGTGAGTATAGATTCATCATCCTGACATTGAACGACGTTAATTAAAGGTGTATTGTCATCGATCATTTCAGGATACAAGAAGGGAAGAGAGGAAGGAGCCTCGCCCTCGCGTTGATAAGTTAGAGGCCCCAAGGAAATGGTGTTTATGAAAAAAAAAAGTTAGGAGGGATAGATTTTGGATCCATCGACTCCGTCGGTGAAGGTGGTGATGAAGGTGGAGCGGGTGAAGAGGGTGGAGAAGGGCTAATGTCCTTGATGAGTTCAATGCAGGCTTGCTTGGTAGGTGGTTCAGTAAAGCCGATACCACTATGGTCGTTATGTTTATGGGTAGTACATGGAATAACAGTATGGCAACCTTGCTCGTAAAATCCAAAACCAAAACCCTTCCATGCACATCAGTGCAGGAAGGTGTGGTGAAATGGTGATTGGTGAGAGACTGGAAGTCAATAGAAAATGGGTGGGTTTGTGATGGTGGTTTGGGTGTGTAAGTGGTAGTATCAAGTCCCCCATAGGTGAGACTGGTACAAAGATGAGGAGGACCATAAAGGAGGTTCTCCTATGCGGTGATCATAGCAAGGATGTTGGTGAAGACTTCCATACTCTTGTGGAGTAAGGAATGTGTTGACACTATATAGGTGATACTCCCCCAGAGTGAGGCATTGAAAAATGCCTTCCAAGGGATCGGTGGTTGGTATGTGGGTAGCTTTGGAATAGATGATGTGTCGGAGGTCGATGTGGAGGTGGAGTTAATGGATTGGGAGGCTGATGGGTTGGCCATGGAGGTTGTGGCAGTGGTAGGAATGGAGGAGGTATGTGCGGTTGAGGTAGTGACTGTACTAGTAAGTGGAGGTGTAGGTGAAGCGGTAGTGGTCGTGGAGGTAGATGCCTTAATGGGTATAAGCATGTCATTGGGTCGGTAAAGCATGTTGCATGTTTTAAAAGGTGATGGGTCAGCTGGAATAGTATAGGTGTGTCCTTCATGCTCAAACTTTACACAATGATGCAAAGTGGAAGGAACACAACCCATGACATGAATCCAGGGTCTGCCAAGCAATAGGTTATATTGAAATTCCCCCTCCAAGACGTAAAATAACTCTGGAATAGTGCGGGGGCCCACGCGAATGTGGAGGATGACGGTGCCTAGTGTAGAGGTGATAGCATCATTGAATGAATGCAACATGACAGGATGTTTATGCATGTAATTGTCAGGTATGTGCATTTGAGTGAATGCATGAGATGAAATGATGTTAATGCTAGCACCCCCATCAATCATTACATGTCGTACACATATATCATCGATGTGGATAGAGATGAAGAGAGCTGGGTCTGGGTCATCTGTTTGGTGTGGTGCGATCTCTTCCTCTGAGAAGCTAAGGGAGGCTACTTGGTGAGTAGGGTGAGGTGTGGATAAAGGTGGAAATTTGGTGAGAGAGGCTACATGATGGGGTGTGATAATGGAGGCTACGGGTGTAGGGTCATTGGGTAAAACCTCAATAGATTGTAGGACCTCCATGAGAGCTTGACGATGGGATTCTGAGGTTTGGATGAGGTCATATAAGGACATTTTGAGGGGGGATTGGTGTAGTTGTTTGAGCATTGTGTGATGTGTGACCCCATTAGAAATAGGGTATGTGGGGCCATGGATAGTAATTTTAGGTGTGGGTGCAGATGGTATGTTGGGTATAGGATTGGTTGGCGAGTCAGTTGCCTTTTCCTTGCCTTTGTCTCTCTGAGCATGGGTAGTGATGTGGATCATGTTGATCTGAGGGGAGTTGGAAAATGGAGAAGGTGTAGGATGAGTGGTATAATGACATGACAGGAAAAAACCTACCGGGGGAGAAAAGCCTTGTGAAGTGAGCTGGGCGCAACGACATTTAGGTAATGGTGTGGCAAGTTCTCTGATGTGAACCATGTTAATTTCAAATCTTGGGGGTGGCTCTAAGAGTTGAGGGGGTGGAGGTCGTGGTTGTTGAGTAGGCAGTGAGGGAAGGAATATGGGAATGGGTGTTGGTGAAATGGGGTCCTCATCAAGAAGGTCATCATCGTCAAAGTTTGCTTCAGGAGGACATAACTGGATAAGGACAGTTTTCAAAGCCTTGCAGTTCTCCACATCGTGCCCTAGCACACGATGGTAGGTGCAAATTTTAGTGTCATCAAACCCTTTTGGCTTGGGTTTGAGGGGGTCATAAGGTTTGAGCGGTGGTAATGTGATGACAAAAGTCTCAAGGAGGTTGGTTAATATTTTGAATAAGACCCATAAGGCTAGTGGGTCGCAATGGGAAGTGAAAGTGGGTTTGGGTATAGGTGCGGCTGATTGTTGAGGAACGGTCTTTACAGGAGGGGGAGTGGGTCGAGCTATAGTTTTGGGTGTTAGGCTTGTGGTTTTGGGTGTTGGTTGTGTTTGCTTGGGTAGGGTTATGGTAGATGACTTGGTAGGAGGGTGCATGGTTGTTTTGACTACCTTATTGGAGGGTAGTGGATTTTTGTCTTTGGGTTGCACCTTCTTGGGTAAAGGTGATATGGGTGTATGAGATCTAGAGGGAAAAGTGGATGGGGGAAGAGGGCGAGTTACCCACGGGGATAATGGAGGTGCTGTGAAGGTAGATGACACAGGTCATGCAGGGGGTGTGAGGGATAGAGACTGAAGTGTAGTGGGTAGTGAAGAAGTTGTTGAGGGTATTGGAGGTATGGGTGGTAAAGATGCTGCAGGTGTGGGTGTAAGTTCGTGTCAGGTGCTTGGGTATGTTAGAGGTTTGCAAGGAAGGAATGGGCTGTTGTGTTTTTGGTTTATTGACAGGTGGAGGTTTCTTAACCATGCTGGAAGGTTGAGGTCCTAAGATGGATGAAATGGGTGAAAGTGATGAAGGTATGATTGGCGCAGCCAGGGTGTGAGTTCTATGGGTTTGGTTCTTCTGTTTGGGTGCCAGAGTAGGTTGGGTGTTGACTGTGGAGGATGTAGCTAAATCTAGTTTGATAGGTGGATGAGTAAGGCTAGTGGTTGGGGTGACCCCTAAGGTAGTAATAGGTTTAGTCGAGGAAGATGATGTAGGTGCGGGTTTGGATTTAGATGTATGTTGGGTTATGGGTGAGGGTGTATGTTGAGCTGTGATAGATGTCATGGAAGAAGTTTTGATAGAGGTGGTTGTGTTTGGTTTGATTGGTCGAAATATCTTTGGGTAGATAGTGGAAGTGTCAGCAAGTGACATCTGCATCTGTGTTGAGATAGGAAGCAGAAGATGCCCCCATAATAAGGCTTTGTCCACATAATCTAAGTGATCGGCTAAATGTGAGAATGACACATCTGTAGGTGAGGTTGATGAGGACCTAATGGCAATTCCCATAAAATGTGTCTTAGAGACGGGAAATTTGTTAGCTTCAGCTTCCATGGGTAAGAGAGCTGAAAGTAGGTCTACAGGATCTTGGGTAGCTGATGGAGAATGCTCGCCTAGAGGAAAAGGTATCTCTACTAGATCCTTGATAGGTGGAGGAGAAAATGGGTGCTCCTCTATAGGTGGAGGAGATGATGGGTGCTCCTCTGTGGGTGGAGGAGATAAACAAGTATCCTCCATGGACTGAAGAAGTACTGTGGGTGACAGATCTCTAAGTGGAGAAGCCAAAGGTGAAATAGCCTCGATATTAGTGGAAGGATCCTCCACGGGTGAGGAAGGAGGTGAAAGGTGTTCCTCTATGGGTGGAGGAATAGGTGAAGTGGGTTCAAGTGTAGGTGGAGGACTTCAGGCTAGAATTTCCTCTATGGAAGGAATATGAGGTAATTCGGAAGCAACGGGTGCATCACTGAAAATAGCATGGACCTTGCAGGTATGGCTATCATGAGTTGAGGTTTCACTGGTTTGATCAGACAAAGGGGCATGATTAGGAAAAGGTTTCTTAAAGATGTGTAGGTTTTGATTGGCAGGTGCGTTAGGATTATCCATGGTTAACTCGCCTTTCTCGAGCATTTCTTGGACAATGTTTTTGAAAGTGATGCAATTTCCGTCACTGTGACCCTTTACTCGATGATAGTTACAGAAGTCATGTTCTTTATACCATGTGGGTGTGGGGCGAGAAGGGTCAAAACCAGTGTGTGGTTTTATAGGTGGAAGGGTGATGGCCCCAGCTTTAATGAGCTTTTCTAAGACAGAAGAATAAGGCTCCCCAATTGGGGTGTATTTCCATTGTTCTTGTCTGAATTGAAAAGTCTAGATGGGTGAGAGATTAGATGAGGGGCTAGCCTGATTTGATGGATGAGCTGGGCCAACTTTAAGTACCACTGCATTAGCGGTCCCCTTGGCTTTTGAATAATTGTTCTGTGGTTTGGAAGAAGAAGAGGTATCATTCAACTTGAATGCCGAATTCTTATTACGTAGTTGGATTTTCTTCTCTTCGATGGCCTGAATCTCTAGCTTTCATGCCATAGTGAATGCTTCGTCGAAGGTTCATGAAAGTTTGAACCTGCAAGGTCGGTGAGATATGTCTAGCACAATTCCGCATGAAGAGCTCGATGAGTTCGGTTTGTGGTAGTTGAAATGTGAGTTGATTGATCAAGCTACGCCAGTGAGCAACAAAATCTGTGATAGATTCGTCATCATACTGACACGTGGAGTATAGGTCAGTCATGGTAACCTTCTTAATGATATTGATGGAGAAGTGATCCAAGAAGGCTTGGGCTACCTGATTAAATGAAAATATAGAGTGTCTAGGTAACCCACTATACCAATCTAATGCAGGTCCAGTCAGAGACATGGGAAAGGTCCTCAAGAGCAGAGCATCATTGTGGGTGATTAGGTAGCACCCATGTTTGAAAGACCACAAATGCTGTTGCGGGTCTTCCTTGCTATTGAAATGGTTGAATTTAGGCATTTCTAATTGCATGGGGTATGGATGAATAGGAATGGATGGGTGTATAGGCTCATTACAAATCTCATCATAGGTGAGAGTGTTTCGGGAGCCAGAAACTGATGCCTCCAATGTCTGCATCTTGTCCATCATTAATTTGATTAGGTCATTGGTAGGTTGCGATGGCTGGGTGCCTCCTATAGCGTAAGAGGGTTGGTGTTGGGCATATGATGGGGGTGACATTCCAGTATATGGTGCAGCCGCATAGGTGGATTGAGAAGAAGGCAGTGAAATAGGGGGTACGTACCCAGAGTGAATAACAGATGAAACAAGAGGCTGTTGATAGTACGTATATGGAGGTGGAAGGGTCGTGGTGACCCTAGTGGCAATGGGGGCTAACGATTGCGGAATAGAAAGGATGACATTTTGAAAAGGGGTAGGGGTCACCGACATTGGGGGTGGTAGTGTAGCTACAGGTATATGTGAGACAATAGGTGCAGATGAGGTTGTATTCTGAATGGTTGACAAAGGTATATTGGATGTGGTGGGTACAATGGATGTAGTAGACACGACATTCATAGTGGGTATAGGGCCTAGCTATGAAATGACTGGGAATAAGGTACATGTGGGCAGCACGGAGCCAGACGGGGTTGACACAGGAGTAGGAGTGAGTGTCGGGGGGATAGATACAGGCATGCCATATATCAACTGACCCGAGGCATCTCAAGTGGACAAGTGGGAAAGGTAAAACTGTAAGGCGGTAGGATTTTGGTCAAGGAGTCATGTGAACTCCTTGTCTCCAGTAGCGATAGAGATAGGTTGGATAGATTCCATGGTAGGTGATAAAATGGAAGGTGGTGAAGGGATAGGTGGGAGTGGTTGACAACTGGTGTGGAATATGAGGGCGCTTGCTTGTCGACATGTCAGTACCATGTGAACAGGTACTAATGTGGTAAGACTGCTTTCTGTAAGTGACACAGAAATACAACACAGGTAGGATAAATAGGTGGTGGTGGGTGAATTGGGGCTAAAATGGTAGCTGGAAAATGACACAGGCTAACTGATGTCGGTTAGGGTAAACTGACGCCGGTCACAGGTAACCGCGGTCGGTCATTGTGGAAAGTGGCAGTTGGTCAAAAATAAGGTATAAGGCCAAATTTACCAGGTATGAAAAATGCTGATGAGATTTACTAGTAAAGTGAATATGATGAGAGTTACAGGGACTCTAAATAGTCAAAGAAGGTGAATATGTGTCCTTTTGGGTGGGTTAACCAAAAGAATAGTGAACCGACATTGGTTGGGTATAACTGATGATGGTTAGAGGGTAACCGATGATGGTTGCTGGACTGACACCGACTACTATGAAATTGGAACTGTTGGCATGTGTGTCCAACGCTCCTTGTGAGTTTCATGACATGGAATAACCACCTCTTGAAGATCCTAACTCTGGTCAGCGAAGACTATCACCTATGGGTTTTGGTCTAACAAAAATTGTGGTCCAACAAATGGAGTGACCAGGTCTCGAGTTCGCTCACTCGGGTAATGGAGGGGGAGATTTTTGGCATGTGTGTCCAATGCACTGGTCCTAACTCTAGCGATTGTAGCTGGACCGACACCGGTTACTATGAAATTGAAATAGTGATGAAGAAAATGTGGTTGTGAATTAAAATTTGATGTGGAATCAAACCCAGAATTCTAAGAATGATGAGAATATGGTCCAGGCACACTCAGATGAAGCTGGAATACACCGACTGTGATGAGGAGCATGTAAGGGGAAATGAGAAAAATGAAGAACGTGACCTCTCACCTCAAAACGCAAGCCAAGCAGAAACACTAAGAAAAATACGATCCTAAGAGTGCTTTTTCTATTATGTTTGTTTAGCTTATGCTATTTTAAGGACTGACTCATGAACTATAGAATAGAGTTTTTTGGTGAGGATGGCTTCCTACGAAGAAGGAGATCTACAAGGAGAGGTTTCAGGTATGTTATGGTGGGGGCGGGCTTCGCTCTGAAGTATGACTCGACAGAGCAGTGAGCTGGGGAGTACCTGCCAATCCTCTGATCAGTGTGATCATTGATAGGCATTCCTAGGAAAGATGTTGTTTAAGAATATGTTTTTTTTTGAATTTGTGTAGTTTGGTAAGACTCAGAGAGAGAGAGATGTGCTTTCTATGATTCATTTGTCAACCATCAGCTGGTCATGACTTCCAGCGTATAGGTTGCCCTCATTTAATGTGAGCTAATGCAGAAAAGCAGAATGAAATGAAGTTAATTTTAAACCCAAATCGAAATATGGAATTTGATGACACAATAAGAGGAATAGGAGAAAGTATGATCTTTCACTAATGTAATGCAAATGAAATAGAAGAAGAGTTCTTTTTAAGCACCAAAACACGATTGCTTTGAGACAATAGAAAGAAGAGAAGATTCCAAGGGAGAAATTTTAATGTGAGAACCTTTTAGAAAGGAAACAAACATGTAAATTTTCACCTAGAAATGAATGAATGCAAGGAACCCCGAATGGGTCCCACCGGGTGTGCCAAAATGTTTCACCTGATTCTTAGACGTTTCTTAGAAAATGATGAAACATATAGGGTAATGGGCATAGGAGGAATACCTGTTGAAGATGTTGGTTGATAGGTTGTTGCGTGCGTATGACTTCTGAATCCACAGCTGATCATGAGAACTTCCTTTTTTCTTGGAGGAACTACCTGAAATGGAACACAAGACCACCAAATAAAAGTTAAACAATATATGCAGTGGACTTCCTAGCGTGTGCTAGATCCAGGAAGTGTGATACTTCCTAGACGGCTGTCAATCCACTGTTTAAAACAACTTAATGCTGGTAATAAAGTAAATCCTACTATAGTAAAATGATTTAGGTATCTCATTCATCTACAATAAGCAAATTCGTTCACAACAGGCTAAGCTATGATTGAATCTGAAGGTCAAGGTCACTGTCAGGATATTGTTATTGATCAGGGTCAGATTCTGGTCAGTTTAGGGTATTTGGTGGTGGTTTTAGGCTCTGATCTGGGTTTCTAGTAAAGAAACAGAGACCGACATCAGTTTAGGTTAACCGGTGATGGTTATGGATGACCGGCATTAGTATGGTCGGGGTACAAGAAACTCAATAAAACTTGGCTGGGTGATAGATCCAGGATTAGATAAAGGTGGAAGGGCAATGGCGAGATTCGTATGGATCCTAAATATGCACAGGAATGATAGAGGTCCAGGTATGGGTAGTGTAAGGGTGTGGACAAAAGGATGGTCAAGTTTGCATGGAGGTAAAAGGGTGGGGAATGGAAATGAGAGTAGAAACCAATAACAAATGTAAAAGGATCTGCTTAAAATGACAAGGAACCAATGCAGGTTAACAAACTTATTGTTTGTATGAGCTTGATGCCTAGTTGGTAATGGTGGGTAATCAAATGAACTTGGTGTAGTGTTGATGCTTCCCTGGATGCTCCCGTGAAGGTAGGTGGCTGTGTGATTGCTTTAGGTACTGACTATGGGTGTTCTGATGCTGGTACAGATGCTGGTTCTACTTGCATGCAGCTCTGGTTTTGTCACTTGTTCTCAGAAGATGTCTCTCTCTCACAAATGTGCCAACCTCCAAAACAATGTGCCAACCTCGAAATAAGGTTGTTTTGGGAGTTAAAAGGTAACCGACGGCGGTTCTGTCTTAACCGGCAGTGGTTAAGGGTAACCGGCGTCGGTTAGGGTGGGATTTCCTAGGTTTACTAAACTGGGTAGATCCCCTTGATTTTCTGGGATCTCATTTCATTTCTTCCACCGATCAGACTGGAAGCTTCCTTCTAGCATGCGGGAATGTGGTTAGAGGGAATGTAGGCATTGATTTTTAGGGTTTGGGTAGGTTTTAGTTAGTTATGGCAACTTACTAAGAATAGGTCTTAGGGTGAGGTGGCTTGATGAGGTGTCTAGGTGAGGTGGATATGTGGGCATTATCCCAATTAGAATATTTAAATAATAAATATTATGAGGATAATGAATTAATTTAATTTAAATTAATTAAATTAATATTATAGTAGGGTGAAGGGGGCCATGGCTAGGTGGATGTGTTCAAGGTATTTATTTGACGGGGGACCAAGGGGAGTGTGACCTAATTTTAGTGTCTACACTCATAATTAAATTAATTTAATTCTACCATGCTCTTGGAATTAATTAAGTTGATTCCTAACACCTTCTAGCTAATATAATTAAACATTTCTTTATTTAAATGGTCAATTATCTCCTCACAATTAAATACTAATTAAATTTAGTTATTTAATTCAAAGCACATAGTTGTTGCAGTGGACAACCAGGCCCTACACTTGAACTACACTTCTCTATTCCACTTCACTCCACTTCCAGGTTCCTACAAAGTACAACTGAGGACAACAATAATGTGTGTACAATTTTTAATTCCACCTAATTCTTGGATGACTTCAAAGATTCAATGTCGGATGTAACTTCTATTGCTCATGTAAAGTTGTAATTACCAATAGACATGGTCATCTTACTATTTCATGTAATTAACCATTAACGTATGGAGACAATTAACCCAATATTTCATCCACCTTATCATTGCTCTACCCTCAGCTATAAAACAAATGGCCATTTCCTTTACAAATGGATCCTTAGAGCTTTGATGCAAATTGTATCCAACTTCTTCCAATTTGACATCCCACATCCTTGTGTACCCATATGCTCATATCATTTGCACTCTTCATTTGGAGAATAATGATCAAGAACTACCTACAATCAAATCTTCAATATCAAGATTTCAAATAAGCTTAAAGGCTTATACAATCTACTTGAGGTTTGTAAGAGAATAATACCAATGAAGGTATAATCTATTTTGTATTTTATTTACTCTTGCTTTGTTTGTGATTTTTTCTTTGTTTACATTCTAGCATGTTTGGTGGGACCTCTCATGTTGTTTTTTCATTTTAGTTAATCATTTTGTGATTTAACTATTGTTTGTGTGTTTATTGTTTTCTTATTTAACCTTGATATCAAAATTTTATGTTCTCAGGTAGAAGTACAAAGCTTAATCCACAAAAACAAAAAAATCAGCTATCGAACTCGTTTTTCTCACGTTTAAATGTTTTCACTAAGAGCTCTAACATAACCCATCTTCCAGAAGCCATAAATTTTCCTCCCGAACTTGAAACGAATCCATTTTTTTGAAGGAAAGGTCTCAAGAACATCTATGCAATGGAAAAATAATTTTCTGATTTGAACTTACTAAAAAATTTATGGTTTCATTTCTCCTAACACTTGTCATTTAAAAAAAATTGTACTATTTTATAAATTGTTATTTGCTTATTTTAAACGTAACAACCTCATGTGTATGCTCTTTCCTCGCAATTTCATAAGTGATCTTGTAAATCAGAAACATGAGCCTCGTTTCAAGTATTTTTTTAAGGAATTAACTTTTGTTTTCTTTTTTAAATCAAATATTGTTTTACGTGTATGCTCTTTCCTCACGCTTTTTAAGCGATCTTGGAAATCAAAAGCATGAACTTGCTTCTATCTTCTTGGCCTTTACCTACCTCGGGATAACATTCTTACACTTGTATTAGGAATTCTCTACAGGATGTGACTCTTAAACTCTCAATTTCAGGTTGCCTTGATCAAAACACTAAAATAGTTTACTAACTACATGTTATCTTTGTCATCCGGTGAGTTCAAACTAATCATTCTTTTCAGGGAATTGCTGCTAAACAAGATAAAATGAACATTTTTACACACTGTATTCCTACGTTCAAATAAGGGCTTAACACCAGTCCACATAATTGTGGGAAGTATCTTGGCTTAAGCCATAAAAATCATTATGAATGATTATCATAGGAACCCCAAATTAGTCGACCACATTGAGGGAACTGGTTGGTGAAAATGGGTACCCCCATCCCAACTGACTAGTACACCTTGTGAGATTAGAGTCACATATATCCTTAGCGGTGACCCTAGTGCAATTTATTTTGAGCAAGATATTTTCTAATTTTTTAAAGGGGGTAAAGTAAAGTTAGTAGCTAGCAATAACACCACACTCGCTTGGGTATACTACTGACACCTAGTTGAGAGAGCCACCTAAGAAGCCAAACACTGTCCAATCCAATCTAAGGTAGAGGCCAAAACATTTGTAAATAAAAAATTTATTTTCACATTTCTCTTCATTAGTGTTCACACTCTTTTTTCATCTTTCACATTGTATTCTTTAAACATTTTCTAAACACTCCTTGTTTGGATTCATCTTCTCACTTTCATACTCATTTGTTATCTTCTCAAATACTCCTTATTTGCGATGCAATTTTGTCTCATTTTAACATCTTTCCACAAGTCTAAGTCCTTAAGTCTCAGACATATCCACTTTTGTCTCTTATTCACTAATTCTTGTACGTCGAGTTACTAAGCTTTATCATGAGTTGTAAGCACCATCATGTATCCGCCTTAAGCATCTATCATTTTCTTAAGTCTTAAGTCTTGAACATCATGATACTTGCTTTCATCATGAAAATGCATCGAAAAAAATTAAATTCAAGGGAATATCATTTAAAAACAGGGTACAGATTTAACCACTTTTAAAGGGCGCATAATCAAATTTCTCTACTTTCAAAGTTAACTCCTCATTCGTCTAACTCAATTAGAGCCTTGACAGGGTCAATTAAAAACTTTTCACCTCTTTAAAAAACATACTCACATTATTTAACAAACCCAACCACTCAAAAGAATTTCACATAACCCACTAATCAAGGAATAGATTAGACCCATTTAATTTAAACACCTCCCTAACATTCTATTACTAAGTGTTGAGAAATTTCACTTTTCAGATTTCACTTGACCCTCCATTCATTGTTAAGGTTAAACAAATCTAACGTTTTAAAACTCTGAGTATAGGACATTGATTTGTCAAAATGGTTCAAATTTTGTTTCCAAACTAAGGGAGGGAAAAGGTGGGGCAGTCAATTATGGTCAAAGGGAGATTACATTTCACACGTTTTTGTCTCTGTCCATGCTTAACATGGTGGCACTTTGTTAAGGGGAGGATCACGTGGAGGTTGGTCGGTTCCATCTGGGCATTCATTTTTCTAAGGAGTCGACAGATATCGACATGGAAGGGGGCATCTGTGCATGGCATGAGGATTCAGGAGAAATGGGTTGAGGGGCGATGATTGGCATAGTAACAGTCATGGCATTGCATGGGATGATAGGGTTAGGGAGTGTCCCAGGTGTTCAACTTAGAGGATTCAATGCACTATAGGGAGTTTTCTATGAATCATTCTTCGACTATCCCCCATTATTTATGAAAATGTGTAGGATTCAGAGCTCAATTTTATCAGGAATGGTGTTGAAGGAGACATATGGACGACATGGAAAACATAGTGAAATCCAATTAAGAAGATGAGACTGTGTCGTAACCTTTCAGCATAGAGCCAATGTTGTACAATGGAAAGTATTAACTCAGACCCAAGTTCGAGCAGATACCAAAGGCAATAGGGTGGAAGCCAAGAAAGGAATCAAAGAATTTGGAACCATGCCACGTAAGTGGAATATAACATAGATCTCTTGTGCCTTTTTTCTGACAATCCAAATGATGAAACTTTGGACTGGTTCTTACACCTTCACATGGAGTGAAGCCCACAGTTGTGCAGCTAAGACGTTCATGCAAAGTGTCTCTTTCAACCTTGAGTGGAAGTCACTAACTCAAACAAAATAATACCTTCATTGCTCAAGGCTTGACCAAGGCCATTCTAGTGACAATGGCATAGATGAAAACTAGAGCCACAACCTAAACTGAGCCAATGTAAAAGTTGGTGGGTCGAGTTGAAGCAAACAATTTCGTGAATGCTAGTGTCATAGTAATTGAAATGTGCAACAAGCTAAAGGGAAGTTCAATCAAAATTCCTAGCATATAACCGAGATGAGGACTGATTCCATGGTCCTAAAAAATAAATTTAATAACCTTCAAAGAAAGTCTCTCTAGTAACACAAAAGAGCCTAGCACGAGCATCCATCAAAACTAAAACCTTTGGTTGCAAGGGGAACCTACAACCATAAAACACCCATAAACATACTATTAATTCCATCGAATTGATGGCCATGCAAGATAGATGTGTAAACCCAAGTAAACCCACAAGACTTACCTGAAAACGCCATCTGGAAACCACGAATCACGAAAAAACACCCAACTACACAGGTTCTCAAGAAACCTTGAATCCCAATTTCTATACATACTGACACACAACTAGAATCAGCCATTACAATAAATGTTGCAAGACCTATCTCTATCACATTAGAATCTATCTTCTTCTAGAATTTATCTTCGTGAGTCACAAATTACACAGTTACGTGGATCTACACAATGTGTGCTTTTCTACCATGAAAGAGTGTGTGAAAACATGAAGCACGAGGATCATGACGATTTGATAGCACCTGAGACACTCCACAAGAGGGTGTAATCGAGAATCGTTCAATGTGATTCTAGGTCTTCCGCGAAGGAGTCCTATGCATCACATTTCAATGTTGCATGAAAAAGATTCAACTGCAACGGGAAGAACCTTGTTAAGCTTGCAACAATGTCAACCTTCTCTGTACACCCTCATAGATCAGATCAGTAGTGTACATATCAAAGGGTGTTGACATGTCAATACATCCTACATGTCGTACATGATGACCTCTCAAGTACCCAGGAGGGGGAGTTACATTTTTCATGGAATGGGAAATGTATCGTCAAATCAATTAAATCCAATGACGCAACAGAGACACACTGAATGTAGTCTCTCTACACGTAAGGGAATCTCATAATGACCCCTAAATGATCAATCGTAGACCTACGATCTCACCTAAGTGAGATGACTCACCCGTTCATGTAGAAAATTAATCACACCAACAAAGCCCTTGTCTCTTACTAGTGGCATGGGGAAATCATGTAGGGGGTCCTTAACAAAAAAAAATATTAACCAATAACTAAAGCCTTTAGAATCAAAATTGCTTAATCAAAAACATCCAAAGAAGTAATTTAGTTGCTCATGTTAAGAGAGACAACAATTCCTTCAACCTGATTTTGCCAATCAGTAGGCCATCTATAGATCTAATTCTATTCAAAACCTATAAATTGGAATCATCTTGGAATCAGCCGTATAACCTTGACTAAATATGAGTTACATTCTTCTTACATGGATCATTGTTACACCTTGTGTTTTAGCATCCATTATCTTTACCTTCATATCACTATTCACCTTATTTTCACATCCTTCTTGGCTCTTGGTGATGAGCCCTCACATCTTCCTAGTTACGTGGAGTCATGAGCAGAGTGAGACATCATATCTTTACATCATTTACATTTCTTCCAATGGAACGGAATGCTTATAATTGTTTGCACTTGCGTTCAAGCTATGTAACCCGTTTTACCAAGTTGAAAATACAAAAACATTTTTAAAATGTTCAAAAACTCAAAAACATTAAAATATGTTTTCACATAACTACAAAAACATTTAAATATGTTTCAAACAATAAAAAAGATTCAAATATGTTTTCAAAAACTCAAAAACATTCAAATATGTTTCTAAAATCTAAAAACATTCAAATATGTTTCAAATAATAAAAAACATTCAAATTGTTCCAAAATCTAAAAACAGTATAAAACTATCAAAATCAAAACATTCAGAAAATGTTTGACCAACTTTTAGCAACTGGTAGCACAGTTCGACAATTTCTCCCTTTAACAACGTTCTTTATGATCATTCTAAATCATCTTTTTCTAATCATTTCTCTTTCCCTTGGTGTATATCTATATTCGAAGAAATCATTTAACCTTTCGTAATATAACTTTGCTTAGGGCACACTTGGATTTCATAATTTAATATAATACAAATCAAACTTTAATGGGATCCGACAAGAGTTGTTTAGAGTATCTAAGCATCACTATCACTCTTTAACTCAATCCAATCCTCTCGTGTTCTAAGTTATCACTCGAGGGCATTCATATATGTCTAGTTCTTCAATTTGGAACACATTCAGAGTGTCATTAGACGTCGTTATTATAAATTGTGTTGTATTGTTACGGTTTGTCAACATTATGGTGATGATTTTACTTCTTTTAGTTTTATTATTTTTTTGTACTTTATTTACCTTTGTTGTAGACCAATTGCAAGATAATTTTTGGCATCTTAGTTCATAAATAACTTTGGTGGCATTCACTCCTTTCATATTGGGTTTGTTTGCAATACTTTTCTTGTATCTTTTGACTGCTTGCACTTATCGTGTTTTCCTCCTGGATTATTAAATAAGCCATGGAGTTTTTTCATTTTTGCTATGTATTTGGGTTTTTTTACATTTATTTGCATTTTATTTCAAAATTTTCAAAAACTAGCAAAAAATCCAAAAAAAAACCATATATTCAAAAATCAATTCAAAAAACTCAGAAAAATTTAAAATTTTTCAAACAAACATTCACTTATCACAGAAATCCTACAATTGGAAAACCCTTGAAATGAATCTTTCAACATTTCAACACAATCTTGGTAAAGTCATACCTTTATCTACTACCTTAGTGATCGTTCCAATCTTAAAACTATCACTTTCTTCCCTTTGCATGATAGGCTAACTCTGCTTGGGGCAAGTCATAAAATTATTTTTCCTTCACGATATAACTTCACCTGGGAAAATGTATCTTAGATCATTTGCACAATAGATCCAACAAGAGTGTCTTGAGGATTTTCTAAGTATAATTCACTCTTCCATTCCAATCCTACTCCCACCTTTGGATAATTTGCAACTATTTAATCATCACTGTGGTAGGCATTAGGGGCATAGCTGATTATATTCTTTTTCAAAGTTGTGTTGCACTGTTGATGTTTACTTCTTGGACCAATTGCAAGTAGTGTGATAACATCTTGGCTCCTTTATAACCCTCATGTTTACACCTACTTTGTTCATATTGGGTTTATTTTCCTTTTTCTCTTTTCTTTATTGTGTGTGTGTTTGTTTACGCGCATCTAGGTTAACCATCTTGATTATTTCATAATCTTTGTGTCAATTCTATTGTGAAAAAATAAAATAAAGGTTTCTCTTATATATTTAAAATCCCCAAATGCAAAGCTCATGCTACGAGCACATTCCTTCCTATTCCTCCCATCCCCATTGCTCAACTTCCTTGTTTCTTTCTTATCAAGCGGTCATCTACTGCTCTTGCTACATCATCCACCTGCTTAAGGGGGCATTCCCTTACCTCGCTTGGGCATCCTTCACCACTTCTGTTGGGGCATCCAAATGCTTCACCACTTTCCGCACTCGCTAATCTGCATGCGTCTACTATCTTTAAAATATTATTACTTCACAATAACACTTTAAAGAGGGGCAAATATAGACACACTAAAAATGAATACATATTTATATCCCTCTTTTATCCAATTAGAATTAATTAAATTTATTATATCTCTCCTCACTACACCCCTTTGGAATTAATTAAATTAATTCTATCATTCGAATACACCATTTTAGAATTAATTAAATTAATTCTATTACCTAAGCTATATTTTCTGCCATACCCTTTAGAATTAAATCAATTTAATTCTATCACGCCTCTTGGAATTACTTAAATTAATTCCTAAACTCCTTCTAGCTAATGTAATTAAACATTTATCTATTTAAATGGTTAATTATCTCCTCACAATTAAATACTAATTAAATTAATTTAATTCTACCATGCTCTTGAAATTAATTAAATTAATTCCTAATACCTTCTAGCTAATATAATTAAACATTTATTTATTTAAATGATTAATTATCTCCTCATAATTAAATACTAATTAAATTTAGTTATTTAATTCCACCTATTCCAGTCAACTACAGTTGAACTACACTTCCCTATCCCACTTGGACTCCACTTCTAGATTCCTAAAAGTATGGGTGCAATTGGATTGTACGTACAATTCAAATGTCGGATGTAACTTTTGTTATTCCAAATGTCCATTGCACTTGTAAATCTGCAACTACCAATTACCAAGTTTACTTTCTAACCTAGGTAATTCAACCATTAACCTGGAGCTTAGTCAAATTTTCATCCACCTTTCATGGCTCTACCCTCAGCTATAAAAGCAATCCATTTATTTTGTAAATCCATCCCTGGAGCTTTGAGCAAATTGCATCCAACTTCTTCCAATTTGACATCCGCATCCTTGTGAAATCTACTCGTAGCATCTGCCAATCCCTTTGGAGAAGTAATATCAAAGAGAATCTACAATCCAATCTTCAACAAGATCAAATAAGCTTAAAGATTCTACGATCTTACTTGAGGTTTGCAAGAGATCTACAGTGAAGGTATAATTTGTATTTTATTTTATTTATTTTCTTTATTTGTGATTTTTCCTTGTTTATAGCAACAAACCCCATTATCTATGGATATGTCTATAATGACGCATTGCTCCTAGGACCATATCCTTCAAATGATCCCAATCATTGATTGATAAGGATGCTTGTACATCATCTAGAATAACTGGTATCTTGTCCCATATTGTTAATTTGTCCCTTGCCTACATCCACAACATAAAAACATCCATTAGAATATCACTTAGTTGAAATTATATCAAATTGCAACATTAAATAAAATCATACTACATATACATTTAGTCACCAGTGATTCATTACAATTGATGGTGTTTCATCCATATCGCATGAGATTTTACCAAATCGTCAGTGATTCCTGTGATTAGGAAAACATGCCCTGAAATGGGTAGAAAATTCAAAAAAATTAAAAAACTAAATAAAAACACAACAAAACACAAAAAAGGGGCCTACCTCTGCTAATGTGGTCCTCCTCTGTCTCCTACATCCTTTGACGATCTCCGTTTTCCTCTTTTCACTTAAAATATTTCAACTCAAAGCTATTGATCTCTCAAAACATGCAATACTAATGAAATTACCGTAGTATTTTTCTCCTATTTATAAAGCACAATTTTTCCCCCCAAAGAATCATCGATGATTCCTGTAATCACCAGAGATTTCATTAAATCACCAACACTTCACTTCAATTTATCTTAACACAATATTTAAGCATCCAAGTGACTTTAAATTTATGACTAAGCCATCATTTTCATCATTCCTTGCCAAAATTATACATTTTATTTTACTTACCTCCTTTTTAGGGCTCCAAGACCCTTGTAAAATCAACAACAACCAATCAATCGAATCATGTTTTGATATCGTAGCCCAATTAATCAAATCCTACCTCGATCTCACATCCCCATCAATCAAATCCTGCCCTTGCCAAAATCCACCTAATATTTTTGCAGCCTTAGCACTGGTAAGTCATATGTCTATAGGACACAAACCCATTGGTTCCCCTATTACTTAAATTCCTTGTTTTAAAAATCCCACCTTTGTGGAAACACCATTATGGATAACATATCCAGTCGGGATTGTCTCTCCTGCCCTTGATTCCCATGAGTCATATGTCCATGGGTTACAAACCCATTGGTTCTCCCATCATTTGACTCCATGGTAGCGTAAATCCACCTATGGGGCAATCTTGTTTTCATCCCTAGTCTTGTGGTAGCTCAAAGAGAAACACAAATGTCATATAAATCTATCTCATTCAATAAACTCTTTCAAACTGGTGATTATTGCACTCTGTCATAATCACCCCTAGTTTGAGGGGGTACCAGCTATCTAAGCACAAATAAAATCGTCTCACTCATTTTTGTCCAGTAGTTTGTCTATCACAAACCACTTGACAAAAAGGGGCAAATGTAGACATCACATTTTTGTCACCTTAGATAACCCACCTACATCTTGTACACACACAGTTAAATTATTAAACCTATTAGTTTAATCATAAATTGAACCACTTACCTCACCCTCGTAAAATCACATTTTTACCCTCGTAAAACTTATTTACCTACCCTTACTTACCTTAACCTCCATAAAACATCATAACCACTTGCAACCGATCCTAACCCTTTTTATCCTAACCATTTAACCCCTGTAACCCCACTTAATCTCTTCCTTAACCATTTCCCCTTGTCCCCATACCCAAAATATCCATTTCGGAAGTGGTTAAACCACTTCCAAATGGGTTTCCAAGACTATTTTGGATCATCAATGATCCTAAAAAATCACCAACAATTATAAATAGAAGCTTAAAACTCCTATTTGAGGATCCCATAATATTTGTAGTGAAGCTCTGCTGCTCTAGGAAGCTAGATCACATCGTTTCATGTATTCAGACATCTCCAAAGCCCTTGTCACACCACCAGGCATTCGACAAGACACCGATAAGAATTAAAAAACTTCATGTAAGCATTTACAACTATATCAATTCATTTTCATGTCAATGGTAAGAGCACATCCATCTATTCTTGTTTTTGTTTCATTTAGACATCAAAAACATGGTCAAATCAAACATTCTAATATCTATTTTCCATTAATTTAGCATCTTGTCAAACATCAATTTTTTCACAAAAATCACCTGCGATCCCTTCAATTGCAAGCAATTATCCCAAATCACCCATGATTTCCATGAATCACCCGCGATTACTGTTAAAATAGTCACTTTTATTAGTCATTACATTTTATCAACTTTTATCTATCCATTTGGACTTAATCTATTTGTTTTCGAGATTTGTCTCTAAGATGATTGTTCTAAGTTAGTCCCATCCCATCACCAATATTTATGATCTTCTGATCATCTAACAACTATTCATGTGGGAGAATTTTGACATCCTTCATAAACTCACCTTGTGCATCATCACATTCGCACCAACTTTTGAGGACATCGAAGAGTAGTTCAAAATCCTTAACGAGATACGAGAAGCAACTGAGGAGTATTGGTGTGATTACTTCAAATACTTTGAGCTCACCACAACACTAACCTGAGCCACCTACGAAGTTGAACATTACCTCTATATCCATATTGAATTCTAGTTGTATTATATGTTATCATTTATATGATCTTTATGAAATCAACTTAATTGTATCAACGAGTTGACACCTTCAAGGAAGTCCCTTTGGATTCTCGGGACAGGATTTTGCCGATCAACTTGTTATCCTATCTATCTAATATCTTCTATCTAGTTGTCTTTGTTTACAAGTCTCTTCACTTGGTGAGAGGAGGAAAATTCTCACATTATCTACATTCCATCATCCCGACATTGTGACTGTCAGCACAGGTATTGGTAAACCTTGTTTATTTTGAGTTTGAGGAACTTTTTGCATTTTATAACACTAACTTAAAACTACCTAATACAATAAGAAATGACATGAGTCTGTATACTCTTATTATATGTTGTAATTATAATGAAATAACATAATAAGAGATTGGCTAAGAACTATTCTTAATCAATGAGTTATAATCATAAATACTATAGTTTATATTATGAAATCTACCTTATAAACATGTGTTAATGGAACTTATTTATTATACAAAAGCATTATGTCCATTGTTATTGTTTACAACCAACCTAATATGACTTATAAATTTAGACAATAATATTTCATTTACTGCATTACAATCGTCAATTAAAATGTAATAAATCACAATATTTTTTTCCAACTTTCCCACTATTAATAACAACTATAAAGTTCATAATGCAGGTAGTTAATGATGACAACAATCTATCTAACATCTCGTACTTTAGTAGAGTTAAACTTCATAAGGTTATAGTAATCAATCATATCCCAATTAGAACCTCAATCAACTGAAACTAATGAAGTAATTCTACTTAGAGACTCGTTTCTAGTTTACTACACATAGATATTATCGTTCTTTAGAAGAGACATCATTTAGAATTCCATGTAAGGACTTATTTAATCATAACATAAGTTAACGAACATGTCTAGTCCCAAGAGAGGAGAGAAATTTCATCAGTAATAAAAAAATATTCATCAATTATACTACACATATTAGAAATAATAATATAATGAAGCATAATCCTTTTATTCACTTCCTACGATTTCCCTCAACTAAATCAAAACAACCATGCTTAGTTATCATAGATTGGAGCCATTATTCATATATCAAACAACAATAACCCAAAATTGTACTAGATTAAAATCATATGAATACATAATGAAAATGTAGTTGTTTCCTTCACTATTGTTACAAATAAATGGAGTTCAAAGTTGTTCCTAAGTTCCCAAATTCAAAAATTGAAAGTAATAGTCAACTAAAACATAAGTCCATGAGGGAGAGTTTTTCAACAAAAAACAAACAATTGTCATATATATCAACAGCAGTAACCTGAAAACTATCCCCAAAATAGAAAAGAAATGTACATCAATTTTCCGATAACTCCCCATAACTATTTACAAGTTTTAAACCGCACTCTCAACATAGAGTAAATTAACTCTAATACCGTTATTCCCTAAGGGAGAAGGATTCCAAACAATAACATACTTTGCTAACAAAAGATACGACTTTCCCTAAAACCAAACCCAGAATGTTAAGTAATAACCCAAAAACATATTCATTTCATATTCTAGATTTCACACAATAATCTAGAACCCAAATGCATTCAACAAATTTCTTATTTCCTTTTCCAGACTTCACAAAATAATCCAAAACCAAAAAATATTCATTTCATCGTCCAAATCTCATATAATAACCCAAAACTAAAATGTGATAATTTCAGCTACAATATCTCACATAATGATCCAAAAATCCAAAACGTATTCATTTATCATTAAAATAACACCAAAGAGTAATATTAGAAAATCCCATGCCTAAGTATTTTTTGTCTAAATTTCTCTGCAATCTTCCAAGTTGAAAACCCCAAACAATACATTTTTCGCTTAAATATTTCAATGAAAAATTTAAAATAATAAATTCCATCATATATTATAATAACAATGAATTTTCCATGTGTAGACACCAAAACAACTATCCCCTAAAAAATGCATGTACAACCCTAAACAGAGCTCTAAAAACAGTCGAGTAAAAATAAAACAATGAGTTATTTGCATGGCTTAGCTTCTCAAGGAATATTTTGTTTCCTAGGTAATATTTTATACCTTCAATATTTTTTTACAAAAACTTCCATTAACGTTCATGCCACTTTTTGGCTCATCAAACTTATGTTAAACCATAAGCCTTAATAAAGAAAAGTTTCAAATTTTCCATGCAACTTAAGTTTAATAAAAATTTCCAAAGCCACCTTAACCACTGTCATGTAATAATCATACCAAGATCCATAAACATTATCCTAAGTGATCTCATGACCAATAACATGCCATATTGAAAAATATACACACATTATATATATATATATATATATATATATATATATATATATATATATATATATATATATATATATATATATATATATATAATTAACACACACACACACACACACACACACACATTTTTATATATGTATATACACATATATATTATTAATTTATTAAATTATCAACAAACACTTTATTACTTGAGAAGTAATAACACAAACTAGAATGATCTTAATAATGCATTAAATCTAAGATATTACATACTTCCCCTCAAAAAAATAATCCTAATGATTTAATTATAATAATTTCTAATATATGAATCATAAGAGAAATTTATAAATAAAATTGTAGAGTACAATTAATTTTTCTCATCAATTGGAAATTTTTCTAGAATCTAACCAATCAATGTTCTCAAAATCAGTTGTATCAACCTTATCTCAGCAAGTAGTTCCGAAAAATTTCTTCACTATGGCTTGAATTACCATTAATTCATAATAAGTATTAAATAGTTTTCAATGAATTCATCAAAAATTATCAAAATAATTGTTCTGATTACTTAAACAAGAAAGGAAAAATAGGCATCATATCATTCACATGCTCCTATGTTGTTCTCTTATTAAAATATTGGTCCCATTACACCTTACGTTTGAGAAAATTCTCTATTTATGAGATGTAATTTGTGAGTTTTTTGCACTTTTATTGGTGCAACTATGAAAATTTCTAGGTCCTGAACTTGTAATGAATTCCAATTAATAATATGTGATATATCAAAAAAAAATTCTTTTTCAAGAAAAGTTATATGAAAAACATTGTGCATCCTGGATAATGCGAGAGGTAAGGATAATTTTTAAGCTAGCAAACTTAAAACTTCGAGGACTTAAAATATTCCTACATATCTAAGAGATAACTTGGTATGTTTTCCAAATGAAATAGGTCTTTTTTTGGGTTTTATCCTAAAATTACCTTGTTTTTTTGCTCAAATAGTCTATTAATCCTTTTCAAATCATCGTCACTTTTTTGCATATCTAAAAATTCTTTCAACCACTCACAAATGATTTTAACTTTATCTTAGATTCAAGTCAATATTTTTTGACCACCACCTCTTTTTCCTCCATGTTATCCTAGCTAATATAAGCTCTACACTTTCTTCCATACAATGCTTCAAATGGAGCAATTTTTGATGAGGAGTGGTAAGTTTTATTATAAGAAACTTCAACTGATGGTATATATTTCCTCCCATTTGTATTGCAAATCCATGCAATACATTCTAATCTTATCTTCAAAAAAACTTGTTCAGTCTTTCTATTTTTCCATCTATTTTAGGATGGTAGGCCGAGCTAATTTTTTTTTTCCTTAGGTAGAGTTCAATTTTTTCCAAAACTGAGAGGTCATCCCCACATCCCTATCTGAAATTATTAGTTTTGGAACTTCATGTAATTTTTTTACAAGTATTGGAGAATCGTCCCTATTTTTTATTGGTGTGAAAGGATCTAATTTGGTTAGTTTATCCACTACTACTAAAATCATATCATGTTTATTTTTAGATATTAGCAGTCCTTGCAAAAAATTCATGTTTAGTACCTTCCATTTATATTATGGGATATTTAGATGATATAACATAACCACGTGATATAAGTTGTCTACCTTTACACATTTGAATTCGAAAAAATGCGCAAAATATTCTATGATATCCTTATTTATCACTTTATAAAAATATCGTTGATTAACATCATCAAAGAATGGATCATAATATGATGCATCATGAAATTCTTGCATGAATTTCACTCTTAGATAACTGCCCACGGGTATATACCCTTTATTGTTAAATCATAATATTCCTTCATTGTCTAACATAAAACCGTTATACCTTTTATCCTTTATATATGTTTCTAACTTAATTTCCACTTATTGATACTAACAATCAGCTTGAAGAAGTTTCTTAACTTCTTCCTTAAACTGAGTTCTATAGGGTTACAATTGAAGAGTTATCATTCTTGTGGCTCAATCACATCAGCCACTCAATTTTCTTTTCCCATGATGTAACTAATATCAAAGTCATATAGGGATAATGATTCCAACTACCTATGATTGTCTTGTGCTTAAATTAGGCTATGTGAAAATATATTTTCAGTCCTAAATGATTTTTTTTCAATTCAAATGGTCTTTCATAATAAATAATATCTCCAAAAATATAAGGCATGGACTATGAAAGAAATCTCTAAGTCATGGGGAGCATAGTTATTCTCATGCACCTTGATTTTTCTACTTTCATATGTAATTACGTGGTCATCTTGAAGAAATATTCAACCCAATCCTTCAATTGAGGCATCATTAACCATGGTAAAGTTTCCATTTGGATTTATAACCTTTACTATAGGTTCAGATGTGAGATTTTCTATCAAAAAGTTAAAATAACTCTCACATTTTTCAATCCATACAAAATTTTATCCTTTTTTTTAATGAAGAAATTACTCCAACCACTCTTGAGAAGTATTTAAATTTTTTTTGTAGTACCCAGGAAATCCCATAAAACTTCTTACCTCATGCACATTTTTAGGTGTTGGTCACTGAGTAATAGCTTTTAGTTTTTATGGGTCAAAATAAATCCCATCCCTATTTATGGTATGGCCAAGATATTGTAATTCACTTTGGTAAAAAGGATAAATTTTAAATATTTCCATAGAGTTTTCTTTTTCTCAATACTTCCAACACTATTCTTAAGTTTTCATTCATCTACGTTCTTTGAGTAAATGAGAATATCATCAAGACTGACTAGAAAAACTTATCTAATTATACTTGAACAATTTTATTCATAAGGTTCATAATTGTTGTTGGTACATTAGTGAGTCCAAATGGAAAAATAATGAACTCATAATTCCCATAACGTGTCTTGCATGTTTTTTTTTTTCTGAATATCCTCATTTTTATTCTTAACTGATGATAACCAGATAGAAAATAAATCTTAGAGTAAATAGATTCATCTCTCATCTAATCAAAGAGATAATAAATTTTTAGGAAATGATATCTACTCTTTATCCATTGCTTTGTTAAGCATGCAATAGTTGATATATAACCTTAATGTTCCATCCTTATTTCTAAAAAAAATGATACATGCTCCCCAAGGAGACAAATTAGGTTATGTTAACAAGAGCTCATATAGTTGTGCTTTTAGTTCAAATAGATCTATTGTTTTGATTATATAAGGTGCTCTTAATATTGGTTCTATACCTGGTTTAATGTCAATTGTGAAGTCAAAATATATTTTAGGAGGAATTCCATGAAATTATTCTAGGAAGACATCCTTAAAATCATGTAAAAGTATAAAATATTAAAAAATAATTCTTACCTTCCACACTAAATATATGATATCTTAATAGCATACAACACAAAGCATTTTTTTTTGTCTTTTTGTAGTTACATTGCAGATATTTGTCTAGCTTAAAAATCTCTCTTAATTCCTTGATGATTTTTGTTTTCTATGTCATCAAAACATTCTATGCACTTCTGATAGGATTCCATTGTTTCATTATGTTTATACAACCAGTTTACTCATATTATAACATCATAATACCCTAATGGAGTAACATAAAGGTTAAGTTTGGTCGTAAAACTAAGTAATTCCAAAAATTATTAAAAAAAACATTGGTCTACCATATGAATAACATCATTCCAATATTGGACAATACGATTGTTTTCTATAAATCCACATTTCTTAGACAATTTTGTAGCTAACTTACTTGAAATAAAACACTTGATAAAACCCTGTCAAATAAAATAGTATCTAGAAAACCATAAAGTGTACTAGACACTTCTATTAGGGTAGCCTATTTTTTTGCTTAGTGATTACCAATGCAGCATGAATTATTTTTTGTAGGTTATTACCATAATTCTTTTGGGGACATTTATTTACATAGTGATCATCACCACATTTGATACATCCCCCAATAGGCCCTTTCCTTTCAAATTTATTTTCTCCAAAAGTAGTACTATTCTACTCATTTATTCTTATGTTTACCTTAAGTTTAGTTGTTATATTTTTCTTTGCATACTTCATTTTTATTCCCTCTTTCTTACACTAAGTATTCCTAGGAGCTAGTAGTGAAGGTGAGCTAGAACTCTTATCGCATTTCTCTTCCTTAAAGGTTGAAATCAATTGCAATTTGTGTTCCTTTCTTATAACATTTTCAAACACTGCTTCCATTGTAGATGTTTAATGAAAATCCACCAAATAACCTATATTTTGGTTCAATCCCATGATGATCTTACGAATCCTAAACTTTTCATATTTTTGGTGTTGGGGCATGTATTTTAACAGCTTTGTAAACATTCCTAATACTCCAAAACAATCAATTTTCCTTGATTTAAGTTCTGAAATTCTAATATTCTATTATCAAAATAAAGTTGAGGCAACCTGCATTGAAAAAAAATAAATTTTGAAATAATCCTAAGTGATGGAGGTAGTTTCTACTCCCAATTCCATCTTATTTTTATTCCACAATTAAGATGTTTCATTAGAGTGTTTGAAAGAACCCCATATTGCTTTATTTTTCTAAAAAAAATCCCTTGTTTCAAGTTCTTCTCCATCCCACTTAACTAATTTTGATACCATCTCCCAAAGTGGCTTCATCAAATTTGGGTGGGATGATACATTTTATATCCCTAGAGAGTTCAACATCCAAACAAGATATTTTATCCCCTCTCTCATTTTCATCTTCATGTTCTTTAGGTTTTCCCTCCTCACGGTATTCATTTTCACCATCTACTTTGTCCTCCAAGGAAGTTATCTAGTTACGGATGTCTCAAAGGACTATGAGAATTTCATCTACCTTATCAATTGTTGAACCTCCAGGACTAGCTGAACTGGTTCTATCTTCATGGTTCATGATTTTTCTAATAATTGTATCATGTTAATGAATGTATAATATTTTCATTAGCATTATGAACCCATTGAGTCCAAGAGTTGATAAAACTACAACTCTGATACCAAACTGTAACATCCATGTGATGATCAGCCAACTTAAGGGGATTGTTTTCAAGAATACCCTTAATATATATAATTAATGCTACAAATGTTTAACATTAGTATTTAGCTTACTAATAAATAATTTAACATAATTATATTATTTTTAATCCATCTAATAATGTATAATAACCATGTACAATTTTAAGGGTATATCCAGATCTCCATGATCTCCATGATCTCCCTTAAGTCACTCTAATCAAGTGTGTATACTTTGTATACATAATTTCACCTTTTAAAGTTTATGAGAACTATGTGCATCTCCTGAGTGCATGCGTAAAAGAAATTCAAGAAAATTCCATCTAATTTATGACATTGTTCATTTAGGTAATTGGTGATCAGACAATGTAGTTAGCTAATACATTACTATGGAAAAAGTTTTAAGCATTGGTTTGTAATATTAGTTTCAAGAGCACACATTAGCCTACAATACTCACAGTGTGTCACCACACAACCATCTCGATATAGTTATCAGGATTCCTTAATATTTTTTTAAGAAGGTAAATTAGTTATGACGAGGGAAAGTCCATTACTTTATCTTTTCCTTATATATAAATAATTCTATCTATACCATTTTTGGATTCCTATGTCAAACATATGGACCACGTAATGATTACTCATCATTAGGTCATCACTACCCTTCCTATCGCCAACCTAAGTTGGAACTAAGCTAAGATTATAATGAGATAACATAGAAAAATTATGTCCCACACTCCTTATACTTAGGTTACCTTAGCTGAGTAATATAACTAAGTATTCCTTAATGATATATTCTAAAATTATTATTCCCAATCCTTAATAGGTTTCCATAAGAGGGTCGTAGTAACTCAAGTTACTTATTATTATTAGTTCCTCTTTTTGTACTTTTTAACAACTTAATAATTGTCAGTAGGTGTAAGTTAAATATTTGTTATTCATCCCAATTAAATTAAACACATTTACTCATCATGACTAGTTCATTAATAGTATAAAGTACATGAATTTCTTTATTACATTTCCAATTTCATCCTTTTTGTTTATCTGTCAATATTTATTTTTCTTTATTATTTTGTCTAAATTAATAAATCTAAATTAATCACATAAAAAATTATCAACTTAATTCATAAATAATCTTTATAAGTAAAATATCTACATTTTTAGTTGAATTAAGACAATTCATATGACCATATTCCAAATAAGGGGTAAATATCTCAATCTTCATTAATAATAATTTACATTAATCAGGAAGAATAATACATTGGTCCATAATGACCTTTGTAAGATGCGGTTATATTTTAATTAGATAATCAATTTCATTACAAAGAATCCATTTGGATTTCTGTCCAAATAACTCAATACGCAAAAAAAATCACATGATCTAATCAAATAAATTATGTCAAGTAAGCCGAAAATTCTTGCTAAACTGTAGGAAATACAAATATATATGGGTCAGCTCATATGAAATTCCATGAGTCCACATACTCTTATTCTATGATGCAACTATAATGAAATGAAAAAATAGGTAACAAGCTAAGAAATATTTTCAATCAATGAGTTATAATCATAAATACCATAATTTATATTATGAAATCAACCTTATAAACATGTCTTAATGGAACTTTTATTATTATCTAAAAAACATTATGTCCACTATTACTGTTTAAACCAGCCTAATATGACTTAGATATTTAGACAATATTAGGTCATTTTCTGCATCACAATCATCAATTAAAAATGTAACTCACAATATTTTTTTCCTTCTTTCCAACTATTAATAACAACTAGAAAGTTCATAATGCAGGCGATCAATGATGACAACGGTCTATCTAAAATCTCATATTTCAACAGAGTTAAATTTCTTAAGGTTAGATAAATCAATCATAGCCCAATTATAATCTTAGCCAACTAAAACTAATTAAGTAATTCTACCTTAGAGACTCCTTTCAAGGTTACCACACATAGATGTTATCGTTATTTAGAAGACATATCTACAATTCCATGTAAGGACTCATTTAATCATAACAAAAGTTAACCAAAATGTCTAGTCCCAAGAAAGGAGAGAAAGTTCATCAATAAACAAAAAATATTCATCAAATGTAGTGCAACACTTGGATTGGTTCAGCAGCTAGGTTTGACTTCCAATGGTAGTTCATCCTCACCACACTCATGATTTCTCCTTTTGGTTTGTTAAAGCTTTAATGAATGGTATTGCATGTTTTACAGAGTTTCTACTTTATTTTTGGTGATTACAGATCATCCCAAAGTTGTGTGAGCAAGAGTAGCATACAATGAAGGGCACTACAAGGAAAGAGAAACACATAAGAAAGTTTAGATCTCAGCTACCAAAGGGTCCAAGACCATACGATCCAAGTTAGAACCGGAAAACTCTAGGTTTGGACCGTATAAAATTTATACGATCCTACCCTACTTGATTTCCAAATCCAAAAATCACAATGAAGCATTTCCAACCTCTAATCTACCTTTTCCACTTGTCTACACATTCAAATCTTCCTTATCCTGACACGTACAAAAAAAATTGTTCTCCTCTTGTGTCTTTGAGCTATCCTTTAATATCATTTATAAACTGTTATAAGTATTAATGCATTATTATAGTTATGGATGGTTAATTGTAAATTTTATTGAATTAAAATAACCACCTATTCTAAACCCATACATCCTCTTTATTGTTTGAACTTGCATAACATAAAATTTAATCAAGGTGTAAATAGAAGCCAATTTATAAATTATCGTGTGGTTAGGAGGGTCAGATGTATCAATAATTAGCCATCGAGAGATTTGAATGTATCAATCATCAGGCCATCAAGAGAGCCACATGTATCAGTCATTGGGTCACTAAGAGAGCCCCCCCCCCCCCCCCACACACACAGTAGACAATAAATCACACAATTGGGTACATTTCTAGGTCCTAATCACATGCATTGCATTTATATGTTTTCCAAGGGAGAAAAGTACTAATTGACCACTATATTTGGCCTTTTAGGTTCCTTTCTAGTTTCCTTCTTGGCTTTACACACCCTACTTCCAAGTATGACCTTTGATACTTCACCTTTTTTGGCTCTAGATACCAGTGCCTAGCTAGGATGCCAACACCCAGTTGCTCTCGTCTCCTCTCGGTGCCATAGACCTCTTTGTATCTTGCTCACTCCTTTTGGGTCCTTTCTAGCTGTTGGGCATCCTTATCTCTCAGGGGCCAGCCTTTTAGTGATCAATTACAAAATTCAAGGAAGGGAATCATATAAATACAATGTTATGGGATCAAATTAAGGGACCAAGCTCTAAGTATCTTCTATCACCACCTAAGGTTGCATACAAAAAGCATCTAAGAGCATCAAATCATCCATCTAACTTCACTCAAGGGAAAATGAACTGGTTATTCTACGTACACACATATGAGGGGAAGTTCATTTTTCCATGAACACATCTATTTAATTTTTTTTACATCTAGCTACTTACTCGCTATCAAGTGCAACATGCACAAGAACCACATAGGGCACGATTTTGACACATATACATAAAACTACATTGGGTCTGAGATGTAGTGCAACGCTCGATCATAATTTCACTTTGTTGATAGTTGAGGATAGTATGACCCCAATTTTGCATTATTTTCATTTTTGGATTTGATGTGTTTTGGGGTTTTACAGGTCATATATTTATTGCATGTTATCAATGACATTGACAGTCACTGTGTGACATTATATTGATAGACAATGAAGGATTGCGATAACTCAACGATGTTGTGAATTTCATTTTCTGAGAATCTACGTAGACTCTGACACCCATATAAGGATCTTAGCACCTAGGTGCCCCAGCACTTCCCTGGTCTAGCCTTCCTGTTCACTTATCCATTTTTTTGGGTTCAATTACGACCTCCTATCTTCTAGTTTTACCAATTCTCCACCTTCGCACAGTCCCAAATTTATTGTGAAATCAACTAAGTATTTTATCTCTCCATCACAATTAGGGTTTTATTTATCTTGCTTATTGTTTATGTCACTTCATGCACTTTATTGCTTTATTTATTGATGTGACTCTGAAATATCCTATCTAGTGTTTAGACAAAAACTTGTTTTTGTTAAATCACACACACAATTCATTAGGCAACTAATAAAGTCACATGCCTTTAGTAGGATACTAAGAATATGACATGATTGTGACATAGTAGTCAAAATATTGAATGATGGAGTTATGAAAAGTCCATACCAATGTGAAGTGAGTAAATGTCATAGGTGTAACTAAATTTGTAAGTTGAACTTGTATCAAGTCTATGTAAAAGTCATCTAAACTAAATAAGTTCCACAAATGTATCTGAACATGTACTAAGTCCATGCAAATTTGATAAACGTCACAACTGAAACTATAATATGTAATGATGAACTTGTACCAAGTCCATGTAATTTTGATCTAAACTTGTATATGAACTGTATACTTATATTTGAACTATGTGATTGCTATAAATTTATCTACCTATGAAATTGGCCATGATCTATGTGAACTTAAAAAATCCCACACTATTCCCTCCTTTGAGGCAAGGAATGCCATAGTGTATCACTCAATTTAAAAGAGAAAATTGGTTGATTTGTAATATGTATAATCAAAGCATATAGGATATGAACCATATAAATCATATGTGTTAACATGATTGTAAAAGCAATGTGCATAAAATATGATCAATAGAGAACAAGTAGTATACATGTCATCCCATGGGTAGGCATATTGTTAATATGTCCAGTAATCCATAAAGAACAATAGACAAGAGCTTAAAATTGAATGACAAATTAGTATGTTCGTAACACATGACTCAACACCAAAGGATACTGGGTACACCATAAGACTTAGAAGGTTAACATGATATATTGTGAATTAACTAACCAATTTTAGAAGTAGTTAGTAGTGTGTGTTAAAAAATTGCCAAGTAATAATGTATTTCAAGTAGTTTGTCTCAAGAAATGTGTCATAAGTAAAGTGTTTCAAAAAATGTGTCATAAGTAGTGTGTTTCTACAATATGTATGCCACACACCATGCATGGCAAAACAAGTATGTATTTACACCCTAATTAATTTCTATATTATGGAAATGCACAACAATAATAAAGATGTAAGGGTTGCAACAAGTAGACTATTTTGATCTAATTAACTTCCAACACCAATTATACATGACCAAAATAATTCATTTAAACTTGAAAGAGTTGAAATGATTGATAAATGATAAATGACTAGTTCAAATACACAAGAGGAGAGACAAAATTAGTTGTTCATGATGATTTAGGAATGATCTTGATGTGCAGGGCAATAAAACAAGAAGATCTAGGGATGCATTTTCTACACTAGGAGTTCTGTAACTAGAAACTGAGTGGATGCGGGACCGTACATGATTTATATGGTCTAGGCAAGAGATTTACAATCCATACTTTGAATTGTATAGTTTCAAGCCCTGTGATAGTCTAGATGTTTAACTTTCCATGTGCTTTGCTTATCTTGAATGATGCTCATTGTATTTTTCTCTTTCTTACACATCTTTGAGATGACTTATAGTAACCTAAAACAGATTAGAAACCCTAACAACCTATAAAACCCTTCATCATAGCATCAAAAAACAAAAGGATAAAATATGTGTGTGTGTGTGTGTGTGTGTGTGTGTGTGTGTGTTTGATGTTATACCAACCTTGTTAGTGAGACTCCTATATATTAAACCAATTCAAGTGTTGCACTACATATCCTTGTCGCATAAATCAAGCCTCATGTAGTTCTCTTGAGTGATCATGCAAGTATATATAGCTAACCAACCCCTTTGGGGTTTCCTCATGTCTTGACACTAAAGAGGCGAGCTAGTTGCATAGTATAGAATGTACCCAACATGGTAATAATGATATGTGGTTGCCTCAACTATGTTACCTAACCATTTTGGTTATTGAAAACCCTTATACAATGTTTGGAGTGGATTTTATTTTGCTAAGGCATGGCCATGTCATCTTTGCATGCTTGTAGATGAATGAAGCTAGAGTTTTTAACTTGGTCGAGTCGTTCAAAATTGTAGTAGGGACTATTATAGATGATGTATAACTGATTTAGGAATAATTAATAACTCTCTGGGTGCTCTTGGAATGTTATTTGCAATAGTAGCTCATGAGAATGCCAAGTGAGTTATAAGGTGCTAATGAATTGCTTATATAGCCTTTGGTATGTGATATATTCTAATAAATCCAAACTTGGGGAGATGAAATGACCAAAATAATGATTTAAAATTGAAAACAAAGTTTTTGATTGTGTTGGGGTAGGACCATATAGGCCAGCCAAGACTAGACCATACATCCTGATCCTTCCATGCATTTTAGACCAGAGAGAGAAACACCAAAATTGAAGGTTGTGTCATGAATATAAAATGTTTTATGCTACTAATTTGATGAAATAATACTCCTATAATTGATGAAAACACATAGTGTAAAGATAAGTAAGTTGTAGAATGGCTAGAGAGATGAGGATATTGGATTCCAAATGTAAGCATTTGTCGTAACAAGGGTACAAGTTCAAACTTGACATTGCACAAGGAAAAAGTTACTAGATTTTAGTGTATACATTTCCCCCCCTTTAAGTGTGTAATTAAAAATTTCATGCTTAAATACCTGAGTGTGCACACACACTCTTCCTTTGCTCAAAGGTACTCTATGATGTGTTGTTAGTGGCATGATCCATGATGAAACTTGCAACATGTACTGTAGTCAATGTTTATAATAGAAACTACACTTTAATTCAAATATTTAGATAATGCTTATAAATTTGAACATTATAAAAATTATGCAAAGGAAATGCAAAACATGGAAGGAATAAACATATTCATTTTGTGGAGGGATGAGCTCCTATTGTTGGCATGCCTTAGAGAGTTAGAATTTTATTTGGAGACGTTGGAGGATTTGGGGGAAATTAGTCCTTGGTGATGTATCATATGAGATACTAGAGAAGAGAAAGGATTTGGACTATGAATAATCCATGTGCTTTGATGTATTCCCCATTTGAGAATTGTTAGTGTGAAATCACATCACCCCCAAATAAGCTCTAAAAATATGTTTTTCTAAGGTAGACACATTTGGTGTGATTTGCATAACATTGGATCATTCCCCAAGCTATGGGAATTGCAAATGGGAATGATCCTCTAGAGAAGGATGGTTCCTCTTCTTAATCCTAGCACTAAGCTACTTCTAAGGAAGGAAATGCGACTATCTACCCTAATCTAACAATTCCAAGGGACCAAGGAGGGAGGGAGAGAGAGAGAGAGAGAGAGAGAGAGAGAGAGAGAGAGAGAGAGAGAGAGAGAGAGAGAGAGAGCATGAAAATAAAGAAATCCTACACTATAGAGGTGATAACACCGAGAAAAGGGAACTGCTGATCACAAACCCAACTGCCTGAAATGGAGAGAGGTGAGCAATGGAGAGGATGGATAGATGCATCATAGACCAATGATAAAGTTCACAGAGAACACCATTTCAAACCCCTTAAACACAACTCCTAAAACCTGTAATGGCCATTGAAGATATGTACAATATACCCTGTAATGGTGAGAGGCAAGAAGAGACAAAAAAATGAGCAAAGGATGGAGAAAACACATCACGAAATATATTTTATTGCTCCAGGAGTTCACACAGTACACCATTAACGGGAAAGAGGTAGGAAAATGCAATTACAAAGCAAAGGGAGGAGGCTTAAACTCCACATTTGACCTTGGAGAAGAAAGAGTGAGGGGGGCAGGGAAGAAGAATGAACAACCCTTTACAATGAATCCTGCCCATGTATTTATAGATTTGATTGGAAAGAAGAAAGAGAGAGGGAAGTGGGAAAAGTGGGTTGAAGCTCAACCACTGCTATTAATGCTTCTGATAAAATATGCCCCAAATCCATCTTTACTGCATGATTCCTTGATTTGGCACCTTGAAAGAAGAGGAAATGGTGGAAACAGATCGAATCCGATCTAGTTGTTGAGATAGATGGATCTTACATTGAAGACCCGAAGATGCTTCCTCTATTTTTCTTCACCTAACTTCTTCAAAATTAAGTTTCAGACCTTCATGGCGTAGGTGAGGCCAAGATCTTTTCAATGGTGTCATATTTGTAATATTTTGAGCCTTGATTCGAAAGATATGCCCCTTCAAAGTTTATATCAGGTCCGTACAAATGGGTAGGGAAACCAGTTTGAAAAATAGGCCCTTTATTTAATGTGGGATACATGGTAGCCAGATTAGGGAAAAATCAGGTTTGTGGGCTCAAAATTTATCTTTTCCCCTTTTTCTGCAAAAGGAAAATTTTCACTTTTAACTCTGACTCCCCTTCTTGGCTTTGACTCGGGTTCTAACGCTGAATTTTTCCTTGGGCGGAGTTACGGGCCATTTTACAACCTTTACCCTTTTTTGTGATAAAATGGGGTAAAGAATCAACTTTTCCCCCAATGCCCCACTTTCCCTTGGGACACGCGGTATTCTGGTATTCATTTAGAAACCTTTTTTCTATTCACCCCTTGAATCAGTGCCATACTGACACTTGGCATTCTCCGCTTATACCTTTATACTTAGCCAATTTTGAAGCCTTTCTTGTTCACCTTTTGACTCTGTTTCCTCTTATGTGGGATCATGGTCAATCAAATATTTGGGACGAGGGAGAAATATGGATAACAATTTGGCAACTCACGGGGACATCTGCCTGTTAGATGAAGAGACCAATGGCCTTGAAGCATCCATTAGGCATGGAGTCTACTTGATGAACATGAAACTGATTTAAACCTAGAAGTCTTGATCCTTGAGCCACTACGAGCTTGACTGTATGCCTTTTCTATGTTTTGTCTGACCCTGAGTCTGCCCTCTCAATTTTCATAAGGAAATCTTGAAAATGGAATTTCTGAGAGCAGAAAATTATTTTAACTATGGGGGATTTCATCTATCCCTAAAATGGACTGTTTTGAAATGAATTTAGTTGCTCTGCATTTGTTTTCTTTGAAGATGGAAACTATTACATGTAACTGTTGTATATATTTACCCCCCAGGTAAATATAGATCAACACACAAAAGAGATATGTCGGAGGGGTTCCAAAACCCGACACAAAAGAGATTCAGGTTTCAGGTTTCGGGAAACATGAAACATGAGACATGCAGATCACAAGGGATGTCCTGATGCTTGAGAGTTCCACAAACCTGAAACACTTCCTAGGAAAATCGGGTCTCGGAGTTGGGAAAACATGTCGGGAAACCACAAACATCAAACACATGTCGAGCCACTTTCCAAACCCGATGCGCATGCAGGTCCATTTTCCGACCCCAAAGCAAAGGAAAACTTGGAAATATCGGCAGAAGCAGGTTTCAGGAAAACACAAGCATCAAACACATGTCGAGGCATCTTCCAAACCCGATGCAAATGCAGAGGAGAACCCCTAACCCGACAGGCAGAAGACCCTGACGCGGGAAATATTCAGATCGCCATAACTTTTCACAGGGAGCTCGGATTCACACAAGGTTGGAATTTTCGAAAAGCTCTCAGTGTCCTCTACCCAAATATGACTGGATATATTTAATTGGGTGGGAACAAGTTCTTCGAAAATTTAAAATACACTTCGCCACTGTTGGGTTGTTGAGATTCTCACCTACCGCCATAATATGATGGGTTAGGTGAAGTCTTGGAGGTGGTTGGGGTAGAATTCAAATCATTCTCTTCTCCCTCATTTTTCCTCATATAAATTGAAAGGAGAGGCTCTTTGTAAGGTTGGAAATTCTTGTTCTTTCCCCTCCCTTCTTCTCTTTGGTAGGTGGATTTGTGGAGTTTCAAAACCTCCCATTTAAAACTATGATGTAACCTTGCCTCTTGGCACTTTGCAGTGTGTTGTATCTTTGGAGCAAATTAGTGCATGACTGTGGATGATTCTCAAACCTCTTTGTGTTCATTTTCATCCTCCTGATCTTTCACTGTGAATCTAGTTATCTGTGCATGATCTTGCATTGCATTTTAATGGCTTGTGTTTATTGGCAGGACAATTGTTCTTCATTCCTCGGTGCATCACCTTTGTAGTTTAGGTTTTATTTTACGCATTTTCTTACCCTGTCTCCTTGGCAAGTTAGATTAGGTTTTTAGTAAAACCTCTACATTTTATTTGTGCATCTAAACAGAGGGATAGGAACCGGCCTTCATCCGGAGAGATTTTCTGATTTCGCAAGGTCCCACACTTGGGAAAAGCTCCATGTTGTGCAATCACACTGAGAGTCTCAACGAATTGTGTTGTAGACATTCAGGGGTGCTGTGATTCACCACCAATAGTTTTGGCATGCTCGGTGGGACCAAGAGGTCATTCCATAAAGATTTGAAGGAGTTTTCATGAAATTTGGATTAAAAGATTACAGTTTTACAATTTCAGATTTTTGCACCTTCCAGGCTGAACTCCGAAATCAATTTTCAAAGGCTTAACTTGCTCAAAACAAGTCAAAATTTCACCAGTCGGTAGATCTGAGGGTAATCTTCAAAAGGGTATCTTTAGTTTTTTGAGATTTTGATTTTCAAAATTTCATGCTTTTTAGTGTTTCGGGTTTTCGAGGTCCGAGAACATCAAAGCAGACCCAACAGTCATTTTGGGTTTTGTGAGTTGCATTGCATGACCTGAGTTTCACCTGTACTTTTCAGGGATCTGCAGCTGCACAACAAGGCCCGAATTCTGGATTGAAGATTGTCTCCTCTGGGCCGTTCAAAGTTTAAATTATATTTTCAATATTATCAAGTTTGGTGTGTAACTTGGCAAAATCTAATCTTTTGAGGCTCGTTCTCTAACACATCTGGCGACTCCAAAGGGATAGAGTTCAATGGTGTAGCAGCACAAGTTTCCCAGGCACATGAGAAGAATTCGAACCAGGTCTAATACTCGAGAAGAGGGGCTATTTTTCCACTTGCAACTATCACCAGGCAGAGGAACGAGAGGAAGAAGATCACAAAGATCACTATCTCCACCTAACAGGACTTTGTCTACACCTCCACCTGGTAGACATTTTCTTGCATCGACTAGGGTTCTTAGGCCAATCATAATGGCACATCTACCACCAACAGTAACTATGAGTTTCCCTGCTATGGATACTGAAGAGCCTAGCTTTATACACCTTGGGAGCAATGTGAACAAAACTTATATACAGAGACCAAATCATGCATGCCTCAAATGATACATGCAGAGTGTGCATAAGCACTTCTTCTACTAGAAACAAAGTCTACTCCTACTCCTACACTAACCAGAGAGAAAGAATGCTAAACAAATCCTGCTATAGGTAGGGAGAAGTAGCTTACCTTTCTCATGAGGGGCAGCCATGCAAATGATTTAACACTAAATATAGCTGCTTGCATGAGTGAAATACTAGCTATAAGCCTGTCCTCCACCCAAATCATCAAGGTATCAACAATAATGGAAAATACCTCTTCAAGATGACTTGTATTGGACTCCTGGAGGTATTGGTGGTGACCCTTGGTACCTTGGTACTCACCCTCATGCCTTGAAGTAGGCATGACTTGTTTTGGCTTCTCCATTGGCTCCAATGAAGCCAAGTACTTGATTGGGCACAGTCTGATCTTTTGGATGTGCCCAATTCTCTAAAATTCAACTCCAAAAATGGAGTCTTCTTGTGAACCTTCTTGGATGAATGGTGTGAGAGAAATGATGACATCTTCCTACCTTTTTCCTTCCTCCTCTTTTAAAGAACATGGAAGATCAAGATCTTCCAGCCTTGGTTCCAGAGGGCCATTATGGAGTGTAGGATTTTTCACTTGAATATTATCCTTCATGGTAGCAAGTTGATGCGCATGGAAGATGGATGGAGGAGAAAATGATATAATCTCCATGGGCTCCTTTTCATCAAAGAAATCTCTTAAGTTTAACCGACAGTCTGCCTCCTTGTTGTCTTGCTGCAAGTGCTCTACCTCCTTCATGGTGTCCTCTTGATCTATAAATTTCTCACCATGGCTTCTCTCTTCCTCAAACATGAAGTTTGAGAGATCAAACTCTTCTTGAACATTAGAGCTTGAAGGGGATGAAGTGGGAGGAAGAATTGAAGGTTCACGTGTAGCGTACTCCACACTTAGAGCCTTTGGAACTGTATGGTCCTCTTCCATAATGGGTTCATCAATCAAATCAGGCCCTTAAAATGAAAGCAAAAAATCTTCAATGATGCCTTCTTCATTGAGTGGCCTCAACACTAATATGATCTCTCCCAGCTGCTCCTCTTCAATGGGGCTTGGGACTGATTGTTCCTCCTCTTGTTCTTGCTCTTCTTCTGCTACAAACTCAGCCTCAGCCACCACTGGTTCTTAAAACATGACCTCCTCTATTGGCTTGACCATCAAGGGGATCTTTGTAAACCCAAATTTGGAAGCCCAACTCTTCAGATTGTCTGTCATTTCTTTTCTGTTGGTCTCCTCTTCTTGTTGTTCTCTTTGACTAGATTCTTGAGTCTCTTCCCAACATGGGCTTGGGAAAGCAAGAGGAGTGGCAGGTTAGGGTTCAACCATCTTTGCAATTGTATGTGGTGGGAAGGGAGGTGCAACTTCTTGTTTGTTTAGAGGGGATGAATTTTTGGAAGGGAAAAGGAAAGAAGAACTATGATGAGGTGGAAGACTAGGAGATGGAGAAATGAAATCAACACTTGGGGCAACAAGTGAGGGGCTTGAATCTTGCCTCTGCTGAAATGATAAAGATTGAGGGAGAGAAAATGAAAGGCAAGGAGCTAGTGATTGACTTACCCATTGACAAGGTTGCCACGCACATTGCTTGTAAGCCCCAATGTCCTCAATCCACTGTGTAAGCTGAGGTAACACTTCAACCATGAAGTCAAGCTTCTCTTGAGGGTTGTAATGTCTTTGAAAAGGGCCTTCCCATGGACAAGGTGCCTTGCAACCAATTCTAAACACCTTCATTTGAGTTGTAGCTCTTGACTAAACCATACCAATCTCCATTTTTTGGATCTTCTCCAACAAATCAGCATCTTGCATTTGATTTTCTTTATTGTTTACATAGCCCCGCTCTTGGAAAGCTCCATAGAAAAACTGATTTTGGCACTACTGCTCATAGGGGTAACCATGCTGATTTTGGATTTTCTCAAAATGTTGATTTGAAGGATTTGTAAAGCTTATTGGAGTTGGAAAATACTACTGTTACTGTAGATGTGAATTCCATAGTGGGAATGAAGTCATGGTCGCAAAACTTCACGAGATTGGAGAAGATGAAGGAGATCAAAGAATTAATGGGTGGAAATGGATGGGAAGAATGTTTGCAACTCAACGGATGGGTTTTTGACTAGATGGAGTTGTTAGATGTGTTTGAAAGTGCCTCCAAAGGCTGAAATCTTCACCAAGAGCACATCGAACCTGATGAAGTTAAGTGGTAAGGTGCTTCAGACCTGTCCCACCAGGCATGCCAAAACTATTAGTGTAAAATCACAGCACCCCTAAATGAGCTCTAAAAATTTGCTTTTCTAAGGCATACTCATTTGGTGTGATTTGCATAACATTGGATCATTCCCCAAGCTATGGGACTTGCAAATGGGAATGATCCTCCAGAGAAGGTTGGCTCCTCTTCCTAATCCTAGCACTAAACTACTTCTAAGGAAGGAAATGTGACTATCTACTCCTAATCTAACAATTCCAAGGGACCAAGGAGAGAGAGAGAGAGAGCATGAAAATAAAGAAATCCTACACTACAGAGGTGATACCATCAAGAAAAGGGAACTGCTGATCACAAACCCAACTACCTGAAATGGAGAGAGGTGAGTAATGGAGAGGATGAACAAATACATCACAGACCAAGGATAAATTTCACATAGAACACCATTTCAAACCCCTTAAACACATCTCCCAAAACCTGCAATGGACATCGGAGATGTGCACAATATACCCTGCAATGGTGAGAGGCGAGAAGAGACAACAAAATGAGCAAAGGATGGAGAAAACACATCACGAAATAGATTTTATTACTCCAGGGGTTCACATAGTACACCATTAGTGGGAAAGAGGTAGGAAAATTCCATTACAAAGCCAAGGGAGGAGGCTTAAACTCCACATTCAACCCTGGAGAAGAAAGAGAGAGGGGGGTAGGGAAGAAGAATGAACAACCCTTTACAATGAATCCTGCCCATGTATTTATAGATTTGATTAGAGAGAAGAAAGAGAGAGGGAAGTGGGAAAAGTGAGTTGAAGCTTAACCACTGCTATTAATGCTTCTGATAAAATATGCCCCAAATCCATCTTTACTGCATGATTCCTTGATTCGGCACCTTGAAAGAAGAGGAAAGGGCAAAAAAGATCGAATCCAATCTAGTTGTTGAGATAGATGGATCCTGCATTGAAGACCTGAAGATGTTTCCTCCATTTTTCTTCACCTAACCTCCTCAAAATTAAGTTTTAGACCTCCATGGCATAGGTGAGGCCGAGATATTTCCAATGGTGTCATATTTGCAATATTTCAAGCCCTGAGTCGAAAGATATGCTCCTTAAAAGTTTGTATCGGGTCCGTACAAATGGGCAAGAAAACTAGTTTGAAAAACAAGCCCTTTCTTTAATGTGGGATACGTGGTAGTCAGATTAGGGAAAAATCAGGTTTGCGGGCTCATAATTTATCTTTTCCCCTTTTTCTGCGAAAGGTAAATTTTCACTTTTCCCTCTGACTCCCTGCCTTGGCTTTGACTCTGGTTCTAACGTTGACTTTTTCCTTGGGTGGAGTTGCGGGCCATTTTTTAACCTTTACCCTTTTTTGTGATAACAAGGGGCAAAGAATCAACTTTTCCCTCAACTCCCCACTTTCCCCTGGGACACATGATAGTTTGGTGCTCATTTAGAAACCTTTTCTCTATTCACCCATTGAATCAGTGCCATACTGACACTTGGCATTCTCCGCTTATACCTTTATACTTAGCCAATTTTGAAGCCTTTTCTGTCTACCTTTTGACTCTATTTCCTCTTATGTGAGATCATGGTCGATCCAATATTTGGCACGGGGGTGAAATATGGATAGCAAGAATTTGATGAGAGAGGAGGAAAGAGCAGTCTACAAAGATCATAATTTTTCTATGATGATTTCCTTATTTGGGAATTTGGTGAGAGAAGAGGAAATACCAGTCTATGAAACTTGCAGTGTTTCTTCAATGCTTTCCACTAAACCCACATAACACACTTCTACAGATGGATCTAGGCCTGATTTTCTCCACCTTGAAAAATAAACACCTTGTAAGGAATGGACATTTTCATGCCCCCATAATATAATAATGTGTCTGAACTGATTATTTAGAATTTTGAAATATTGAAGGGTAGGAGGCTCATGCCCCAAAACCTAGTTTTGTAAATGCATCTAAAGTAGTATTTTGAAGATGGAAATAATTACTCATGCCCCCTATAACCTGACGTGGACTGTGTCACATGTATCTGCAATTGTGTAGAAATCATGTCAATAACTGATAAAATATGTAGGAATTAAAAATTGTAATGAACGTACCCTCTATTTGGAAATTGATTTGATAAAATTAAATCTAAGATAAGGGAATTGCATATCAGATAAGTATAACAACATTCCAGCAAGATCTATCTATAGAAATATAAGTAAGAGTGATAGATATGGCTTGTAGAATGACTCAACTTGCCTCCATAGGTTTGAACTGCTTTTGGGATGGTGACTAATATAAAAAGGTTAATTATGACATGCATATGCTCTAATTTAGAAACTAGAATATGATGATATTAGGGATAGAAACATTTGGGAGAGGACATGACCACCTGGGAGCTAGCATTTGTTTTTGGTGCTAGTGTCTGTGAGATAGTTTTGATCCTGGTTCTTCTTGTGTCACTTCTTGTCTCTTCTTGTAAGTTGTACGTTGGGTCATGTTCACTGTAATTATTCTCACTCTCACCTTTACCTATAAAAGAAACCCTATCTACCTAAAAAATAATCAAGCACACATTAGATGAATAAATATGCATATTCTTGAGCCATCATTATGTCGATGGTCACCCCAATGTGATTTTCACTGAGCATTGCACTTCCTTTTAGACTCAATTTAGTTCATGTGTGTGTGTGTGTGTGTGATTGGAATAGTGTCCCTTAAGCTAGGTCGCCCTAGTGTTAGTGGTGTAAATAATAATGAGCTACATCTACTTTATCCCAATGCAAAATGTTTTGTATGGAATCCATAATATCTCCCTCTATTTAGTGAATGTTGTAGTCCTTTTGATGATGTAATAAAATGGAAATATTTAGCTCCTTGTGGTAGTAAGTGCCTATTGAAAATGTTTCCACCCAAACAAGCTTAAATAAGTCATATATATATATATATATATATATATATGATTCCTTCACTCAAAGTTTGTCATTAACAAGATAGAAGTTGACTAAGGGTGATAACATAAGACAAGAAAGAAGTAAAATGCAAAGAGTTGGCAAAAGAGAGAAAAAGGACAGAAGCACCTAGAGGGACAACAACGGCTGGGTGATCCTGTCCCTAATGAGTGGTTCTATAAAGGGTGACCAAAAGGATAAAAAATGAAATCAAAGCATGTTAGGATATCACCTAGCATGCAAAAATGTAAGTTACAAATCAAAATCAACAAGCAATAAAGATGAAAATGATAAAATAAATATTAAAGAAAAGTAAAGGGTTGTTAATGAGCAATTCTATTTCTTAGGAATCATGCATATAAATGACATATTTATAAGATATATGTACATATTAAGCGTGTGATTTAGTGACTAAATTTACCCCCACTTTATGTTGGTGAATAAGGGTTCAATATGATAAAGTAGAAAAGAAAAGTGTACCTTGGGGACTGAAAGAAAATTATGCCTAGTAGCATGCCAAATGAGTGTTGTAGTGTGCTAAATAGAAGAGTGCAAAATGTGCACCATGGAATTATAATGGTGGGGAAGGATAAGGATCCTACATGTGAGCTTTGTGTGCACAAAGTGATAATGATGTGTGTTTGTAGTTCCTTGGAATATCATATTTGATGGATCATGCTTGAGATTTACTTCATGGTTGCTTACATTTTTCCTTCATTAGGATAGGATAGGACCTAAAATGTTGAAAGTGAAAGGGGTAGAAATTTGTTCCTCCTTGTAGACTTGTTACTTACAAGCTAGTTGGAATAATATAAATTATTTGGGTGTCCTATCATCAAAATAGGGATTTGAGCGTCCCAACACTAAACTTCAGATTTAGGTGTCACTGTAAATGATCACAAAATTGATTTGTAATTTTCCTCATGTGACACATTGTTCTAAACATATCACTATCTTACAAATTCCCTCAGTTTCTCTTCCTTATTTGTTCCTGATTTAGTTCCTGAGTTAGTGATTTGTGACATCCCACTAAATTCAGTTCTTGTTATTAAATATTTTCAATTTGAAAGTGATTGTGTAACTATTAAAATTAGAGAAGACTGTAATTGTGCAATTCTTGAAATCTGCTATGTAATTATTTTTACCCCTGGACAGGAGCACCCAGGTGGGACACTAGTGTTGACCATCCTTGTATGTACTGGGTGGTTCTGTCCAAGCTTAGTTTTGTGGCCAAGTCTACTTCTGGCCCTATTCTGTAACTAATTTATGTTCTCTTTATGTTCACTGTGATTTTATAAATATTATATGTAACTGCTAGGAGGGTGAAAAGGTTCACCCGATGTTTACCCCCACTCATTTGTGGTGTGTGAGATGAACAAGAGAAAATGGAGACCAAATGAGGAAGGCTGAAACTAAGATGCATATCTGATATAGGGGTTCCTACATGGAGAATAGGGATTATGCATGGTAGTTATCATAGTGTAAGGAAAATAATCATAAAATGCTATCATACAAGTGTTAGTGACAAAAAACAATGTAAATGAAAATAACAACTAGTGAAAGTATGTAGGAAAACAACAAACAAGGACACAACTAGTAGTTGATTGCATATTGGGACACCAATCAGGATGTCACAAGAAAATAAAATCCTTAAATGCTTATGTAAACAAGGTAGTAAACAAACATGCATGCCAAGAAAGTTTCCAATGCTTCTGGAAAAACAAGAAGAGTTTGCAATGATGCAACATTTCAACATGGCACAATTTTTTATGAAGAATGGAGAGATGGGGCCATAGTATAAAATGTCATTTGCATTCACATCCAAGTATTTTAAGTGCACTGTGAACAATATTAAGGATGCAAAACACTTAAAGTTCAATGTAGACAAAGTGGATGCGGACTACCATACACTATGAAAGAAGTATGGGTATGTGTCTAAGGAAATATATTTAGATACCCTGAAAGCTGACAACATGGACCTCGATCCAATTTTGAAACTAGTAGTCAGAAAGGATGTATGTTAACCTATGAACGAAGATGAAAGATGAAAAAGAAATTGATGTGGAGGACGTCGACATGCCAAAACCACCAAGGAATCATACTGTGAATATTCCCAAGTGCCCGTGCAAAAAAAATCCCAAAGAAGAAGAATAAGATCTAACTGAAGGGAACTTAAATCATGGAAAAAGAAAGAATACGATGGAGCATGGGGAGGCAAGTTCCTCACACACTGAGAAGGATCCCTCAGGTGGAAAATTAAAAAATATGAGTCTAGTGAAGAAAATGAAAATTTTGGCAAAGAAATATCCCCCGGTCATCCATGAGTTAGACAGAGAAGAAGAGGAGGACTTGGAGAAGAAGATAGAGGAAGATGATCCTATGCAGGAGGAAGAAGAAGATATCGAGAAAGATAAAGATACATACAACACGTGGAAATAAAAGTCCAAAGGCAATGGAGAGAACAAAGATGAGCACGAGGTAGGACATAAGGAAGAAGGGGGAGATGAAGATAAAGGAACTATGGAAGACTTAGGTGCTGAAGGAGAAATAAGCAGTGCAAAATTCAACATTGCGTAAGAAACATGGAGGAATTAACACATAAAAGCTAGAACACAAAGGCATCCTCCCCAGGTTACCCAAATGTTCTACATTGATGAACCTACGAAAGTTCTTAGACCTATGTTTTAAAACTCAGTACCCACATAGGACCTATTTTGTTGGTAGATGTTTGATAATAATGAAGCCCTAGTGCACACAAGAAAAATTCTCTCACCAAATTACCTGACACACATGGATGAGACAAAATTTGAGGTAAGTAAAGAGTCACTCTCCAAGATGAAGCTGAAGAAGATTCAAGGAATGACATTCCCCGTCATTGACTCCAATAAGTTAACAAATGAGAAAATGTGTAATGCACTAAACAAAATGGATTTAGGAGTTGGATGAAGAAACTTTGACAAGGGGACCACCATTAACAGAATTCATCATGATGTGGAGAAAAAGGACAAGGATGTTCTAAAGCTTGTCGAGGACTTGAGAGATGAGAAAAAAGGACGGTTGACGTGTATGATAAAATAATTTACATTGTAAGTAGCATTACACACACGTGCCCAGACTTAGTTGAGTAGTCCAAACTAGAGTACAACAAAGAGATAAATTATTTGGAGGACTTGGTTTGGATGATGCTAATCAAGGTGTAAAGTGGGTAGAAGCCATCAATAGAAGATGTGGCTGAAATAAAGAGAAGGTGGATGAGAAGATAAAAGAGTTTAAGGTGTTGATCGCAGAATTCAAGGAGGTTGTGAAGAATGTAGAGAAATATTTTGACAACTGTCAGGATTTTGATCCTATTATTAGTACATGCATTGCAAACGAAGAGGCAGAGTTAAAGAAGATTCATACCATGATGAAAACCAATAAGTCCAAGCGTGAGCATGTTATGACATAGGTGACAAAAAAGAGAGAGATAATTAAAGCCACGAAGGATGAATTTATGAAAAGGTTCAAGGAGATCCACCCTATTAATAATGCACATAATAGATAATTTATAGGGTGTGATCTCGGACCTAGATGTGGTGGCAAAGGAGTTGAAGGAAAATATGGGTGTGCTAACATTAGAGGAGGTGTCAGACATTGTGGAGGAAACACCTGATAAGGAAACAAAGGATCTCAAAGGATGGAATAATTTAGAAGCTATCATAAATAAGGAGTTTCCAGAGCTCCTCCCACCTCTTAAGGCCTAAATTATGAACGTGTGTGAGGACACATTCTTTTATTCATTGGGTAAAGGGCCATATTCTTTGTTCTTAAAATTCTTCATTTTTTCAGCCATTATTTGAAAGAGGTGTTCTATGATTTATGCTATTGTCAAAGACAAATAATACTCCTAGTGTGGGGTAATGTTGGATAATAGAAATGGATAAGTATTAGCCATGTGCGAAGGATAAAATTCATGCACAAGAGGACACACAAATGTAATAAAGGGATATAAAATATTAAGACCACATAGAAGTATGTGTGCAAGTAGAAAGGCATTACAAGACAATGTGAGGAAGTGTGCGGGAAAGGGTAGGAGGTGAAAACAAGTCAATGCATGAAGAGGCACACAACTCAGGAAAGGAATTCAATGTGCAAGGGGTTCGTGCATGCATAGGAGATTCAAGACTTAACTAATTTCTAAGAAGAGGCTTAAAATAGGAAAAATCAGAAGATAGTGTGGCATGTAATGAGCATCTAGAAATAGAGAAAATATTGATCCCAAAGGAAAATCACATGCGGGATAAGTAAAGAGCATCCAGAGACATATCTATTTATAGGATTAAAACACGAGTTAAAGTGAAGTTGTAAAAGTCATGCAACCTATATTTAGGGTGTTTATTAATAGTATTAATGCATGAATATGGTGAAGAGAATGTCCTCACCGTGTATAGATAGGTGTCATACTCCATGTAGTGAGGGATATGTATGAGAGGTATGAGTAAGATGATTTTGTATGCATTCGGGGTGTAAGATTGCTATGAAAGTGTGCTAAGTATGTTATATATGCACCTATAGATGTAATCAACCTATGGTTGTGATCAATGAGTATTGTAATGGATTATGTTTATGATGAACAATTGTATGGATTGTTATGGTTATCATTGATGAAAGTAACGTAGTAGAGATCCAAGTGCTAATGTTAATTATATGTGTTGATAAATTTCCTTATTATATGTTTTCCCATTACTATATTTTGTTATATATTCATTCATGTTATGAAAGTAATCATATATATTATCTTCCACCCACTTTCACACATTAACATTAGCTTCAGTGCTAAAGCTCTTTAAAAAAGTGTCTTGGCCATCTTCTATCCAACTTTCAATATTCTCCAAAGATAGTTGAAACTCCATCTGCATGTAACATCCTGGTAGACAAATTGAAAAGAGGTCCTGACAACAGAACCAAAATGTAGTCTTTTTATTTCCAACCCTATTTATGTGGACTGTAACCTCATCCAAATAAGTCTAGAAGCTCACCCAAAGCATGTGCAACCACCAGGTCCCTCCTTTGCTTTGATTACCAAGATGTTAGCATGTATGTTCATATTCATAATAATTCATAACCAAAACAACCATTCATGCACAGATAAGCATCATAATCATGACAATTAAAAAACACAGATAATAAGGAAATCATTCATGGAAGATTATAATCAAGATCTAAATACCCATGTTCCAACACTGTAATCTCTGTAACCCATAAGTATTTATCCTTTAAAATCCATAATTAATAACATAACATAGAAGTTGATTACAATATACTTAGTACATTAATGCATTGGACCATGTGTGCTCTCATACAGACTCTAAAACCCTAGGTTGTTGAACTTTAACTCCAACTAGAACCCTCTATTTGCACCTACTCTCTTGGTAACTCCCTAAACAAAGAAACACACCATATACTTGTACTCAGTGGGTACTTTCCCTTTACCGCTTTCTTGCACATTCCTAATAATAGTCATCCTTACAATAGATGACATGTTATTCTTAATCTTGTCCTAATAATAAAACAGACTAAATATAAATCACGCTTTAATCCCACTATTAGACTTCTTCCATGCGTAATATTTATCTTGCTCTGCATGTGGTTTCTTTTCCTTTTCTTGACTGCCAAGTCATCATGCTTTTATTTATTTATAAATCTTTCTTAGATGCCACTCCATCTCTGCTTTTCTATTTTAGCCTCTCTAGAAAATTGGCTAAGTTATTGATCTTATGCCTACATGTGTGCCACCTTACGCGCTAACCTACTTTAGTGTTATGTGCGTCCCTTGCATGCTACTCTATTCTCCCGCATGTGCACCATTACACGTAAGATTTTGCGTCCTATTGATATTTATTTGATTTTCTCTGACCAACATTAGCCCACACTAAGGATATTGTCCATCCTCGGTAATAGCTCAACAAATAATGCTTTTCAAGAATGAAAGAATAAAGAAATAGAAGACCAAATAATTTTGTGCATATAAATGAATAAAATAATATTAATATCGTAAATGCACGCACTAAAATTTATTCCTAGGGTAGCTAGAGTAGTTCTGGTAACTCTATATCCAGACTATTATCCATCTCTTATGACAGTGCAAGTTCCTTTGCATCTGGATCGGACACCAATCCAACAATGTCTGACACCTACTCAAGGGTCATTTATTCACCATTTTACTTCCAGTAAGTCCTAATGCCATCCCTTCAAAGGCATCCATATTGTGTGCAACCAATGATCCAAGTTCCTTAGGCCTTGTCTCAAAGGTATCTCAAATGGTCTTCAATAAATCTCTCTTTCGTGCCACTTCTGCTAGGATATCCTCACACCCAACCTTGTTGTATTTCTTGGTTGCATGCGCTTTCTTAAGCTAAGCCTCCTCTTGAATGGTGTGTGCTTTGAGGATGGGATCAAGGTCTCGAAAATTATTAAACATGCACTGTGCCTTTTTCATCACATCCTTGATCATGGTGCTCAACACCTCATATTCAACTATTTTACGTGTTAACGCCTCTTTATTCATCTCTCACTCTATGACCAACTCTTCTTCCAAAGAACCTTGTACATACTTATTTTTGTATAACAACATTCTTACCAAGTCCTCTAAGTAGTGTAATTTTGACAGATACTCATCCTTGGAATTCTCCACCATGTCCAGGTGCATTGTAGTAATTGCATTGACAGTATGGGCAACCTTATTGAAGGCATATTTAGCTCACTTTTCTACCTTCCACAACTCCTTAGTGAGCTGGTGAACTTATTCTCCTTTATCTTTCTTATCCTCCAACAATACCGTAATAGTTCCCCCCTTGTCAAAATTTCTTCATGCTAACTCCGATGCCATCTTATCCAAAGCATTATTGGCCTACTCATTAGTCAATTCTATGGTTTTGATGGTCGTGAGGAATGTACCTGGTACTTTGTTCATATTTTTCCTAACATATGATTTTTTGTTAATTTCAAACTCATTCCTCCATGTGAGTCTACATACTCCAGGAAAGTATCTTCTCCGTGCACATTATCACTTCTTCTGGATTAATTACCTCCCAGTCATAGAGGTCATTATTATGCACTGTGCTTTAGAATCTTACTTGCAAAACCTTTGTATGATCATTTATATAATTCATCTATGATGCCTACAAGATCTCATCCTTTTTTCTCCTGCCTAAAGTGCACTTCCCTATAGGTATCTACTTTTCTACACTCGGATTCGTGCTATCCCCATTTCCACTTGTGTCCCCCGTGCCTTCTCTAGATGGCTCACCATTGCCTTTGTTTTCCTCTTCTTCCTTAGATCCTTTTTTACGTGTGTTGTGTACCTTTATATCATGTTGTACATTCTCATCCTTAACCTCTTCCTTGTCGCAGACCGACTCCCCACTACGCGTAACCTCTTCTATGGAATTCTCCTCATCACTTTCCTCAGTGGTCACCATCCTTCAACTTCTTCTCCTAGGAAGACTTATCTTATTTTTTGGTCTTGGCTTGGTTGGAATAACCTTGGGATACTTATTTGTTTCCTTAGAATTCCCTACGCTACTATTTTGTCCCTTGTGCCTTCTCCATAACTTTCTCCTGCGACCGTTGTTGAGCGTGGCATCATCCTCTTCTTCTGCCTCCTCCTCCTCCTCCTCCTCCTCATCTTTCTCATTTTCTTCTTCTTCTTATTTGTGAGGAGTCCCCTCATGTGCTCTTTTAGTGCCCACAATTTTTTTTCCCTTTGGAAGCTTCTGAAGGCTAAGGTCTCTAGTATCTAGATACTTCGCATTCTTTATCTTTGGCCTTAAGTATATATATGTATAAAAAATTTTCTACTTCCTTCCCCACTAAAAGATTAATAGGGGTAGTATCCATGTTGTCAGACTCCATCAAATCCACATAAGCTGACTTCGAGGGAGATACATACTTGGTGCACAGTGTGTGGAAGTCAACATCTACCTTGTCTACATCAAATATCAACTTCTACGCATCCAAAATTCAATTTACTGATGCTTAGAAGTACTTGGAAGTGAAAGCGTAAGGTAGTTTACACTATGGAATTTTGTCTCCAGGGATCACATAGAACCTTCATATGAAAAAGTGTTGATGTAATGTGAACTTAAACTTACCATCTAGAATCGAGAGTAGCTCCCTTGGTATACACCACTTGTCCTCAAATGCCTTGTGCATTTACTTATACCACTTGTCCACCTGGAGCTTATAGGTATTAGTGATGCCTCCATCACATGTGTACTCCATAAACCTCTATATAGGGGAATGTTTTTATATTGGATATATCCCGACCTTATCCTAAGTCCCATTTGTTACCCCTATCTCCAAAAAGACTATTAAGAACAAGATAAAACCCAAAGTTATCTTCACACCTTTAACTACTTGCATGTGCACCTCTTCAATGATTCCTTCATAAATGAATTGTGTAATATTGAAATGCATTTTATGTATCATTTTATAAGCAATATGTAACCATTTATCATTTACGTGTGTACACACCTCTCATATGCGCCTAGCTTGCAGTTGATAAGTTGCATGATGACTATTATCCGTAGGTCACTTATACTTATAACATCCATTATGCGGCCTCTCCATTGATTAAGCTAAAATGTGGAAATAAGAGCCTAATATGATGTTATTATAGCAGTAAAATAAATATGTAATTGAGTACATAAATGATACTCAAGAAAACTAAGCAATAAATTATGAAATCCTAGTTGCAAGGAGGAGAAGAACGTACTTAGCTGGTTTGCAATAAAATTTGGAGTGTACCAAAGTGCTAACCAATTTAATAGAGTAGTAGAAGCATTGCATAGAGACCTAGAAAAATGCAAATATGGAGAGATAGGCTAGAATGGGGTGCTTGGAGAGGGACAGGGGCACCCGCGAGTGCCCTGGGCCTGTTTCTGGGCACCTAGGTCTGCAGAAAAGCTCAAGAAACCTCCTCTGAGTCGTCAAAAGAGGTTTGTTGTTAGTCACCTTTGGTATCTCTAAGGTCACACCAAGATCGCTGAGGTCACTAGAAAATTACAATCAAATATGAACCTGCAAAACCCTCAAATAGACATCAAATCCTAAAAAAAGAAAGATACAAAATGAGGGGTCAGACTATCCTCAACTGTCACAATGATGAAATTACAATTGAGCACTACAATACATCTAAGACCCAATGTAGTTCTATGTGTGTGTGTGTAGAAAACGTGCCCTAAGTGGCTCTTGTGTGATTCTCACTTGATATCAAGTAAATAAGCTATATGTAAAGAAATGTAATAGGTTGGTGCATGGAATAGAAAAAACTTCCCTCCTATGAATCGTATTTAGAATAACCAAACCTTGTGTCCCTTTTGATGGTGTTTGATGGATGTAACCTTAGGTGGTGATAGCTAATTATTACTTCTTAGTCCTTTACTATGATCAAATAACTTTATATTTATATGATTCTCTTGCTTGAATTTCATAATCAACCCCTAAAATACCGACTACCAAAAAGATAAGATGCTCAAATGGATAAAAAGGACCCAAAAAGTGTGAGTAAAGTACAAAGGGGTTAGGGGTACCCAAAGGGGAGGAGGGAGCCTGACGCTGGTGTCTAGGATGATAAAATGTAGAGTATAAAAAGGAAGACTGAGCAAGTGAGGGTGTAAGACCAAAAATGGTAATAGAAAGCAAAGAAAGGAGGCCAAATACATGGGTTAATTTCTACTTTTCTTACTTAGGAATCATATGAATAATAGTATACAATCATGACTAGATAATTACCCAAAGTGCATGATTTTGTGTCTACATTTGCCCCCACTTTATGTTGGTGAGCGGAAAACTTACTAACATAAAATAGATAAGAAATGTGTACCTGATAACTATGTAGATTGATGACGAAAAGTGTGGAGTGATAAAAATGTGAAGCATGGATGTTAAGGAGGAGAAAGTGTAAAAAGTGGTGATGAAAATGAACCTAGGGAGGAAACGCATGTGTAGATGTCACAATGTACCTATTATTGGCGTCGATGTTGTTGTTTTTGTTGTGATGATGTTGACTATCATTTCCCATACAGATGGACCTGTAAAAGAGAAGAACGAACAAGTAGTCAAATACTTATGTATATGTACAAAAAGTATGTAAAGAAGTATGTAAAAATGCTGAAAATGTGAAAAAGGAACATGTGCACCCGATCCATGATGAGAAAAAGGGTGTATAAAGGATCCTGAAGATGTTGTAGAAGACTGAATTTTATGGGCGATCTCACGCCAGTTGTGCCAACCACAATTTTTTGGGGTGATCTCATGCCAATGATATGGAAGAATGTAGGGAGAAAATTCTAGTGTTATCCTCCAAACTTTAACTGCTTCCCGTAATGTGGAACACCATTGTAGATGGTGTGTAAAAATGTAAGTTCTAAGGACTATGTGCCTTGTAAAAGCCATTGTGTGGATTTCTGTAAACTATGTTTAACTACCAATTGTTGTGTAATTTCCCCATGGTCATACAAATCTAGGAAGGACATCACTGTGTTAAGGACCCTAGTATGATTCTAAGCTCTTTCTGAAACTGACAATTGTGTTGCAATGATACTGTGCTGTGTTATGTATAATGTTATATGGGGTGATTGATTCACCAAAATGATTCCCCCCCTATTTGGGGCGCATGCAAGGTCGCTGAAGGAGTATGCAGCCCAAAAGAGGACCGACCACTGTGCTAAAATTGTGCCCTGTAGGGGGAAGGGAAAGGTGCTTGGTAGAAACCAATACACACATAAACAAACTAGATAGGAGACAAGTGTTAGTACAAGCAAGTACAAACACACATGTATAAGATGAAATGTAGGATAAGCAGACAATGTGTAATCTAATATGCAAGTAAACACACAAGAAGATAATGTAGACCATGAAAAGTGGGTTGTAAACATGAGACATTACTTATGATGTTGCAAGACAATCAAGGCCAAAGTGGCCATAAGCCAACAAATGTGCACACAAGAAAAAGGGAAAATCCCACAAATAATGGAAAACAATGACAAGCAATGTAACAAACAATAATGGAAACATGTAGTCCTGTAAAAATAATGTTGTACATGAAGCACCCGTTAGCATATTAGAAAGATAAAAAGTATGTCAAAGCATGTATAATCCGATAAAGTAATGTGCTATGAAACAAAATAAAACAATATCACCTATACTGTGTAAAAGTGAATGCCCTCAGAAGCCTTTGTGGGATTGGTAATAGGTACTCTGCCAAGCATCGATGTTGCGTGTATATATCTATAGAATATACAATCACAACTAGAAAAGAAAGTGAATGTGCATGTGTGTATGATAAAGATAATGACATACAAGATATTTATCTACAATGTGTAATAAGATGTGCATGTAAGCAAGAGTAAATGCAACCAAGATATGTAGTATGTTGTGGATGAGGTGGAATGGAATGAATTGTGAATGATAGGAGCAACATGCCCCCTGAGTGTATGTGTATGCATGCAATGAGGTTCATTTGTTTATATCACCTCAACAGTCAAGAATGAACCGTAAACGAGATTGTGTCATCAAGAAATGGTTTGAAGTGTGTGTACGAAAAAGATGTGATTGTCAAAGCGCAAAGTGTAGAGTGTAAGTGTGTGAGGGATTTATTAGGTGGGTGATTAAATGCATGAGTGTGATGAGGTCCATTTGAGATGTATACCCTTAGAAGTTGAGTATGGACTGCGGAACTAGAGTGCGCCATAAGATAATGTGTCCAATCAGTTGTGTGAGAGATATGTGTGTTGTGTTGTGTTTTTTGAGCATGAGAGAAAGATGTCATGAATGTGTTTCTTGTGGATGAGATTAATTGTGAATCCATTGAGTGTCTAATGTATGGTGAATATGTCAAACTTGTTGTAAGTTTTCGTATGTGAAGGTGTCAAGTATGTAGTGCGTTATGGATGTGTAGATTGTATAAGATGGATATGTTAAGTGTACACAAGAGAGATATGTCATATGATGTAAGGGATGTATGTTGTGAGATTTTTAGGAGAGATATGTCGTGAAAGCACTAAGTGTGAAGGATGATATAAATGTGTCAACTGTGTTGTATGTTGTGTTGAGGGTGATGAATATATGTGAGAAATAAGATGATGTGTAATGTGGTAGGTAGTGTGATGTGTAGCAGAAATTCTATGAGGTTCATGTATATATTATTCCCTCAACAGTCAAGTGTGAACTATAACACAAGAGTACGTTATTGGGAAATGTTGATGCAAATGTATTGAGATGTGTATGTTGAATTTAAAATACTAGATGCAATGTGTGTAAGATGTATGAAAATTGATAATGCTAAAAAGGTTAGGGGAGTAAGTGCAATGCCCCCCAGTGTGTGATGATGAGTGTGTTATTCAATGATTGATGTTTGAAAGACAGATAGGTGAGGTGTGAAGATGTTGGAATGTAATTGATAGTGTATAATTGACATGATATGTAATGAAAGATTGTGTTGTATGCAAGACTAGTGATATATAATAATAGATGTATGTATGTATGAGTTATTATATAGTAGATAGATATGTTGATGAAGCATGTAATATGAAGATAAATGGGGTTATTATTGTAAGGGATCCCTCAATAGTCATGTAAGAATTGCAAGAACTTGAGTGTGTCATCAGGAAATGGCGATATAAGCATGTGTCAAGATGTATATTTCGTATGTGAAAGTAGAGATGTGAAGTGATGATACGATAAGACATTTGTTAAATGTTTAGGGGGGGAATAGGTGTGATTCCCCTCCAAGTGTGTGATGAGAAAAGAGATCAAGTAACGGTATCTAGGAGGTGTTGTCATTTTCATGATCAAAGCCAAAAGGTAAAACATCTGATATATGATAAGGAATAGTATCGAGTTGATCATATAATGATCCATTACATTGAAGGTTATACATGCCCATTGCATATTATTTGTCAGTGAAAGGGGTAATGGAAAATCATGTACATACTAGTGTGTAAGATTTTGTGAATAGACGGGAAAGGAATCATTGCAGATGAAAACATGGTCGAAAGGCATAAGAAATGAAATTTTAATATGATCGGGATCTAAGGTGCCCCCAATATAGTCAAGCAAAGATTGTCCAAGTGTAAGGGGAGAATCACAAGGAGCTTGTGCAAGAAACATTGTGAGATGAAAGATGTGAAGCCTATAAACAACAATGATGTGGATGAAATCATGATAAAGATAAGGAGCATACAGTGAAGGAAAGATGTCATCAACCATAATTCCTATCCAATCTAAGCCATAATGTGTGCATATAATGTCATTCCAAGTATGATAAAATGGAATATGCTCCCAATAAGAATCATTCATGAAAAGCGTATGTGTAAAGGGAGAACATGCTAATGGTGGATGCACATATGATAGTGAAATGACATCATAGGTGTGGGTAGACCCTCAATAAAATACCATAGAAGTAGTAGTAACAGGAGGTGGTGGTGTGGTAGATGGGACTTCATCTAGCATGAAAATAACACCTTCAAGTGGTGGTAAATGATCTGGAGTATCCATGGGTTGTGGTTCATTAGTAGTATCAGATCGTGGAGTAGGAATTGTAGTATTGGGATCACAGTCACAATATTTGAATGGATGAAGATCACTAGGAAGTGTATATTCTATGCCCTCATGTAGGAATTTGATAGAGTGATGTACTATAGAAGGAATTGCTTACATGACATGAAGCCATGAACAACCAAGTAAATAGTTATACTGGAGAGTCAATCACAATTTCTTTTGTTAAGGGTTTTTGGCCCTATAGTGATAAGAAAATTAATGTGACCTACACATGGACAAACATAACCATCATATTCCTGAAGGGAAAGACATGACAGACTAACATTAGCTGCAGAAAAACCAATATTTTCACAAAATGACGTAGGACATAGATTTATTTCAGATCTATTATCGATTAAAGTACGCTTGATAGCCAAATTGTAAATGTGAATCATGATATGCAACGGTGGATCATTGTCAAAAATAGAAAGATCAACATGAGGATTAGACTGGAAAGTAATATCTTGGGAAAATGCCTCAAAATTTTTTTGTATACTCAATCTGGATGCATATTAGCAAGAATGCAAGTGGTAGCGAAGAGAGTTTTGAATCTATCTCTTAATTGAGGATTGATAAGAAAGAAATAATTAATAGAGATATTGATGATGAAGAGATCCTAGTAAGATAATAACAATGGAGGTATAAGGATCCTAAAAGTGTTTAGATCAAGTCCGGATTCACTAAAATGATTAAGCTAAAATGTGGAAATATGAGCCTAATTTTATGCTATTGTAGCAGAAAAATAAATATGCAATTAAGTACATAAATTCTACTCAAACAAACTAAGCAATAAATTATGAAACCCTAGTTGCAAGGAGAAGAAGGAGGTAATTAGCTAGTTTGCATTAAAATATGGATTTTACTAAAGTGATGACCAGGTGAACATAATAGTAGGAACATCGCACAGAGACCCAGAAAAATGCAGATCTAGAGAGATAGGCTAGACATGGGCACTTAGAGAGGGACATGAGCACTTACGGGCGACCTAGGCCTGTTTCTGGGCACATGGGTCTATGGAAAATCTTAGGAAACCTCCTTTGGGTGGTCGGAAGATGTTTAATGTGTTGGCAAGAAAATTTTTTAAGCGGACAAACTTGTGGATATCTTGCCAATGCTATAGGAATCTAAGTCCCTCTACCTAATCGGTGCAACTGCTGTATATGCATGCGTGAGTAAAGGTGGATTTTCTTGGTGGCCTTGTGGCTGGGGATCCTACAAGGGCACTCCATTGACCCTGTGATAAAGCTAGTAATCTCTTACTAGGAAGACTTTGTCTGAAGAGTGGGAAAGGGGATTGAGAAAAGGGGTAGGAGAACTAATGTTGCAGGTAGAAAATTAGATTCCTACACACACTAGTTAGAAATTTCAGCACATGCACTAAAATTAGGAAGAAAAAATACTGCAAACAACAACAAGAACAATTAGAATTTAATGAACATAAAGTATCAGTAAACCCCTTAGTCAAAAAAGTCTCGAAAATCCTTCTTCTTGTACTGATGCTCAAGAAAAAATTGTACATAATATGAGAATGGAAGAGATTAAGAATATGGGAAAAGTGGCTAACTCTTTTCACTCACAAGTGAGAAAAATATCTCTCATGAAATTACAAAAATATGACCAACTAGAAGAATTGCAGAATTAGAACCCCTTGGAATGAAGAGCTCATTACAATTTATAGAGCTAAAATTTACTCCTCATTTTCCTGATGCGCTTTCATATTCCTCATTTTGACTTTAGACTATTCATATTCCTATTTGAAAATTAAGTCCCTTTTATAAAAATAAGGTGACTTAAATTTTACATCATGTCTCTAAGATCACTTTAAGACATATAAAAAAGTGTAAACCCTCAACGTAAAATTAGAACATAGAGAAGAGAGAATGTTGGGGGGGGGAGAAGGAGGAGGAAAATAAAGGATGTCACCCCTGATGAAGTCTACAGATCCTTGTTGATTGAAAAATCAAGTGCAGTGAGACTCTGAATCTTCAAACTCCTTGCACCCTGAGAAACTCCTTCAAATTAGCTCATGAATTCTTGCCAAGTTGAATGAATTGTTCCGTTGATGGCCGCAACTCCCAGTTTATGTGTGATATACCTGTGACTTGAACTATGTAGTGAGTGTTGAAAAATATTGTCCATTTCCCTGAGATGGATCTCAAATTCCCTATGATCAATGCCCATGGATGATCCATAATGATGTTGTTGACTTGAATAATCATCCCTCTATGTCCCATTATGCCAAACTTACACTTTGAGAACAACCTGTTATTTTTAGTAAGTACAGATGGGGCAACTTACTATTTTTAGTAAGTGTCATAGTTTAGCTTTTCCCAACCTCGTCCGGCTATGGTAGCTTGAATGATTTCTTCTTACTGTGTTCCTCTCACCTTTTGGACTGTTAACATTAAAATTTTCCTCCATAATTTCTATTTTATTAATCTATGTATTAGGAATAAGATGTTGTTAAGTATAATTAGTAGTGGCGTTCAATAGGAGATAACGACGCCATCAGTACGGTACCACCAATAAAGTAGATTACGGTAACAGTCAAAGTACAATAGGAATGTTGTGGTAAAAAGTAAATATTTGTCGTAATTGGTCCGGTAATGTTAAAATGTCAAAGTTGGGATAAGTAGAGAAGTAGGGTCTACATGATTAGGAAATTGAAATATTATATTTGTAATAAGGACAAGGAGTGATGTCCTAAATATTTTGTGTAGTTTATTTGTAGAAAAGTCTAAAAAGGTGGAACCCATGTGAGATGATAAGGTTTATCTTATCTTAGAAGATAAGCCTACATGTAAAGGAAAGAGTTTAGGCATGGAATATGATTGGCCGGAAGAGATTTCCTATCCTATTTTAGAGATAGGGTGGATAATCCTGAATTCCTATAAATGGAGAGGCCATCCCCTCTCATTTATCATAGAGTAAAGTTGCAATAATTATTTTATGAATAAACGATTCTTTGTGAAGGTGTGTTAAGGAAGTCATCAAGAGGAGTAATTGTGAAGTTTCTCCCATAACCATTGTTGGAATCAAGTAGACTTGGTAACACTTGGAGTAATTCATGGATTACTACCACCAAACCAAAAGCTGCGCATTACTAAAATAATCATAGCACGAGGAGTTCCCAGTGAAATATTATCAGAGTGCCGAATTCATGTTCATAGGACCAACTAGCTATTTATAGTAGGGGCTTGTGGAACCACTTACTATTTTTAGTGAGTGTCAATTGAGAGCTGAGATGACCTTTTTGATGACTTTTCCTACGATACTCCCTTTGTGTTCACTACCTTTTTCATAGCCTCTTCAAATGTTGGCTTACCCGAAGCAACCAAAACCTATGTAGGAAGGCATGCTATTTCTAGTAAGTGCACCGTGGATGTCAGATTGCGACAAAACATGTCTTTAAAATCTAGGTTTTATTTCGGGGTTCCACACTCCGCATTTTGAGTAATTCCTTCATTTGAACAAGTTTGAAAATGAGATTTTCATCGGCAGGGGTAGAATACTAACAAAAAACACAACCCTCCATATCCTTAAAAAATAGGGACTTCATGGCATGAAAACTAGTTTACGTGAAACTAGGTTTTTCAACGACCATTCCCTTCAATTTTTGCGCGATTTCACCCACTTGAACCTTGAGAAGTAAAGAGGTAGCTCACTGCCTTTTTTGTAGATGTTATTCATGTGACAGGGTAGAAATCTAATGAAAAATCAGTCCTCTGTATCCCGAAAAAATAGGGACTTCATGGTACAAAAACTAGTTCATGTGAAACTAAATTTTTCAACAATCATTCCCTCCAATTTTTGCACGGTTTCGCCCACTGGAACCCTGAGAAGTGGAGAGGCAGCTAGCTGATTTTTTCCACTACTATGTCATGGCAGCCATTAATGGAGCTTGAAATTTGAAGTTCTGGTTTTTTTCTCCTTTCGCGACGAAATCAACTCCATTTCGATAGATTTTTTCTTCTTGTCTCACTGGTGAAAGTTTTCTTCGATTCGGTTACCGGTTTGATGGGATATTGAGCTTTGTTCTTCATGGAGCTAGAAGTGAAATTTATTTTCTGTGAGAATTCCTTGCTGAAAATGGGAGGTTTTAATATGATTTTTTAATGGCCTTTAAGAGAGAATAACTCAACAACAAATGGTTTGTCAATCCGTGCACTGGTTTGCAAGATCTCTTTGATTTTCGGTTTCACGACAATGGAGATTTTCAAACTTCTTCTTATTCATTTTTCATTTGATCAATATTTATTTTGGGACTTGTGTATTATCATGGAGTGAAGTATTTATTTTCTATGGTGGATCTAGTTTAAGCTTTGGAAATGGCAGAGTGGTGGTGAGAAGTTGCAGGGAGTTACAAAGCAAGTTGTGCACAGATATGTTAGAAGTTAGAAGTTAGAAGCAGGAGGGATTTTTAAAATTTGAAAATTAAAGTTGAGAAGGGATGAGAAAATTTTTCATTTCCCTGATGTCCCTCACCTCAAAGGGATGTTAGGGACATCAAATTCCATGGTGAGCAAGGTGACGACATGTGGCGGAGATCCGACGATAGGGAATGAAGGTTAAAAATCAACTTTAAAGCACTAAGGGGCTGGAAGTTGGTCATATGGGTAACCAGAAGTCTCCCTTAGGGGATGGGTGAATTTTTCCAGTTTTTATGTCCCTGACCTATGAGGGACATGATGGAAATCAAATTCCATGGCACTCCTGGTGATGACACATAGCATTTATCAGACAGTTGAGGCTTTGAGCTCCCGTAAACACCTGGGGGTTGAACTGACAATCTTGGAGGTTGCATGAGGATCCATAGATCATATAGGGGCTAGGTGAATTTTTTCATGGTTGATTTAATTGATGAACGTGAGGGAAAAAAAATCCTTCCAGGCTCCTGGAGCTGACACGTGTCCTCCAAAAATTTGAGTAACTCCTGAACTCGCTCCAAGAGGACAACTTGAAACGACCATAACTTGAGCTCCCGATGGAATTTTTAAATGAAATTTAATATGATCCTGACTAGTAGATGACATTTTTAATCCAATGGTGGGGGTATAAAGTATTTATTATTCAATTTTAACCCTTAAAAAGTTGAATGTTTATTTGGTACTCCACATGTTCATGAGAAAAACTACTTACAAACCCAATGCGCCAAAGTGTTGTGAAAAAATAAATTTTATGTTATTTTAGGGCTTAGAATTACCTTTCTGAAGATGTTTTGTTTTTCTCCTAAATCTATTTGGAGCTCCTAGAATCACCTTTGGAAGTTCAACAACTATTTTGGCGTGTGCACTTCCGAGGCCTGCGAACCCTAATTTTAGTGATGTTGCCCCAAACTCTCCAAATATTTCCTGAATCTCCCTAAATCACTTCCATGATGTCCCAAGGCATTTGAATCACCTCTATGTCTGGTTTTATCCCGCTCCATGGGGTTTCTTCAGTCTCAGGAAGGCCAGTGATAGCCCTTCCCACAACTGCCTGAAGCTTGCAACTTTTAATGAACTCCTAAAATAACCTAGTGGGAAATTAATGGACTTTCCTAAATCACCTAGGGGATGAGATAACATCAATCAGGGGGTCATTGGACTAACTAGGTGGACTTGGTGTTCCTGGGAATGATAGGACATGAAAATTTTGGCACAGGGGTATAGTTGTCATGCTCAGAAATTGTCAATTTCTCTATTGCACATTTTCATGACAACACAATGTTAGTCATCTTTGGTCACTCTGAGGTTGCACCAAGATCTCTGAGGTCACTAGAAACCTACAATGAAATATGAACATGTAAAATCCTCAAATAAATATGAAATCCTAAAAAAAGAAAGATGCAAAATGAGGGGTCAGATTGTCCTCAACTATCAAAATGGTGAAATTACAACTGAGCATTACACTACATCTCATACCCAATGTAGTTCTATGTGTGTGTGCAGAAATCATTCCCTATGTGGCTCTTGTGCGAGTCACACTTGATAACGAGAAAATAAGGTAGATGTAAAGGAATATAATATATGTGTGTATGGAATAAAATGAATTTCCCTCCTATGAAGTGTATGTAGAATAACCAACCCTTGTTTCCCTTGTGATGGTGTTAGATAGATGTAATGAATCTCTTAGATGCTTGATGGATGCAACCTTAGGTGGTGATAGCTAACGCTTAGTGTTTGGTCCTTTATTATGATCACATAACTTTATATTTATTTGATTCCCTTGCTTGAATTTCGTAATTAACCCAGAAAAAGGCTAGATACCAAAAATATAAGATGATCAAACATATAGAAAGGACCCCAAAAGTGTGAGTAAATTACAAAGGGGCTAGGGGTGCCCAGAGGGGACGAGGGTGCCTGGTGCTAGAGTCCTGGCTCAGCATTGGTGTCAAGGATGATAAAATCCAGATTATAAAAAGGTAGATTGAGAAAGTAAGGGTGTAAGAGAAAAATTGGTAACAGAAAACAAAGAAAGGTGGCCAAAGACATGGGTTGATTAGTACTTTTCTTACTTAGGAATCATATGAATAGTAGTATGTAATCAGGACTAGATAATTACCTAAAGTGCATGATTTTGTGTCTACACTTGTTGGTAGTTAAGTGTAGTGCCATTGGCCTCTACTTCTATATCATCTTCCAAATCTAGCTCTATCTCAAAGCCTAAGCTACACAAGCATGTAATTATTCTTAATAGTTACATGGTGATGCACATTCTCCTCTCTACAAAGTAGAAGTAGTCTTCATGGATGCATGACATTGTCTAAGAAGGGTAACTCATAGAGTTAAAGGACTATAGTGATCTCAAATTCTTTCTTCATAGAGTCATCACATACCAACTACCCCTCTACATTCCTATGATCCATCTTCTTCATTATTTTCTTGTTAATTTCAGGTTCATGTGCCTCTGAGTGATGATTATAGTTACTAATCTTGCACTTAGTCAATTACGACTCCCATGGCTGCCCTACAATCACTTCATCGAGGTAATGCATTTATGAAAACTACTCCTCTGGCATGTCCTACCCTTTGGGATTCTTGTTGTTTCCCTTACCTTTATCTTAAGGTGACTGTTTAATTGGTGTTTCCTTCTTGGGTGCCCTTGCTAATTTCTCCATTGTTCAAACTTAAAACTTGTAGGAAGGTGCCAAATTACTTACTCAACATTTGTGTTACAACTTTTGGGCATTCAAATCCTACAAATCCTTATAATGATCCACTTTGTTCCCTGGTTTGCAATGCACAACCCCATGCCCTAGATTTGTAAATCGAATCTTTGTGAATTTACTTCAAACCCTAGCTCTGTGAATGTAAACCCTTAAACCTCTATGTATTATCAACCTCCACACCTTCCTTCCATACTCTAACTTCCACTGAAGGAGCTCTAGATCTAGTCATGTATAACTTACTTTGGTTCATCTCAAATTTCCTTTACACAAGCTCTTCGTATTTGTAGACACACATCACTCTTAGTTTCTCTTTCAATCGCTTCAATATGCAAGGTAAGAATGAACTCACCCATGATACTTTTATAGTTTTCCAAAAAATTTAGTGCATTAATTGATCCTCACCTACCACTAATACAAAATTAAATTTACTTTTTACCCTTTTTATACTTTTGTTACTTTCTTCCACATGCAACGGTCATAACCTTCTGACGCGACACTACTTTCAAGACTAAAGACATCCTTGTGTACATCTTCCTACACCACAACCCATCATCCTCTACGCCAGATACTAAGTAGTCTTTCCTGTTACTACCTCCCTCACATTACATTGTGTGGCCTCTTTCTCGCATGGTCTCCAAATCTGAGCAAGTCCCATTTTCATTTACTTTTGCGTACCCTTAATATATGTCCATCAAGCACCCTTATTTCAAAATTGTCACATGTACCACAATTCCAAATCCAGTCCAAGTATCTAGATCACAATCTCTCTTGCGTACAGTCACGCTTATTTCACCCCATAATAAAAGTATGTGCGGTCCTTTGTGCAGTAACTCAATAAGCAGTAACCAGTTCTTGCACGTGAACACACTTATTATAAAAAGACAATAAAAGTAAAAAAATGGAAGGGAAATCTAATCTAAGTGGAAATACTACCTTATTACAAACACAAAGGAAGCTTATTTATAATAGGGCTTCAACCTACTCCCATTAAAGTAACTGGGTAACATGGTGCCATCTAGCACTTGCAATTGACACGTGCTTGATTCTAGTATCTTGGTCACTATAAAGGGTCCTAACTAGTAGAATTTCAACTTCCCTAGGTGGTACACAAACTTGGAATCATACAGAAGTACCATCTTTCCAACTGCAAAATACTTGTTCTTGATGTGCCTGTCATGTCAAGCCTTCTGTCTTTTCCTTTTTTGCCTTTTGAATCTAACGTGCAATGGCACAACACTCATCCAATTATATCAACTTTTCAATGCACTCATCCAAAGCTTATTCATCAGCCAATCCACATGTGCATGCAATACATAGAGATGGTAACAGAAATTACACAGGTAGTACAACCTCTGCCTCAAACACCAACTGAAAGGGCGTGGCTTTTTTCAACCTTTTATAGGTTGTTATGTATTCCAAAAATACAGTTTATACCTTGTATCCCAATCCTTTCTTCCAACATCACATATCTTCATTAGTGTCTGCCCTAGTATCATGTTGAAATCTTCAACAATGCATTTTCCTGAGAGTGATAAGGGGTAGTCTTATTGTGTGCCACCATAAACTTTGCCAATAAAATTCAATTAGACTCATTTAAGAAATGAGTCCCTCTATCACTGGTTAGAATCAATGGACACACATACCTGTTGATAATGTTTTCCCAAAGTAATCTCACTATCATTTTTGTATATAATCTTTCATAGGCACAACCTCTGCCCACCTTAGATAATCAGTACATGTGATAATGTATCGCACACCTGTCCTGTGCACGGGTGGTGCAATAGTACCTAAAAAATCAATTGTCCATTTTCAAAAGGTTTCATGCTCGCTATAGGCCTTAATTGCATCTCCTCTTTATTCCCAGACTTTCTAATTCTCTGATAGTGATCACATGATTTGAAAAAATTATTAGTGTCCCTATATAGTGTCTCCCACCATAAACTTGCTAAAAGTATATTATGTGTGGTTGTTTCCCCTGCATAGTGTCCTCTTGCGATGCCTCCATGTGCTACCTCCATAATTACTTTGTGCTCATGATCCATAACACACATGCGTAAGACCTCATATCTACCCATTTTATATAGGTCCCCTCTAATAAGCTGATACATTGTGGCATGTGTAACAAGTTTCTTCTTTTCCAAGGTCTTCATTCCTTTTGGCACAAGTCTAGTGCATAAAAATATTGCTATATCTTCCAAGTCTATTGTCGCATGGTTTAATGTAAATAGTTTTGCATTAGGCATAATTTTCTCAATGCTCTGTGTGTCCTCTATAAAATTGATCCTTGATAAATGGTCAGGTCTCAAGTTGCTCTTGCCTGGGTTTACTACAACTGTAAAATCAAATTCTTGGAAAAGGAGTATCCATCAGTAGATGCACCCTTGTAAAATAGTTTTATTGACCAAGTACTTCAATGCCATATGATCTATATAAAATATGAATGGTGTGGCCAATAAGTACTGTTAATTTTTTTGAAGTGCGTAGATCATGGATAGTGCCTCACACTCTATTGTTGTATAATTATGCTCTACTAGTGTAAAATTCCTATTTACAAATCATATGGGATGATCCACATTACCCTCTCCCAGTTGCACCAAGAATGTGCCAATAGCCATGACAGAGGCATCTACATGCATGTGGAAAGGTTTATTCCATGAAGGAAAGTGTAAGATAAGAGTAATGGTAAGCTTCTACTTCAATGTTTAAAATTCCTTATGCTACGCATCATCCCAATAAAAATTTTCTTTGGCATTGAGAAATTCCTCTAGAGGCACAAATTTTTTAGCATAACCTTTGATAAAATTCCTGTAATATCTAGTATGCCCCAAGAAACCACACACTTCACTCTGATTGGTAGGTTCTTCTGATCCCGATATGATATCAATCTTAGCTGGATCTACTAACAATCCATCCTTGAAAATGATGTGCCCAAGAAGAGTGATAAAGGGGGTGGCAAAGATAAACTTCTTAATGTTGAGAGAGATACTTTACTGCCTGTATCTTTCAAACATGAGCCTTAGATTATCACAACGATATTTCACCAGCCCATAAATGGTCAAATAATCTAGATAAACTTGTAGAAACTTATGAATGAAGTCATGGAATGCCTGAACAATGATGCACAAGAACACCATTGGCGCATTCTTCAATCTAAAAGACATGAGAGTGTATGTAAAACTTCCCCATTTAGTGGCGAAGGTGGTATTCTCTCGATCCTCGCATGTAATGCACACCTAGTGGTACCTTGAAAATACATCAGTAAAAGAATAGATTTATTACCTTGTAACTCCTTCAAGGATCTCTTTTGTGAATGGCGTAGGAAAGGGATCTATGACACATGAAGCATTGAGTTCCCTGTAGTCAACACAAATCATGATCTGGACATCCCTCTTGATGGTGATCACCATGGGATTGACCCACTCAGATTCCTCAATTGGTTTGATGATTCCAAACTTAAACATTTTTTCCATTTCTTCCCTACAAGTTTTGGTTCTTCCTATAAGGCCTCTTCTGAACATGCACCTTATTTTAAGTTAATATTCATATCTCCCAACAACGGATGCACACCTTTCAACTCATGATAGAATCTTAGAAATAGGTCTTGGAAGTCACGAAATAGTTCACTGATCTTTCCTACCTCTAGTTCTGACCAATAATCTCCATTAATAGCCTCCTTAGGTGGATCCTCGGCTCCAATATTAACCTTGTTTGTATTCACAGGCACATAGTACGTGTGTGCCTTCTCATATGTATATTTTATCACCTCGTGTGAACCCTCTGTATGGATAGTATCCAAGTTCTCTACTTCCTCATCATTAATGAGGTACACCATTTTCCCTTTTCCCTTTTCTTTCCATGTGTGACTTAAGAGCATATCTTATGTATCTATTGCATCCTTGTGTACCTCAACCCCAGGATCTCCCAAGAGATGAACCTTGAGTTCCTCTTATTTTACTCTATCTCCTAAATTGATGTGCTTCATGATCTAGAATGCCTTGCGTAAAGGTGAATTAAAGGAAAAGTAATAAAATGTGTGAGCAATACCTTTAGTCATGTCTTGCTAGCTTACAATCTCTTACTTGAGCTCAATATGCACATACCATGCATACGCACAACCATTCAATGTTGAATAGAAATTATGCACCCAAAGTGATGGTGATATAGCCTCCTGGACCTACACCCATTGTCTCTCACAATTATGGACATGTACTAAGCAGGAGTCTTTCCATCATACTTGTGTATAAGAGAGGGAACATTGCTCTAAGTAAACTTTGTTAAAAAGGTTACCCTTACCTTGAGCCATACCAAAATATTATCTTTTTGTGTCACCCACCAACGCATTTCCATGCCGAGCAATGTATAAACCATCATATTCCATCTATCTCCCTCATTCTTCCACCGGTCCTCCATGACGTGCAAGAAAGAGTTGAGTTTCTCCTTTCTAGTATACCTGTTAACCTAATTTTTTCCCAAGCGCCTGATCATATGTGGCCTATTCATCCGAGTGATTCTTCCCTTAACTTTGTGTCCTAATATCTCATACGTTCCATGGGCCCAATTGTCACAAGAAACACTAGTGGTGTCACTGAAATATTACACGTCTTCCCACTAAAGTATGCCTTCCTTAGATGGTTCCACATTCTCAGGGTCATGCACTTTACGGGCATAAAACCTATTAAGCTCTTATTCACTCATAGGGTCAATGTAAAGCACAAAATTCACATCATCCAGGGGTATGACAACATGTTCCTCCTCATTCTCAAAGTGGATATATATTATGTTGCCTGTTTTCATTGTTCAAATATCATCAAGGACATCCAAGTAGTGTAGGGAAGTTATCTGCCTCAGCCAACTCCAATACCTCAAAATCACCTGTAAAATTTTCACCCCGAATGGTAATGGAATCATCTTTCAACACACTAATGGGCATGACCTTTGTATTATTTTCCATATATAGAACATTCGAATATGGCTGGAACTATAGCCTTCCCATTTGGTTCTAGGCATCCAAAATCAAAAAATTCACCTCTATGCCTATGTCAATCAGAACATTGCTCACCAGTCAACTGTTAATCATTGCATAAAGTGTAATTTCTTTGTCATACTCATGGTTATGCAGTGGAAAAATTTCATGAAGGATTTAATGTTCATGCTCAGCTCCTGCACATGGTACCTTCTCGCACAACCACTTTCCTAATAATAATATTATGTTCTCATGTCGTAACAACATGCATACTTCATTTAGATCATCTAAACCCTTATGTGGAAGCTCAATGTTCTTTGCATGTTCACTCTCCTATGCATGTTCCTTCAAACATTGGGTCTTGCCTTGTAAATCTCTTATTACCCCCATGATATCTTGATAGAACTCCTTTTGGTGAGAAACATAGGGATATTTAAATGTATAATCTCATCCTTCCTAATGAGAGGTTTTGCTTTAAGAGGATCACGCATGTGCGTTGCCTTTGTGTGCATAGTAACTAGAACAAGTTGGAGTTTTGGATCAACCACACTTTTAGTTTTCCATTGTTCATTCTTTTCCCAATGTACCTTGATCATCCCTACACATTTTTCCTTATTTTGTTTCTTACACATGTGTTCATAGAGGACTGGGCAATCTTCAAATTTGTACGCTTTTCCACAGTATGAGCAGACTTGATTGTTAGGACACTCGCACTGGTAATGGTTTGGGGACCCAAAAGTTTAGCAATTCCCATGCATGAACCTTCCTCTACCACCATAACCTCTTCTCATGTAGCCACCATCAAACCCACCATCTCTGTTGTTGTGCACTTCATTATTATGAGCTTCCTATCCCTGAGAACTACTTTCCATGATGGTCTGATATAATCTAGTCTCACATGCCTTATGAATCTAGTCTATAAAAACAAAATTCAGTTGTATCATGGGTATGTGCATCATAAATCTTGTAGTACATAGAGATATTCTTCATTGTTGTGCACTGCAAGAGGGGAAAATTCTAGACATCACTATTTTTGTGGAAAATCTCACAAGATTGTAACAGTGTGTGCACATTCATGTGTGGAAAACTATCCTTAGTATGTCATTCTACATCGCAATTAGTACACCATAACCGACTACATATCTCATGTGTCAAATTGGTAGATATATTTTCCAATTTCTTAGCCTTATCTACTATTTACACCTATAGGAAAGGAATCACCGTAATGTATCCACTCTCAATTGCTTTAGCATGTAGAGATATTTCCAAAGCCTCACGTGGATCAGTAAATGTTTTATGTGATAAGTCCCTTCGAAACGAAGTCAACAAGCCTCCAATGAACCATTGTGCATGTTGGCTCTGATGAATGTCATAAGATATCTTGGACAAGAGAGTTTTAAACTGTTTATCATACTCCCTCACACTTTTATATAAGCCTTACTTGATGTCCTTTAGTGTGCTAATAATCTATTGCTCGAACTTACAAATGTGAAATTCAGCCATAAATGTAGTGTGCAATGCATTATCATCCACCACAGTCTAGTGTGGATCATACTTTATGTACCAACTATGTGCCCGCCCTTGTAGTGTGATGGAAAAATGACTTTCCTTTCTATCAAAATCTATTATGCCTTTAGCTCTCTATAATAACTCACACTTGTGCACATTCTCAACCACATCCTCCACACCTATATACTATGACAAGTGAAGATACATCTCAAAGGATGCTTGAGGTATTGTTTTTTAAGGTTTTTGTGGTTATTGTTGTGGTTATGGCCCTTGTCCTAGGATGGGGCCAAATCCTGAACCTGATCCTCCACCAGGATTTCCTCCATGCGGTGGCTAACCTAAGAAACCTGAGCCTCCCACCATGACTTGTGGTCATGTAGATGAACTCCCTCATGTTCCAGTTATCGTGTTGAATTGGACACAAACATTTTGTGCTATAACAACAATTATAGGTTTACTTCCAATGGTTTGCACACCAATACTCTATCTTGATGATGTGGCTCTAAAAATACCTCCAAAAGTACTCCCAAACATTGACCTCTATTATGTTGGGATATATGTGTCCTTAATATGGCGCGCTTCCTAAGCGGTAACTAAAACATGTCTACCTATGTCTCTAATCTAACATGGAGATTCTGCTTGCTCACCTTCACTATGATGCTCTTCAATAATTACCTCTTGATTTTGAACACCTTGTGTAAGGTCTAGGAGGCTAGGCTAGGTCAAATGCATGCCTATGGTCCTCATTCTTTCCACGTACTCACTCTCATTAGAAGTCGATGGGGTCTCTCTACTGCACATTCCCAATGTCGAGAGGACATGATACTATGGTCCCTCATCTTCCATAGGGATCTACTCACTTTCGCCAGTCATCATTCTTCTCGACCTCATCCCCTCATAAACTACTCTCTATCGCACCTCATTATATCTGAGCCATATTTCCTCTCTTTGTCTTTCTTCCATCAAGGCCACACAAATCCTTCCCAAACCTTCTCTTGCCCCTTCTCATAGTGGGGTTTTAGATCACCATAGGTAATTTATCCATTCTGAATTCCACCATTAGGATATTGATAACTAAGGGTATTGTGCGCAAATAAGATACTCCTAGATTACACAAGAACCATAACTCTTATTCTTCCAGGAAAGAATAGGTTGAAATTACGTACTCCAAAGTATAGTTGCAGAGTAAAAATTCCCAAAAACAATCCACAACTTTAGTATACGGATCGTCTAAATTAAAGAGTGTCTGATAATATTCTTGTACCCAAGTTTTCTTTCCTGGCCAAACACCTCTACTCTCCACATAAGATGCCAACCACTGGTACAAATCTATTGGGAAGAATCTAAAGAACATCTCATACAAGCATTCATATAGATTGTTTTACACCCACTTTTGCACATTAAAATTAGGTCTAGTGATAAATTTTTGTTCTGCCTCGGCCATCTTTTATCCAAATTTCAATATTCTACAAAGATAGTTGAAACACTATCTACATGTAACATCCTGGTAGACAGATTGAAAAGAGGTCTTGGAAACAGAACCAAAATGTAGTATTTTTATTGCCAACACTAGTTATGCATGCTAACACCTCATCCAAACAAGCCTTGAAGATCACCTTAAGCACTCACAACCACTAGGAACCTCCTTTTCTTTGCTTACTAAGATGTCAGCATGACTGTTCATATTCATAACCATTCATAACCAAAACAACCATTCATGTACAAAGAAGAATCATAATCATGACAATTTAGAAACACATATTATAAGGAAATCATTCATGGAAGATAACAATCAAGATTTGAATACCCATGTTCTAACACTATAATCAATGCAACTCATAAGTATTTACCCATTACAATCCATAATTAATATCATAACATAGAAGCTGATTATAATATACTTAGTACATTTAAGTGTTGGACCATGCACACTCTCATACATACTCCAAAACATTAGGTTGATGAACTCTATCTCCAACTAGAACCCTCTATTTGCACCTAATCTCTTGGTAACTTCCTAAATAAATACATATACCATATACTTATACTTGGTGGGGACTTTCCCTTCACCTCTTTCTTACACATTCCAAATAATAGGTTTCCTTACAATAGCTTGCATGGTTTTTTCAATATTTTCCTAATAATAGATCAGACTAAATATACAACATGCTTTAATGCTATCATTATGCTTCTTCCATGCATAATCTTTATCTTTCTTTGCACGTGGTTTATTTTCCTTTTTTTTACTGACAAGTCATCATGCTTTTATCTATTTATAAACCTTGCTTGGATGCCACTCCATCTCTGATTTTCTATTTTTAGCCTCTCTAAAAAAATCCTAACTCCTTGATCTTATCCTTGCATGCGCGCAACCTTACGCGCTGACCTGCTTCATTATTGCATGTGCCCCTTATGCATTACTTTGTTATCTCACATGCACACCCTTTCACATAAGCTTCTATGTCCTGTTGATACTTAGTCAATATTATCATACTAACATCCCTCATTATTTCACTCACTCTTACCTAATATTTCTCCCCTACTCCCTCTCTCATTACCCTACTGTTTTATCTTCTCACTGACCCTAACACACCACACTCACCTCACCTTCACCTCCCTTCCTACTTGCCCCGTCCCAATCTCAACTCACCCAGTGAGTCACCCTAGCAACTTGCTGAGTCGCTCACCTACCTTCTCTATCTTGGTCCCTTCTCAAATTATCCATAGAGTCGCACTAGTGATTCATTGAGCTTCTCACCCCCTTTTCCCCCTCTTCCCCTACCTGATATCTCCACCTCACTGAGCCACAATCATAACTCAGTTTATTCTCCTCATATTGTGCACATTCTTCATCATGTTTCATGACCCAACTCAACCTGACTCCCCTACATAAGTTGATCCCTCACCATCTTGCTCATTCCTCTTTCCCACTAGTTTTCCTCATCCTTAAACCTACCCAGTCACCCCTATAAATCAGCTATAACTTGACTCCTGCTCCCTCCACAACAACCAAATTTCTCTTCCCTGACAATTCACTATGGTGACTCTCCCCCTTTGCAGTGAGCCACCTCTCTCACTCCTTCCATGTGGGTCACGTATGTGACTCACTTCTATCCTTGAGCTCGCTCCCCTATCGACCCTAAAATTGCCTTCTACCCACACTTGGTGCACATACATTTCCCTCATCTCCCCATTTCCACTCACTTCTTGTGTAACCCAATGTGTCACAAAAGTGACTCGCCCTGTATCTCATCTCCTCCTTTTAACCTAGCCACTCAAGTAACCCACCTCCAACCATCTTGGCTCACCCAACTAGCTCATTTCCTACCCACTCCTTACTTGATTAGCTCCTCACCCCTTCCAAATACCTTGTGGTCTACATCTCATTCGCCAACCTTAGCCTGCTCAAACACCCATCTCGGTGATTCATTTATGTGAATTGCCAGCTTTTTTACCTAGTTTGTCTCTCTCTCACCTCGTCGTCATAGTTACCTTTTCATGTACCCATATCTACAACACCCAGCTCATCACGTTAAGTCAATATAGAAACTTATCCCTCAACCCATCTTATTACCCAGCTCATTTCCCATCTCACTCCTATCTCGCCTGCTGATATTGTTGATACAATTGCCACATAGCTTGCTACCTCACTCGTGCTTCTCACTCCCTAGCTCACCCAAGCTACTCACGCTGCTCACCCAACTCATTGTGTTGCTCACCCATTTCACCACCTCGCTCACTGCGTTTCTCATCGCCTCACCTACCTAACTCACTCATCATCAAATCACAATCAATCAACTCTAACTCTTCACCCACATCATGTAACATTTGCATGCACATTTATACATACTCATCATCTCATTTTCACCAGCACATGGTTGAGGAAACCCTGTCTTTGCTTCCACACATCCTACCTTCTACAAGGCTCATTTTATATCATCTTCAACTGTTAATTTTCATCCCACTTTATGCTGGGGCAACCTATGGCTCAAAAATCTATCACTTGAGGGTGGAATCATACAACAACCCTTCTCATCCAATTCTATGACATCCAATCATCAAAACACCTTAATTAATTGAATCAATAGTCGTTTCCTTGTGAAATCAAACTATTGATCCATTCACAGACTCCAACTGAAGTGGCCCATCGATCGCATTTCCAGGTTCCTATCTATCTAGTCAACCATCTAAGCCTATGAATATGAAAAATATCATCACAGGGTTAGACAACCCTCATCTCATCTTCAATTTTTACATTGCATCTTGTGTGTTGCAACACACATTCCAAAAAGGGGGAAAATGTAGACATTGGAAGATGCACCTTGTGCACAAGGTATCTTATTCAAAAATACCAAAAACATCATAAAACATAAAAATCCCCAAAAAATTAGCTAATCCCACAAAATCAAATAAAAAATAAAAAAATCCCTCAAAAATGGAGATAAATGACACCTCACCACTCATTTACTAACCCTCACCCACTCACATTTAATTTTTATCCATCTCACCTACCCATATGCATGTCCAATAAGATTAAATAAAGCTCATTTCTTGGAATATAAGGGGTCTTAATAACCCAAATAAACAAAGTATATTGTCAAATTTTAGAAAAAAACTCATAAGCTTGATATACTGTTGTTACAAGAAACCAAGATGAAAAAAGAAAAAATGGATGATATAAAAAATAAGTTGTGGTTTAGTTTGAATATGTAATGTGTAGCTTCTGTGTGTGCCTATGGAGGAATTGCAACTTTTTAGCTTCAAAATGACAAAGAAGGTTTGGTTATTTGTAATTCACCCCACCATCTTGCTATTATGTTCAGAGATAAGGTAAGTGGTTTTGTTTGGATATGTTCTAATATTTATGCTCCCAATTCTCTGAGTGCGAGAAGAAATTTGTGGGCTAAAATTGTCTAGTTTTGTTCTCAATGTAGGGATCTGGATTGAATGATTGGTGGGGATTTTAATACTCCTTTGAGCCTAGATGATAATAAAGGGGGTTCAACTTTGTTTAGTGATAGTATGGGAGATTTTTTTGACTTTATTGTTGACTATAATTTGGTTGATATAGAGTTAAGAGGTGGGAAATACACTGGGTCTAATAGGAGATTGGGAGATGATCTCATTAAAATTAATTTGGATAGATTTTTAATCAACCCAAGTTGGTTTTTGTCTCTGGGTGGTTTCTTTATAGATTTACCTAGAATTGAGTCGGACCATAGTCCTATCCATTTTCAATTCAGTAATTATACTGGATTGGTAGGTAGACCTTTTAGATTCTTTAAAATGTGGATGTTTCATCCTACCTTAAAAGAGGAGATTCAATACTTTTGGAAAATTAGTATTAAAGGTAAAGCCATGTTCAAATTAGTGTCCAAGTTGGAAAATGTCAAAGCAAGAATGAAAATATGGATCAAGGAAAATTTTGGTAACATTTTTACCCAAAAAACAAAAGTTGCTGAGGATAGAGGAAGTCTTGGAAAGTAGGAGGTATGATCAGAAGATTAGTAACAAAAAAAAAGCTTTTGGTGGAGTATCATCATCTGGAAGCAAAGGAGGAATCATATTGGAAACAAAATTCAAGATCCTTATGGTTAAAAGAGGGTGATAGGAATACAATTTTTTTTCATTTGAATGCTTCTATTCATAAACGGAGTAATACAATAATGGAAATTGAGGATAGGAAAGGAGTGAGGTTGAAGAATCATGTTGAGATTTCTAATGAATTTATAAGTTTCTTCACTGATTTGTTGACTGCTGGTAAACAACCTAACCTTGTTAAGGAAATTAAATTTTTTGATATCTTCACTCCTGTTATCACCGTCCAGGAGAATGTTGAATTAGTCAAAATTCCTTTACCCCATGAGATAAAAGAGGTTGTTTTTGATATATAAGGGGATAATTCGCATGGGCTAGATGGTTTCCCTACTTTTTTCTTTCAAGAATTTTGGGACATTTTTTATGATGATGTGGAGGAAGCGGTCCAATAATTTTTCATGAATGGTAAGTTGCTAAAAGAGGTTAATAACACTTTTATTGCCCTTGTGCCTAAGATTCCAGGTGCTGGTAAAGTTAGTGATTTTAGACGAATCAGTCTTTGTAACACTGTCTACAAAATTATTACAAAGATAATTTCTTTTAGGAACAAATATCTCTTAGACGAATTTATTTCTCCAAATCATGGAGCCTTTGTTGAAGGTAGACAAATTCTTGATAGTGTTATTACTATTCATGAAACTATTAATTTTGTGGATGTTTCAAAGAGAGAGGAAATTTTGTTAAAAATTGATATGAATAAGGCATACGATATAGTGTCATGGAGATTTCTTAGGATTATTCTGGAAAGGTTGGGATTCCATGTTCATTTTATAATTTTGATTATGGAATGTATTACCACTCCTAAATACTCTATTCTTATCAATGGAAAGTCTGAGGGTTTGTTTTCATCTGGGAGGGGTTTGAGATAGGGGGAACCTTTGTCCCCTTTTCTTTATATTATTGTGGCAGAGACTTTAAGCTGAATTTGTGCTGACTGAAGGCAAAGGAGGATTCTGAATGGTTTAATTATTTCTAATGGTTAGGAATATATTGCTTTACAACAACTTGTGGATGATACTTTTCTATTGGGTAAGACAACTACCTCAGAAGCAAGGGATTTTAAGGATATTATTCAAGACTTTGAAGAAGTCACTGGTCAACTCATTAATTTTTGAAAAAGTTATATAATTTTCTTGAATGTGAATGAGGAAGTTCAGAATAGAATTTTGGTTGTTTTGGAGTGTCCAATCATTTCATTGCCTTGTTCCTATTTGGGAATGTCTTTGTTTAAGGTAAGGATGGTTCTAGATAATTAGAATTCCCTAGTTAGTAGGTTTTAATCTTTAAAATGCTTGCAAAGATAAGAATTGTGATTAGCGAGATTCAGAGGAGATTCCCTTGGTTGTGTACTGAGTCAAAGGATAGAATTCCCCTAGTGGCCTGGGACAGGGTCGCTCTACCTAAGAATGTAGGAGGATTGGGTTTGAAGGACCTAAAGTGTATGAATATGTCTCTTTTGGCTAAGGTTGGGTGGAGACTACATCAGGAGGAAGGTTTGTGGGCTAATATTCTTAAAGCTAAATACATGTATGCTGACCAAATCTCTTTTATTTTGAATGATATCATCCCTGAAGGATTTTGTTTTTGGAATGGTTTGGTAAAGTGTAGGGGTTTGTTGATGAAAGGGAGTAAATGGGAAATTGGTGATGGTAACAGGATTAATTTTTGACAGGATTGGTGGTTTGATGAAGGACCTCTATTAAACCAGCCATTGTGGAGAAATGTTTCTAATCGTTTCATTTCTACAATTGATAGCCTTTTGAGAGACTACTGGATTAGAATAGATTGGGGTTGGTCTTAGATATCTCTTCATTGGGATAGTGGAAAGGAGAATGTCAAGGGGGATCTTCAAAATCTCAATATTAATTTGGGTGGTGTTTATATTTCATCACGTCTTAAACCAGATGCTCTAACATGGGAAGGGAAAAATAATGGGGATTACTCTGTGAGAACTGGATATTGTATTGTTCGTAATGGTCCTTAACCTAACCCTTGGTGGAATTCTCTCTGGGACAATGCTCTTATTCCCAAGGTGGATTTATTTTTATGGCATGCCATTCAAAATAAAATCCTTATAGTTGATAACTTGCAGGCTAAAGGTATGTTGATTCTGAATAGGTGTGTTCTATGTAAATATGATAATGAAACAATTCAACATTTTTTCCTCCATTGTCCCTTTCTCTAAAAAATTATCCAAATTTCTGAGACTTTTCCAGGTTTCATGGGTTATTCCAAAAAATTTTGCTGACTGGTATGATTAGTGGAATTGTTCTTTTTTCTCTATGTGTTTGTCAAAATCTTGTAAGTTGTTGTTACCCCATTTCTTATGGGGAATATGGCTGGAAAGAAATCATAGGATCTTTAAGGAAAAAAAAACATTTGATAGAGCGGGGAATATGATTATGGGGGATTTGATTAGTAATCTTCCCATTATTAGATTTAAGGAAGACAAGAGTGTTCCTAATTGTGAAAAGGAAATCATTCAAGCTCTGGGAGTTAGTAAAAATTTTCAGCAGTGTTTGCTATGGAAGAAGAATATCAGGGAAAATGTGAAGTGGGAAAAACCTATGGCTAGATGGATGAAACTTACTTTTGATGGTGCTGCTAAAGTCAGTTTGGGTTTAGCTAGTGTGGGTGGTATTATAAGAAGGGACAATGGTTCTTTCTTTATGGTTTATGTTATGCCTATAGGCAATAAGACTAATAATTATGTGGAGGCCTATGCAGTTTTGCATGGTTTAAAGTGGGATAATCATTATTAAATTAGGAAACTTTATGTGGAAGGGGATTCTATGTACATTATTAATGTGATGAACGGTAAATCGAAATATCATGTTAATTTGAATGCCATTATGAATGATATTAGGGATTTATTACAAAATTTTAAGGAGACTCGTATTGCACATGTGTATCAGGGAGCAAATGCTTGTGTGGAGACATTGGCCACTTATGGTGTATGGGCTCATCATAATCAAATATGGCAAGATGAGGTGGATCTTCCTCCATCAACTAGGGTTGTCCTTCATACAGAGTGACATTTATGGCAAACATGGGATTGGGATTTGTGTAATCCTCACACTCATTAGCGTATGCGCGGGCCCGAATTTCTATTATTTTACTCCCAGTTTGGTTTTATGCAGGAAATTTTCTATTTGGTCTGTTTTATTGAAGGTGTTGTATAATTCTTCCATCATGGGTGGTAACAGATTAAGGGTGGAGCCTTTTTCCTATTTGGAAATGGAAAGGGATATGAATATCTGGGACATTTTCAAAAATGGGGGAGTTACTCATTTCTTTTATAAGCTTCAGGGTTTTGATGAGAATGTTTCAAAGGAATTTACAAATTTTTGGGATAAAGGGGTTGTGACTATGTGTGGTGTGAGCTTGTTGGTTTCGAAGGAGTTGATTGGTAAGGTTATTGATATGGATTGTAATGAATGTAAGGTTTTATAGGACAGAAAGTGGTTTCAAGAGGAAGTTTTCAATTTCCTTGATATTGATGAGAAGATTTTTCATATGGATGATGGTATATCCCAAAACTCTCTTTTGTGGTGCTAGTCTGAGGTTTGTTTTATTATTATGAAGTATTTAACTCTTGATGGGAAGTTTAGGAAGCTCCATACCCAACATTTCATGTTTTTAAATCACTTCCAAAGAAATAGGAAGGTGAGCATTATGTTCTATATGTTTAATTCCCTGTAAGCTTTGGTGAAATATTTTCAAGTGAAAACTATGGATGTTCCCTTGCACCAAGGGTTAATTTTTCTTGTGCTCAAAGCTAGTACCCCGATTCCTACATAAAGTGTTGGAATTAGGTATGGTGAAGATTGGGAAGAAAATTTGACTATGGATGATAGATGAAGGTTCAATGTGTTGAAAGAGAAGGCTAAGAAGGATTTGGATGCATCGTATACTCTTTAATTTATTACAGGGAAGAATCCAGATGATAATAATTCAGAGGGTTAGAGTGAAGGAAATGTTTTCATAAATTTCCTTGTTTGTAAAATTGAAATCCTTGAAGATATGGTCACACACCTGAAAGTTGAGAATAAGAGTTTAATCAGAGGAGCTGAACGTTATGGCGTAGAGTTTCAGATGCTTAGTAATAGGGTGGATGTCCTTCAAAATATGGTTGCAGCTGAGAAGGGGAAGAAAAGGATGTGGGAGGTTATCAGCTCTGAGGATGATGATGATTCTACCAGCAAGGGTGGAGATGCAGGACCAAGTTCAAGGACTCAGAAAACAAGTACTTAAGGGGTCGTTTGTGGCCTTTTTACTAACCTTTGTTATGGGTCTCTTTCTTTTTTGGATCTGCTGTTGGGTTGGGTAGTTGTGGTTTCTTAGTTGTGTTGCTTGTGTTGAGTCAAATTATTTTTGACTCGAGCAAGGTTTATTTTTTGGATGCATTTTTTGGTTGGTTTTTTTTATGGATATGATCTCATAATGTAAAATCTTTATGTATATGGCCCTTGGAGCCTTTCCAAACTTTATCTATAAAAAAATATTCATGCCCAATACACTATGGACCCTATCATTACACCCATATGTGTCCCATTCCCCCATGCACTTAAAATCTATAAAATCACCCTCTCCCACATCATTTCATCATCTCTCCTAACTCTTAGACCCTTGAATCTTTGTGAACTAAGGCTATACTTGAGTTTTATTGCTTTCATGCTTCATATCTTGGTTTTACAAGTCTTGAAAAAGTGAAAACAAAGCATAAATGATAGATACAACTTTTTTACAGCACTGTTTAGCAAAATTTCAACACATGTGGGAATCACAACTGTGATTCGCTTGTGATCTCCGTATGATTTTTGATGAATTGCAATTGTGATTTTCCTATAATACAAGTCAGGTATATTTATCATTTTCATTTATTGTTGTGTTAGTTTAATCAATAAAATTTCATTTATCTCTTAAAATGGTTACATATTTGATCGAGGAAGGTCCCCTAACCACCAAAAATAACTAACATTTTTCAAGTGTGCTTGTGTGCATGTTTAGATTTAGATATGAAAGAGTTTTACCCTCTTTATTCAATGAAATAACCCATAAATTTCCTTCTCTTCACAATGGAAACATAATCCCATTATATTTTTAGTAGCATTGATTTAGAGATTTCATATCAACTAATCCATCTTATATGTGATCTAAATCTAATCGTACATAATGATAGAGGAGTCCATGGTGGGATACCTCAAATAGTGACAATGTGATTGATGCAACCTAGAATTTACCATAAACAACCTAGGTGTGATGGCACATCACCTAGCCTGAGCTGAGCACTCACCTGAAGCATGCAAAGGTATCGGGACCCTCCTTAGAGTTGTTTGTACATGACGTGAACATGATGAAGATGTAATGTATTCATATCCACAAACAACATAAATATTCCACAGAGAATATTCCAGATCTAGATCTAATAGAATAATGAATTAAGTGATAGATATAATGAATTCAACCATGTAAGAACTAGTTTCAATCATGTCTAACATCATTATTCACCCAACACACTCCATTATATTAAAACACAATAAACATAAAAGCTTCTTACAATAAGTAGTATCATAAGTTCATGCGCGCATCAGATTTGGCAAAATAAGTCCACAATAGCTCATACACATCACTCACTCCTAATCTACACATATTACTACATATTTATAAGGTTGGGGACTTTCCCTTCACCACTTACGCACTTATAAAAATAGGTCACATGCTAAAAATAGTCATGCACATTTATAATAACATGCACACATGCAAGTGCGCTAATAATAGATTTCTTAGAGTTAACCGGAAGTAGTAATTCTATAATTAATTTGAACTCATGCATGGTGCTTTAGTAGATGTTCTTCATAAGATAACATTTACATGTCACACAAGTCTCCATCCTGTTGTGTGCTCCGTACGCTATCTCCAAAAATATCCTATAACCATAAAAATGGCTAAGTCTCGATTCAATCTGTCTTTCACGTGCTCTTCCTTCCCTAACCTTCCGTGCCTTAAAATTTTCCTTGCTACTATGCACGAATCTTCTGTGTGCCTTCTCCTTAGTGTCATACTTCATCTGCTCAACATTACCCCACACTAAACTGCATTGCCTCCATAGAAATGGTTGCCTCTTGATGCCTTAAAGAATAAGAATGGAAGAATATAAAGAATGAATTGTTGTATAAAGAATAAATTTTACTCTCCAGTACCCTCCTCTTCCATCGGGAGAATCAACTCTAAATATTCTTCCTTAATTTCAGCTTCTAAAGCTTGTCCTCATCCAGCACATTCCTAGTCTTCTCTGGGACATCTGCAGTGATGCCCTCCAACTCATCTTAGGTCATCTCTCCTTTTTATTTCTAAAACAAAACCAATGATACAGCCTATAATTTACCACAAACAACCCAGGTGCATTGGCACATCACCCAACCTGAGCTGAGCGCTCACCCAAAGCACGCAAAGGTATCAGGTCCCTCCTTAGAGTTTCTTGTACATGATGTGAACATGATGAAGATGTAATGTATTCATATCCACAAACAACATAAATATTCCACAGAGCATATTTCATATCTATATCTAATAGAATAATGAATTAAGTGATAGATATAATGAATTCAACCATGTAAGAACTAGTTTCAGTCATATTTAACACCATTATTCACCCAACACACTCCATGATATTAAAACACAATAAAGACAAAAGATTATTACAATAAGTAGTATCATAAGTTCATGCGCGCATCAGATCTGGAATCATAACTCCAAAATAGCTCATACAAAACACTCACTCCTAATCTACACAGCTTACTACATATTTATAAGGGTGGGGACTTGCCCTTCACCACTTACGCACTTACAAAAATAGGTCGCATGCTGAAAATAGTCATGCACCTTTATAATAACATGCACACATACAAGTGTGCTAATAATAGATCACTTACAGTTAACTGGCAGTAGTAATTTTATTATTAATTTGAACTCATGCATGGAACTTTAGTAGATGCTCTTCCCAAAATAGCATTTGTGTGTCACGCAAGTCTCCATCCCATTGTCTGCTCTATACACTATCTCTAAAAATAGCCCATAACCATAAAAATGGCTAAGTCCCAATTCAATTTGTCTAACACGTGCATGCTTGAAGGCGTATACCTTGTGTGTTGTTCAAATCTACCTTACTGACACATTGCATGAAATCAATGACTGTAAATTTTTTCATCCTATATGTGTTGAAATCGGACGGTTGTAATCTTTTCAGGAATGATTACATGACTGTACATACTTAAGGAATCTCTGAACTAACCCTGCATTGTGTGACTTTGGAATCCCTACTCCAAGGGATCCACTACCAGGCCATGGCGAAAGATGCAGAAGGAATCCTACAAATCCATATCCAGTGTTTAGCGAATAGAGACAACTAAGAGGTCCAACAATGATAGTTAAAGTGACACCCTTCCCTCTTGAAAAAAAAGAGATTCCACAGATCCACTTACTGACATACATAGAAAATCGATGTGCCTGTAAAATACCAATTTAGCGAATCATACATTGCACATGGGATTAGGCAGGTACCAGAAGCATTGTCGAGGAACAGGAGGTCGAGAAATAGAAACATTTATGGGTGTGGCATTTGTAGAAGACACAAGAGGCATGAAACTCAGCATGGGTCAAAAGCATTTTCTGGTCAGGTGATTTTTTTAGATCGGGAATACAAACCAAGAAGAAAATCCAAGAGGCCTCGATCTATCGTGTTATAAGGAAAACTTTCCAAATGACACACATAGATGGACATAGGAACATTTCAAGAGTTGAGTGTACAACTCAAGGAATGGACACCTTCATAAAAAATTTCACAAATTCAGGGAGGAGGTTTGTTGCAGTGTAAACCAATAGAATAGTAAAAGCAGTCACCTCCAATCCAACCTGTAACTTGTCCATCGGATCTTGGATTAGATGTACACAGACTCATATCCATCGTTTTTGGTCACACATGACACATTGCATCTATGGTACACACACACACACACATTTTCATCACACATTTCACGCACACGCACGCCTACCCGCATTGCATTTAATACGCACCCGCACGCACGCACGCACGCACACGCACGCATTGCTTTCTACGCAGTTTACACGCACACACACACACATGTAGTGGACATGGACACATTTAGTACACACACACGCACGCACGCACGCACGCAATTGCAGCTTCACACGCACGCACGATACGCAATTGCACGCGGGATTACGCGTTCACTACGCACACCACGCGCACGCGCACATTTGTTTGGGAAATCGTTAGCACGCATGACATCGCACACACGCAGCACGCGCATTTACGCATTTCACGCACACGCACACACGCACACACGATTTCACAATTTTGCACAGCGCGCACGCACACGATGCACGCGCACGCGCACAAAGATTCACAGCGCACACGCGCACGCACACGCACACGCTACACACGCTTTACGCATACAAAGCATCACGCATTTTACGATTCATCGCACACGAAATTTTTCATTTTGCACACGCATTACGTCACATAACGCAAAACATAGTCACTAAGATGTTCATTAGTTCCTTTCCTCATTTTTCCCATTTGTGCATATGATATCTTCATTCCAATATTCATAGAAAATTGAGTCAAAAACATATTTGCTAAAGGATTAAAAGATCTAGTGGAGTGCAAAGGAAAGTCATAAAACCATCACAAGGCTTAGTATTGTAAGCTCCTAGGAAACAACTTAGTCAAAAGTGTGTCATCAGAAACATGATCCAAGCATGCCACATGAAATTATCAAAGGTGCTCTTGGGGATCTCCATAGACATTAAAGAGAGGAAATGTAGATGAGGTAAAATTAGGAGGGAGTGGATAATAAGAAACATGGCATGTGTTGGCGAGAAAATTTGTTGGGGACAAATTGGTGGACTTCTTGCCAATGCTCTGGAAATCTAAGTCCCTCTACTTAACCGGTGCAGTTTCTGTATATGTATGCACGAGTAAAAAGGTGGATTTTCTGAGTTGGCCTTATGGCCAGGGATCCAACAGGGGCACTCCACTAACCCTGCGACAAAGCTAGCAATCTCTTGCTAGGGAAGAATTTATCTGAAGAGCATGAAATGGGAGTGAGAAAAGACATAGGAGAACTAATATTACAGGTAGAAAATCAAATTCCTGCACACACTAGTTAGAAGTTTCATCACATGCACTAAAATTAAGAGGAAACAACTCTACAAGTAGCAATAAGACCAAATAGAATTCATGATCACCAAGTATCAAGAAATCTCTTAGTTAAAGAAAGTTAAAAACTCCTTCTTGTATTAATTACTCAAATGAAAGTTATACATAGTGGATAAATGGAGGAAATTGAGAATGAGGGAATGGAAGAATTTGGCTATCTCCTTTGTTCTCTCAATGCACTCTTGAGTTTACAAAATCAATCACCAACCCTTTGAAATGGGAATGGCTTTACAATTTATAGGAAGAGAAATGACTCTTCACATACTCCCCAATGACTCTTCATATGTCTCAACATGACTTAAGACTCTTCGCCTTCCTAGGAAAACATTAAGTCCCTTTTTATAACATAAAGGTGACTTATTACATTAGAAACATTAAGACATGTGAAAAAGTGCAACCCCAATGCAAGATTAGAATATTGAGGAGAGAGAAAGTTGTGGGAGAGAAAAGAGAGGGAGAGAGAGAGAAGAAAGAAGAAGGAAGAATGATGTCAATGATGACAGATTCTGCCTCTGATAAAGCCTGTTGATCCTTCTAGATGACTTGATGAAATGCTCTAATGTGATGAACTCTAAATCTTTGAACTCTTGCACACAATGAGAAAATTCCTTTGGATGACATGTGAACACCATGAACTAAGTGTTTAAAAACAACGTCAAATCACTCATTTGGTGGCTATGAGTATCACTTGTGAAGATCCTCCTCTGAAGGTACTGGAGCCTTGGAATGAATCTTGTCATGACTCCCTACAATGCTATCACACTACGTGGTTGATTTGGACATGATCCTAATGAAGCATCTTATGAATGATCTGATGGTGTCGACTACGAATTCCACCTCCCGCATACCAATTGAAGCATGAAATGAGTGTCAAAAGACACTGTTGACATCCTCACTGTCACCTACTCTGCATAGTATGATGATAGAGACTACACTTTTTTCTATCTCTTACTTGGAAGTGAAAGGTTACGCTAGATTTTACCCTATCCATTTATGCTTCATGATTTCTTCATAAAAAGTAAATTACTATTTTTAGTAAGTATGAAAAATCAGCTAACTCGAACCTCAACTGGATGTTGTAACTCAGATTTCCCTTTCTCCTTGTGTTTCTCTCACCTTCTGGATCAACTTTCTATTTTTGGTAGGTGCTTGTGGGACCACTTACTATTTTTAGTAAGTGTCAAATTTGGACCAAGATGCCCATTTTGATGAACTTTCAACTGCAGTACATCCCTTGTGTTCAGCGTCTCCTTCACAGGTTCTTTTGTTGATGACTTTCCCAAAATAATAGTCCTCTATGTAGAAGCACTGTTATTTTTAGAAAGTGGCCTTTTAGAGGTTGGATTGATGTAGAAAAAAGTTTTCTGATATGGGTTTTTCCCCAATATCACCCCTTGAAATTTTGTGCTTACCCGATCAATAATTTAGGATATTTTAAACTTTTAAATTTTTAAACTGGCAGTGCTTCTGGACACGACAACCATTGATGGACCATAAAAATTACAGGACTTGTTTAATCCTCCATTCATGATGAAAATTATGTTCTTGATATGGGTTTTTTCTTCTTATCTCACTGGTGAAATTTCTCCTGATCCGATTGCCGGTTTGATGAGAAATTGAGATTTTTCCCCCGTTGTGCAAAGAAATGGATTTATTTGTTGTGAACATTCTGTGCCATCGAAGGAGGGTTTGAAGGTGTGTTTATGATGTTTTTTAATATAGGAATGAACAACAAAAATTGGTTTTTCAATCCTTGCATCTGTTTGCAAGATCTCTTCAAATTTCTATTTCGTTGTCATGAAGGATTTCTCTGTTTCTTCTTCTTTGTTCTTCATTTTTCTCCTTTCTTTGGTCAATTTTTCTTTTGGGACCTGAAAATTATCATGGAATAGGATATTTCATTGCTGTGAGGGATATTTTTTGAGCTTTAGTAATGGTGGGAGGTGATAGGAAGTTGCAGAGGAAGTTACAGAGCAAGCTGTGCACAAAAAGGTTAGATGTTAGAAGCGGGAAGTAGGAGGGGTTTTTAAATATTCAAAAAAAATTCATGTCCCTGATGTCTCTTAAGAATTAAGGGATGTAAGGGACATCAAATTTCACGTGGCTCCTGGTTGCGACACGTGGCAGAGATCCGACAACAGGGGATTTGAGCAAAAAGTAGCTTTAAAGCACTAAGGGGCTGAAAGCTGGTCACATGAGGAAACATGAGGATTCTTGGAGGGGCTAGGTGAATTTTTCAGACCTTGATGTCCCTCAGTAGAAAGGGATGAGAGGGACATAAAATTTCACAGTGCGTCAGGTGATGACATGTGACACTTGATCTGACGGTTGAGAATGAAGGCTTGACAAGCACCCAGGGGCTGGAAAACTACTCTTGAAGGGGTCACATGGGTGACCAAGAGTCTCCTTAGGCGATGGGAGAATTTTTAAGACCTTTATGTCACTCAGCACAAAGGGAAACAAGGGACATAAAATTACATGGCACGCCAGAAGCTGCCACTTGTCACGATATGAGCGAGCGAGGGAATGAGCCTGGGAAGCACCTGGGAGCTGAAACTAGTTTTCCGAGAGGTCGTATGAGGATCCAGAGGGATTTTATGGGCTGGGTGAATTTTTATGTCCATTTGCATGAGGTACATAAGGGGCATGAAATTGCGCCAGGCTCATGGAGCTGACACGTGTCCTGTTCAAAAATTGGCTAACTCCCGAACTCACTCCTAGAGGGCAACTTGAAATGACAATAACTTGAGCTCCCGATGGAATTTTTTGATGAAAATTTATATGATCTTGACTGAAAATTTCCTTATAAATCCAATGGTGGGGGTTTTAGGTATTCATTCCTCCATTGTATCCTTTAAAAATCATATTTTTGATATGGTACTCCACTTGAGCATGAGAAAAAACTCTTGCACACCAATTTCACCAAAGTATTGTGAAACAAATAATTTCACCATCTTATAGCACTTGGAATTAACTTTCCAAAAATGTCTTGTCTTCTCCTAACTCTATCCAAAGCTCCCATAATAACCTTCTGAAGCTCAACAATGTTTTTGGCTTGTGCACTGCCTAGGCCTGTAAACCCTAATTTTGGTGAAACTACCCCAACTTCTTTGAATCCTTCCTGAATCTTCCTAAAAAACTTCCATGATGTTCCAAGGCCTTTGATTCACTTATGTGTCTGGTTTATCTCCTATGTTCCACTCCATGGGGTTTCTCCAGTCCTAGGAAGGCTAGTCATAACCCTTCCCACAGCTACATGAAGTTTGCATTTTTTAAAGAACTCCTAAAATCACCTAGGGGACTGAGTTAACATCAATTGGGAGGTCACTGGATTGATTGGGTAGAGTTGGTGTGTCTTGGAAGGGTAAAACTTGTAATTTTTGACACAGGGGTATAGTTTTCATGCTCGGAAATTTTCAATTTCCTTGTTGCACATTTGCATGACAACATTGTGCAAGAGGACTATGAAGAAGAAGTGAAGAATCAAGAGATGGAGAGGAAGAGGATGATGTCTTTTACAATTGACGAATTTGAGATTGTAAATAATGATACAATGACCCTAAGGCATGAGTTCCTAAAGAGGTGATAGGTTTGATATGGAAAATTATGGGGGAAGAAAAATGAGTATTGGGTGCGGAAATATGCATGACTGGTGGATGTCCCCATAATGGTTGGGGGGAAGAAGGTGGAATAAAATAAGTGAAAAAAGTGGAGAGTTCCAAGGTAATAACCATACTAACATGAGCAACATTTTCATGGGAACACTGAGCTAATAAATTATCAAGGACATGTGGTACATAAGTGGGATTATCATGTAATGTAGAACAAAAAGTGATGAGAGTGTCAATTTGTGCCTAATCCATATTAGTGTCTTCATCATAAGATTGTTCACTATCAGAATTTTCTATGTCATGAAGGGGGATCTAATGGGAATTGAATAGATGGTTATCATGTATGGTTTCATCTATATTATTGGAATGACTATGTGTATGTGGGAGGAGTTCAATATATTTTGGGAGACCAAAATGACCATTACAGGTAATGGGCATAGTCAAATCAAGGGTTTCCAAATTGTAAATTACCAAATTTGAGTGTCTACACAGTGTATAGACACACATATGTTCTTTTGAGCCATGCACTCAAATACTTTATCACACACACCTAAAAAGAGGGGTCATTCATCAGGATATTTTCTACACTTACAGTTAGAATTCCTAGTTCAAACACAAGTTTCCACAGGGTAAAAGTGTTTAGAATCAGCTCTAGATATCAAATTTTGGGGGGAAAAAATACATAGGTAAGGACCGTATATAAGGTTGAGACTGTACAAACATTCCTGACCCTACCATACACTTTTCCCTGTGGGAAAAACACCATATTTTTATATAGTTTCATATTTCCACTTATGGATACAATTTTTGGGGCATAATCGTAGGTTCATATGACATAATTATCAGTAATTTATAAGGGGAATGAATATTTCAATCCTCCACTCTAGTACTCAGTTTTGGTTACAAAATACAAGTGTTTTGGGGGCACGAGTCTCCCTTTCCATTGATATTTTATCATACTACACACTCTTACCCAATAATATGACACACAAGAAGAGCACGGGGGCACTCATTCTCTATTATACCTCGTGTCTATATATTCAAACATTGGGGCTAGATCCGTATGTAATGATGTGGTCTATAGGGTTAGGGAAATTATCGAAGAATATAAGTTATTTGTAGGCAATATATCCTCTCCTCATTTTAATGGGGAAGATATTAAAGATACTAAAATGTTTGATACACAGTATTCTTCCTTCATTTGATACACTAGTACCTCTCTCTCCTCTTTCTACCTTTTATTTAGTGTTGGAATACATACACCCAATACGCTAGTTTCTCCTTCAACACAATTAGGGACTGATCACCCCCAATTTTTTAGAAAATTTCAACAAACAAAAATCCAAATCTCCAACTGCAAGTAATAAAACATGAAGTTATTCCCTCTCAAAATAAGTAAGTGTATTCTTCCCATTTTTACATATTCTCATTTCACCTTATGCAAGTTCAAATTCTACACTTACAATTGAGTTACAATTCAATTTTTATTAATGAAATTAACTACACTATGTTTTGTATGTTTCGTCATGGAGTGTGCCAACACCAACACATCTAGACAACGAAAAATCTAAGTGAAGACAAAGTGTTTATACAAACTTAGGTATCTTTTCCTTTAAGTATACAATTTCCATTTCATACTTAAAGGGGGAAAATGTAGACATTCAAATTTGGAAATTTACCTCTTGAAATTGCTAATTTGATTCTGATTATATGATTAAGATAAACACCCACATCATATCCCCACTCATTACATCTTGTTATCTCTTTCCTAACTTGCTCATTCCCATACATTGATGTGTCATAAAATTATGAATATAAATACCTTAAATCAATTCTTAAGTTCTTACCATTATAGTGAACTTTTAGATTTGATCTTGATTTAAATAAATTTAAATCTTTATCAGAGGCCTGAGATCAAATGAATATAAAAATAACATGAAAGATCTAGCATGTAGAGTACAAGTATGTAAGATAGAATATAAGAGTGACTTAGCTTGTATCAAGAGATCTGGGATGATTCTAGGTTGGAATATAACTAGAACATGTTGGATCTAGATTGTGTTAGATTTTTCTAGAAAATTAAGACTTGAAACTTCTTCAGACAAGAACCCATAGTAAGACCTAGTTTCCGATATGGGCACTAGTGTCCTTGCAATAGCTATGCTTCTAGTCTTTTCAAGATCTTAACTTAGCTTCTTCCTTTGATTTTTTGTCACATCCACTTCTTTGTAGGGTTCATGTATCACACATGTACCTACCCTAGCTATATGCATAAATCTTAAGCAAACATTAGATGATTAAATAATTCATGTGCTTGATTCGAACTGACCTCGGTGGTCACCCCAATGTGATTATCACCAAGTGTTGTACTACATTTCAGACTCTATGTAGTTCTTGCGTGTGTGATTGGAATTGTATCCCTAAAATATATGTTTCCCTTGTGTCATTCGTACCAATATAATGGGTTACAACTAATTTTCCCTCAAGATGAATGTGTGAGATGGAATTCAAAAATTTCCTTTCCTATGTAGTGAATGATGCAGCTCAAATGCAGTTTTTGAATGTCGCTCTTTTCCCAAGTAGTACATAGTAAGTATTAGCCCCAAATTGTCTCGCCCCTCAATAATGGTAAGTAATTCATGTATTTATATGATTCCCTTGTTTTAATTTCATCATTAACAACTGAAAAGCTAACCCAAAGTGTTAAAAGTGACTCTAGAAAAGATACCAAATGATGTGACAATTCAAAATAAAGAAAAAGAGGGAAAGGGACAAAAGTTCCCAAAGGGACAATAGCACTTGGGGCGCTCCTGTAACTAATGGGTGGTAATGTCCAGGATGCTTAGAAGATATAAAAATCAATATAGAGTTGGGTTACATGTTTTTTAGTATCCAAAATTAAAGTGGTCATTTTAGAAAAATATATAACAAGATTATGGGAAAAATAAAACCAATGAAAGAGTGAAAAGTGTTTTTAATGTCCATTTTTATTACTTAGGAATCATGTATATAATGAAATACTTAGAGGCATGGTGTAAGTAGAAAGTGTGTGATTTTGTGACTATAGATCTACCCTTTCCATGTCCAAAACCATATAGATTAGTCAAGTTGATAATATGGTCTTGACCAGCCTATATGATGTTGTAGCGAAACATATTTCAACTCTTCTTTCAATGAAATAACATTTGTTGGGTATTTTCAACTTCCCAAGTCGGCCTTATCATAATAACTTACCTTTAAATCCCTATATAAACAAGTTAAGATCACCTCATTTACTCACTTAGTACAACCTGTCACTCTCTTGTAACTCTCATTACAAATACATGCAAAAGGAACTTAATGCTCCCTAAGTCTTCCCAAAACTAATGCAGATCCTTTATGGTACCCACTACTATAGTTCCAAAGCACTCAAGAAGTTCAACGAGTCTAGCTTCCCTCACTCCCATCACACCAAGTTCCCTACTTCAAAGTCTTAGAAAGAGCGTAATCCTATCAAGCATGTTCAAAATGGTTTCAATTACCAACTATATGAATTCATATAGATGTTACATGTTAGGTGGAGAACTGTGTCTGATTTGAGGCTAGTTTGGAGTAGTGTCGATGTATGTAGTGCAAAAATTGCAATTTAGTTTAAACACTAACTTTATTATAGGGTTTTATACTCATAGTTAGGGTTTGGTGTGATTTAGTTGATTATATATGGTTTCATGATTATGTGACAACTAGGGTGTGACAACAAAACACATTTCCAAGCCACAAAAGCACCCAAAAATTTATAGAATTCCATTCCAAGAGGGTCTAAGACTGTACCAAAGGGATAAGACTAGATTATACATCTTGATAGAATTGTATGGTCCTGTACCAGGGCACTTACAGATCACATCATAAAAAACAAATCATATACATTATTTGCACTCCCAAATTCTCTAGTATGTGCATCCATATCTCTTCTATATAATATTGTATAGATAAATTTATCGTTCCCTTATACTCTTATTATTTGTAGCATATTTTAATTATTTATTGCAAGAACCAATATGTTATTATGATATTGTACAATTAATGTTGGAATTTATCTAATCAAAATAGATCCTAGTTTCATAATATTACATTACTTTTTAATGTCGTGCACATCCATAAAATTTAATTTACAAAGGTTTTAAAAAGGTGTAAAAACATAATCAGAACAATGTATTCATACATATACCAGTTGATAAATGATAAGTACTTGTTTGAATGCATAAGAGGAGAGATAAACTTAGTGTAGAGGAAAAGTCATGGATGTGAAGAATATTGAAACATGATGATTTGAAACTATAGATGCTTTAGTGAAATTTCTTGAGCTGCAATCCCAATAGGGACATGACCATATAACTTATGTATGGTCCATACCTATATGTATGGTCCTGATTTGGAAATATATGGTTTTAGACCGTTTGATTGTTTTGACCTGAAATGTTTTGTGTGCTTTGATTGTCTATTAATGATCTTGATTATATGTCACTCTTTCTCACATAATTTTAAGATGACTTACAATCACATGTAATAAAGTGGAAACCCTTGCAACCCTTAACAACCATACTCCTAACTACTAAACCAATCTAAATGTTGTACTACAATCCCTTGTTGTGGTATCAAGCCTCATATATAGTTCTCTTTTAAGTTATTATGCAAGTGTGAATAAATAACCAACTCCTAGTAGTTACCTCATGTCTCTCAACGACAAGATAATGAGCTAACAACGTAGTACAAAATTTACCCAACGTTCTAAAAATGAGATGGGGTGTGCCTTAACAATGTGATCAAACCCTTTATCTATTTGAAACCCTTATGTAATGATTGGAGTGAATTTACTCTTGTTAAAAGATGGCTCTATGATTATAAATGGATGAAGCTAGAATCTTTGACATGTTTGAGTGCTTCAGGCTTGTAGTAGGGACTACTCTAGATTATGTGCAACTGATTTGGTAAAATCTAAGAACCCTTTGAGTTGAGTTATGTTGGAATGATGTTTGTGATAGGATCTTGTAAGAGTGACAAGTGAGTTATAAAGTGATGTTAACTTTATTTTATAGCTTTCTATAGGTAAAATATTCTAACAATGCCAACCCTAGAAAGATACTTGAAATTGAAATTAGATTCGATGAATGTAAAGGGGTGGGACTGTACAGGCTGCCCAAGTCTAAACCTCGCATGATGACCCTTCCATATGTTTTCAAACCAAAGAGATGAAACTTAAAATTGAAATTTGTGTCATGAATATAGTAGTTTTAGTATTATTTTTATCAAATAATATTATCAGAATTAATGAAAAAATAGAGTCAAGTGTCCCCAAAGATTTCACTTAAAAATATTGGGATACCCCTTTAAAATTTTGGGTCTTTATCCTGGTTAATATTTTCTCAAGATTTCTTCAGGAGGTTGCAAGAGGTTACTTGGTGGCATTTAAAAAGTACCCACTTGCTCAAAGTTGTCCCAAAAATTCAATTAATGCCATTGCTATTCTATTACGGGAATTCAGTCCCCTACTTCTATTGCCTAGTTGTTGTCCATTTTTATGCCCCTTGCAAAAATTGGACAAGTTGAGGAAATTTGGACTTGAGCATTTTCATGAGTCTTCAGTGATGAATATGATAAAACATATAATTTTCATGTTTTTGGGGCACTATGAGCCATTTGGATGCAATTTATGTTCTCTCTAGGCTTCAAAGTTCAATACTTATCCACATTTTAGTAAAAATAGTAGAATAGGAAAAAATTGGCTTTGGGGCACTCTACTATTTTTCTAACTCCTCGGTCCAAGAGAAATCCAAAAAAGTTATAAAAAATCAAGAAAAAATGGAAAAAAATGAAGTTTAGAGTAATATGGAGTTTGGATGCAACACAACTGCAAAGTAATGTGAAAACCAAGTAAAGTAGTCCAAAAAAACCTCAAAGAAGGAAAAGAAGAAAGAGTAATCCAGAGAAATGAAGGTATTTTACATCTAAAAGTAATTAAGTAAAGTAGTCCAAAATACCCTCAGAGAAGTGAAGAAATCAAGAGTAATCCAGAGAAATGAAGTTACTTTACTTTTAAAAGGAACTAAGTAAAGTAGTTCAAAAAACCCTCATAAAAGGTAAGGCAACAAGAGTAATCCAGAGAAACAACTTTACTTTACTTCTAAAAGCAACTAGGTAAAGAAGTCTAAAAACCCTCAGAGAAGGAAAGAAAGCAAGAGTAATCAGGTGAAATGAAGTTACTGTACTTCTAAAAGTAACTAAGTAAAGAAGTCCAAAAAACCCTCAGATAAGGGAAGAAAGCAAGAGTAATCTGGATAAACAAAGTTACTTTACTTAGAAAAGTAACTAAGTCAAGTAGTCCAAAAAAAACCTCAGAGAAGGGAAGAAATCAAGAGTAATCCAGAGAAATGACGTTAACTTCTAAAAGTAACTAAGTAAAGCAGTCTAAAAAACCCTCAGAGAAGGGAAGAAAGCAAGAGTAATTTGGAGAAACAAAGTTACTTTACTTCTAAAAGTAACTAAGTAAAGTAGTCCAAAAAACCCTAAGAGAAGAGAAGTAAGGCAGTAATGGGGGGTCAAAAACCCATAGAGAAGAGAAGTAATGCAGTAATGAGGGGTCAAAAACTTGAAAAGAAGAGAAGTAAAGCTGTAATGGGGGTCAAAAACCTGAATGTCCATAACTTTTGACCAGGTGCTTCATTTTTTGAGATATTGGAATTTCTGGAAACATATCATCAATACCTACACCACAGAATCATGAAAATAAGATTTAGATGGGGGAAAGTTGGTGAAAAATGGAAAAAAAACATCTTCATCACAAAATACAAAGAAGCCAAACCACTAGGTACTATAGAGAAATTTCTTCAGCTTCTTAAGCAAGAAATGGATAAATCCATTACTCCTTTCACCTATGATTAGATTAAGAAGTAGGAAAAAAATCACCAAAATTTTAAAAATATTAGATCAAACATAGTGAAAGTGAAAGTATTCAACAACATCTTATTAAAATAACTCCTCATGTACGAAATTGAAATACAAGTTGCCAAAGTAGATGAAAAAGCAATACAATATATGTTGGATCAACATGTTATATACTAGGAGAAAAGAAAGGATGAGGATGAGGAGAAAATTAATGAGGAGGCTGAGGAGGAAAGTAATGATGAGTTTGAGGAGACAAGTAAGGATGAGACTAAGGTTCTTCAATTGGCATAACTTCGTCTTCTTGTACTTCTTCTTCTTCTTCTCATTTTTCCAGACAATGTGATTAAGTAATCAAGTTGAATTGTAAAACTTAATTAATCTAGTTGAAAGCCATTACTTTAAGTTATTTTGAAAAATTCAATTACTTAGTAATAGCTGGCGCTGCATGCAAAGTAGTTGATTTTGTTTTAAATTGTAGAACATTTGAATATCATGTGTGCCAAGCAAAGAGAGATTCAAGGAGAAAATTTCTCAACTACCTGTAGATTTTGTAGCTAGCAAATGCAAAAGGCACAATTAATGTCTCATATTTGTAAGTTATCTTTCTAGATGCTATAAATGCAAGGAGAAGCCTACGGGCTCAGGGATGGAACTTTTTGGCAACCAGTTATTGTAATTTTATTCATGAATTTAAAGATCTCAAACTTTGTGTAACTTAGCTGGAATTGAATAAGAAGAAGGCATATTTCTAGAGAACTTTGTGTCTAAGAAGTTTCATTGTGCATAATGTGAGGATTTCGATGTTAAAATTTGTGTTACTTAAAATTTGAATCTGAATTAATTTCTTGTTCACTTGTTAAAATTGTGAGCTTTCTAAAGTATTTATTTATTCTGTATGGCTGCAATAAGCTATGCGATCTACTTATTGTGAAGTACTTGTATTTTTCCTTGTTGCTATTAAAATTTCACATCTTCTTCCCTTTTCTATTCTGCACAGCTTTCCCAAACAAAGTTTCTTACTTGTTGTAGAATTTCCAGGCTATGGTTCATGAGCTTCGTGATTAAAGTAATACCCTTGAAAAATAATTATAATAAATAAATATCTTGCATGGGAGATTCCTCGTTAAATGAAGGGGATTTATCCCATGACTACCTAGGTTTGTGTGTGTAGCCAAGTGTAAAATCTAACCAACAAAGTGTAAACATAAGAAAGTTTTATAAGAGCTAAAGATATTAGGAGACTAAATTCTGCATGTGAGTATTTTTCTTAACAAGGGAATATGGTCAAACTTGGCATTTCACGAGGATAGGTTACCACATTTTAGTGTCTATAATTCCAAAGTTTTGTCTCACTATTAAATGTCACTTGTTTTTAGTATATCCAAGGGAACAAAGTAACTTAAAAGTGCACATATTATGTTTAACATTACTATCAATCAAAACACTATGTGTGGGATGTTGACAAACAAAAACACAGATGTAAAGTGTATCTAAAACAAGATCATGATCCATATAAATTCCATCAAAATTAATATATGGGTGAGAAGATAACATAATAGTAATATTACCAATCATAAAATCCAATGAATGAACATACAAAGGAGGAGGAGGTACCACATAATAAGCATGGTGAATTTCTGAAGTAGATTTAACATTGTTGTGATCAGAAATTAGGTCATCTAAATTTTTTAGATTTACATTATCATTAGTAGGCTTGAATGATTTAGTAGGAACGTCATTTAATAAAATTCGAATCAATAAGATCTTGTATAATATGGTGAATTTTAACACATTGATTAGGAGTATGGTCAACACATCTATGATAATCATGAAAATAATTAGCATTAAAATTCTGACTACGTGGTGTGTTTGATAAACCCCAATCAGTGGAGGGAGAGATACAAGGTTGCACTCAAGTAATTACGTAAGCAATAATGAGATGCACAAGGTAGTTATGTGAATTACCATTGAGGATATTTTATCTAAAGTTTTTTGAGCTAAGATATAACCTTAACAATAGCTTTGGCATCATTCTTATTGTTATTAGGTTTAATTTTGAAAGCAAGTTTACCTTGAAACTTAGAATTATACATGTTAGGAGCATTATCAATATGTTTAAGCTTGTTCATGTTAAGAAAATTAGCTTCACGTTCTTTTAGTATATGCTATAGATGATCAAATAATTTTTTTTATCAAAGATAATTGATTCTTGCAAAGGGGAAATAATACTATCAGTAAAGAGATGTTAAAGCTCACTATTTTCTACAATATTGTTCATCTTAGTAAGCATATTATTATAGTGTAGAACATAAGTAATGACATGCTCATTAGGACCTTGTTACAATTAAGAATATGAAACTTTTCCCCAATATTGTTAGAGAATTGTGTAAGAAATTAATTGCCTAAAGAAGTGAAAGTCTGCACGGAATGCATGGGGAAATCATAGAACCATTACAAAGAAAAATAATTCAGACTCAAATGAAAGATATTGGTAAGTAATATATAATTGTAGGCATAATCCAAGAAATAAACATGAAGAGTTTGAAGGTTCTCTTCAAGATCAACTTTGTTATCAAACATATGAAGCTTATGAGAAACAAAACCAATAGGAAAGGGATGGGAGGCCACTTTAGGTGTAAGTGGGTTATGAAGCAATTGAGTAGAATCCGTTATATGAGAATAAGTGGAGAAACTTCGTTGCAATTGTAATATTTGATCTTGTAAATGATAGCCTATGTGCTAGAAGAAGACAAATGCGAATCATTATGGGTAGAGACAATACATGTAAGACTAATAGTAGTCACATCTTTGGCCTCTTTGCTTTGTCTTTGGTTTTCTTTCTAGTCTTTTACACCCTACAGCCTAGTCTATGTGTTATTGCTTTATCTTTTATGACTCTGGACACTAGCACCCAGCCAGGACACTAGTGCCTAGGTGCCCTCATCCCCTCTGGGTGCACTTGACCTCTTTCTACCTTATTTTATATTTTTGGGCGTCCTTTATCTTTTGGGCATATTATTTTCTTATGGGTTGGCCTTCCAGTTTTCAATTACAAAATTTAACCAAGGGAATCATATACATACAAAAATGTGTGACCAAAATAAAGGACCACACTCTAAGCTTCTATTATCACCACCTAAGGTTGCATCCAAACACTTCTAAGAGCATCAAAGGCATCCATCTAGCTTTCATTCAAGGGACAAGGGACTGAATTTTCTACATACATGCATAAGAGGGGAAGTTCATTTTGTCATCCAAACATCTATTCATAGTGGTACATCTAGCTATCTCCCACTATCAAGTGCACTTACACAAGGGCTTCCTAGGGCACGATTATATCACATAGGCACAAGAACTACATGGAGTCTGAGATGTAGTGCAATGTTTGATTGTAAGTTCACTTTGTCGGGTGACCATCAGGGTCAGTCTAAAAACCCATATTGCATATATTTTTGGGATTTCATGTAGTTTGATGGTTTTACAAGTCATCTTCTCTTTGTAGGTTGCAAGTGAATTTAACAATCATCCAACGAGATATAAGTGACCAAAATTGAATGTTAGCGACACATGTGTGACACAAGAAAAACCATTTTCTGAGATCCTGCGTGGCCACAGGTGCCCAATAGAGGTCTCTAACACTCAGAGACCATTTCCCTAGGTCCTAAATCATTTGTTGTGCTTAATTACAAAATTATCCTCTTCTTGTTCAACAATTGTTCTAGTCCAGATAACCTTCGGGAAAGTGCAAATCAACTAAGTCTTCCTTTCTCCCTCTTGAACTTAGTGTTTCATATTTCTTTATCTTATTACTTGTGTTCAATCTATACTTTATCATTTATTTATCATACGTGACTCTGCAATTAGGGTTTATACAGAATAATATTTTTGTTAAATCATTTGGTGAACCCAACCTTTCTTCTAGGTATTTTTTCATCTTTTTTATCATGGCTCAATCTTATGAACCCTTTATTGAAGCCCACCTTCAAGAGCTCAATGATCATCTCGTAGAACATCCAAAATTTCTAAATCTACTCTTATTTTTGTGTGTGTGAGGAGGCCACCAATCTAGTTGAGCTTAGTGTTCCTACTTCCACTACCACTTCCATTCCTATTGCTACTCAACCTCCTAACCACCCTTCCACCTACTTCTATTGTTCCTATATATGTTCCTACTCCCACCAATCACTTCACTCCCCCTATTATTTATCACATGTGGCAAGTCTCTTATGTTGGAACTCAAGACCCAACCTCTCTATATCAAGATCTCCAAGTTCAAATCCACCAACTTCAGCAAGCTACTTCTCGTGCATCTCCATCTCTTGATTCGACCTTACTTCTTCATAATCCTTTTGCACATGCCATTTCCACCTATCCACTTCCTCCAAATTTCGTCACCCCTAAGCTATCCACCTTAAATGGCCATGGTGACCCTCAAGAGCATCCTAGATCTTTTCATGTGGTATGTCTCGATTGTGCGAATTATCATACTTTACTAGCAAATCTCTTTCCTCAAAGTCTTCAAGATTATGTTATGCGTTGGTTTTATGATCTACCTGTTCATTTAGTAACATAATTTACACATTTAACTGATGCTTTTCTTGTGAATTTTTCAATCAATATAGGTTTTAAGGTCTCTTATGCTTAACTTGCAAAAAATTAAACAAGGATCTAATGAGAATCTAGCAAACTATGCATTACGATATAAGAACAACCTAGTTAGGATGACCAATATGCTCACTAACTTGGAACTTCAAGATATATTTGTCCAAAGTATCTTACCAACTATACAAGAGAGTGTAATATTTGAGACATTTAATTCATTTGATCAATTATTTCATACTCTTAAATTACTTAAAGGAAAACTTATCTCTATGGGAAAACTCAAATACCATGATCAAGCTACATCATCTTCTAATCAGTTTCAAAAAAAGTCAACTTTCACACCATCTACTAAGCCCATTGAAGAAAAAGATACCATTAACATTGTCTCTACTCCCCAAAATATTCAATGGTAATCGTCAAAGCGTACATTCACTAAATTTCCTTGTGCTCCACACATTCGATTCCCTTAACTTATTGAGAGCAATCTTATTATGCTTCCTCCTCTACTCAATCTGGACCCATCTTTCCCTAAAGAACACAATTATAATGAACATACTAGATGTGATTATCATTAATGAATTGGGAATTCTACCAATTGATGTTTCAAACTCATGAATTTTATCCAATATCTTATTGACAGTAATGCAATTGAACTCCTTGAACGTTCAACATCTACGTCGGTCAATGAAAATAAGAAGCTCAAAATCTTTAATGATCCTCTCCCTAAACATGAAAAGCAATTTTTTGACTCTTTAGCTAATCATACATATTGATTCAATAAAATTTTAATTTTATTAAGAATCTAAGAGTATAACAATGCAATAAATAAAATATATTGAAATGTAAATGCTAAGTAATTTATTTGGTAATTTAAAATGAAATAAAATAAAAGGGGAAGGTACTTACCTAAATTGAACTTACCTCATAGTGATCGAGGACTGAACAAAGTGATGAAATGACATAATAGAGTGTCACAACGATATTCAAAAAATAACAATAAAGGTAGATCTGGATAGACTGGGGTTCCTGGAGAGGAATAGGGGAGCCTATGGGTGCCCTGGTTTGAAATCTGGGTGCCTTGGTTTGTAAAACAACTCAGAATCTGATATTGATATGGTCGCTAGGTATGTGTAGTACATCGCCTTTGGTCAGGTGAATGTTACACTTGTTTTGTTGATGTCACCACAAACCTACAATGAATAATCACCTTCAAAACCCCACACAAAGAATTAAACCCTAAGAAAAGAAAGATGCAAATGAAGGGATTATATTGTCCTCAGCTACCAAATGGATGGACTTATGATTGAGTGTTAAACTACATCTCAAACCCAATATAGCTCTATGTGTTTACGTGTTCAATAATTTGCCTAGGTTTTACCTTAGAGCCAATGACACGGAGATATCATGCAGTAGCTAGATAAATGCAAAATGGTAGATGGAATAGAATGAATACTCCCCTTCATATGTAGTGTGTGATGAAAAATAGTGTCCAAATGCAGTCCTTTGTTGTATGTAGATAGCTAACCCTTGATAGTAATAGTTTACCCATAAGATAATATGTATGCTGTGTTTATATAGGGATCTCTTGCTCAAATTTAAACACTAATGACCTGACATGTCGACTAGTACTTAAGGAGATGAGAAGGGAAACCATAAAGATCGACATCAAATGTCCAAATTAAAACCAAGTGTGACAAGGATCAGGGCACCTATAAATTAGGACTAGGGCACCCTAATCCCTATCTAGGCACCCTAGTGAAAGACTAGTGCTAACACCGAGTGAGTACTGACAGATAAAAATCCTTGAGACCCGAGCAAAATTATACGAGTCAGTGACAAATGTGGAAGACAAAAAATGATAAATACCAACAAAACAGATGACTAAACAATGGAATGGGTCATCAGTGAATACTTTCCTTACGCAAGATCCATATATAAAACAAAAAACTTGGTGGTATAATAATAGTAGTAAGTGCATGATTTTGTGACTACACATATCATGCAATGACTCCTCTTTAATCAGGGGATCTTGATTTTCTAGTTTTTAATGATGAATCATCTCCACCATTTATTACATTCTCTGATCATGATTATCATGTTACATTCTCTTCTGAAATATTACATATCAATGCTTCTATCGGACCTCATACTATCAATAATACAATTATCAATCCATTAATCCATATGGAGGTGTTCTATATTACACTCTTTGTCACTATCAACTATTCTCTCTCTCATATTTCATATTCAGTTCCCAAATCTTATGGTTACATCAAGCTTTCAGTTACGGTTGGGCCTCTTACCATGTTTGTGCCACTCATTGTGGCACATTCAATGAAAGTTTTTGACATGCTCTCGGGTATTCCTTGGATCTGTTCTACTCAAGATATCATTTATATGAGGTTGTCATTACACTAGCTAAAGAATATATGTCCCATGGACCTCTCAAATCTAAGGTAAATTCTACACCTAATTTCCCCATTCACACACAACCTATTCATTTTCATCGGTTTATTAGTACATATTCTTAGCCTAAGTACCCTACTTGGAAAACCCCTTCACATAGGTGTTCATCACCTCCTAGGTCTACTTCATATAGGTGCTCATCACCTCCTCAGTCTCCTTCACATAGGTTCTCATAACCTCCTGGGTATCCTGCACATAGGTGCTCATCACCTCCTAGGTTTTTGTCACATGTACTTCATCAGTATCACACAACACTGATCTTAGAGCATGGTCACATGCCTTTATCTCCTCAGGAATTGGGTGGAGGACCATTGCTCTTCAATCTTGTTGGATAGCTCACTCATCAACGTACACTTGGGGGCATCATGCTTACTCTCCCTAGAATTCTTAGGTGTCTCACATTTATACTATTATGCTTCATGATTCACATCTAGTCTTTCTCATTCATCTTATACAACTTGATACACACAACTTGTATTGTCACTACCCTATGATGCACTCTAGTTCCATGGTTCATAACCGATTGTTAAGGGTCTAAATCTGAAATGAACCTAACCACATTCATTCTCGTTATGTTATATGTTTCATGTTTTATCTATCTAGTGCAATTTATCAAACCATTTCCCGATGACACACTCTTGTTGTATGGTTCATTCTTAATTGTCGAGGGGTTTTCTATAAATGAACCTCATCTCATACCCATGTACATCCGACCAGGGGGCATACTGCTCCTATCACATTCACATTGCATACTATTCCATCTCACTCATTCACATCATATTGCTTATCTTGGTTACACATACTCTTGCTTGCTTATAATAGTTACATGTACACTTTGTTTCATATGTTAGACATATACTTAGTATGTCATTATCTTTCTATATATACACATGCACATTCACTTGTTCTCTAGTTGTGAATACAGAGAAGTAATTCCTACTCGATCTGGTCCTCAAACCATAGAGAATTCCTCTAGTTAGCTTGATCTGGTCCTCAAACCATAATAAAAAGAGAAAGGGACCCCCCATGAATATATAGGAATATATATCCCACTCCCACTCACATTATTTAGAGAGGGAAAGGGATATTTAGACACGTCCTTACTCTTTCCTCTCCTCAGTGCTACCATGAACTCTATATCTCTTGAATCTATAGGGAGGGGGGCCTCCCTAGATAAAGAGAGGGGTGATGATAAAGGTACGATAGATAACTGACCCCTAGGGATAGATAGGGGCCGCCATATATCCATATAGGGGGTTGACTCATGACCCGAAGTTGGTCGGGTACAAAGAAATATATATTATATGGTAGTTGGACCCTGCATATACACCCAAAGAAATGAATAGGGTTGGAGGGCCCTATCCATCTATGGGGCACCCACCCGAAGGTCTACTCTATATAGCTGGGGGAGGCAAGAAGCGTGAGGAACAATATATATATATAGTCGCTCTCAACCTATGTGTATATCTAATATGTGGAATTCAAGTGAAGCGTATCTAGATGATTTGTGCCTATTCTATATAGCCAAATTGACTTTTCAGCTTTCTATAGAGCTTTGCATGCACCATTGATGCTTGGCATTGTACCTCTTACCATTCCTACTGAGGCTCTTGGGGGAATCTACTTTCTTACACATTACATGTGTTATTGGTTCATTTTATACTACTTCTTATTCATATTAGCACATTACTTGCTCCATTGATTTATACATGCTTTGACATACTTTTTATATATCTAACATGCTAACGGGTGTTGCATGCGTAACATTTTTCTTGTAGGAACTATTTGCCATGATGGCTGTCTAATACTTTACATGATATTGTTTGACATTCTCTTCTATTATATGTCATTATTTGTGGGTGTTGCCCTATGTCTTTTTTTTTCATTGCTTGTATGCTTTTGGCTACTTCGGCCCTAATTATCTTGTAACATTGTGAGCAATGTCCCATGTTTGAAAGTCACTTTTTACTGTCTACTTTTTCTACACTATTACATGTTTATATTGTTTTCTATAACATGTTTTTCAATTTTTCTACTAACACATGTTCTTAGTAATATTGTTTGCATATACTTTGGTTTCTACCATGCACATTCCCTCCCCGTGCAGGGATACAGTTTTAGATCGACATCTGGTCTTCTCCTTTGGGACACATACTCCTAGTGATGTCACATGCACCCCAAACAAAGGGGGCATACATTGAGTGAATCAGTCACCCCATACAGTAGCTCAAATATTCAACACAGGAATAGAGCAAAATTATAGTCATAGAACATACCAAATTTTGACTTGGGTCCTCAGTTCAACACAGACACTAGTGCCTAGGTGCTTATGACCTTTCCTGGGCACCTATGACTAGGGGGAAGTTACAGTTACTTTCTCATATCAACACAATTTTCAGTAGTTCACAGAGTATTTTTCACAATACAGGTAAAATCCTCCAACAATCAAAATGAATTCTATCCTCTTTTTCTACTTGGATCAAACTTAGAACAATGCGGAAATGAACACAGATCACACCATCTACAGTGGTGTATAAATTCAGGAAACAATCATGGAAGGAGAATAACACTAGACATTTCTCCTTAACACTCATCTACCGTGGCATGAGATCACCCAAAAAACTCGCACTTGGTGTGAGATTTCCCAAAAAACTTGTTCTTGGCGTGTGATCACCCAAAAACCTCACTCTTTCTATGAGATCGCCCAAAAAACTTGCTCTTCTATAGAATTTCAAGATATTTTCTATCCTTTTCACTCTTCGTGGATCAGGTGCACACTTTCCTTTTACTACTTTTTACACACATTTTTACATGTTTTTATAGAGTTTTCATAATTCATGAATTTGGCCACTCTTTCACTCTTCTTTTACAGGTTTGTCCTTAATACACAACAAGAAGCATCCCTTCATCATGCTACAAAAGCAATAGGTACACCATGGTATAATTCATATGATTTACCCCTAGGCTCACTTCTTCCTTCTTAGCTTCCACGCTTCATTTTTATCACTCCATGATTTCATTTATCTCCTTGGATTAGCTATCGCCATCACATTTTACATGGTTGTTAGGTACACATCTCTTATCTACTTTATGTTATCAAGTATTCACTCAACAACATAAAGTGGGGGAAAATGTAGACACAAAATCAAACACTTGGGTACATTTCTAGGTCCATAAACACATACTTGCTTTCATATGATTCCTAAGTGATAATACTAATAATTAACAACTATCTTTAGCTTCTTTACATTGTCTTTGGTTTTATTTCTAGTATTTTACACCCTACAACCCAGTCGGTACTTTATTGCTTTGTATTTTATGACTTTGGACACCAGCACCCAGGTGCCCTCATCCCCTCTGGGTGCCCCTAACCCCTTTTTACCTTACTCATTATTTTTGGACTTCTTTTATATTTTGGGCATCTTATTTTCTTATGGGTTAGCCTTCCATTTTTTAATTATGAAATTCAACCTAGGAAATCATATAAATACAAAGCTATGTGACCAAAATAAAGGACCAAGCTCTAAGCATATATTATCACCAACGAAGGTTGCATCCAAAGACATATAAGAGCATCAAAGGAATCCATCTATCTTTCATTCAAGAGAAAAGGAACTACTTTTTATGTATACACACATAAGAGACAGTTCATTTTGTCATCCACACATCTATTTACATTGGTACATCTATCTATCACCCGTTATTAAGTGCACTTACACAAGGGCTTCCTAGGGTGAGATTCTATCACACACAAAATAACTACATAGAGTCTGAGATGTAGTGTAACACCCAATTTTAAGTTCACTCTATTGGGTGACCACTGACGTTTGTCCAACTCCCCATATTACATCTTTTATTTTTGGGATTTGATGTAGTTTGAGGGTTTTACAGGTCATCTTCTCTTTACAGGTTGTAGGAAAATTTAGTGATCGTCTGGTGATATACAAATGACCAAAAATGAAGGTTAGTGACATGTGTGTGACACAATAAAAACTATTTTTTGAGCTCTTGTGCATTCACAGGTGCCTAACAAAGGTATGTGGCACCTACGTGCCCTAATCCTAGCTCATATGACAACTATAGGATTTTTTGTGCTTAATTATGACAGTCTGCTCTTCATGTTTAATAGTTGTCCCAATCCAGATCACCTTCAGGAAATTGCAAATCAGCTAAGTCTTCCTTTCATCCTCTTGCACTTAGGGTTTCATATTTCTTTAGCTTATTACTTGTGTTAAATTTTTTCTTTATCATACATGACTCTACAATTAGGGTTTATACAAAAGAATATTTTTGTTTAATCAGTATTCGTATTAGATGATGTGAGAATAGATTCAGTTGTTGAGGATAATATAGTATGGTTTAATTTATCTCAAGCAATATTGATTAACTGAAAATGGGGATAATATGTAGTTAATCTAATCTAGAACGACATGTAAATACAGTAAATGAATGCAATAAAAAAGTATGAAAAATGACCTAAACAACTAATCTAATAAAAGTAAAAACCCTAATGTGTAAGAAGACTGAGGAAACAACTCACCTGATTAGAGAAGCGTTGGACTATATCATAAAAGTGATTCTGCAGAGGCCCCAAAAAGGATAGATCTGGGTGTATTCTTTAAAATGGAGCACCTGGAAAGGGACTGGGGTGCATGTGGGTGCTCCGGTCTGAAAAATCCACACCCTGGTCTGTGAAAAAGTTTCGGAACTGAGTTTCACAATTCATGTAGGTTGTCAAAAACCATTGTTGTGTGACACATTAGATTCATTGTATTGTGTCAGGTGTCGCTAATACCCCAAGATGAAAGAAAGACCTGTAAGAAACCATAATAAGTATCAATACCCTAAAAAGAAGAAGAATGCAAATGAATGGGTTCAAATGACCTCAACTACCACAACAGTAGGCTTACTAATTGAGTGTTGCACTACATTTAGGACCACAATTTAGTTTTGGTGTGTGTGTGCATCATGTGCCCTAGGTACTCTTGTATCAGTCATACTTTGTGAAGTAATGAACAATAACTAGATGTAAGAATGTAATAGAATGGCGCATGAAATAGAATAGAATCCCATCCTATGCTTGTGTGATGTAGATGAACCAACCTTGTCCTTTATGATGGAGCTAATGGATGTAACTATAGGTTGATGATAGTAATGACTAGTGCATGGTCCCTCATTATGGTCTCATAACTTTATATGTATAGGGTTATCTTGATCTAATTTTGTAATTAACACCGAAATGGTCGACCACCAAAAAGATAAAGATCTCAAATGGATAGAAAGAGCCCAAAACATGGCGGAAAGGTTAAAAAAGTATTAGGGCACCCCCAGTGGGACCAGGGTGGCCATAGGTGCCCTAGTCAAGGCTAAAATAATACGAAATGACAAAAATTGACTGGGCATGGGGGTGTAAGAGGTCAAGAATGATGAAATAAAATGAAATAAGATGGCCAAAAGATGGGGGTTAATTAGTAATTTCTTCACTCGAAAACCTTCTAAATAGTAGTATGAGGTCGGGACTAAATAATGTCTAAAGTGCATAATTTTTTGTCTACATTTTCCCCCACTTTATGTTGGTGAGTAGAAAGCTCGGTAACATAAAGTAGATAGAGATGTGTACCTAATAATCCATGTAGAGTGATGTAGAAATGCTCTGTAGGACTAGAAAAAGTGTGGAATGATAAAAATATGCTAGAACATGGAAACTATAGAAGAAAATGTGTAAAAAATGATGAGACTGAACCTAGGGCGGAAACACATCTATAGTTACCAATGTGTGTAATGTACCTGCATGGTTAGTATGATGTGTGTTGCCATAAAGTGTTGTTGTTAATGTTGTCACCCCCATTTGACTACTTGTTTCTCATACGGTTGGACTTGCAAGGAGAAAATGATCAAGTAGTCAAACATGTATATATGTATGTGTAAAAATGCAATGTAAAAGACACATGTATATCATTGTAAAAAGTATGTGAGCATAAAATATAAAAAATGAAAAAGTGTAAATGGAACATGTGCACTTGATCCATGTTGAGAAAGAGAGTGTAGAAGGATATCTTGTTTTGCTTGGGTTTTTTTGGCGATCCAACGCCATATGCTGAAGAAGTGTAGGGAGGAATTCCATTGTATCCTCCAACCTGTAACTACTTCCTTGAATGTGTGTGAAGAGATCTCTATATGTCCTAGTTTTTTGGGTGATCTGATGCCAATAGTCAAAGAATTATAGGGAGGAATTACATTGTGTCCTCTAACCTTTAACTACTTCCTAGAATGCTAAGGATAACCATTTATTGTAAAAGCCGTTGTGTATGGGGTTCGTAGACTGGTCTAAACTCACTCATTGTATGTAACCCACAATGCTAAGGGAGAAAAGTGCACTGAACCAAACCAGTGAAGCGTTGTGTAGTATGTAAAACCCTGAATTATGCTCCTCTCTTTGGGGGTGCATACGACATCACTGATAGGAGAATGTGGCCCTAAAAGAGGACCAACTGCATGAGCTCTGTAACTCTACCCTGTAGGGGGAAAGGAATGTTCTTGGTAGAAACCAAGGCACACACAAACAAGAAGGCTAGCCAAAGACAAGTGTTAGTATGAACATGCATACAAAAAATGGTGTATAAGCTATGCAAATAGTGTATAAGCTACCAAGAAAAGGAGTAATGTAAACATGCAAGAATACAAAGTAAACTGCACAAAGTAGGTTACAAACATGGGACATCACTCATGATGTCAAAATACACGTAAAGTCCATCATGAACGCATACAACAAACAAGCGTGCACACCAAACAAAGGGAAAGGCCCAAAAACAAGAGAAAACAATAGACAACTAATATAAAAAACAAGTATGGAAGCAAATACACCTGCATAAAAAAATATTGCACATGAAGCACCCGTTAGCATGTTAGAAATATAACTGGTATGTTAAAAGCATGTATAACCATGTAATATAGAGTGTTAAGTACAAAATGCAACAATAACACCTGTGAGAGACGAATGTGGATGCCCCCACCGACAAGTGTAGAAAGGGTAGAAGGTGAGCATCCATGTTATGTGTAAGAGACCTGTATCTTTGACCAAAACTAGAAAAATATGTGAACACATATGTGTGGATGATATAGATAAATGCCATACAAGTAATCTAACTAACATGTGTAATAAAGAGACCATGAACAAGCAACATTAAGCAAGGGTAAAAGAAACCATAATATGCAGTATGTTGTGGATGGATGGAATGGAATGTAAAATGGAGTGATAGGAGCCACGTGCCCCCCAAGTGGATAAAAGTGTATGCAATGAGATTAATTTGGTTTTCCCCCTTAGCAGTCAATAATGAACCGTAAATGAGAGTGTGTCATTAGGAAATGGTCGAAATGTGTGTTGTGTCTAACACGATGTGATTAATGTGTATGTGTATTTGTGAAATGCGACCTAATAATGATGTGTGCATGAACCTTATAACTAAAGTGTAAATCACGAAAATATGATCAAAAGAGTAATGATGTAGCCTAAAGCGTATATCACTAAAATATGATAGAGTAGGTGACAATTTATCCTATAGCGTATGTCACTAACCTAGTAATGTTGCATAATGGAAGGGCAAATGATGAATGTGTAAGAATGAGAAAGTCCATTTGATTGGTAAACCCTCAGTATTCTAGTATGGACCAAGGAACTAGAGTGCGTCATAGGGTAGTGAGTGTAACGTGTAGAAGATACTGTAGTATACATGATGGTGAAAGATGACCATGTGATGTGTAGGATATGTGATATGTAATGTATAGGATGCAATGAAAAAATGCATAGATAAAATAATAGTGTGAAATGTGTGTTATGTTATGTGTATGATGAGTATTATGTAATGCTAGATGTAAGTTTGACACATGTATGATGAGGAAAAGTATGATGTATGATGTAAATATATGTAACGAGTGAAATCATATAGACTAAATGTAGAATGTATGACATGAGACATGATGTGTGGTGCCTAATGTGTAGTGTGTTTGGTTCATGTGTATTAATCCCTCAACATTCAAGTGTGAACCGAAGCACAAGAGCGTGTCATCGGGTAATGACGACGTTATAGTATGAATGAATATGTGTATGCTAGGAGATTGATGTAGGAGAATGTAAAAAAATGATAGATGCGTAAATGTGAAGAGTGTGATGTAGTACTATATAAACTCATTAATCTAATTTAAGTAAATTTAAGTCATGCATGTAAAGTAGAGGGGACCGCGTGCATAGCAGGGGTCCAAGGTCTCCCAAGAAGAATATTATAATTAAGGTTATCAGCCATGACATGGCACGGAATATCAATTCTACATGGACTAATAGTGACAGGTAAGTGGAAAATACCTAATACATACTTGGGGATAATGTCAAAGCCATGAATAGAGATGGACGAAGGAGCTAGGGATGCTTCTGACATACCTAAATGATTAAGGAAAGTGATGTTACAAATTTTAAGGTCAGATCCATTGTCAACTAAAGCATGTTTGACTCTGATTTTCTTAACACGAACTTGAATATACAAGGGAGGGTCATGTTGTAGTATTGCTTGAGAAGGTAGATCATTTGTGGTGAAATTGATTTGATCCTCATTAAGGGAGAGATCTGAAGTGAACTTATGGTATATATAGTCAGGTGAAGTATGAGGAGGAATGTAATTTGTAGCCAAGTATTTCTTAAGCTTGTCGATACAATCAGGGTGATTTTACAGATAAGTGTGAATAGAGATGTTCATTATGAGCAGACTCTAAGATGATGGATGAAGGAGGATCCTATAAACATGAATGACAACGTCAGGTTCACCAAAAATGATTAATTAAAATTAGGAAAATATGTGTAGTTAATCTAATCTAGAATGACATGTAAATAGAGTAGATAAATGTAGTAGATAAATATAGAAATGACATAAACAACTATGAAAATGGAAATACTAAACCCTATAGTACTAAGAGAGTTATAATGAACTTAGCTGATTAAAGGAGCTCATTGGATTGTGTCATATAAATTAATGGAGGAATAGGAAACAAGAACGATTGTGTAGAGGTCCTGAAAAGGATGGATCCAAGATATCTAGCTAGACTGAAGTGCCAGGAGAGGGACTGGGGCACCTGTGGGCACTCTGGTATACAAAATGGGTGTTGTGGTCTATGCAAAAGGTCTAGGAATGAGTTTCACAAGTTTGGTAGGTGGTTTGAAACCCTCGCTATGTTTCACATTAGATTTTCTACACTGCGCCATGTGTTGTTGATAATCCAAGATGATGAAAATACCTACAAGAGACCACGAGAAGTATCAAAACCCTAAAAAAATAAGAATACAAATGAATGGGTCAGGACTGACATCGGCTACCACAGCATTGGGATTACTAACTGAGCCCTGCACTACATTTTGGACCCAAATGTAGTTATAGTGTGTGTGTGTGTGTGTAACATGTGCCCTATGTGCTCTTGTGTCAGTCACACTTTGTGAAGTAAAGAGCAATAACTAGATGTAGAATGTAAAAGAATGGTGCATTAAATAGAATAGAATCCCTCCCCCTATGCTTGTGTGATGCAAGATGAACCAGCCTTGTCCTTTGTGATGGACCTAATGGATGCAGCTGATCTCCAAATGGATGCAACTCTAGGTGGATGATAATAGTGACTAGTGTCTTGGTCCCTCATTATGGTCTCATAACTTTATATTTATAGGGTTCTCTTGATCTAATTTCATAATTAACCCCAAAGTGGTCAATCACCAAAAAGATATAGAAGATCTGAAATGGCTTGAAAGTGCCCAAAAAGTGGCAGAAAAGTTAAAAAAGAATCAGAGGTGCCCATGTGGTGGGACCAGAGCACCCATGGGTACCATCAGTACTAGCCTGGGTGCCCTAGTCAAGGCTAAAATAACGTAAAATGGTGAAATTTGATTGGGCATGGGGGTGCAAGAGGTTGGGAATGATGAAAGAAAATCAAGTAAGATGGCCAAAAGATAGGGGTTAATTAGTACTTTCTAAGTACTAGCCTGGGTGCCCCTGTTAAGGCTAAAATAACGTGAAATAGTGAAAGTTGACTGGGCATGGGGTGCAAGAGGTTAAAAATGATGAAAGAAAATGAAATAAGATGGCCAAAAGATGGGGGTTAATTAGTACTTTCATCACTCAAAAAACTTCTAAATAGTATTATGAGACTGAGACCAAATAGTGTCTAAAGTGCATGATTTTGTGACTGCATTAGCCCCCACTTTATGTTGGTGAGCGGAAAGCTTGGTAACATAAAGTAAATAGAGATGCGTACCCAATAATCCAAGAAGATTGATAGTAGAAAATGTGCCGAAGGACTAGACAAAGCATGGAATGACAAAAAGATGATGGAGCATAGAAACTAAAGATGAAAATGCACAAAAAACAAAGTGATGAGAGTGAACCTAGGGTAAAAACACATGTATAGTTTTCAATGCGTGTAATGTACTTGCATGGTTAGTATGGTGTGTGCTACCACGAAGTGTTGTTGTTAACATTGTTGTTGTTTGTTGCCCCCATTTGACTGTTTTTTTCTCATACAGACTAGACCTGCAAGGAGAAAATGATCAAGTAGTCAAATATATATGTATGTATGTGTAAAAATGCAGCAATGTAAAAGATTCATGTATATCAGTAAAAAAAGTCATGTGAATGTAAAATATGCAAATGGAAAAGTGTAAATGGAACATGTGCACCCAATAAATGTCAAGAAAGAGAGAGTATAAGGATATCCTATACTACAGGGGTTTTTTTGGTGATTGAACGCCATAGGCTGAAGAAGGATAGGGAGGAATTCTCGTATGTATCCTCCAGCCTTTAACTACTTCCTTGAATGTGTGTGAAGAGATCTCTGTACATCCTAGGTTTTTTAGGTGATACTGAAGTCACTGGCTGAAGAATTATTGGTAGGAATTCCAATGTGTCATCCAACCTTTAACTTCTTCCCAGACTATGCTAAGGACTACCATGTCCTGTAAAATCTAACTGTGTATGGGGGTCATAGACTAGTCTAAACCCACTCGATTTATGTAACCCACAATGCGAAGGGCGGAAAGTGCATGAATTGAACTGGTGTAGAAGCATTGTGTAGTATGTAAAACCTCAAATGATTCCCCCCTCTTTGGGGCCGCATACGATGTTGCTAATAGGAGAATGCAAACCCAAAAGAGGACCAACCACATGAAATCCATAACTCTACCCTGTATGGGAAAGGAATGTGCTTGGTAAAAACTAAGGTGCACACAAACAAGAAGACTAGTTGAAGACAAGTGTTTGTATGAACAAGAATGCATATAGAAAACAATGTATAAGCTACACAAAGAGTGTGTAAGCTACCAAACATGGTAAATTAAACATGTAAGAAGACAAGTAAGCTACATAAAGTAGGATGAAAACATGGGACATCACTCACGATGTCACAAGACATGCAAAGGTCATCATGACCGCAAACAAAAAACAAGTGTGCGCACCAAACATAGGGCAAGTCCCACATAAAAGAGCAAACAATAGTAGACAAAATAATAAACAAGTATGGAAGAAAATATCCCTACAGAACAAATGTCGTACATGAAGCAACCATTAGCATGTTAGAAAGATAACTAGTATGTTAAAATCATGTAGAACCAAGTAATGTAAAGTGCTAAGTACAAAATGAAACAATGGAGCTTGTGAGAGATGAATGTGGATGTCCCCAGCGACTAGTGTAGGAAGGGTAGAAGGAGATCATTCATGCTGCATGTAAGAGACCTGTATCTATGATGAAAAATAGAAAAAGATGTGAATTCACATGTGTGGATGATATAGATAAATGACATATAAGTAATCTAACTAGCATGTATAAGAAAGTGACCATGAACAAACAAGAGTAAGAAAGAGTAAAAGCAACCATAATATGTAGTATGTTATGGATGGATGGAATGGAATGCAAAATGGAGTGATAGGGGCCACATGCCCCCCAAGTGAATGGAAATGTATGCAATGAGGTTCATTTGGTTTCCCCCCTTAGCAGTCAAGAATGAACCATAAATGAGAGTGCATCATCAGGAAATGGTCAAAGTGTGTATTGTGTCTAAGACACTATGATGAGTGTGTATATGTGTTGTGATGATATGTGACCTAGAGATGATGTGTGCATGAACCTTATAGCTGAAGCGTATATCACGACAAGAACATAGGAGTGATGATGTATCCTAAATCACATATCACTATAAGATGAATATAGGGAGTGGTGATGTAGCCTAAATCGTATACCACTATAAGATGATAGAGTAGGTGACCATTTAGCCTATACAATATGTCAAACCTAGTAATGTTGCATGATGGAAGGGCGAATGATGAACATGTAATTATGATCAGGTACATTTTATTTTTAAACCCTCGGTAGTTGAGTATGAACCTAGGAACTAAAGTGCATCATAGGGTAGTGAGTGCAAGATGTAGAAGACAATGCAATATGTGTGATGATAATAGACGACCATGTGATGAGTAGAATGTGTAATGTATGATGTATAAGATGTAATGTGAGATGCAGTGGACAATGTATAAGATGTAATGTATGATGTATACTAACGAGTGTAAGATGTGCACAATGTAGTGTGTAAAATGCTAAATTCATAGACCATAAAAGTGTTGTATATGTATAATGAAGATTAGTATGATGCGTATGTAATGATCGAAATGTTCTAGAATGTATGATGTGGAATGTGAGATGTGTGATAAAACACAATGTGTAATGCCTAGAGTGCAGTGTGTGGGGTTCATGTGTAGTAAGCACTCAACAGTCAAGTGTGAACTGAATCACAAGAGAGTGTCATCAGGTAATGATGATGTTAAAATGTGTTTATGACTATGCAAGATAAGATGATGCTAAGATGAGGTATGCGTGAATGCTAAGAGCGTGATGTAGTACCATGCAAGGATGTGAGTGAATGATAATACAAAGATGACAAATGTTATTATGATGATATGATGATGAGAGAGGTAGGGTGAATATTATGCCCCCAAATTATGCATCATGAAAGATGCGATCATGTAATGTCATCTAGAAGATCATCCTACCACTCTCAATGCTCATAGCTATCCCTGGACACAGCATTACGTCTACTTGATAGGACCTACGTGTCTGGTTGACTCCTATGTAATGAGCCATTGAGGTCCATAGGTCATGACCCCTGATATTACTCTTCATCTATGATTACCCCCTACCAACATATTGGATAGTGTGCTATAAAACATGAGTGAGATGTTCATGGGTATGACTATGAGGATTTATATGGCAGATGTAATACACATCTAAAAGGCATATGAAATGAAATGCATAAGACTAATCTAATGTTACTCCATATATAAGCAAGCGAAGAATCTCGTATTGTGAGTGGAAAAATGGAGTGTGTGCCAGATAGACCATGTAATATAGAAAGACACGTAGACCATAATAAACGGTAATAGTGATGAAGCCATAATATACCAAGGGTCATGAGTAGGAGGAAAAAGTTCCTCGAAAGAAAAACCAAGTCGAGCTACTCCCATGAGGAACAAATAGTAACATCCGCTACCTAGGATTACATGCACATATGTTCATCAATATGAGGTATTCATGAAGACACATGCCTAGTGAATGGTACTTTCTAGACACTATTTGTACATGTGACAGTTGTGGTGATAGAGTTTGACATAACACAGACTGACATTTTTCCACCGCTTCATAAGCCAATCATGGTAGTAGTAGTAATGGAGGTGGCACAGAAGAAACTACATTTTTGAACATTATGACACCTTAAGTGGATGGTAATTTCATTTGGATGATCATTGTTGTGCACGCTCCCGTCTACTCTCTGCTCACATGAGAAGTCCTAGCTTGACTATATTAGCGGTACAATAGATGCTCATCACTCTTTTCTATATGTTATCTACTACATCTTGGCAATATCTCTATTTAAATGTTGTTCTAGATTGCTTACACTATACATATCTCGCGTAAAGACATGCTGAATTGTCGTGATCACATTTACTGATGAATGAACTAGCAATGTGTGTATGTACTCGCTATAATGGGTCCTTGTATGATCCACCTTCAAGCATATCAATTATCACGTTTCTCGATGTTGCAATCCAAAAGGCTCTTGTGAGTTCATGACAACGATGATCTCTTCTTGATAATGACAACCATAGTCATAAAAATGTTGATCAATCACTCTCAAAGGAAATATCACTTAAGCACACAATTCTTAGTCATATAACATAATCACTGATAAGACACTCATTAACATTTTATCACCTCACCATCACTTTAGGTAAACTCACTCAAAATTGCATTCTCATACATAATGCATCCTAACAAGTACTACACTTAAATTAATACACTTTGTTCATTATCCAATGACACACTCTTGTGTTTTGGTTCACACTTGACTATTGAGGGCTTACTACACATGAACCCCACACACTACACATTAGGGACCATACATCACGTCTTGCATTATACATTCACACATCTAGTCTAATCATTTCTACATATTTACATATGTCTACATCACTCATCCATATCGCCCATATCTAAATATCCAACTAGTCTTCATGGTCATATGAGTCTAGAATTACATCATTCTACATACTGCACATATTACACATGTCTAGTCTACATCGGTACATTGCATGCTTACTACATCATACATCACATCTTGCATTGACATTTTATACATCACATATTTACACATTTTATTCATCACATGGTCGTCTATTATCATCACATAATATTGCATTGTCTTCTACGTGTTGCACTCACTACCCTATGACGTACTTTAGTTCCTCAGTCCATACATGATTTTTGAGGGTTTAAAAATAAAATGGACCTTATCATTCATCACATGTTTATCCTTCCATTCTTTCATCATGTGACATTTCTAGGATAGTGACACTATGTTATAGACTAAATCGACACTTACTCTATCATCTTATAGTGGTATACACTTCAGGCTACATCACCACTCCCTACTATTCATCATGTAGTGATATACGCTTAGGGCTGAATCATCAGGGTCATAAATTAATTTTTTCATGATATATGCTTCGGCTATAAGGTTCATACATATCTCTTCTATATGTTGCATATCATCATCACTATGCATACATACTCATCATAACATGCTAGATACAACACACACTATTCGACCATTTACTGATGACACACTCTCATTTATGGTTCATTCTTGACTGCTGAGGGGGAAAACTAAATGAACCTCAATGCATACATTTCCATTCACTCGGGGGCATGTGGCTCCTACCATCCATCTTGCATTCCATTCCATCTATTCACAACATACTGCATCTTATGGTTAATTTTACTCTTGCTTACTTTTTCTTGTTCATGGTCATTTTATTACACTATGATTGACTTGTATATCATTTATCTATATCATGGAAACATGCGCGTTCACATATTTTTCTATTTTGATCACAGATACAGGTCTCTTACATATAACACGGATGCTCACTTTCTACCCTTCCTACACTGGTCACTGGTGGCATCGACATTCATCTCTTACAGGTAATATTGTTTCATTTCACACTTAGCACTTTAGATTACTTGGTTATACATGCTTTTGACATAACAATTATCTTTCTAACATACTAATGAGTGCTTCATGTGCAATATTTGTTATGCAGGTCGATATTTACTTCCGTACTTGTTTCTTACATTGTCTGTTATTGTTTGCTATTGTTTGTGGGCATTGACCTATGTTTGGTGTGCACACTTATTTGTAGTTATTCGGCCATGATCGCCTTGCATGTCTTGCGACATCAGTAGTGGTGTGCCATGTTTACAATCTGCTTTGGTGCAACTCTACTTTTTCTTCTTGTGTGTTTCTATTACTACTTTGCTTGGTAGCTTAAATAAACTATAAATACGTAGCTTATACATTGAATGAAATAAAAAAGTATTTTCGTACTTAACCCTTGAAAACTAATCTACAGTGAAAGTAGAAACCCTAATATGTAAGTAGAATAAGGAAAAGAGTTAGCTGATTCAGAAACTAGATCTAGACTATGTTACAAAGTGAACAACCATAATTTGGAAGTAGGAACGATTATGCAGAGTGTCCCGAAAAGGATGGATCTCGAGCTAGTTTAGCTAGACTGGAGTGCCTGGAGAGGGACTAGGGTGCATATACCAGTGCTCTGGTCTACAAAATGAGTTCCCTGGTCTGTGTAAAAGTATTTAGAACTGAGTTTCACAGGTCCTGGTCAGGTGGTCCATAAACCATCATTGTGTATTACATCAGATTTACTACACTTCGTGCAAGTGTTTTTGATAATACCCCAATATGTATAGATAGTCATCTACAAAAGACAAAATAGGAGTATCAAAACCATAATAAAATAAGAATGCAAATGAATGGGTCAGACTGACCTCAGCTGCCACAAAAATGGGCTTACTAACTAGAGACCTATGCACTACATTTCAGAACCAAATGTTAGTTCTTGTGTGTGTGTGTGTGTGTGCATCATGTACCCTAGGTGCTCTTATTGTTCCAATCATAATTTTTGAAGTAGTGAGAAATAACTAGATGTAAAAATGTAGTAGAATGGTGCATGAAATAGAACATAATCCCTCTCCCTATGCTTGTGTGATGTAAATTGAGACATTCTTATCCATGTGATGAAGCTAATGGATGCAAATGATCTCCAAATCTAGGTGGATGATAGTAGTGACTAGTGTTTGGTCCTTGATTATGGTCTTATAACTTTATATTTATAGGGTTCTCTTAATCTAATTTTGTAATTAACCCCGAAATGGTTGAACACCAAAAAGATAAATATCTCAAATAGATAGAAAGACCCCAAAAAGTGGTAGGAAAGTTTGAAAAGGATCGGGGCATCCCTGGTGTGACAAGGGCATGCATGGGCACCCCAATACTAGCCTGGGTGCTCCAGTCAAGGATAAAATAATGTAAAATAATAGAAGCTGACTGGGCATGTGGGTGTAAGAGGTCAGGAAAGACAAAAGAAAAGAAAATAATATGACCAAAAGATAGGGGTTAATTAGTACTTTCTTCACTCAAAACCTTCTAAATAGTATCATGAGACTGGGACTAAATAATGTCTAGAGTACATGATTTTGTGTCTACATTTTCCCCCACTTTATGTTGGTGAGCGGAAAGCTTGATAACATAAAGTAGATAGAAATGCATACCTAATAATCCATGAAGAGTGATATAAAAACATGCTGAAGGACTAGACAAAGCATGGAGTGATAAAAAAATGATGGAGTGTGGAAATTATAGATGAAAATGTGCAAAAAAAAGTGATGAGAGTGAACCTAGAGCAGAAAAACATGTATAGTTGTTGATATGAGTAATGTACCTATATGGTTAGTATGGTATGTGTTTCCATGAAGTGTTCTTGTTGTTGTTACCTCCATTTGACTGTTTGTTTCTCATACGGCTAGACCTGTAAGGAGAAAATGATCAAGTAGTCAAACATAAATGTATGTATGTGTAAAAATGCAATGTAAAAGACACATGTATATCAGTGTAAAAAGTATGTGAACATAAAATATGAAAATGAAAAAGAGTAAATGGAACATGTCATTCTAGATTAGATTAACTACACACATTATCCCCTTTTTTAGTTTATTTCATACTTGTTTTCTATATTCATTTTTAGATTAGTACTAGCTTTCTTATTAATGATTAACTAAAAATGGGGATAATGTGTAGTTAATCTAATATAGAATGGCATGTAAATACAATAAATGAATGCATTAAAAAAGTATGGAAAATGACCCAAGAAACTAATCTAATAGAAGTAAAAACCCTAATGTGAAAGAAGAGTGAGGAAGTGACTCAGTTGATTAGAGAATCTTGTTGGACTGTGTCGCAAAAGTGACTATAGAAATAGGAAACAAGAATGACTATGTGAAGGCCCCAAAAAGGATGGATATGGGATGATTCTCTAGACTGGAGCATCTTGAAAGGGATTGGGACACCTGTGGGCACTTTGGTCTATAAAATGGGCATCTTGGTCTGTGGAAAAGGTCTGGAACTAAGTTTCACAGGTTCTGTAGGTATTCTAAAACCCTTATTGTGTGTCACATCAGATTCGTTGTAATGTGTCAGGTGTCGCTAATACCCCAAGATGAAAGAAATACCTGCAAGAAACCATAAGAACTATCAAACCCAAAAAAAATAATGCAAATGAATGGGTTGGACTGACCTTGGCTGCCACAATAGTGGGCTTACTAACTAAGCGGTGCACTACATTTCAGACCCAAATGTAGTTCTGGTGTGTGTGTGCATCATGTGCTCTAGGTGCTCTTGTGTCAGTCGCACTTTGTGAAGCAACGAGCAATAACTAGATGTAGAATGTAATAGAATGGAACATGAAATAGAATAGAATCCCTACCCCTATGCTTTGTGATGCATATTGAACCATCCTTGTCCTTGAGATGGAGCTAATGGATGCAAATGATCTCTAAATGGATGCAACTCTAGGTGGATGATAGTAGTGAATAGTGCTTGATCCCTCATTATGGTCTCATAACTTTATATTTATAGGGTTCTCTTGATCTAATTTTGTAATTAACCCCAAAATGGCTGACCACCAAAAAGACAAAGATCTCAAACGGCTAGAAAGAGCCCAACAAGTGGCTAAAAAGTTCAAAAAGGAGTAGGGCGCCCCAGTACTATCCTGGGTGCCCCAGTCAAGGCTAAAATAACTTGAAATGATGAAAGCTAACTAGGCATGGGGGTGTAAGAGGTTGGGAATGATAAAATAAAATGAACTAATGTGGAAAAAAAAGGGGGTTAATTAATACTTTCTTCACTCAAAAACCTTCTAAATAGTAGTATGAGACCGAGACTAAATAATGTCTAAAGTGCATGATTTTTTGTCGACAAATATATAGAAGAAAATCAATGTCATGAGTATTTTCTTGCAAAACAAGTGTAAATTGTTGTTCCTTGTCTTCAGGAAGCTCATGGGTATTATTATAATATTCATCATGGGAGCCCTCACCTTACACATGTTTAGTGATAAAAGTGAAGACAACATGAGTGATGATATCAACAATATAATATGTTTGTTTGCGAGTATTAGGAGCCAAAAGATGAGATACCTCTAACATAGGTTGGGGGTTTAAGGAATTAAATTTGGTCATCATAGGTGATGATGTAGAGTGAGGAGGATCTGGTGTAGAAATAGGATTGACCTTAGATGATGAAACAGTGTCATAACGATACTAAGGAATCTAACCCCATGTTCTATGCTCTACTTCACAAGCATGTAAAGGGAAATAATAACTAGGTTGGGAATACCTAGAGAATGATCAAATGAATCATGGTATTTACTTGCAAACTCATAAGAGGAACATACTTAGTTAAAGGGAAGAAAACCCTTATGATTTAAAAAAATAAGATCCCTAACATAGGCCATAATAACACATAGGATAATTAATCCCATAAGCAACATTAAAAACTGAATAAGAATTGTAGTAAAAATCCCAAAAGATTGACAAATTTGTAACTAAATAGGAATATGGAACCCTTTGGCAACTAGGGGCTAAAGAAAGCAATAGATTCAATCAAGAGTTGAGTTCATCAAATGTTTACACCCTAAAAATTATAAATGTAATATAAGAAATATATGGTGTAAGGGTTTGTTATAAGAGTTTATTTTGAATTAATTAATTGACACGAACTATACACATTCAAAATAATGCATTAATAATTACAACTATGATAAAATGATAGCTCAAAACACACAAGAAAATACAAACACTTAGCTATTTAGAGTATTATATGGAGGATCTAGTTGTGTACATTGGATGAATGAGCTATTATAAACCTGATAGTGTTTCATCTCTAAAACTACAACTAAAAACTACTCTCGTCTAAGATTGTACAACTTTCTTGGTGTGTGGTATGGTCATGTATCTTTCTATACAGTTTTGTACCTATATACATCGGGTTTTTGTAACTTCTCATACCATTTTCTTAAAAATGTGTGTCTTTGTATGTTGCTTAAGCTTGCACAACCTCGACATAACCTGTAATGACTTATAACAAGTAAAAACCCCATATATCTATAATAACCTTCATCAAAGCATTAGATAACAAAAATAAAAAATTAGTGTGTGGATGAGGGTGGACTATATTCTTAAGTTAACACTTGGTGAACCAATCCAAGTGATATACTACATCCCCTTAAGTGGGATCAAGCCTCGTGTAGTTCTCCTAGTGTAGGTGCAAGAAGTGTATGCAATCTAAGCCAAGCCCATATGTGTGTCATCATGTATCTTGACACAGAGATAACATGTGATGTAGGATCATCATGTAAATAATACAAATTTTGGTTTTCCTTAAATGTTAGGATGGTATAGGGTCCACTTGTGATGATTCTAGCATATTCTAGTCCATATGGACTCTATAGACAAATAAGGAATTTTCCCCTCCAAATGTACAAATTTGAATATTTGAATTAAGTAATAGGTTGATATAGAGCTAGGTGTTAGTGCTAGTATAATAAAGGATGTTATGAGGGACCTTGATATATGTTCACCACCTAATCATGCTTATTCGACCCAATTATGGTGTAACTTCACATGATTTAGCCTTAACTTGTGTAGGTGAGTGTGGAAAACCCTAACTACCCTCTTGGCTATACATGTTCATCACAAGTATTCAAATGTGGTTTTTTTGGAGAAAACCTTCTAAGGAAGGTGATAGAAGGTGTAGAGGATGGAGAGAAACAAGGAATAAGAAATTTTGTAACAAAATGATAGTTAATATGATATATACTATGTTTTCTTACTTGAAGGAAGGTTAAAATAATAGAAAATATAGTTCACAAGTGTAAGAGGATTAAAAATTATCATATCTCTATGGTGCATTGAGTAAATTTGTAACTTTTTTATCTCTATTCAAATGCATTAAAATATGATATTGATGATTCTACTGCTATGAAACATTGTTTGTGGTTTAGTGATATAAGGATGATGATGATGTGCGATATGGGCTTAAACTCTGTAACTTGTTCTTTAATATTTCATGTGATAAGAATGTTGATGATGTTACTTGAGGTTTGAAGGATGTCTCCCTGTTGGTGAGAAAATATGTCAGGTGGAAAAATCAGGTGTCTCCACCAACGTTCACGGGGCTATGCCCCTTTGCATTAAATGGTAAAACTCCCATTATTGAAAGTAAACAAATCCTAATCTTAATTAAATGTTGTGGGTGGCCAAATTTGTCAGGGATCACACAAGGGCACTCCACTAAACCTATGGCAAAGTGCTTGTATAAGGGTACAAGGGAGGAAATTACAATGACAAAGGTAAACAAGGTGAAATTATGCCAGGAAGATTACTGTCATGAGTAGATTGCAGAGCTCACACCTAGTAATCGGAGTAGTTCAACCTTCAATATAGAGGAAATCACAATGAAGTTAGCATGACCAATGAATTAAGACACCAAGTTTTTAAATTCATCTATCGAGGACACCAAGTTCCTCACCAATTCCATACAGGATCAACTATGCTTGCAAAGTGCATGAAAGAGAGAAATAGAGGAAAAGAAAGAAATGGAAATAGAAGAAGTGTAGCTTTTATTCCTTGTGTAGTGATAAATACAATGCTTTAACAAAGCTATCAAAATGCTACATAGTAAGAGTTCTTCCAAAATCTGAAATCCCTTGGAATGGAGAGGTCATCCCAAATTATAGCAATTTGAATTGTCCTTTCACCTCCCTAACATGACTCTTTATTTCCATATTCCACTTGTGACCTTTCATTTTCCATGAATTAAGTATTTCTCTTATAATTTTGAGAAAATACTTTTTACAAATTTAAAATAGGTCACTTAAGTGAATGTAAAGAAATACAATGATGATGCATAATGAAGAATTAGAATGGAGAGAGAAAGAAGAGAGGGAAAAAGAGGAAGAAGGAATTAATGAAGGGAAAACACTCCTCGTGATGACATGCTTTGAATGCCTCGATACAGTCATGAACTTTGAGTGAAGATTTCTGCCACTGGTGACCTTTTATACTGATGAAGATTGCTCCCTTAAATAACTTTGAATCATTTTCCCAATCTAGTGATGACCAAAAACTTTATGATTCACAAACATCCTAGACCACATAATGAGTGTTCAGAAACATTGTTATGAGGTTTACCGCCACAAGATCGAGATGAAAACATGTAATGCCCATGATGATCCTCCTTAAAACTTGATTAATGAACTCCTCGACTCATTGAAATCATTTTGATCAACTCTCTTTGAATCACTCGGCTCCTTTGTAGCCTATTCAAATGGTGGCTTAAACAAAGTATAAGAGACATATGTAGGAAGTCATGTTATTTTTATTAAGTGCACCGTGGATGTCAGATTGCAACAAAACAGGTCTTGAAATTATGGGTTTTATTTTGGGGTCCCACACTCCAAATTTTGAGTAATTCCTTCATCTGAACAAGTGGGAAAATGAGATTTTCATCGGCAAGGGAAGAATACTAAAAAAAAACACATCCCTCTATATACCTAAAAAATAGGGACTTCATGGCAGAAAACTATTTTACGTGAAACTAGATTTTTCAACGATCCTTCCCTCCAATTTTCGTACGATTTCACCCACTGGAACCTTGAGACGTGAAGAGGTAGCTTGTTGCCTTTTTCACATATTATCTTTATGTGATAGGGAAGAACTTTGATAAAAAATCAGTCCTCCATATCCCTAAAAAAATAGGGACTTCTTTGCACAAAAAATAGTCCACGCGAAAATAGATTTTTCAACGATCATTCCCTCTAATTTTTGTGAGATTTCGCCCACTGGAACCCTGAGAAGTGGAGAGGTAGCTAGCTGATTGTTTCCACTACTATGTCATGGCAGCCATTAATGGAGCTTGAAATTTTTAGGTCTGGTTTTTTTCTCCATTTGCAGTGAAATAAACTCCATTGCGATAGGTTTTTTCTTCTTGTCTCACTGGTGAAATTTCTCTTCGATCTGGTTGCTAGTTTGACGGGAAATTAAGCTTTGTTCTTCGTGGAGCCGGAAGTGGAATTTATTTTATGTGAGCATTCCTTTCTATGAACAGGAGGTTTGAATATGATTTTTTAATTTCCTTCAAGAGAGAAGAACTCAACAACAAATGGTTTTTTAATCCATGCACCGGTTTGTAAGATCTCTTCAATTTTTCAGTTTCATGACAATGAAGATTTTAAATTTTTTGGCTTCTTCGTTCTTCGTTTGATCAATCTTTATTTTGGGAAATGCATATTGTCATGGAGTGAAGTATTTATTTTCTGTGGTGAAGCTTGTTTGTGCTTTGGCAATGGTGGAGTGGTGGTGAGAAGTTGCAGAGAAAGTTACATAGCAAGTTGTGCACGAAGGAGTTAAATGTTAGAAGTTAGAAGCAGGAGGGATTTTTAAAATTTTGAAATAAAGCTGAGATGGGAGATGGGTGCATTTTTATGTCCCTGACATAACTCACCTCAAAGGGATGTGAGGGACATCTAATTCCATGGCGAGCAAGGTGATGACATGTGGCATAGATTCGACGGCAGGGAATGAAGGCTAAAAAAATCAGCTTTAAAGCACTGAGGGGATGGGAGTTGGTCATATGGGTGACCAGAAGTCTTCCTTAGGGGCTGGGAAATTTTTTCCATGTTTTATTTCCATGACCTCAAAGGGACATGAGGGACATAAAATTCCATGATGCTCATGGTGATGACACGTGGCAGCGATCGGATGGTTGAGGCTTTGAGCTCCCGTAAGCACCTGGGGGCTAAACTGGCAATCCTAGAGGTTGTATGTGGGTCTAGAGGGATTCATGGGGGCTGGGTACATTTTTCCATGTGTGATGTCCCTGACCTTGAGGGACCTGAGGGACACAAAATCCCGCTAGGATCCTGGATATGACACATGCTCACCTAACCCTTACCTAATGTTTTCTTTGATGAGAGATTTCTGGATCAGGAATTCAACATTTACATCCTCTTGGCATGGTTCTTATGTAGGATCTATGCTTTGGGCATAAACATATGGTAACATCAAGGTCTATATGGTCTTGACATTTCTTTATGTCTTGCACATCTATAATTTCAACCATATTTTGGTATATGGGTATGTTTATGAGGAATTGTTATTTGTAAAAGACCTACGTCTTAACCAAAATTTCTTCTTATTAGGATATATCCTGAAGAATTTCCCACTATTTTGAGGTACATTTGATAAAGAATCTTGAGTGTGCAACTCAAAAGAATATCTTGTTCCATGCATTATATATTTGAGAATATGTACATGAGTGTACAATGCTAAAGTGGTGACCACCTTGAAAAAAATTATACCTACAGAAGGGGTTACGCATGTGGAAACCATGATGTAAAACTAGACAAACAACCATAACAACAATAACAACATTAGTAGTGATACTGAAACAAGACAAATACCTCCATAGTCCCTAAAGAAATTTTAATAGAACTATTATGGCACAATAACTATGTATTACATGGGATTTCCATTCTTTCATTACAGAACATTCCCTCTAATTTATGTGACTAATTGATCCAACTATGTAACCTTGAGTAAGTTGAATAGGTAAAGCACACTTAAGCCATGTGGTTCCCAGATGTTCATGCTATGTGACAAGGAATAAATCTGCCATTTCAAATCCTATCACACGCCTTCCATATCCCTAAAAAATAGGGAGCTTCCTCATGGCTTTGAAAACTAGTTCACATGAAACTATATTTTTACAATGATCTCTTCCCTCTAATTTTTGTCACGATTTTACCCACTAGAACCCTGAGAAGTGGAGAGGATAGCTCACTGATTTTTCCACTACTGTGTCATGGTGGCCATTAATGGAGTTTGCAATTTTTAAGTCTTTTTTTTTCTTCATTTTTGGGGTGAAATACAAACTCCATTGTAGATAGGTTTTTCTGCTTCTTGTCTCACTGGTGAAATTTCTCTTTAATCTAAGGTTGCTCGGTGCAATTGACGGGAAATTGAAAATTTGTTCTTTCCTGGAGCTGGAAGTGAAGATTTATTCCCTTTGAGCATTCCTTGATTTGAAAATTGATATTTTGAATACAATTTTTTAATGTCTTTCAATTGAGAATAATTCAGCAACAAATGGTTATCCTTTCAATCGATGCACTCAGTTATGCAATATCCTCTTTGAGAGTTTCGATTTTTATGGCAATGTGTGATTTCTAAACTTCTCTGACCTTTGTTCTTCATTTCTTCAATCTTTATCTCGATAACATATTTATGATACCTTAAGTATCACTCATGGATTTTAGAGTATTTACTTTATAGATGTTGAATCCTCATTTGATCTTTGGAAATGGTGGAGTGGTGGTGACTAAGTTGGAGATAAAATTAAAGAGCAAGTTGTGCAAGGAGGAGTTAGATGTTAGAAGATAGATGCATGAGGATTTTTAAAATTTAAAAATCTCCATCCATTGAGATGAGGACTGAGGAAAATTTTAATTCTTGATGTAAATTCACCTGAAATGGACATGAGTGACATGCAAATTTCCATGGTAAGAAATGAAACGACAATGTGGCAGTGCTTGATTTTAACAACAGGGAATGAAGGCTCCAAAAATCAGCTTTAAAGCATTGAGGGGCTGGAAGACTGGTCATATGGGTGCACCATGAAGTCTTCCTTAGGAGACTTGGGATGCATGTTTTGAATCATGTTTTATTCCCATGACCTCAAAGGTACATGAGGGACATTAGAATTCCATGCTGCTCATTGGGTGATTAGACACGTGGAAGTGATTATGATGGTTGAGGCTTTGAGCTGAACCCACAATAATGCCCATGGGGGCTTCTTCAAACTTCATGTTGATCCCTAGAGGTTGTAATGAGGTTCTAGAGGGACTTCATGGGGACTTTGAATCATTCTGGACTTGTCTTGTGTGATGAATTACCTGACCTTGAGGGACCTATGAGGGACACTGTAAATCCCGCTCAAGATGATCTTTTTAGGACCTAGACTCGTGTTCTCAAAAAAATTTGACTAACTCTTACCAAACTGTCGTTCTTATCCAAAGAGGGATTGAAACGACGATAACTTGAGCTCCTCGAATTGGCAGGACTTTTTCCGAAATGAAGATTTTATATGATCCTGATTGGAAATGAACATTTTCTAATTCAAGGTGGGGATATCACTTGTCTTTATGACTCCATTTTGGTCTCTGAACCATCTATATTGTTCAACCATATTTGGTACTCCACTATGTGCATGATAGAAAATTGCTATTTGCAAACCTAAAGTGCCAAAGTGTTGTGAAAAAAAATTTCATCATCAGGTAGGATATATCTTGGGAATTCCCACTATTTTTTGAAGATGTTTTTTTTCTCCATAACTCCATCTGAGTGTCCTGGAATCAAACTTTGTAATTCAGTAGCGGATCATTTTGGCCATGTGCATTACCTAGGCCTGTGAACCTTTATTTTGTGAAAACCTGCCCCAAACTGCTAAAGTGAGTCCTTCTTGAAATCTTCTTCGAATCATACATTCGTCTACAGATTTTCATTGATTCATGGTGGAAAGAATGAAAAATGAAATTTAAAGTAAGAGCTAGGAATACAGGGCATAACAATTAACAACATTGAATTCCTAAAATCACCTTGAGAAATTGGAATTCAATTGTACGTAAAACTAGTTTAATGAAACTAGATTTTTCACTGGACTCCTTCCCTCAGATTCAATTTATGTGACGAAATGCTCAAACTGATTTGGTATATGGGTATTGTTGAAGACTAGAAATTGCAATTTCAGCTGCCATTTTCACGATATTACATGTAGAAAGAGGAAGAACTGGTGATAAAAAATCACAGTCCCTTAGAGGATATTTCCTAAAAAAATAGGGAGCTTCAGGTGCAACTTGCTTAAGCATAGTTCACGAACCCTAAACTCCTAAGGTAGATTTTTAAGAATGATCAATTCCCTCTAATTTTGGCGCAATTTAGCCCACTGGAACCCTGAGAAGTGGAGAGATAGCTAAGTTGATTGGATTCCACTACTGAAGTCATGGAGTGGCCATTAATGGAGCTAGAAATTTTTAGGTCTTTTTTTTTGCTCAAGGTGATTTGCAAGAAGAAATACAACTCCATTATGATAGGTTTTTTCTTCTTGTCTCACTGGTGAAATTTCTCTCTAATCTGGTTCTAGGTTTGAGTCAGGAAATTAAGAGATTTGTTCTGCAAATGGAGCTGGAAGTGGAATTTATTCCTTATCATGAGCATTCCTTTCATGGTGAACTTTAGGAGGTTTGGATATGATTTTTTAATTTCCCTCTATATAGTTAGAACTCATCAAGGGAAATGGTTATTTTAAATCTGAAGCACCGGTTATGTAAGATCTCTTTGAAGTTTTCAAATTTTGATGGGACAATGGGATGATTTTTGTTCTCAATGGATTAGACTTTGTTGGCTTCATTTCTAGATTCTTTCATGATCAAGATTTTATTTTAAGATACCTCATGAGGATATTGTCATGAGGTTGATGTATTTACGGTTGGTTGTGGTGAATCTTGTTTGTGCTTTGGCAATGGTGGAGTGGTGGTGGTGACTAAGTTGCATAAATTGAAATCTTACAGAGCAAGTTGTGCACAAGGAGTTAAATGTTAGAAGTTAGAAGCATGAGGGATTTTTAAAATTTAGGAAATAATGCTTGAGATGAGAGACTACATAGGTATGATTTTTTAGATGTTATTCTTGAGCATAAACTTCACCTTTGTGGGACATGAGTGAAATGAATTTCCATGGTGAGAAAGGAAGATGACAATTTGGCAGTGCTTGATTTGGAACGGTAGGGAATTTGAAGAGCTCCAAGAAATCAACTTTAAAGCATTGAGGGGATCCTATGTGGTCATATAATGACCATGATTTCTTCCTTAGAAACTGGGATGAATATTTGAATCATTGTTCTTAAAATTCCTCCTATTGACCTCATGGATGATGGGAACATGAGGGTGTTTACACTAAACATTTACCACTGCAAGCTCATGTGATGAAACAATGCTCCATGAGTGGGAGATTCTTGATTGGTTGAGAGCCTATTTGAAGTCATAGAAAGTCATTCTGACCTTCTGAATAGTTTTTATCACTAGAGGTCTTAAGTGATCCAGATGGATTCACATGAAGTGGCTTGCGATGCTATTTTTCTGCATGTGGTTGTTGCACTATCACGATGACCTTTTCTAGGGGACCTAAGTGAAGTTTTCATTCCTCGCTTTTCATGGACTCATGAAACGTGTCTCAGTGTCAAAAATTTGAACTCTCCCAAACCCTTACTCAAATGAGTGAAAACTTTGATGAGGTGTTAATGGCTTCCTAGCTCCCGATCAGAATTTTCTTACATTTTATAATCCTTGAGCATGATTCTACTATTCTAGGATCATGATGCATTGGGCTTAATCCAATGGTGGGTGGTCTCAAGTGTCTATATATTTGACATCCATATTATCTCTTGACATCTAAATTTCTATTTTTGGTTATGAGTATGATTTATCCAGGAATTGTTATTTGAATAACCTGCTAATTAAACCTAATGGGAAGTAAGTTTCTTCTGTATTACGTAATTTCCCACTATTTCTGATGTACCATTTGATTCAAATCTTGTATTTGAGTTGCAACTCATCATTTATAGCATTGAGGAAGTATATATGCATTGATATATTTCTAGAAGTTTGATTCTGGTAAATGACCTTTGGTGCTTAGCCTATGAAAAACTTTTTTGGATTTGGCAGGGGTTACGCATAGGCCTGTGAACTCCAATTTTGATAATTATTAGATTTCCAGGTCAAACTCAGAAATCGAAAAATAGAATTTACTGTCTAGTAATAGCTTTTCATCGAGATACTAAGGCAAGAATACTAATTAAAAACAATCCTTAATATCTATGATGAAATCCAGGGAACTTCATTAGTGTAAAAACTAGTTTGCACCATGAAACTAGATTTTTCAATGATTTCTTTCCCTACTAATGTACTATTTCAAATGGATCCATTACACATGCTAGAATTCAACTTGCCTTTTTCAATCCGCATTATCTTTATTCTTTGAGGGAAGAATTTCCTTGATAAAAAAGCAGTCCTCCATATCCCTAACTCAAAATAGGTGACTTCTTTGGGCTTGAAAACTAGTTCACGTGAAAAATAGATTTTTTCAACGATCGTTCCCTCTAATTTTCCTTGAACTTGATTTCGCCCACTAAGAACCCTGAGAAGTGGAGAGGTAGCTATAAGCTGATTCATTCCACTACTGAGTCATGGTGGCCATTAATGGAGCTTGAAATTTTTAGGTATTTTTTTTTCATTCGATATTTGCAGGGAAATAAACTCCATTGTGATAGGTTTTTTCTTCTTGTCTCACTGGTGAAATTTCTCTCTAATCTCAGGTCAGACTAGCGCTTTGACGGGAAATTAAGAGATTTATTCTGCAACATGGAGCCGGAAGTTTAAATTTATTCATTTTCATGAGCATCCCCTTTCTTCTAATTTATTCTGAACATTTGAATATGATTTTTCTAATGGTTAGTTCAATATAGAAATCAACTCAGCAACAAATGGTTTTTGGCTTAATCTTCATGCACCGGTTTTGAATATTTCTTTAATTTTTCTAGATTTCATGGCAATGAAGATTTTTCTTCAATGTTCTTGTTGGCTTCTTCGTTCTAAATTTGTAAAACTAACATCTTATTTCAGCTAATAAATCCTGAAATATTTCTTGTACCTTTGTACTTGAGGTAGATATTTCACTTCATTTACTTGTAAATCTTTTTGAGCTTTGGCAATGGTGGAATGGTGGTGAGTCAAGTTGCCAGTTCCTTAGAAAGTTATAGCAAGTTGTGCAAAAAGGAGTTAAATGTTAGAAGGTTAGAAGCATGAGGAATTTTTAAAATTTTGGTAATTCATGCATGAGATGGACTTGGAAATTTTTATCGTCCTCTGACATCTCACCTGAATGGGATGTGAGAAGACATCTAATTCCATGGAGTGCAAGGTTTTGACATAGTGGCATTGATTTGACGGCATATAGAGATGAAGGCTAAAATCATTCTTTAAAGCATTGAGGGGCTATGGAGTTGGTCCCACTATGGGTGCACCATGATGTCTTCCTTGAGACTGGGTATACACCATCACATGTTCTTATTTCCACTGACCTCAAAGGGACTATGAGTTCATAGGAAAGAATTCTGTTGTAGGATTGCTCTATGCCGTATGATACCTTGGTACCGGTTACTGCATCTTGAGGCTTTTGAACATCTAACATAGCGGCCATGACTGGCTCCATGACCTTGAAATCTGTAGAGGTTTTACACTCTTCTTTGAATCCTGATCATAAGTTCCATTTACTAATTGTATCATTCCACTTCCTTGTGACTGAAGATGTATTCACTGAATTGTGATGACCTTGTTTTTCATAGGACTAAATCCCACTAAAGAAATCATTCCTTTGATGGACCTATGTACTAATGTTTTCTTTGATGAGAGATTTCTGGACTCATGAAACTCAACATTTACAAGTCCTCTTGGCAGGGAAACTTCCAAAAAGGATCAAGGTGAGCTCCCAATAAACAAATTCAAATGTTAGTATTCCTGACTGGAAATGAAATTTTCTATTTCATAATGGTGTTTCTACATTCTAGGGTAATCTACTTGTATTACTCCATTTTCATCTTCTGAAAAATCTATTATTTATTTGGAACCTCCATTTGTTCCATAAAGCAACTATGCTTAGCAAAATTTCTACCTCTTATCAAGAGTTGTTATGAAAACCTGAAGAATTTGGGACCAAGTCATTTTGGTCTTCACTTTATATTTTAACATCCTTTTCATGAGTGTCCTGAACTCAAACTTTAATTCATGTTGGAATCCCATGCATTTATAGCATTGAGAATATGTATTAATGGTATTTTGTGACAATGACCTAAAGTTATGTGAACCCTAACTTTTTTGATAAAATCTTTCACTCATAGACGCATGCTCCAAACCATCATCATAAATATTACTAGACAAGCTCAACCATCAACAAAATATTTAGTCTAGTGATAGAAACTTTGGGTCATGGAATACTAAAATAGTAATAAAAATAATTCCTTAATATCTGTCACTAGAACATAGGAACTTCATGTGGTTTCCAAAACTAGTTTACGTGATTCTAGATTTTTTGTGACGAACATCGTCCCTCCAATTTTCATTGTAATGATTTCACGTACTGGAACCTTGAGAAGTGAAGAGGTATCACTGCCTTTTTCCACAGATTATCTTCATGTGATAGGGAATAACTTTGATAAAAAATCAGTCCTCCATATCCCTAAAAAATAGGGACTTCCTTTGTCATGCAAAAACTAGTTCACGTGAAACTAGATTTTTCAACGATCATTCCCTCTAATTTTCGTGTGATTTCGCCCACTAGAACCCTGAGAAGTGGAGAGGTAGCTCGCTGATTTTTTCCACTACTATGTCATGGTGGCCATTAATGGAGCTTGAAATTTGCAGGTTTAGTTTTTTTCTCCATTCTTTGCAATGAAATAAACTCCATTGTCGATAGGTTTTTGCTTCTTGTCTCACTGGTGAAATTTCTCTTCGATCTGGTTAAGTCAGTTTGATGGGAAATTGAAGCTTTGTTCTTCGTGGAGCTGGAAGTGAAGATTTATTTTATATGAGCATTTTTTGATGCAAACTGAGAGGTTTGAATATTTCATTTTTTATGGTTTTCAATAGAGAAGAACTCAGCAACAAATGGTTTTTTTCAATCTGTGCACCGGTTTGTAATATCTCTTTGATTTTTTGGTTTCATGGCAATGAAGATTTCCAATGTTCTTTGGCTTTCTATTCTTTGTTTCTTCTCCGTTTCGATCAATATTTATTTTGGGAAATGGATATTGTCATGGATTGAAGTATTTATTTTCTGTGGCGAAGCTTGTTTGAGCTTTGGCAATGGTGGAGTGGTGGTGAGAAGTTGCAGAGAAAGTTACATAGCAAGTTGTGCACGAAGGAGTTAGATGTTAGAAGTTAGAAGCAGGAGGGATTTTTAAAATTTTGAAATAAAGCTGAGATGGGAGATGGGCACATTTTTATGTCCCTGACATAACTCACCTCAAAGGGATGTGAGGGACATCTAATTCCATGGCCAGCAAGGTGATGACATGTGGCATAGATTCGACGGCAGGGAATGAAGGCTAAAAAAATCAGCTTTAAAGCACTGAGGGGATGGGAGTTGGTCATATGGGTGACCAGAAGTCTTCCTTAGGGGCTGGGAAATTTTTACCATGTTTTATTTCCATGACCTCAAAGGGACATGAGGGACATAAAATTCCACGATGCTCATGTGATGATAGGTGGAAGCGATCGGATGGTTGAGGCTTTGAGCTCTCGTAAGCACCTGGGGGCTAAATTGGCGATCCTAGAGGTTGTATGTGGGTCCAGAGGGATTCATGGGGGCTGGGTACATTTTTCCATGTGTGATGTCCCTGACCTTGAGGGACCTGAGGGACACAAAATCCCGCTAGGATCCTGGATATGACACGTGTTCTCCCAAAATTTGACTAACTCCCAAACTCACTCAAAGAGGGAAACTTGAAACGGCGATAACTTGAGCTCCCGATAGAATTTTTAATGAAATTTTATATGATCCTAACTAGAAATGAAATTTTTAATTCAATGGTGGGGGTATCAGGTCTTTATTACTCCATTTTATCTCTGAAAAATTGTATTGTTTATTTGGTACTCCACTTGTGCATAAGAAAACCTGCTTGCAAACCCAATGTGCCAAAGTGTTGTGAAAAAAATAATTTCACCATCTTTTAGGGATTCAAATTATATTTTTGACGATGTTTCATTTTTTCTCCTAACTCCACCCGGAGCTCCTGGAATTGCCTTCGGAAGTTCGGTAGTTGTTTTGGCTTGTGCACTACATAGGCCTGTGAACCCTAATTTTGGTGAAACTGCCCCAAACTCTCCAAATATTCCTTAAATCTTCAAAAATAACTTCTATGATGTCTCTAAGAATTCAATTCACCTTCATGTTATATTTGGCCCCTTTGTTCCACTCCAGGGGGTTGCTTCAGTCCTAGGAAGGCCAGTGGTAGCCCTTCCCACAGTTGCCTGAAGTTTACAAGTTTTCAATGAACTCCTAAAATCACCTAGGGGGGTTGAATTGAATTTCGTAAATCACCTAGGGGAATGACTTAACACCAATTAGGAGGTTACTGGACTAGATGGGTAGACCTGTGGTGCCTCAGAATGATGAAACGTGATTTTTTTGCTACAAGGGTATTGTTGTCATGTTTGGAAATTGTCAATTTCCCTATTGCACATTTACACGACAAAAGCTGGCTCTAGCTTCGGGACATGGTATGTACTAAGCACGGTGAAGATATGACATGAAGAATCCAAAATTTCAACTTTAGACCATATAATACATTGACTAATGCATTATCTGTTGGGCCCTGCAGAGTCACTAGAAAAATTGGCTACACAACTTTCTTTATTGAACACACACACATGCAAACAAAAAAATGGAATGGAAACATGCCAAGGGGGAAAACAAACACACAATGGGAAAGGGAAATTATGTACATGGGGGAGGGAAATTTATAGAGGCAGGAAAAGGATATACACATACCCAACAACGGGTTGAGAAAAGTACACGCCATCATGAAATAGCGGATTAAACTATGACCATTAAAGCACAAAAACTATTATTTGATAAAACCATGCATTGGTGATGGATTTTCATGGCTTGAGAAGAAGAAGGCTCACCATATTTTCATCTTCGTACTCATACTACACAGAGAACATTCTTGCATCCAATGAACACTTCATCACTTTCTCAAAAATCTTATACCTTGATGCTCCCGCTTTACCTCCTGCGACCATGTGACACTGTTCTTCCATGTATTAAAGAGTGGGAAAATTTCTCTTGTCATGAAAACATTCATCTCCTTTCATTTATGACTTCAAAATGTCTCTAATATTAGCAAAACACTTAGAAGGAGTGAGAACAAACTGATTTTCTTCCCATTCAAGAACTTCTCCAAACATCCAGCTTTGTTTCTTTGAGAAAGTGTTTTCGGACATGGAGGTTAAATAATTGAGTTGGAGATCTTCATCATCCTTGAGATATTGTTGTAGCATGGGAATATGTTCAAGGTGAATCAGATCTTGGAGGATGGTGAGTGCAGTTAGATTTTGGATCATTTGGAAAGAATCATGCATACTCATGTTTTGTTGTCTAGAGAAATGGTTGCCAATGTACATTTGTTCGGAGTGCATATTGATATTATTTTCAAAATTGGAGCTTTTTGTTTGGCCTTATAAGAATTCTTCACCCTTCATTGGATTTTTCCATATGAACTCTTGCTTTTCTTTGATGAACCATTCCGAAACAATGGGAGCAAGTTGGTTTTGATCACCCTCCCAATGTTCTCATAGATTTTTTGTTTTGTTTTGAATGACTTTCTTCGATGTGAATAATCTCAATATTTTCCATGTTATCATCCCCCACAATAGAGATGTCATTTCCAATATTGATGATATTCAAAGGAGATTCAATGACCTTTCTTCTTTTACACTCATGAACGTCTTCACACGATGTGGAAGAAAAATACATGTTTTCATGTTCATTATTGTCAACCAAAAATGAATTCATCAAGCTTATCCAACTTCTCCATCTCAACATAAAAATTTGGTGCACAAAAATAGGAATCACAAATTGATTCATACCTATCTTACATGGCCATATCTTGAGCCAATAGTTCAATAATGAGTTAAGGATCCTCAGTTTCTTCTGCAAGCTTCAAGATATCTTGCACAAATAGTTCTTCTAAAATTTCCATAGGCTCATTTTTATCTTCATTGGAATAATATTCTTTTTTTTCCTCTAGGGGATGGTTAAAAATATGATCCACATGGGCCCATGATTCATTTGAAACATCCTCATTCACCTCTTCCATGTTTTGTGTTTCCATATATTCACTTTCTTGCAAACACGGGCATACTTATTTCATGACACCTACTAACAAGGAGAAGAGGTCCAAGCTACATGGGAAGGGCACTCCTTCAAGCTCAAAATCCATATCATCTTCTTCTTGGTAAGAATCAAAGAACCATGTTGGGACAACAGTATGAGAAGAATTTTCAGCCACATCTTGACCATCCATTATTGAATAGTCTTGCTTGGGTGAAAGATGAAAGGCTCTATTTTCACCATGATGATGATTCTGCTCCCCAAGTGAGTATAGGTTGTGTTTAAATTATTCATTCTACTCAAATTTGAAAAGAGAGTGGGATTCTTCCATTCGATCATCCATGATTGCATCTGGAAGAGATTTTGATTCTTTGAATTCCTCCATTTCTTCATGCAATTTTTCTACATCACTTGAAGAATTAAAATAGGAGGGAAGATTATCTATGACCCTCTTGAATTCATCATCTTCGAACCATGATGTAGAGTGAATTTATTGCACTTCATCACATCTCTCCATTTCATCATTAATTGAATTCAAATAATAAATTATTAGGGTGAATTTATTAATTGAATATATTATTCCCCCCATGGGATGTGACTCGATCCAAATGGAATTGTTTAATGGTGATTCTATCTTTGTCTCTTCTACTTCTTCCTCCATGACATTTCTTTGGCTTTCATCAGAAGGTTCCATGATAAGATCTTATTCATAAGCATCCAAGAATTTTTCAGGAATGAAAACCTCATAATATGGGAAGCCATTAAGGTCTTCCTCCATTTGATGTGGTGCTTCAATATGTTCATATCTTATTTTTAGAGCTAAAGCATACCTCCAAATATCATCAAAGAATTTGGGGTTAGAATTTCCTTTTATTATGCTTTAAAGCCTTTCCACATTTTCTCTTTTCAAAATATCTATTTCTTTGTCACCGTATATAATGAATTCATCTAGATAATGGTAGAAGAATGACAACATTCTCAATTTTGTAGTGAGCTATGCGAGATTGTAAAAATATTCTTCAGTGGATCTTGCGTCATCCTTTCTTTCACCATCTTCTTAAACACTGATTTTATCTTCATCGGAAGGCTCAAGGATAGGATTTTCTTTAATGGTATTTAAGAACCTTTCGGGGATGAAAACCTTGTGATATGAATGTTCTTAAATATCTTCCTCCATAGGATGAATCTCCTCTTCTTCTTCCTTTCTACAGGATGCTTCAAGTTGCTCGTTCATTTCGTGTGAGAATTTGGCATATTCTCGAGATTCATACCTCAAGTTATGTCTCCTTTGAGTCCATTCCTCTTCATCTGTGACATGTTATTTCTTATTTTTCTTTCTCAACACTAGTATAGAACCATGGTTGATCAATGATCTTATTTTCCAGGAAGACATCTTCTTCTTCTTCACTATCAGTCATTAGTACTTCACTCCAATTTGGAAATTTATTCATGGTGTGGGGAACGAACGTGACCGGGTTTCGTTCCTTGATGGAGTCACCTTCAAGAATGAATTTACTTTGAAAACTGATTTTTTTTTAATATATAATTTTTTGTATTTTTTTGATATTGTGGGCAGAGATCGCTTTTAGGCATACTTAAGAAAATCTCTCCCCAGCGGAGTCGCCAAAAACTGTTGGTGAGAAAAATTTTCTGGTGGAAAAATCTGGTGTCTCCACCAACATTCACGGGGCTACACCCCTCTACATTGAATGGTACAACTCCCAATTTTGAAAGTACACTAATCCTAATCCTATTTAAATGTTGTGGGTGGCCAAATTGGTTGGGGCTCAAACAAGGACACTCCACTGAACCTGTGGCAAAGTGCTTGTACGTGGGTACAAGGGAGGAAATTACAATGATAAAGGTAAACAAGGTGAAATTATGCCAGGAAGATTACTGTCGTGAGTAGATTGTAGAGCTCACACCTAGTAATCAGAGTAGTTCAACCTTCAATGTAGAGGAAATCACAATTAAGTTAGCATGACCAATGATTTAAGACACCAAGTTTTTAAATTCATCTATCGAGGACACCAAGTTCCTCTCCAATTCCATACAAGATCAACTATGCTTGCAAAGTGCATGAAAGAGAGGAATAAAGGAAAAACAAGAAAGGGAAATAGAAGAAGTGTAGCTTTTATTCCATGTGTAGTGATGAATACAAAGCTTCAACCAAGCTATCATAATGCTACATAGTAAGAGTTCTTCCAAGATCTGGAATCCCTTGGAATGGAGAGGTCATCCCAATTTATAGCAATCTGAATTATCCTTTCACCTCCCTAACATGATTCTTCATTTAAATATTCCACTTGTGACCTTTCATTTTCCATCAATTAAGTATTTCCCTTATAATTTTGAGAAAATACTTTTTACAAATTTAAAATAGGTCACTTAAGTGCATAGGATGAAATACAATGATGACGTATAATGAAGAATTGGAATGGAAAGAGAAAGAAGAGAGGGAAATAGAGGAAGAAGGAAGGAATGAAAGGAAAACACTCCTCGTGATGACATGCTTTAAATGCCTCGATGTAGTCATAAACTTTGAGTGAAGATTTCTACCACTAGTGACCTTTTATACTGATGAAGATTTCTCCCTTAAATAAATTTGAATCATTTTCCCAATCCAGGTATGACTATATGATGCAAAAACATCCTGGACCACAAAAATGAGTTTTTAGAAACACTTTTATGAGGTTTACCTCCGCAAGCTCGACATGAAAACATAAAATGCCTATGACGACACTCCTTGAAACTTGATTGATGAACTCCTTGACTCGTTGAAATCATTCTAATCAAATCTCTTTAAATCACCGGGCTCCTTCATAGTCTCTTCAAATGGTGGCTTACCTGAAGTAGCAGACCCCTATGTAGGAAGGCATGTTATTTTTAGTAAGTGTAGTGCGGATGTCAGATTGTAACAAAACAGGTCTTGAAATTCTGTGTTTTATTCCAGGGTCCCACGCTCCGAATTTTGAGTAATTCCTTCGTCTAGACAAGTGGGAAAATGATATTTTCATCTGCGGGGGTAGAAAACTGAAAAAAAAAAACACAGCCCTACATATCCATAAAAATAGGGAATTCATGGCACGAAAACTATTTTACGTGAAACTATATTTTTTAGGGATCCTTCCCTCCAATTTTCACGCGATTTCACCCACTCGAAACCTAAGACGTGAAGAGGTAGCTCACTGCCTTTTTCACAGATTTTATTCATTTGATAGGGCATAAATCTGATCAAAAATCAGTCCTCCATATCCTTAAAAAATGGCGTAAAAACTAGTCCACGCAAAACTAGATTTTTCAACAATCAATCCCTCCAATTTTTACGTGATTTCACCCACTAGAACCCTGTGAAGTGGAGAGGTAGTTCGCTGATTTTTTCCACTACTTTGTCATGGAGGCCATTAATGGAGCTTGAAATTTTCAGGTATGATTTTTTTCTCCATTCGTGATGAAATCAATTCTATTACGATAGGTTTTTGCTTCTTGTCTCACTAGTGAAATTTATTTTTGATCCGGTTTTCGGTTTGACGGGAAATTGAGCTTTGTTCTTCATGGAGTTAGAAGTGGAATTTATTTGCCACAAGAATTCCTTGCTGCAAAAGGTAGGTTTTAATATGATTTTTTAATGGCCTTCAATAGAGAATAACTCAGCAACAAATGATTTTTCAATCCATTTACCGGTTTGTAAGATCTCTTCGATTTTCGGTTTCATGGCAATGAAGATTTTCAAAATTTTGTCTTCTTCGTTTGATAAATATTTCTTCTGGGACCTACAAATTTTCATGGAGTGAAGGATTTATTTTCTGTGGAAAATCTGGTTTGATCTTTGGAAATGGTGGAGTGGTGGTGAGAAGTTGCAGAGAAAGTTACAGAGCAAGTTGTGCACGAAGGAGTTAGATGTTAGAAGTTAGAAGCAGGAGGGATTTTTAATATTTTAAAATAAACCTAAGATGGGAGATGGGCTCATTTTGATGTCCCTGACATCCATCACCACAAATGGATGTGATGGACATCAAATTCCAAGGCAAGCAAGGTGATGACACGTGGTGGAGATCCGACAGCAGGGAATGAAGGCTAAAAAATTAGCTTTAAAGCATTAAGGGCCTGGAAGTTGGTCATATGGGTGACCGAAAGTCTTCCATAGGGGTTGGAAGAATTTTCCATATTTTATGTCCTTAACCTCAAAGTTACATGAGGGACATAAAATTCCATGGCGCTCCTGGTGATGACACATGGCAGCGATCGAACAGTTGAGGCTTTGAGCTCCCGTAAGCACCTAGGGGCTGAATTGGCGATCCTAGAGGTTGTATGTGGGTCCAAAGGGCTTCATGGTGGCTATGAAATTTTTTACATGTGTGATGTCCCTGACCTTGAGGGACACAAAATCCCTCTAGGCTTCTGGAGCTGACACGTGTCCTCTCAAAATTTGACTAACTTCCAAACTCGCTCTTCGAGGGAAATTTGAAACGACGATAACTTGAGCTTTCGATGGATTGTTTTGATGAAATTTTATATGATATTGACTGGAAATGACCTTTTGAATTAAATGGTGGGGGTTGTAGGTCTTTAAGTATCCATTAAATCCATGAAAAAAAGTATTTTTTATTTGGTACTCCACTTGTGCATTTGAAAAATTACTTGCAGACCCAATGCACCAAAATTTTGTGAAAAATATAATTTCACCATCTTTTAGGTCTTGGAATTATATTTCTGAATATATTTTTTTCACTCCTAACTCCATCTAAAGCTCCTAGAATCACCTTTGGAAGCTTAGTTGTTGTTTTGGCATGTGCATTGCCTATGCCTGTGAACCCTGATTTTGATCAAACTGCTTCAAACTCTCCAAATATCCCCTGAATATTCCAAAATCACTTCCATGATGTCTCTAGGATTAAATTCACCTTCATGTTATATTTTTCCCCTCCATTTCTCTCCACGGGGTTTCTCTAGTCCTCAAAAGGCCAATGATAGCCCTTCCCAATACTGCCCAAAAATAGCAGTTTTCAAGAACACCTAAAATCACCTAGGGGTTAAATTTACTTTCCTAATTAACCTAGGGGGATGTGTTAACATCAATAAGGAGTTCATCATAACTAACTGAGTAGACTTGGGGTTCCTTGAAATGATAAAACATGAAAATTTTTCTACATGGGTATTGTTTTTATGCTTGGAAATTATCAATTTCCCTGTTAAATATTTACACGACAACACTTCTTTAGAAACTATTGTTACATATTTGAGTTGATGCTAGAATACACTACAAGTGTGGAGAATGCATAGTTTTACCCTGAAGGTTAAATAAATGTGTTGATCTTGAATTAAAAAAGAGGGAAGTGATTAGTTATAGAAACAATAAATGGCACTCGAAGGTTGATAAATTTATACTTATGTACTTGTGACTGAGTTTGGTAAGGAGACCAATCTTGTCTGTGTGTATGTACAAGTAAAGAGAAAAAAACAAAAGATTCATGTGCCAATGACTCCTTGAACTCTCACTGGTAAGTTCACCTTGTGGAAACCATCAACACAAACTTATAACCATAAATTATAACGCTGAAACATTTTCTATTGGAATTAATAGTTAAAATGGATCTCTCTGGCTCATTGTGTAACCATCTAGGGTTTTGAGGAGAAAATAGCCCTAGTAATCTCAAAACAAAGAATCTAAGTCTAAAACTTGGAATAAATAATCTTCAAGAGGTCATGTGGTTGTTAAAAGAAGAATGTTTGGATTTCATTGGTAAAATTTTGTTATCATCTTACCAGTCCCTTCTGGGACACTGTGCACAATGAGGAAAGCTTAGTTGCAAGGGGCATTTTGTGAAGGAACTACGGTTTATATTTAAATTCTCTATCTAAAACTTGGAACATGTTACTAAATCCCTAATGGGTGCTCAAAAATCCCTATCTTCTGCTTTAGAACCTCCTAAAAACAAATATATACTTGACAATTTGTTGTAGCAAACCTGCTGAGGGTTTAAGTGCAAAAAGTGGGGTGGAAGGAGTTGTATATTGAATTGAGACCTATGATTTTTGTAACATATTAGGATTGGTAAGGGTGAACTAAGGAAGTATTCAAAACCTTCAAGGTACCTCTGGAAGTATAAATTCATAATGGTTTCAATACCTTGTCTTAAGGGGCATATAAGACAATTTTAAGAGTTAAAATTTAATATGAACTTCTTGAATCAGGAAAGTGGTTGGTCTAACATTTCTCTAATCTTGTGGAAAAAATAAGGATTTGAAAAGGATCCATTGTAGGCTAGAGTTCAATATTAACTAATTTGGAGTAAACACCAAGAAGCTAGAAAAAGGAAGATGGATGTAAAACAGGGTAAGCAAAGTTTTGCAAGTTTTTGGATCTTATTTACAGATTTAATGAGCATGTGTACATGATGCTAGTAGAGTGATATAGTGCTTATGATACCAAATTTAAATTTTAGCTATTCTTGAACCTTGAACCAAGTCATTAAAAACAAGATACTAGATTAAATAAGTGTAAAAAAATGTTGAAAACACGAGGAATGCATAAAAAGGTGTGGAACTCTACATCAACATGTTAACTACAAAGAAAATATTGTACCCAACGTAATAATAGTGTGATGTGGTATGCTTCAACTATTAGACTAAACCCTTTTGTCCCTTAAATACTATTGACAATACTTGGAGTGACTTGCTCTTGCTAAGACGCAACTCTAAGACCTTTGAGTGCTTGGAAATAGAGGAAGTTATACTCTTTGACCTAGTTTAGTGTTACATAATTGTTGTAATGGTTATTCTAAATGATGTGCAGTTAATTCAGGAAGATTTATGAGAGTCTTGAATGCTTTAGTGTTGATATTTACAACAGAAGATTATGAGAGTGTTATATGAGTTATATATTCTAATTGACTTGCTTATATAGGTTTTGATAGGTTAGATATTCATATTATGGCTGACCTAAGAAGATGAACTAAATCCTATAATGATTTTTAATTTACAAAAAGAGTCTTTCGATGGATGGGTCCAGGACCATATAGGTTGACCAAGACCATACTCCACTATGGACCAGAACTATATGGTTTTGCACATGAAATAAGTGATTCAAAGGCTAAAGCTCTAGAATGGTGTTGTTTTCACTGGAGATTTCACCCTTTATTAAAGCTAGGATCAACACCTCGGTGAAACATTGAGTGATATTCGAAGTGTGGGACAATGGCTCTTTAAAGGTCAATATTTATAGGAAAGGTTGGTTCCTTCTATTCCAGTTCACAACAACTAATCTAACTAACATTGTGATCTACTACTAACTAGTTCTGAACAAATATTTGGAAAGAACCAAAAATTAGAGAGATAAAATACTGAATGAAAACTAGATGATGCACTAAACTGAAATAGGTTGTTAATCTGGCTTGAAAAGACACATAGATAACTCAACTTATGAAATTTAAAATAATCCACACAAGAACTTAGAATGAGATGACCAAAATAAGACCGAAACCATGTAAGTGGATTGAGAGATTCACAATGAACAACTATGTATCCAAAGGAAATAGATCACACTTGTAATGAATATTAAGAACTTACTCATTCACAATCCCTAAGGAAAAAAGTGCCTAAAACTTCATAGAACTATGTTATAGAGGTTTGGAAGCATTATTTTTAGTTCTTAAAAGAGCAGAGCTCACAAAACTAGCAGAAAAGAACCCTTATCTTGTGCGCATACAAACATTTATATATAAGATAAAAAAAAATAAAGAGAGAAAAGGTCAGAAGATGCCCAAAATTTAAGAAAACTGCCCACTCCTCCAACCACCAAAGGACCAATCAAAATTTAGTGTATAGGCCTATCATGGGTGCCAAGGATTTCTTAAATAATATAAAATTAGATCATCTATGAATGGGGCTACACATGAAAAAGATCCATATTGGTTGTTGGGGGTTTTCAAAGCATTTACAACTGATTTGGGACATCATTTGACCGAGAAAACAAGTTAAAATCACCTTCAAACTTTGCCACAAATATATTTTCACTTTCCCCACCATCCTTAATGAGACTAGTCCTAGAAACAAACCCATATTGTGTCACAAAAATCATACCCAAAAAAGCTTTTGCCCCCTTTAAATTGGTTATTGGTTCATAAAACATGCGTGAAGATACCCACAACCACTCCCATCATGATCTGATCCTCAAGATATTTTCAACAAGATTGATTTTGCATGATTTTTTGGTTCTAACCAAAAGATATGATCATTTAAAGATCATTGGGTTATTTGGCATAGTTGAAGTCCATGGGGCCATCAAATTTCACCTATGGGTCACTTCTTGCTAGGTGTCTCTATATAATTGGTGATATGATCTATTCTTTTCACCTAAGTTCAATTCCATGTGTCACTATTTGATTGGTCTCAGGGGTCACATGATCAGTATTCACAACTCCTAGTCTCCTTCGCCATGGCTCCAAGTCTCCATCTCCTCTATCTCTATTTCTTGAGACTTGATTTAATGAAATTAAATCTAAGATTAGGAAACTACTAATTAAATAGATATAATAGTAAACAAGCAAGATTAAGTAAAGGATTACAAACACATGTGATAAATAGGGTTATGAGAATGAGTCATCTTACCACCATAGGTATGGACTGATTCTAGACAAGTGAATTATTTGAACAAGCATATTTTAGGTTGTGTGATCTCTAATTCTGAAATTGGTATGTGAAGACCTCAGGGACAATAACACTAGGGAGAGGACATGATCATTTAGGCATTGACAAATATTTTGGGCACTAGTTTCTGTATAATAGATATGGACCTGGTTCTTCATGTGTTACATCTTATCATTTTTAGCTCATTATAGGTCACGTTAGGTTCATTGTACTTTTACTATGTCACACTTGTACCTGCAAAACAAACCCTAACTACCTGCACAAGACTCAAGCGTACATTAGAATGAATGAAAAATGTAAATGAGTGAGTCGGAATGACCTTGATGGTCACCCTGATGTGATCTTATTTTCGAGCGTTGCACTACATTTCAGACTCCATGTAGTTCTTATGGTATGTGATTGAAATCACGTCCCTTGAGCTAGGATTCCCTAGTGCTAGTCACACAAAGAATAAGGGGCTACAAATACTTTTTCCAAATGTAATAATGTGTGATATGGAATTCATAATAGCCTCCCCATATGCAGTGAATAATGCAGCCCAAAATGTAGTCCATTGTGTTGCTCTTTGTATGGGGTGGATATAGAAAATGATAGCCCAATTGCCCCCTTAGAATAATTAGTAGGTCATATTTATATATGAGTTCTTTGTTTGAATTTCGACACATAATGACACCAAAATCTGACCTAGGTTGTGAAAAGAATATAATAAAAGACCCAAATCCAAAACAAACCGAAAAAGGGGAAAAACAAACAAATAGGATAGAAACACCCAGAAGGAAATTAGCGCTCGTACACTACTGTCATGTCTGGACGGTACCATTCTGCAACAAGAAAACTGAAACAAAGTAAAAGAAAGGAACATGGATCCCTGTGACTCAGCAAAAAAGATATAAATATAAAACATAGGGCATAAACAAAGCCAAATAAAGCAAGAAAAGGACCAAAGAGGTGTCATCAATGCCTAGTTTCCAAACTTAGAAATCATGTACATAACAACATACTATAGACACAATGTAATAGTAATGAGTGCATATTTTAGTGACTACATTTTCCACCCTTTATGCTATTGGGATGAAATTCAAGTAGTATAAAGGATATAAGAGGAGCGTACCTAAAGTGAGCTAAAGTATTTGTAGCTAGAATGTGTCAATAGTGAGAAACACAACGTGACGAACCATGGACCAACATTTTCATCTATGTGGGGTGACCTTTGTTATCATTAAGTAGATATTGGATATGAAATTTCCAAGGATATATAGAATAATTTGAAAATTGGATATTGGAGGATGGGTTAGGAGTGATCAGTTCCCAAATCAATGTATAAACTAAGGTTTTGAGTGTTTGTGTTAAACTAAGGATTTGAGTGTCATGGTGCTAAACCAAGGATTTAAGTGTCCTGACAGTAGAGAAAAAGTGTTTGGAAAGTGGTTTGTTTCAACTTTTGACCATAACACTTTCTCGAAAATGATTTTTACCATTGTAGACAACAATATGAACCCATTTGGTAACTTGCCTACTAGGTCCCGAAAGCCCCCATAAAACGGTATAGGAAAGACAATGATGTCTCATTGCCCCTACTCTATGATGTAAGGTTGGTAATTGAAACAATGGTGCCGGATATATTGGATTGGCTCTCAAGTTAGGTCATTTGGGAGGAAACATTAGTACTTGACATAGAACTTGTAACTGCTAGCATTGATTTAGAAAAATGGTACTTGAATTTGATTGTATTGGAAACTACTTATAAGGATTGATTTGCCCCCAATTTAGGTCAGTTGAGGAAAAATAATTTAGAATATGTGAAAACGTGGACTTGTTTCTACTTGGAATAGATTGAAAATTTACATTTTGGATCATAACCTTCACATGATTTGAATATTTACTTTGATTACTTTGAATATAGGATATTTATCTCTTGAACTTGAACAATATTGATTGGATTGTCAAAGGATTGGTAATAAGAAACCTTGAATATTTTCCCCCTATTGGAAAAGAGGGGAAATGTCAATCATTGAGCCTTGATCCAAAATAAATGGAGTAAAATGTTTTCGAGAGAAATGTGTAGCCAATATAGGAGTAATATAGTAATGAGATCTTTGAACCCGACGGGTGGAGCTAAGAATGCCACTAGTTTGGGATATATGACTTATATCGATATGGTTGCATACAGATGGGGTTCAAATATATTATTTAGAGACCATATAGGGAATATGGAGGGTGGGTAGAGGATGTTACAAAGGTTTGGTGAACCCAATGCACCATATGGCTAGAGGACAAGTTCCCAGGGTTACGAAGCTATTTCAATGGGAGCGAGTGTCTAGACAGTTTGGATTTGCACATTATGTGACTCCATAGCCACATATATGGCATAGATTAGTTCAAGTAGTGAAGAGAGTAAGAGCTATGTTAGGACCTAATGGGGCTCATTTACAATTTCTTGAAGATGAGGAGAGAGATCTAGATATAGTGGTGGGCAGAGTTGATTACACAGGGTGTACCTTGACTTATACTCTATGGTGTCTGGAGCACTGATGGGTGCTACTATATTCATATTTTGTAGATGTGGCTAGAGGGAATTCAGGTGGACAATAGGGTGTGGAGAGGCAACGTGAGTACATGTAGTTTCCCTTGAGGAGGATGTTGTAGTGGTGACAGTTGCACAACATAAGTAGAATTGATTATGTAGATTGTGATTTTATAGATGTTATTATTGATTTATGAGATGATTGTCTTCTAATGGAGATTATATGATTGTAGGTGATGAGTATTGGTGATTGATCGTAGATACAAAAATATGCACATTGATGTGTAATGTGCCCCCATATATGTTACGAGTGGGAGGTTGGGTGGAGGGAGTTGGGCATATTACAGGAAAGCATGCCTTTCTGTTTGATCCAATGGCTAGGGAAGCTGCTACATACACTATTTTTTGGTCCGAGTGAGATGAGGTGAGGAAAAATTTGACATGAGAATGGGAGGCAGTTGGAGAGGGTGACCTTTGAGAGATACGTAGAGCTCTAAATTTTATATGTGAAGGCTCCAACCAAGGCGATGAAATTACAAGTGAGATTAGAGGAGAAACAATCACGAGTACAGTGGTGGAGATTGAGTGGGGGTGTATCTATTTCTACATCAGGTATAACCTCTAGTAGTGAGGAGGATGTATAATGTATATAGAGGGCTTGAACCCTAGATTATGTTGATGATGTGACCGTTGAGTTATATTGAGTTTCTTATGTGATGTATTTTGATGTGTTGAAAATAATAACATAGATGTAAAAATGATGTTAGCAATATGATACTAGGTAGGAAAACGTAGATAGGCATGTATGTTGAATATGGATTTGAAATTTGATAAAGATAAGCAATAAATAAGTGATCACGTGCTAATAATTGTGCTAGTATAGGATATACATGAAAGTGTATGTTATGAAATGAATATATGGCCTCTAACAAGAGAGAATGTGACAACTATGCACAAGTGAATCAATACATGTGATATCCTGAGTATAGGTGCCATAAGATGAACCCAAGATGATCACAACATCACTAGAAGGATGTGAACCGAAGATTGATGATTGATTCTCTTCGGGGCCCACAGTGAGGGGCAAACAAGAAGTGAGGTATATGGCTCATACATAGTTGTAGAAGGAGATAAGATTACCTAAGGAGGATGAGAGGTAGTCAAAGTTACAAAAGTTGACATGCGGCATCGTGACACAAGAGAATAAGATCTATCAGCATGGCATGCATGATAGGAAATGACACCTCAGTCCTCAAACAACTGAAGACAATCTTGAAGAGTGTAACAATCATTATCATGATGACCATTGATCTTATGGAAATTACAAAATGGATGGTTATGATTTCTTCATAACCGATGAGGAGGAGGATGTTAATTAGAAGGTAAATGAATCAAATTCTCATCAAGCAAGGTGTGTAAAACATCATATGGCCTAATAAAAGGTGTAAATTATAATGGATCACGCTTAAAACATTTAGTGAAATGAGTTAGAGGCCTACGCAAGGGTAGAGAACATGTATGAGTATATTTAGGTGGAGATAGTGATCATGAAGGTGGTGTAATGTGTGTAAGAGAAGAATAAGTGCCATGTGGGGTAGGAATGGAAGAAAGTGCTAGGAAGAGTAGGAGTAGAGGAATTAAAAGCACGTACAATATTATGATCACTAAGCAATTCTTTCTCTAATGCTATAACTTTAAAGAAAAGAAGGGTAAAATATTCACATGTATCATATAACAAATTTTATTTCAAAGGATGGATTAAGCCACAAAAACAAATATATTACATTTTTAGATAAATAGGTTGAAAAATTAAATAATGCATGCAAGATTTGAAATGTAAAATATAGTCTTTAATAGGTTCATCCTTTTCTTGATGCAAAGAAGGTAAATGTTCAAATGCAACTTTAGGACCATTATTAGAAATAAAACATATAAGAAAATCCTCTTCTATATCAAGATAAGTACTAATTGATCCACTATGAAAATGATGAAACCATTGAGAAGCAATATCAATAAGACTACTAGGAAAATCTTTGAGTAACAATCTATCATTATAAAATGAAGCCATAGCTAATTGAGAAGCTTTACGATGTAAGTAAGGATTACCCGTCCCATAAAAAATTTAAAAAGTAGGCATGAAAAAACCCTTAGGGAAGGCTAAATTTTAAATCTGCTTATTTGAATGGCCTATATTTTAGATTTTAGGGAAGGGGGTCATGAGTTCAACCATAGTCCCAGACCCTATTTTTGAACCATTTATGATCTAAAAAGGTAAACCATTCACCTTACTAACAACAGTGATTAAAAGCTAAGGTTTTAATTTGGGAGGGATGGCATACACATAGAAAACCGAATGATAAATTGGAAGGATAATTTCACATCGATGTTAGGTATTGCCATATTAATGCTACCTTCGGTTATAAGTCCAACTTTAATATCAATGAATTATTGTTAAACCTCAGTAGTAGGACATATAACTAGAAACATGTATAGGAAGGGAGGTTACTATAGAACACATTTATCAGTCAAGCTTTGCATCGCGGAAAACCTGGTTTAAGTTGTTACGCCCCTTGAACCTAGTGACTTCTATTAGGTTGTATGAGTAGCCACCTAAGAAGGTTACAATTACTTGCATCCTATTATATCAGGTTTATACTTTGCAGATCCTATCAAAGCACAATGTTGTAGGTCCCACTTCATGATGGCCAAAAACATTATGAGTAAGTATAGTATGGGCGGATTGATCGGTAGTAATTCGAGGGTGTATCGTTGCGAACATCCCTTTTGCGTGATTACCCCCTGTATGCCTTGAAGGTTGCCACGTCAAAGTGACGAAGAAACTAGTTCTAATTGCGATATGGGGGTCATCGCGTTGGAATATTGTCGTTATTTTGTGTTATTTTGGCGGCAAATGAGTCTGAATATATAGATATTTATATCAGTTTTGGGTGGCGGATTTAGAGGTTTAGGGGGGTCTCGGGCGAAATTTAGGGGTTCACACGAACCCCTAATTCACGCGAACCCCCCATATGTGGCGAACCAGAGCGAATTGGTGGGAGCCTATGTTTTACTACAGTTTTGGCGCCAAATCCATTTGGAGGATAATTTTCACTGCCAAAATGTGCCACTTAGGTACCACGTAATTAGCAAAAGTTATTACGAATGAAAAAAATTACATAAAATTGCTCCCTAACAGTGCAAAATACAGAATTTTTTTCAAATTAGCATTTTCAGAAAGAATAACAAAATTTTATTTTTTAAAAATATGTTCTTTACTATTTATTTTTTATATTTTTCTGAATTCTTATCAAAATATAAAACCCTAAAATTTGACCATGATCCCTACATCCTACTATTTGGGGGCATCATGGCGAGGCCTTCCACAAGGGGAAAAAAGAATCCCATCACTCTAGGTAAAACACTAGAAAAGGATGAGATAGTAGTTGAGGAGTTGGAGGTCCCGAAGATATAACTACAGATTCCTCAGGGTTAGGATTTACTTCGACAGACCATAAAGTAAGCCAACTTGAGTTTAACCTGAGAGACCTCGAATCTAGGGTGGTAAACAAAGAAGATGTGGATAGGATTGGACATAGATTGGAGGATTTCATGCAAAAATTCAGTACGCATATGATGGGTAATCATACTTATGTTAATCAAGGTGGATCCTTAGGTCAACATAATCAACACATGAGCCAGAGTGGATCTTCGAGTGTGCACAATCAAAATATGAGCACTTTGCAGGCACGTACTATGTTTCCAAAAGTGGAGATGCGCAAGTTTGATGGAAAGTATCCACTCAATTGGATCAACCAAATGGAAAATTTCTTTGAACTACATCAGATTCCATCAGGAAAAAGGTGACCATGGCATCTTTGTATCTCGAACCTGACCAATTCATATGGTATCGATGGTTATGTGCTCAAAGGCAGAAGAGTGGTCTTAATGTTACATGGACAATCTTCATTGAAGAGTTACAATTACACTACAGTTCTAGTGTGTCAGATAATTACTTCAGCCAATTAGCAAAGTTGAGGTAGATAGGATTTGTTAAGGATTACATTCATCACTTACAAAACCTTTCTCTGTGGGTGGAAAATATTACTGAAGAGAATCTGAATGACCTATTTCTTGGGGGTCTTAAGGATTACATTGAGCATGAGGTGCGTATGTTTAATCCTCATAAGGTTTTTGATTTGATGATTATGGAAAGAAGGGCAGAGGAGAAATTTTTTTCAAGTAGGAGACAACATTTCAATTTTACTAGAGATCGCAACACCTTGGCCCCAGCACTCCCTCGGCCAGTTAGATTAACACCTCAACAAATTAAAGAAAAAAGAGAAAAAGGGTTATGTTTTAACCGTGACAGTAAATTTGGACCCGGACATAAATGTGCTGAAAAGAAGTTGTTCTACATTGATGGGCCTAGTGAAGATGAAGAGAATAATGAAGATGTAGAGTCAGAGGTCTTGGTTGAGCCAGAGGAGGAGACAGGAGATCCTCAGCCAACGATCTCATGCCATGCAATTTTAGGTATTAGCACCCCCAAACCCTAAAGGTGGTTGGATTCCTAAAAAAATAGAGGGTCACAATGTTGATTGATTCAGGAAGTACTCATAACTTTATCTATCATAAGTTAGCAGTGCACCTAAACTGTTTCATTTATCTAGCTCCTGAATGTCAAGTAATGATTTCTGATGGAGGTACTATTACTTGTTCTGGAAAATTCCATAGCATTAAGCTTTCCATGGGAGATTACATACTAAATAGTCCCATGTATGCCATTTCTATGGGAGGATCAGACATTGTGTTAGGGGTTCAATGGCTTACCACTTTGGGAACCATTGAGATGAAATTTTAAGACTTGTCCATGCGATTTCACTCTGAAGGAAGGAATTTTGAGCTAAGAGGCTTACGAGCAAAGTCTCTGCAAATAGTAAGTTCTCATCAGATGCACAAAATGCTAAAAAAGGGTGCAGAGGGATTTGTGGCACAACTCTTTTCATTGGAGGCTCATCATTCTAAGGACATTATACCATCAGATATGAAAGCAGTGTTGGATGTACACTCTGTTGTATTTGAAAATATACCAAAGGACTTACCTCCAAAGAGAGATCATGATCATGCTATTCAGTTATTACCAGGAAGTCAACCACCTAACATCATACCTTATAGGTACCCATATGTGCAAAGAGTGAAATTGAGAAGATTGCACAAGAGATGTTGGAAGCAGGAATCATCTGCCATAGTCAAAGTGCTTATTCTTCTCTAGTAGTGATGGTATGGAAGAAAGATGACATGTGGCACATGTGTCCTAATTATAGGGAACTTAATAAGTACACAATCAAAGATAAGTTTCCTATTCCTGTTATTGATGATTTGCTTGATGAGTTCCATGGTGCTGTTTATTTTACAAAGCTTGATCTTCATTCTGGATACCACAAAATTAGAATCAAGGATGAGGGTGTTCATAAAACCGCCTTTCGAACACATGAAGGCCATTATGAATTCCTGGTAAATGCCTTTTGGACTCACAAATGCACCTTTGACATTTCAAAGTTTGATGAATTCTATTTTTAAGTCATTCCTGTGGAAGTTTGTCTTAGTGTTTTTCGATGATATATTAATTTATAGCAAAACATGGGAGGAACATTTGCATCATGTAAATAATGTTTTAGAAACCCTTGAGCAACATCAACTATATGAAAAGCCCTCTAAGTGTTCTTTTGGACTCAAGGAGGTTGAATATTTAGGTCACATTGTCTTTCATGAAGTGGTTAAAGTGGATCTTAATAAGATCAAAGCCATGTTGGAGTGGAAGGTTCCAAAAACCCTAAAGAATCTACAAGGATTTTTGGGGCTTACAGGTTATTACCAAAGATTTGTAAGGCATTAAGGAAGCATAGCTACACCTCTCACAACTTTATTAAAGAAGGATTCCTTCCATTGGAGTGAGGTTGCAACCGAAGCATTCAAGAAACTAAAGGAGGCCATGTGCACCACTCTAGTCTTGGCTACTCCATATTTTTCCAAAACATTCATTGTTGAATGTGATGCATCAGGGGTGGGTATGGGGGTAGTTCTCATGCAAGAAGGTCATCCTACTACCTTTTTGAGCCATCAATTCAAAGGTAAGAATATTTCCAAGCTGACTTATGAGAAGGAAATGCTAGCCATACTTCATGTAGTAAAGCAATGGAGACCATATCTCATAGGAAGACACTTTAAAGTGAAGACAGATCATGATAGTCTGAAATACTTCTTGGAGCAACATTTATCATCTGAAGAACAACAAAAATGGGTCTCCAAGATGTTGGGATATGATTTTGAGATTATCTATAAGAAAGGGAAGGAGAATGTAGTTGCGGATGCTCTATCACGGAAAGATGACTCAACTGTAGCCTTGTTACATGCCATATCCATATTACAGGAAGATTGGATAGAGGAGGCAAGGTCTAAATGGAGAAATGACCCAACCACACAAAACCTCATTCATCATCTCCAGAATGATCCAAGCATGTCTGAAAAATCTGTATTGAAAGGGGATGCTTTATGGTATAAACATAGATTATACCTATGTAAGAACTCCACTCTTAAAAATAGGATTCTATCTGAGCTTCACTCTTCTCCAGTAGGGGGCACTCTGGATTCTTGAAAACTTATCATCGAGTTAAACAATATTTCTTCTAGGAAGGGCTCAAAGGGGATGTCCAAAAATTTGTGGTATAATGCATGGTTTGTCAGCAAAATAAGGGTGAAACAGTTCGATCCCCAGGTCTTCTACAACCTCTATCTATTCCTAGCTAGTGGTGGGAAGAGGTTTCCATGGAATTTATCATAGGATTTCCTAAATCTAAGGGAAAAAATGTCATCATGGTTATGGTGGATAGACTCACCAAATATGCTCATTTTTGTGCCTTAGCACACCCATTTGTTGCAAGCACAGTAGCAACAACCTTCATGGACACAATTCAGAAGCTTCATGAGACACCGAAGATTATAGTAAGTGATCAAGACCCTATATTTACTAGTAATTTTTGGACTGATTTATTCTCATGTTTGGGTACTCAGTTAGCTCGTAGCTCTTCTTATCATCCCCAGTTTGATGGGTAAACAGAAGTTGTAAATAAGTGTTTGGAGGGATATCTTCATTGCTTTACGTTAGATAAACAAGCAAGATGGGTCCAATGGTTGCCACTTGCAAAGTGGTGGTATAACACTTCCTTCCATACTTCATCTAAAATGTCTCCTTTTTTGGCACTCTATGGGTACCATCCACCATCCATCACATCATCATTGAGAGGAAAACCGTGGGTTAGAGCAGTAGAAGAACACATTCAGTATCAACAAGAGGTCCTCTCTAGTCTCAAGGAGAACTTGGTCATAGCACAAAATCGCATGAAGCAACAGGTTGATCAACATTGCACAGAAAGTCATTTTGAAGTCGGTGATTGGGTTTTTGTGCGTTATAGCCATATAAGCAAATGTCTTTAAAACAACAACAAAAGGATAACAAACTTTCACCAAAGTATTATGGCCTCTATCAAGTATTGCAGAAGATTGGTACTGTAGTATACAAATTAGAACTTCCATAATCCACCAGAATACATCCAGTCTTTCATGTTTCTTGCCTAAAGAAAGTAATTGGACAGAGAGTATCAGCCCAAACAGTGTTACTTGAGCTCGATGAGGAGGGGAGGGTCATCTTGGAACCTGAATGCATCCTTCAAACATGCACTAAAGGATTGAGGACACGGGTTATTACTGAGTACCTGATCAAGTGGAAGAATATGGACAATGAAGATGCAACATGGGAAGATATGACATTCCTGCAGCAGTACCTAGAGCTTCTCAACATTGGGGACAATGTTTCTTTGAAGGGGAAGGGCATGCTACGCCCTTAACCTATTTCTTGTATTAGGATATGAGTAGCCGACTTGTGGCTTACCATATCATTTTATTATATCATTTATACTTTCTCATGCTTCGTAGGTCGGCCTTGGTGATGGCCATAACATATGAATAGTATATATAGGGGATTATAGGTAGTAATTCATTATCATTGGAGCATTTGAGTATTATTGTATGGTTTGGAGGTTGCCCCCTCGAAGTGGCGAAGCTATTCTAATTGCATATTGAGATCATTATTATGCAATATTGTGTTATTTGGTGTTATATTGCTGCTCATGATCTGAATTATACAAGTAATTTCATTACAACAAGAAACATGCAAATGTTATTTAACATCATCATTGTTTTATACGTTATTTTTAGAAACATCATCAGTAGTAACACATACATCACGAGTAAAATCAAATTGTAACACTCATGTTATACTTCAACAAACTAAGGGATTTTTTTTAGTAAACCTTTAATTACCTTTTTATGCCTTCAATGATTTTCAACACACAACAGATAAATCCAACATTGTAATTAATTTTACAAAATCCCTAAATTCCTTTTATGTTGTAATGATTAACATTATTACCTAGATAAAAATTAAGTAATCTAACATTATTAATATACCATAATCCATCTTAACAACATACATTAACCATGTGTAATTGTATGGGTCGTTTAGATCTACATGGTCCCCCTTAAACACTCTATGCGACCATGTATACATTGTATACCTTTGGTTAGACCTTTTTATAGGTTCAAAGATCCTGCACATCTTCTTTGTGTCAGCTAGTAAAGTATGCAAGTTCTTCCCTCCAGCTCAAGACACTATTGAAAGAAGAAATGGTGAAAAGAGAATGAAATCAGTCAATTGCACTACTATGCGCATAGTTTTTGGCATTACACTAGAAAACTAGTTCCAAGATTACATACTAGCCTTCTAAACCATGTCTCCCATTCACCCCATAACTGTACTAATATAGTTATTAGGATTCTTTTTAATTTATTAAGTATTTAAATTAAAGTCAACCATTTTACTTATTCATTTACAATAAGTAATTGAATTTAATTTTGAAGCTGCAGGGACCATAACTCGATATTCGGGTCACATGAAACCTCCTGGTATCATCTTGGGATCCTTATGGGAAAGGTTACCCTCACGTAATGACTTACACCATTATGCATTTGTTTTCCCTCCCCATAGCCATCCTAAGCTAGCACAAACAAGGCTAATATGACACGAATGTTGTTTCATGATACCTACCCTTCATTATTATTTTGTTATACCTTCATCCTTGGGATAAGTTATACTGAGTTTCATTATGATGTATTATTCATGTTAGAGGTGTACAGTAACTCATCGAGTCACTGACTAGTGTAAGTACCCCGAATTGTATGTTGTAAGACAAATTATATCATTCAACAATCATTGATTGGGCTTAATTAAGAATATGAATGAAATAATTCATAATGATAAGGTGGATAATGATTATGATCATTTGTAGCCATTTACTCATTTTAGTATGACTAGATTAATTAATTACATTTGTACTATATCTCATGATGATTATGGTGTACCTTTCGTACTATGTTTTCTAATGATGTATTCGTCTTACAAAAAAGGTGCAATAGAACAACTATGACTTTCATATCGAATAAATATTATCATAATTATGTATATTGTTTTTGTTAAAAGACATCAATATGTTTCTTTAGTTTAACCTCGTATCTGATACACTTCTCAGTTGTATATTTATTTCTACCAATACAATAACATTTTACACTATTTCCTCTTGTAGATTCCTTCCACATTTAATGAGTATTTATTACACATTTGTTTATTAATAATGAATTCATGAGGACGAAATAAGTAACGTGAATATCATTGCTTCATAACTTCATACTGTTATTCATAACAACTTTGTTTATTTATTCTCATTAATTTAAACATGATAATGATTATCGTAACGTTCAATCATTCTACTACAACAAATATTGTTTTGTACTTTTACATCTAGTTAAATCAATTTCAAGAGTATAAACTTCTATTATAAACAACGTAAAAACACTTCATAAAAGGATTATGATAATAAATGTATAACTCAATAACGAATAATCCTTATTTATTGTAATATCACAATCATTTCCGGAATGATATAGTAAGGAAGAATGCCTAATAAATCTCTGTGAAATATATTTTCCCTTTTCAATTAATACAATGATCCAACTTATGATTTTCAAACAATAATAAGTGATCCAATCACGTCAATAAAATCCAACAATCACGTCACTTATCAACTCCATCTTACATATGTAGGAAAGATAAACAGTATACATGGTTAGTTCATCGAATTGGCATGGATTATTAACCAGAAATCATGTTGCATTATTATGAAATAAAGAGTATTATAAGGTTATCTATCCTTTAATCCTACACAAAAAATTTAATCAATAGTCTTATCAATGATCAACAAGTCACGAAGAGGTGTTTTCTTCTAAGCAGTTATGTTCAAACTGATTCATGATCATAAAGTGCAATATAAAATCAGTTAAGCTTAATTAAATATCATTAAATAATACATTGAATCTAAATCATAACTGAATCAATTCCCATCAAGCATCATATTATAATTCACAAAGATCAATCATAAGCACCAAGTTACAGTCAATATAATACCAACAATCACATTTTTAGAATAAGTGATCACATACCAACTCAACTTGCAACTTGACACACCTAAGGGAGTTCCTATACTAGAGTAAATAGAACTCAACTTACAAAAGTAAGCTTTTAGGATATAGTAGATAGTTGGGTAAATTAAACCAACTCCATAGATCCCTTCGAGGGAATAACATTACTATATTAAACAACAAGAGTAATTAACACATAATTGTTTCCCAAAAAGGGTTATACCATATGTTTATACTTTGGAAGTATATTATAATTTTGTAAATAGTTTTATAACAGTCCATTAAATGGAAAGGTAACACCCAAGCAAATCGGTTACCCATAACAAACAAACCATTATATAACTTAAAAGTAGAGTCTGAGTCTAAAGATTCAGTAAACATCAAATCATAGTTAATTCTGTCAGGATTGCTTTTACTTCCTTGGCAAACTCAAGGAGCTCTTCACAACCCTCACAAGTCATCAAATAGAATACAATACACATTTTCCCGACTTCAACAGAGCCAATCAAAGATAACTTTGGTTCACAACTAAATTTGTGAAGGAATTTTTTATTAAGAAATAATAGTAAATATAATTTGACTATACGAAAGAGTGAGAAACCTCTCTCTCCATCCCCGGAGGCCAAGATCAAAAAGATCACTAAATAAGTTACTGTAATAAATTTGACAAGCAATTAACATCTTAATACATCTCAAAGATGCACCCAAAACCCTAATTTTGTTTGTAAAGATCTCAACCAAAGTTCCTCACCACACCAATTACCCAAAGATTTTTTTTATACATATATGATGGTTCATCGACCCTTAAAATTTTATGACCAAATAGTTCGTATTCATCTCTTTATGCATGTAAAAATGTAATAAAAATCCTTGGAAAATAAAAAATAACATGCACCCAGAAATGATTGATCCAATTACTTCATATTTCCTGACACCCAGTTTCTCATTTGAGATTTTACTGTTTCTCTTTTTTTTACTCTATTTTATTTTATCAACACATATATTTACTTATTCCATACCAAATAATATTTCCTTAGTTTATAATGGTACAACAGGTTACAATTTAAATAACCAAATAGTTCGTATTCATCTCTTTATGCATGTAAAAATGTAATAAAAATCCTTGGAAAATAAAAAATAACATGCACCCAGAAATGATTGATCCAATTACTTCATATTTCCTGACACCCAGTTTCTCATTTGAGATTTTACTGTTTCTCTTTTTTTACTCTATTTTATTTTATCAACACATATATTTACTTATTCCATACCAAATAATATTTCCTTAGTTTATAATGGTACAACAGGTTACAATTTAAATAACCAAATAGTTCGTATTCATCTCTTTATGCATGTAAAAATGTAATAAAAATCCTTGGAAAATAAAAAATAACATGCACCCAGAAATGATTGATCCAATTACTTCATATTTCCTGACACCCAGTTTCTCATTTGAGATTCATATATTTACTTATTCCATACCAAATATATTTCCTTAGTTTATAATGGTAACACACAGGTTACAATTTAAATACCAAATAGTTCGTATGCAATCTCTTTATGCATGTAAAAAGTAATAAAAATGCTTGGAAATAAAAATACATGCACCCAAAATGAGTGATCCAATTACTTCCTTATTTCCTGACACCCCAGTTTCTCATTTGAGAGTTTACTGTTTCTCTTTTTTTTACTCTATTTTATTTTATCACACCTATATTACTTATTCCATAACACATATATTTCCTTAGTTTATATGGAACAACAGGTTACAATTTAAATAACCAATAGTTCGTATCATCTCTTTATGCATGTAAAAATGTAATAAAAATCCTTGGAAAATAAAAATAACATGCACCCCAACATGATTGATCCAATTACTTCAATATTTCCTGCAACCACATTTTTCTCATTTGAGATTTTACTGTTTCTCTTTTTTTTACTCTATTTTATTTTATCAACACATATATTTACTTATTCCATACCAAATAATATTTCCTTAGTTTATATTGGTACAACAGGTTACAATTTAAATAACCATGCCTGAAGTTTCTAGTGTTGTTTTTGAATTCACTCAAAGTTTCCACGCCCGAAACCCTAACAAAATCAAACAAATAAAAACTCCAAACACATCCTCAAATCCACACCTTTTATAAGCCATTTTAACAAAAATAACATACGGATACTTTTATGACAATTCACATAAAAGCCAAAGCAACCCAAAATCTTTATGTCGTCTATGCATAACTCAAAAAAATGAGAGCTCAAGATCAAATAGGAAAACAAAAATCAAAATTTATTGCATGCATTATCTTCTCCGAGAAGCTTCTCTCTTTCTCCAAGGAACTGCCTTTCAAAAACATTCAATGCCATTTATTTTTAGTAGTTCCATGTAGTGGCTTAATTAAACTCGCCAATTTTCCCTCCAAACGAATGGTGGTGCCTTCGAGCGGTCCAAGACCAGTTTATTTTAAAAATTCAAATATTAACCAAAACTTACATGGTGGAATGTGTCCCATTAAACAATCAAACAATCCTATGTTTAGCACTTACCAGCTTTTCGTGGTGTTTATCGATTGATTGAAGACCTTGATTAAAAACTTAATAACCAATTTCAAACTTTGCATGGTGTGGTCTTTAACCAATTTTAATATTAACTAAGCAATCATCATAATAATGGATATGGTTGGGGATCATTATTCTTTTTAAACATGTCAATTCTTCCTCACCTTGGTCTAAGACCATTTACATAAGACCTTAAATTTTAAAAAAGTTGTCATGGTCTAAGAGACTAAGACCCTTAAGAATCTAACAATGTATTTTGTAAATATAACTATGCCAAGGCTAAGGTCAATGTCCTTTCTATTTACTGAAATAAATCGTTAATTTTGCCACCTTAACATGGTATGTGACCTTTCTAAACAAAATCAAGGTAACAAAATCAACTTACCCACTTATTATCATCGTCTTCGCTAAAGGTTAAAGTCAACATGTCATCAACAATAACTTACGTTAATAAACATTGTAAAATAGAATATTCCCATAGTTAAAACTTTTTACCCTTCTAATGAACAAGAATATATCCAAAACAACAATGAAGATAATTATAATGCATTACGGTCTAAGACCGATGTAACAACATAAGAAGGTTACTCATATCATCAAAAATTTATAATTATTTCTCATCACCAAAATAATGCAATTACAATTGTGTAACATATTTACCAATATTAGCAAGTCATCACCTACAACATATAAGTTGGAGCACTATCTCACAAGCAAGTACAATAACGAAACATGTCTATCATCGATATGAAATCATCACATACAACAAGGTAAGGTAAATTTATACAACCAAGTACAACAAAAATAAGTTATAAATATCAAGTATTCCATGAATACATGATGACGAGAGTTGTTGTGAGGTTGGGCATGTAACTATGCATAAGTATATATATCCTTTTTAGGATACATGTACGTACACATAGCTGCAAAATCAGCTACACAATGGTGTGAATCCTCTTTCATTCATAAATCACTTCATATATCACAACTTATTCTTGCAAAAAAACAAAATTAAAATGAGGGATGTGACACATGTTATGAGAAATAGTAGGAACATCAGCAATGGGATCACAAACAATAGAAGGAGCCATACATGCATATAAGAAGCAAGATAAGCCTCTTGAGGCACAATGGTCAATATACAAGTAGAAGGTGGAGGGGATGGAGAAGGATCTAAAATAGAAAGATAAACCTTAACATGACTAGTCCCAAGGATTTATGCATATGTAAGGGGAGGAGAAGGAGGATGAGGGCTAGGACCATATGTAAATGATGGAATTGACAACAACAAGAGATTCAGGAGAAAGAAAAATGTAATTAGCAAGGCCTTATTCACTTGAAAAATCAACTAGATCTTCAATACATGTCTCATTATTAGCAATAGAATCACGATTATAATCACTTGTGGATTCTATAGAGGGTAATAATACAACATCAGGGTCAGGGTTATAAATCTTGGTAAGCACACGAGGTACAATCAGATTGTAAGTAGGGGTGTATGCCATGGAAAATGCAATGAAGAGGAAAATTAAAACATAAATGAAAAACAAACCTTCCTTTACAAATCCCAAAGCAACCTCGGATTGGATTTGCTGAAAGGGTATGGTTTTGTGATAGCCTTTGTTGGATTTGTTGAATTTGTAAGCTTTTGTGGATTGTGGATGCTCCAAGTATCCTCAATGAAACGAGCTAAGCCACAAGCATGTTTGATTGATGGATTTGGCATGATTTGAAAAATGTAACGGTATGAGGAATGCTTTGATTCACTAAATGAATGTACAAAGCATGAGTGTGAATTATCTTAAGCGTTAGTGTATGATTTGCAAAGGGAGGATCATTGATTCATAGTTGATTGACTAAAATTAACTAAAAATGGGGGAAATGTAATAATAGTTAATCTAATCTAGGATGACATAAACGTTATAAATAAATGCACTAAAATAATATGAAGTGACTAAAATGATTAAAATGATTGAACTAGTAGAAATAAAACCCTAATATGCAAGAGGAAGGTAGGGAATGAACTCGGCTGATTATGGATTACTGTCATAGGGTGTCGTAGGTCTAACAGGAAAATACGGAAGCTGGAACAACTACACAGAGGTCCCTAAAAGAGTGGATCTAGATTATTTGAGTAGACTGGAGTGCCCAGGAGGATATTGGGGTGCCCCGAGGCGCCCTGGTATGCCAGAATAGGCACCCTAGTCTCTGAAAAATCTCAGAACCTAGAAAAGAATGGACACAAAATTAAAACGAGGGATGTGACACATGTTATGAGAAATAGTAGGAACATCAGCAATGGGATCACAAATAATAGAAGGAGCCATACATGTAGATAAAAAGAAAGATAATCCTCTTGAGGCACAATGGTCAATATATAAGTAGCAGGTGGAGGGGATGGAGAAGGATCTAAAATAGAAAGATAAACCTTAACATGACTAGTCCCAAGGATTTATGCATATGTAAGGGGAGGGGGAGGAGGAGGAGGGCTAGGACCATATGTAAATGATGGAATTGACAACAACAAGAGATTCAAAAGAAAGAAAAATGTAATTAACAAGGCCTTCTTCACTTGACAAATCAACTAGATCTTTAATACATGTCTCATTATTAGCAATAGACTCATGATTATGATCACTTGTGGATTTTATAGAGGGTAATAATACAACATCGAGGTTAGGGTTATAAATCTTGGTAAGCACACGAGGTACAATCAGATTGTAAGTAGGGGTGTATGCCATGGAAAATGCAATGAAGAGGAAAATTAAAACATAAATGGAAAACAAACTTTCCTTTACAAATCCCAAATCAACCTCAGATTAGATTTGTTGAAAGGGTATGGTTTTATGATAGCCTTTATTGGATTTGTTGATTTTGTAAGATTTTGTGGATTGTGGATGCTCCAAGTATCCTCAATGAAATGAGCTAAGCCACAAGCATGTTTGATTGATGGATTTGGCATGATTTGAAAAATGTAAGGGTATGAGGAATGCTTTGATTCACTAAATGAATGTACAAAACATGAGTGTGAATTCTCTTAAGCTTTGGTGGATGATTTGCAAAGGGAGGATCATTGATTCATAGTTGATTAACTAAAATTAACTAAAAATGGGAGAAATGTAGTAATAGTTAATCTAATCTAAGAGGACATAAACATTGTAAATAAATGCACTAAAGTAATATGAAGTGACTAAAATGATTAAAATGATTGAAATATTAGAAATAAAACCCTAATATGCAAGAGGAAGGTAAGGAATGAACTCATTTGATTATGGATTACTGTCACAAGGTGTCGCAGGTCTAACAAGAAAATACAGAAGCTGGAACGACTACACAGAGGTCCTGAAAAGAGTGGATCTAGATGATTTGAGTAGTCTGGAGTGCCCATGAGGGTATTGGGGTGCCATGGGGCACCCTAGTATGGCAGAATAGGCACCCTAGGGTCTGAAGATGTTTTGTAACATTCACTACCTATTGCACTAGATTCGTTGAACTGTGCCGAATGTGCTAAATATAACAAGATCAATTTGACAACCTGCAAGAGACAAAAGAAGTATCAAAACCCTAAAAAAATGATGCAAATGAATGGGTTGGATTGACCTCAGCTGCCACAATAGTGGGCTTACTAAACTGAGTGATGAACTACATTTCAGACCTAAATGTAGTTTTGGTGTGTGTGTGTGCATGTCGTGCCCTAGGTGCTCTTGTGTCAGTCACACTTTGTGAAGTAGCGAGCAATAACTAAATGTAGAAAATGTAATAGTATGTGTGCATGGAATAGAATAGAATCCCTCCCCCTATGAAGTGTGTTGATGCACATCTCCTAGCCTTGATGCATGGAAGTATGTGGATGCAAGTGATGTAATGGATGCAACTCTTGATTGTGTGATAGTAGTGAGTTACGTTAGGACCCTCATCATGGTCTCATAACTTTATATTTGTAGGTTCTCTTGCTCTAATTTCATAATTAATCCCAACATGGCCGACTAGGAAAAATATTAAGATGAAAAATAGCTAGAAAGAGCCCAAAAAGAGGCAAGAAATTAAAACAAGGATCAGAGCGCCCCAGGTGGGACTGGGGCACCCCGGGATGCCCTGGTTTAGGCTTAAATGACAGGGAAGTGCCAAAATACCTAGGCATGCATATAAAAATGTGTGGGAATGACGAAATAAAAGATAAAAAAAGATGGCCAAAAGGTGGGATTAATTAGTACTTTCTTCACTTAAGAACCTTCTAAATAGTAGTATGAGGTCGAGCTAAATAATGCCTAAAGTGCATGATTTTGTGACTACATTTTGCCCCCAGTTTATGTTGGTGAGTGGAAAGCTCGGTAACATAAAGTAGATAGAGATGCATACTTGATATCCATGTAGAGTGTAGTAGAAAATATTTCGAATGAATAGACAAAAGCGTGGAATGATAAAAAGATGGAGGAGCGTGGAAACTATAGATGAAAAATGTGCATAGAAAAAGTGATGAGAGTGAACCTATGGAAGAACACATGTGTAGTTGTTATGGTGTGTAGTGTACCTGCATGGTTAGTAAGGCATGTGTCATTGTAGAATGTTTTTGTTATTGTCATTGTTATTATTTCCCCCAATTTGACTACTTGTTTCTCATATGGTCAGACCTGCAAGGAGAAAACCATCAAGTAGTCAAATATGTATGTGTGTAAAAATGCTATGTAAAATATGCATGTGTATAGAAATGTGTAAAATACACAAATATAAAATACATGAAAAGAAAAGTGTAAATGGAACATGTACACTTGATCCATGTCCGGGGAAAGGGTGTAGAAGGATATCTTGCATTGCTGCGAGTTTTTTGGGTGATTTCACGCCACCCTGGCTGAAGAAATGTAGGGAGGAAATGCTTTGTGTCCTCCAACCTTTGACTACTTTTGTTGAAATGTGTGTGAACAGATCTCTGTACTGTCCTAGTTTTTTGGGTGATTTGATGCCACTAGCCAAAGTAGAGTAGAGAGGCACACCCATTGTAACCTCCAAGCCTGTAACTACTTCCCAGAAATGCTAAGGAAACCATGTCCTATAAAATCCACTGTGTATGGGGTTTGTAGACTGGTCTGAACCCACTCATTATATGTAAACCCACAATGCCAAGGGTGGAAAGTGCACTGTACTGAACTGGTGCAAATATGATGTGTTAGTATGTAAACCCTCAATGATTCCCCCGCTCTTTGGGGGTGCATGTGATGTCGCTAATAGGAGAATGCGGCCCCAAAAGAGGAATTACAGCACTCTGAACTTTGTAAATCTTCCTTGCATGGGGAAAGGGGGTGCACTTGGTATAAACCAAGGTGTACACAAACAAGGATGGCTAGCCAAATCAAGTGTTATTTTGAAACCACATACATGTAATAATACAAGTGTAAAAGACACATACAATGTAAGAACTACCAAGCATAGTAGTGTAAAGACACAAGAGACAAGTAAGTCACACAAGGTAGGTTGCAAACATGGGACATCACTCACGATGTCGCAAGATACACAAGACCATCATGGCCACAAACAACAAAAAAGTGCACACAAAAACATAGTTTGAATCCCACATACAATGGTAAACAATGGAAGATAAGTAGAAACAAATAAGTAAGGAGTCATGGAGAAATATAATCCTGTAAAACAAGTTCTACACATGGAACACTCGTTATCATGTTAGAGTAATAACCAATATGTCAAAGCGTGTATGATCAAGTAATATAAGATGTTAAGTAAAAAATGGAATAATAGCACTTGGATGAAAGGAATTTGGATTCCCCCAATGACCAATATAGGGTAAGTGCATCAAGTTGAGGGGTCAAAAATTGGACATCAAATCCTAAATTTTATGAGTCACGATTGCGGTCTTTAAAACCATGATCACGGTTTGTTTTTTATGGATCGGGAAACTCCCAAACATAAGATCGCGATCGTGGTATGTTTTTTTAGGTTCTGGAAACTCCTGAACCTAAGACCGTGATCATGGTTTATAAACCATGATCGTAGTCTTTTGATACAAAAAAATAGCCGTGACCCTCATTTTTCCCCACCATTTTCTCCAAACCGTGCATTTTTTCTGTTGTTGACACTCGCGCATTGCATTACCCTTCAAAATTGCAATTTTTTCTTTTAGATTGTGATAATTTATACGATGTCACTGAGATGAAGAGGTAAGACCTCATTTTTTATTAATTTTCTTGCATTTTAGGTTTTTTTGTGGTTTTTATGGGTTTTTCAATATTTTTGTTTATGTATATTTTTTTTTGCTTTATCAGTTACTCGGCAAGATGCTAATCCTCTAATTCCTCTAAACGTTCCTCCACTTCCTCAAAAACCTCTAAATATTCCTCCACCTCCTCAAAACCCTCCTCTGAACTGTAGTGCCCTGCTTAAAGTAAAACAATTATAAAAATAGCAATAATAAAAAAAGGGGCATGTTTGGTGGAACATGGGGGACAGGAGTGTGGTCTGATCATGTGCTCCCTAAAAACTTTTTGACCTGTTGGACCCTTACATAAATAATTAAATCATTTGAATGGGAATCCAATGCTTTACCCACGTTAGACCCAAGTTGGAGCCACACATTTAGCAGGTAATTAGTTTGTTGCAGCAAACGCATAACTGGAAGAATGTGAGATTGGTTGGGGAGGATGCAGGTACTATTTATTCTTCTTTCTGCATCCTGGCAATCCCATAAGACCACATCTCTTTGAGGCATTTTTTCAAACATGTTTCACACCTCTTATACACTTTCACTTTTGCATACTTAACACCTAAGTCTCCTGCAACTACATCTGACAGAGATCTATTTTCCATTTTGCTTTGATGGATATCCGTGTTCTGCTCTAATGTCCCTTTCTCACGCAGACTAAGGGAATATTAGCAAGGTCGTGGAGTTTGGACTTTCCTACTAGCTTGTGCCAAAATACAAGCTCGGGCAGATGTGTATACAAACTGTGGGAGCTTGTCAGCACGTGAACTTGGTTGTGGGGACTGGATTGACTACAGGATATGCACCATATGGATCCGATGAAATGGCCATGGAGCCGCCTTTTTGTGTGATTATTACATGAAAAATGGGTCATTGTTTATTTGTGGAAAACTGGCTCATCTGTAGAGAGAGTAGAACTGAGATAGAAAAGGATCGTGGGGATGCTTTTTCTACCTAACACAACAAAATCCAGCCTCTTTCCAGTTGAACAGTGTTTTGTGAAATCATCGCACCAACTCTCACAAACAACTGCCCTTTAAAACTGATGTTTGTGCTCCTACAAAAGTTATGTGCATTCCATTAGCAATGGTTTCATTCAAATACCTCCTATAATTTTTACTAGGATCTAGTTGGTTCAGTTTGATACTAGAGAACTTGCTTTAGCGCAGACCATGGATAGCTATCAAAGAAAAATGGAAGGGAAACAAATCCATGGACTTTTTCTGTGTAGTGGGTGTGAGATGGATGTTATACGGGGACTACACTCTTAGAGATGTACAAAACAAATACGGGTGTATAGAGTTTGCACGCCAAGTGTTTGATTAAATTAATGAAGGAGCTATAGTTTCATGAAGTGCCATGATTGCGGGTTTGTCTAAATGACAACATAGGAATTTAATTAATTATCATTAGCAGATCTAGATGAAATTTAAAACCTTCGTGAGCCTCTTTCGTACCTATGTAAATTCGGGGCTTCAGTATAGGGCGCAAGAATCCACGAGCATAGAAGAGAGTAGAATATTATAGATCTATGGTCGTGTGTTGGTATTATTGCATGTGGGTATTCAAATTAGCTTATGGTTGCATGTAAACTATTTGGAAGAATGTTAACAGAGGGTTAGAGCTTTGCAGAATGCGGGCAAACCCATCTAGAGCACCTCCTGCCCTGCAGACACTAGTATTTCCAGGTATGGTTCATCTCCCCTTATCTTTCATAACTCTTGTGCTTTTAGTTTTCATTTGCAACTTAATATAATTTTAAAATATTAGGATTATAATACATTTAATTATTTTATATTAACATGTTGCAAAATGATAAAATGTCGTGTCAAAACTCACAAAATCAAAATAACCCTTTTGTATTAAAGCATGAACTTCAACCCTCATTCCGAGGTGAATTAGAAAACTTCCTACCTATCTAGATCGCTTAAATTTTGTTTTATCGATAAGATGAAATTTACTTCCTAGTAAAAATTTTGACCATCTCCTTGTTTAAATAGATAATTTTGCATTTTTCGAAGACTCGTTAAGGACCCTTCGTAACTTCGAAAATGGGATGTTAAGCTTCATTCGTGTACTCGGTTATGTGAGGAGTCACCTTAACCTTTGGTTTGACCCCGAATGAAAATTTGTGATATCTTTGATGCCATACTGGGAGCAATGTTACACTATTTTGTAGTTGTAAGATGATACTAAAACTATAAAGTTGGCTTTCATTTTGAACCGCCATTTGAAACCACGATAGAGAAATTATTCTGTCTTCGCAAACCTCTTGTGTTCTTACTAGACAATTACATGGAACATTCAATTTACGGAAAAACACTTTTCTGGATATTTTGGCAAAGCCATTTTGTTGGCCTCCGATCGCAGTTTGACGAGGTCAAACTAGACCAATTATGACTTATCGCTCCAGAAAACTTGTCGTCGTTTGAAACTGGTTTTCTAGTTCTAAGTCCCATTGACTCTGATGAATTCTCCTTATATAAGGGAACTTGTAAGAAGTTTCTCATTGCATGTTCATCCATCGAATGTCAGTTTTGGATGTGGTTTTCTGAGCCCTCAAGCTAACTTTTGTTCATTAACAACTGGGTCAATTACGACCTGTGGCCCCAAAAAAATAGTTGCCAAACGTAAACCGTTCACCAGTTCCAAATTCCATCAGTTGCTATGAACTCTTGGTATATAAGTGGACACATAGAAATTTAATTACGGTGTGTTTTCTCATCGGATGACAATAATTGAAAGTGGTTTCTTAGCCTCCGAGCCTGATTTGAACGTTTTTGTAGCTAAGAAACTTGTGGGACCCTTGTCGGGTTGCCAAACCACCATGGAAACTTTTGACACATGTAAATAATTGTTAAAAAAAACTCTAAAGTGCAACTTGTTGTGTGAAATAGAACTTTTGACAAAATGGTGTTTTCTCTCTCTTCCCTTCTCTTTCTCTCTCCTAGGATTACAAAATGAAGTGAAATGAAATGTAATGAATACATGTCTCTAAACCCTTTCTTTCGATTACAAATTGTAATTATTATTATGTGTAAATGGGAAATTGAAAAATGTTAATTATGTTAGATTAGGGTGGATGCCATGCCAGCAATTTATCGCTGATTTCATTATCACGTGGTTTTGCAGGATGTAAGAATGATGGCGAAAAGGCAATGTGTAATTCATTAATTATCATTGTAATTTATATAGTTCATTGTAAAATGAATATATGTATAATGTAGTCTCATGTTACAAAAGGTTATATTTGACAATTCGCTAATGTGTATGAGATGTTAGTTTTTAGGGATATCTAGGAAATGTGTATTTAATCATAGGTTCAATTTGATTCATAGTATACATGGTAAAAAGGTTTGATATATATATATATATATATATATATATATATATATATATATATATATATATATATATATATATATATATAAAAGGTAAATGAAATTGAAGTAATATCTTGTAGTGCATAATTAGTGTTCAATAAATGATTAATGAATCATTTTGTGCATTCTTGCTTTGTAAATGTAATAAAGAGATTTAATTGAAAACACTCTACCCTTGTATAATATCAAAGCATAACTTGTCTTCATGTGAGATAATTTTACCATAGAAGACATTGAAAGCCATAGAATGATCTTAAACTTTGCACTCGATGGAACCTCCTAGTTTGGGTAAACAAGAGCCCAAGAATGGGTTTATCGTCTTAGTCGGTATGTCTAGTGACATTGCCATAAACCTGACAGATAGGAGCGACACAGTCAAACTTTATTTGGAGTATGTAGAGCTAACTCCTCCTTCGTATCCTAGTGGACTACCTTATGTTCTGAAGATAGATTTAAAATTAAATTTCTTCATCGAATGAAATCCTTGTTGGATTCAGACAACATAAATGGAGATCGTGATATAGTTGTTTTATGTCTTGCATTCTTGTTAGTGAACTCTTTAGTCCCTCGCAGCTAAATGTCTTATCTTTGGCTTGTGACAATTTAGTGCCTTGATCTCTCATGAAGGATTTATAGAGTAAACACGATTTAACCTTAATCTAATCTATAATAGGGATTAAAGCCCTGAGTGAAAATTGGGATTTAAACGAAACCTTAGTTGATTAGGAGATTAACATGTAGGTAGAAAATTATATGTAACTCTTTGCAAACAAAATTGATTTGAAAGATGTTGACTTAAGAGAACCCAAGAAACTGAAATTTTTGTCTCGTAATACCTTGTTATGTCCTTTGTGGCATTAAGAAATAAATAATATTTCACATGTGGAATCATGAAATGCAGAAACATGGGACCTCACCTTGAACACAAATCACTTGCAGTTCATGTGTAGTTATAATGCTTCTAACCATGTACTTCCTTGAGATGTCATACAAGTACTTTTGTAACTCTTTTGTTATAATGCGATGGTAATAATGAGACCTTAATGCGTTAAAAAAAAAAAAAGTAAAGCATAGAAGAGTAAAAAACAATGAGAATTGAGGTTAGGAATAATGCCACTCTTGGAGTCCTTATAACTTAATTAAACATTTTCATGAGTTACAAAGAATATGAATTGCCTTGGTGTGATCAAACTTCGAGAAAAAAAAAAGATATATATATATATATATATATCAAAATGGAATTCCTCAAGTCATTGAATTAGAATAACTATGGTAGGGAAATAACTATACCGTGATCAAATAATGTTTTTGGGAAAAATCTATCTAGTATCTAAATCTCCCTTAAATCCTAATATGCATTCGGGACATCAAGTCACATTCACTTGAGTTGCAAGGGTAAAAGGTGGACATTGAATAAATGTTCGAGAAGAATATTCTTAATATAAGAACAAGATAATTAAGTACTTTGTATGCATTTGAATTATGCCAAATAAGTATGCCAGTTATGGAAATTTTTGTAAAGGATAAGAAGCCAACTTAAAATGGTCGAACTGTAATTTAAATGTGGAATGAACTTAAAAATCTGTAGCTAGAAAAAGGAGGAAATTGTCCTTGCTCAATAATGTTCTTGGAATGTTAATCATAACTAAGATGCAAATTAATGAAATGATGTGTTGTGGGTTTACCAATCCTTGACCAAGGTGATATCATTACAAAAATCTGAAGAAAATAAAATTGCCATTCAGAACCTTATTCACACTATCAGACAAAATCATTCCACAAATCCAAGCCACATGACTTTAGCCAACACACTTCAAACATTGATTGGTGAAGTTGACTCTGCAACAAACCAAATAGATAGATGGAATACTTTTAGAGTTGATTGTAGGTGTTGGTATGCAGAAAAATTATCACATGCAGCCGTGAAAGACATTTTTTTTTGGAAAAGACTGCATTTGTGCACTATTTACAGACCCTAGAACCAAATCCCCCCTCGCAACTAATTGCAACTGGTTCCCTATCCATTGGTGTCACGATGACCAGATTAAGAACAATTTTTGGGACCGATGGTGGATGGTTTTTTATTATCCACCATGCAACAACAACGAGGTTCCTCTTTATTTTTTGAAGAAATTGTATTGTGAGTTTGTGCTTAATGAGGTCCCCAATTATTTTGACTTTTCTGGGTTTTACGGTCAAGGAGGTGGCTCTGCACAGACTAGACCAAGTGCACGTATTGCAGTTGGTCAACCTAGGATGCCCCATGCCCAAAAACCCCCACAACCTTTAGTTATCCCTCCTACAGTGAAGGAGGTTGTGGAGATCGACACACTGCATGCGTTGAGGTCTCTCACTGACACTCTAGCCCAACATAGTAGCCAGATTACATCTAGCGATGTTGGTGGAGGCACCAGTTCTAGCACACCACACCACTGCGGGTCATGTGGTGTCATATGCACTGTGGGTGAGACATCCTTTGTTGGGTCACATGATCTCTTTTTTACAGATGAGATGATGGCATATGTTTTTGGAAGTGTTGCAAATGTCCCTGGTCTTTCACAGGTAAATGTCACATAAATAATATATATAGAAAAGTTTATTTCATTTGATATTTTAATATATATACTTGATTACGTCATACTTGTGTAAAAACTACTATTTTTTTAATTTTAAACAGCAAGAGCCGGTCAAGGACACAATTGGTGTGGACATCCTAGCTACTGCAACCCATGTTACAGTGTTTGCAGATGTAAGTTTCAAGTTACTTACATTTCAAAGTTCATTTGATTGCACATTTATTATTAAATACACATTAATGTTCGTGTATGTGTTTCACGTGTACATACATATTAATATGTTTATCTTTTTTAAGTAGGAGCCAGGTGGGACATCATCTATTATGGGCACTGAGGCTACTGGCACACCTCATGTTACTTTTACGTAGGTTAGTTTCACATATTTTACTAGTTAATGTTCAATATTGTTTAAATATTATTAACATACATATCTATACGTGTTCTAGAATTTAATATATATGCATGAGCCTTAGTTCCTTACACCATTCTCCTAGAAAGTTTTCAATTGATGTTGATCTACATGTTGTTTGAAAAACTTATGATTGCCGCACAAACTCCTCCCTATATGCAGACTGTGGAGGATGTTGTTGATGTTCCAATACATTTGCAAATCCACTCACATGGGTAAAATTTTTCAAATTTGTTAAATTTTGGATGAATGTTTTCTTACTAAATCTACAATATCAAATTGTACATGAAATATTTAATTTGAACTATTTATTTGTATGCAGCCTGGTATGAGTCAGAGTGCACTACCATGACCCCTAGACACTCCCCCTCATGAGTCTACCCTTGACCCTGTAGAGCATCAATGAAAAATTGATAGGGATTATGAGATTGTGGTAAGATTTCACATGCATTAAAATTTCTAAGTTTCTAAATTATGAATGTATTTTCAATATATCCACTTCTTAAAAATTTGGGTGTTAAAAAACTTGATGTTTATGAATGTGCAGGCTAAGTTGCAGGGCTTTGACATGCCTAGGACCAGACAGATGAAATCCGTAGTGCCATCTCCCTCCACTACATCCACAGGTCGTGGACATGCTTCTACTAGCAGGGCCAAGAGAGGGAGGATGTTTCATGATTCTTCATAGGATGTATAGATATATATGCCATCTAGACATGTGATACATACATTTTTTGTATGCCTATATATGGCTTGATATATATGATCTTGTGTTGGACATTCCATGGAGATGTGTATACAGTCTTATGCGACCGTGTGGTCCTATATATATGGCACACTTAGTTTGATACATTATTCTTATATTTTCAGAGACGTGGCACTGGCTCGAATGCATGTGCATGTATTCCATGTGTACTAGATATATTATATATATGTGGATTTTGTTCCCAGGACCACTATGATATAATTTTTATGATGTTCTTGTGATCTCATGTGTTGATATTTTTCTGTACTGATATTTGACATATGATCATATTTGATGATGTGTGACATTTTTGTATATACGTGTGACTTGATGAAGTATGATGATGTGTGACAACATGATTTCATTAAATGACATGTATTGTGATGATGTACTGACATGTACTGTGATGATGTAATGACATGATCTGACATCTTTGTTACACTCTTTCCAGACCACACACACACACACACATATGCTTCATAATCATCTTTGTTTCTCTTTGTGGTGGATGAAGATAGGAAGTTTGCACATAACAATGTGTCCATTCAAGTGATATGACATCATAATCATCTTTGTTTCTTGATATGACATAATAATCATCTTGTGCTTTGGAAGATTGCATAACAATGGACAAATTCTTGATATGACATCATAATCATCTTTGTTTCACTTTTTCACACATATGAAATGTCTTTGTAATTTCATATATATGCTTCATGTAATCATGTCTTTGTTTCTCTTCATATGCTTCATGTAATCATGTCTTTGTTTCTCTTTATATGCTTCATGCACAATCATGTCTTTGTTGTGACCTTATTCAATCTCCTTCAAGGCTTGTCATATATGAAGTTCACTATTGGTGTGGTGAATAATAAATCTTTGTGCTTTGGAAGATTGCATAACAATGGACATTCTTGATATGTAATCATAATCATCTTTGTTTCACTTTGTCACACACATATATATGCTTCATGTAATCGGTGTCTTTGTTTCTCTTTACATGTGGTGGATGAAGATAGGATATTCTAAATTCAACCATTCACACAACATGGTAGTGTGTTTACCTTGTTGCAATCTCCTTGATGTGACCTTATTCAATTCAAATGACAAGGCATTATTTTCAGGCCATACAAATAATTATTCACATAAGCTTATCAGAACAGGGAGATATTCACATTTTATGATATACTTGTTCAAGTTTCTAACACCACAACTATGTGTCACCTTCAATAATAGGAATAAAATCCAAACTTAACAAGTAATTACATTAAAACATATCTATATGACACCCTATTTGGATATTCATTACAACACCAACTTGAAAGGGAATATTTATTATTGATTTCCAATCTTCATTTCTTTAGCAATGAATGGTGTTATGTCCTTCTTGTAGTCAGCAATTTAGCACAGAGCCTAGAGTCTCCTCAACTTTTTCAAGACTTGGTATTTCTCCCCCCACATGGAAATCCATCTCCATGTACTTATTGGTTTGCAATATAGTGAAATTACTTGGGTGTTTGTTCAATTGAAGGTAGTTACACATGAGATGCTCATTCCACCTAATACTTAGTGGAGACTCCAACTACATCCTAGACTGCATGAAGGCTTATTCCAAAACAAATATTAGTGACTACATCCATTTTTCCATACTTGTAAGATTGAAAATATTGAAACTATTTTTTGGAGGGAAATGAGAAAATGGAAACAACCATACTAGGACACATGCTAAGAATCCAAGAACGGAGCCAAGTAGTGAGAATTCATGCCCTGAGATGTTGTGGGAGTGAACTCTAGGTAGGCTCGATTTGGAGTCGGACCACCCGATCCAGAGCCAAAAACCCCTTCCCTATTGATCTCAATTCACGTTTTCAAAACAAAATTCTGTCGGTCACAACTTGGCACTTGGTCATCAAAATTGAAAACCTGTCTGAGCCAAAACTTGAACAAAGGAGGCCTCTAATCACACCCAATAATTAAGGGTCGTGGCATTCCTTAAGCCTTTGTGGCATAATTGTTTGCAAACTACCTTTTCTAGGCAGTCCTAGGCAATGAACGAAGCCAAGTAGTGAGAATTCATGCCATCATAAAGCTTCACATCTTGGGAGTGTCTTAAATTCAACTTCTAGTCTAAAACAATTCTGGTATTTCACGTTTCAAATCAATGGGAGTTATATGCCTTTGGGTTACAACATGGTGCTCGGTTCATCCAAACATGGTGATGGTAAGCCAAAACTTGTGAAGAGGCCTCTAATCACACCTAATAATTTAGGGTCATGGCATTCAAAGTTGGAATTTTTTGTAAACTACCTTTTTTAGGCAGTCCTAGGCAATGAACATGATCAGTAGTAAGAATTCATGCCCCTTCGTGGGAGTGAACTCCCACTTCCAACACATCTTTTCAGGGTATATGCCTTTGATTGCTATGGTAAACTCATGGAGGCCTGGTTCATAGTTGGACCACCCGATCCAGAGCCAAGAACCCCTTCCCTATTGATCCCAATTCACGTTTTCAAAAATTCAAGTCACAACTTGGCGCTCAATCATCCAAACTGAGAACCATCTAATCCAAAACTTGAGCGAAGGAGGCCTCTAATGACACCCAATAATTCAGGTCCATGGCATTCCTTGAGCCTTCGTGGCATAATTATTTGCAAACTACCTTTTCTAGGTAGTCTTAGGCAATGAACAAAGCCAAGTAGTGAGAAGTCATGCCTCGGGACGTCATGGGAGAGAACTTCCACTACCAGTCCATTTGGGGGGCATATGCCTAAGAGTGCTATAGTGGGCTCTAGGGAGGCCCAGTTTAGAGTCAGACCACCCGATCCAAAGCTAATTACCCATTCCCTATTGATCCCAATTCACGTTTTCAACGCAAACTTCTGGCGGTCACAACTTGGCACTCAGTCATCCAAACCGAGAACCATTTAAGCCAAAAATTAAGCAAAGGATGCCTCTAATCACACCCAAGAATTTAAGGTTGTGACATTCCATGAGCCTTCATGGCATAATTGTTTGCAAATTGCCTTTTCTTGGCAGTCCTAGGCAATGAACAGAGCTGAGTAGTGAGAAGTCATGCCCTAGGATGTCATGGAAGAAAATCTGCCACCGCCAATGCATCTCGGTTAGGGGGTATACACCTTTGGGTGCTATGGCGGCTCCATGGTAGGCCCGGTTTGGAGTCAAACCACCCGATCCGGAGCCAAGAACCCATTCCCTATTTATCCCAATTCATGTTTTTAGCTCAAACTTCTGACGATCACAACTTGGTGATAAGTCATCCAAACTAAGAACCATATTATCCAAAATTTGAGCAAAGGAGGCCTCTAATCGTACCAAATAATTTAGGGTTATGGCATTCCTTGAGACTTCATGGCATAATTGTTTGCAAACTACCTTTTTTAGGTAGTCTTAGGCAATGAACAAAGCTGAGTAGTGAGAAATCATGCCCCGAGACGTCATGAGAGAGAACTATCACGGCCAATGCATTTTTTTGCAGGGTATATTCCTTTGGATGCTATGGCGGGCTTCAAGGAGGCCTGGTTTGGAGTCAGACCACCTGATCCAGAGCCAAGAACCCATTCCCTATTGATCCCAATTCACATTTTCAGCACAAACTTCTAACGATCACAACTTGGCACTTAGTCATCCAAACTGACAACTATCTGAGCCAAAACTTGAGTGAAGGAGGGCCTCTAATCACACCTGATAATTAAGGGTGTATGGCATTCCTTGAGCCTTCGTGGCATAATTGTTTGCAAACTACCTTTTTTAGGTAGTCCTAGGCAATGAACGAAGTCAGGTAGTGAGAATTCATGCCCCGAGATGTCATTGGAGTGAATTGCCACCACCAATGCATTTTTTTGGGGGGTATATTTCTTTAAGTTCTATGGCAAGCTCCAGGGAGGCTCGGTTTTGAGTCGGACCACCTGATCTGGAGCCAAGGAACCCCTTCCCTATTGATCCCAATTCAAATTTTCAGCACAAACTTTTGACAATCACAACTTGGTGCTCGGTCATCCAAACCAAGAACCATCTAAGCCAAAACTTGAGTGAAGGAGGCCTCTAATTGCACCCAATAATTCATGGTCATGGCATTCCTTGAGCCTTTGTGGCATAATTTTTTGCAAACTACCTTTTTTAGGCAGTCCTAGGTAATGAACAGAGCCGAGTAGTGAGAAGTCATGTTGCGGGATGTCGTGGAAGAAAAATTCCACTACCAACACATTTGGTTGGGGGTTATATGCCTTCAAGTGCTATGTCAGTATCCAGGGAGGTTCAGTTCATAGTCGGACCACCCAATCCAGAGCCAAGAACCCATTCCCTATTGATCCCAATTCATGTTTTCAGCACAAACTTCTGACGATCACAACTTGGCACTCAGTCATCCAAACCGAGAACCATCTAAGCCAAAACTTGAGTGAAGGATGCCTCTAATCACACCCAATAATTTAATTCCATGGAATTCCTTGAGCCTTTGTGGCATAATTGTTTGCAAACTACCTTTTCTAGGCAGTCCTAGGCAATGAACGAAGCCGAGTAGTGAGAATTCATGCCCCAGGATGTCGTGGGAGAAAACTTCCACCACCAACGCATCTCATTGGGGGGGGTATAGGCCTTTGGGTGCTATGGTGGGCTCCAGGTAGGCCCGGTTCAGAGTCAGACCACCCGATCTAGAGCCAAGAACCCCTTCCCTATTGATCCCAATTCACGTTTTCAACACAAACTTCTGGCAATCACAACTTGGCGCTCGGTCATCCAAACCAAGAACCATCTGAGCCAAAACTTGAACAAAGGAGGCCTCTAATCACACCCAAGAATTTAGGGCCATGGCATTCCTTGAGCCTTCGTGGCATAATTGTTTGCAAACTACCTTTTCTAGGCATTCCTAGGCAATGAACGGAGTCGAGTCGTGAGAATCATGCCCCAGGATGTGTGGGAGAAACTGCCACCCAACATCTAGTTGGGGGGTATACACCTTTGGGTGCTATGTAGGCTCCAGGTAGGCCTGGTTCGGAGTCGTACCACCCAATTTGGAGCCAAGAACCCCTTCCCTATTGATCCCAATTCACGTTTTTTAGTGTAAAATTTTAACGGTAACAACTTCGCGTTTGATCATCCAAACCAAGAACCATCTATCCTCTAATCACCCAAGAATTCAAGAAATCATGGGAGCCTTCTGTGGCATAATTTTTTGCAAACAGACCTTTTCTAGGTAGTCCTAGGCAATGAACGGAGCCGAGTAGTGAGAAGTCATGCCCCGGGACTCATGGGAGAAAATTTCCACTATGCAATGTTTGATCTGTTGGGGGTATATGTCCTTTAAGTGTTATGGCACTTGCTCGGTAGGCCCATTTAGAGTCCCACCTGATCCGGAGCCAAGAACCCCTTCCCTATTGATCCCAATTCACGTTTTCAGCACAAACTTCTGGCAGTCACAACTTGGCACTCAGTCATCCAAACCGAGAACCATCTGAGCCAAAACTTGTGCAATGGAGGCCTCTAATCGCACCCAAGAATTCAGGGTTGTGGAATTCCTTGAGCCTTCATGGCATAATTGTTTTGCAAACTACCTTTTCTAGGCAGTCCTAGGTAATGAACGGAGCCGAGTAGTGAGAAGTCATGCCCCGGGACATCGTGGGAGTGAACTGCCACCGCCAACATCCGGTTGGGGGGGTATACATCTTCGAGTGCTATAGCGGGCTCCAGGTAGGCCTAGTTTGGAGTCAGACCACCTGATCTGGAGCTAAGAACCCCTTCCCTATTGATCCCAATTCACATTTTCAGCACAAACTTATGGCGGTCACAACTTGGCACTCGGTCATCCAAACTGAGAACCGTCTAAGCCAAAACTTGAGAAAAGGAGGCCTCTAATCGCACCCAAGAATTCAGGGCCATGGCATTCCTTGAGCCTTTGTGGCATAATTGTTTGCAAATTACCTTTTCTAGGCAGTCCTAGGCAATGAACAGAGCCGAGTAGTGAGAATTCATGCCCCGGACGTCATGGGAGTGAACTGCCACAGCCAACGCATTAGTTGGGGGGTATACACCTTTGGGTGCTATGAAAATAAGGAAAGCTTCTCTTAGGCTCAGGTAGGCCCGGTTCAGAGTCAGAACACCCGATCTAGAGCCAAGAACCCCCTTCATAGGTACATAAACCATTGTTAGTTGCTTCTCTTTGCTTGGAAAACAATGAAAGCTTCTCTTAGCTTCAAGAATATAAAATTCTCTACTAACAGTGCCAACCACGTGAAGGTAGAAGATTTTATGGCACCACTAACCTGCATAAAAGTGTTAGTCAAAGTAATTTAAGTTGAATCAAAACCATACTAGATATATACAAAATACACAAATTTAATAAAATATATGAACTTGAATCTAGTATACAAATTTAAAAACTTCAAAGAAATATATACCAGATGAGCATGTAAATTCATTCCAATGAACCATCAGGATTGGATCTACTAACAGTGCCAACCACGTGAAGGTAGAAGCTTTTATGGCACCACTAACCTACATAAAAGTGTTAGTCAAAGTAATTTAAGTTGAATCAAAACCATACTAGATATATACAAAATACACAAATTTAATAAAATATATGAACTTGAATCTAGTAGACAAATTTAAAAACTTCAAAGAAATATATACCAGACGAGCATGTAAATTCATTCCAATGAACCATCAGGATCGGATCTACTCTGAATAGAGGACAAGATTGCTTCATGATCTGACTCTCAAACCTTCCAAAGAATCTTGTTATTAGGCCTTCCTTGATATCTATACAACTGAATATTTGTCGCTAGAACTAGATGTGAATATAAGAGTATTTTCATGTGTGTCTCAAAGTCTTCAAACACCCAAACAGAGGAATTTTTTAATGGATACCGTCGAAGCCAAGTTCCAGTAACTACCACTGACCCTGTAGGGTACTCAATATCTTCACCATCTATAACAGGAGAAGGAAACTTCTTTCTTTCCTCGATGCAATGACATAAGAAATAGTCTATTCCTTCTTCATTGTCTTCTGTCGCAATAACTGCAAACACATGTCCTACAAAAAAATAGAGGTTTCAACTCAAATTTAAATTACATATTAATTTCAATGGACATAACTCAATACAAAAATTGTAAATAACCATTTACCTTGTCGCACCAAAATTGAAATGTCATCAAAGTCCTTGGATGTTACAACTTCATCTAGAGAAACAAGTCATGATGCCTATGAAAGTTGATAACTGGGAAGCGGAGTTAGAGGCCTACAAATCCATCCATCCACCCATTCTTGTGAATCACACTCAGTAGTGAAAAATTCGATACAAGATGCACAAAAACACACCAAATTTCTTGTCCATGTGGCCCATGAAGTAGCATTTGAGCTACAAAATGAGTGTAGATCACTGGACCCTATGAGTGTCATACAATCCTCATAGTTAGCAATTTTTTGTTCCTCTATCAACCAAAAATATCTACGAACTGTGGAATTTTCTTGAGAACCACGGGCCATGTTGTCAATACACCATTCCACTATGCTCTTTGCATCTTTCAATTTAGCACCATCTTTGTACTTCAACTCTTCTCTTGCAAGAGCTCTTTTCACACATGCCCCTGCACCGTCATGCTCTCCTTTTCCATGTCCAACCTCAGTGAAACTCCAAATATGTTGCACACCCATCTTGACATGCATCTTACTCATCTAATAAAACATTCATGCATTCTTAAACTGAGACATGTAATTATCTAACCATATATAATGTTGATTGAAGCGGATGTCCCTATCAGATAAGTTTTCATAAAATAACTAGAAACACCCTTGCATAAATTCAGTAGAATGAGTTCTGATCATCACTGATATAAAATTGGTACTCTCTTAAAAAATTTTATCATTCTTTGTACTGTCAGGAGAATGTATAAATGCTATATGCACAAAAATGGCAACCTGTACTGAGTTGTAATATTGCGATTGAACCTCCATTTGTGGTTGCAATGTGTAATTCTCTACAAAATCGACCACTAAAACAATAGTACCAATAGGAAATGTGTCCTTGCATATCTTGAATTTTTCATCCAACCATCGAGCTCTGTGTGTATGCCTAGCATACTCATAAACAATTTCATCTTTAAATTTTCTCATAAATTGAAAAACAGGTATATGTTCTGTAACTAGCTCACACCGTTTAGACTCCTTTCCATCTTTCAATTGGTATGGTACTGATTTATATTTATTAAACCCAACTAAATTATGTCCTATTGCACCTCCAATTTTCTCATGGATACAACTTTCCAATTTAGGTAATCCATCGCACGTACCACAACTTCCATCTAAACAATCCTGACTATAAAAAATTGTCCAACTTCTCTTTCACAAAATATCATAGGAATGAAATCCCTAGAAGATATTGGTGGAACTTGAACACCAAATTCCGGTAACATAGTTTCAGAATGCAAATAAGAACGAATACGTCAAAAATTATCATAATGCATCACAAATTCAACATGTTTCCTACAACAACAAGTGGTGCGAGCGTGGTTGATTTTCACATAGAATGGTTTCAACATTTCAAAAAAAATGTTGACTAATTTTAATTTCTGGATGCTCCTATTCAAACTTACGAAAAAATTGAGTTTGAGTCATATCTAAGAAATGCTTTGGATGTGGTTCACAATTAGTAGAACCAACTCTCTGTTTTACAACATCTCTTGTATTAGGTGAAACTCTAGTGTTACCATGCCAAAATTGAACAACAACTTCTCTTATAGCATCAGATATATCTTTGTCTTTACGCAGTGCTCTAGCAGAAAATGCCCAAAAATCAGTGTTATTGGGTGATTGAAGGATATTACACCTTTCAATTGCTTTCATTAGAGTTTTTCGATTAACTTTCAACATTCGGCTTGTTTTCCTAATCAAACATTGTTTTTTTGTTGATTCACTTACAACACTAGTAGCAAGTACACGACGCACGACATTACTATCCCTTGTGCATCTCTTGACACCAACAGTGTGATATGCATCATGTAGGTTTTCAACAATTGCAGAGGTTTGACCACGTATATTAGATGTTGTCAATCCTAAGGTGTTTAATGTAGGTCTCATTTTATTCAATTTCATCAAACTAACCAACAACTGACATCTTTGGGAATCATTTAAAATTTCAAAATGATTATCCCAAATTTCAATAGTTTTTCTTCTGATTTTTCGTTCAGAAATTTTGTCAGACATTGGTTTCAAAATGTTCTCATCAATTTCAATAAAATAATTAGGTCTCTTTCGTAAAATCCTAGGAGGTGTTTTTGCCAAATTTTGGTTGTCTACGGTTTCAAAATGAATTTCCTGATTCACATTTTCATTGTCTCCTTCAATTTCAACATCAACTACATCACGAGTATTTAATTCATCTTCATCACAAGTATTTAATTCATCTTCATCACGAGTATTTAATTCATCTTCATCATGAGTATTTAATTCATCTTCAACATTGATAGTAAAAACATTACCTGGTTCCTCATTGCTTACAATAGTAGGGGTTGAAGATGAACCTCTTCTTGATTCATGAAGTTTCCACATTCGCTCCAAATTTTGCAATCTTTTTGCCTCTAATTCCTCTGGTGTTTTTTTACTTATTGATTTCCTTTTTGAACTTTGTTTCTTGTCTCCCATGATGTTTCAATCGATGTAGGACAACTCCAAATGATGCAGGGCACCTTAAAAATAGTAAAAAATATAGCTTCTGATGACAAGAAAAAAGTGCAGAAGGTGGCATAATTTCACAGAAATTCATACAGTCAGGTCAGAAGAATAAAATCACATGGTGAATTGGATGTTGGGATTCATGTAAATATGATTCTAAGAACCATGATCATGGTTTATGAACCGTGATCAAAATTATTTTACTAATAGGACAATTTATAACCGTGATTGTGGTTTATAAACTATGATCACTGTCCTAATTGTATCATCAAATCTGACCCTCAAGGCTCGGGAAATATTTGTTTTTCCCGAACCTGAGCTTTGGGAGGTCATTATGGCATGTGAAAGGCCAAAAACATCAAATTTTCTCTTCCGCGGACTTGAACCATGCCAAAAAATTGAAAACATGTCACAAAAATGGTACCATCGCGTAGGGGAGACTGTTAGCTTCGTAGAAATATTGATTTTAAAGTGAATAGAATATGATAAATATCATTTTATAATTTTTTACTAATAGTAGGTCTTTAAGACACTTTTTCCCATGAATGTTCATGTCTACGTTTAAGACTGCAACTTTTGTTTCACTTGTCAGAATGTGATAAAACCTATACCATCCCAACCATGGAAAATTCTATACACGTTCAAAAAAAAGTATTTGTTTGATGAAGTTATGGTGGGAAAATGGAAAGTGCTCCGTTTTCTTTATGTTTTCAGACCACTTTCACAAAAAAAAATCATAAAAGAAAATATTGCTCAAAAAATACAAAATAAAATCTATCCCAAGATAGACAGTGGCATCTAACTTTTCACCAAAGGAAAAAATATCAAGTTTTGGTCATCCAAATCATGGGCAAACAGACTACAATCTTATAGGATTTTTAAAAAAAATACCAAGTCATTGAATTTTGAGTGTTTAATATAGCTAAACTTGTCTATTTTTAAAAAAATTAGTAGTTTAGAAACTAGATTCCAGATGCTACGATTCATATTTATATAACTTTTTCTAATTTTGAGTGCATGCATTGCTAATAATCCCTACAAGTTGAGATTTTGTTGTTTTTTTGCAATATGACGTCCACTTATGACCCCTTTTTGGCCCCCCAACTTGCTACACTTACCAGTAAAATGATCATGTAAAACAATAGTAAACAAGAGTAAGTGTCCCCAAGACAATGCAACATATTGTGGGTGGATGGAATGGAATGCAAGATGGAATAATAGGAGCAACGTGACCCCTAGTGTATGGAAGTGTATATAATGAGGTTCATTTTTTCCCCCTCAGCAGTCAAGAATGAACCATAAACAAGAGTACATCATTGGGAAATGGTCGAGTAGTGTTTTGTGTGTCTAGTGTGCTGCGATGAATGTGTATATGTAATGGTGATGAGATGCGACATGTGGAGATATGTGCGTGAACCCTATAGACGAAGCGGATATCACGACTTGTTGAATGGTTGAGTGATGATTTAGCCCTAAGCGTGTATCACTATAAGATGAATTGATGAATGATGATTTATCTCTAAGCATATATCACTAGAAGATGAAAGGATGGGTGATGATTTAGCAAAAAGACTATATCATTATGAGATGAAGATGGTGAGTGATGATTTAGCACACTATGAGATGAAAATGGCCGGTGATGATTTAGCACTAAGCATATAACACTACATGATGATAGAGATAGGTGATGATTTAGCCTAAAGTGTCTGTCACTACAAGATGAAAGGAAGGAGTGGTGATGTAACCTAAGGTGTATACCACTACAAGATGATAAAATAGGTGACGATTTAGTCTAAAGTGTATGTCACTAGGTTAGAAATGTCACATGGTGAGTGTAGGGTTTGATTGGTAAACCTTCGGCAGTCGAGTATGGACCAAGGAACTAAAGCGTTTCATAGGGTAGTGAGTGCAATGTGTTGAAAATAATATAGTATGTATGTTGAAACTATGTGACCATATGATGAGTAGGATTTATAAATGCGCGGTGTGGGTAATGTAATATAGGATGTGTAGGGTGTGTGTTGTGTAATGTGTAAAATTCAATAATAGGTCTAGATAGAAATGGAATATGTAATGATAAAATGTAAATCTAGACTCATATGTAATGTAACCTAACGTAAGATGTAGAATATATGTAGAAATGTGTAGTGTATGGTGTGACAAAGTGCATAGATACCCTAATGGATGTAATGTGTAGATGAGTATTAGTCTAATATAAAATAAGTGTAGAATGAATGTTGTATGATGAAATGCACTGTGTAATGCCTAAGGCGAGGTGTGTGGGGTTCAGTGTTATGGTAATCCCTCGATAGTCAAGTGTGAACCGAAGCACAAGAGTGTGTCATCAGGTAATGACGGTTCTATGGCTTGTGATATGATATGCTTATAGGAAAGGACGATAGATAATAAGTATGGAAGGCATGATGTGAAACTATGTGACTAAGCTAAAACATTAGGGGGGAGTGTGTAATTTTCTATTCCCCGCCCCCCACAGTAGTGTGCCAAGGGACTATGTAAACTTGTCAAGGAGATTGTCATCCTCTAGATCAAATTCAAATGCATATGCATTAGTAACTTGGTAAGATATAGTATTAGGTTAATCATGTAATGATCCATTGAGATGTAAATGACATATGCCCATAGCATACTCCTCATTAGTGAATGGAGAATGTGGGCAACTATGTGCATACCACCAAGTGAAATTATGCAAGTAGCTAAGAAAAGAACTATTGCAGATGAAAACGTGATCGAAAGGCATAGGAAATGAAATGTCGGTGTGACTAGGATCTAACATGCCTCCAATATAAGAAAGCCAAGAGTCCCCTAATGTAAGTGGAGAAGAACAAGGGGTACATGATAAATAGACTAGAAGATGAAAAACACTCAAACCATAAGCAACAGTGATAGTGACAAAGCTATAATATAGATGAGGAGTATGAGTAGAAGGTCGGAGGTCCTCAAAAGTGAAACCAAGATGAGCTAGACCATTATGGGAACATGTAGTGACATCGCATGCATGATCGAATGGAATATGTTCCCAATATGAGTTATGAATGATAAGTGCACAAGTGAAGGGTGGGTGTGGAAAAGTAGGAAATGTATGTGGAGGGGGGTGTGATAGATTGACATCCATAGACTGGAAAAGCCCCCGATGAGGAATCATAGTAGTAGTAGTAGCAGGTGGCATAGAAGAAATAACATCTATCACAAAAATAGTACCATCAAGTGGTGGTAAATGTGGTGGTTCATCTATAGGTTGAGGATCATGTGCAGTATTAATACGTGGAATAGGAAGACTAGTGTTTGAAGCATGGTCATAATACTGAAATGGATCATGGTCACAAAAAATAGTATACTTTATACCCTCATGTAAGAACTTAACACAGTTATGGACATTAGACGCAACAAATCGCATGGCATGAAGCCATGGTCTACCAAGTAGATAGCTATAAGAAACTGGGAAATCAACAATGAAAAATATTGTGTAGACAGTCTTAGGACCAACAGTGATGGGTAGTGTGGCGTGACCAAAACATGGACGAGTGGAACCATCATAAGCACACAATGAAATACTAGAGGGATTAAACTCATGAGCAGTAAGACCAAAAACTTCGAGAAATGACATGGGGTATAAATTAAGCTCAGATCCATTGTCAATTAGAGTGTGCTTACTAGTGACATTATGAATGCGATATGTAATATGCAAAGGAAAATCATTGTCAAAAGTAGCACAATCATTATGAGGAGTAGATGGGAAAGTAATATGTTGAGAGAATACATCTACAAAAGTGTTATAAACTATGTCTGGATGAGTGTTGTCAGGAATACGAGTAGTGAGAAAAAGGGTAATAATTTTAGCTCATAATTCAGGGTGAAGAAGTAGAAAGTCGTGAATGGAGATAGTCATGAGGAAGGAAGCCTAAGGAGAATGAGGACTAGAAGAGAGTGTAGGTCGAGTCTGGATCACCAAAATGATTAACTAAAATTAACTAAAAATGGGGGAAATGTAATAATACTTAATATAATTTAGGAGGACATAAACGTTGCAAATAAATGCACTAAAGTAATATGAAGTGATTAACATGATTAAAATGATTAGAATGATTGAAATAGTAGAAATAAAACCATAATATGCAAGAGGAAGGTAAGGAATGAACTCAGCTAATTATGGATGACTGTCACAAGGTGTCACAGGTCTGACTGGAAAATACAGAAGCTGGAATGGCTTCACAAAGGTCCCGAAAAGAGTAAATCTAGATGATTTGAGAAGATTGGAGCGCTCATGAGGGTGCTATGACACCCTTGGGTGCCTTGGTATGGCAGAATAGGTGTTATGGTCTCTAAAAAACTTAAAACTTGGTTCTTTAAGGGTTAGAAGATTCTTTGTAACATTCGCTTCCTGTTGCACTAGATTCGTTGAACTACACTGACTGTGCCAAATATAACAAGATGGAGTTGAAGACCTACAGGAGACAAGAGAAGTATCAAAACCCTAAAAAATAAAAGATGTAAATGAATGGGTAGGACTGACCTAAGCTGCCACAATAGTGGGCTTACTAAACTAAGTGTTACACTACATTTTAGACCCAAATGTAGTTTTGGTGTGTGTGTGTGTACATGTCGTGCCCTAGGTGCTCTTGTGTCAGTCGCACTTTGTGAAGTAGCGAGCAATAACTAAATGTAGAAAATGTAATAGTATGTGTGCATGGAATAGAATAGAATCTCTCCCCCTATGAAGTGTGTGTTGATGCAGATCTCTTAGCCTTGATGCATGGAAGTATGTAGATGTAAGTGATGTAATGGATGTAACTCTAGATGGAGTGATAGTGGTGAGTGACGCTAGGACCCTCATTAAGTTCTCATAACTTTATATTTATAGGGTTCTCTTTCTCTAATTTTGTAATTAATCCTACATGGCTGACTAGGAAAAATATAAGGATGAAAAATGGCTAGAAAGAGCCCAAAAAGAGGCGGGAAAGTAAAACAAGGATTGGGGCGCCCCAAAACAGGTCTGGGCATCCCGGTTTAGGCTAAAATGATGGGAAGTGCTGAAATAGTTGGGCATGCATATAAAAATGTGTGGGAATGAAGAAACAAAATATAAAACAAGATGGCCAAAAGGTGGGATTAATTAGTACTTTCTTCACTTAAGAACTTTCTACATAGTAGTATGAGGTCGGGCTAAATAATACCTAAAGTGCATGATTGTGTGACTACAATAGTTGAAGAAAGTGAATCTTCAAGCTAATTTATGATTAATTTTGATTGGGGATAACTAAACATGAATTGGCTTGTTTAGCTGAGTTTCTAGATTTGATTGGAGAGTTAGATTGATGTTTTAATATTGTCTGGATGAGTTAAGGTTGAGTTGGCAAGGGGTTACACATGTTTTTTATATTTAATTCCATTTACGATTTTTATTCACCCAAAATTTGTTGTGAAATAGTTGTAAGGTGGAAGAAAATGGATTGAATTAGATTCATCATGACTTGGAAGATAACTAAGTTAACTCAAATATTAATTTGAGTCAATTTAAACACATCTTTTTTATTAAAATAATCATTTTAAGTGCTAGTCAAGACTTCACTCAACTTGGATTGGGGAGGTGGATATGATTTGATGATTATTTAATTTATTTAAATGTGGAAGTGGACAAATGGATTTATTTATTTAATTTGATATTAAATTAGCTATTAAAATTAGCTAAAGGGGATGATAAGGTGTAAGTAGAATTAATTAAATTAATTCTATGTAGGAACAAGGGGGTGCAATGATATTTTGAATGATTATGAAACATAGCGGTAATTTGGGGGTGTCTACATTTTCCCCTCTTTAAAGTGTTATTATGGAGTAATAGTGCTTTAAAGATAGTAGATGTGTGTAAAATGGTGGTCGAATGATAATGAATTGGTAGGGACTAATTGATTTGCCCTGGTGAAGCATTTGGATGCCCCAACGAGTCCAGGATGCTTGATTTGCTTTATCCCCGGTGAAGCATTTGGATACCCCAATGAGTGTGGATCATACTAAAGGATTTCCCCCCTCAAGTGGATGGGTGACATGGGAAAGTAGTGGACAACCACTTGATAGGAAGACTAAAAATACTTATTTTTCAAGAGGGATTAGAAAGGATATGTTATTGAGTGAATGATAATGTTAGGAAAATTACTAGGATTATGATATGATTTTTCATGTTTTGAATGAGATGAACGAATGAATGTAATAATGAGATGATCAATCATTTCTCATAGCTTGAGCTTCCATTCAGATTTTATATTTAGAGAGCAACCTATTTTGTTATTGCACATGTAGAGGTAGCACCATAATTATTGAAAAACCATAATAAGCAACCCATATGCACATAAAAAAAACACACACAGAGAAAAAGATAAAATGAACCCAATATACACAGTAAAATGATATACACCATGGCTATAAATAAATCGAGATGCTTTCAAAATACTTTTAATTGATTAAAAATCAAAGATGAAAAAGAAGTGTAAAATAGACCCAATATACATAGTAAGATGAATATACACAAAAGTTATGAATAAACCAAAATGATAACAATACTTGGTAATTGGTCAAAGACGAAGATAAACAAAGAAAAACAAACCCCATTTACACGATAACTAATAGACACCCTGATTATGAATAAGTCAAGATGTTGACAAAAGACATGTAATAGGTCCAAAAACAAAGACAACATTTAGAAACAGGCCCAATATACAAAGCAAAATGAGCCAAGATGACAACAAAATACTAATAATTCATAAAAAATGAAAATGAGAATTGAAAGACAAACCCAAAAGACAAGACAAAATTATTGCACCAAGACTAACAATGAGCCGAGATCGTAAAATGATACCTACAATTGATAAAAAACAATGATAAAATTGGAAAACAAACCCAATATACAGAGCAAAATGATTACACCAAAGCTAGTAATGAGCCAAGATGGTAACAAGATACTAGAAATTGGTTAGAAAAACAAAGACAAGAATACAAAATAAAAACCTACACATATAGTAATTCAGACATGCCAAGGTTATAGTCAAGCCAAAATTCTAACAAGATTACTTATAATAGGCAACAAATAGCAACAATGCAACACAACTTGAAATAACTACATCTAACTATGCCCCTAATGTGTTTCACAATGAAGAATAAGTAGATTTGAATGCCCCCAAACAAGGATACATGAAAGGGGATTGGATCAAACCAAAGAAAAGAGTTAAACAACTCCTCCTGATACTCTTATTGGATCCCATTGAAGTTTGATCTGAGATTGATTGGGTCAGTTTTCTAAGCAAAGATATATGCGAGGAAGAACATGAGAGCCGAGATGCCCCAAGTGAGGATACACGCAAGGATTTGATTGATTGTTTTCCCCCCAAGCAAGGATACATGCAAGGGGTGAGAAAAGTGATAATCGTAGGATAGTTTGGAACAATGACTAGGATTGTAGTCAAGAGTGTGATATTGTGTAATTATGTAGATAGTTGTTTGAAACATTTTTTTGAATGTTTTTGGTTTTTTGATTGTTTTGATTTATTTTTTAAATTTGAATGTTTAGCTTTTTAAGGATTTTGAATGTTTTTATTTTTTAAGGATTTTGAATGTTTTTATTTCGAATGTATATGATTTTTTTGATTTTGAATGTATATGAATTTTTTTGGAGTGTTTACTTGGTAAAGGGTGCACTGTTTGAACCTCTGTTCAAATAATTATAAACATTTCATTCCATTGAAAAAATGTTGATATAACGATTAAGATTTCTTACTCCACTCTTGACTCCACGCAACTAGTAAGATGTGAGGGCTCGCCACCGAAATCCAAGAAGGACGTAAGACGAATGAGATGATAATGTGCAAATGAGAATGATGGATAGAAATGCATAAGGTTAAAAATGGTCCATTTGAGAAAATGTGACTCATCTCCAATTAAGATTATCTGACTAATTCTAAGATGATTTCACTTTATAGGTATTGACTAAACTTAGATCCATTGATGGCCTACTGATTGGAAAGATCGGGTGTAAGGGATGGTTGTCTCTCTTAACATGAGCAACTAAATTGATTCTTTGGGATTTTGTATGATTAAGCAGTTTTGATTCATGAAAGGATTTTTTGATTTTGTTGTTTTGATTTTTGAAAAGTGACCCCCTACATTTTGGCCCATACCACCAGTAGGAGGTAAGGGTTTAACACTAAAGACAAAACGTAGGCGAGTAAGGGTACCTTTCTCTGTTCCTAGTCTCATGCTACTAGTAAGAAGCATGGGCTCAACACCAAATACTGTGAAGGATGAAATGTGTACCATTTTTAATTTATTTGTATTTTAGACTGATTTTTCCTTGTTTGTGAACTATGGTTATAGGAAAGACACTTTTCTCCCAAATCTCAACCTCATGCGACTAGTAGGACACAAGGGCTCATCACCTTAGACTGAGATGGGTGAACAAAAAATTCAAGTAAATAAGTTTAGTTATTTTTGCTAAGGAGAGATCTTGAATGGAAGGAGGATTTTCCATCATTAAGATTTTAAACAAGAATGTAGGTAAAAGCATCCAAAATTGAAGAATCTAGAACATGGATGAGAGACACAATACCCAACAAGAACAAGATTAATCTACATCTTATAAATGAAGAGTGTCAAGGTATAATAATGATGATAGAGAAATCTATCAATGGATGAAATGATTAAAGCTATTTGTATAAGTGGTATCCCCTAGTGTAGAGAGTACCAATGACCAAGAATTTCTTACTTTTCCACTATTGATTTTCAAATAGTGCTTTGATGAGGGGTTGGATATGCAATATATATTTTCTTTTCTTTCACTTTTTGAATTTTCTAATTTTTCGTGGACTAAGGCTTATAATGGATTCATCATGAAAGAGATCCGTGTTTATGAAATTATGGTCCTAATTATGATACTTGGATAGATGAGATCCAATTCAATGATGTGGATGAAAATATTTTCAACAAATAGGTGATTTGATGTGTCTTGATTTACTAGACTTGGGAAAACGAGATCCAAGCTAATGGGAAGGTAATTTGATTAGTCCTAACTTACGAGACTTGATTTGGATGAGGTCCAAGTAAATGGTATTATCTAATTTGTCTATAACTTATGAGACTTGGGTGGATGGCAAGTCCAAGCTAATGGTGCAGATTAAAATATTTTCAATGATATGGTTCAATTGGTCCTGATATACGAGATTCTGGCGAACAAGTTCTAAGTCAACGAGTATGTGATTGGATAAGTTTTTTATGAGATCATAGAACCTATATGAAGATAGAGGCAATTTGTTGATGTGTATAATACATTGAAATTCATATTCATCCATGAGTGAAAAGATGTGAGGAGTGAATGATTGATCCCTAGATGAGCATCTGAGGCATCCCTTAGGCTTTATAGAGAAAATATTTAATGTTGCTCTTTTTTCTATAAAATTTCTTTTGATTGTATGATTATTGTTGAACGCTTCAATGTGTAAGAATTTAGTGTTTGTGATGTTAATAGTCAAAATTTCCCATGAGGACCATAGTGATATGACTATATTATTTGACGATATATTTGTCATTATAGCTCGAAATGGTTGTGTATTGATACCCCTAGGAATACACACATTGTGGAATTCATGAGCAAGAATGTCTTGAAATGGAGATGACATTGTAGTCAAAGCCATAGAAGGGATATGTGTAAATGCATTCTTTGATAGTTGGATAGTATCATGTGAATATGATGAAGAATATACATTGGATGGATGGTGCGAAACATTAATAATTTCAAGATTAATTGTTTGAGTGACTATTTACGTGGAGGGTTGTGTTGTCGCAAGTGTCCAAAATTATTGTTGTTGTGTCTCTACAACAAGACTAGGGATGTTGGGCGTAGGATCTAGCATTGAAATCATAGAATCAAACTCAATGATGCTTAATGATGGACCCTTTTCTTTAGAATTTTATTTAGTATCATGTGTTGGAAAGGGATCATAAAACTCTTTCAAATTTTTGTTCAACGTTTGAAGGTAATTGTCCGACACACTTTCAATTTATGATTGAACTAATAGAAGAATATTTAGAGAATAAGTTGGTTTTGAATTATAGATCCTTGGCCATTGTCATCTTGATCTCGTTGAGTTGTATCGTTTAAAGGATTTTGGAAAACATTCAACTAGTTGAAGTGTGTTTTGTTTTGATGACTCTATCATCAATTAAGTCTTGGACATAATGGAAAAGTCTTTAACAATTATTCATAGAGTGGCCTTCAATTCGGTAAAATTCACAATATTTGGATTCTTGATACCACTTGGGTTTGGGTTCTCATTCATAGAAGGGTCGTGTGATTGGGTTTCTTATAATGTTATCCTTTGCTAATTGATGAAAGACACTATAGATGCTCTCTCCTAGAGATGTAGATTGTCACTTGACTTTACATGGAGTAGTGTCATCATTAGGTTGTATGATTGGCTTTTTAGTTGATTTCTTACTAAGTTGGGAAGCCATATGAGAGATATGTTTCAACATCTCATGAAGTATTTCAAATAACTCATCGTTTGATGTTTTGCATGAACCCACCATTGTAATAATGATTAGTATGCTTAAAATTTGACAAAGTAAATGTCAAAATGTAATACATGTAAAAATAATGGAGTGATGATATGTAGAAAAAGTGAATATTGAAATAGGAAATGTGATGAAAGAGAATGATTCGCTTATATTATGACAAAGTGAATGTCAGAATACAAGATGTAGGGATGGATGCTCAAATTTTAACAAAGTGCATGTTAAAATAAGAGGTTCGGAGATGAAAAAGGAAACACTCAAATTTCAACAAATTAAGTGTTGAAAATATGATGTTTGGAAATGAAAAGAAATTACTCAAATTTCAAAAAAGTGAATGTTGAAATGAGAGGTTTGGAGATGAAAATGAAGTGCTCAAATTTCAAAAAAATGAATGTTGAAATAGGATACATAGAAACATAAAGGGGTGCTTATATATTAGCAAATTGAATGCTAAAATATAAGACATAAAAAGAGAATATATTTGTTTGAACTTTGGCAAAGTGAATGCCAAAATACAAGACTTAAGGATGATGAAAATGATTACAAATTGGCAATTGAATTATGATTGTGCTTAACCTTGATAAAGTGAATATCAAGGACAAGACTTTGATTGAAATGGATGTGAAGTTAGGATGTGAATATCCAAAACTTAAGGCTTAGACTCTGATTGGAATTGAATAATTTTCTTAAACTTTGGAAAGGGAATCCATATATTAAGACTAAGATGTGATAAAACCAACACAAGGTAGGTGTATCCAAATGAAAATCATTTAGAAAAGAGAGGATGACGATGGATAAGATTATGGAACACAAATTTAATGACTCATAACTTGGATGAAAATAATGTTGATATGAAGGCCTTTAAACTTACTTTGGCCTTGGTCAAGTGGGGCTTCCTATAAATTGGTTCTCTCTCTAAGTACCAAGTATTATTCAAATGATTGCGGTAACTATTGCTTGTTGTAGGCTTTAATTTACCCCCTTGATTAGATAAGCGGGATTTTACTCCCTCAAAGAATCAACCTGTGGCAGTCACTAAGGATAACCTTAGTTCTATCTCTCATAGGCATACTATTCAGGTAGGTAGGGGTACCCATTTCGTTGGTCAGTTCCCTCAAGGCGCCAACTACTTTAGGTATCCTGTAATACTCCTCACAATGAGTTTTTGGCCCCTAGCCATGCACTTCCCATGGTTACAGTGGATTGTGAATAAACCCTTCTCCAAAAATTTAATTAAAAGTGTTTTATAAAGTTTAATAAAAATATGTAGTAATATTTGCTTGATTTTACGAGAAAGACAACTTGTAGTTAGTATTTTGATTAAAAAATGACCTTCGTAGAGACGGTCTTGCAAACAATAAGTTATAAGTTTTCCTGAGGTGGAATCACGATAGAAAACATAAAAGGCAAACTCATTGTTTATGATTTTCAAGATCACCCAAAAGGGTGCGAGAAAAGAGCATACACAGAGAGCTTGCCAGAATTAAATTAAATGGAATTTAAAAGAAAGTTAGACACCTAAATTGATTAAAAGCGAAAAATTGTAAGAAAATGATTAACAACAATACTAAAAATAGTAATTAGAAATAATTTTACTTGCTAGAAAATAGAGAAAATCATAAAACACAGACAAGTCAAAGCATATAACTGTGTCCAACTTTTTTGCAGTTTTTGTACCTTCAACAAAATATGTCCGACAACCAAAACATGACCAAACACATATTAAATGACCAAACATTTATTTTTAAGAGCTTATAAATAACAAGGTGTAGGGCATCCAGAATTTACTTGATTTAATAAAGTTTTTATAGTATTTTTAAATATTTATTTACTAGTCAAATTTTAAAATATTTTTGGCCACCAAGTGTGACACACTTATATGATTTAACCCAAACAGAGCATGCTAGTACGTACACTTGAATGCACTAGCGTAAACAAACTATGGTAGAATGGAGAAGCATGTAAGCATGTGAAGGAAGGCGTAAGCACGTGAAGTAAGTTTTGTGTGTGACACTAGCACATATAAGAGAACACTACCATGTGAGAGAAAATTTCTGTTTGACACTAGTGCGTATATGACTAAGCTAGCATGTGAAGGAAAAATTATGTTTGACTCTAGAGCGTAGATGACTATGCTAGTGCGTACAAGGTACAGAATGCAAAAAATTACTTAGACATAAGCACATGAATCATGATGCAAGTGCATGCACTATGACACTATCACGCGCAGTGATATGCTAGCACAAATCACGTGCGACGCTAACATGTTTAGCATGTGGATGGATATAATTTTTGAAATACAACCAAAAACTTGGTATTTCTGATTTTTTCCTTCTCTAGTATACCTAAAAGCCTCAAATTTGAATAGTGAAGTTAAAACAACACTAAGAAAACAAGGAAATAATCAGATTAACAAAAAGTAATCTACAAACTATAAAAGAAGTGTGAGTGTCCCACCAAGCATGCTTGAATGTATGCTATGGAAAATGCAATGAAGAGGAAAATTAAAACATAAATGAAAAGAAAACATGCCTTTACAAATCCTAAAGCAACCTCAAATTAAATATGTTGAAAGGGTAGGGTTTTGTGATACCCTTTGTTGGATCATGTTGGATTTGTAAGTTTTTGTGGATTGTGGATGCTCTAAGTATCCTGACCGAAATGAGTTAAGCCACAAGCATGTTTGATTAATGGATTTAAAGTGATTTGAAAAACATAATGGTATGAGGAATGTTTTGATTCACCAAATGAATATAAAAAACAACAACATGAATCCTCTTAAGCTTTAGTGGATGATTTGCAAAGGGATGATCATTGATTTACAGTTGAAGAAAGTGAATCTTCAAGATAAGTTCTGATTGAGTTTGATTGGAGATAACTAAACATGACTTGGCTTGTTTATTTGAGTTTCCGAATTTGATTGGAGAGTTAGATTGTTATTTTGGGATTGCATGGATGAGTCAAGGCTGAGTTGGCAAGGGGTTGCACATGTTTTTTATTTTTAATTCCATTTCTGCTTTTTATTCACCCAAAATGTGTTGTGAATAATTGGAAGGTGGAAGAATTTGGATTGAATTAGATTGAATTGGATTTATCACAAATTGGAAGATAACTTAAGTTAACTCAAATGCATATTTGAGTCAATTTAAACACATATGTTTGACTAAATTAATCATTTTAGTGCTAGTTAACTTGGATATGGAAGGTGGATATGATTTGATGATTATTTAATTTATTTAAATGTGAAAGTGGACAAATGGATTTATTTATTTAATTTGATATTAAATTAGCTAATAAAATTAGCTAGAAGGGGTTGATAAGGTGAAAATAGAATTAATTAAATTAATTCTATGTAGAAACAAGAGGTTGTTATGATATTTTGAATGATTATGATACATAGTGGTAATTTACGGGTGTTTACAAGGGGTACTATGAGACTTGAGATAGAAAGTGACTTCATCCGCAACATTGGTGAAATAAGGTTGAACACCAGTTATAGGAATGGAGTCATACTTAGGAGAACTAAACTTGGATTGACGGTTTCAAAACATCTTTTGGTAGGCCATGAAGAATATACAAAAATAAAGGATCCTATAACAAGCTAGGGTTCGATCAATAAATGGGTTCACCAAATGATTATATGAAATTAAATGTAAGATAAAGACACTGCTGATTAAATATATATAACAATAAACATGCAAAATTAAGAAAAAGAAATACAATAATAGGTGATAAATAGGGTTTTAAGAATAACTCAGCTTGCCACTGTAGGTATGGACTGATTTTGGTCAGGTGAATGATCTGAACAAGCATATTCTGGGATGTTTAAGCTTTAATTTTGAAACTAGCATGTGAAGACCCCAGGGACGAGCATCTGGGAGAGAATGCAACCAATTCTTCCTGTGTTATTTCTTATCATTGTTAGCTCATTGTAGGCTACGTCATATTTTTTGTACTTCTTCTCTGTCACACCAGTACCTGTAAAACAAACCCTAGCTACATGCATAAGACTTAAGCACATACTATACTAATTGAAAAATACAAATGAGAGAGTCAGATTCCTTGACGGTCACCCCAATGTGATCTTGTTGCCGAGAATTGCACTACATTTCTAACTCCATGTAGTTCTTGTGGTGTGTGATTGAAATCGTGTCCCTTGAGCTAGTATTCCCTAGTGCTAGTCGCATAAAGAATAACGGGATGCAACTACTTTGTCCCAATACAAGAATGTGTGATATGGAATTCAGAATAACCCCCCTGTGCAGTGAATAATACAACCCAAAATGAATACCCTTGTGTTGCTCTTTGTATGTGGTAGATATAGAAAATGATATCCCAATTGCCCCCTTAGAATAGTTAGTAGGTTGTATTGATATATGGGTACTTTATTAGAATTTTAGCACATAGTAGCACCAAAATCCGACCTAGGTTGTGAAAAGAAGATAAGAAAAGACCGAAAGCCAAAAAAAACTAGTAAAGAAGAAAAAAATAACAAATAAGAAAAAAACACCCATAATGACATTAATGCCTGGGCGTTATTGTCCTATCTAGGTGGTATTGTCCTACAACAAGTAAACAAAAAATAAGTAAAAGACATGAACAAGGTCCCTGTGACTCAACCAAAAAGATGCAAATGCCATATGAAGGACATAAACAGAGCCAAACAAAGAAAGAAAAGGACCAAAGAGGTGTCACCAATGCCTAGTTTCTAAACTTAGAAATCATGTATATAACAACATACTATAGGCGTAATGTAATAGTAATAAGTGCATATTTTAGTGACTGCAAGACTCGAGTGACCCGTGATTGGTTCATGTGGACCAACTGATGATTTTCAGGTTCTCTGATCCCTTTTGGGGCTTCCTTGATCTACTTAGGCCTTTTTATTTACTTTGGATCCATAATGACTCATGATTGATCCACACAGACCAATTATGTCCCTCCTTTATTCTCAGGCTCCGTTGTGTCCTTTGGGCATGTTTATGATCTTTTTGGGATCTCGAGATCTCGAGACTTGTGTATCCTAGTCATTTTCACCCATTCAAAACTCTCAAGACCAAAAATCTTCTGAGACGACCATGTGTCCACCCCATTGATCCACCCTCTCAGCACCTTAGCCACTTAATCTTGTTTGGATTCTCAAGTTCTTTGAGAATTTGAGGATTGAGATCACTTAGCCATTTGATCTTTTTGGGATTCCCACCTTTAAGTGGGATGTCATTGGTCCATGTGGACCAATGACGGACCACTGTGTTCACGTTTATTTGCCCCCTCCTATGAATTAGTCTATTTTGTGATGTTGTGACTGACACAACTCAGATCCCAATGATGAACTTGGTGATCACTGCCTTAGCCAAATTTGATTGATTCTCAAATCACCCACGAACTCGGCCTATACAAAAGAGTTAAACAATGGATTTGTTTCTCCACTTAACAAGGTGACCACCATGCTTATTAAACATGGCCATGATCCTTCACCTTTTGAATATGAGACTAATCTCCCAAGTGCTTAGGAAAACATTGATCGCCATGTGTCCCTCTGCTACCCGATTCAATTTGACGTTCCAACTAGTGAAGGGAAGACATAGGAATGAATGTCACCACTTGTTTTGAGCTTGTAACATGAGATTTTGATAAACATTATGACTGTTTTGAACCGTAAACACTTGGATCTGATTAGTGTAAGTGATTTTGATAACTTTGAAGGTGCACCGGTGCCCAAAATGCATAGTCCTTTCGATCAGAAACATTCAACTTTGAGATTCGCAACAAGCTTCCCAAAAATGAAGTGCGAGATCATTTTTGGCAACAAATGCTTGGGATTGAGTTATTGTTTTAGTTAGTTAATATTTTCTAGATGAACAATAAAGTAATGTGTAAAAATGTGTGTGTGTGTGAGAGAGAGATTGGGCTTAGAATGTGAGCATTTGTCTTAGCATACGAACAAAACCAAACTTATCATTGCTAAAAAATAAGTTGTCAAATTTGAGTGTTTACTTTGCCCTCACAGACACAATTATTAGTATGACATCTAGTGAATGAAATTAAATATAATACTATTTTATATTCAAAAGAATCATTCTTATATAAAAATACTTTACTATTAAAAACAAATATTTTTATATACAAATACTTTACCTTTAAGATAAAAACACATTCCGCATTACATTCATTTTTGCGGCAATTACTAATATTGAATACAAATTGAATATGTTTAATTTCAACTATAAGCCAACAAATAACACTTAAACAATATTTAAAAAAAATCTACTCATTTTTTAAGGTTATAATTAAGCGAGAGACATTCCTCCAATAACATTTGGGAGGTAGTAGAAGGTTGTAATATTATGACTTTGTTTACTTTTAACAATCGATGTAACAAGATAATAAAATAATATTATATAAACCAAAACCGTTAATATATAAGAAAAAATTAAACACATAAATATCAATAAAAAATAACAAATAAAATGAAATAAATACAAACAAAAAAGAAAAAACAAAAAGAAGTGAAAAAGGTGGCAATTCCGTCTTCTGTGTGTTTGCATATCTAGGCCCAAGCTTAGAAAGTGGCGCTGGAGTTTACTCATCTCCAGCAGCTGCTGGACCATTGGGGCAACACACCATGTACCATGAATTGGGTTCCCCTCGATGATGACCAGTTCCCTCTGCCTTCTCCGCTGCCACCCAGACGCCACACCCGCTCGCGCAACCACTCTCACAGCCATACTTAGAGTGATTGGCCTTCTCCACCGTCGGCTCGCCCTAGCCCCTCTTCTTTTGGGCTTGTTGGAGCCCTCTTGTGCGTGGTAAAGTGGTTGCTAGTTCTTCAAACTAGGGGTATCCACTTGGGGGAGCATCTCAATTTGGCGGGTCACCTCTACCGGGCTAGGGGATCATGGTGCCACTTAGTGTTAAGATGCCAAACCAGGATGGTTGGATGATTAACTCCCCTTCTAACGAGCCTCACACACTTGGCTTCTTTCTGCCCAGGGATGATCCGCCTCTGCCTCCACCTCTAAGTGTTGCTGCTCCATGTGCCTAAGTTTGCTATGATATAGTGCTATTGGTTTGCCTTTGTGGTTGTTTTGTGTTGCTTATGTGACCCTTTTTGGTTGACTACTTGGCGTTTGATGTATTTCCCTATGGGATTTGTTTCTTTTGAGGCCATGTCCATTGTCGGCTGCCCCCTTACTATGTAACACTTTGTATTATCTTGTTTATAATATAAAGGCGGTTCCAATAGTAAAAAGGTAGAGAGGAAGAAATGCGGGAATAACAAGAAGTGCACAAGAAATAAGAGTGAAGAACTAAACTCCTAATTTTAAAATTTACTCATTAAAAAGATGAATCTTTTAAATTAGATGAATACATTAAATATATTAAGTTTCTCTCTATGATGAATATGTATTTAAATAAGATACACTCCCAATGTGGGCTTGGTTCACTCGACCTCGACCACTGCTTTAGGTGGGCTCTGTGGTGCATGCTGCTTCTCGAAACTCTATGTTGTTTTGTTAATTACAATGCATATAAAATGTAAGAATATATTTTAAATTATACAGAAAAAGATAAACAAAGATAATAGCATTATTAATAAATTGTGATATCTTATTTAAATCCATGTTGTTTTGTTAATTACAAAGCATATAAAATATAAGAATATATTTTAAGTTATACTGAAAAAGATAAACAAAGATGATAATAAATTTTCGACATTTTAAAAATAAATGTATTTAATTTAAGTTATAAAGATAAACAAAGATAATAATAAATTTTCAACATTTTAAAAATAAACGTATTTAAAATATATATACTAGTTGTATATAACTTTCTCAAATTTTTACCAATCATATTCAATCAAAATACTAAAAAGTGGTGTATAAGATAATGTAATAGGCATTGCCCATAAAAGGTTCCAATATAGGAGACACCAATAAATAAGTGATGAGACGGACATCATACCTCTATAAAGTTAGGGGACTAAAAACCCGCAATCTTTGACAACCAAGCCCAAAAAATTCTACGCAACTAACTATTTTTTTATGAATAAGATCTTATATTATATTAACAAGTAAATGATACCAGATAATTCAATAAAAAAGCAGGTAGTATGAGAGCACACCCCAAAGACACGAACAATCTAGGCCAAGCCTAGGACAAAACAACTAATACATAGTCACAACGAAAAAGAAACTAAACAAATGCTGCAAAGAGTTAACTAGCTATGGACGGATCATGGTCATCAAGCCAGCTAGATCCAGGAAAGTCTTGGCCACTATCGGGCATCTCCTAGCCAGAGCCAACATGACCCTCCTCTTCATTTTCTTCTACAATGCCACGAGTGGGCGAGATGGCTAAGGCCATATGCATAATTTTTTTTTGCGGGAGTGTTGGGATTAACACACAAGTTGTACAGATAATATATTAGATCTAAGCATACATGCAATAAAAGTGGATATTCTACCAGAATAAATATATAAAATAAGATATATAAATCAACACCATATTTAACGTGGTTCACCTAGTGTGGGCTACGTCCACGAAGAAACAAGTCAATCTATTATCCAAAGCTTTCAGAATATATACAATGAAGATTTACAATATTCCACACCTCTCATGATGTACAATACTTTCTCTCTCAAGCTTCTCCAAGAATTCTTTCTCTCACAATTATTTTCACAATAATCATTAACTCTTTCAATCCTTACTTCTAAACCCTAGCTTTCATGCTTATATAGGCATATACAAACTTAGGGCACTTAGTCATGCAATTACAATCAATAGATTTGCTTTAATACTAAAATTAGATCTAATTCCTATGAGTTAAATAAAACACCCACGCACAGGTAACCAACGTCGGTTATCCTAATTGATGTCAGTTCCTAACTTGTCAGTTGACCTATGCCGGTCATAGGTGACTGATGTCGGTCCCTCCATAACCGATGTCAGTTACTGTGTTTTCTAACAAGTTTGATATAACATGCTAAACTGAAGTAATTGAGCTCCAAAACTCAATAATCTCCCACTTGGAGATAAATTACTGCAATATACCTGTACAACGTCATTCTTGGATTATTTCCTTAGCTTTGTTTTTTCCTCTTCAAGTCTTAAACTCGAAGATTAACATAAGTGGAGTGTAGCTCCAACTTCTCTTTTGCTAATGGCTTTGTTAGCATATCCACAGGGTTCTCACTCGTATGAATCTTCTCCAGCTTCAGCTGCCCATCCTCCAATACCTATCATATGAAGTGATACCTCAACTGAATGTGTTTCATTCTAGAATGAAACGTTGAGTTCTTTGCCAAATGAATTGCAATCTGACTTTCACTGAACAATTTGCAATCATCTTGCTCCTTTCCCAACTCTTCCATGAACCTGCCCATCCATATCATCTCTTTGCTAGCCTCTGTAGCTGCAACATACTCTGCCTCTATAATAGACAAAGCCACAACCTTCTACAATCTTGATATCCAACTAACTATTGTTCCACCTACTGTGAAAATATATCCAAGTAGTTTCCTTCTACCATCCAAATCTCTAGTCATATTTGAATCAACATAGCCACATAAAAAAATATCCGAACCTCCATAGCATAACCATATGTTAGATGTCCCTCTCAAATACTTGAGTATCCATTGGACTTGCTTTCCAATGCTCTTTACCTAGATTGGCCATAAATCTACTCACAACTCCCACTGCCTATGCAATGTCTAGTCTGGTACAAACCATAGCATTTATGAGACTCCCAACTACTGAAGCATATGTTACTCGTGTCATATATTTGACCTCCTCATGTGATGAAGGACACTGATAATTTCTCAATTTGAAGTGTCCAGCCATAGGTGTACTTACAGGCTTTGAATTCTGCATTTTAAACCTTTCTAACACATTATAGATAGAATCCTCCTGAGAAAAATACAATTTCTTATTCTTCATGTCTCTGTTTATTTGCACACAAAGGATTATTTTTGCAGTTCCTAAATCCTTCATAGCAAAGGTGTGAGATAGATTTCCCTTGAGCTCATCGATGTCCTGTATATTAGATCATTCAATAAGCATATCATCCACATACAATAACAAAATAATATAGATCCCATTTTCAAGTTTCTTGAAATAAACACAATGATCAAAGTCACATCTCAAGTAACCATGCTCATGCATGAAACTATCAAACTTCATGTATCATTTTATCAGAGCCTTGCTTGAGCCCATATAGGCTCTTTGTCAACCTGCATGCTAATTTCTCTTTACCTTTAACTTCATACCCAAGTAACTGTTGCATATAAATCTCTTCATCTAAATCACCATGAAGGAAATCCATCTTCACATCTAGTTGCTAATAAATGTAAATCATCTACTGCAGACTATACTTAATACAATACGAATGGAAGTCATTTTAACAACAGGAGAAAATATTTCACCAAAGTCAATACCTACTTTCTGTGCAAATCCTTTTACTACAAGCCTTGCCTTGTACCTTTTTTGTGCACCCTCTTCTTCCTTGATCCTGTAAACCCATTTATTCTGCAATGTCCTCTTACCTGCTGAAACTTAACCAAATCCCAAGTCCAGTTTTTTTCCAAGGAGTCCATCTCCTCATCTATGCCATGCTCCCATTGAACATGGGTCTCAACCTGCATTACCTCTTCAAAAATTTCTGGTTCACCATTATCAGTCAATAATAAATAAGATAGAGAAGGTGTAAATCTTTCTGGAGGTTTACTTAACCTTTGAGACCTTATCACAGAAGCTTGGGGTACCAAAGGATCATTTTGTATCTCCTAGACATTTGTTTCTAATTTTGAAAGCCACCGATGCCGATCACATGTAACCAACATTGGTTCTGCTAACCGATGCCGGTTTGGCTCTTCTGTAACTAATACCGGTTCAACTGACCAATGTCGGTCAGGGGTCAACCGACACCAGTTATTGTGTAACCATGTAGGTATGAATTTTAAATCTCAAGAGTTCATTTTCATTCAAAAAATTCTCAACCAGTTCATCCTTGGGTACCAAAATTTGATCCATGTACATTCTATTTTCATTCCATTCAATATCATGACTCCTAACAATTTTAGAATTCTCTAAATCCCAAAAATGGAATCTAAAATCACCAGGTCTATAACCAATGAAAGTTCATCTCTTGGATTTTGCATCCAACTTTTTTCTATTTTCCTTATCAATATACATAAAAGCTTCTAAACCAAAAACTTTAAGAAAAGAAAGATATACGTCTTTTCTGGTCCAAGCTTCCTCTGGTGTTCCTCCATCTAGTTAACTTGAAGACCCATGATTAATCAAATAAAATGTTGTATCAACTACTTCTACCCAAAATGCAAGGGCAATCCAACATGTATCTTTATACTTCTAGCACATTCCATGATTATCCTATTCATTCTTTCTGTAACACCATTCTCTTGTGGTGTTCTTAGAGCTGCCCTTTCTCTATGTGTTCCATTCATTGAACAATAACCATTGAAATCCTTACTACAATATTCACCACCATTGTCAGATCTAAGGCACTTTAAATTTGAATTTGATTCATTCTCAACAAGGTCTTTCCATCTTTTAAGAGTCTCAAAAACATCATATTTATGTTTAATACAATAAACCCATACATCTTTCTTGTAGCATCATCAATAAAAGTAACGTAATACTGGGATCCTCCATAAGAACCTACCTGAGCTGGTCCCCACACATCTGAGTGTAAAAGCTCCAATTTCTGATCCTTCTTAGTTGCCCCAACTTTGAGAAATCTCACTCTCTTTTGCTTTCCAAAGACACAATGCTCACAAAAATCAAGATCTAAATCTTTCAAATATGATAACTTACCCTTAGCCTTTAAGATATGTATTCCTTTTTTACTCATATGGCCCAACCGATTATGCCACATGCATGCATATGAATCTGAAGTAGATAACACAAAAAGAATTAGTAACACAGGTAGATAAATATAACATTCCTACCTTCTTACCTCTTTCCACAACAAAGACCCTTGGTGACTTTCCAAGAGTCTGTTGTGAATAACCATGCAACTAGCTTCACCTAGTTGCCCTATAGAAATAAGATTCCTCTTGAGGCTTGGCACATACCTCACATCTTTCAATACCCATGTATTTCCATTCTGCAAATTTTAGATGAACTTTCCCTTTACCAGTAATACTACAAGGTTCATCATCACCCAAATAAACATGCCCAAAATTTCCCTAGACATAATTTTTGAAATAACCCTTATTAGGGGTTGCATGGAAAGAAGCTCTTGAATCTAAAACCCATGATTCTATTCTATTATCTAAAGAAAGAATAAGAGCATCTTGCATTACCTCTGCTGCAATATTTTCATCTTTACCTTTGTTTGGGTGTTGGTTCTCTTTATCCTTTGACCAATAATCTTTCTTTGCATGCCCTTTCTTTCCACAATTCCAATAGGTAGTTCCCTTACCTATGGATTTAGATATGTGATTCCTTGACTTTGATTTCCCATTATTCCTACTCTTGGATCTCTCCTTCTGCCTACCTTTGCTTTCTACATTCAAAGCATTCCTAGATGATGATTCCTCTGTAATTTTCCTATGAATTTCTTCATTCAAGATTATACTAACCACATCATCAAACTTCAAAATATTATTAGCAGATGTTGTACATACTAGACACCATTACCAAGTTATCCCAACTATCAGGAAAATAACATAAGAATAAGAGTTATTTCACTTTATCATCAAACAGAATATCAACCGATTTTAACTTGATTTACAATAGATCAGAAATCATTCAAATGACTAGATGCAGATTCACCTTCATGCATCTTAGAACTAAATAGTTTCTTCATCAAATAAATGTTTATTTGAAGCACTAGGTTTTTCATATAAATTATCAAGAGATTTCATTAACCCTACCGTAGATGTCACTTCTGTAATATTGGAAGCCACGGATGCGATCAAGGCTCAATCTTATAGATCCCAAAGTCCTTTTCAAGAATCTTCTATTTTTCATCATTCATCTTCGTAGGTCTAGAATTTTCATCCAATGGTAAATAAAAATCTCTTTGATACAGATAATCCTCAATCTGCATCTTCCATAATTGATAATTTCGGTCGTCAAACTTCTCTACCTTGTATTTTTTTCTTTTGCCATTGTTGTAACTCCCATTCAATCAGAAAACCCTCTATGAAAACTCGAGACAATATGTCAACACATAAAACCCTCAAACAAATCTCTGATACAAGTTGTTAGGGTTAGCACAAGGTTGTACAGATAATTATATCAGATCTAAGAATACATGCAATAAAATTAGATATTCTACCATAAGAAATATACAAAACAAGAGATATAAATCAAAACCAGATTTAATGTGGTTCACCTAGTGTGGGATACATACACCAAGAAACAAACCAATCTATTATCCAAAGCTTTCAGAAGATATATAATGAAGATTTACAATCTTCCACACCTCTCACGAAAATACAATACATTGCTTTCCATCAAGCTTCTCCTGAGGGTCAAATTCTATATTCTCTCTCTCATGAATTATTTTTCTTCAAATAATATTAACTCTGGTTCATCTCAATGCTTCTATAACCCTATCTTTCATGCTTATATAGGCATATACAAACTTAGGGCACTTAGCCATGTAATTATCTTAATCAATATGATCTGCTTTAATACTAAAATTATAGAATATAATTCCCGTGAGTTAAATAAACACATCCACACACAAGTAACCTGATGGCTAGTTAATGGTTAGCTGTAACCTAATGTAGACAGTTCCTCCTTTCCTGAACGATGTCGATCATAGGTGACTGATGTCACTGTCCTTCATAACTGATGTTGGTTACTATGTTTTCTAGAGCAAGTTTAATTAGCATGCTAAACAAAAGTAATTGAGATCCACAAATCAGCATAAAATTATTGATTCAAAAGGAAATCTTTACTAAAGCACTCCAAAAAATCTATTAAACATCCAAATTCTATTCAAGGGACAATGGACTTCATACTCTTCATACATAACTTATGAATGGGAAGTTCATTTGTACTCCATCCACACATTCTCCTACATTGTACATTATAACTACAATTCCTGCTATCATTTAGTGTTAACTTGCACAAGGGCATCCTAGGGCATCATTCTCACACAATTCATAAGAACAACATGGAGTATAAGATATAGCGCAACACTCATTCATAGGTTCATTCTCGAGGTAATCATCAAGGTCATGTCTAACTCCACATTTTGTCATCATTCTTTTTTAGGTTTGATTTAGTTCTAAGCCATGTAGCTATTCTTGCTTATGCACCTAGAAACTCTTTTTTTATAGCACCATACGAGAATCTCTGGTGATTATGCTAAGATTTGACTTCCACATGATCAACATATAATCATTGATGACACCCTTGTAACACATCAAAAAATACTATATTCAAGGATTTTACACAGTCACGAGACTAGACTCTAGTCACCAGTGCCCTTTTCTTGCAATGGGAATCCCCTGATTAGAATTTTTCCTTTATGAGTTGTACTCAGATAATCATTATAAATACATCAATAACGACACTACTTGCATCATCTTATTTTCACTTCTTCCAACTTGATCCGTTTCAGATTGTGATCTAAACCCTAAAATACACCATTTATACAAAATAACTCTTCTACTCCTTATTCTTTGTTTAGGGTTTCATATTTTAAATCCCATAGCTTGTTTTTTTCATTTCTATATTGTCATTAAACACATAAGTTCATTTATTTCAATAGTAACTCTAATAAACATGGTAATTCTCATTAGATTTAATTCAAGCTATTAAATTAAAGTCATTTGGTGAACCCTTCTCTTGAGTCATACACTTGGATCCCCATTTTTCTTATTTTAATGAAGCCAATATTCTTTCATTCTAGAAGCCTCAAATTCCTCAAATCTCTCTACATGACCTCCTTCAAATGCATCCACCTTGCAATGTTGCTCTCCAAAAATCCATAGACACTATGTATCTCCACTTCCTGTTATAAGACCACTCACTCAAGTAAGTTTCATTTTTGGTCATCTATCTGATACTCTATCACTTATACTCCATCCACTCAACCCATCTTAGCTCATACCTAATTGATCAAGATTTACACTTGTTTCTTCAAGACAAAAATCAAGCTATGAAAAAAATGATTACATGCTATCAATCCAACACACCTCTCAAGGATGTAAACATTTGCTAGTTCTCACTATACATCTACTTCTATGTCTTCTACATGTGCCTATGTCATGAACTTCGGGTCTTATCATTTCTGGCACCATCTTAAGTTTGATCTCAATGTTATTCAAGCAACTTGATAAGATCTTCCTCAAGCTTCTCACTCGACCAGTTAATTAACTTTCCACTTCATTACTCATAAAATACTCTTCAAGATTATCGACTTTCAAAATACCCAATAGGTCTACCCTTGAATGCAATTATCACATACTCAATACACATCATGAAAATGATCACCTGTTATGCTTTAATTCTTCGAATAATTAAGCACCTTGAGCATCTAAGGCTAATTTTATATTATTTTGCATTTCTTTCAAAAATTATGTTGGGATTAGCACATAGGTTATACAGATAATATATCAAATCTAAGCATACATGCGATAAAAGCGGATATTCTACCAAAATAAATATACAAAACAAGAGATATAAATCAACACCATATTTAACATGGTTCACCCAGTGTGGGCTACATCCACCAAGAAACAAGCCAATATATTATCCAAAGCTTTCAGAAGATATACAATGAAGATTTACAATCTTCCACACCTCTCATGATGTACAATACTTTCTTTTTCTCTATCTTCTCCTTCTCCAAGAATTCTCTCTCTCACAATTATTTTCACAATAATCATTAATTCTTTCAATCCTTTCTTCTAAACCCTAGCTTTCATGCTTATATAGGCATATACAAACTTAGGGCACTTAGTCATGCAATTACAATCAATAGATTTGATTTAATGCTAAAATTAGATCTAATTCCCATGAGTTAAATAAAACACTCACACATAGGTAACCGACGCCGGTTAGCCCTAATCGATGTCGGTTCCTACTTTCCTGACCAATGCCGGTCATATGTGACCGATGTCGGTCCCTCCATAACTGATGTTGCTTATTGTGCTTTCCTCCAAGTTTAATATAGCATGCTAGTTTGAAGTAATTGAGCTCCACAACTCAACAATCTCCCACTTGGAGATAAATTACTACACTATACTTGTACAACGTCATTCTTGGATCCTTTCCTTAGCTTTGTTTCTTCCTCTTCAAGTCTCAAACTCGAAGACCAACAAAAGTGGAGTGTAGCTCCAACTTCTCTTTTGCTAATGGATTCGTTAGCATATCCGCAGGGTTTTCACTCATATGAATCTTCTCCAATTTCAGCTGCCCATCCTCTAATACCTGTCGTATGAAGTGATACCTCAACTGAATGTGTTTTGTTCTAGAATGAAACGTTGAGTTCTTTTCCAAATGAATTGCACTCTGACTGTCACTGAACAATTTGCAATCATCTTGCTCCTTTCCCAACTCTTCCATGAACCTGCTCATCCATATCATCTCTTTGCTAGCCTCTATAGCTGCAACATACTCTGCCTCTATAGTAGAAAAATCCACAACCTTCTGCAATCTTGATATCTAGCTAATTTTCCATCCCACCTACTGTGAAAATATATCAAGTAGTGCTCCTTCTACCATCCAGATCTCCAGCCATATCTAAATCAACATAGCCACATAAAGAAATATCTGAACCTCCATAGCATAACTACATGCTAGATGTCCCTCTCAAATACCCGAGTATCCATTGGACTACTTTCCAATGCTCTTTACCTGGATTGGCCATAAATCTACTCAAAACTCCCACTACCTGTGCAATGTCTGGTCTGGTACAAACCATAGCATACATGAGACTCCCAACTGCTGAAGCATATGGTACTCGTGTCATGTATTTGACCTCCTCATGTGATGAAGGACACTTATCTTTTCTCAATTTGAAGTGTCCAGCCATAGGTGTACTTACAGGTTTTGAATTCTGCATTTTAAACCTTTCTAACACCTTGTAGATATAATCCTCCTGAGACAAATACAATTTCTTGTTCTTCCTATCTCTGTGTATTTGCATGTCAAGGATTCTTTTTGCAGCTCCTAAATCCTTCATAGCAAATGTGTGAGCTAGCTTTCCCTTAAGCTCACCAATGTCCTACATACTAGATCTTGAAATAAGCATATCATCCACATACAGTAACAAAATAATATAGCTCCCATTTTCAAGCTTCTTGAAATAAACACAATGGTCAAATTCACATCTCAAGTAACCATGCTCATGTATGAAACTATCAAACCTCATGTACCATTGCCTTGGAGCTTGCTTGAGCCCATATAGGCTCTTTTTCAACCTACACACTAATTTCTCCTTACCCTTGACTTCATACCCAAGTGGCTGCTGCATATAAATCTCTTCATCCAAATCACCATGAAGGAAAGTCATCTTCACATCTAGTTTCTCTAAATGCAAATCATGTACTGCAACTATACTCAATACAGTTCGAATAGAAGTCATTTTAACAAAAGGAAAAAATATTTCACCAAATTCAATACCTATTTTCTGTGTAAATCCCTTTACTACAAGCCTTGCCTTGTACCTTTTCTATCCACCCTCTTCTTCCTTGATCCTGTAAACCCATTTGTTCTGCAATGTCCTCTTACCTGCTGACAACTTAACCAAATCCCAAGTCTGGTTTTGTTCCAAGGAGTCCATCTCCTCATCCATGTCATGCTCCCACTGAACGTGGGTCTCATCCTGTATTGCTTCTTCAAAAATTTCTGGTTCACCATTATCAGTCAATAATAAATAAGATAGAGAAGGTGTAAATCTTTCTGGAGGTTTACTTACCCTTTGTGACCTTCTCACAGGAGTTTGGGGTATCAGAGGCTCATTCTGGACCTCCTGGACATTTATTTCCAATTCAGATAGTGACCGACAATAGTCACCTGTAGCCGATGTCAGATCTGCTAACTGATGTCGGTTTGACTCTTCTGTAACCGATACCGGTTCAGTTGACCGATGTTGGTCAGGGGTCAACTGACACCGGTTACTGTGTAACCCTGTCGGTATGATTTTTAAATCCGAGAGTTCATTTTCATTCACAAACTTCTCAACTGATTCGTCCTTGGGTACCAAAATTTGATCCCTGTACATTCTCTTTTCATTCCATTCAATGTCATGACTCCTAATAATTTTAGAATTCTCTAAATCCCAAAAATAGAATTTGAAATCACCAGATCCATAACCAATGAAAGTGCATCTCTTGGATTTTGCATCCAACTTTTTCCTATTTTCCTTATCAATATGCACAAAAGCTTCTGAACCAAAAACTTTAAGAAAATAAAGATCTACCTCTTTTCCGGTCCAAGCTTCCTCTAGTATTCCTCCATCTAGAACTTGAAGGCCTCATTTAATCAAATAATACCATTGTATCAATATGAGTTATGCCCAAAACTACAATTAATCCAATATGTATCCTCATACTTGTAGCAACAATCCATGATTGTCTTGTTCATTCCCGTTAATCTGCAACACCATTGTCTTGTTGGTGTTCTTGGAACCATTGTAGGAAGTCTACGTATTCTATTCATTGAACAATAATCATTGAAAGCCTTGCTACAATATTCACCACCATTGTCAGATCTAAGAACTTTAATTTCAATTTGATTCATTCTCACAAGCCTGCTGTATTTGGTATCAGAGCTTTCCATCTTTTAAAAGTCTCAAAAACATCAGATTTATGTTTAATACAATAAACGTCCATACCTTTTACTTGTAGCATCATCAATGAAAGTAACATATGATACTTGGCACATCCTCCATGAGAAGCTACTTGTAAGAAAGTGGTCCCCACACATTGTGAGTGTATAAGCTCTTGTTTTATTGTCTCCTTCTTAGTTGCATCCAACTTTGAGAAATCCCACTCTAGCTTTTTTTCCAAAGACACAATGCTCACATTAATCAAGATTTAAATCTTTCAAATCTGATAACTTACCCTTAACCTTTAAGTGGATCTACATTCCTTTTTGACTCATATGGCCCAACTGATTATGCCGACATGCATGCATTTTCAAATCTAAGTAGATAACAGAAAAGAATTGTAACACAGGTAATAAATATAATGTTCCTACCTTCTTGGGATTATTGCCACAACAAAAGTCACCTTTGGTGACTTTCCAAGAACTGTTGTGGAAATGTAATCTACATGCAACCGACTTCACCTAGTTGTCAATACAGAAATAAGATTCCTCTGAGGCTTGGCACATATCTCACATATTTCAATCCCATGCGTATTTCCATTCTAGTGGTTTTAGATGAACTTATCCCTTTACCTTGTAATACTGAAAGGTTTTTTTTCACCCAAATAAACATGCCTCTAAATTACCACGGTAGACATAATTTCTCAAATAACCCTTATTAGGGGTTGCATGGAAAGAAATTCTTGCATCTAAAACACCATGATTCTATTCACATTATTGCAAACTCGAAAGTTTAAGAGTCATCGATTGCATTACCTCTAAAGTTTCATGGTTTTGTGTCTTTACCTTTGTTCTGGTGTTGGTTCTCTTTATCGATTTTGTTCCAACAATTTTTTTTTGCATGTCCTTTCTTTCCACATTCAAACATTATAATTCCCTTACCTCTGGATTTAGATCTGGGTCATAGTATTTGACTTTGATTTCCCATTAAAACTTACTTGTTGTGATCTCTCCTTCTGCCTAGAGCTCTTTTTCTAAATTCAAATTTTCCCAAATGATGATTCCTCTGTCAAATTTCTTGAGTTATTTCTTCATTCAAGATTATACTAACCACATCATCAAACTTCAAATATTATTAACAGATGTTGTATTACTAACATCCATTACCAAAGTTATCCTTTGATCAGTTTAAAAATGTGTCATTTTTCGTCAAGAAAAAGTCGTGTCATTTAAAAAGTCTGAATCATAAAAAAAATTGCCTCAACGCATTTTAAATGATGTTACCCGATAGATCCAGAAATCATTGCAAATTGACTAGGAAGAGACCACCTAAAGTCAATGTGATCTTAGAGCTAAAGACATATTCTTCATCAGCAGTAAACTATTATTTGAAGGCAACTAGGTTTTTCAGGAGGAAATTAGCAAGAGTTCATCATTAAAACTACTTACACGTAGATCTTGGTCACTTGTGTGATAATAAGAAGATGAGCATCCATGTTGCTGTGTGCAGTACAGTCTTGTGTGATCCCAAATGCCTTTATGATCAATGAATTGTACCATTGATACATTGCAGGAAGTGTTCTTGATCAAACTGACTTGATCATGTGAATTGGTTGAACGGTCCCAATTCATGTATTGATCTAATATTGAACGTCCCACAATGATGCAGTTCCCACAGTCGGTGTTGAGGATCGAGACCATGTGCAAGCTACGGAGCAGCATGCTGCTTGGTAAGATGGTGTTTTCCCCATGTTCGCACTAAGGGGGGGAATGTTAGAAATATCATAGTGCTCTCATTAGAGCATATATTGTAATATTATTAATATGAGTTATATTATAACTCATTATTAATAATATAGCTTTGTTATAGTTTCAACAATATATTTTTGTTATACCCGTAATGATATTAACGGGTTGTCTTGTTGTGTGACTTCCTGGTTTGTAGGAAGCCATTTTTCTATTTCCATGGCTATTTATTAGCCTCAGTATTAGCTTTGAATGTAAAACTGAATATAATATCAATTAATGGTTCCTGTGTCACAAGCCTGTTGTACCAATATTCCTCCATCTAGTGAACTTGAAGGCCCACGGTTAATCAAATAAACCATTGTATCAACTACTTCTACCCAAAATTGGAAGGGCAATCCAACATGTATCCTCATACTTCTAGCACGTTCCATGATTGTCTTGTTCATTATTTCTGCAACACCATTCTCTTGTGATGTTCTTGGAACCGTCCTTTCTCTACGTATTCCATTCACTGAATAATAGGTCATTGAAAATCTTGCTACATTATTCACCACCATTGTCAAATCTAAGGCACTTTAACTTTGAATTTGATTCATTCTCAGCAAGGGCTCTCCGTCTTTTAAAAGTCTCAAAAACATCAAATTTATGTTTAATACAATAAACTCATACAGTTCTTGTAGTATCATCAATGAAAGTAACATAATATTGGGATCCTCCGTGAAAAGTTACCTAGGCTAGTCTCCACACATCTTACTGTACAAGCTCCAATTTCTGTTCCTTCTTAGTTACCCCAATTTTGAGAAATATCACTCTCTCTTGGTTTTCAAAGACACAATGCTCACAGAAATCAAAATCAAAATCTTTCAAATCTGATAACTTACCCTTAGCTTTTAAGATTTGCATTCCTTTTTGACTTATATGGCCCAACCGATTATGCCACATAAATGCATCTGAATCTAAAGTAGATAACACAGAAAAAGAATCAGTAACACAGGTAGATAAATATATCATTCCTACCTTTTTGCCTCTTGCCACATCAAAGGAACCCTTGGTGACTTTCCAAGAAACCTCTGTTGTGAATGTAACCATACAACCAGCTTCACCTAGTTGCCCTGCAGAAATAAGATTCCTCTTAAGGCTTAGCACATGTCTCACATCTTTCAATACCCATGTATTTCCATTCTACAATTTTAGATGAACTTTCCATTTACCAGTAATACTGTAAGGTTCATCATCACCGAAATAAATATGCCCAAAATTGTCCTAGACATAATTTCTGAAATAACCCTTATTAGGGGTTGCATGGAAAGAAGCTCCTGAATCTAAAACTAATGATTTTATTCTATTATCCAAAGAAAGAATAAGAGCATCTTGCATTACCTCTGTTGCAATATTTGCCTCTTTATTTGACTCTTTACCTTTGTCTGGGTGTTGGTTCTCTTTATCCTTTGACCAATACTATTTTCTTTGCATGTCCTTTCTTTCCACAATTCCAACAAACAATTCCCTTACCTCTAGATTTAGATCTATCATTTCTTGACTTTTATTTCCCATTATTCTTACTCTTGGATCTCTCCTTCTTCCTACCTCTGCTTTCTACATTCAAATAATTCCCAGATGATGATTCCTTTGTACGCTTCTTGTATATTTCTTCATTCAAGATTATATCAACCATATCATCAAACTTCAAAATATTATTAGCAGGATGATGTATTACTAATAGTCATTATAATTTATCCCAACTATTAGGAAAAGAACATAAGAATAAGAGTTCTTTCACTTCATCATCAAACAAAATATCAACCGATTTTAATTGATTTACAATAGATCAGAAATCATTCAAATGACTAGATGCAGATCCACCTTCATGCATCTTAGAACTAAATAGTTTCTTCATCAAATAAACTTTATTTGAAGCACTAGGTTTTTCATATAAATTAGCAAGAGATTTCATTAACTCTATCGTAGATGTCACTTCTATAATATTGGAAGCCACAGATGTTGTCAAGCTCAATCTTATAGATCCCAAATCCTTTCTATCAAGAATCTTCCATTCTTCATCAGTCATCTTCGTAGGTCTAGATTTTTCATCCAACGGTAAGTACAAATCTCTTTGATACAAATAATCTTCAATCTGCATCTTCCATAATTGATAATTTCGGCCGTCAAACTTCTCTACCTTGTATTTGTTTTCTTCTGCCATTGTTGTAGCTCCCACTCAATTAGAAAACCCTCTGTGAGTAAATTTTTCAACACATAAAACCCTCAAACAAAGCTTTGATACCAGTTGTTGGGGTTAGCACAAGGTTGTACAGATAATATATCAGATCTAAGCATACATGCAATAAAAGCATATATTCTACCAGAAGAAATATACAAAACAAGAGATATAAATCAACACCAGATTTAACGTGGTTCACCCAGTGTGGGATACATCCACCAAGAAACAAGCCAATCTATTATCCAAAGCTTTCAGAAGATATACAATTGAAGATTTACAATCTTCCACACCTCTCACGATGTACAATACTTTCTTTCTCTCAAGCTTCTCCTTCTTCTCCAAGAATTCTCTCTCACAATTATTTTCACAATAATCACAAACTATCTCAATCCTTTCTTCTAAACCCTAGCTTTCATGCTTATATAGGCATATTACAAACTTAGGGCACTTAGCCATGCAATTACAATCAATAGATCTTCTTTAATGCTAAAATTAGATCTAATTCTCATGAGTTAAATAAAACACCTGGTGACGAGCTAGTGGCAGGGTGGAGAAGCTCTGCTTCGATGGCTGACTACGAGGGGAGCGACGAGCCCGATTGAATGAGCGACGCTGAGAGCGACTCCGACGACCACCTCAGGGACGACTGATGTGGGGCGGAGAGCATCGAGTAGGAGAGGGTGGCTCCCAAGTCACATTGCATGGAATGTCGCCCCAATGTCAGAGGAGAGTCTGGAGGTGCTCCACTTCAAGGGCCACTTTATTCACTTGCACTTATATCTCTCCAGTAACACATTAGAGACAACCATCGACTTATTATAAATAGCAAATTCTTGCTCAACTTCAACATGAACAAATAAACAAGAGTTACTTTCTTTCCAAGGCCAATTCAAAAAGGGTAAAAGTAAGTATCCACAAACCGTCAACCCTAATTAAAAGAAGCCCTAGCAATCCGTGCAAGAAGTTTCTGGATAAATAGCCTTCAAACATTCGACATATCTCGCTGGGCTTTACGCTCTAAAACCCTGACACAAAAACCTTTAGTTCCTTAAACCCTAGAGCTTAGATTTCATCGATGGCAAACATGGCAGTTCGTTTGCGACGCTGCCTGGCTCATGCCAGGGCATTCTCCACAACAAAATCACATCCGTCTTCTTCATGGGGTTTCAAGTTTATCCCGAAAGAGCCACTGGCCTGCTATCAATCATGGGATTTCAACCGCTTCTTAACACCATCCGAATATTTTATCGCACGTCGCATGGTTTCAAACTCGCGACCAGTCCATTCTCCAGTAGACACTGATAGGACTGGTAGGAATTTCAGAGGGGACACTGAGATTTTGTTCGAAGGATGCGATTATGAGCACTGGCTTATTACCATGGAGTTTCCCGATCCACAGCCCACACGAGAAGAAAAGATCGATACATTTATCAAGACTCTAGCCAAAGTTGTTGGCAGGTAACGGTTTGGACTATTTTAGCCCTTTTCTGCCTAAATTTTTTTAAGTGGGAGGGTTTGGAAAAAATGTGTACTAGGGCTTGATAAAATGCCCAATTGGGTTCTTAGGATTTAAGAAACATACCCAATTGGGTTTGTAGGGTTTGAAAAACATACCGACGAGGATTTTTTTCCATGTTTGATAGCGAGGAGGAGGCGAAAAAGAGAATATATGCTTTGTCTACGACGACGTATACAGGATTTCAAGCTCAAATTTCAGAGGAGACCTCAGAAAAAATGAAGGGTAATGTTTTATTTTTGAAATCTAATATGGTTATTAATCCTTGAATTCAACGACTGCATTATTTAATTGTTTTGATGGAATACTTCTGAGAAAATGTCAGGAAAAAAGGTACGTGAAAGTCTATATTTTTTAATTTTATGCTGTCGTGTGTAGGATACATTTACTGCTGTATTTCTTTGATTGATATTTTCGGTGATTCCTGGAAATTTTCTGGAAAAATTTGGATTGATTTTAATGCAATGTGGGGGGTACGCTTGGACCACATACTTAAATTTATAAATCATTGTCATTGTTAAAAAACTTTGTAGTAATTACTTGAATTACTTGAATTGAATACTAATTCTGACAAGGGTTTGTAGCAATTGTAGGTAATGGTTAATTAGTCAATTTATATCCTTTAATTGCATGTTCAAATCACTTGAATTTATTAATATCGAAGGACATGTTTAATTCTTTTTATTCATGTACTGTTTCATTAAAATTGCATTCTTTAATTACTCAATCAATTCTGCTTCTAAGATATTTTCCAGAAAGCTGAAGGCTATGATCATACTATTTCTTTTTATCTTATTTCCCAAAGAGTGCATTATTTAATTACTTAACCTGAATAGTAACTCTAATGTTTATGAGGTTTTAGGAAAAAATGGATGTTATAGTTTATTCTTTTTAATTTTGCCGTCATTTTAAAGCTGCATTCTTTGATTACTTAAAAAATTAAATCGACCACCTTTTCTGAGTAACATTCACAAAAAATTGAAGGTTTCTTTTGTTTAAGTACTAATTTAAATTACATTAGCATTATTCAATTACTCCAATGAAATACTTCTTCTGATGAAGTTCCATGACATATTAGAGGTTATGTTTAATTCCTTGTTTGATTTACTGTTTTATCATGCCTAGTGCTCAGAGCTGTAGTTAATTACTGAATTCAAATTTGACGTTTTCAATGTCATGGAGTGGGTTTCCAGGTATTCCTGGAGTAGTTTGGGTATTGCCGGATTCTTATATTGATCCCGTCAACAAAGAATATGGAGGTGAGACATATACCCCTCCCAAAATTTTACACAAGCTTCATTAGAAACATGAACCCTTACAAGAGGATAAATATTTTGTATTATTTATATATTAAAGTATCACTAGCATTTATACACATCTAGAAGGTACACGGTTCCTAAAAGTTAACAACAAAGCTACTCTGATCCTTACATCAGGGTTCAAATGGTTGTTCGAGATTAATGTTAGAGTTACTTTGATCCTGAGAGTTTCCTACTTTCTCCTTGCAGGGGACAAGTACATTAATGGGGTAATTATACCAGATACTCGGGTATATAATAACAGGCCTAGTGGCAGATATAATGATAGACCTCGGAATCGCATGAGAAGAGATTTTCCTGTGGAGCGGAGAGATGGTATTCAGAGAGATGGAACAGATTACAGGCCGCCTATGGAAGGAAGAGGTCCAATTCCAGGAGGGGATCCACAAGGTTACAGACAACCTTTAGTGGAAGGAAGAGGCTCAATGCCAGTGGACCGACAAGATTACAGGCCACCTCCAATGGATGGAAGAGGACCACCACCACCACCTCCAATGGATGGAAGAGGACCACCACCTCTCATGGATGGAAGAGGTTCAATGCCTGGGGACCGACAAGATTATAGGCCACCTCCAATGGATGGAAGGGGTCCACCACCTCCAATGGATGGCAGGGGTTCAATGCCAGGTGACCGACAAGATTACAGGTCATCCCCAATGAATGGTAGGGACCCAATACCAGGGGACCGACAAGATTACAGGCCCCCTCCAGTGGATGGAAGAGGTCCAATGCCAGGGGACCAACAGTATTACAGGTCACCTCCAATGGATGGAAGAAGCCCAATGCCAGGGGAACAGCAGTATTACCGGTCACCTCAAATGGATGGAAGAGGTACATTGCCTGGGGACCGACAAGATTACAGGCCCCCTCCAGTAGAAGGAAGGGGCACAATGTCAGGGGACCAACAGTATTACAGGCCACCTCCTATGGATGGAAGAGGCCCAAATCCAGGGGACCGGCAAGATTATGGAAGAGGTCCAATGTCGGGTGACCGGCAAGATTACAGGCCTCCAATAGATGGCAGAGTCACAGTGCCTGGTGATCGACAAGATTACGGAAGAGGTCCAATATCGGGTGAGAGGCAAGATTATAGACCACCTATGGATGGAAGAGGCTCAGTGCCAGGATATAGACAAGATTACAGGCCTCCCATGGATGGGAGAGACCCAGTGCCTAACTATAGGCCTCCAATGGAAGCAAGAAGCACAATGCAGGGTGGTCCTACGCAGGGAGAGCAGAGGGATTATGGGAGTCCTAGAGAACCAATTCAAGGAGAGCAGAGGGATCATGGGAGTCCTAGAGATCCAATGCAGGGAGAGCAGAGGGATTATGGGTTTCCTAGAGAACCAATGCAGGGAAGTTCAGTGCAAACACAAGGCAGAGATCCAGTGCAAGGAGGGCAAGAGCCTTTTCCTTGGCCAATGGAAGGAGCTAGGTGATTGAAAACATAGAAAAATAGAGGGTCACCAGGTAATAGATGCTTTTTAGCCAAATTATGTGAATTCATCTCATTCTAGTGTAAGCATAGCTTAAGCTGCATTGATGTACTTTTGCAGGTAGATGAAGATTGTCGGTGTTTCAAAACTACAGGCTTATGCAGTTTCTCCTTTTGTAATATCGGATGCCAATGTGCTGGTTTGCAAGACCATCCATTTTTCTCCATTGGATTTTGACATAAGGCTAGTCCCTTGTAAGTTTTAGCTGAGCAGTCATCTAGTTTTAGTTGTATCAATGAATATTAAAGATAATTGATAATGGCACACTCAGACATTCCAAGTGAAATGAGACCTTGATGTCGAGTTTTACTGGAATATAGACAGTTGAATTCATCTATTTATGCCTTTTTAGTATAATTTTTTAAATAGTTGGGTTCTGATATGTTTTCCAGTAAACACTGACGATCTTATCATTGATATCATAGCACCACTGGTATTATACTGGATTTTGTGAATATTTTTTCAAAGCTTACATCAGAATCCTCCAGTTCCTGTGTGAATACCATCTGCAGTATGCTGATAACATAAAACATAATGGATTATTAGACTGCGATTATGAGGGAGTTCATGCCGTCAATTTTAAAAAACAAACACAAGCTAATAAACTTAAAAAATTATTGAGTTTACATAGGAACTGGGCCACCATGGAAAAAAAAAGATATGCTTTTTTAAATAAGCAACTTCCATAGCATTAAAGAGTATATGGGAATGTTATGATCTTATTATAGATCATCATGCAATTTGAGTTGAGTTTCAGTACACAACAAGAGTCCTTTGGTGCTCTCTTATTTTTAAACTTTTTAATGGGCAATTTTTTTGGCCTTATGATTCTTAGTAAGTAGATTTTAATTCCAATACTCGATGCAATTCTTTTACCTCACAGACTGGATTATATGGAAAAGGCCTCAGGCATGCATGTATTTGCAAGGGCAGCTGTATCTTGCAAGTATTTTTGGTGCTGTTCATTTTGGCCTCTTGACATTCTCTACGCCAGCACATCTCTGCTAAAACTAGTAGTAGTACACCTCTTCCATATCAAGGTGGTTCAATTTGTGGTCATCAAGTTAGATTCCTCCCTCTATTTTTATTCATCTGGCATTAGCATGCCTTGTTTCAAGTTAGAACATTCTACGTTACTGCACCCACAATTTGAAGGAAAAATTTGATTTGAGTACCAATATGAGTGTAGTTAAAATTAAGTTAAAAATCTAGAGCTTGATGATTAAAGAAGTGTTGCGAGGAAATGGAAGTCACTCAGTTTTTCCAAATGCACACGCACAGACAAATATATAGTTTCATTGGCATCGTTATATGGAAGTGCATATGCTGGATACCAGCTTGTTTAGAAAACATGTAAAAAGTGAATACTTGTTCTTCAGAATTCTTGAAAGTGCACCTTTCCAAATATTGTCAACAGCTATGGGCAACATGTTTGTTTATCTAGTGAAACTGTGGCCTGAACTTAGAAGTATGATTCTGATTTGGTGTTCCCTGCAAAACCAATTTGCATATTATAAATGTATACCAACTTTGGCCTGAACTTAGAAGTATGATTCTGATTTGGTGTGCCCTGCAAAACCGATTTGCATACTATAAATGTCCACCAGCTTGTTTAGAAAACATGTTTAAGTGAATACATGTTCTTCAGAATTTTTGAAAGAGCATCTTTTCAGAAATTGCCAACAGCCATGGGCAACATGCTTGTTCATCTTGTGAAACTGTGGCCTGGACTTAGAAGTATGATTCTGATTTGGTGTGCTCTGCAAAATCAATTTGCTTACTGTAAATGACTGATGGTCTGTTATTGTCAACACTGTGGCAAGTACTCGAGATAAATATGCTTAAGCACCATTCACTGTATTTTTTTTTAGAAGTACTTACATGTGCATGGCCCACAATGAGAGTATAAATAGGCTTTTGGAGAGACTTGTGCTGGACATTTTTGATCTATGTATTGCGATGATGATGATTTAACCAAAGTTGATTTGAAATGTCAATGAAAAATTTCTACACAGGTCTCTCCAGAAGCTATGTTCTATGAATTTTAATTTGGTTCGATGTCCAAATTATGTATCCTGAATTTATAAAGGTTACGTATTTGAATTTCACATTCAAACTGATGTTTGCCTGTATAAATAAAAGCTTTGCCTATGTTAGATTTTGCATCTTTTAACAAAATCTTGTAAGCGTCAAAGTTAGTTTCTGTGGTGTGGTTTTGTTGTTAATTGGTAATTGGTAATGTTGTTACCGCAGAGCTATGAATTTTTCATTGGGTTCCATGTCTAAATAAAGAGAAAGGATCCTATAGTTGTACATGTACCAAAACATGTACATTTGTTTTCACCATAGGTTGTTGGAAAGAGACCAATAGTTCACTTTTTGATTAATGACACTTTTTAAGAGCCAATGAAAATATGACACATAGGGCACTCGGTCATTAATTTTCTTCAAATTAAATCAATTTAAAAACTGATTTTCCCTCCAAATAAACACGCTAAACGAAAATGCTGATATGCCACGATCATAGGCTACATGATGATATATATTTTTGCACTCACGAGATACCTACATATATTTACATGCCCCTAAAGTTAGGGTGCACGACTATAGAGTCCTCTACTGTATGTATTCTGAATTTATAAAGATCATATATTTTAAATTTCACATCCAAACTGCCTGCCTGTATAAATAAAAGATTTGCCTAGGTTAGATTTTATATTTTTCAACAAAACCTTGTAAGCTTCAAGCTAGTTTCTGTAGTGTAGTTCAAGTGTTGTCAATTGGTAACATGGTTACTACAGATTACAGCACAGATGCGAAAGTTAGTTTTTGTGGTGTAATTCAAGTGTCACTAATTTTTAATTTCATTTGCACAGATTATATCAGTATATATATTTTTAACAGTTATATCCCATTGGGTGTGGGAAAATCTATCATCTGTATTTTCAGAGATTTATTCTGTGTGTTTTTGTTGATTAATTGGAGTCTACATGATGATTTTTTATATGGATATTTTAATTTTTTAGAATTAATCTACTTGTCTTTAGTTACCAATTATAATTAGTGGTGGTTGAACCGGTCACCTATAATCCATTTTTTTTACCATTACACCAAAGACTTTGATTTAGAATGTGCGTTACGCCAATAAGTCGAAGCAAATTCATCGAACTAATTTAACTGCAAGAGAAGCCAAACTTTTTTTTATCAATCACTCCATTTTGTCTTTCCAATTTGACCCTTGGTGTGGGTTATGGTTTAGATTTTGAGGCTAGTTCCAAATTTGGTGCCTCTGGTAGGTTTGCAAGTCATAGCATCGGCCGCTTTAGACCCAATTGAAATTTGTGGGGACAATTTTGATTTTGGTGTGCCTTTAATCTTCTTTACTTGTTTCACCAATTGGCCATGTCTTGTCCAACATCTTTATTGTCCATTACATTTGATTTGCATGTTCATTAAGGTGGTGTTGGAATTGATTAGGATAGTCTCCACATGAACGATGAAGAGATGTTTGCTTCCATAATGTTTTATACAAAGCTAGATAGACATAGCCTTAACGACAACCATATTTTGAACAAGTGGTCATTGAAAAGAGTAATTGATGACAAGAGTATTAGAAGCCAACTCTAATATTCATCCATAATGGTCTCGCTTTGCCCTCTTAACTCCTTGCTAGATGTTATTTATTGTCTTTATTCTTGCTCAACCTATTACTTTTTGCGGAATAAGGGAAATCATTATTAATAAGAAGGTTGCAAACATAATTCATAGTGCATATATGAGTGAATGACATCTTAATGATGAGTGTGATCCCTATCATGTGTGTATAAATAAAAGTGGGATTGACACTCAAAAATACATTGAATGCGCTCACTACATAACAAATCCATGTTAAGATGGGCAAGAAGTTACAAATAGACAAGAAATTAATCAACCATTTGGTGTATGGAGCTTTAAAAAGGGCAAGGGATAACCATAAGAGGGTGAATGACTACAAGGGTTTGCAAGCTAGTGTGAGTATAGGAACTCCATCTTCAAAATAATAAGTGAGAAATGAATTGGGTTGGAGAAAACCTTTTCTAGCCAAAAAAACCAGTACATATAATTGTTCCCAACTCAAAATCTAGAGAGCATAAACCATATTCTTGGCCAACCAAAATTTGAAAGCCTTAAAAGTCACAAAGTTGAATCAAGAAGCATATGGACATGTGAGAGCCCTAATAGTTCAAAAGTAGCAAATGTGATTCAAAATAATCAATCATCCAATTTTTAAAATGTTTCTAATTTCAAGTTATAGAGCAAAATCTTTGATCCAAATATCAAAAGGATGGTCAACCTACATACCTATATATGAAAAATTGAAGAGTAGGAGCACTTGGGTTAAAACTACTGCCATCTCTGAAGCGTGTATATATGATAGTGATCCATGAACAATTGACATGGTAATGAGAGAATACAATTTATGAGATTAATAATGTAATAGAAGAAAAGTTTACAAGTTCAATCGTAAAGCCTTATTTTCGTAGCACATAACTATTATATGTGCATCGAGTCCTTTATGACTTCTTTATAATCAATGAGAAGTGATTTTCATCATAAAGTGTGTTGAACAAATGAGGTGGTAATGAGAGATAATAGACATTAAATCTTTGAAGTAACTCTTACATGAGAATTTATGAGAATAATAATTTGATAAAACACAATAGGTTCCATCACACAGCCTTAAAAGTCATTAATTTTTGTAGTACCAAGCTGTTATTGCATTAATTCTTCATGACATGCTTATGATCAATGAGGAGTGTGATTTTCATCATAAGCAAATTATTTTGGAAATGTAATGACATCTACATTGATAAGGGAAGTTGTTAGTTTGATGTTCCAAGTTGACATCAAGAGTTTGAAAGAAGATGATTATTAGGAATCCTAGTTAGTAGCAATTGCATGTGAAATGTATGATGGAAAAGGCGAAATGGATTTATTGAAGAAGTCAAAGTGGAGGGAGAGAAAGAAAAGCAAAGGAAGAGGGGTGAAGAAGGGGTTTATGGGTGGAGAAGTGCAAGGGTGGGGAAAGTGGAATGGGGAACCAATGTGAAACTCTACCCTCTAATAACCACATGACATTTTTGTTAATTGTATGAAAGAGAAAAGACATAGTGTGTAAGGTGTTGAGGCAATTGTTTGCGAAGATATCTCAAAACGCAAGGAGTGGTCGAATAATACAACCGAAGTGAAAAATTGTTAGCAATTTTAGCCCTTGCATTTACTGGGTAGTAAGAAAACATGTAAAAGTAAGGGGAATTTGTATGCATGTTCATTGGGACACGTTTGAGACAAGAAGATGTGGAGTGGACCTAACATTTCAAGCTAGTGATTTCATGTAAATTTTGGATTGGGGTTTATTTCTAGCTACCATTTTAATGATCAGAGTTTTCCTCAACAACATTCTTGATCATGTTGCTACTCAACTGCCATTAGAATTAAGGATACAACATCAAGAACAACAGTCCTGCAAACCTGAATACAACATATGTTGTTCCTTGTTTGCAACCAGGGAAGAAATGACACATCTCCTTTGCGAATCTCGAAAGGGAAGGGGTGGAGGAGAGAAGGAAAGTAAATAATGTGTTGTTGTGGAAAGTCTAATAGGGTTTTCCTCAACAACAATTGTGATGGCGTCATCATTCAACGATTACCGACAAACAAAGGATATATATGGGGTATTGAGGATTATGAGTGAACGGTGGAAATGAACTCTGTGCATGTCCTGCATCTATTATATGACTAAGATTATTCCTGCCCAAGAATTATTTAGTAAATGTGCTCCACTTTATAGTTGTGATCTTGCTCAGACTATTCACGTGAGTACAATTTGTGCTTAAAGGGTCCAAAAGAACAAATGGAGGAATTTACTTCCAGGTTCAAAACTCATCCACAATGCATGCTTCTTGTAGCACTTTATAGCCCCCTTTTTAGTTGCAAGCTTGAGTAATTGTAGGAAATAATTGATGCACAAAAATCATCAACAATTGACCCTATACATCGGCTAGTTATATGAGTGAACTTAGAAATTATATGCCGATTGAGGTTGAAAAAATCAAGGTTTTTGATTGGATAACATTTAATTTGTTAGATACTTGATGAGGGCATGAATGGAAAGTTGGAAATAAACAAGTGGGAAGTAAATATTTACGGATCCAACACGATAAAGAAATGCAACAACATAAAATAACTTTAACTGGAAAGATGAAACCTATATGTTCATTCCCAACACATAACAAAGAGATGATGGCCACATGCGTGCAATGTGAGCTTAAAGAGGCCAAAATAAAAATTGGTGAGCATTCAACAAGGTCCAAGTTCAAAACCCAATCACACTGCTTGCTTCTTGTAGCACTTTGCAAGCACACTTTTTAGTTTCAAGCTTGAATAATTGTAGAAAAGCAGCTGATGCAGAAACAATCATTGATAATTGAACCCCTCTAACGAATAGACATATGGGCTGCAAAAAGATTTTATCCGTCAATTGAGCTTTGCTATTTTCTTTTTCTTTTTTATGGCGTTAAGTTTTTTGATTGCATGACATTTAATTTGTTAGACAAGGTGAAGACATGAACAAAAAGGTTGAAATAAAAAGGTGGAAATTAAAACATTGTATGTCTCACACATACTCCACAACTTAGCTCCAATGTATCATCTTGATCTCACTCACATTATTCTTGTGAGTGCAATTTACGCTTAACGTGGACAAAATAAAAAATGGCAAAATCTAATAGATTTGAGGGTTGAAACCTACACTTTTTACTATCATATTTAATATACTACATTTGATAGGTCAATTTACTTTTATTTAAAAAATAAATTAAAAGGTAACAAATGGAAGATATTTTGACATATACGTAGGTCTTACTAAAATATATTCCATATTGAGGAGAAAATAAGGGGAGAATTTTTCGTGGACGGGTATGATTAAATAAGTATTGAGTAATACACATCTATTTAGTAAAATAAAATAAGAGTGTGTTGCAGGAGGAATGAACTCCGATAGTGGCGTTAGAAAAGACGGTGAAAAGGATGCCGTTATGGAGGGGTCGCTCAGTTAATGATGACGAGGATGTAGTTTTAGAGGGGTCACTTGGTCAATGCTTTAAACCTAGTCAACTTAAAAAATGTGGCGCCAGAGAGGGCAAACATAGAAAATGCAAGCATTGAGACCAAATGCGGGCAGAGGAGGTGGTGGTGAGTGAGTCGTTGGGAGATACGCCTGGGAAATATGCCACATGGATGATCCTGATTCAAACATACTTCAAAAAATGAAAATATTTCAACCATTCGATATCTGCCATTGTCAGATGAAAATAAGTGTGACGAGGAAACTTTAAATTTCTTTATACATGTGATATATAATTATCGTCATTAAAGGTGGTGTCATTCAAAATAAGTTGATATAGAGCATGGCTTAGTAGTAGTATCAATTTTTACACTAACATCACAATTAGTAATATAGGTTGAGGTGTCATTTGTTTTTTTTAATTTGTTTAGAATATAGGTTGATATCATGTTATATTAAAGTGTTAAGTAATTCATTTTTGTATGTCACTATCATAATTATTAATATAGGGTGATGCGTCTTGTAATGATATTAAATAACTTATATTACAACTATTTATATAAGTTGAGGTGTTATTTGAGTTTTCTAAAATATAGGTTGATATGCCATGTAGTACTAAATTGTTTAATACTCATATACTATATATCACATTGTAATTATCATGCCGATAGACATGTTCTAAACTAGTAATCAAACGTGAGCAGTGTGATGATAATGATGAAAGGGTTTGTTGTAGGAAAAATAGTGGAGGAATTTAACATTTTTTTAGAAAATGTAGTAGTGCCAGAAAGAAACCATAATGTGAATGTATTGTAAACATGTAGAGGGAAGCAACGATAAACCATTAGAAAAAAATCGAGGAAAACATATGCAGATATTTACAACGAATGAAAAAATTAAATTCCAAACTAAAATATTATACTAACAAGAAGCATGAAGAACATACTTGTTTTGAAGGGAAGTTTTTTTGTTTTTCAAAAGTGCAAGGAAGGGGTGAGGGAATTCAGTCGAGCCTCTTCTTTTTTCTGCACATGAAGTAGAGGGTTGCGAGCCATTTTGAGTATTGTTCAAAAGAGAGAGGAGGATAAATATGTAGATTTACAAAGGAGGGGACTCTAGAGATACTAGTGAAGGTAAGACCTTGTCTTTCGGTTTCACCAATGTCAACAATGGATTTTTGCAAAGTAAGACCTTGAGACTTGTGGATAGTTAAAGCCCAATCCATTTTGATTGGTAGTTGTTTGTGATTCCCTCTGAAAATAGGTGGTATAGGAAATTTCAAGGGATTTTTGGTATCCTAACATGGCCAAATATATCTGTCAAATTTGATGACAAGAAATAAAGGTAATTATAGTGGTGTTGAGGAAATGTTGTAAACAATGTTGACAATTTTGCTTGTTGAACCATTTACAAGACCAACCTCTACCCACAAGTTAGCGGCAAGCATGAAATTTTGGTTTTTGTAAAAAAGAATTGTGTTGTAATTGATAGTCATTGGACTCCCCTAAAATAACTCGTCTGGTGCTTTGTGCAGCTAAACAAGTGATTGAAACATTCAAAGATTTCAACATATTGAGATTATGGTGGTCGATCATATTTTTTTCGTAAATAAATGGGCGGAGTCGTTAAAGCTCTGAATTTCTTGGAGCGACAGGAAGGAATCTGTTCACAACATTAGGAGCTCCTAGTCCTCAAAGCGAGGAGCTGCATTGCGAATGTTGAGGAGTTATTGGCGGAAGGAAGCTTGTTCTTGGGTGGAACCCTGTTGATGGAAAACATTTTCCAACGAGACAAAAGTTTGAAACCCCCTCCAAAGTGTGGTGCCATAAGAGTGGCTTGCATACAAGGTGATGTCCATAATAGGTAGAAGTTGACCTAGGTCACTGATAAGGATGATCGCTCTAATGCCGAATTCTGATGTGTTGAAATGGGGAAAAGCTTCACGGAGTCGGAAGTCAATTTTGGCAAGCATCTTGGGTCCAATGAAACTCATTTCATCAATAAGAATATACTCAACATGCTTTAGGGAATCTTAAAAATATGAAAAAGCTCGTCCTTCTAAAGGTTTGAGTTCTTTGATAGGTATGCAAAGGTAAACATGTATTGTTGATGCTGAAATGTTGAATGCCACAACACCAATAGGTGCAAGTAAAAGTAGAGGTGAATTATTTGTAGATTCTACTTTTGTGATTGCTGACTTGATAACATTAATGAGATATGAATTTCCTGTCCCTACGGTGCCTTGTATTATTAATCTCAATGGTGGTAGATCATTTTTTTTTGAGAAATGGTGGAGAATGGTATCAAATACCATTTGTTTCCTGGGTGAGAAGGTGGAAGTAGGTGTTGTGGAGGGCCTGCGATTGTGAGTGATATTGATTATGGCCCTTTTGTTAGGTTGTGGAGCCTGTTTTTATGTGTGAAAGTGTTAAAGACTGTACACTTTCTACAGTTGTCTCGCTGGGGTTCAGGGGCACAGTCCTCGAGAAAAAGTTTTGGGGCCTCGAAAAAAGTGCTCTTCTCATATGGGCGGGATTTTTGACCCATAGGTCTATGGGACGATTTTGGCCCATGGTTTTGTAAAACTGCTTAAGCGATTGTCTACTTATGTGGTTTTGTGCATATGGTAGGGTGTATGTAACATTGCAGCTATGTATGAATTCTGGTGTGAATTTTGTAGAGTTTGTTGAGCATGGCTCAAAACAGATCTAGGTATTGTATTGAGAGAGTGGTGGCTTGTAATAAAATTTGAGCAAGTGATTCTTGGTGGACATAGCCCAAATTGGGTGAACCACGTTAAATACTGTCTCTTTGTGTTATTCTTTTATTATTCTGCACTTTTATTTTAGATCTGTAATATTTTCAGCATATTAGTTTCTACTGTTGTGATTTTGTGAGGGATTATTCCGCATATTTTATCCCTTATTTCTTATCACCTTTGTATTTTTATAAAAGATGGGCCAACTTCCTGTAAAGAACATGGAACACTATGAGTACTCCAATTATGCTAGATGTCAAAGTCTCTGTGCCCCAGTATATGCAAGCTATCAAGTCCCATGCATTTTATGGGGTGGAGTTGTGAAAGAAGATGCCATTAATCAAAATGAGCACGAGGATCTGTGGTGTTATACTAGGAGTCATATTAAACACTTGAGGATTCTTAGGGGGGCATGTTGGAGTGGTGAAAATGCCACGGTTGTAATTATTTTTGAACATGTTCCAATTTGAAATAATTTCTATAGGGGTGATGCCAATATCTAAAGAAATAATGTGAAAGGGCTTGTATAAAAGGATTTCAGTCCAAAAAAAGAGTTCAAAAGATGACGACTCTGTTGCAGGCACGTGGAAAAATCTTGTGTAGACATGAACAATAGTCAGAGAGGCTCGAAGCTTCCATTTATCTCTAGTATGGTGTTTTTATAAGTCAAGTCTCAAGTTGATTGAATAAGAGACAATGTTTCCATATTTGCGGGTTGTTCCTTATAGGCACCGAGGAAGAGAGTTGCCTCTTGTATATGAGACTATGATTCGACGACACGTCTCAAAACTTTCTTTCCCACATTTAAGAAAACAAATGAATAACTACACATAACAAGTGGAAATTCTTGCAACATGTGGAAATTTTCTTGTGCACTATTGTCATGCTCAACGAAACTTTGAAAGCATTCAAAGATACATTAAGCTACAATAGATGACAAAATTGAAAAGACCAATATGATGTTACATTGGGTATTTTTAAGTGTTTGGTATATGCTTGCTTGCCCATTAAATTTTAAAATGTTGTCCCTTTCTAAGGGATTTTTTAAAAATCATACTTAAATTCTTGTTTATCTTGCTCTTGACAAAAAAAGAGTGTAATACATAGATTTTGAAACAATAAGTTATAGTATATAAAACAAAGGTGGAGGGAGCCTTTAAGGGACTGAAGATTCCAATCCCAAATAAATTAATACATACCCAATATCTATTTAAATTTAAAATCTTAATAGATACCCAATATCTAGAAGTGCTATTTTTTTATTAGTGTCTGCAATTTAAAATAAACATATCTAGATATATTTTATTAATGGTCATTTTAATTATTATATTGTTATTTTGTTGTATAACGTATTTCTAGAGTTGTATTCCTGGAGTATCATTTTGTGTGTTTCGATTTACTACATTGCTTGTGTTTTGAGCCTGGAAAGGTTTCAAACTATGTAGTTTTTACCTCAAATACTATAACCATATGCGTTTTTTGAATGATAAGTTGCAGCGATATTTACCATTCAGAGAGAAGACCTTACAATTGGCAACATTCTTCATATGTAAGTACATTTTAAACAATTATATATCGTTATCTAATGTATAATTAAAGAGGGGTTTTTTCTTGTGAGGAGAAGCATGAGATGTCTTACATCCACATGGATCATATCAAGAATTGGTAAAACCAATTCAAGAAATTGTCCCTTAGATAGAACAAATACTTGAGAACACAAAGAAACTTGAAGAAATAGTCCCAAACTGGTCTAAAAAGGTTTCCTGGACAAATGCTACAAAGATAAATGATTCTAAAGATAGACATAAGTCTATTCTTCCCCAAATAAAGGTTCTATTGATATGGCTACTATTACTCCTGAATATGCAGAAAACATGGTGCTTATGGATGAATCAGATGGAGCCTTTTCTAGCGAACCACTACATAATACTACAAGGACTCAACCCTTGACACCAAATTGGTACAAGATGGATTGTTTAACTCCAACACATATCAAGGAGATGATCCATGAGATGATAGGATGGTCTAATACTCAGTTGGTCCTGTACCGCAAAGATCCCAAAACTATTACTGAGGAAATAACAATGGATTTGTTGGCATTGCTAGAGAATGGTGGGATGTTAATCCCCAAAAAGGAGATATATTCAATGGAGGTATTAATGTTCTTTCTGTTGTTCTTATTGTTGAATTTTTAGGAACTGTGGATGATGATAAATATAACAATACTACTTTGTTTCTCAAAGCAATAATATGTGACATGAGTAGAATAAAAGAATATCAGCGCTACATGCAGAGATTATATTATAATTCAGGAAACATAAATGATCCAACAATGAAGGTCAGATATGTTGAATCTTTTCTTGCATATTTTACTACTGAATAAAAAAAGGCTATGCATGGTAAGAAGAATTAAGTTTTGGAGCTATTAACCAAATAATTGATGAGATGAATGCTCTTCTATGTCAAGAAAACTAAGAGAGAAAAGAGGCTGCAAAATCCCAAAAAGCTTTAGGAACCAAATTATGCCAAATAATGGATAATGATCCATTTGGATGTAAGACATCTCATGCTTCTCCTCACAAGAAAAAACCCTACAAAGAATGTTTATATTTTTCAAAGGGAAGGGTGGATATAAGTTAGACAAGAAATATTTCAAGAAAATATTTTCTTCTTAATATTCTCCTAGAAGAAAGAAATATTTTAGGACAAACTAACACATATTTAGATACATATTCAAAATTTTTATCAAACTTTTGTACAAAAGAGGACAAAGAATCAACTTTGGTATTTAAAAAATGGATGACAGAGTGCAAATCACCTTTCTGGTGTAGCTCTATGGCCTTTATATTTTTCTCCATTTTGGCCGACAAGGCTTCTTGGTTCTTAAGCCTATCATGTACCGTTTTGACAACTTTATTGGTCTAGTTTAGCATCGTGGAGGATTCTATCAGATCAACTTATCTGTCTACATTTATTTGATACCAAAAGATGGATTTTTGCTTTTCATCTGAAGAGAGAATTTCACAGCTTTCTAAAGGAGGTAAAGTAGGATGACTTTATACAGGAATTTCAACTTGCTTAGAGGCCATACTAATTGTGGGTCCATTAGAAGGAACATATTTTGTTTGATAATTTGTTCATAGTCCTTACACTAGAGATAATCAGTGTTTGGATCATGAATCACACTATTATGGCTACAGAATTTTTTGTCTTTTTCCTTGTTAGAGGGCTCAGCTGCAGAAAAATATTAAATATCATACCTGGATAATGCAGGGAGAGACCTTTTGGATCTGAATGACAAATTTATATCTGATTTAGATTCATGGAATGTTGTAGCATTTTCAAGCTTAGGCTGATCTCTATCTATTGCTTTTTTAGAAAGGGTCCATTCCTTTGGGACTCTGATATGAGACCAAGATATGAGTTTTGGATCAATTTTGTGGCTCCCTAAACTAGCATGACTCACCACATTGCTGCCTTTAGTGATGTCATGTTTTATTACAGGATGCATGGTATTAAAAAAAAGATAATTTTATAATGAATGGCTAATGGACATGATCCAGGTTTCATATGCATATTAGTAGTGGTGAGATACAAGCATAAGACTTGGTTAAACATATATTCTTTATGCAACAAGCTAACAAGGTAGTTAGGAAAGACTTCAAAATAAATGGGGCCATTATGTAGACTAGTTTGGATAGAGACTAACAAAGAATCCTTACAACTTTCAAATCTAAGATCCATTAGACAACATAAGGCAGAGGCATTTTGACCTCTCTGAAAGAATTTTAGTCTTTTGTAAGTCTAATCCTTTGATAAAGGGTACTCTGGTCTTTTTATCAAATATAACCTTCCTGGTTAACAAATCCATGTTTAATGTTCTATTCTATGTTGTCTTGCTTTGCACATTGAAGTTGGTATCAGATTGGAGTTCTATATAACATTTTTTTGATCAATAAATAAGATATTGCTATTTTGCATCAAATTTCTTTCTTTCTGTGAATGCTTACATTTTTAAGCTTCTATCTGTGAAACAAGTCTATACATCGTATGTCGAGAAAAGAGGTGAGCCTCCTTTGTAAGTCGCCAGGGTGAGGAAAATTTTGTTGAGGCTGATATCGTAAGGCCCGCTGAGTCATTTCCAGAAAGTACCAACAATGGAGTTCGAAGATCACATTTAGATGCATGGTGAAGAAGATAAGCAATACCTAGTAAGTCTATTTGACATTTTCCCCATAAATTCTACAATAGATGTTCAAGAAGAATCTTATCCAATTCCAACATGGAAATTGCCTAAAATCCCTCATAATGAAGTATAAGATAAATTGTCTACATTCAATTTAATAGTTGTCACTACTCTTAAGACATGTGAGTCCGTCATTCAAGTCTCTCAGTCTAGTAATAACGAATATGATATCCCTTTAATAGACCCCGTTGATATAAAATCCCTTCAAAAATAGAATACTTTCAAGTTTGCTCATATAGGTTGTGTGCAAATAGGAATCACTCATTTGTTTCATAGAGGTATAAATGCATGTCTTATGTTGTCTAATGGATCTTAGATTGAAAACTTTAAGGATTCTCTATTAGCCGCTATCCAAATTGGTCTGCATAATGGCCCCATTTCTTTTGAAGTCTTTATTAACTACCCTATTAGCTTACATAAAGAAGATGTGTTTAAGCAAGTCCTCTGCTTGCATGTTGCCAATACTAGTTTGCATATGAAACCCAGATCCTGTCCATTAGCCATTCATTATAAAGTTATCTATCTTCTATTCAATAATGTGTATGTTATAGAAAAACATGATACCACTAAAGACAAAAATGTGGTGAGTCATGCCAGTCTAGAGATCCAAAAAATTGAGCCAGAACTCATATCCCGGTCTCAGATTAGAGTCCCAAAGGAATGGATCCTTTCTAAAAAATTATAAAATAGAGATCAACCTAAGCTTGAAAATGGTACAAGAGTCAATGAATCCGAACCAGATATAACTTTTTCATTCAGATCCAAAAGGTCTCTCCTTGCATTACCCAGATCTAGTTCTTCCGGGTTTGATATTTCATATTTTTTTGCAGCTGAGCCCTCTAACAAGGGAAAATAACAAATGTATGTTTGTAGCCATAATATTTTGATTAATGATCCAAAAAATGATTATCTATGGTGTAAGGACCGTGAAAAATTATCAAATAGAAATACGTTCATTCTAATGGACCCATAATTATTATGGCCTCTAAGAAAGTTGAAATTCTTTTACAAAGTCCTTCTACTTTACCTCCCTTAGAAATTTGTGAAATTATCTCTTCAAGTGAAAAGCAAAAAACCATCTTCTGGTATCAAATAACTATAGATAGACAAGTCGATTGCTCAGAATCCTCCAAGATGCTAAAGTGGACCAAAAAGGTTGTCAAAACAGTACATGCTAGGCTTAAGGACCAAGAAGCCTTGTTGGATGAAATGAAGAAAAATATAAAGGTTGTGGAATTTCACCAGAAAGGTGATTTGCAATATGCCAACCATTTGTTAAATACCAAAGTTGATTATTTTTCCTCTTATGTATAAAATTTTGATAAAAATATTAAATATGTATCTAAATATGTGTCATTTTTTCTTGAAATTCCTAAATCCGTGTCAAGTGAAGTTTCCAATATTGTTCAACCTCTAGCATCCCAATCCAAAGATACAAAAAAAGAAATATCCTCAAAGATTGGAACCAACCAAAAGCTTATGCAAAATAGCCTACACCAATTAGACGAGTCCTCTATAGAGGTCAGTAAAAAAATTGATCATGTCCAAGAATTGGTAAAACCAATTCCTAAAATTGTTCCTCATGTAGAACAAATAGTTGAAAATAAAAAGAAACCTGAAAGTATAGTCCCAAACTAGTCTAAAAAGATTTTCGTGACAGATGTTGCAAAGTGAAATGATTCTAAAAATAGACACAATTCTATTCTCCCAAGAAGCAGTAAGTATGCTCTCCCAGATAAAGGTTTTATTGGTATGGCTACTATTACTCATGAAGATATAAAAGGCATGGTGCTTATGGATGAATCAACTGAAGCCTCTTCTAGCGAGCCACTACATAATATTGCAAGGACTCAACCCTTGCAACCAAATTGGTACAAGTTGGATTGTTCTACTCTAGCACAAATCAAAGCAATGGTCCATGGGATGTTAGGATGGTCCAATACTTAGTTGATTTTGTATTGCAAATATCCCATAACTATTTTTAAGACAATAGATAATGTTTTTTTTCCATTACCACGAAAAGAATCAATCATCAATGGAGGTATTACTACGCTTTCTGCTGCTCTTATTGCTGAATTTTTAGGCACTGTGGATAATGATAAATATAAGAATAATATGTTTCTCAAAGAAAAAATATGTGACATGAGTAGAATAAAGGTATATCAGTGTTACATGCAGAGATTATATTATAATTCAGGAAATATAAATGATCCAATAATGAAGGTAAGATATGTTGAATCTTTTCCTACATATTTTTTCATTGAATACAAAAAGGCTATGCATGGTAAAACTCCTAAAGAATTATGGTTTGGAGCTATTAACTAAATCATTTATGGTATGAATTCTCGTCTCTATCAAGAAAAACAAGAGAAAAAAGAGCCTGCAAAACCCCAAAAATCCTTAGGAACCAAATTATACCAGATAATGGATAATGATCCATTTGGGTGTAAACCAGCTCATACTTCTCCTCACAAGAAAAAGCCCTAAATAATGTTCATCTTTTTCAAAGAAAAAGGGTAAGTATAAGATAGAAAAGACATATTTAAAGAAAAGATTTTCTTCTGAATATACTCCTAAAAGAAAGAAATATTTCAGAAAAAAGAAATATCTTGAGAAAAAGAAGAAATTTGTGCCTACATGTTTCATTTACAAAGGAAAACATTATTCTAATGAATTTCCTAAAAAGGACACTTATAAGGCCAAAGCTAAGATAAATATGTTTGAGTCTAGAGGTATAAATGATCAAGATTATTGTCTAGTCTCCTATTCAAATTATTATTCTTCAGACATATCTTATGCATCATCTGAAGAGATACATGATAATATTATGGAATAGTTAGATTCAGATTCTTATAGCACAAAATCGGGATATGATTCATTCTCGTCATTTGTAAATATGATTGTCATTTTTCCACATCCTCTTATTCTGCCATCTGACAGAAGTATTACAGAGACAACTTGAGCTCAGGAAAAGTGAATATGAAATGATGTCTCCCATGGGATACTGCTAAGAAAACACATCTACTTACGAAAGATCAGAGAACTAGAAGATAAATATCAAGCCTATATACATACAAAATTAGATGCACAATAGAAAGAAGAAGTAAAAAATAAGTTGGCAGATCAACAACAACAGAGTTATAAAACATCTTATTCATCATCCAAACCCATCATACAAAGGCAAGTATGCAACAAAGACAACCAACTGTGAGAGGTCATGGAAAAGGAAGAGGAAGAAATTTCCTTGAGAGAAATTTCCCTTTTCTATTTCTAGAAGAACAAGGTATTGAAGAAGAATAACTACTTGTTGATCTAGAATCAAAATTTGTCTTCCCAAGACTAGAATACAAAATAACATGGCAAAGGAACAGAATAGAATTTCTCCAGAAGGTCATAGAAAAAGTAAAAGAGTAATACAAGAAGCTAGTTGAAGAAGAAACTTTGGACCAGAAGGAGATAAAAAAAACTAAAAAGTTCCTTGAAGAAGCTTATCAAGAGGTTCTGCATCAAGAAGCACAACATGAAGTCCTAATAGAAATCAACACATAGGTATGTACAATCAAAGGTGCTCAAAATCCTTTCATCTCAATTAGTATGTGCATTCCAAATATTAAGCCATACTCCATAGATGCAATGATATATACTGGTGTAGATATAAGTCTACTTAAGACTAGATCTATTCCTACAGATTGCTGGATATAAAACTACCTCAAGATACATTTTGATAAAAAATAATTCATACGTAGGTATACAACCTATGTGCTAGTACAAATGGAAGGTTATCAAAGAACATTATAATTTTATTAGCATGATAATCTCTCCTATGATTGCCTGCTAGGAGTATATACCCTACAACAATGTGGAACTTTCAACATAAATAAATATTTCATATCTTTATTTAATCCTGATGTCCAGATACCTAGAAATATTTATTCAGAACAATTTTTCCTTTACTAGATCAGAAAAAGGAATCTAATAAATCCATAGCCCTTTGTAAAAGAAATATTGATGATATAGTAGAAAATATTAAGAGGGGCATATGTTCTGAAAATCCTCATGCTTTTATAAGCAGAAAAAAACATTTATGCTCACTTGATTTACAGTTTTCCAAGGATGCTAATGGGAATAATATTATTCCAAAGTTTAAATCCCATCATAAAGGAATGATGCCAGAAGACATAAAAAAGTGTCATGAAGAAGTAAAGTTTAATTGCTTTAAAACTGTTTCATTCGAGAGTCTAATTCTCACTGGGCTTGTGGAACATTTTATGTTAACAAGAGAAGTGAGAAACTCAGAAAAAAGAAAAGGCTTGTAGTTGGTTACAAACCTTGGAATAAATATGTTCAGTCTATACAACATCTAATCCTAGCAAAGGACGATCTTTTTACTAGAATTAAAGGATCTAAAGTATACAACAAGTTTGATCTTAAAAGTGGTTTTTGGGAAATTTTCTTGAAATCTGAAGATCGCTATAAGACAACATTTTTTGTATCAAGTGGACAATATGAATGGAATGTACTTCCATTTGGCTTAAAGAAAGCTCCATCAATAAAAAACAATGGACAATATCTTTGGTGAGTTGTCTAATTTCTTGATTGTATACAAAGATGATATCTTGATATTCTACAGATCCCCTAAAGAGCGTATTAAGCATCTTCAAAAATTATATGATACAGTTTACTAAAATGGTTTATGTATAACTCCAAATAAAATAGAGGTATTTAAAAAGGAAATAAATTTTCTTGGTATTACTGTAAAAGATGGCTCAATTGAGATGCAATCTCATATTGTATCAAATATTCTATAATTTCTTGATCAAATGATTGATAAACTACAGTTGTATAGATTTCTTGCATATATTAACTATATTGCAGGATTTTATAAAAGAATTGACGATGATAGGATTCTTCTTAATAAAATATTAAGGAAAAATTATCCTAGCTTGACACCTGAAATGAATCAGGTCATAAGAAGAATTAAGAGACAAGTTCATAATCTTTTGGCTATGTCCTTGCCAGGAAATTGACAGAAAATTATTGAAACAGATGCCAACAAAGAATTCTGGGGAGTTGTTCTAAAAGAAAAAATTGAAAATGGAAAAGAAAAGATCCACAGATATGCATCTAATATTTTCAAGGTTAGAACTGAAATATCATTCATCCCCTAAGTAAATTCTAGAAGCAAATAAAGATGTTAAAGCTTTCATATTCTTCCCATAGACATAACATTTCATCCTGAGATGCAATATCAAGGATTTCAAAGATCGACTAAATAATGGCGACCCTTTGGAAAAAACTACTTTCAATAGACTGCAGAGATGGGGAATGTGGTTTGATAACTATAGTTTTTAAGTCGAGTATATTAAAGGTATATATAGTTCCCTAGCTGACTTTGCAAGCATAAAATTGAACAAGTTCAAAAATGTCAACATTAATCAGGTCATCCATGAGTTTGTCAGCCCAATATGGTCATGTTCTAATTCTCACAGATGTATAGATGAGCTACGGAAAAATCATAATCAGATGTCTTATCAAGCACAACAAATTCTACTTTCTCATGGTATTATTTTCTATTTATTCCTACGCCATGTATGCAGTTGTAATCTCATATGTAGATCCAAAAATACCAGCTGAATATTTTCATTCTCTACAAGAAACTATGGTATTTTGTACCCTGAGATGGAAATGGAGACATTACAGATATGTGGAGCCACCTTCACATGATGTTCCTATAGAAGGAATTCATCTAAGACTACTTGTACCAAGGCCAAAAACATTATGGAGATTTGTTTTTTCTTAAATGTGGTCAGAAGGTCATGCACTTCAAACTGATATATGGAACATATACAAAATAGCAGGAGATTAAGTATATATAGCTAACCATTTGAAATATTTTCTCTCCAAATATCTTCCTACTAAGATTTCTGAATCACTTTCTTCAGATGTATCCTAACATTACTAGAATATTTTAATAAATTGTAAAATTCCTTGGTATGTAAAAGAGGTATATTATGTTAATCCTAACCATGTGTAGGAAAATCACTGACATCCGGATGGACTGATTTGTTGAAAAATTTATCTCCACCATACAATGAATCTACATCCTCCAACACCAGGTCATTTTCTATGAATACTAGATCAATACCTTTTCCCATCAAGAAGACACATATCCATAGTTAATGATGGTAGCTCTTCCATTTCAAGACTCTGGTATAAACACAACATAAGGGACCTATACTTCTACTGAAAGACAATCATCCAGCTCATCAGAATAATAAAGACAATAGTCCCTAGATATGTCATTATATCCCTTAGGAATATTATAAAGGAATTTCTATGATGGCAGGCTTGTTGTCATCTGTCCTAGTGGTCCTTTAGGAATCAAGTAAAGTTTTGGCGTGACATACATTATGTCACAATGAAGCATGGTGGACCTCCACACCTTTCTAAAGGTGTTAGGATGAGTGACATGTATTCATCATTTATGTATTCCACTATCTCTTAGTGGGAATATTTTGGTAACCTGGGTTTCCGGTTCCCAGTCTTTAAGTTATCCAGTGGAAAGCTTCTCACTCTCCTATAAAAAGGAGTTTGAGACTCAGTCACTACATTGGGCAATTAAGGAGCAAGAGTCTCTAATGTGTCGAGGAATTTTAAGAATTTTATTCTATTGTAAGTCTAATATTTTGATCAAGGGTACTCTGGTCTTGCTATTAGAGATATCCTTCTTGGTTAATAGATCTATGTTTAATGTTCAGTTCTATGTTATCCTGATGGTCCCCCGTTGTGCGCATTGAAGTTGGTTGACTCACTCATGTTCACATGTGTGAGTTAAGGTGTTTTCATTGATGTAAAATCTCATTGATCACAAATAGGATGCTGGATAAGTGTCATAGGATGCCTAGCATGATGTTGACATGGTCAATCAGGTGATGATATGAGTAGACAAGGTGAGAATGGCTTAGTATAACAAACCTAATTAGGTGACCTAACTATCCTAGGTGATGGTGCATGATGGTTTGAGATACATGATGAATCGAGGAGCATGTTAGAGGCACAAAGAGAATAATTAGAGAGTTTTGAGGCACTAACATGAGCTTCAGAGTGTAGGTACAAGTCATGGACTCAGTTACAGGTGCTCATTTAGAGCTCGTCTAGGTGCTTTGAGGCCTAATGGACCACGAGGATCAATTTAAGATATGTGAGCTCATGGAGGCATGAATAAGAATGATATATGTTGTCTCAAGTATGATGGGTCCTTTTGGAGAGCTTGGAAGTAGAATCATGAGGTTTTTCTACTTGGTCTAGGTCTAAACGAGGCCTAATCCTAGTGTTTGGAGGCCTAACTAGGCATGGTAGTCACTTGCATGTGTGTATGATATCTTTAGATCATTCATGGAGGTATTTCAAGTTTCTTTCATCATGTAGATTTTCTTAGAAGAGGTTTCATGTTTGGTTGTAGTGTTGGTTCAAATTTTTAAGGCCTAAAACATGTAAAACACTAAGGTCTAGTCATGCAAATGAGACAAAATATGAAGTTGTAGGGATATTTATGGCTTGGTGAGAATTGGAGATGTTTTTGGGGTTTTTGATGATACTGTGGGAAACATTTTAGGTTTCTATGATGATAATTTTGTAAGTTACATCAGTTTAGGAAAAATTGGGTGTTTGAGAAGGAAAATCCAGCTCAAATTGTGAACTTCATATGCTCATTGTGAATTGTGTGCTGCATGGGACCTAGATGTTTTGAAGTATTTTTCTCCATTGAGATAATATTTTTTTGAAAAAATAATTAGGTCATTTTATCGTCTGGGTTTTATGAACAATCGTTAAGAGGGTAAAGCGGTTTGAAACCCGAGCTCAAAGTGATTGAGAGGAAATTGATTGTACTAAACCATAATTGATTGGTTTTATTGATGATTTTAGGTTATAGAGGAATCCTCCATATTTATAGAAAGGTATGATAGAGATTATGATAGTATGTGGACCCCACTCAAACAAGAAAGTTTCTGGAGATTTTTAGTTTGTGTAAAAGTTTCCCATTGAAGGTATTGATTAGATCAAATTTGATTAGAGCTTGGGATTTTTTCTAGTTTTCAACGATAGTTTACGGTCATGGTTGAGGTCCTAGAGGGAAAAGTGTGCCCTATTTATGAAGACTAGCTTTGGACCCAAAAAGGCAGTTGTAGAGATTGGCCTGGTTGAAGGCGTTCCACTTAGAGTTGGAAGGAAATATAATATGTTTTGGAAAATAGATTCAGAGACCTTTCCGATGATATATATTTTTATCTCTCGATGAAGTGTTTTAATAGGTAAACCAACTAAGTTTTTGAAGATAAAGTTTGATTGTTTTAGGATATGATTGGTTTGGTGAGAATATTGAGCTAGAAGTCTCATGTTTTGGATTTGACGATGCTTGATATCTATTGGAGAGTGGAAAGGGATGTGTTTTTTTCTAGTGAAGGCATTTTTAGGTCTTGAAAGTGACAATAAGGATACAAACCAGTTGAGTTTCCACAACTATTTTATGGGCAAGTTAGTTTTGTGAAGAGGAAAAGAGGTGTGGTTTTCATTGATGGATGGTTCATGAGGTCTAAAAAGAATGGATATGTTATAAAGGTTAGTTTATTTATAATGAGTGGTTACATGCCATATTTGAGGTGTTTTGGTGTGATCTTGAGCTCCATAAGTAAAGACTGGTTCCTGGAAACAACTGTTTTGAGTAGGATATGAGCCTACTTGATTGCGTTGTGAATAAATTGATTAGTGCAAGGTAATGTACGAGCATGGATGATGTTTTTATGGTATATTTTACATGTGTGAGGTGTTTGTAGGTTTGTTAAAGCATAGTGATGTGGTTGGAGGTCTTTGATGTGCTTGGTGATGGGATTTTGAGCTTATTTTGGATTTTTTGGTTGCCCTGGTGCATGGACAACCGACATGGGTCCTTTTTATGAATTTTTATGAATGTGTTTTGTTTTTAATTTTTAATGGTTGATTTCTTTGGTTTGGACCAACCTTGTATACACTATAAATTTGCATCCTCCTGTCCTCATTCACTTATCCGCTTAGATACACTCATTCATAACTATGAAACACGCCATCATCCCCCCCGACCTAGGTAATCCACTAATTCCCTTTAATAAATTATGCCTACCTATCCTAAAAAATAACCTCTTTTTTATTCAAATAATTAATTAATCTATCCTCCCATATTGTCCCCATGTGAAATTCTCCTTTCACACTAGCTAGGTCTAGTTTGAAATCAATTTAGAAACCTTCCAAAAACACTCCTCATCTATCCTAACCAATTTAATTCTAATCTTAACCCATCAAAATACACATCTTGACCTCATTCTAGTTATCACATCATAATCCCTCGAAATCCCAAGGAACTATAGTTCTAATTAACAAATTTATCCATTCTTATCTTTCCCAAACTCGAACTGACCGAAAATGCCGACGATTTCTTTGGTCATTGGTGATCTATATAGACAAGTTTTTATGCCTCTTGGGGACCATCTAGGAGAAATCATGAGCATTACCAAGTTTCAAGTTCATTAGTGTCATCTTGTATCCATCAAGACCATGTTCACGACCATTAAGTGACTTTGATCCATTCTGAGGCCCATTCGTCATTCAGCTGTAATCCTTGTCAAGCCCCTCTGAGCCATTTGCAAAATTTATTCCTCTCCTAAAGAAATATTTTCATCCCACTTGCCTGTGAGAGCATATGCAACTAACCAAATCTTGTCCCTATCCATCATTCTACCTTTGTAGAAACCTATAAGACACTTTTAAGCTCCCTTGAGTCATCTACAACATTTTATCGTCTGAGTAATCAAATGCATTACCTTGCTTGCCTTTGTGAGTGCATAAATTATCAACATCCTTGCTCCTTTGAGCTATATTGTGATCCCTAGACTCCCTTTGGATTAGGTGTCACCATTAGACCAACATATAGCCTTGGACAATATTAGTCCCTTTACCTTTGCACTGAATGGTTATATTGTCTGCTTTCATTTTATTACCAGTTATTGGTTCATCGTATCATTATTCGACTAATTTCCCAAAAGTGGATTCACATCCTTGTAAGGAATTCCTTTGACTTCAGGGGACTGGCCTTCGCTAGGAAATCCACCATACATTTGTCTAATCCCATCTTGTGTAGTGTCTATGATTACAAATTTCTTTGCAGGACTAGAGCTTATTTCATTTTGTACACAGAGCACAATATCACACGTCATTCGTAGGTATCATTAAACCCCGCCATATCGAGGTTTGGTAAGTCTTATTATCTTGCCTATTGAGTTAGGTCAAAGATATAAGATTTATCTTAAACATTTTGGTACGCCCGATGAGACCCTGTCCCTTATTTTATTGTTTAATCATAAAAAATAACATTTGTTTTAATTTGAGGTTCTCTGCATAGTAATCGCCAGTGATCGGGTGAATCGCATGCAATTTCCCTAAGTATTTTTGCTTACTTTATAGTTTGCTTCCTAACCTTTTTTGGTGATTTCTCTGTTTTTGCTAACCTGTTTGTAGGTTGTATTTTTGGAAAGCTAATTGGCTGGATTATTGGATTTATCACTTTAAAAATTGCAAAAATAATTAAAAATTTAAAAGGAAGTGTGTATCATAGTAAGTCCTTAACCCTTTTTTACTTTCAATTTTTCATCATCTATCTGTTTTCCCTTATCGAAAACAACATTTCATTTTGGGTCTTAAAATTAACCATTTCATCCTTCTTGCTCACATAGCTTTAATTAGGGAAAATAAATTGGCTGCATCCACTTATTGTTCCCTCACAGTACACAACCAAATGAAAAAATAAACATAAAACGCATTCAAACAATCCTACCTAGGTGGATACCTACTTGGATTTGATTCCCAAGAGGAGAAACCGACTCAATGTTCTGATCGAGTATAAATAATTGGTGTCAATATATTGGAAAAGCACCCGTCACCCTTATTGCCGCGAGACCATGAAGTGAGGGGGTATGCCCCAATACCACACCTGTACCAACATCCGTACAGAGTTGGGCCTCATCTACCTTTTGGTATATCGAGGACTCCGTCCAAAACATTTATGAAACTAGCCATAGACAACCATTTCCTAGGACCTTTGTTATCCATCTTACACATTTCACCTTTTCTTAATTAATTTAAGATAATTAAAACATTCTTCTACTTGACTTGTCTGTTAAATTTTTAGATCTCATAGGTCTTTTCTTGTATTATTATCATGGATCAAACTTCTTCGTTATTATATCCTTATACATCATATTTGCAATCAACCTCAAATGTTTCAATATCATTTTCAAAATATTTCTTATCTAGGATCTAGTCCTTATCAAACTTATCAACATATCACATCATACTCAATCTCATTTAGCTCTAGCACATCCTGACAACCATCTACAACATCTTCTATCCCTTATGGACCATCTACATATCAACCAATCCAACAAACATACAAGAACACCATTCAATAACCCTACGGATATCATTCACATCCTTCTTTTCTCCAAACTGTTGCTTTTTAGCCCATGTTAAGTGCACTGCATCAGGCGGACTTTTCCACATCCTTTCATTCATCACAATCTCATCAAAATTTTAATATCCCTGAACCCTCATCTAATCAAATTATTTCAACTTCAATACCTCTCTCAATGTCTCAAACATCTCAAACCTACACACACATTCTTTCTCAGGTTCAATTAGCCCCTCTCATTCAATAACAACAATCTACCCAATATCTTTACACATCTTCCCATATTCCTTCATCACAACCTACTTTACAATCAGTACCCTCTCAGGCCACCCCTTATCAACCTCCACATCAAACTCCTATGTAGTAGAATTATCCTAATTCATAATCAAATCAACCACATTCTCCTCTACACTCACATATTAACTATTTCACATCCAACCCCACAAATAATCCTTTGCATGCCTTGTCTAATAGATTAGATAATTTGGAAATTACTACCAAGGGATATAAACATGTCCTCACTTAAGATTAGGTTGGTAATGAGCCCATTCATCTGTCAATACCTTATAAACCATATCCTCCGCGCTGGGAATTTCATGAGTTCACTTTGTTCTATGGCCTAGAGGACCCTCAACAACATATACTATCCTTTAGAACCTTTCCTATGTCACTAGTGGGACTCGCTTTGGATTGGTAAAAATCCCTTCCTTGACACTCTTTGGTCTCTTTCACACAGCTAGACATGTTATTCCTCAATCACATCATAGTCAATGTCACTCGCAAAATCACCATCTACGATATTTTTAATATTAAACAATTTGAAAATGAATCCCTTGTTGACTTTTTCACTAGATGGAAAAACATTATCAATCAATTATCCTTTCCACTTCCACAGTCATAACTAATTGAGTTGTTTACTCGATCATGTTCTCATCATATATCATCCACTCTTCAGATCCATACATTCCAAACTTTTGACAAAGCCTTCACCATGTCCAAGAAGTTAGAAACTCAAGCCCTCGAAGAAGATCATCTTAATCCTTAATTTACATGCGATCCACCTAAATCCCCTAGGACTTCTTATGGTTCAGATCAAACTGCATATGATTCCCCTAGGTCTTCCCATAACTAGAATATCACACATGATGTCTTTACTTGTCTTCCTGATTCAACACCCTCGATTGAATCGGTTCATATGGATACTATACATCCTTCTAGTCATACCATCAATGCTAATACACAAGTTCTCCCCCTTGAGGATACCTCTTTATCATCAGTGTTTCCTCTCAAAGACTCAAAACCCTTGGATCCTCTTTTATATGATCCTTGTACATTAAAATCACCCATGTCCACTGTCCAATCACCTATTACCAATTTGCAATCCTTAGATTCCACTTTGGAAATCATTACTAAGGAAGTCTCAGTAATCAGAGATCTTGATATCCATCCATTCATTGAACTAATTGAAGAATTAGAAAAATCCCGTAATCCACGTCAATCACGCCTAGAGGAAAATACTCCTCCATTGAAGTCTGATCCAATCTCATCCCCAACTCCTTACTTATGATCTAGCTCAAAGCCTTGTCTTGAATCAAACACCTCACAATTAAATACTATTACATTGATGGCCTCACCATCATTATCTGAAGTGAGTCCCTTTCCTCTGTGTAACGTTAACATTATAGACTCAGAGTCTATCACAAAACATCCTCCTTTACCTAAAATCAACATTACAAAACCAAAACACACGTCATTTAAGGCTTCAACTTTACCTTCAATTTTGGGACCCTACCCTTTGTCACAACCTAAATCTATCTTATCTATGGTTTCACCCTTACCATCTATTTTGGGACCCCATCCCTTATCTCAATATCACGACACACAATCAAATCATGTCTCATCTATCAAAGATCCCTTCTCTTCTCTTTTGGAACCTCATCCATCATCCAATTATATCCTCTCTCTTATCAACCTCACAACAGACCCATGACGTTTAAAAATTTTATGACATCTAATACAACTACATCCAAACAAAAGCTGCATCCTACTAAGTGTTCTCATAAATCAAACTTAAAATCAAAATCTGTCAATCAAAATCCCCCAAAAGGGACTTATACAAACATTCTTGAGAGGTTCATATAGGCTTCTCTTATTACATTACCACCCATCAAGACAACTAATCCACATACTTGGAAACCTGCATGGGACAATCAAAACAAAACCTATGCATATCATAGAAGCCCAGGTTATGCCACAAAAAGTTGTAAAGCGTTAAAATCCATAATTCAACAATTTTTCCTCATCAATGATCTTCTCCTAGAAGGAGATCATTCTAAGCCATCGTTAATACCTCCATCCTTGTCAATTTCCTCAATGATGTCCATAGGACAAGGGGGACATCCTCATTCTATCATCAGTAAATATTTATTAGACACCTCGCTAGTACATTCCATAGGAGGACCATCTACCTTGCCAACATCTTCCATTGAAGGTCCATCAACCACGATAACACCTTCCGTTGAATTTCAATCAATTTTTTCGGAACCTTCCATTAAAGATCCACAATCTCGTTAGTACCCTCTATTGAAGGTCAATCTACCTCGTTAGCACCTTCCATTGAAGGTTCATAAAATTCGCTAGCACCTTCCCTTGAAGGTACGCCAAACTCGTTAGTAATTTCCTTTGAAGGCCCCTTAGTCATGATAGCACCTTTCCTTGAAGGTCCATTTACACAGTCAACACCCTCCCTTGAAGGTCATTTGACCTCCTCAACACCTACACCCAAGACACCGAAAATATCCTCACTAATATCTCCAGAACCAGGGGTCATCCTCAATCAAGTATCAACAAATCCATCTCGTGCTTCTTCTTGCCACCTCCTGATGAAAGTCCCTCGTCTCAAAACAGTATGGCTCATCCACCTATACCAACACAAATACAATACATACAAAGAAAAGGTAAAACCAAGGCCTCATCGTTTACCCCTTTTTATCAATCCACATTTTCAACAGTTTCTTCATTAAAATTTTAACATCCCCATTCATTTACCATATACTCAATTAATCCAGACCAAAGTTTCCATCATCCTAAAAATATCATTCCTTTTAACACATGTCATCTCTATCCACTTCATCATGTTAGGAGGGCTCTTATATATTGAAAATTTGAAAATCTTACTTCACACATCCTCATCAACGCATTTTATCAATTCGAGCCAAAATGTCACTACATTAAAATGGAGTAAACATGGAAAATTTCCCCCTAATTATATTGGTCCATACATTATTACTCACAAGTATGGGTTAAGAGCATATCGCCTCGCTTCTCTCGATGGTGAACCTGAAAAGGAACCTCTGGATACCTTGCACTTGTAGCCTTTCTACTGTTAAATAATTGATTTTCATGAAAATAGTTACATCCAAACCTTATGACTCCATCATATCATTTTAGTTATTTGAAAGTATGAGGTTACCCGTCAATATCCTAAATATAACTTAAAGAGGAGAACCACAGTTATGTTCATTACATATTTCACTATGGAAAAGCTCCTCATTTGCGGGGGCCCCTTAATCATTACAACCTTGTACTCTCTACCATATAATAACATGGGGCATGTATGTGTAGGTCATGTACACATTTTAGCCCCTCCTCAAAATGGTCTATTAGGGTCTTGCCTTCAGCTCAAAAATGCATGTAAAAGTCATTGGATGTTGCTTATCAAAATGCCAAAAATATAATAGAGTGCTCCCTCGAAGGAAAAACTATTTCAAAGTATAAATCATATATCAAAATTGTGGACTGATCCTTCAAAGGATGGCCATCTTGCAAAAAGTCAAAAATAAAAAAAATGTAGACCATCCCCTCAAAGGATGGCTACTTATGAAAAATTCCCGCATTGATCAACCTTAAAAATACATCAATATCAAAAACATCCATGAAAACTTCTCACATCGATCAACTTTCCCATTATAGCAAGCTTCCCGCTGCAATCAGTTTACTTCAAAATAATATGTAAAGCTGAGGCATCTTCCCTATGAACATGTTGAAAAGGAGACCCCTTTCTCCCACATTGGTCTACATATACAAAATCCCCTATAAAAGTATATTCACTCAAATCCACATTTCTATCTTGATTTGTATAACTACCCATTGATAATCTTATTTAACATTGGATAAGGCTACAAGTGCAAGTTTTTTTAACAATTTTCAAAACCCATCATGTATATATCAAATTCATAGTGGGGCAATCGTTTCATTTTTACCTCATTTTATTTAGTCATATTTTTGATATAGCATATTTTAGGGTTACATTTTAAAGTCATTTGAATCAATTAAACATTCAATCACACCTAATCATATGTAGCCAAACATGTTTACAAACCATGCTTCTTAATATCCATCAAAATCCATCTAAAACACTAACACATTTCAAATAAAAACATATAACATATAACACATGTCATAACACTCATCATCATCATCATCATGTATATATATATATATATATAGATCAAAGTTCGGTGTACATCGTAATCAATGTCCAAAAAATCAATATATGTCATCATCATATAAAAATGGGCTTCTATGATCCTGTGCCATCTTATGCAGTAGAATCAACTAATAAAATCTACATCTCTGAGAAATGTACTAGCACCATCCTCTCCTCCGAGAATATGTATGCCTCCAACAACACCTATGTTTTCGCCATCTCTAGAAGCACTCGTAGCCACAACCTCATCTCTAGCTCCTCCCTCACCACCATCAATTCTCTCTAGCCTCTGAGGTGGTTATCCCACACTCATTGCACTCACACTAGGCCTCACTACTGCTGTAGCCACCCCTTTGGAAACCAAGTGATCTACATATAAAGTGGCATCTGGGTAGTTCTTGATTATCAAATCAACATAATAATCTCATTCTTCCTGCACAACATAATAATGAGCCACTGAGATCATCCCAGATGGAGGAGGTACTGTAGGTGCTCCCCTCAGCCTACCAAAATGATCCATCACTGATAAATCCACACCAGATATAGAAGGCCCTGTGATCCCCAAGGCCTTCCTCAATGAATCCCTATAACCCTTGTATTTGTCTCTATTTGCATAGGCCTATACAAGCTATACACAGAGACTAACTCACTCCACTACTGCTGTATCCCTCTCAAAAATTAGTCCATCTCTCTTTGCAATAAGGGTATCCCAGACACCAAGAAGGTCATCTCACTCTCTCTAAGCCGAGTCTCTCTCTCCCTCCACTATGGCCTTCTCAGCCGTCATCAATGCAATAACTGCAGCTAAGTTTTCATCTCCATCATCCTCCTCATCCTTGGAACCTAGATCTGCCTCCCCTATCTATGCTCTTCCCTCTGTCCGAGCACGTACTCGCCTCACCCGCTATGCAACCCTCTATACTACTTGGGGCTCTGTCAAAACTCCTCAAGGCTAGAACCCACCACGTAGTATACTCAGGGGTAATCCTTGCATCATCAATCTATACAATCATCCCCTCCTCATTAGGGGCTGTAGCCCCGAAAACTCATCAATAATCGCGAGTATCGACACCACCGCCCTTAGAGTATTTATATCTTTCTCCTATCACCTATACTGAACAGGCTCATCAAGTACTCCCTGCACTAACCCAAACTGCCTTCGAACACAATTAAAATAAAGTAACTCATGCTCATCTGCTCTACATTCCTGAAGCCACATAGGTTGCTGTAAACCAAGTAAATCCTGAGGATACTCAGGCCAGAACAGTAAATCTAAATAAGGCCTCCATACAATATCCCCCACATGTAATCTAGAAAATAAATATCTATAAAACCTGGTTCGCCTTCTCTTCCCTGTACGACCCCTATCTGAGCTCCACCTCATGAAACCAAGGTGCTGATCACCAATGCCCCATGACAACCCTACTGGTCAAGCAATAACAACATGCTCTAAGGCCCAATCCTACAAAAGGAAAGAAACATCAATCCTGTAATGCATGTGGGCCTTCCTAGCGCACAAATATGTGAATGTATAAAAAATTAGGGTAGGTCCCCACTCAAAAATAGTACGCTACTCCATCATCTCGCCCATAACCCCTATCATCATCCATGAAAATGAATACTCCCAGAATTCGAAAAAGCATAACAGATGATGGCCATCATCATCATGGTCATCCGTACACAACCTTCACTCCTAGGTGAATAGACATGGCTGTAAGCAATGTTAGGTATAAAACTTAGGTTAATTCATCATTAGTTGATATTTGAATAAATGTAATAAGTTAAAGTATTTAATTTAAATACTTTAAACTTATGTCAATAGGTATTAGTCATCCTTAGTTGTTAGTTAACTAAGTGATAGTGTTCTCATCCCAATGTTTGTGGGATCATGTTCTATCTTGCATATTTTGTTCACTAGATGATTTCTATGAGGGGAAATAGGGGCAAGTTAGGGGCAATATGCTATTCCTACATATTTTCTCATATTAGTTGATTTTCTTCCATATATTGTGGATGAGATAGAAGCTATCCAATATCTATACATATTGTGGCTCTCTAATTTTTTTTGCAATGCTTGATTTTATATTAATAAAATTATGCAAGCATAATCTTGTTTTCTGTAATTAAATCTAGGTTTATAGACAATATTTGGTATCTGAACAACTATTATGGTCTAGAGAGAAGTGTAGGAAGTTGTAGGGAAGTTTAGGAAGATATACAGAAGTTACAGAGCTAGAAGGAGCCATAGATGCCCCCAGCCATTTCATAGCTCCTAACCGAATCCACACCCCGGTTCATAGATAGATTCATAGTTGAAGAACACGTGGAGTGTAATCACAATTCCTTGCAGACCTTGGATGCAAATTTGTTACAAAATGATGATATTGTTTCACTATCTGTTTTGTACAAAAATTTACCTATATGTGAAATTGTTTAAAAAAAAATTTACAAGCATTTTTGAAAAAATATATATACAGTATTTTTGTATCTATGGGGACCCAAGATTTTCAAGCTCCCCACATATACTTCTTATTTCCTCTTCTTTGTACTTTGTCTTATCCTTCCATAGATTTTGCAAGAAGAAGTTCTACATGCCTCTAAGAAAATATCTATCCAAAGTCAAACATCCTGAAGTCTTCAATCAACCTGTTAGACCTGCATTCATAGTTCAGAGGAGCATTCAAGATAGGATATTTCAACTATCTCTAGACGTGTCTTGCATCCAACAAAAAAAAACTACAAATTGAATGCAGAGGAAGAAATATTTTTCAATATTGCAACTGCAAAATAACGATGAAAAAAAAACCGCGTCCCAGAAATATAGTTGTCGTGTAAGCAAAAGCATACCTGCGTAGAAAGAGAAGCAATAGAAGAAAAATGTAGCCAAGGGTTATTATAATGCTTAGGGAAAGCAGTTGAACTGCAGTTGTGCCCTAAAATGCACTATGCATGCACATAAGTCCTTATTTACGTTCGGTTTAAAAAAAATTGCTTCTAATTTTTTTTCCATTTTTGGACGTTGTGAAAAAACCAGAATGAAAAAAAAATCCATTTTTGGAAAGGGCCCCGGAAAGATATTGAAATCAAAAGTTAAAAAGGTCATAACTTTCAACTGGTAGCTTTGAATTGAGGTGTAATTTTTTTTTTTGAAAGTGTTTATTTTTGCAAGCTTTACGTCTTGGTCCAACTTTTAATAAGATTTATTTTCTAAAAATTTAACAAATTAGATATTGTTTGTATTTGAAAAGAGGCCAAATAGCCCAAAAAAATAAAATTTAATTTTTTTTTTCAAATCGGCTAAGAGAGCCATTTTATTTTTACAAATCGACCATAGAGCCAAATTTATAACAAGGCCAATAGTGCCAAAAATTCATTGTACACGGTCGAAAAGGAACCCAAAATAAATAAAATAATATTTTTTGGGGGGGTGTGCATGCTTTAAGGGGGGAAAAGTGCTCAGTTTTTTCTTCTACTGTTTATCACTTTTCACAATGGCCGCAATTACGGCACACAAATTCTTTTTGCCAAATTCTCAACTTTTTTGTTTTGATAATTATCCAACATAGAAAACAAAAATTTGTGCACAACTTGATTTTGAAAATCTATGGTTTGTTGTTTTTGGTACATTAACAAGATCTGTAATAGATGTTACACAACAAGCTACATTTGATTGTGCAAATAAAAAAGAAAAGTTAATAATCTTGTTTAGTGTTTCAAATGAGGTACAACCTCATATTCGTGAGACCACAACAATAAAAGAATCTTGGGACAAGTTGAAAATAGTATATGAGTCAAAAAATAAGAACAAAATATTTCATCTCTAGAGTCAACTATTGGACTTGAAAATGCAACCACCTGAAAAAGTTGAAATGTTTTTGAGAAGTGTAACAACTTTGTATGCATCACTTCAAGCTTTGGAAGAAGAAGTAATTGACACATCATTCGTGCCTATAGTATTGAGATCTCTTCCTCCTTCTTATAGGATTTTTGTGGCCACGTTAAACATAACTAGTCAAACAACAAATTTTGAAGAGTTAGTGAATATGCAACAATAAGAGGAAGCTATTCACTCAACTACTGAAACTGAAGAGTAGGCACTTGAAACTAATCAAAAAGGAAAAAAATAGGTTAAGTCTAGTAAATAGCCTTAGAAGCAAGGTAATACTCAACAAGGCCAAAAGGACCAACAAAAATGTCTTATTTGTGGTCGAAAAGGACATGAGTTAAATTTTTTTGGTACAATACATTCCAACAAGGATCATCAAGTGGTAAAAAGATTAATTACCAACAAAAAAAATCTGGTCAACAACAGAGTAAACATGGACAAAATAATCAAAAGTGGAAGAAGAAACCAACTCAACAAGGAAATGTAGCCGAACATGAAGATCAATTTGATGATGATGACTTCCTATATTCTGCATAGTCAAATGAAGTATCCAATTCTACAAATCAAATTTGGTATGTCAACTTGAGTGTAACTCAACACATGACAAGAAAGAAATATTGGCTCTTCACAATGAGTAAAACACCCACCAAAAATCATGTCTCTTTGGGTAATTATACACGATACAATGTTGAAGGCATTGGTTCCATTTCACTACCACTTGGCCATCATAATTGTAAAATTACAAATGTTCTTTATGTCACTGGATTAACAAAAAATCTGTTATCCATGAGTCAATTATTAGATCACAATCTCAAAATTGACTTTGATTGTAAAGGCGGTAAAAATATGTGCCTAATTCGAGATAAGTCACGAAGCTCCAAATTTTTTGCAAAAGCTTCGAATGTGGGAATACTGTTTTAGTTGGATTTTGTTCAACGAAATGATCAAGCACTTGTAACCAAGGATACATCATCAGCTCAACTATGGCATCAAAGACTTGGACATGTGAGGTTTTGCTATCTTGACACACTTCGTTGATATGACATGGTTAGGGGTTTACCACCTCTAAAAAGGGTACAGATAAATGTCAACATTGTTTGGTAGGAAAACAAAATAGAGCACCATTCAAACATAATACATTTCAGGCTAAGGAAAAACTTGACTTGGTGCATACCGATTTGTGCGGACCAATGAGACCTAGCCACTCAGGGTTTCAATATTTCATGCTCTTTGTTGATGATTTTTCAAGAAAAATGTGGATATACTGTCTTTCTACAAAAGACCAAGCTTTTAAAACTTTCAAGAAGTTCAAAGCCCTTGTTGAAACAGTCTAGTAGGAAAATAAAAACACTCCACTCAGATCGAGGGGGAGAATACACCACTAATGAGTTTAATGATTTTTTGAAAACACACGACATTCGTCATCAAATGGCTCCTCCTCATACACCGCAACAAAATGGTGTTGTTGAAAGGTGAAATCATACTATCATGGATATGTTGTGATGTATGATTGATGATGCAGGTTTATCAAAAACATTTTGGGCCGAAGAAGCTAAAACAATAGTCTATTTACTAAATAGAGTTCCCACTACAGGTCTTGATGGAATAATACCTTAGGTAACATGGTCAGAGCATAAGCCATCTATTTCACACCTTAGAGTTTTTGGATGTAAAGCAAGTATGCACATTCCTAAGAAACAAAGAACTAAGCTTGATATGAAATCAGAAAAAAATTATATTCTTGGGATACAATGATGAAGCACTTGGCTATAAACTTATGGATCCAAAAACAAGGAGGGTATACACTAGTCGAGATGTTGAGTTATTTGAGAAGAAAGAAGCATATGCTTCTTCCATACACTCACATGATGAAAAAATTATCCCTACAATGACAACAGAGGATGGTAATCACTTTGATGATGACAATGATGATGGGGAAGATGGTGAAATTCAACCTCCCACATGAACCACAAAAATTATGCCTAAATGATATACAAGTATGATTAGAGATGCAAAATTGGATAGTGTGCTCGACACATCTACCACTGGAATGAGGACTCACAATATGGCTTGAAATGAGGTCAATTTTCCCTTAATGGGTAAAGTTGTTGAAACTACTGAGCCATCCACAATTTCAGAAGCCCTACAGTCTAAACCTTAGAAAGATGCTATGGATGTAGAAAATAAGTCACTTATGAAAAATAATACATGGCAACTTACAGATCTTTCACCAAGGAAAATGCCAATTAGATGCAGATGGATCTTCAAAATGAAGTACAAAGTAGATGGAAAAATTGATAAACATAAGGCTAGACTAGTTGCTAAGGGATATGCTCATAAAGAAGGCATTGATTATGAGGAGAATTTTTCTCCCACAGCTAAAATAATTTTTTTTAGGTTAAGACAAAAATTGACGAGCATATCATTCAACATGGATTCAACAGGAGCACATACGATCCTAATCTCTATCTCAAAAATCAAGGGGGGGGGGGAGATAGTGATCGTTGCAGTATATGTCGTTGATCTAGTCATCACTAGATGATCAGTGAGGATGATTGAGTAAACAAAGAAAGATCCAACATGATCATTTAACATGACCAATCTTGGGCTTCTGTATTATTGTCTTGGACTTGAAGTTTGGAAAAGAGAAAATCATATCTTTGTGTCATAATTGAAATACACCAAGACAACACTCGAGAAATTCAATATGATGGATTATAAGCCATTTCCCACACCTATGGAGACAAGACTTCAAATTTCTTGAATAGATCCATCACCACAAGTAAATGTAGCTCTCTATCGGCAGTTGATCAGGAGTCTCATCTACTTGAATTACACTAGGCCAGATATTAGCTATGTGGTCAATTATCTTTCATGGTTCATGCAAGAACCAAGGGTTTCTCATTGGAAAGAAGTAAAGCGGATACAAAGGTACATCAGAGGCACTATGGACTATGGCCTAGAATAAAAGAAGGATAATAACTTCTTCTTTAAAGGATATTTAGATTCAGATCATGTAAGAAACATAGATGATATGAAATCCACTTTAGGATTTGTATTCTTTTTGGGATCTGGACCGATATCATAGGGGAGTAAGAAGAAAACTTGTGTTTCAAGATCCTCCATAGAATCAAAATATCGTGCAGCAAATGGAGCTGTCTATGAAGCGATATGGCTCCGACGTATACTTGAAGGATTGGGAATACCATAGAAAGATCCAACTATCCTTCATGTTGTTAATGAATTAGTAGTAAAACTTGTGAGGAATCCATTTTTTCATGAGCACACCAAAGACATTGAGGTGTAGGTACATTTCATTCACGAACATGTTCAAAACAACAACATCTAGCTCCAATATTGCCCAATAGATATGCAACGTGCAGATGTCTTCACAAAGTCACTTGCTCGAGGTAAATTTGAGAGTTTTAGAGAATTTCTCTCCTGTTCACTTGAGACCATGCTGAATTAAGGGGGGGAATGTTAGGAATAAAACTTAGCTTAATTTATCATTAGTTGATATTTGAATAAATGTAATAAGTTAAAGTATTTAATTTAAATACTTAAAACTTATGTCAATAGGTATTAGTTATCCTTAGTTAGTTAACTAATTGATAGTGTTCTCATCCCAATGTTTGTGGGATCATGTTCTATCTTACATATTTTTTTCCTAGATGATTTCCGTGAGGGGAAATAGGGGTAGTTAGGGGCAATATGCTTTTTTTGCATATTTTCTCAGATTAGTTGATTTGCTTCCATATATTGTGGATGAGATAGAAGTTGTCCAATATCTATAAATATTGCAGCTCTCTCATTTGTTTGTAATGTTTGATTTCATATTAATAAAATTATGCAAGCACTGTCTTGTTTTTTGTAATTAAATCTAGTTTACAGACAAGAAGCGAAACCCCTTGAATCATATCTAATGTCTACAACATCCTCCCCATACAATCTGGTCATCACATCATCTTTCTCTACCTCAGTGATAGTGTACACCACCGCCCTAAGAGTTGACAATCTCAAGATGTGGTGAACATCCTCTAGGGTAATGGTGATCTCTCCCATAGGCAACTAGAAAGTGTTGGTGGAAGGGTTCCACCTCTCTAACAATGCCAATATCAAACCCAAACATCTATGGATCCATCTATAATGTCTCATAGCACCAAAACTAACAACCTCTACATGGTCCCAATAATCGTTTGACATATCAGTCCTCACCTCCTCCAAAATAAATGGAATGTGGCCGTTAATGGACAACTTAGCATCCACCTACAAACATGAACAAATCAATAAATTAATATCATCAATAAAAAACATCAACAACATAGAAAAAATGCACACATCAACACCAACCCCTTATTTAGCACCAACAACATCTAATTTTTTTTGAAAAATCCTACTCCCTTTATCAAAAATGAAAACTGTCAAAATCATAGGTGAATCTCCAGTGATTCATCTCAATCGCCAATAATTCTTCTTTTAAATTGCCGATGATTGCATCGAATCATTAGTGATTCTGGCTAAGGCACCCGTATGCCCCAAAAATGGTAGCAAAAACCTAAATCTACCTAAAAATAACATGAAAACAAATAGAATCAAATTACCTCAACTATAGGTGGTTTCCTCTTCTTGCTGGAGATCACCATCTTGATTAAATCACTCAAAATCACTAAAAAATGCTCAAAAACCACTCGCTAGACTGTTTCTTACCCCACAGTGAAAATAAAAAACCATAGGGCTCCTATAGTTATATACCCCACTTTTACCACAATCTAATCGCCAACATTTCTACCTACAATCATGGGTGATTCACTTGATCTTTGACAATTCACCTTATTTTTAGTAACCATCATCATTTGCACCCTTAAGCATGACAAAACACCACTTTTGCACAAGTGTGTCACTTTCAAAGGACCCAAGCTTCTTGGAACATTCAAATCAAACAAAAAATAATAATTTTGGGACATGTCATATGTCTATGGGACACGTGGCCTTTGGCCCCCATCACTTGACCTTCCTACATGGCAAGTATCAATATGTCTATAGGTACCGAATCCTTTGGTTACCCTATCATTTGATTCCTCAACAACACATTTTGTTTCGGTATCCCCTCAGACTGGGGAAAATTTTGGAATGAAGCACACTGGTATTCACTGTATTGCATTGCAGTTGAATTTCCCATATGAACAAACATTTTTCATTATTTTTGTCTAATTTTTTTTCAAACCGTCAGAAAAAAAGGGGAAAATGTAGACACTAGAAATCTGCATCCTCCTATCCACATTCACTTATCCGATTAAATACACTCATTCGTAACTATGAAACAAACCATCATCTCCCGACCTTGGTAATAAACTAATGCACTTTAATCAATTGTTCCTACCTATCCTAAAACACAACCTACCCCATTTTATTCAAATAATTAATTAATCTATCCTCCCATATCGTCCCCATGTGAAATTCTCCTTTTCACACTAGTTAGGTCTAGTTTGAAATCAATTTAGAAACCTTCAAAAAACACTCATCTATCCTAAACAATTTAATTCCAATCTTAACCCATCAAACTACACAACTCAACCTCATTCTAGTTATCACATCATAATCCCTCAAAATCCCAAGGCACTAGAGTTCTAATAAGCAAATTTATCCCTTCTTATCTTTCCCAAACTTGAATTGACTAAAAACGCTGGTGATTTCTTTGGTCGCTGACGATCTATATATACAAGTTTCTATGCCTCTCTTGGGGACCATCCAGGAGAATTCAGGAGCATTGCTAAGTTTCAAGTTCATCAGTGTCATCCTGCATCCAACAAGACCACGTTGATGACCATCAAATGAATTTGATCCATTCTGAGGCCCGTTCATCATTCAGTTGTAATCCTGGTCAAGCCCCTGTGAGCCATTTGCAAAATTTATTCCTCACCCAATGAAAACTTGTCATCCCGCTTGCCCGTGAGAGTGTATGCAACTAACCAAATCTTGTCCCTGTCCATCATTTTGAATTTGCAGAAACCTATCAAACACTTTTAAGCTCCCTTGAGCCATCTGCAACATGTTATCGTCTAGATGATCAAATAAATTACCTTGCTTTCCTCTATGAGCACATAAATCATCATCATCCTTGCTTCTTTGAGCCATATTATGATCCCTAGACTCCCTTTGGATTAGGTGTCACCATTAGACCAACATATAGCCTTGGATAACGTCAGTCCCTTTGCCTTTGCACTGAATGGTTATATTTTCTAGTTTCATTTTATTATTATCAATTCATCGTATCATTATTCCACTAATTTTCCAAAATCGGATTAACATCCTTGCAAGGAAGTCCTTTAACTTCCAGATACTGGCCTTTTCCAGGCAATATGCCATACATTTTTCTAATCCCGTCTTGTGTAGTGTCTATGATTGCAACTTTATTTGCAGGATTGGAGCTTATTTCATTTTGTACATGGAGCACAATATCACACATCATTCATGGGTATAATTAAACCCCGCTATATTGAGGTTTGATAAGTCTTATTGTCTTCCTTATTAAGTTAGGTCGAAGAGGTAAGATTTTTACTGGTTGAGTTATTTGGTTTGGACAGACCTATGTTATGTTTTTTAGTTGAGAAACATATAAAGTGCTTGTTTTGGTTCATTTTTGAACTATTTTAATAAGAGGGAAAAGTGCAAGCTTGTTGAGAGAGTGCATGTGGTTAAAGGGAATCAAATCAGAGCTAAGAGTGTGTGAAAAATGCTAAAGATTGTTAAAGATATTGTGTGCAAGGGTTTGAATCCAAATTTGAGAGAGTTAGGAGAAAGAGGGTTCAAAGGTGATAGAGATAAATCTATGATCTCCATCAGTTGTGGCAGAAAAAATACTTAAGAGATATTCATCTACAGGTGGTTGAGTTGGTGCTTGATCATCTTAGGGGGTTTTTTCCTCCTTGTGGACTTGGTGCTTCACTAAATTAGGGGTTGGTACTCCTTGTGAAGTTGGTGCCTCACTAAATAATTTTGATTTGAGTAATATAATCAGAAGTTTAGTGAGTTTTCTTCCCCTTGAGTGTTTCCCACTTATATCTTGGTTCATGTGTACTCTCTCTTGGTTGTGCTTATGTGGTTGATTGTTTTATGTTGTTAAATTCACAATTAATTGATGGTTGAATGTTAATGGTGCATGCAAGTTAATATGAAATTGTTTAAGGGTTTAAATAACTAATTCACCCCCCTTATAGTTCATTATGCTTCCAAAAACTCACTACATCAGGTAATTAACGAGTAGGAGTCTCTAGCGTCTCAAGGCATTTTAAGGATTTTAGTCTATTGTAAATCTAATCCTTTGATCAAGGGTACTCTAGTATTGCTATAAGAAATAACCTTCATGGTTAACGGATCTATGTTTAATGTCCAGTTCTATGTTGTATCGATGCTGTCCCATTGTGCTTATTGAAGTTGGTATTAGTGCGGTGTTTTGTATAACATCTTTTTGATCAATAAATAAGATCTTTCTATTTTGCATCATCTTTCTTTCTTTCTATGAATGACTTAATTTTAATCTTCTATCTGTGAAACTGGTTTATACATCATAAGTTAAGCAAAGAGGTAACCCTCCTTTATAATTCACTATTGTAAGTGTAGTTTTGTTGAGGTCGATACCGTAAGACCTGCTAAATCGTTGCCAGAAAGTACCCGCAATGGAGTTTGAAGACCGCATTTGGATGCACGATGAAGAATCTAAGCAAGACCTAGTAAGTCTATATGATGTTTTTCCCATAAATTATTCAATAGATGTTCAAGAAGAATATGATCCACTTTCGATATGGAAATTTCCTAAAATCTCTTATAATGAAGTATACGATAATTTATATGCATTCCATTTAATAGCTGTCACTACTCTTAAGACCTGTGAGTTTGTCATTGAAGTCTTGCAGTCTCGTAATCATCAATATGACATCCCTTTAATAGTTCCCACTTATATAAAAGCCCTTCAAAAATATGATACTTTCAAGTTTTCTCATTTAGGCTGTATGAAAATAGGAACCACTCCTTTGTTTTGTAGAGGTCTAAATGCCTCTATATTATGTTGTCTAATGGATCTTAGATTTGAAAGCTTTAAGGATTCTCTGTTAGCATTTATCCAAACTACTTTGCATAATGGTCCCATTTATTTTGAAGTATTTCCTAACTACTTATTATCTTACATAAATAATATCTACTTAAGCAAGTCCTCCGCTTGCATGTTACCACTACTAGTTTGCATATGAAACCTGGATCATGTCGATTAGCCATTCATTATAAACTTATCTATCATCTAGTCAATACCATGTATCCTTAAGTCAAACATGGTATCACTAAAAGAAGAAGTGTGGTGAGTCATGCTAGTCTAAAGAACCACAAAATTAATCCAAAACTCATATCCTAGTCCCAAAGGAATGGACCCTTTCTAAAAAATTAATAGATAGAGATCAACCTAAGCTTGAAAATTCTACAACACTCCATGAATCCAAATCAGATATAACTTTTTCATTTAGATCCAAAAGGTCTCTCCCTTCATTATCCAAATCTAGTTCTTCTTGGGCTGTTATTTCATATTTTTCTGTAGCCGAGTCCTTTAATAAGGGAAAATAAAAATGTATGTCTCTAGCCATAATATTTTGATTCATGATCCAAACACTAATTATCTCTGGTGTAAAGACTACAAACAAATTATCAAACAAAAATACGTTCCTTTTAATGGACCCACAATTAGTATTGAATTTAAACAAGTTGAAATTCCTGTACAAAGTCCTCCTACTGCCTCCTTTAAAAAATTGTGAAATTCTCTTTTTAGATGAAAAGAAAAAAGCCATTTTTTGGTGTCAAGGAATTGTAGACAGACAAGTTGATCCATTAGATTCCTCCAAGATGCTAAACTGGACCAATAAAGCTGTCAAAACAATATTGATATGCTTAAGAACAAAGAAGCCTTGTTGGCTGAAATGGAGAAAAATGTAAAGGCCATAGAGCTACACCAGAAAGGTGATTTGTAATCTTCCATCCATTTTTTAAATACTAAAGTGATTAAATAAAATGTGGATTATTCTAAGTTAATCTAATATTAAGAACACGAGTAAATAAAAGCTAAGTAAATAAATAAAGTAACCCAAGCCACTAAGAAAGTAGAAATGTGAAACCCTAATGGGCAAAGAGGGTTAGGAAGAGATTAGCTGATTCGAAAAAGGTACTAGATTGTGTCACAATGTGAACTAGGAAAACAAGAGGAAATGACCACACCGAAGCTTGAGAAAACATAGATCTTAGCTCTCTGGATGGACTGGGGCACCCGCGGGCACCCTGGTATGAGATTAGGGCACCCTTGTTTGCGGAAATAACCTGAAACCCTCCTCTAAGGTGTCACTAGATGTTCACTTGTGTTATTGTAGTCTTATTTTACCCACTAAAATCCCAAGGTGCAGTGGCACATCACCCAGGAAGAAGCTTAACACTCACCTGAAGTGCACAAGGGTACTAGGTCACTCTTTTATGTGAGCTCTATAAAGGAGTTAGCGTGATGGGCATATATATATCCCAAATTCATAACAAACATTCAGGTATATTACATAATATAGGCTATATCTAGATCATAAGCCTAAGACTAACCCATACAAGTATCAAGATTAAATCCACCATGCAAGAACCAGTAATAGATATGTTTACAACCAATATCTAGCCACAAAAATCCATTATATTAAGTACTGTAAAACACAAAAACTATTTACATACATATAAATGTCACCATGAGTCATGCACACACATATTCCAACAACATAGCTCTAATACAAAAGTGATCATCCTAACCTATGTAGATCATACATAGATATAGGGGTGGGGACTTTCCCTTCACCACCCATGCATCCTCAAAATATGCTACATGCTAAGAATAGCCATGCACTGCTACAAGATAACTACAAAAGCATGCAAGCTTTCTTAATAATAGATCATTAATAGTTAACCCCTAGTTAAGATCCTATTATTAGCTCAGAACTATGAATGTCACTTGGTCTTCCTTGTATCCCAAAATAGACCTTTTTTGAACCACAAGTCTTCATGTTCTAACCTTATCTTCAAAAACTTGCTTGACCGCTAATCTAAGTCTATAATTAGATCCATATCCAAAAATTGGCTAAGTACCGACTCCTTTCTGCGGGCAATCCTTTCTTGTTTTACTTTAGCACGTAAACCCTGTTCTCCTCACGTGTGCTTCCTCATGCACCTTTCTCTCGTACGCTACCTTATCCTTAGTACTTGATCATTTTCTCTTCTTAACATTACCCCACACTTGTTTCATTTCTACCCCCGACAATGGGAAATTTGATGTGTCCCTTCAAGAATAAAGAATAAAGAATCTTATATTCCTAAAGAATAAAGAATGTCGAAGAATAAACGAATTATGTCACTGTGTAAGGAGGATAGGAAAATCCTTATTCAATGATGCTTCAATTACATTCCATCCTTCTACCTCACTTTTCCATTGCTTGAATAGATCCCCCATCATCACACTAACTTCTTAAAATGTTAACTCTTCACCCTTGGCCTTAAACATGTCAACCATATTTTTCAACTGTTTGCTAATGTCACTCAACGCATCCATTCTGCACATCACTTGGGGATAAAATTCCTTGTGCTTATTCTTTATTGAGGTCCTTAATATATCAATGACCTCACTCTTCTTCTTGACCTCTGTAAGTATCCTATCTTGTTCCACTCAATTGTCTTTGTTCTTAGCTTGGAACTCCTTTAAATATGCCTCATAAGTGGAAACTGAAATGCTCGCTACCTGATCCCTATCTTCACAGTTGTCATAAACAACCTTCGCCATGTGGGACACAATCTTTACTGAAGACAGAAGCTTAGTGTATTGGGTTATGGTCACCTCAAGCTATTCATTTTCCTACTTTTTTTGCTATGCCATAACCTCTTCCATAGATTCAAGTGCTAGTGGTTGTTTCTACATGATAATCATGCGCGTTAAGTCCTCTGAACAGTGGAGAGATGATTCATACTTATGTGAGGGTGGGGCCAGATCTAGGCAGGCTAGTATGATTGAATCTTTAATCAATTATTCCTTTTTATATGCCTCGAACAATATTCCCTTTTCCTCTCGTAACTCAACCTTTAACTACGTAATACTCTTCTCCTTCCCCTTTATCTTCTTGTCCCTTTCAATAATTTATTCATTCTTCTCTTCCAACTCCTTCTCCAATACTTTGATTCTGTTATTCCTTCCAAACAACCTAGCCTCTACTTATGCCGATACCTTATTCAGTGCATTAAACGCTTGTTTATTAGTTAGTTTCTGAGAATCCACCAACGGATTCACTTCTATAGAGCTCGGTGAAGCGTAGACATCAACTAAGGCTCTCGTGCTTACTTAAAACTTAGGTTTATCCATGTAGGACTCAAATGACCATGAAAACATCTTTCTAGTGAGTGGAAATGCACCTTCCTTATCAAAATATGACCAACAAAAAATTTGTTCTGCTGGTACTGTGCTCTAGTAGCAAGCACACAATACCTTGCTGGGATCTGCATCATAAGCCATTGGTTTCTCTTCAAAAGCCAATGTTACCATCAAGATTTTAATTGCTAAGGGGATACAACGCAGAAAATATCCTCTGGGATCACACAAGAACTTAACCTCAACTACCTCTGGACATGAATAAGTAGACATAACGTACACCAATATATAGCTATTCAAGACACCAATCCACTAGTGATCTACATTGCATGTCCAAGGTAAATCAACATCATTCAAATTCTAATAATCTTCCTACGTCCAAACAAGAGTTCTATACCTACAATTTCTCTGTAATGCATACCCTATTAGCCACTCATACAACTCTATAGGAAAATAGGAAAAGAACATCTCGTTGAGCTCATGATAAAGATTTTTTTAACCCATGCACATGCATTAAATTCAGGTCCAGTGTTGTATCTCTGTGCGAAATTGTCTTCCAAAATTTCTACCCAATTCTCAACATTGTCCAAATTTATCCAGTATGTCTCCATCATGCACCATCCTTACAACTGCTTCAAAAAGAGGTCCTGACAATGGAACCAATATTTAGTCTTATTTTACCCACCAAAATTCCAAGGCACACTGGCACATCACCCATGCAGAGCCTGAGTACTCACCCGAAGTACACAAGGGTACCAGGTCCCTCTTTTATGTGAGCTCTATAAATGAGTTTGCATGATGGGCAGATATATATCCCAGATTCATAAAAAACATTAAGGTATATTGCAAAATATAAGCTAGATCTAGATCATAAGCCTAAGACAAACTCATACAAGCATCAAGATTAAATCCACCATGTAAGAACTAGTAATAGAGATGTTTACAACCAATATCCACCCACAAAGATCCAATATATTAAGTACTGCAAAACACATAAACTGTTTACATACATACAAGTGTCACCATGAGTCAAGTGTGCACATATTCCTGCAGCATAGCTCTAATACAAAAGTGATCATCCTAACCTATGAAAATAATATATATATGGGTGGGGACTTGCCCTTCATCACCCATGGATCCTTAAAATAGGTTGCATGTTAAGAACAACCATGCGCCACTACACAATAACTACAAAAGCATGGAAGCTTTCCTAATAATATATCTACTATACTTAACCCCTAGTTCAGATCCTATTATTAGCTCAGAACTATGGATTTCACTTGGTCTTCCTTGTATCCCAAAATTGACCTTTCTTGAACCGCAAGTCTTCATGTTCCAACATTATCTTCAAAACCTTGCTTGGCTTCTACTCCAAGTCTATAATTAGATTTGTATCCAAAAAATGGCTAAGTGCTGACTCCTTTCCATGTGCAATCCTTTCCTGTCTTACTTCAACGCATAAACCCTATTCTCCTCACGCACACTTCCTCATGCACCTTTCTCCCACATGCTACGTTCTCCTTAGTACTTGGTCATTTTCTCTACTCAAAAATTCTCTTCTTGTCCCATTAAATTCACTAAATTACGTTAGATGTCGCTATAATACCTGTAATAAGGAATCACCTATAAAACCCCAAGATGAGCATCAAATCCCTAAAAAAATAAAGATGTATATGAAGGGGTTAGACTATCCTCAAGGATACAATTTTGGACTTACTAATTGAGTGTTGCACTACATCTTAGACCCGATGTTATTCTATGTGTGTGTGTGTGCAATCATGCCCTAGGTGCTCTTGTGCCAACCACACTTTGTGAAAGTAGAGAGCAATAACTATGTGTAGAAATGTAATAAAATGGTGGATGAAATAGAATAAACTTCCCTCCTATGTAGTGTGATGCAAATGAACCAACCTCGTGCCATATGATAGAGCTAGATGGATGTAAATGGAGCCTTTGATGGATGTAACCTTAGGTGATGATAGTAGTGCTTAGTTCTTGGTCCCTCATTATGGTCTCATAACTTTATATTTATATGGTTCTCTTGTTTTAATTTTGTAATTAACCCCGAAAAGGATGACCACTAAAAATATAGAAAGCTCAAACGGCTAGAAAGTTCCCAAAAAGTGGCAGGAAAGTGTAAAAAGGATCAGGGAACCCCAAATGGGACTAGGGTGCCTGGGGCGCCCCATTACAGGGGTGGGCGCCTTAGTTAGAGATAAAATGACCCCAAATGGAAAAAAATGAGTGGGTGAGTAGATGCATGAGGTGGGCCATGACAACAAAAAGCAAAGTAAAATGGCCAAATGACATGGGTTAATTAGTACTTTCTTCACTCAAAAACCATATGAATAGTAGTATGAGACCAAGACTAAATAATGCTTAAAGTGCGTGATTTTGTGTCTACACAAAGTTGTTTCTTTGTACTATTTTGTATAAAAGTTTGATAAAAATATTGAATCTATATCCAAATATATGTCAGTTTGTCCCAAAATTTCTAAAGTTGTGTCAAGTGAAGTTGCCAATATTATTCAACTTCCAACATTCCAATTTAATGATACAAAAAATGAAATATCGTCAAATCTTGAGCAAGCCACAAGCTTCTACAAAATAGCCTACACCAATTAAAAGAGTCCTCTTTAGAGGCCAGTCAAAAAATTGATCATGTCCAAGAATTGGTAAAACAAATTCTAGAAATTGTCCCTATTGTCATGTAAATGTGCAACAGGGAAATTGACAATTTCTGAGCATGACAACTATACCCCTATGCCAAAGTTTTCATGTTTTATCATTCCTAGGCACCCCAAGTCCACACAGTCACTACAGTGAGCCCTCGGCCAACATTATATCATCCCCCTAGGTGATTTAGGAAATTCAAATCAGTCCCCTAGGTGATTTTAGGAGTTCATTGAAAATGCAAATTTCAGGCAGTCACGGGAAGGATTATCGCTGACCTTCCCAAGACTGGATCAACCCTCCTGGAGTAGAACAGAAGGAAAAAATTCAACATGGAGGTGAATTGAATTCCTTATAAAATCATGGAAATTATTTTGGAAGGTTTGGGGAAGTTTTGAGAGACTTGGAGCAGTCTAAATGAAAAGCAGGGTTCACAAGCCTAGGCAGTACACATGCCTAAAATAGCTACTGAGCTTCAGAAGAAGATTCCAGGAGCTTTGGATAGAAGTTAGGAGTTACAATGAGAACATCTCCATGGAAAGATAATTACTAAGCCCTAAATGATGGTGAAATTGTATTTTTCACAACACTTTGGTGTATCAGGTTTGCAGGTATGTTTTTCTCTGGCACAAGTGGAGTACAAAATCATAATTCTGATTTTTCAGGGATCAAATATATGAATCAAGACATTCTATCCACACCATTGGATTCAAAAGGAAATTTCTAGTTAGGATCATATAAAATTTCACCAAGAAATTCCACCGGGAGCTGAAGTTATCATTGTTCCAAGTTACCCTCTAGTAGATAGTTCAAGAGTTAGTCAATTTTTGGGAGGACACGTGTCAACACAAGGAGCCTAGCGGGATTTTATGTCCCCAAATTCCCTAAGGTCAGGTACACAAACCTTGGAAAAATGTACCCAGCCCCCATGTGATGTCTGGGACCCTCATGTGACCTTCATACTCGACAGTTCAGGCCCTATGTGTATTTTTGGAGCTCAAATTCCCTGATGTCAGATTGAGGACATGTGTCAGCCAAGGCCACCGTGGAATTTGATGTCCCTCACATCTTTGAGGTTAGGGAAAAAAGACATGGAAAACTATGCCCAATCCCTATGGGGAGTGTTTTGGTCATCCACGTGACCAAATTTCAGCCCCCAATGCTTCTAGTGCTTTTTCAAGCAAATCCCCTACCGTTGGATTGAGGACATGTGTCATCTTCTTGACCACTGTGGAAACTGATGTCCCTCATGTCCCTTAGGTGAGGGACATCAGGAACACAAAATTTACCCATCCCCTCCATGTGCATTTTTTGAAACTTCAAATCCGGCACTTAGCCCTTTTCTTCCTCTCATTTCTCCTCCACAACTGCTCACCATGCCATGACTTTGCTCAAGCTTGTCCAGACACCTAGTCCACCATTGCTGATCCAAACCAGATCCACCATGGCCACATAAACACCCATTCTATGAAAATAGACTACTTTTAGGGGAAGGAATGATCAAAAGTGCTGAAGAAATGAAGAACGAGAAGAAAATGAAGGTTTTTTGCTAGATAACCGTGAAGTCACCCGATTGAGAAATCTTCATTTCTCACAAGATACAAATTAGATCGAGGTTCCGTATTTTGAAAACTTCCATATTTTTCAAGATGATCATGATGCAAAAAACTAGAGGTCAAATGGTGCCCATAATTATTTGTTCCAATAAAATCCTCACGTCGTGCACCTGTTCACATTCGTTGGATTTCTCATCATTTCGGAAATGGAAATGAGCTAAAAACTTGCACACAAGATCCAAATGAAAAACCTATCACAATGGAGTTGTTTTCATCACAAATGGAGACAAAAACCAGACCTGTAAACTTCGAGCTCCATTAATGGCTGTCATGGCAGCTCCGTGCTTGAAGCCACTGCTAGGTAAAATTTTTAAATTTTATTTCCCAACATTCTAGTGGGAAAAATAATGTGAAATTCAAAATACATGACTACGATGACGAGCCAAATCTAGAAAAATAGACTCCATCGCAAACTGAGCACCAGAAATCTACTTTCTAAAAATATTAAGCTTTCCTACACATGCTTGCTATTTTTGGTAAGTCTTCAAGAAAAGTGGATATGGAAAAGGCAATGTGCATTGAAGACCTCCAAGAAGCCAGAATGATTATCCAGAGCAGAACAATGAAAATGATTACTTACTAAAAATAGTAAGCCCCTTATATAGGTGCTTACTAAAAATAGTAAGTCACCCCAAGAAGTAGTCAAAGAAAAGGAAATGTGCACAAGATCAAATGAGGGAGTTCATCACATTGCGATGGTTGAGAAGAGGCAAAAATCACCTCTCACTAAAAATACTAAGCCTTCCATCTATACACTTACTATTAATATCAAGTTGTTCTCAAAGGGAAAGTTTGGCACAATGAGGCATAAAGAGATGATCATCTCAAGGAACTAGACAATGTTTTTCAACTCTCACTACATAGTTCGGTTCACAAGTATGTCATATCTAGGCTGGGAGTTGTGGTCATCAGTGGAACAGTTCACTCAACTTGGCAAGCATTCACGAGCTGATTTGAAGGAGTTTCACAGTGTGCAAGGAGTTTGAAGATTCAGAGTTTCACTGCATTTGGAGCTTTCCATCAATGATGATCAACGAACTTCATAGGGAATGACATATCCCCTTCTTCTCTCTCTCTCTCTTTCTCTCTCCTCTTCCCCCAACTTTCTCTCACTTTCCAATATTTTAATTTCACATTGGTGCTTGCACTTTTTGATATGCCTTTAAGTCACACAAAAGTGACTTTAGAAACATAATGTAAATTAAGTCACCTTGATTTTATAAAAGGGACTTAAATATTTTGTAGGAATATGAATAGTCTAAAGCTAGAAATAAGGCATATGGAGGGTCATGAGGAAGATGAGGAGTCAAGTCTATTCTATAAATTGTAAATCCATTCCCATCTTAAGGGGTTGGTCATTGATTTTGTAAGCTCAAGAGTGCATTCTACCTTGAGAGAACAAAGGAGATAGCCCAATTCTTCCTTTCCCCCATTCTCTATTTTTTCTCCATTCTCATACTATGTACAACTTGGTTTAATAAATCAATACAAGAAGGAGTTTTGATCCTCTTTTGACTAAGGGGTTTATTAATACTTTGTAATAATAAATTCTATTTGGTCTTGTTACTACGCATAGAGTTGTTTCCTCCTAATTTTAATGCATGTGATAAAACTTCTGATTGATGTATGCACGAATCTTATTTTATACTTGTAACATTAGTTCTCCTATCTAATTTCTCACCCCCTTTCCCTCTCTACAGACAAAGTCCTCTCTTGCAGGTATTTGCAAGCTTTACCAAAGGGTAAGTGGAGTGTCCTTGTTGGATCCTCGATTGAAAGGCCACCACATAAATACACCTTTTCACACACATGCATATATGATAGCTACACTGGTTGAGTAGAGGGAATTATATTCTCAAAGCGTTGGCAAGAAATCCACAAGTTTGTCCACCCAACAAAGTTTCTCGCCAATAATCCCTTAAGTAGAATAAATACTTGAGAATAGAAAGAAACTTGAAGAAATAGTCCCAAGATGGTCTAAAAAGGTTTCCTGGATAGATGTTACACATATAAATGATTTTAAAGATAGAAATAAGTTTATTCTCCCATGTATCAGTAAGCTTTCTCTCCCAGATAAAGGTTCTATTGGTATGGATAATATTACTTATGAAGATGCAGAAAACATGGTGCTTATGGATGAATCAATTGGAGCCAATTCTAGTGCACCATTACATAATACTGTAAGGACTCAACCCTTGCAACCAATTTGGTACAAGCTAGATTGGTTAACTCCAACACAACTCAAGGAGATGATCCATTGGATGAAAGGAGGGTCCAATTCTCATTTTTTCATGTAACTAAAAGATCCAAGAACTTTTTCTTAGACAATAGCCAATGGATTTGTTGGAATTGCTAGAGAATGATGGGATGCTAATCCCCAAAAAGAAACAATCCTCAATAGAGGTATTGCTGCTCTTTCTACTATTCTTATTGCTAATTTTTTAGGAGCCGTGGATAATGATAAATATAAAAATACTACTCTTTTTCTCAAAGCAAGAATATGTGACATTAGTTGAATAAAAGAATATTAGTGCTACATGTAGAGATTATTCTAATTTAGGAAACATAAATGATCCAACAATGAAAGTCAGATATGTTGAATCTTTTCTTGCATATTTTGCTATTGAATACAAAAAGGCTATACTTAGTAAAACTCTAAAATAATTAAGTTTTGGAGCTATTAACCAAATAACTGATGAGATGAATGCTTGTCTATATCAAGAAAAACAAGAGAGAAAAGAGGATGTAAAATCCCAAAGAGTCTTAGGAACAAAATTATGACAAATAATTTATAATGATCCATTTAGATGTAAAACATGTCATGCTTCTCCTCACAAGATAAAAACTTTAAATAATGTTCATGTTTTTCAAAGGGGAAGCGTAGATATTATTCAGAAAAGAAATATTTCAAGAAAATATTATCTTTCAAATAATTTTCTAGAAGAAAGAAATATTTCAGGAAGAAAAAATATCTTGGGAAAAATAATAAGTTTGTGCCTACATGTTTCATTTGCAAAGGAAAAAATTATGATAATGAATGTCCTAATAAGGACACTTATAAGGCCAAAGCTACGATCAATATGATTGAGTCTAAAGGCATAAATGATAATGAATACTGTCTAGTCTTTGATCTAGACTACTATTCTTCAGATATGTCTTATACATCATCTGAAGGTATAAAGGTTAATATAATAGAGCATTCAGATTCATATTCTAACAACACAAAATAAAGTTATGATTCATTCTCATCATTTTTACATATGATTGCCATTTATCGACATCCTCTTATTCCGCGATCTGTAGAAGTTTTACAAAAAACAACTTGAACTCAAGAAAAGTGAATACGAAAGATGTCCCCCATGGGATACTGCTAAGAAAACATTTCTACTTCAGAAATTCAGAGAACTATAAGAGATATATCGAGCCTAGATATGTGCAAAAATATATGCACAATAGAAAGAAGAAGAAAGAAAAAAGTTAGTAGATCAACAACAATAGAGTCATAGAGCATATTCTTCATCATAAAGACCCATCATACAAAGGAAATTATGACAAAGACAACCAGCCGTGAGAGGTCATCGATAAGGAAGATGAATGAATTTATGTAAGAGAAATTTACCTTTTCTATTTCCAAAAGAACAAGGTATTGAAGAAAAATTCCAAGTTGTTGATCCAGAATCAAAATTAGTGTTCCCCAAGATAGAATATAAAAGAAAATTGTGAAGGAACATAACAAAATTTCTATATAAAGTTACAAAATAATACAAAAAATATGATTGAAGAAGAATCTTTGGACCAGAAGGAGACAAAAGAGACATAAATGTTCCTAGAAGAAGCTTATCAAGAGATTCTGCATCAAGAAGAAGAATAAGAAGCCCTAATAGAAATCAACACTGAGGTATGTACAAGAAAAGGTGCTCTAAATCCTTTCATCTCAATCATTATCTGCATTCCAAATATTAAGACATCATCCATAGATGTAATGATAGATATTGGTGCAGATATAAGTCTACTTAGGACTAGAGATATTCCTCCATATTGCTGGATAGAAATTTACCTCAAGATAAATTTTGCTAAAAAATAAGTCATATCTAGTTATATAACTTGTGTCCTAAGGAAAAATTGTACGTTATCAAAGAACTTTGCAATTTTATCAACATGATATGCTCTCATATGATTTACTCCTAGGAGTTTATACCCTATAACAATGTTGAATCTACAACTTAAATAAAAAATTCATTTCTTTATTTAATCTTGATATCTAGATACCTAGAAAATATTCATTTAGAACCATTATTCCTTTACTATATCAGAAAAAGGAATCTAATCATGAATGGATTCACAAATCAATATCCATTTGTAAAGGAAATATTGATGATATAGTAGAAAATATTAAGAGGGACCTATGTTTTGAAAAAATCTCATGCTTTTATAAGAAAAAAAAATCATTTCTGATCACTTGATTTATAGTTTTCCAAGGATTCTAATGGGAATAATATTATTCCAAATTTTAAATCCATCATACAATAATGATTCTAGAAGACAAAAAAGAGTGCAATGGAGAAATAAAGAAATTTATTCAAAAATGTTTCATTCGAAAGTATAATTCTCACTGGGATTCTGCAACATTTTATGTTAACAAGAGAAGTGAGTAGCTTAGACAAAAGAAAATGATTACAGTTGATTAAAACCTTTGAATAAATATGTCCAGTTTGTACATCATCCAATCCCAACAAAGGATGATCTTTTGACCAGAATCAAAAGATCTAAAGTATTCAGGAAGTTTGATCTTAAAAGTGGTTTTTGGAAAATTTTCTTGAAACCTAAGGATCATTATAAGACATTATTTGTTATACCAGGTGGAAAGTATGAATTAAATGTACTTCCATTTGGCTTAAAGATAACTCTATTAATATTTAAAAAATAAATGGACAATATCTTTGGTGGGTTTTATGATTTCTTGATTGTATACATAGATGATATTATGATATTCTCTAGATCCCTTAAAGAGCATATTGAGCATCTTCAAAAATTATATGATACAGTCTACCAAAATGGTTTATGTTTATCTCCAACAAAAATGGAGGTATTTAAAGAGAAAATAATTTTTCTTGGTATTAATGTAAAATATGGCTCAATCGAGATGCAATATCATATCGTATCAAAATATCAAGAATTTCCTGATCAAATGATTGATAAGCTACAGTTGCAAAGATTTCTTGGATGTATTAACTATACTGTAGGATTCTATAATGGCATTGCTGCTGATAGGATTATTCTTAATAAAATATTAAGGAAAAATGCTCTTAGTTAGATGCCTGAAATGACTCAGGAAGTAAGAAGAATTAAGAGACAAGTTCAAAATATTTCAGCTATGTCTTTTCTAGGAAACAAACATAAATTTTTTGAAACATATGCTAGGGAAGAATTATTGGGAGATGCCTTAAAAGAAAAACTTGAAGATGGAAAAGAAAAGGTCTGCATATACTCATCTGGATATTTTCAAGGCTAAGAATTTAAATATCATTCAGCCTAGAATGAAACTCTAGCAGAAAATAAATATATCAAAGCTATCCTATTATTCCTGTAGACAACATTTCATCCTAATATCCGATCTCAAGGATTTCAAAGCTTGACTAAATAATGGCGACCCTTCAGACCAAATTGATTTTAACAGACTATAGAGATGGGGAATGTGGTTCAATAAATATAGTTTTGAAGTCGAATATATTAAAGGTAAAGAAAATTCCCTAGCTGAATTCGCAAGCAGAGAATTGAACAAGTTAAAAAATGTGAACATTACTCAGGTCATCCATGAGTTTGTCTGCCTGATATGGTCATGTTATAATTCTCAAAGATCCATAGACATACTAAGGAAAAATGAATCAAATTTCGTATGAAGCCCAAAAAATTATACTTGCTTGTGGTATTATTTTTGTTTCTCCCTATGCCATGTTCGAAGTTGAAATCTCATATGTAGATCTAGAAACAACAACTAAATATTTTCATTCTCTACAAGAACCTATGGTATTCTATACCCTGAGATGGAAATGGATACATTCTAGATATGTGGATCCACCTTCACATGATGCTCCTAGAAAATGAATTCATCTAAGACAACTTATACCAAGGTCAATAACATTATGGAGATTTGAATTTTCTCAAATGTGTCCAAAAGATCATTCAATTCAAATTGATATATGGAACATACCCTACAGAACATGAGATGAAGGATATATTGCTAACCATTTCAAATATTTTCTCTCTAGATATCTTCCTACTAAAATTTATGACCATCCTCTTCTTCAGATGCATCTTGACATTGACAGGAATATTTTAATAAATTGTAAATTTCCTTGGTATGTAAAAGAGGTATATTATATGCAGGAAAATCACCAACATCCGAATGGACAAGTTTAGAATTTTTTTAATCTCCACCATATGATGAATCTACATCCTCCAGTGCTAGGTAATTTTCTACGAATACCATATCGATACATTTTCCCATCAAGAAAACATGTATCCATAGATAATGATGATAGTTCTTCCATTTCAAGACTTTGGTACAATCGCAACACAAGGGACCTACACTTTTATGGAAGAGAGGAATAATCCAACTAATCAGATAGTGATGAATGACCTCATGTCACTTTCAGTCCCTAGATATTTCACTATATCCCTTAGAAATCTTATAAAGTAAAATATATGATGGCAGCCTTGTTGCCATCCGTCCTCGTGTTACTTTAGGAATCAAATAAAGTTTTGGTGTTTCATACTTTATGTCACAATGAAGCATGGTGGACCTCCTCACCTTTCTAAAGGCACCAAGATGAGTGGTGTGTACTCATCATTTATGTCTTCCACTATCTCATAGTGGGAATATTTTGGTAACGTGGGTTTCCGGGGTGAAAAGCTTATCACTCTCCTATAAAAAGGAGTTTGGGACTCACTCACTACATCAGGTAATTCAAGATTAGGAGTCTCTAGTGTGTCAATGAATTTTAATAATTTTAGTCTTTTGTAAGTCTAATTCTTTGATCAAGGGTACTCTGGTCTTGCTATCAGAGATAGCCTTCTTGGTTAACAAATCTATGTTTAATATCTAGTTCTATGTTGTTCCACTGTGCGCATTGAATATGGATGGGATAAAAAAATGAAACCAATATATTTCTTGAAAATGAATACTTTAAAAAATAATTTCAAACATCCAAGTAGAAGGAGAAAATAATTAAAAAAATCGAAGTATAAATATGATTTTAGAAGGAAAAATGCTATAAGTTAAACATATTGTATTACACCCTTTAAAAGTATATGAAGACTCAGAGAGCGGTGTATCTATAAATGCATCTAAGTTTTCCCCTGCAACCTAGATACCACTCTTCATAATTATTACATGAATTAAAAAAATTAATTCTCACTAGGTGAATGTTATCCCAAATTAACCCTTAGACCAATTTGGATAACTCATTTAAAACAAACTTATCCATTTTGGAAGCATGGGATGTTCAAACACCCATCAATTTCCACCTCTCCAAAGCACTGAACATTGACATTTAAAAACCTACTGGAGGCTAAGGTTCAAAGGATTAACGGGTTATATTTAAAATGCCATGGGACATTTAAAATGCCTGTCAAGTTCAATACCAAAATAGCTGGCCACGTGGAAGGATTCCGGTTCTCCTTACAGTCTAAGCATTCCATAGACCTCAAGTTCGTGGAATTAATTGTGTTGGATATAATTTCGGGTTTGGGCTTAGGTCAAGGCAAGTCAAAGAACACACGACAGGTGAATGAAAGGAATGATGACACAAGATCAACAGCTATTGGTGGAGACGTGGCGACTTTTTGGCACTCTTCAAGGCATATGCATTTCATGAACCTTAAATTCCTTAGAATAAACAAAATTCAATAAGGCTTCAGGTCTAGGTGGTTTGACAAGTCAAGGCACTATATGTGGTAGTATTCCTATGGAGCCAATAGTTTTAAGTCCGCCCGGATAGAATTCACATTGCGAAGACAAAACTAATGAAAAGTGAGCACATGCCATACATGGAACTTTCCTATTGGCTCATGTTTCACAATAGTTAAAAGGGTCTATCAAAATTCTGACATTGTGAGGAGCATGTAGCTTTCTCATTGGCTCACATTTCACGGTTATCAGTTAGGATAAAATAAAATTCTAACATTGAGACGTGCTTAGAGCTTTCTCATTTGTCTATGTTTCGTGGGGGTCCATATGGTATAACTGAAGACTAACGTTGCAAGAAGCATGGAGATTTCCTATTGGCTCATGTTTTGTGGTGTCTAGTATAAGTAAAAGAGCAGTTTGAAACTATGAAGGTATGTGAAGATTTCTTATTGGCTTACACTTCGTAGTGAACATACTTGATAAAGAGGTAAAGCCTGAACCTGCAACCAATAAGAAACCAATATGTGGCAGAGATAGATAAAGTAACACGTAGGCAGAGGAAATCTCCGAGGCCAATTGAATGCTACCACTTGTCACATTCCTTTGCCCCATGGCATGTAAATATTCAAATTATCATATATTTCAATTCCCTACTCCAAATTCAATAAAACTGATCTGGTTGGAAAGCTCTCATCCTGATCTTCATGTTGACACCAAGAAAATAAAAAATTGATGAGGTTTGGTGGGTAAAAAATGGAAAACACAACTTTAGAGGGAGAAATGACATTCCTGAGCATGAAAATGGTCAAATCTCACTCTCAACCACAAAATTAACGAAGTATGGCTTCCATCTCTTTTTGTAGGATAGAATGGACATAAGAATGGCCTTGTAGGGTGCCCATGTGCTTTACAGGAAAATTCAATACATATTATTGGTGGTTAGAAGTTGAAAAATCCATGCCCTTCCTTTTTCCTTCCTCTCTTTCTTAATTGGTCTATATATTGTAAAACTATTTCATTTTAAGACGATAGGCATTCTAATCTGCAAAGGAGCCATGTCAAAATGGTCTCTCGAGTAGTTGTGAGCCATGAACCTTCATTTTGGCCTCTGTAGAAGTGTTCTTTCCTTCTGTTTCAACTATAATGGACTGTGCACACTTTTAAGAAATAAAATATGGTGTTTGTGGTTCTCTTTTGCCCTATACTTGTGTTTTATCTCCATTTTGCCTCTCTTTTACTTTTGTGATGTGTTATGCATACCTCTCTCATTTGAAGTATCCATTTTGATTGTGTTTCATGTGAAAGTGGCAAGTTAAATGCTGTTTTGAGTTGCGGATTTTCTATCTTCCCTCTCTCTACCCATTTCCCCCCATTTCCCCTCATAGAGTGCTCATCCCCTTTTCTTAGTGCTATCAACTCTTTAAGCTTAGGATTTCTATTTTATGCATCTCGTTCTCACCTTGGTCCCTTGAAGTGATAGAGTAGAGTTAGATAGTTGCATTTCAATTCCTAGGAGTATTTTAGCATTAGGAATAGTTAGAGGAACCGGCCTTCTCTGGAGGTATGTCTCACAATGCAAATCCCATAGCTTGGAGACAGTCCCATGTTGCCTTAAAATACTGGGTTGTCTATGACTAAGGATAGGGTCTAATTTTGAGCTCTAACAAAGACCTCTGACCTCTCTCACAATGGGAAATCGATCTTATCGGTCTCATCAATCAACACTCTTCTCATCACCATCATTCTATCATCATCACTACTGAATACTTCACCAAATGGGTGGATGTTATTCCAATCACATCCACCAAAGATACTAAAATACTGGATTTCTTCTATTGGCATATCATCTTCCACTTTGGTGTTCCTCATTAAATTATCACGGATAATGGAAAATACTTAAAAAAAGACCTTAAGAAGCTCTGTGATTCTTTCAACATTAAGGTTATATTTTCTTCACGTTATAATCCTCAAGCTAACGACAAAGATGAATCCACTAGCAAGAATCTTCATAATATTCTTGCTAAAACTATTGACAAATCGAGATGAAATTGGCATCTTAATTTCCCTTTCACTCTTTGGGCCTATCGAACTAGCATCCACACCTCTAAAGGCACTACTCCTCTCTCATCTATGGCTCTAAATCCATCCTTCCCCTCAAAGTCCAAATCCCATATTTGTGTGTTTCTCTTCACGAATTAATTAATCTCTCTTCAACATCATCATGTATATCAAGAGGGAATCAAACATTCCTATAACAAACATATTAAATAATGCGAATTTAACATCGTTGACATTTTCTTGAAATAAAATCAGAATGTCACTACTATGGAAAGGAGAAAACATGGAAAATTTTCCCCCAACTGGATTGAGCCATATATTATCACACATAAATATGAGTCCAGAGCCTATCGTTTAGTATCCCTAGATGGTAAACAACACCTTACACTTGTGGCCTTTCTACTATTAACATACCTACCAACGTGAACCAAGTCACACTTAACGATCTTGCATACATCATTTGTCTTTTCCATCTCTCATCATAATGATATAAAATTATGTGGTCTTCCATCACTATCCTATATACGACATTGAATATGGGCACCACGGATATGCTCATAGCATAATCCTCATGGACAAGTTCCTCCCTTTTGGTGGGAATCCCATGATCATTACATCCACCACCTTCTTATCTACCTACTAGAACCATGATAAGAGTCCATAGCTGTCGCTTGTACATCTTGTATTCCCCTCCCCAAGTGGTCTACTGGGCTATCCCTAGCTCTATCCTAAAGTCAAAATTCAGGATGCTCATACAAAAAGCTATCTTATCCTAAAATAGACTACTCCCTTGAAGGACAACTATTTGAATATTATCAAAAGTATAGACTGATCCCTCAAAGGAAAACTATCATGCATATCTTATCCTGCCATCTAAAAAGAAAAAAATTAAAAATCTACAGAAAAAATCCTAAGCGTAGATCACTCCCTTGAAGGATGGATACTTTCTTATATCATGGGAGCAAAGTCTTCCTGCATTGATCAACCTTATAAAAATATAAAAAAATTAAAAGTAAAAATTCAAAAGAAAACATCCTAGGAAAGCTTCACACATCGATCAAATTTCCCATCTACAAAAAACTTCCTGCATTGATCAGTTTGTGCCATATTTCTTAAAGCTAGGCCTAAACCTAGGACTACCTGTTACTAAAAAATTACAACACCCCTGATTTCTTATAATTTGCGTGAGAAGTAATCAATATAATTTGCATAGCATGAGATTATCCTAAAGTGTGGGACCTTACAAGTAGAATAAACCTCCAGATAAAGCTAGTTCTTCTCTCTAAAATTGTGCCACAACTGGCCCAAAATGAGGGAAGACTAATCTAATCCTACCCTAATGCTTTCCAAGGAGACATGGATAGAAGGATGCATGAAAAGTAAAACCTACACTAAGAGGGTGATACACTAAGAAGAGAGGTGTTGAACAATTCTACACTGCATGGGATAAAAAAAGTAAAATGAGGTGGGTGGTCATGCACCACAGATCATCACACAAGCAAGCAACCCACTTCCATTAAGCACAATCAAATCTAGACCTGCAATAAACAATATTATATGCACAAATACCCATAAACATGAATAAAGGTAAGTTGCAACAAAAAGATCAATCAATGATAGAGAATAATCACAAAACAATAATTTTATTTCTTCAATTGATATTAGATAATGATTCATTACATGGGATATATGAAAGATTGCTATTACAAAGCTCCAAAATTGGAGGCTAGAGTTTCCACAAATCACCCACAAGTGAGAGAGAAGGGAGGAAAAATACAAGAATGTCCAATATTATAAAAATTCCCTCCATTACATTTTATAGAAGATTGAGATGAGAGAGAAGGAGAACGATTGAATCCATGCCTCAACTACCCCCAAAATCCATCATGGAACTTGCAAAAAATAATGGGATTGATTTCACAACCCATAATTGCTTGTAATTTTCATTGTATAAGAAGGAATGGCTCCCATACTAGTATTTACACCATCTATGTACCCTGGTATGGCCTCCATGGACCTATAGCTTCATCATGATTTTTTCCTACCAGGTACATTAATTTTCCATTTCTGGTCATCTCATGATGAGGGGCTTTGAATAAGCTTTCCAATGACTATAATTTTTTGAGATTTTGATAGCCTGAGAAAAAGTTATGAAGGTTTGAAGGTGACTTATTTTTTTGGTCCATCCTCACCAACTCCCACCTACCACCTTGGGTAACTCACCATTTAGCTCAGGTCGGAGCTTTGCATTGCATTGCTTGGCAGCTCACCAAATTTCTTTGTGTTTTTGAATTTCCACCTCCGCATCACTTCTTAGCATGGTTGCCGAGCCATTTACATTGGTTTGTGTGTCAAGTTTTTACCTTTATAATGCATTAGGGTTTGAGGCTGCCATCGACCTATGTTTCGGCCGACACATTCCCCGACTCGCCAATCTCCTTGGAGATCCTGACAAACCTGCTGCGTGCATTTTGAATGCGGAACTCGAATGTCATGCCACATTGACCGTCGAGCTATGCAACACGTTGTTGCATTTTTAGATCCACTCTCGCCACATGCTTCGTAACCCACCACGTCTGCTAAAGACCCTATTGAACCCTCCTTTTTTTTGGTCTCGGGACCTACTCACCACATTTCACCAAGCCACTGATGCATACATGATGTTTGTGCATCCCCCTCTCTGCGCCTGACATGTCTAACTTGCCTCGAATTGTGGGCTATGCAGCTCGACCTTGCAGAAAGTGGCTCGCCTGAGCCACATAAACACCTCGCCCCCTCTTACAAGCTGCCAGCTCGCTAAGTAGCTCACCGAGCTAAATTTTAGCTTGATCACCTTGTTTTTCCCCGTGGGCATTTTTTTAAATCATTTTTTCAGTTTTTTCAAGGATTTCTCGAAATGTTTAGATGGCAGAGGCCATGGAGGGGTGATGAAAGATGTTAAAGTGGATTTTTTATATTTTGTGCCCATTTTTTTATTGAATGTGGGCCCCAGGGAGGTTGATTGAGTCTTCAGATTTCCTCAAGACCAAGAAGAGGAAAAATTCCTCGAATGATTTCAAATTCTCCCAAAATCACCCGCTATGTCCCAGAACGTGAAATTTCACTTGTCTCCCTCCAGATTGCCATATGTAAACCTATCTAGTGCTCAACCCCAATCATCTCCTGTTGTCTATTTTTTCCCTGGGGGGAATGGATAACACTACCACCCAAGGAGAGCATAATTCCCTCATACAAGCTCCATCGTAATCCCTTTTTATGTCTACAGTGTGTCTATAAGCACACCTTTTGTCTTTCCCTCATGATCTTAAATGTGACTAACTATCGTTAGTTATGTGTTAATACCTGTAAAGGGTCACAAGTGCATTTCTTTGTGTTGTTCCCTCTCACACTTTATCCCTAATCTAGTACGATTTTTTTTCTTATGTGCACTCTTCCCTATGAAAAAGTGCACCCTTCCATGATGGGGTCACTTAATCAAGGTCACGCCCTATCCAATTATACTATCCTAACTTTTACATCTATATCCAATCTGTCATATCACAACAAATCTAATTCTGCTCACATTTGATCTACATCTATCACATCATTTAATCTAAATCCACCATATATTACTAGTTATCCAAATTCATAAACCATCATCATGTCTAACATCTAGGATAATCACATCAACATCCATCAAACCAATATCTACATCATCCTCTATATCTAATCATATCATCACACAATTTCATGCCATCATATCAAAACTTCTACATCTAATCTAAAATATACACTTCCCATTTAAATCCATCACGTTTATTCCAAGTCACATCATCTCATATCTATCACATCATTTTCCTAACATCCAACATCAAAATATATCATATCATCACATAAAATCAATTGATCCAAACATTGCATCACAAATCTAATCATTCCACATCTAAAATCTAATCAAAACATCACATCATCATACATCTAATCAACTCATCACAATACATATAACTCACATCAAAATATTATATATATATCATCGAAGTGCCTCATGTATCTTTGATAGGCCTTTGTTGGGCTATATTTCAAATCTATACATAAAAGTTAGTGTCAAAATCTATATACAATGTTCACCTACTAGGTGGTGAACTGCAGATCAGATGATTTAAGCTCCAAATCTTATCCTCCTGGAGTAGGGGCATGTCCTCCTCTCTGCCTGCTATATGCTACGTCATATGGATCACAATATCACCTGGCTACATAATGATAAACGTGCTCATGGATGCCCCTAATTACGCTGATTACCTTGATATCCTCTTCTTAGTTAGGTATGACGCATAACATGTCACATCATGTATTCTTACTGTAATAATGTGCTTGTAGTAGTGCGCCTTCTCACCTAGTGCCTTGTACTGATCCTACAACATAGTTCTAGGAAGAGCCACCTGGTCCGATCCCTGTGCCTCACTCCTTGTCACTTCAAATGTAGAACTAATATTTCCATACTTGAACTTGTAGGCCTCCCTTTTCTTGTGGTACCTATTTCATCGTTGTATAGCTAAGTCCCTCTCCTGGTGCATCCCCACTCCTTCCTATCTCGCGGTATCCATCTCCTAGAGCATAACATCCAGCTCCACATGTAACAAGAATATATATATATATATATATATATATATATATATATATATATATATATATATATATATATATATATATATATATATATATCAATCATGCCTCCATCTCCATACTCTCCACCCATCGACATTGTTGACATTTCTTGCACATGTGTAAGAAGTCATCTTAAAACTTTTGTTTCTCGGATTGGATAGATTTGGGAAAGATAGGTAGGCCGTGAATGAAAAAATATAAAGTTTAGAGCTTCTATGATCTTGACAAGTTATAATTCTCATTATAAATTACGAGCCCAGTCGAAAGAAATATTTTCTAGATTCAGGTCAACACATATCCTTTATAAAAACGTCGAGATCAAAAGAAGTATTTTGGCCAAAAATGAGTTACTGGGAATGAATTATATGAATGGGTTTTATGAGCTGAGGAATATAATTGTATAGGTCCTATTTGAAAACATCTCTCGACAGAGTTCAAATCACACAAAGTTTTTTTTTTGATAGCTCAAGCCAACCATTGAAAAATAGTCTGGGACATTCAAACAACCCTTAATTTCCAATTCTCAAAAGCACTAGCCGTTGGCATTCAAAAATCCATGGGAAACCAATTTTAAATCATTGGTGGGTTCTACCAAAAGCTGAAAGATGAAATGGACGTCGAATTTCTACATCATCAAGAAGTTAAAGTGCTTGTGATGTGAAGGACCACGTGGAGGAATTCCACCAGTCTATGAAGCAAATGTGTTTTGGGGACCTCAAGTATATGAAATATACAAATTTCAATCATTTGTTCTGTATGGGCAAGTCAGTGAGGTCAATAGGGCTACATGTTAACTTTCTTTGAAGCCAAAAAGTTTCTATGTACTCTAGGGTTAGAAGTTATAACACGAAGTAAAATCAAAAGACTCAAATCCCAAAGCTACATGGAGCCTCCTTATTGGTTAACATTTCACATTCTGACATTGCAAAGATTAAGAGAAATTCTGACACTGCGAAGTGCATGAAGATTTTTTATTGGCTCATGCTTCACAGTTGTCAGTCCAAAGCTATTAAAATTTTGACAACCTAAGTGTCATCTAGATTCCTCAGTGGTCAATGCTCTGCAGTGGTCAGAGGAGGTAAATCAAATTTCCAAAATTGTGAAGAATGTGGAGCTTTCTCATTGGCAGACACTTCGAAGAAGCCAAAAGGGATAGTAAAAATGAATGACATTGCGAAGTACGTGGAGATTTTATATTGGCTCACACTTAACAATGGTTAGTCAGGGGATATAAAGAGTAAATTATGAAGAAACATGGAGCCATTTCATTGGTTAATGCTTCACAGTGGCCAGTTAAAACTAAGGACAATCTGACACTACAAAGGAACGTGGAAATTTTCTAGTGGCTCGTATTTATTAATATGATAGACCCACTCGTAAAGGACAAAAAGAAAGAGAGAAGAAAGGAAGAAAATACTGATCATGTGAGCCAACCAGAGGAGGACACATGACAAAGCGACAATGAAGCATAAATGTGAGCAAAGTCAATCCATGAGCCAAATAAAAGCTTCAACGTCTCACTCTCTTGTTCATCCCGACATGAAAATTTTCAAATGGCCATATCTTTCGATCTACAGTTCCAAATTCAATAAAATTGGTCTCGTTGGAAAGATCTTGTCCTGATATTCATATTTGTACTATTAAAATCACAAATTGATGGCATATAATAGGAGAAAAAGGGATAAAACAATCTCATCCCCATTTCAAGGCTCAATTAACTTAGAGTCATGCAAATCTGACTGTGAAAGCAAAAAATAAACAATTTTACATGGAAAAATACTGACTTCATGGGAAAATATAGTTGTTTAATTATTTTGCAAATCTAATTTTATAGTTTGATTATTTTTAATCATAATTATGCAAGGATAATCGAATTAGATTGTTGCTTGAAGTTATCTTTTCTTTTCTGCATGTAAGCTTGCATTGGATTTATCTCAAAGTGGGCCTTGACTGATGTTGTAACTAAAGTTTTGATCTTTTTCAGCTCCAGTTCATCTTCTTATATATACTAGTTCTTTTTAAGCATTAGGAGAGTTTGGTTGATACAAATAAGTGATGCAGAATTTTATAGCAAGTATCCACTGTCAATAAAGTGATTTTTCCTTTCCATAAATTCTATGCAATCTTCTGCATTAAGATATTTGATTCTTGTATTTTCCCCAAGTCTATTAAATTAATTGCTTATGCTATCTGCCCTTATTGCAAGAATAGGTGTTGTGTGTTAACTTTAGTGTGCATGCATATTTTAAGCTATTTATTGTGAGCCATCCCTTAACGGTCTTCAATTATGTTGCCTTGAAGTTTTCACCCAAGATCCTTTAGTTCATGTAATTTTTGTTCTTTCATCATCAGTTTGTGCACATCTCTATATTAGTAGTCTTCAACAATCTGTGGTGTATCACCCATTTTTATTTAAGTTTTCTTTTTAACCTTTACCTCAATTCAATTTTAGCTAGTGATTCACTAAAAGGAAACCAACCCTTTTCAAATATGGAGATTCACCTAACTTTTGGTATACCCACAGCCCATGACGTGTTTCCATTATCTATCCATAGAAGTGAGAAGAGAGTGAGAGAATATTAAAATATACCAATCCTTAGAAGGGTGCGCTTTTACTAGATAATAGTTTTTGGCATGCTCATTGGGACTATTTAGAGTCATTTTTTGCAGGTGTTCCATTACCACATCCTGGTTTACATTTCATTTCACTAAGTTTGATGTGCTCTTTGTGAGATTTCAGCCTTTGGAGGCATTTTCAAGCATATCTTGCGACTCTACTAATTTAAGAAACCCATTTTCTTGATCAATAGACCATTTTTCCTTTCTTACAACCTTTTCAGGTATTTTTCAAATAGATCTAATTATTTTGCTGGTCCAAACAACCTTTTTTCTATAGAGAAGACTTGTTTTTCTCATTTCCCATCTTTTATGAGGTCACGTAATCATGAAATCAGTTCCTCAGTGGAATCCCTTCTCCACGAGCTGAATCATTCAAACCCACCTCCATTTTACCCATATCCCCCTCCAAATCAGTATTATAACCCTTACCATAATGAGTATGCTCATGATCCAAACCTTGATTATCATTATGATCATAATTACAATCATCATGCTAGTCAGGAATAAGGTTATACACCGTAATATGCAGGTTATGGAGGAAATTCCACACAGGAGGAATATTTTGAAAGAAAAATTTAGAGAATATAGCAAACGTATCTAGCTCTCAAGGAATGAATTGAAAAATTATAGCCATTAGTGGGTGATAAGAATCTCAAGGTTGAGGAACCCTATTAATGGGATGTTACCAATTACCTTCCCCATCAAAATCTAATGCCCATTCCTTATCAACCATCACCAACAGATCCCGAGCCCATTTTTCAGATTTCCTAAGCTTTTTTATTGTTTTTGTTCCCACTCCCACTCTTCCTCCACATGTAAGATTTTACATCCCTTAACCATTGTCCAAACATTTGCAAATCAGCTTGAGACCCAACCCACCAATCCTTTATCATTCCCAAGCCCAATTTGGTAAGGGGATAAGTAGAAAATTATTCAAGGAGGGAAAACTACTAAAGAAACCAACAAAGATGAATATATAGAAAATTTGAATATTTGGTTTTCAAATTTTGAATCCAATTAGGTGCCTCAATTTTTTAAGCCTTCAACAAAGGTTGGGATTGAAGAACACAAAGAGGTTGAGATCCAAAGGGAGCGTCTAACAGAGTTTGGTTATGAAGAGGCTAATTTTTTATCATATTTGGAAGATTGCATTGGTGAGGAAGAACCCATTGAACTCACTACTTTTATAGCTTCACCACTTTCCTTCCAGTAAAAAGAAAATCATGTTGCTAAGGTCTCCCTTGGACTTAAAAAGGAGAAAACAATTCCATTGAATGCAGATTCTTTCTTTCCCCTTTTCAAGAAATCAACTTTGGAGGAGAACATCATAGAACAACTTGCTACCAAAATCAGTCTCCATGAGGAAGAAAGAGATGAGTTTGATATTTCAAACTCCATGGATGAGGAAGAGGAGAAGATCCATGATGAATCATTTGTAAAATCAAAATTCATCATGAAGAATGTAGCATCTGTTGCAAAGTTATTTGTGGAAGAAGAACAAGGATTGAATAAGCTTACAAGAAAATTTATTCAAGGCCTTGAGGAATAATGTTTGAAAAGTAAGAAAGATGTTTCAAAGGAATGCAATGATCCTTATTTCTCTGCATGTTTATAACTTGCTACACTTTTGGAAGATTGCAGTCGTTCATCAAAAACATCATTAGTCACTTTAATGAACCATAAAGGGCCTCAAGTTTTCAAAGAGGATGAGTTTGATCTCTCTAGCTTCTTGTTTAAGGAAGCAGAGCATGATAATACAAGGGTGGGAATAGAGTTCTTTACAAAAGTTTGGAAATACCAATTCCATACAATCTTGCAGAAATCCACCATGAAGAGGAAAGTGTCTCAATCAGCTCCACTAATGGAGTTAAGTACAAATAAGATGGGAAAACCAAAAGGACCAGTCCATGCCCAATTAGATATCTAGCTAGTTTAGAGTGAAAAAGAGAGTTGCAACCATCTAGGCTTGTTTCAAAGCATGAGGAAGAGATACAATGTGCTAAGGGTCAACTTCAACACCTCCAAACAAATGCAGATAAAATAAATGAGGTATTTATTTTATTTATAGTTGATACTTTGATGAATAGGGTGGAAAACTAGTTGCAAAACTATTTTTCACTCTTACTAATGACTATGTTCAGTGCCAAATCAAACACATGGTCTAAAATTATAAGAAAGGGAAGCTATTTCTCCCTTCTTGTATTAGGATTTTTTTTAACTTTTCATTTCTTTGGTTAGGGTATGGTAAGTAGGTTTTCATTTCAATAAGTACTCATGCACACTTGCAATAGTTTTTATTTTCCATAAGTGCATTTCATGCACAGGATCTAGTTCTTCCTAGATATTTCCCTATTTTGTTTTATTTGTTTAGAAGGGAAGAAAATTTGTTTCAAGGAAAAGGTTGTTTCAGGATTTGAATCCATGCCCAATGGATACATCAAGGCACCAGATCATTTCAGCTAATAGGCAACTGACCCCACACAATCACCAGAAATGTTGTCATTTCTTGCATATGTGCAAGAAGTCAACTCAAAAATTTTGTTTCTTAGATTGGATATATTTGAGAAAGACAAGTAGGACGTGAATGAAAGAATAAAGAGTTTCAAAGCTTCTATGATCTTGACAAACGAATACTTTTCATTATAAATCATGAAACCAACCAAAAGGAAAGATTTACTAGATTTAGCTCAGCACAGATCCTTTATAAAAACATCGAGGCTGAAAGAAGTATTTTGGCTAAGAAAGAATCCATGTGAATGACATATATGAATGGGTTGCACGAGCTGAGGCCTATAATTGTAGAGGTACTGTTTGAAAACATTTCTCGACAAAGTTTAGATCACACAAATTTTTTATTTTGATAGCTTGGGATCAACCATTGAAAAAAAGTCTGGGACGTTCAAACAGCTGTCAATTTCCATCTCTCAAAAGCACTAGTCATTGGCATTAAAAAATCCACAAGAAACTAAGTTTAATTCATTGATAGGGTTCTATCAAAAGATGACATGACATTCAAATGGCTGTAAAATTTCAGACATCGTCAAGATAGTTCCACAGCGGCTTGCAATGGTTCAGGAAGGGACCATGTGGTAGGATTCCGACAATTTACATAGAAAATGTATTTCACAGACATCAAAACCATGGAATGAGCATCAAGTTTAATCAATTTTCAGGTCTGGGCAAGTTAGTGAGGTCAACAGGGATACGTGGCAGCTTTATTGGAAGTGGCAAAAAGTTTCTATGATCCCCCAGGGTGTAGAAGTTGCAAAAGTATGAAGGAAAATCAAAAGACTCATAGCCCAAAGCTATGTGGAGCCTCCTCTATTGGACATGAACCTTTCAACAATTTGACATTTTAGGTCCAAAGGATTAAAAGGGTAAGTCAATGACACATATGAAGCACAAGTGGAGATTTTCTATATGGCTCGTACTTCAGAGGCAAAATCAGTCTAAAGCTATTAAAATTTTGGTGGAACTCGAGTGGCATCTAGATTCCTCATTGGTTAATGCTAGGTTGCAGAGCGGTCAGAGGAGGTAAATCAAAGTCATGAAATTGCAAAGAATGTAGAGATTTCTCATTGGCATACATTTCGAAGAAGGAAAAAGGGATAATCAAAAGGAATGACATTGTAAAGCGTGTGGAGATTTTATATTGGCTCACACTTAACAATGGTTAGTCAGGGGATATAAAGAGTAAATTGTGAAGAAACATGGAGCCATTTCACTGGTTAATGCTTCATAGTGGCCAATTAAAACTAAGGACAATCTGACACTGTGAAGGAATTTAGTTTTCTAGTGGTTTGTATTTATTAATAGGACATAACCACTTGTAAAGGAAAAGAAGAAAGAGAGAAGAAAGGAAGAAAATTGTGATCATGTGAGAAAACCAAAGGAGGACACATGAAAAAGGGATAGTGAAGCAGAAATGTGGGAAAAATCAATCCCCGAGCCAATTAAAAGCTTTAACATCTCACTCTCTTGTTCATCCCGACACAATTTTTTTCAAATGGCTATATCTTTCGATCTACAACTCCTAATTTAATAAATTTGGTCTCGTTGGAAATCTATTGTTCTGCTCTTCATATTTACACCAATAAAATCACAAATTGATGGCATATAATAGGAGAAAAAGGGAGAAAACAAGCTCCACCCCATTTTAAGGATAAATTAACTCAGAGTCGTGCAAATATGACTGTGAAAGCCAAAAATAAACAATTTTACATGGAAAAATGCCAACTACATGGGAAAATATATTTGTTTAATTATTTTACAAATCTAAGTTTATAATTTGATTATTTTAATCATAATTATGCAAGGATAATCAAATTAGAATGTTGCTTGAAGTTATCTTTTCTTTTCTGCATATCAACTTGTATTGGAATTATCTCAAAGTGGGTCTTGACTAATGTTGTAACTGAAGTTGTTGATCTTTTTCAGCTCCACTTCATTTTCTTATATATACTATTTCTTTTTAAGCATTAGGAGAGTTCGGTTGATGTAACTAAGTGATGCAAAATTTTCCAGCAAATTCCCATTGTCAATAAAGTGATTTTTCCTTTCCAGAAATTCTCTGTAATCTTATGCATTAAGATAGTTGATTCTTGTGATTTCCCTGAGTCTATTAAGTTGATCTCTTATTCTATATGCCCTTATTATAAGAATGGTTGTTGTGTGTTATTTTTAGTGTTCATGCATATTGTAAGTTGTTTATTGTGAGTCACCCCTTAACAATTTTCAATTCACTTTAAATTGAAGTTTTCATCCAAGATCCTCTGGTTCATGTAAGTTTTTTCTTTCATTATCACTTTGTGCACATCTTTATATCAACAGTCTCCAACAATCTATGGTGTATCACCCCCCTTTTATTTAAGTTTTCTTTCTAACCTTTACCCCAATTCAAATTTAGCTAGCGATTCAAATAAAGGGAACCAACCCTTTTAAAATCTATAGATTCACCTCACTTTTGGGATACCTATAGCTCGTGAGGTGTTTCCATTTTTTATCAGTAAATGTGAGGAGAGAGAGAGAGAGAGAGAATAGGAAAATCTTCCAATCCTCAGAAGGGTGCATTTCTGCTAGATAACAGGTACTAATGGCTCTCCTCCCATAGGCACTACCACCTCTTCTCCTACCTACACAGCCTCCTCAGTGGCCTTCACTATCCCCTATTGTGTCCACCAGTCTACATAGCCCTCTTAAACCCCCATATCACCATCCTCATCCCATGCCCCCCTCCTTCGCTAATGGCTCTACCATCACACGAGTGGGATATTACCTCTCTATCTCATCATGCATGTACTTAGTAAGTGCTCTAGCCACCACCTGAACTACTCCAAACTATCTCATGACTCACGTCAACTGAATGGCCTCTATCATCTCGAGCCTTCTCCCCTACACCTATCTGATCTTCCTCATCCCTATTAAATGTATATTTGTCCCTAGCCATGTAGGGAAGCCTCTATATGGCCTCCATCTCATGTCATCCACATCTAAATTACCCAACCTCTCCTTATACCACTCCTCACCACTCTCACCCCTGTCTCCACAAGCCTAGTTGGCTCGTCATCTCAAAAACCCCATAGCTAGCTCTATGTGATCACCTATCACCCAAGGAATCCCTAATAACCTCACCATGGCTATATACTTATATGTCTAATAGTGCAATAGAAACCCTACATCCATGTTAGTCCTCCTCCCTAATACATTCATCCATACTCATAATAAACCTCTGCCAAGAACACTATCCTATTGATCCGGAAAACACACCACTTCATCAGTTCTATCAGCACCAAGAAGGAGAAACAAAAAAAGTGAATAAAATGAGGTAAACAAAGGTTATGGAAGGAACCGCTGCTCTGCGCAGAGAGGCGGTTTCAGAATCACCGCCTTGCAAGGACGGTAGTCCTGAAACCACAGCCCAACCAAGGCGGCGGTCATAAGACCACCGGTCTACTCAGGGAAATGGTCTAGAGATGGCTGGTCTGCTTAGAGCAGAAGTCCTGAGACTGCTGGTCTACTCAGGGAGGCGGTATTGACACCTTCAAATAGAAAAGAAGAATGGAACATGAATGGATGTGAATTTGAAGCACCCAACTGTGTCTCTTCACCTTCCATGCCCTTTCACATCCTCTAGTGCATGGGAGGAAATGAGAAGGCCTATAAATGCATGAAAGGAATAAGAGAATAATCATTCGAAGATCCAGAGATATCGAGAAGTAGAGCTTAATGAGAGCAGTGAGTAATATCTTTAGTCTTGGAGTGGAATTTGAAGGAGCAAGGTGTAGAAACAGAGAAAACAAGTAATTGGAGAGAAGGTTTTATATTGCTGCTTCTTTTCAAGCTAATTATAATATGTAATTGTCTATATTAGACCAATAAAAGTGGGAAGAAAGAGCAGTTGCCCTTCCCGACTAGTTTTCCTCCATGGTGGTTTCCAGGATAAAATTGTTGGTGTTGAAGTTTTGAATTCTTTCCTTCTCTGTAATTTCCTTTCTATAACACTAGATAATTCATCATGAAGCTCTAATTTGTCAAGCAAATATGTCATTTTCCAAATTTGAAAGTAGAACAACATAACTGTGTGATTTGTAGAGTTCCAAAGTAGAAGTTTACGGATCATTTTGGTATTAGAGCTGATTATATATCTAGGACTATGGTATTCGAATCTTTCTTATGATTTTATATGACATTGAAAAGCTCCAAAGGTGAAGAAGTTTTACCTTGTGAGCCAAATATTTCTACAAAGAAGTGGAAATAAAGAATTCAAGCTCAAATGGAGGAAGAGAATTTGGTTCGTAGAGTCGAGATGCTAGAGACCATGATGGATAGATTGCATAGAAAACAAGAAGAGATTTTAGATCTATAAGAAAGATTCCATGGAATTAGTGGTTCGAGCACTAGCCAAAAAATTTGGTATCAAAAAGAGCCACAAAAAGGAAGAATGGGAAGAGCGTGAAGAGATGCCAATTGTAAGTGAGAAGGTAAAATTTGCACATACACCTTTTAAAGTTGAAATGAAAGTGGAAATAAAGAATTTTGAAGGACAAGTAGATGCAGAATTATTGGATACATGGATAAAATAGTTGGAAGTCTACTTTAGTGTGCATAGTGTCACTAAGGCACAAAGGATCACCTTTGCACATCTCAAAATAGAAGGTCATGCTCTCGTTTGGTGGGAAACCCATCTAGCCACTCGTGAGAAGAAGAACCATCCTATTGTCAGTACTTGGAAAGGTTTTAAATAATTTATTAGGGCTAACTTCTATCCTATTGGCCATAAGAATTGCATGATGATTAAGTGGCAGTACTTTAGACAGGGTAGTGGTCAAAGTGTGCAAGACTACACTACAGAATTTTAGAGACAAGCCATGTTGCTTAATATGGATTTGGAGGATGAGGACATTCTGACCAAGTATTTGGGAGGACTTCACAATCACCTTCAGAGGAAGGTAATCTCCACGAAGCCCAAGGATCTTAATGAATCTTGTATACAAGCAAACTACAATGATGACGAGAAGAAGTAAGGAGAAATAGAGCCAAAGGGAGACCAATCAACAAAACAACAAGAAAAAGAACAAGGGAAGAAAAGTAGCAGAGGTAAATGGAAAGGTAAACATGTTGCTACTACTTTGCATACTTATAAAGATCCTAAGAATTTATGTAAGAATTGTGATGTAAATGGACATACTGACGCCACATGTTGGAAGTTACATTTGGAATTACACCCAAAGCACCAAACCAAGGATTCCAAGAAATCCATGGCCACTGTGAAGATAGAAAGAGAGGTGGAGATTGAGGATGATTCAGATGTAGACGATAGGCTGGGATGCATGGCCACTAACATGTACAAGGTAGAAGAAGAAGAAGAGATGAGCAAGCTATTTCAAATCAGAATCCAAATCAAGAAGACTAAGGTAAACACTTTAGTAGATTTTGGTTCTTAGTCAAATTTTATTTCTGATGCAGTTGTAGAACAACTTTCTCTAGAGACTTATGCGCATCCACATCCATACCCATTGGGATGGGTGAAGAAGGGTGTAAAAATACAAGTTACAAGGAAGTGTAAGTTTCAATTTGGGATAAATACCCAATACATAAATGTATTAGAGGTTGATATTATTCCACTTGATGCATTTGACGTTGTCTTTGGAAGTCCTTACTTGTATACCAGGGATACTGTGTTCACAAGGAGGGAGATCCGGTATAGATGGGTCAAGGATGAAGTCGGTTTTAACATCTGGGCACACCATAGTAAATCAAAGAAGGATATGGTAAGTGCCAACCAAACACCAAGAATTATTCAGGAAAATCCTCAGTTTTGTTTTCTTTCATTGGAAGAAAATAAAAATGGACGTGAGAGAAAAAATATTTATGACCAAAGGATGGAGAATTTGGATAGTACTTTTCAGTTTTTGTAGAAGAAGCCACCACACGAACTGCTCATTCAAGGAGAAAAACAAACTTCCACTATGCAGTCACCATATCTACCTACAAATTCATTCGACCTGACCATGGGGTAGAAAGTAGAAGAGGATATACAAGGAATGGTGGTGACTATAGCAGCAACGTACTTGGAGAGGATTCGACCAATCCATCTCAAGAGACAAAGACAGGAAAGGACTAAACCACTATAGTATGGGACCTTCGCCATACTTGAGTAGATTGGAGAAGAAACCTTTAGGCCATACATCATGCAGATGCACACGATAACAAGTTGCAAGAGATCACATCCACTAATGCCATCTATGCATGAAAAAGAAGTAAATATACAGAAGTTACCTTCTAAAGAGGATTGTACTCGAGGAAATTTGATGGAGGATGTAACACTGGAGCAACAAACCAAAGATCCATAAGAGTCTTGGCAGGTTGGACGAGAGAAGAAACCAAGACAAACCCAATGGTACTTGAATGAGTAAGAGAGGGAGTTGATTCCTCTACCACTCCCCCACTAAGATTTTGTGGGACTAAAAGCCTCCTAAGTAGGGGAGGTATGTTCCATAGGGATCCATAAAAACACACCACTTCATTAGTTCTATCAACACCACAGAGGAGAAACAAGAAAAGTGAATAAAATGAGGTAAACATAGGTTCTAGAAGGAACCGCCACTCTGTGTAGAGCGGTGGTTTCAGAACTACCGCCTTGCAAGGGTGACAGTCCTAAAACTGCCGCCCAACCAGGGTGGCGGTCTTGACACCTTTGAATAGAAAAGAAGAATGGAACGCGAATGGACACAAATTTTAAGTGCCCAACTCTGTCTCTTCCCCTTCCATGCCGTTTCACATCCTCCAGTGCACAGGAGGACATGGGAAGGCCTATAAATGCATGAAAGGAGCAAGAGAATGATCATTTGAAGATCCGAAGAGATCAAGAAGTAGAGCTTAATGAGAGCAGTGAGCAAGATATTTAGTGTTGGAGTGGAAATTGTAGGAACAAGGTGTAGAAACAAAGCAAGCAAGTAATTAGAGAGAAGTTTTAACTTTATTTATTCTTTTCATGCTTATTTTAATATGTAATTGTCTATATTAGATCAATAAAAGTGGGAAGAAAGAGTAGTTTCCCTTCCCGACTGCTTTTCCTTCATTAGAGGTTTTTAGGATAAAATTGTTAGTGTTGAAGTTTTGAATTCTTTCCTTCTCTACAATTTCATTTCTATAGCACTAGATAATCAGTCACGAAGCTCTAATTTTTCAAGAAAATATGTCATTTTCCAAAGTTGAAAGTAGAACAATATAATTGTGTGATTCGTAGAGTTCCAAAGTAGAAGTTACGGATCACTTATGCTTGACTATATCTACCAACACCCCTACTAGTGATCATGAGAACTTGGCCCTGCATGAATTTGGCATATCATAACATGAAATCACCATAATAATCAAACATATCATCCAGATCCACAGTGTCACTAGCTGATATCGTGCCTTAATATGGAATGCCCCTACAATAAAAATAATTTTTGCAGCCTCTGCTCAAAATAGCCACGTCAATGCAACTAGTCTACCCTCCACTGTAATACACACTACCGGTGCACCTTGAATCAATAATATCAAGTCATCTCTACTATCTTAAACCAGAAGGTACTGGTCTTAGGATCACATTTGTCAATCAAGGTTATCATAATCCTTGTATCTCTAGGTACTCTTTGGTAGTGAGGGAATTTTCCCAAGTCCACTGCCTCTAGATGACCCCACTCTGCATCTATAACATCCCCCCTAATCCTCTCAAATACAAAGTGTCAATGGCCTACAAAAAACTAACCAAACAATTATCTATTACCATATGATCATCAAAAATCCCCATTTTCATCCAAAATTATTAAATTGACCTATGGACTACCTAGTCGACTTCGACCACCTTCTAGTTGATGATGAATTGAATTTGGTTGATGGAAATTGGTCTATTCACCATCCTCTGATCCTTGCCATGTATCAATTTCCAGAATTATTTTTAAAAAATCAATTAAAATTAAAAGCTAAGATAGGGTTTTGACTCTTACCACTCTTCGAGTCCTCTGGCACTTCCTTGCTCCCATATTGCTTCAATCTCACACTTCTCTCTCTCAAAGATCTTGATTGAAAAACTTGTACTATCCAAATGAGCCTCACCAGACGTCTTCGTCGCTTATATAGGTGCGCTGACCCCAGTGAGCGTCAACTTTCCCTAGTCACTGTCGACCCATGCCAAGTCATCTTTGACCCTCCCAGGCACCTTCAACCTAACTGTAAATTGATTATTTTTCCCCATATCAACTAATCTTCTCATTTAATTATACTTTCCTTGAATTTAGGTTTGTGTGTCACCAATAACACACCCTAGCTTATCCTCCATCACTCATTTTGCCTTCATTTTATTCTATCTATCTATATTTCAAATCTTTCACCAAATCTTACTACCCACTTTATGGCCTTTGTTGCACCCTTCTTGGTGTACCATTTCTCATTTTAAAGCCCATCATTATGGCCATCCTTTTCCATCTCTATCCACCCAGGACACATATTTTCACTTCCTCATATTTGCAAGAAAACACATGCTCTTTTTTCCCTGCTTTGTTTCCCGACCATTTGTCAAACCATTATCTTAACTGTCCTCACATTTATTTATGCATGATTTTGATTTCTTCCTTTGAATGATGTGTCCCATGGCTTGCACATCCATTCGAGTGGATTCCCATTGGATTCCTTCTATCTTGGAGGCCATTAACGTCACCTCCATAGCAGGCCGTGCTATGTCCCTACCGATGTGTTTTTAAGGTCACCACCCTATTTTTAATTTATTTTTGTTTTTATCCTATCAATGGTCACCCCCCTTAATTTGGGTCATCTCTCCATCTATTTTCTCACCCATTCCATTCTTTCCCTCCTTTCTCCATGTATCTCTTTAAAATTAGTAATCGATTTCCCTTCATGTTGCCGATCCCTAGTTTGAGGGGGAGTACCTCAACCACCATCATTCCTCATCACTTCTATTTTTTCTTCTTGTAACTTGCTTAACACAAACCACTTGAAAAAAAGTGGCAAATATAGATACCAAATTTTGGTGCCATTGTCCCCCATCCCGCGTTTTCTCCCCTCAGTCATCACTTTACACATTCATATATTTCCTTCCCATTTTAAATTTCTGTTTTACCTATTATTCCTATTTCCCTCTTAATTCCATGTATTTTCCCTAATTCCCATTTTCCCCTACCTTAATCCCATTTTAATCCTATCATTATTTATCCCCCTTAATCCATCCCTAATCCTATTTAATTACCCATCAATCTATCCTAGGATTGTACCCATAAATATCCCCAATATGGACCCTAGGATTCCACTTACACTGGTTTAATCCCCCTTATCCTTCCACCACCATTTATTCCACCCATGCATCATTAACTCATCCACAAATGGCTAACCCCCAAATTTATCCCATTTAAGACCTGTCAACATTTTCAAGATTTTTCCTCTATCACCTCTATTTTATTCAAGTGGACTGTCTTGTCGAATAAGTCATCGGTGTTACCCATAATTAGTCGTGGCGTTTACCAATATAAGATACACGACTCCACCCCTCCGGTGCTGCCAATAAGGCTAGAATTTTTTTGGTAATAGTTCGAAGCTATCTCGTAAGAATGTTGTCAAAAGTTCCTCTTCTGTCCCAAGTGAGCTATAGTCATGTGCTTGGATTTCTTTTAGAGTCTTGGCAGGTAAGTCCATGAAGTAGGTTCTGACATGATTTGAATATTGATTGGAATCCTTATTTTTCTTCATCACCTCTTTCTTGTAGTGTATGTCATAAATCATCTTGTGTATCTCTTCCCCTTGTGGATAAGCCTTTATATGATCCTTTTCATATCCCATTTGAGATCCATCAAGGTTCAGCTTGTCTTAGAACCCCCATAATCCTTCCTGTAAAGCCATCAGTTGACCCCACTTGGTCACCTTTGATTAGCCGAAAGAGATGTCCTAGCCCTATTTTATATCTAGGGTGGATCAGCCTATCTTCCTCTACCTCAAGAGGCCACCCCCATCATTTAGCATAGACACTTTGTATTCTGCCACCAATATTGTATGAGTAAGTGTGGAAATCTTGTCTTCATTGGTCCTGAAGTTGTCGTCGAACTGAAGCCAGTTTTGAGGTGACCCAATTGTGAAGTATCTCCATCATATATTTCCTTTGTTGCATCCTCTCCATTCCTCACCATCCCAACATCAACACTTGAAGCATCCTCATGAGAGTGAGTTTTGTCATCACCAATTTCATGTTGCACTATGATAATTCTTCACTGGGATACTCCTCAGATGCTATGATTATTCCTACTAATGCACAGCCTATGGTAGTCTTGTGTTATGATTGTAATCTGTGAAACAAAATTCAATCAACCATAACTTACAAGTTGTACATTAGTCAACTAATGATAAGCACGAGAATGATGACAAATCGGTGAAGAATTATCAAAGTGCCGGGTTGGTAATGATTAGACATGAAATATGTTACAATCTCACCCATGAGGTCCACCATCCAAGTGGACTATCTGCCACAGTCACTGGTGACCCATTCACCAAGACTATGGGAGAAACTATTACAATTACACCTCTTAATGGCTTCTCTCAACACACCTTTAAAATTTCTGGATTTCGAGCTATCCTTCGCACAGCTTCCTGTGCAATATTTCTCACTACTTCCTTCATATGCTAAATGAGGGGGGTGGCCTCTCTACTTTATGTTTTCTTCCAGAGCTTATCCATACTTATCTCTAAGATAGGATAAGAAGATCTCAAGTTTTCTTGACGAATCATATTCCATACCTTAACTCTTATCTATACATGTAAGCTTATCTTTTAAGATAAGATAAGACCTCTATCATTTTACCAACCTGGGTTCCATCATTTTTAGACCCTATTTTACAAATAAAATATACAAAATCATTTATGAAACCTCAAATCCTTGTCCTTATTACCAATATAATATTTCTAATTCCTAATCACGTAGACCCTACTTCTCTTGCATCATCATCCCAAACTTTGACATTTTAACATTACCGAACCACTTACAACATTATATTTACTTTTTACAACATTTTCCTGATTGTACTTTCAGACTGTTACCGTACTCCACATTATTGGTAGTTTCCATACTGACGGCGATCGTTATCTTCTATCAGACGCTACCTAATAATGTATACTTAACAACATCCTTGTTCCTAATACATACATTAATGAAATAGAAATTATGGACGAAAATTTTAGTGTCGACAGTTCCAGATATATTTTGTGTTTATCTTCTTTTTAGCTCTACAGTGGTCGTTGTCAACCATACCACTCAGTCTCGAGTTGTCATCGACCTGAGCATGTTTGATTTTTTTATTAGCATATTTCATATCATCAAATCTTTATTTTAGCATCTCTAACATATTGTAGATCCCTATTATCTGCATCCTTTCATATTATCATTCTATCAATCATTTTGTCAAAGTGGGTTTACATCCATTCTAGGAGGTTATCACTTCTTGGGACCGACCTTATCAAGAAACTCACCATCTTATCTACTAATAATTTTTTTGTTTAGTTTATTTTTGTCATGTACAGATTATTGATCTCACCACAGAGAGGACCTTTTGCATCTTTTTCTTCATCGATCGTTGTTTATCCCTATAAGGAGGTAGCCTTAAAACCTCCCATAGTTTCAAGTTTTTTTGGTTTCTTGTGTCCTTTTCATTAACTTGTAACAGAAGCAAGAAATCACGTCAAACATTCTGACATGCTCGATAGGACCCACCCTTTATATTTGGTGTTATAATTTGAGTAATGTAACTAAGTCATCCATAACAAGTTGTATTAAAATTATTATTTCACAATACTTAATAGGTTTCCATAAGAGGGTCATAGTAATTCAAGGAGTTACTAACTAATATTAGTTCTTCTTGTTTGCCAAATTTATCATTCTTAATCAAACTAATGCACTAGCTACTAAAGAAACTAACAAACTTAGAAATTTTGGAGGGTTTAAGTTACCTTGAATGTGATGAGATACATGTGCAAGATGATGATGGATTCCACAACTGCAAATCAGATGAAACCTATAAATAAGACCCAATGGAAGAAAAATGATTAGATAGATTTATGTGGGGGTTTCACGACAAAGTGGACCCAAGAAGCATTAACTTCCTTGGTGGATGTCAACCCCTATTGTTAAAAAAAATTGATATAAAGAAAAAGATAAGTTGATAATATGCAGAAAATGAAGGAATTACAGAATCTGAAAGCTCTATTGATTGATTTAAGTATTGATATGATTGAAATAAATGTACCTTGTCTGGTTTGATGGTGACCCACACTGTGAAGAGGTAGGTCGACAGTGAATTGGAAGGTAGATCTAGAAAATAAATGAAATATGCAGATCCCATAAGATTTGGATGTAATTGGAACATAACAGGAATTGGTGAATGCTGGGATCAACCTGTAGAGGGAATATGAGGAATCAAAAACCAGGAAAATGACAGAAAACAAAGGATGAGAAGGATAAGTTGGGAATTAGGACTCTGGTTGACGACAACCTAGGTGCGAACAAGCTAATTTTAATGCGATAGAGGGATTAAAATAAAATTTTGACAAGTTGGGGTAGACACATAATTCATGTAGAAATGGGAGAAGATTATAGAATAGGAAGCAAAAGCTATAAAAGGCCAAGTTGATGGTGACCTAAAATTTGGATAAAGCTAAGGAAAGGAAAGCTAGAAAAGCAACTTGCAAATATGGATCTGAAAAATGAGGCTGATAATGAAGCTGAGAGCGTTACTGTAGATGATCCGCTCCTATAGAAGCTTAGATACCAAAAAAGCAAATATAAAATGATGATATTAAAATAAAGAAATTTTATGATAATGACATGCTCATGAGGTATGATCGTGGGGGATGCAAGCATGTTTCAAAGAGGCATGAGAGGTCTGTAATTGCTTCTGGAATGCACAGGTGTGGGAGGGAGTTTGTAGCTCTTGAGAAATTTTGAGGATTTGCATGCGCCTAATTGAAGAATGGAAAGAAATCACTTCACTTTATAGGGTCAACGATGACTGGGTTGGGTCACCACCGATCATGAGGAAAGTTTCCCCAACGGACTAGCTTTTTTTATTTTGGCATGATTTTGGGGTTTTTTAAAGATTGGGCAAGTGCTTTAAAGAATTAGATGGGAAGATGATGTTTAGGGATGAGGTGTAGGTGATTTGGCAGTGGATATAAGTTAGAAAAAGTGTAGGGACGGGAAATAGAAATTCCATTAGGGCAAGGGATAGGATAATAATTTATTAATAAGAATAAATTAATTGAATTCAATAGGGATGGTATAAATGGGGGGAACTTTTAAAAAAATAGAAGGGGATGTCTTAATTTAAAATTAATTATGTGCACACGCAGGTCGATTACAAGGGGTATAGATACCAATTTTAGGTCTCTACATTTTTCCCCTTTTTGTTGAGAAGTTTGAGATAATAAGACGTGAGATAAAAATGATGAGAGTTGGATGAGTGATTGATGAAAGGATAGATGATGATTTCCCCCTTAAACATGGGGGACTGATTCTGTCAAGTGAAATTGATGACACGTTTGAAAAAAATATAGTTGATGAAGGGATGGGTGGGTGAAGAAAAGATGAGCAAAAGCATAACCAAGGCAAGATGCCTGAGGCAAAAAGGATCTTGCAATATCAATGACAACTGATGGTGGTGAACTCCAATATCACATCGGTAGAGGACAATTATGGTCTCAATGGAGATGGGTGATATAATGTTCTATGGACCAATGAGTGGCAGTGAAGTTCACTACAGTATGGATGCAGGTCGAGATTGACCAACATGGGTCATGGGAAAGTCATTCAAAGTAGGTGTAACTATATGCGAAAAGCATGTGAAATCATTCGTACATGAGGAATTGAGTGAAAAGGTATGCATCTATAAGGATGAAAATAAAGGTGCCCCAAGGGGAGCAAAAATATGGCCTAGAAGGAAAAATGAAAAATGGGTGGTGAAATAAAGGAAGTAGAGTATGGTAACAAAAGAAAAATGATCAATTAAAAATTCCCCAAAGGGGAAAAAGTATGGCCATGAGGTGAGCTTTGTGCATAAGTTGAATAATATTGTGAAATAAAATGCCCGAAGCAAGAGTGAATATGGCCACAGAAGTGGACTTAGAAATGAGAAAGAGAGGATTAAGAATATGGAAACAAAATTCCCTAAAGGGAGAATATAGAATATGGCCACAAATGTGGACTTTGGAAAAAGAATGTATGCCTGAAAAAGGGATAATTTGAATATCATAATAAAATTCCTGGGGGAGAAAGATGAGTATGGCCATGAATATGGACTTAAAGAAATGAATGGTTAAGAGGAGTGTCCCAAAGGGGAAATATGTATGGCCCAGTAGGACTTAGGATGAGAAAGAGAGGATAAGATCAAATGAGGAGTAGGATAAGATGCAACCTTAACAATAACGACCTATATATATAAATGTCTCTATGTCATATCAAGGAACATGAACGGAAACTCTACCTCCAATCGAATTAGAGGTAAAAAATAGGGGGACCTAGGTGACACAAGACAAATGCAACCAAAACCAATGTTAGTTTATAACCAATGATAATTAGTTATATATAATATCATAAGGAAACAATGGATGAGATGAGCTCATAAACCTAATGTTGACATGACAAAGGAGTTTGAGATGTTCTTGTACAAAGGAAAGAGGGTTCTCCAAAAGTGGTGTTCCCTAAAACTATGCCCTAGATCTAAGAAGGGGAAAGAGAAAACTGATCAATGTGGGAATTCTGCTAAAAGAAAGTTGATCAATGTGGGAAGCCTTCAAATTCCATAAGGAGTAGCCATCCTTCGAGGGTATTGTCTACTTTATACATAATATAGATGGAAAGTAATATATGATAACCACCTTTCGAGGGATCGGTCTATTTTTCTTTTTCTGCTTTTTTTTTTGGTTTTTGACTTTGATTTGTATGTTTTTAATTTTTTTTTGCATGAACAATTGTCCTTTGAGGGATCATTCTATTTTTGATAAATTTGATTTTGATAAGAACATCCATGAATTTTGAATTTTACATGGGGAAGTGTTGGGAATAGCTAACTAGACCATTAAGGAGGGAATAATAAGTGTACAAGAAACATCCCCTAGACCCTTTCCATGGTTCCAATAGGTGAACAAGAAGGTGATGGATGTAATGATTGTGGAGTGATCACCAAAGGGGAGAACCTGTCCATAAGGAATATGCTATGGGTAGAGCCATGGTGTCCATATTTAAGGTCACATGTAGGAAGTGACAGAAGACCATATAATTCCAAATCATCATGATGAAAGATGGAAAAGGATAAGATGGAGGAATGATCTAAAGCTATGATGAAGAGTACTGGTAGACATGCTAAAAATAGAATGGCCATAAGTTTAATGCATTAAGAGGTCCCACTTCTAGTTTTCCCTCAAGGGAGGCCAAATGATAGGCTCCTGACCCATACTTGTGTGTAATAATGTATGGTCCAATCCAGTTAGGGGAAAAATTTCCATATTGGCTCCTGTTGGTGTCCATTTTGATCTTGCAATACTTTTGCCCTAATTTTCCTTTCACTCTACATTTCCTGAAACATTTTTGTAGTTTTAATGGGTAAGATGAAGTTGCTGCCTCTGTTCCCATGCCTTAATCCATTTGAAAATAATTTGGCATGCCCCATTTTGCAAGAATGCTCAAGTTTTCCCTAATTTTTGTCCTAAATTCTTCAAATATGCTTGCTATGCCATATTCTCCCTTTTGCTCGATCGTGAAAAATCAAAATTGATCATTTTATACATATATGCCTTCAAAACATTCAATCCCAAGGTCAAGAAATGCTCGGAATCATGTTTTGTTTGGTTCCAATTCAAAAAATTTCCATCCTTGGTGAAAAAATCAATTTCTAGGGCATCCTTGACATTTTTGGTATTTTGACGGTTAGATGGGTGTCATTTTCCCATCAAATTCTTCCTCAGCATGCATTGGTAACTTGGTGGGTTCTAATTGGCCGAGGGATGGCGAGTGGTTGGATTTCCTTAAGAGTTTTTAGAAATTTATTTTGCAAAAAATTTTAAAGTCACAAAATAGTCTGAAGCCCTGCCGCCAATCGGGAGTGGACATGTGTCCTAAAACTCAAAAAGGGAGGAGCGGGCCAATAGGGGACTTAGAGTTTTTTAGCTCTATTTTTTCTAAAGTTTCAAAAGTAGTTTGAGACCCACTCCAATCAAAGGAGGACACATGGAAGAAATCAAGGGCAGAGGGGATGCAGATGGAGGAAGTTTTTAAATTTTTTTACCTTTGGAGGTAGAAGATGCTAAGGTGAAATTTTGGAGCGTGACCCAAACTGGCCAATCTACAATTGGACTACATGCACCACTCTACCATTTCCAAAGCTCAAACTAGCGGGCTCTATAGTAATAAAATGGGGGATTTGCCCCATTTTGGCAAATGGAGTTAAGCCAAAAACTATTGAGCCGCGAGCCCGCAAATGAGCCATGGGGAAAAATTGGTGGATTTCTTAGGCAGATGCGGGTCTGGGAGTCTGAAGAAGGCTATACTTAAACACTGTAGCTGTTGTATATGCATGACATGGAGTAAAAAGGTGGATTTTGTTGCGTGGCCCCGTGACAAATGGTACGGGGATCACGTAGCAAGGGAGAACTCAGAGGCTAATGCCTATGGAATAAAAATTGAACAATCTTTGGCTAGGCGAAGAATTTTTCAAAACATGAAATAAGCCCATGGAATTTCAGCGATAGAGAGTGATGAAAAGAGTCTAGGAGAAAGGTGGAGATGCTGGCCTGCAAGTGGCAAAAGGTGAGATTCTTCCCACATTTCTAGTTAGAAGTTTCATAATGCACTAGAATTGAAGCAGGATCCCAATGGGACCAACCATTTGCAACGTAACAATAAGACCAAAATAGAAGGGTGGAGGGGTGGAGCACAAAGTATCAAGAAATCCCTTATTTCCAAAGAATAGCTAAAAGTCAAAAGGTGAGCCTTGTATTGATTGCTCAAACCAAAGTTTTGACCCCTAGTGAGGGCCCAAATGGAAGGAAATTTCAGAATGCAGGGGAATGGAAGTAATTTGTCTCCTCCTTATCTATTTCTCTGGCCGCCATTCTTCTGCTCTTAGGAAACTTCCCCCACATTCTAAATCTCCCATCATTTTAATTGGTGATTCCACTAGTTGTTTTGGCACTTTTAGGATCATTGGAATGCAGTTTAATGACTCAATTTAAAATAGATTTGAGGTGTTTTAATGTAACAAAGATTTTTCCTTAATCCGTCCATAAAAGGGAACTGTCAATATTTTCCTAAGAATGTAAAGAGGTCATAAGTTGTAATAAGGCACATGAAAATGTGAACATGATGGGGGGTAGACGAAGATGTAATGCTCTCATGACTATAAATTGTAAAGCCATTCCCATTTCAAAGGGTTGGTGATCTGAATATTTGTAAACATTCAAGTAGTGCAATGAGAGAACAGCTGGCAGACTCTCATTGCCAAATTCTTCCAATGTCCCCTTCAGTGAATCATCATAAATTGTCCTAACAAAATTGATCCCCACTATGTACATATGCTTTGGTTTGAGCAATCAAGGCTACAATGAAGAAAGATTTATATAATGCATTTCTTGAAAAATGCAAAGAAGGGGGGGAAGTTGAAAATCTTGAGCAAATTCTGTGCTCATCAAAGCTCAATTTGGTCTTATTGCTACTTGCCAAAGAACCAGGTTAATCCTCTTAATGTAGTGAATGTGATGAAACTTCATGTACTAGTGTGTGTAGCAATCTAATTTTTTAGCCATGCAAACAGCTTAGTGCACCTACCTCTTTTCATCAAACTCCCATTTCCCACTGTTCATGAATCTAACAAGATCTTCCCTAGAAAGATATTCTCTAGATTTTCCGCAGGGTCAGTATGAGTGCCCTTGTTGGATCCATAGCCACAAGGCCACCAGGAAATAGTTTTCACCAATCTTGTAGTAGGGATCTTAGCACTCCCAGAGAATTGGCTTTAGAAATCACACATAATTTCATCCTTGACATTTGCACTAGTTAAGTAGAACTTGCACTTATACTTGTCATAAGAGCGTTGGTCTGGAAATCCAAATAAGTAGTTTAAAATCACTCGACCTTCATTTGTCTCGATCGAGAACCTACTAGAAGAAAGCTAATCAATGTGGGAGGATTTCTTAGGCGTGCTTAGATAAAAAGGAATGTTGTGTTTAATGTGGGAAGTTATTTGAATTCCAGCTTTTGTGGTGAGTATCTCAAATCTTGTGTGAAGGGTGCAACCTGGGCTATCCATTTATACATCTATATAGATGGCAAGAATAATCCTGATTATTTGCCGTCCTTTTAGAGATCAATGATATTTGTTCATGTATTGTAGCTTTTGACAAATGATTTGATATTTACATGCTTTTTTTTGCATGAGCAACTACCCTTTGAGGGATAATTCTATTTTTAATAGCTTTGAGTTTTGACCCAGAGCTATCCATGTAGTTGCTAATGTGTGTCAACATGGGGAAGAGATGGGAACCCAGCTACAGTAGATGCACTAAGGAAATCAGGATACATAGAATGTCTCCAAGAGACATCATCCTTGTCTTGAGACCCTTTGCATGGTTCCAATAGGTGAAAAAGAGGGTGATGTATGTAATGATTGCAGACTTCTCACCAAAGGGGAGAAACTATCCATAATGTATATGTTACATGTAGAGCCATGGTGACCATATTTAATGTCACATCTAGGAATTGACAGAAGACCACATAACACCAAATCATCACAATGAGTTGATGGGCACAAGGCTAAGATAGTGAGGATATATGAGTCAAGGGCATCACTGGTCAAATGTGCTAAAAACTAAATCTGTCCACAAGTTTGCAATGCCAGTTAGATCACATACCACTTTTGGGTTACCATCAAGGGAGGCCATATATCGATAGGATCTATCTACCCATCAAGCTGTCATGCCAGTAATGTATGGTGCTGATCCAGACTGAAAAGGAGAACAACTTTGGGTACCTAACAGCTCCTTTCTAGAGTAGTGACATTCTAATTTTCTCTTAAGGACGACGTCACCAAAATTAAAGTTGCATTATCCTGAAGGTGTTTATTATAAGCACATTTAATGCACTCTTGATAAACATAGATGATGTTCAAGAGCGATAGGAGGCGATCCTCATCTAGCAACTTGAGATGTGCTAGATGAGCTTGTCAATAATCTTCATTAGAGATGAAGTTACGAAGGGACACATACAAAGAGGAGATTTGAACTTCAAGAGGAAGGAGGACTTTAGAATTTTAAATAAGAGAAAAAGGCGTAATCCCCTTGGAGGTACGAATGCTAGTGCGATATTCCCAAAGAGCATAAGGAAGTTGGAGATGCCAATTCTGACATGCTTGATCAATAGTCTTAGCAAGGATATTCAAAAGAGTTTTATTGGTAGCTTCAGCTTGGCCGTTAGCTTGCGGATAATATGGAGAAGAAAACCTAAGTTAAATTTTGAATGCGTTACAAATTTTCTTGAGACATTCTTTTTTAAAGGATTTTTTATTGTCCATGACAAGTTTTTGGGGAATGCCGAAGTGACATATAATGTGCTGGTAAATAAAATTAAAGATTAGACCAGATTTAGTCAAGGTGAGTGGGATTGCTTCTACCCATTTAGTGAAATATTCATTTGCAGTGATGATAGAATGATGTTTTTGTGAATAATGAGGATTAATAAGACCAATAAGATCAATTCCCATTGTGAAAAGGGCCAAAGGTCCTGAGCTGGCTACAAATCTTGACTAGGAATACAAATAAGATTGGAATGCTGCTGAAATTTTACACATTTCTTAACATAATCACAACAATATTGATTGAGGGAAGGCCAGTAATAGGCAAGATGGAATAATGCACTTAGCAACATGACTAAGCCACTAAAGTTTCCACCACAAATACCATCATGGAATTCTTGGATGGCTTGAGAGGCTTCATGGGATTTAAGACATCGAAGAAGAACACCATCAAATCACGTTTATAAAGAATGCCTCCAAGGATCACATACCGGTTAGCACATTGAAGAAAATACCTCTTAGCATTTTTGATAGATTAGGAGGAATAATGGATTGGGATAGATAATCAAATATTTGAGAATACCAAAGGTTTGATGAATTATATTCAATAAGATTAACACTGGGGTAATTCATGGAAATGTTGATCACAGATGATGAACAATGACAAAAAGCTTGGACTTCTATAGTTGTCCATGGGATGAGAGATGCAAGGGATGCTATCATATCAATGAAATGATTGGTTGAGCTAGGGAACACTTTGGATGGTATAGGAATCAAAGGCTTCAAGGAGAAGATGAACAATGATATCTGATATTTTTGAAGAGTATCATTTTTACATTGATAATCACCTGTGACTTGTTTGATAATAAGCTCATAATCCCCATAGATGTCAAGAATTTGGACACCTAGAAAGGATGGTCAGTTTCAAGACCCAAGATGAGTGCCTCGTACTCTTCCATATTGTTTGTACACTCAAAATTGAGTTTTTGTGTGAGGGGAATAGGAGTTTCCCAAGGAGGAATGATAACAACACCGAGTGCCTCCCCCTTGGCTGACACTTAGAGCCATTGAAGAAGAGAGTGAATTTAAGAGTGTTATATTCATGATGAAATTGATTGATGGATTTGTCTGGAAATTTCTCATGAGGAAGATGTGAATCAAGGAAGAGGGGCTTCTAGCTAATTGGTCTGAAATAGCTTGGACCCTTAATAGAATTTTTGAGAAATGAACTTGAGATCAAACTCAGTCATGAGCATGAGCTAACAAGTGATACAATCATTATGATATGGCTTGGAATGCATTGTTTTAAGAAAATGAAACTAGTAACGCCATATGTTTTATGATTAAGAAGGTAGTGTCAAAGCTTTGAAATATCAAAGAAGAGAGCATAACACAACTTTTTAGCTTTAGTGTAGCGGGTTTCACAGTCATGAAGGGTGACAACTGATGTAATAAACAACCTGCTCATGACCTTGGTCATCAAAATGTGCTAACATAGCTCCTAAGGCATGATTAGTAGCAAAAATGTACAAGTAAAAAGGCTCCTTATAATGTGGAGGTGTAAGAACTATGTGGAGATAAGAGATATTACTTAAGATCATCAAAGGCCTTCTAGAAATCTATGATCCCAATTGAATTCTATGTCCTTCCAAAGGAGATGATGAAAGGTTGACAATGATTTGAAAGTTGTGAGATGAAACATAGAATAGATTGAAGGTAGACCTTGAAGGCTGTAAAGTTTCTTAAGATTGGGAGGAGGAGGCATTTCAATAATTTCCTTAATTATTGTGGGGTCAAATTTAATTCCCCTAATAGAAACGATAAAGCCAAGGATTTTTCCTGTTAAGACTTTAACTACACACTTGGCTGGATTAAGACAAATAAAAAAATGAATAAAGAACTCGAAAAGGATTTTGAGAAAGAAAGATGATCGCATTCGATGTTTAGATTTTCCTAAAAAATCATCAACATAATCTTAAATGATTTTATGGATGAGATCATGAAAGATATAAGTCATGGCCCACTGATAAGTAGATGCAACATTCTTTAAACCGAAGGGCATGACACGATAGCAAAAGGTCCCCCAAGGAGTAATGAAATGATGTATTTTGTTGATCTTCTGGTGTGATGAGAATTTGATTGTAACCAGAGAAACCAGCCATGAGAGAAATCATATCATAAACTATGGTAATATATACAAGCTTATCAATGTTTGGAAGAGGGAAGTCATCCTTGGGGAAAGTGAGATTGAGATCTCGAAAATTAGGTAGATATACGAAGCTTTCCCGATGCTTTGGAGATGGGAACAATGTTAGAAACCCATTGGGGATAGTTAATGGGAATGATGAAATTGGTAGAAAGAAGGTGCTATACAACTCTTCTTTAACAAGGAGGGAAACACGAGGATGCATGTGGCAAAGCTTCTGCTTTACCAGTTTAGCATTGGGAAGGTGACGATATTGTGGATGATGATAAAAGGGACAAGACCTAGCATATCTAACTAAGACCATGGAAATTCCATGCTATGATGGGAGAGGAATGCGATGAAATATTATAGCTCATGTGGATCAAGAGATTGGCCCACTTTGAGAATGTAAGGCTCCTGAGGAGTCCCGATATTGACATCAATGGTTACTTCATTGAGAAGAGTAGGTGTGTCAGATGACAAGGTATTTTGAAGATAAGAATATTATTCCCACATGTGGGAAAGAATGACATCATCGTCAACACACTAAAGGACACTAATGGTAGAAGAATCTTCTTCTATCATGTCTAGATGGCGAAAGGGGAAGGGACCTAGTATGATTTTCACACTTGATAAGTGATTGGTCCCAAATTTATGGTGGAGACTAAAAAAAGTTTCAGAAGCAATAGAAATGGTGTCATCCATTTCCATGTCTTCAAAATTCAAGGAGAAGATAGAGAAGGTGGAGAAGGTAGATGTCCATGAGTATCTAAGATGGTGGAGATGGGAGTTAGGGGATTGCTCTTGGTAGCCTAACCCAAAATTTTTTTGAGGTTTGCGGACATTGATCAGGAATAAGGCCATGTGGGCCATGCTCATAATGGCCTAGGCCAAATCCTTTCCATGCACAATGATGGAGATAGGTATAGGAAAAATATGGTTTGTTGAGAAATCCAAAACCACCGATATAAATCTTGGCATGTGGAAGATCATTGGCATGAGAGGAGGGGGTATCGAAACCGCATAAATGAGGTTGGTGCGAAGATGTGGTGGACTAAAGGGAACAACATCCTTGACGATTTGGTTGATATATAAGTGCCTTATCAAGTCTACTGATACGGTGAGGAGTGGGAAGGGTGTTGAGTGTGAGAAGATGATACTCCCCCATCATAAGTTTTTCCATTACATTATCTAGGGAGTCATCATTAGGGAGTTTGGATGAGGGAATGGCTGAGCTGGTGGATGGTGCAGATGGATCATTCTTAGGAATGAGTACATCATTTGGTCTATAGGTCATGTTGCACCCTTGGAAGGGAGGAGCATCCCTAGGAAGTGTCATGATATTTCCCTCATGCTCATATTTAAGGGAATGATGAAGTGTAGAGGGGACACAATGCATGGCGCAGATCCACAGTCATCCAAGGAGAACATTGTATTGAAATTCCCCCTCAATGATGTATAATATCTCATGGATGAGCTTCTCACCGACACAAATAGGAAGAATTATCATTCCCAAGGTGGGAGCAATGACATCGTTGAAAGTGTGAAGGAACATGGGTGTCTGGGAGACAAATTCCTTTGGGATCTTGAGTTGATCGAAAGTATGTGATGGAATAATATTAATGATCACCCACTATTGATCATGGATCACCAAATGAATGTATCATTGATATTGACCATAATAAAGAGGGGAAGATCATGTTCTTCTGGTGGGATGTCTGGAATTTTAGTATCATCAAATGAGATAGCCGTAGAAGTAGTGAGCGCTCCTACGAGAGATGTGAAGGGTTCATATTCATCACTGGATGTTGGAATGTTGTTTAAGGATTTAGTAAGAGTATATGATCTGGTGAGCTTTGGATGAGCTCATAAAGTGACATATTGACTGGGGCCTGATGAAGTTGTCTAATGATACTTTGTTCAATAGGCCTAGGAGCTGCTAAAATGGAAACCTTTGGTTTCGATGATGTGGTTAACTCCTTAGGAGGAGGAATGGTGATGAAGGTCTTGGATTTTGGTTTGAGGTTGATTTTGGATCACGTGAGCTAGATCGAGTGGTTACCCAAACAACATTAATGAAAAAAAGGGGGACCATCCCTGGAAGAGTCATCTCCCAAAGGTGAAATAGTAGATATCAAACTAGATATGGAAGGAAGGGACTGGCTTGGTCTAAGAAGAAGTATTTCCTCTTCAATGAGGTTATGGATAATGGTCTGGAGCACTCTACAATGTTCAGTATCATGCCCAGGGGTACGATGAAAGGCACACATAAGGTTGGAATTGAACCATAAAGGTTTCTTTCCTTTTGGGTCAAAGGCCTTGATAGGTGGAAGCATGATTGTAGAGGTTTGTAGTAAGTGTTGGAAGATTTCCGTATATGATCCAACTAAAGTGCTAGAAGATTCCTTGTGAGATATCTTGGATGTTTGGGGTAAAATCTGAGTATATTGATGTTTTGGTGACTTGAATTTAGTTTTGATGTTGGTTGGTGTTTTAGTGTTGAATGGTTTTGGATTGGTGGGTTGAAATGTTCGTGGTCCTGAAACAAATGATTTTGGATTGGATGGTTTAACTCTAGGAGGGATTATAGATTTCATATGTGAAGATGCATCCTTGGGAGGAGTGACAAAAACCTTAACTGGGGGTCAGATGGTGATGTTATGGTTGGTTCGGGTGCAGGAAGAAACACTTTTCTAAGAAAATCTACGGAAGGTGGAGATTGATGGGATTGTGTTGATGACATGGAAGGAACATTTGAGTTCATTGCAAGGTGAAGTGATTTTAAGAATTCCTCAAATGATGAAATTGGTGTGAAGGAAGAAGGTGGCATGGATGTGACCACAACAGTTGATGGAGGTAAAAGAGTGGGAGGAGGAACTAGTTTATGTTATACAAACAATATGACAAGAAAGGGTGGAATGGATATAGGTGAGGTGGTCAAGCCTACTAGAATGGATGAAGTAGATGATGAGGTGGATATGATAGGTAAGGGAGTTGATGAAGGACCAATGCCAGATGTGGAAATAGGTTGGAATGGTTGCTTCATGAATGTCTCTAGGGGCATAAATGATATATTCACAAATGGGGTCCTAGTAGTTGTAGAGGTGGGAGTGGACGTCGAAGATAAATGTAGGTATAATAGATGTAGGAAGGATATCAAAGGGAGTGGATGTGATCGACGATGAAGGATAGGAAGTTGTGGATGGGATAGGTTCCTGATCAGTAGTGTTCAGGGTGTTTATAGTGTGAGTGTTGGGTGCTTGGGTTGTAGTAGAAGTGGTGGATTGGCTTGTTGGTGTATGATTTGGGAAAGGTTGTTTAAATATGTCAAGTGGTTGATTGGGTGAAGCATTTGGATTGTCCACTTGAAGATCACCCTGATCAATGAGTCTTTGGACCAAATCCTTGAAAGTTTGAACATCTCTCTATGTCGTGTCCTCAGACTTGGTGGTACTTGCAGTAATGGTCTTCATGATACCACATAGGTTTTAGTCTTAACTCATCAACTAGTCAAATATGAGGAAGTGTGATAAGGTTTATTTCCATCAACTTGTCAAATATTGTGCTATATGACTCCCTAAGGGGAGTGTAGTTAGGCATGTTGGTCGAGTGACTCATTTGTTGAGTCCATGTACTAGATGTAGATGCAGGAGATGATTTAACAACCACAACATTAGCTATCACCTTTGATTTGTCATTTGGTGTGGATGATTTAGTAAATTCATGTTTGGGTTTATTTTATTTTAGTTTTAAATGGCCTTACTTGAGGGCACATGTTTTAAGCTTGCGAGCCATGGTGAAGGCCTCATCAAAGGTTCAGAATGATTGGATTTGTAAAGTAGAAGATATATGCTTCGCACATGCAAGTGAGAAGATCTTGATGAGATCAGTTTGCGGAAGAGGGAAGGATAATTGGTTTATAGTGACACACCATCATGTGATGAAGTCTGTAATAGACTCATCTTCAAACTATCAGATGGCGTATAGGTCATTGATAGTTATCTTATGCACAATGTTAATTGAAAAGTGTTCTAAAAATAGTTGTGTGAGTTGGGAGAAGGAAAATATCAAATATTGAGGGATACTATTGTACTAGTCAACCATGGGACTGACCAAGGACATGGGGAAAGTGTGGAGCATCAAGTCCTGATCATGTGTGATAAGATAACATGCATGTTTAAATGCACGAAGGTGTTGTTGTGGATCCTCTTTACTATTAAACTTGGAAATTTTTGGTAATTCCTAGTGTAGAGGATATGGTTTAATTGGTATAGATGGGTGAATAGGCTCGTTACATATTTTCTCATATGATAATGAGACCTTGGATCCTAAAGTAGTGACCTCAAGGTTGGCTAACCTATTCATGAGGGCATGCATGAGATCATTCAAAAGATTATGTTAGGGGATGAGAGGTGGTGGTTGCATGTAAGAAGTGGTCAGATGAGTTTGTTGATGAACTTGCAGATGTGTGGGTGTTTGAGGAATTTTTTGGGGGTGAGTGTAAATCATGGGTTGTGATTGAAAGGGTGGTTGTTGAAATAATTGTTGCTAGGAGATGGGAACATGATAGGATTGTTGGGATTGGGTAGGCTACTGCAGAAAGTGCTGAGTGGGAATGTGGGTATGAATGGGTTGAAACTGTTGTTGAAAAGGGTTAGATACTGAATAATGTAAAGCACCCATGAAAGGGGGTTGGGAAGTATTGACAATCATGCTAGATGTGAGAAGGTCATACTGTTCGGATAAGGGATATGATGTTTGGGCATATTGGTTAGGGAAACTAGTGGCAATAGTGACCGAAGAGGTGAGGGGAAGAGTAGTGTTGATTGTTGTGCTGATTGGTGGGAGATTGTGAGGAATAGGTGTGACTATCTGGGTAGTTTGATGAGATGAGGGATTGGTGGAAGAGGAAACAAGATGGGCCATAGAAAGCTCATTTACTACAAACTGGGTAGTTTGGGGATTGGTTTGATAAGGATAAAGTTGTTGGGGTGATGGACCATCTAAGGGAATTTGAGTTGATCTCCTAAGGAGATAGTCTTGGAGCACCACTGGATTGGCATCCAGAAGCTCTTGGAACATGGTATTACTTAGAGGGACCTTAGGAGGTCCAAAATATTCTAATCGAATGGATGGTGGGGTAGCTAGCCTAGACAGGATAGATTGATGGTGTAAGAATGGGTTAGTCTCACCTAAAGTTGTAGTGTGAACAAGGGGTTTTGGGTGAGAGACATCGATGAGGGGTTGAGTGCTCATGAAAGAAGTAATCAAGGGCACAATGAGGTAACTATTATGGTGAAAATTTGTTGAGATAAGGAACTATTTGAAGCTAAGTTTTGTTCCATTCTTTTGGATGCTAAATGAGTAACTATGTACATGAAATAATTTTTACCCAAGCAAATCAAGTAGAAGATTATTTTTATGTTCTTAATTTATTTAAGAAAGTGTGAAAAGAAAAGGGGATGGATAACAAGGTTCCTAGGAGAAGGCAAACTATGTTTGGTTTCAGGTTTGTTATGGCTAGGGAAGTCTTGAGGTGGTTTCCTATTGGGTGATGAAATCCCAATCAGTAAACCGGGTAAGGGGATGTCTTGATGTGTTAATTTGATTTGTGAGGTTTAGGTTGTGTGTGATAAAGTGTGAGATGAAGAAGGTTAAACCCCTATTTAAGCTATGTGAGCAAGTGAGATGTAGAAAATAAAGGTTATTTTAAAACCCAAAATGAAGTGTGATATTTGATGAGGACATAAACAAGAATGGAAAATTACAATGAAAAAGGAGAAAATAGGGAAAAAGTGAGGAATACATGGATAATGCTTTTTCTATTTGTCTGCACTCTTGAGTGATGAGTGATCTAGGCCATGAACCCAACACGAGAAAGTAATAAAGATGAGCCTCACATTATTGTGTTAGTGGAAGCCAAAAAGTAAAAAAAAAACAATAAATATAAGAGATCACTTAAAGGGTGGTCCCACAAGGCGTGCCAGGAATGTTTACCAAGTTTATCATTCTTAATGAAGTTAATGCACTAGCTATTGAAGAAACTAGAAAACTCAAAAATGTTGGAGGGTTTAAGTTACCTCAGATGTAATGAGATACGACTGCAAGATGATGATGGATTCTACTATTACAAATAAGATGAAACTTGTAAATAAGACCCACTGGAAGAAAAATTATTAAATAGATTTATGCAGGGGTTATCCGACAAAGCAGACCTGAGAAGCATTAACTTCTGTAGTGGATGTCAACCCCTATTGTTAAAAAAATTGATATATAGTAAAAGACAAGTTGATAATATGTAGAAATTGAAGGAATTACATAATCTGAAAGCACTATTGATTGATTTAAGTATTGATCTGATCGAAATAAATCAAAATTAAATGTACCTAGTTTGGGTCGGCGACCCAGACTATGTAGAAAAAGGTCAACGATGACTTAGAAGGCAGATATGGAAATAAGTGAAATATGCAGATCCCACAAGAACTGGATGTAATCTGAACACAATAGGAACTGGGGAACGATGGGATCAAATTGTAGAGGGACTTTGAGGAAGAAAAAACCATGAAAATGAAAGAAACTAAAGGTTAAGAAGAGTAAATTGGGAATCACAACCCTGGTTGATGGCAACCTGGGTGCAGAAAAGATAATTTTAATGCCATAAAGGGATTAGTAGAAATTTTTGAAAAGATGGGGTAGACACAAAATTCATGCAAAGATGGGAGAATATTCTAGAATAGGAAGCAAAAGCTATAGAAGGCCGATTTGGTAGTGACTATGACAGAGTTGGATAAAGCCAAGGAAATGCAAGCCAGAAGAGCAACCTAAAAGTATGGATATGAAAAAGGAGGTTGATGATGAAGCTGCAAGGATTGTTATAGATGATCTACTCCTGCAAAAGGTTAGATACCAACAAAGAAATGATAAAATGATGATATTGAAATAAATAAATTTGAAGATTACAAAACACTCAAGAGGGATGATCATGGGGAATGTAAGCACGTTCCAAAGAGGCATGAGAAGTCTGTAATTGCTTCTAGAATGAACATGTGTGGGAGGGAGTTCACATCTCTCGAGAAAGTTTGAGGATTCACATGCGTCTGATGAAGAATGGAAAGAAATCACTTAGATTTATAGGGTCGATGGCGACTGGGTTGGGTCGTCACCGACCGTGGGGAAAGTTTCCCCAATGGGATAATGTTTCTGATTTTGGCATGATTTCGGGTTTTTTAAAGATTGGGCAAGTGCTTTAAAGCATTAGGTGGGAAGAGGATGTTTAGGGATGAGGTGTAGGTGAGTTGGCAGTAGAGATAGGTTAGAAAAAGCATAGGGATGGGAAATAGAAATTCCATTAAGGAAAGGGATAGGATATTAATTGATTAATAAGAATAAATTAATTAAATTCAATAGGAATGGGATAAATGTGAGACATTTTAATAAATTAAGGGGATGAAATAAATGAATATGCACACGTGGGCGATTATGGGGATATATACCAAATAAAGGTGTCTACACTTCTTGGCGTACTTTTAAAAACTTTGTAATTATCGTTAGGTGTAGGCTAATTATTATTTTTTCATATTGAGTCATTTAAATATATTTACTTGTCATGATTAGTCCATTACTACTATACAATACATAAACATATTTATTTTGTTTCCTATGTCATCCTTTTGGTTTATCTGTCGATATTCATTTTGCTTTGATTATTCTATATTAATTAATGAAATAAAAAATAATCACATAACTTAAGAAATTATCATCTTAATTACTAAATCAGCTTTATAAGTAAAATATCTACATTTTTCAGTTCAAATAAGATAAGTCATAGGACAAGATTTCAAATAAGGAACACATATCTCGATATTCATTAATAATGATTTACAATAGTAAAAAAGAATAATACGTTGGGTCATAATGCCATTTTAAGAAGTGATGATATTTCAATCACATAATCAAATTGATTACAAATAATCATTTCGGATTTATTTCCCAATAAAATCAAGATGCAAAAATGATCACAAAATCTAATCCAAGTAGTTACTTCAAGTATGATGGAATTTCTTGTAAAATTATAGGAGAGATAGATATATATGGATCAGTTCATATGAAGTGGCATAAGTTCACATACTCTTATTCTATGTTGTAATTACAATGAAATAAAATAATAAGATATCGGCTACAAACGGTTCTTAATCAATGAGTTATAATTGTAAACTTCATAGTTTATATAAAATCTACCTTATAAACATATCTTAATGGAACTTCTTAATTATATAAAAAACATCATGTCCACTGTTATTTCATACAACCAGCCTAATATGACTTAGACATTTAGAAAATAATGGATCATTTACTACATCACAAAATTCAATTAAAGATGTAATAACTCACAATTTTTTCCAATTTTCCCACTATTAATAACAACTAGAAATTTCATAATGTAGGCAATCAATAATGATAATGGTCTATTTAACAACTCATATTTAAGTAGAGTTAAACTACGTAAAGTTACAAAAATTAATCATAGCCCAATTAGAACCTCAATAAACTAAAAACTAATGAAGTACTTCTATTTTAGAGACCATTTTTGATTTGAATACATAAATATATTATCTTTGTTTACAATAATATCTACAATTCCGTGCAAGGACTCATATAATCGTAACAAAATTTAAACAAAATGTCTAGTCCCAAGGGGGAGAGAGTTCATCAATAATAAACAAATAATCATCAATTGTATTACACATATTAGAAATAAATAATAGAAGGAGATATAAACCTTTATTTTATATTTAACTTGAATGAGAATGGACATCTACCCATTCTGAAATGACATTTAACTGTTCTCAAATAGAAAAAAATGTACAAGAATAATCTCATAACTCTTAAGGAATTATTTTCCCAAGTTCTAAACCCATATAAAAACAAAATAAATCAACCTCAATACGTCCATGAAGGAGAGGATTACATGAAACAAAAACAATCCATACATTTATAAAACTAGAATTACCCAAAATCAAACTCGTTTTTTAAACAATAACCCAAAATCAATTAAATCCACACACTCAATAGGGTTTTACTTGCACCATTTATTCATATAAAAAAGAAAGAATGATAACAACAATGCTATAAAGAGCTGTAAAAATAATCAAGTTTGTTTTTATTTCACACTAACTCCTTATTTAATTTTCCATATCTCTCATAATAATCCAAAACCAAAATGTATTCAGTTACATTATTACAATAATAGTAAATAATAAGAGTAGAAAAATCCATGCCTGCGTATTCTGCCTTTAAACTTCTTTGCACTTTTCCAAGTTGAAAACTTCAAAATATTACATTTTCCATTAAATCTTTCAACAAAATATTTAAATAGTAAAAACACCATAATATTTAGAGATAACAATAGTGAAATGTCTATGCAATAGTCACTGAACAACTATTCTCCTAAAAACTCCATGCACATCCCTCAAACAAAGCTCCAAAAGCAATCGAATGAAAATGAAACAATCATATTACTTGCATGACCTATCTTATCAAGGAAGCTAATGTTTCCCAAGGCATCCCTGCATTAATCTCACACCAGCCTCCTTAAATTTTATGCCACTTCATGGCTTATCAACATCAAACAACTGTTTAAACCATAAGCTTATTAATCATCCACTACAAATATGCCATGGAACTTAGGTTTCAACCTCAGTTCAATAAAATTTAAAAACCACATAGTCCACATGGTGGGGTGGGTCAAATATCCCCCTCACATAGTTAACTAATTAACAATGCCATGTAACAACCAAACTAACCTCCATAAATACATAACATAAGTGGTCTCATGATTGATTAATATGCCAACACTCTCTGTGTGTGTGTGTATTATTAATTCATTAAATCATCACCAAACACTCCTTTACTAGAAAAGTAATAACACAAACCAGCTCAAACACTCATTAGAAAGGGAGGATTGTGTTTTAATATCCTCAACAATCATAATTCATAGTGCATGGAAAAATGCCATAACATATTTTAACATTTGAAAGATCAAACTTGACTAGTAAAAATAATTCATGATACTTGTTGCCTTCGTAATGACCATTGGCCAATAAGCATATTGCTAAAGAAATGTCCATAAAATGGTTAAAATTTTATAACAATGATCTTAATAACTCAATAAATGAATTTAATTAAACCCAGAATGTTACATGATTTAATCCATAGTGATGTAAGAGGTCCTTTGAAATTTCATTCTCTTAGTGGAGCCTTGTATGATGTTAGTTTCATTGATGAATTTTATAGAATGAATTGGTCTTATTATATTAAGAAAGCATATGAAGTTCTGTCTAAGTTTTAGGAGTTTAGAGCCTTAATTGAAAATATGACTAATCTAAAAAATTGAGAGAATCAAAATTGATAATGGAGGTGAGTATGCTAATAAATTATTTGACAATTTTTTTTGTCTTGTGGAATACAAAGAGAGTTAACAACTCCATATTCCCCATAATAAAACAACATAGCTAAAAGGAAATATTAAATAATCATAGAAATGGCTAGGACCATGCTTCATACTTCTAAAGTTCCTAAGTTCATTTGGGATGAAGCTATGAAAATTGTAGTTCATATTCTAAATAGAGTTCCTACTAAATATTTGTATCAAACCAAACCGCATGAATCATGGACCAAATAAAAACCTTATATCTCTTATTTTATGATATTTGGAGTCCTGCTTCCCTTCTCATTCCTAAATTCAAAAGACAAAAACTTGATCCTACCTCATAATCTTGCATTTTTTTGGGTATGGTGGTCACACAAAAGGATTAAGAGTGTATGGTCTAGTCAAACATGTGATTATAGAAAATAAGAATGATAAGAATGTTTAGATTTTAGAAAAACCATTTTGTGAAGCTTTCTCTCTTCCCTCCTCTGCATTTCCTGAGTTAGAATCTCTTTAATGTGATAGTCCTTCCTTAGACAATATGGAAACTAATTTCCAAGAGGCTAATCATCCATCTTCTGATATGATGGATGTAGATATTAAGTGGGAGTCTTTTCGATACATGTCTTAATCTAAAATTCCTATATAGGCTCAAAATTTGGTTTCTAATTCTTAGCCTAATCATCCTATCATGCATTGTCAACTTTTTAAGAGGTTAAACCTCAATATTTTAAAGAAGAAAACCTAGATGAAAGATGGATTAATGCTATGAAATATAAAATAATTCTCTAATGAAAAATTAAAATTGGAATTAGTCCCTTTTCCTCATAAAAGAAGCATTGTAGGATCTATATGGTTGCATAAAATTAAGTATGACTCTACTGTTAAGATTGAAAAATTCTAGGAAATATTAGTTGCTAGAGGGTTTACTTAGACACCTGGTTTAGATTATATTGAAAGCTTTTCTCTTGTTTCCAAATTGAGAATTCTTCTATATATTTCTTCTCAACATGGATGATAGATTTACAAAATGGATGTTAAGAATGCCTTTTTAAATGATGAATTTAGAGAATAAATTTACATGCATCGACCTAGAGTATTTGGAAAACATGGTAAGGGATTATATGTTTGTAAGCTTAATAAATCTTTGTATGGTCTTAAGAAAGCTCCTAGAGATTAGTATGTTAAGATAAATATTTTCTTTTAAGATCTTGGTTTCAAAAATTATTTTTTTGATAATGATTTGTTTATAAAAAATGAAAAAAATCATGTTATCATTATTGTCTTATATGTTTATCATCTCTTAATTACTAGTAGTGATAATAATCTAATGCTTAGAATCAAATAGAACTCAAGACAATGTTTTGAAATGACTGGTCTAGGGATTCTAAATCATTTCTTAGGCATGGTAATTTGTCAAAATCATAAATCTAGTGTTGCATCTCAATCACAATATGATACTAGCCTTATTGAAAGATTTAATATGATTGATTGTAAGAATGTCTCTATTCCTGTGGAGGTTGGAATTAAATTACATCCAAAACATGCTTGTGACAAATTCAATCCTACTTTATATAGAAATCTTGTTGGTAGTTTGATTTATTTAACTATCATTAAGCTTGATATATCACATGCAATTGAAATTGTTTCTAGATTTATGCAGGATCCTTATGAGGACCATTGGAAAATGGAAAAAATATTCTAAGGTGTATCAAAGGTACAATCAATTATAGTTTGTATTATTCTTCTCTTGATGTTACAAAATTATTTAGTTATTGTGATTCTAACAATGTTACTGATATTATGGATATAAATATACTTTTGTCTATGTTTTCAAGTTGAGTGTAGGTGCAATCACTTAGAGTAACAAGAAGAAACCAACAATATCTATCTCTTTTATTGAATCATAGTATAAAAATGCTATGGAAACAAAAAAGGAAGCTATGTGGTTGAAAATACTATTGGATGAAAATCATATGTGAATAAAAGGAAGTACACTTCTTATATGTGACATCCAAATTTTTATTGCTCTTGAAAATAATCCAGTTCAGAACATCAAATAACCAAGAATATTGATATACATATGCAATTCATTTTGGAGAAAGTTCTAAATAGTGACATTCTTCTCAAGTTTTGTTCTACTAGAAGATCAGGTTACAGATATTTTTAGAATGCTATTATGTGCTATTTTTTTTGCAAGTTTCGTTCTATTTTTGAAATTTCAGTTTTTGGCTCAAATGATCATGTGGATGAATTTTATCTCCACATCTAAATTAGATGAGTAATATTCAAATGATCATGTGGATTAATTTGATCTCCAACTCTGAATCAGATGAGAAAGACTCAAATGAGCATATGGATAACTTTGATCTCCACCTATGAATCAGATGAGAAAGACTCAAATGATCGTGTGAATGACATTTCTATTCACCTTTGAATCATATGAGTTTTGGCCTTTCAAAAATTCCCTTAAGGGGGAAATAAAGAGAATTGAGCATGTTCTGTATGTTTGTTGTAATATCACCTCTTATCGACCTGATTGTGTCAAATGTAAAATATCCCTATATTATTTCCATTTTGTTTGAGTAAATTGTCACTTTATGTGAGTTTACATGTAATTCACAATGAAACATTCGATATGTGAGTTTTTAGCTCCGTAATCTTATGTAAGGCTTCATAGGTAATTGTTGCCACTTTGAAATGCACCCTTTGGAGAATAGTGTGATAAATATCTTTTCAATTGAAAAACTAGAAACACTTTTAGGTTATCGGTTATTTGTATGTTGCACTGAGTCTCTAGAGAGGGTTGGTTCCCCTAGTGCAAAACCTAAACTATTTCTATTTCTAAGGCTACTCTATTCTACCAAAACCAATAAGGAAAAGGGAGAAGGAAATAAGAGAAAAATGTAAAAAGTATAGTGATACACTAGAATATTTTAAGGATATCATAATTATTGGAATAAAACACATGAAACAAAAGATCCACACACACCATACACCAACTACAAGTGATTGTATCAAAGAAAAAACATTTCATAGAAGGGTCATAGTTGAGATTTGACAAAACAAAGAAGGGGCAAGAAATGGATCCACAACAAAATCTTGTATACAATTGGTTGAACACAATCTATGACATAAAAATTTACACAAAAATACATGAAGGCATGAAGGTTAAACTGTTAAACCAAGGATAAAACAGTATCACAAAGGTGAACTCAGTTTAAAACAAAAAATGTACTTAAACACAAATTGTAGAGAGGTAAAAACATCTCCTTTATTTCTCCAAGAGGTGGAATAAACACAAATATCCACCATGATCCTTGCATTCTCACCCCAAAAAATTAAATACTCCAAAAACATGAATGAAGAGGAAAATATATCTTTTACAATCTGTTCTAGAGTTTTATACACAAAATTTGAGAGACATGAAGAAAGAAAAGCTCAAACATGCAAGTCTGACTCCTAAAAAATAGGAAAAACATGTCCGCTCTAATTTTTGATCTAAAAATATCTATTTATTATGAAAAACATGCATCTTACTTTATCTAATCCTAAAAATAGTCTTCATGTTATGCTTTTATCGCTAAAAATAGAAAATTGTGCTCCCAAAAATAGGAAAAACAACTTTTCCTTTTCTTTGCATGTTTTGTTCTATTATTAGAAATTATAGATGATGGAACAAACTTCCTCTACATGTATTCATCTATTTTTAACTTTCCCTGTGTTATATTTAACAAATTTTGCTGAAAAATAGCGTTCTGTGTTTTGAAAAAAGCAAAACAAAGAATTTCATGATTTGATTCTGTGGTCGCATGAAGACTTCTTTCCTTTTGAATTTTTCCTCTATTGCACAGATTTTTGAGCATATTTTGTGCTCCTTTGTCATAGTGAAATGCACCTTTGTTATGCAGAATTCACTTTCTCTTTATTATGTGAAATTTCCTGTGTGGTGTGGCTTCTTTTTTCCTTTTGTATTATTGGAGACACATGGGTTTACGTGTGGGTTTTGTATGTGTTTCATGTGGATTTTTTATTTCCTCTTTGTCATGTCGATTTCATGTGGACTTTTTCCCTATTATCACCTCCACAAATTTCCTTAGGTTATTTCCTCTGTTCTGTGGACTTTTCTTCATGTGTCATGCACCTTTGACCACGAACTATTGTTTCCTTGCTTGTGTGACATACCATGAAGCTTTTCTCCTCCTTTACCACCTAGAATTTCTATGTGGACTCTTATGTTACCTTAGTAGCCTTATGAGAAAATGTTTCTTCCTTCATTACATGAATTTGTGTGCAGAACTTTGTGCATTATTTCTTAGTTCCACAGATTGGTGAAACTATTATCCTTTTACTTCACTGAAGTGTGTGGTTGTGCACATGACCCGTGTTCTTTATTACATAGAATTTGTGTAGATATTTCTTTTGTTTCATGGATTTTTTCCCCTTCACGTGGAATTTTGTGTTTCTGTGCGGGTTTGTTTTTTTGCTAAAGTGTGCCAAACACCATTTCTCTTATAATTTGAACTTTTGTAAAATTGTTTAGGTATGCAACATAAGCAAGTGATATGAATAAGCATAGGGGATTATTTGGATAAAAATTGGTGAATTTCGGGGACATCTGCATGCTAGATGCAAAAAACCAGTAGCCTCAAGCATCCATTGGGAATGGATTCATGTACTAACTGCTGCAACCTCTAGGAACCGAATAATAACTTCAAGAAATAAATATGCTAGAATAACTTAGAAGAAAACAAACAAACCAAAAAAGTGCATAAGGAACACAAGAAAGGATACTAAAAACAACAATGTTCATGAAGCACTTAGAGGAAAGTAAACACAACAACCTACAACAAACACAGGTGAAACATGACCTCAATAGAAAAGTTTGAGGTATATTCCATTAATTGGGATAGGAAGATCATTACCATTAAACTTGGAGAGATGAAAGGAACTGTGTTATTTACAACTTGTTATCAAATATGGCCCACTCCAAAAGGAATACAATTTGGTGTCTTCTAGGCTTAGTTATGTCTTCGTCCCATTAAAGCATAACGTATCCTTATTTGAATTTTCTTTAAATTGATTTCTTATCAAAATACCTTTTTACTTGGACTTGATGAAGTTCCAATTTTATCATTTCCTCTTCTCTGATTTCTTCCATATTTATTTTGATGATTCTAAAGAGATTCTTGTCAGTTTACTCAGCCAATCTATTTCCTTGAGGGTAATAATTAGATGACGGATTCCAAGTTTGACTTCCCATGTGTAAATTTTAGTGTCAAGGAATGCTAATGCATTATTTGAGATGATTGTTGTGGGGACACAAAATCTTGTAACTAGAATTTCATAAAAGTCTAAAACTGAAGTCTCGTTTGCCTCTTTCAAGGCCACTGCTTCTATCCATCTTGTGAAGTAATATGTAGTTGTGAGAATCCATATATGAAATGTTTTATAAGGTGCATTAATCATGCCTATAAAATCTAATCCACATTGTATGAAATGATTATTTACTTGAATAGGTTAAAGAGGAAGAGCTATTAAATTTTTCTTGTTTGTGAAAATGACACACTTTTCACACTTCCTTACCCATGCATGAGCATATTTGAATAATTTTAGCCAATAATAACTAGCTTTTATAACCTTCAAGGATGTAGCTCTTGGTGTAAAATGGCCACCATAGATACCTCCATGGAATTCTTCCAAAACATGTTCAATCTGATCTGAATCAATACATCTTCAAAGAACTGTTATCCAAATCCACCACCAGGGTTGATTTGATAACATACATCAGAATTCTTGAGTCCTAGACAAATGGATGGATTCAGGGCAAAAATCATGTTTCTAGGGTTCCCTCGGAAATTTTTCTAACTCTCCTGTCCAGGTTGAAAAGAGAAAGCTCTGAGAAAATGTGGAAAAGTTGCAGAAAATAAGCTTGGGCCAGGAAAAATTGTGAAAATCGGCTAAGTCCTTGTCCTAGGAATAGTTGGGACGTTCGGGACACCAAGGCGCGGTTTGGCCGAAACACCTCCAAGTGGCCCACGAAGCACTGGGACAAGTGGAACAAATGTACGTGAAGGGCGCGAACCGGCCGGTTCGGCCGAAAAGGAAAATTTTAGCACAGGGACAATCGGGCCGTCGGGACGTGAGGGACGCGGAAAGCTGGTTCGGCCGAAGGAGAAGAAAATCGACTAACTGCTCGGGACATTTGGGCCTTGAGGACGTGAACCGCCCGGATCGACCGAAGTGGAGAACTTTCGTACTAAGCAGTTGGGTCATCTGGGCCGCGAGGACGCGAAGGACGCGAAAAGGCGAAGCGGCCGAGAGCAAAGGAAGCCATTTCAGGCGGTTCGGAAGTTTTTGTCCCGCGCAGCACTGGGACATTTGGGACAAATGGATGCGAAGGATGTGAACCAGCCGGTTTGGCCGAAACGGGAAACTTCAGCACAAGGACAAGTGGGACAAAGGGACGCGCGGGACGCGGATAGCCGAAGGAGCCGAAAGCCAATCAGATCATGCCACGTGTCACTGGCAGAAAAGGGACATGGAAGCCCATTTCAGGTGGATCGGAAGTTTTTGTCCCGCACAGCACTGGGACATTCGGGACAAATGGATGCGAAGGGTGCGAAGAGCCGGCAGACCCGCGGACCAACCAAATCATGACACGTGTCACAAGGAGGAAAGTCCAAAAGTCAAAGGGCGAGGTTTCAAGCACTGACCCGAGCTAATAAAAGGAGGACATGTGTCCAAAAAAGTCAGAGAAGGAGAGAGAATCATGTGACCAATCAATGCATGCCACGTGTCATCCAGGTGGCAGAGCGCGGGAAGAAATTTCAAAACACATTTTCACCTGTTTCGTGCCCTAAATCTTCAGATCGACATATCTTTCGCTCTAGAGCTTGGATTTGCACGTTCTTTATATCAACGGAAAGCTTGTGAAATTATCTACATGATTCTAGGGTTAATATTGAGTTTTGGTATAGTCTGGAGAGAGAAAATTGAGAAAAAGATCTGACGCGTGTTCATGGCCAGAAGTGACATTCCAGCGACCAGATTTAATGCAAAATGGGTCGCATTCTCCTGAAATCTAGGTCAAAATGACAGGGTATGGGTTTATAAGGTCCCCCATGCTGTTTTAATGCATATGCAGTTAAGGAGGGATGGGCTCCCATGTTTTGTACGTTTTCTGTCCCCTGGACTCGACCCATGCAATGTAAAAGCCAGATTTGGCTCATTTCTAAGGGGGGAACATTTCTTTGGATAGAAAGCTTCTTCTTTCACCTGTAACAAGTGATTTTTGCAAGTATCAGACCTCTTCTAAAATTGTAACAGGTTTTCTACCTTTTTGATGTTGTAATACAAGGGTTTTGACAGTGGAAATGACAATACAGGCTCTGTGATCAGTTTTCAGTCCTCTGTTTGTGTTGTTTGTTTCATTTCAGACCTCTGATTACATCTTATCAGCTTGTGCATGATGTTTTATGTTGCATTTTATGATCTGTGTCTATCTGCAGAACAAGAAGTGTTCACCACTCCTCCTTTGGTGTATCACCTGTTAGTTTAGTTTCATTTTTTGCACTTTCTATCTCTATCTCCTTGGATTTTAGAGTAGGATTAGGTTTCAAACCTCTGTAGTTTTACAAAAATATAGATCTAGATCAGAGGAGTTTGAGGAACCAGCCTCTAATCTAGAGATTCCTCTCTCAGTTTCACAAGTCCCCACACTTGGAGAGAGGTTTCCATGTTGTGCAATCACACTGGATGCTAGAGTGATCAACCTAGAAGCCTGATCTGCATCCAGGGGTGCTGTGAGTCTGCAACAACAATTTTGGCATGCCTGGTGGGACATAGAGGTGTCATTTTTATTGTAGCAGAGTTGATGTGCATCTGCTGCAATTGTCTTGCTTAAAAGAGCTATTATTTGCATATCTGGCGACTCTGAAGGGAAGAATCGATTGGTTCCAAGTGCAGGCCTGAAAACTCATGAGAAGAATCACCACAAGGTCAAGAGTTGGAGAAGAAGAAGTTCTGTTTGAATACCTGCAACTATCTCCGTGAAGAAGGAAAAGAGGAAGAAGGATCCAAAGGTCTCCATCTCCACCAAACAGAACTCTCTCAACTCCTCCACCTGGTAGACCTTTCATTCAGTCAATAAGGGTTTTAAGACCAATCAGAATGGCTCAGAACAATCCCTACGTCAACTTCACAGGCAGCAGCCCACTTGCTCTCAATGCACAACATCCAGTTCCTATTGCAGCCTTGAAGAACATTCCGTACTTCACTGGAGAAAATCATACTACTCTAGGTGATCATGTTAAAGATATTGCTAACCTTTGTGCAATCCATGAAATCAATGAAATGCAAGTGGCTGTCAAGTTACTGGCATCTTCATTCAAGGGTAAAGCATTACAATGGTTTAGGAGCCTTGGAGCTGGTTCCATCACAAACTGGAATCAGCTGTGTATTGCACTTCACGAGTAATTTGGGGAGAAGGGAGACAACTTGTCTCTTTTGGAGCAGCTGACAACTATCAAGAGATCCCCCAACGAGCAGCTGACTGACTTCAACTTCAAATTTCAAAGGTCTTGGGATAGGATTCCAGTGGCAGTCAGGCCAACAGCAGAAGGTTCTTTTCTATATTACCTTAAAGCTTTGAATTCTGATATTTCTATGTTAATTCAATCTATGGGAGGCACAACCTTACCTACTGCTTATAACATTGCCATTAGAGCCAAAAACTATCTCATTCAAGTTGGTAAACTGGCTCCTAGGCCCCCCATGCCCTTGTATCCAAAATTAGAAAATCCAAGCACTAGTCAAGCACCCACTTTGGCTCCTATTCCCACCCCTATAAACCAAAGTTCAAATGAAACTTCTACTTCATCCTCTAGTACTTCAAATGAACTCCAAGAGGTCATGAAGCAATTGCAAAATTTGGGAAATGAGCTGGTTACTATCAAAAGAAAACAAGCTCAAAATGCTAGACCGTATCAGCCTCAAGCACAATACCAGGCTAGGCCCCCATACCAACAAAATAGGTCACCAAATCAGGATGCAAATCAAAATCAAAGCCAAGTAAGGCCTCCCGCTAATAGACCATTTCAGCCCTATAACCCCAATGTTGTATCTGCTTCTAAAGCATTAGTGCCAGTCCAAAATAACATGGCCCAAGAATATGATTGGTGTTTCCCGTGTAGTCAGCCACATAACCAATCAATGTGCTTTAACGGTGCATTAAATCAAGCTCTGATGGTGCAAACCATTGGTGGGTCGCAAGAGTCCAGCCATGAAGGAGATCAGCAGCAAGAAGCACCTCAGCAAGGAACATCTCCGATTGAAATTACTCTTGTTAATTGGCAGGCCGAAGAATTCTGTGGTATGAATCAAATACCCTCTCAAGGTGTTGCAGCCAACACAAGGTCAAAAAGGAGAAATTTGGGTGAAGGACAACCATTAGCCCCAGCCAATCCACAACCTTCCATGGCTCCACAAATGATTGGCAAGCAAAGTCTAGTTTCAAATGCACAAGGGCAGCCAAGAACAGCCCCTAGGCCAACTCAAATGCCAGCTGTTGCTGCCCATGTACAAGGGGTGAACGTGCAAACCAAGGGACAACAAAAGGATACTTCATCCCCGTTCAGTATCATTGAACAGATGAAGAAGACTAACGTCAATATATCAATGTGGGAATCCCTATCCATCCCAGGCCAGAGAGATCTGCTGCAAGCTGCCATGAAGGACTGGCCAATTTCAAATCAGCGGGTTCAGATGCAAGACAAGGTACTCACAAATGCTACCCAGCTTGAAGGAAATCATGGAAGACAACAAGGTAAAATGTTGAAGCCCCCTCCTTTCTATGTTTCATTAATCATTGGGGATAAACTAGTACACAATTGCATGATTGATTCTGGGGCAAGTAGCTCAGTGATGCCCAAGCAAATAGCTGATCAGCTGGGTCTCCAATATGAAGTAATATCTAAAGGGGTAGTGTAATTGGATGGGACAATAGTAGAAACCGTGGGAGTAATTAAAGGTTTGAATCTTACCTTGCATACATGCCCCAACGTTACCGTTTTACAAGATGTATCCATGATAGATTTGCCACCACTCTTTGCCCTATGTTTATCAAGGGATTTCACAGCCAAAATTGGAGGCTACTTATCTGCTGATTGGTCACACATGTTGTTCAGAACAAGATATGGTACTAAGGTCACAATCAGATCTGAACCAATTGCAAACTTTCATATTGAGCCTCATACTCCAAGCCAAATCAATGCCAACTGTTCAGCATTTGATCAAGAAGATTATCCAAACACAGATGAAGCTGACACCAAAGTTGGAAGCATCCCAGATTTGACTCTTGATGAATGGGCAAGCAAGGTGCATGCCTTTGATCCTTATCAAGAAATAGAAGAATCTGAGCTAGGGGTTTATTGTTTACATGAAGAGGATCAACCTCTCCCCAGCATCACCAAGCCAGATCATAAGGACAAGAATGAAGTATGGCAATTGTTCTTTGATGGGTCAAGGAGCAGACAAGGTGCAGGAGGAGGAGCTATGCTCATTTCACCGCAAGGTATAAGGTATTACTCAGCCTTCCGTTTCCGGTTTTCCTGTTCAAACAACATGGCTGAGTATGAAGCCTTAATTCATGGACTGCACTGGGCAATGAAGAGAGGCATCAGGAATTTACAAGTATTTGGTGATAGTGAGCTGATCGTAAACCAAGTCAAAGGAAAAAATGCTGCCAAAAATGATCTGCTTAAGTGCTACAAAAATCGGGTATGGGATCTTATTGAAGATTTTGAAGCTTTTAGCATCAATTCCATCCCAAGAAAAAAGAATGAAGCCGCTGACAGACTTGTAGCAATTGGGGCTGCGTTTGATGTTGTAGAGAGTATCAAAAGTGAGAAATCTCAGCCTCATATCAAATTGGTTGTGAGACCAGCTGTTCCAGATAACAACACAAGTTGGCAAGTCTTCGAGAGTGATCAGCAAATTGTTAATTTCCTACAAGAAGAAGCTGAGTTCTCCGCTAGAAATCAAGACAAGCTGGAGCAGAAATATGGTGATCAGGTAGTACAGCTGAGAACTAACAAATTACCAAAAGGCCTCATAACCTTGGAGTCAATCTTCAACCCGAATGATCAGTTCCGGAAGGAGAAAGTGAACATTCAAGTGAAGGGGGAAGATTCAGAGCCTATTTTAGTGGAAGAAGGCAAAGCATTGCAGATTGGCAAAGTAAGTACCTCACAAGAGAAATCTGATTTTGTTCAGCTTTGTCAAGAGTTCCCAGATATCTTTGCTTGGACTTACAAAGATCTAAGAGGTTTCAACCCAAAGCTGGCACAACATACTATTGAGCTGGATCCGAAATCCAAGCCTGTTAGGAAAAAGCAAAGGCCAGTGAATCCCCATATTGAACCTCTCATGAGAAAAGAGTTAAGCAAGCTTATTGAGGCCAGTATCATCTTCCCCATCAAACACTCAAGTTGGGTTGCAAACTTGGTGCCAGTGAGAAAAAGAAATGGAGAAATCAGACTGTGTGTTGACTTCAGAGACTTGAACAGAGCCTCCCTCAAAGACCATTACCCACTCCCTTCCATGGAGCAAATATTGCAAGTTGTAGCTGGTTCAGAAAGGTTTTCACTACTTGATGGATAATCAGGCTATAATCAGATAAGGGTGAAGGAAGAAGATCAATTCAAGACAGCTTTCACCACCAAATGGGGCACCTATGCCTACAAAAAGATGCCATTTGGCCTATCAAATGCCGGAGCAACATTCCAGCGAGCTATGGATATGGCATTCAAAGGCTTAATCAACGATATAGTGCTGGTATACCTAGATGATATCACTGTCTTCTCAAAGAATGCAGCAGACCATCTCTTTCACCTCAGACAAGTGTTTCAGAGGTGTAGAAGGTTCGGAGTGTCGTTGAATCCAAAGAAGTGTACATTCTTGGCACTCGAGGGCAAATTGTTGGGCCACATTGTCTCTAGGGAAGGGCTAACCATTGATTCTGAAAGGGTTGAAGCCATCCGAACGCTCCCATTGCCACACCACAAGAAATCTCTTCAAAGCTTCTTAGGAAGGATAAAATTTGTCCGCAGATTTGTGCCTAATTTTTCCACTCTTGTGAAGCCTCTAACAATGATGTTGAAGAAGAGTCTGGCATTCAAATGGACAGCAGAAGGCAAGGAGAGTTTTGAAAGCATCAAGCATGCAATATCACAAGCTCCAACTCTTATCAACCCAGACTTTTCAAAGGACTTCATGTTGTATGCGTTTGGAGGATCAGACACAATCTCAGCTATCTTAACACAGCTGAATAGAGAAGGTTCAGAACAGCCCATAGCATTCTTCAGCCAAACCTTGGAAGATTACGAAATAAAGTATTCTTTCATCGAAAAGCATGTCCTTGCTGTCATCAGGAGCTTGAAGAAGTTCAGACATTTGGTCTCAAACAATAAGATTCAACTATTGGTCTCACATGCTGGGATTAAGGACTTCCTCCTCAACAAGGATTTGAATGAGAAAAGGGCAGGTTAGATCACCCGTGTCATGGAGTATGACATTGAGATCAAGATCACCAAGCTGGTAAGAGGGAAAGGATTGTGTGAGCAGCTGGTTTTGGGGAAACAAAAAGAAGTATGCAATAAAGAAGAGGCTGTTTTGATAGTCCAGGACAGTCATGAGCCAAGTGGCAAACAAGAAGAAGACAATGCTTCCCCCACTCCTTGTTGGACCCAAGGTATTATGCACTTCCTAGGCACAGGCCTATGCCCTCCAGAGATGAACAAGACCCAAAGGAGACACTTCAGATTACAGGCTGTCCCGTATGCCATTGTTGATGGAGTATTGTTCAAGAAGGATGTGAATGGAGTGCTGCTGAGATGCATTAGCACAGGTCAGATTCAAAAGGTGTTGGAAGAGTTTCATGGTGGACCAGCTGGTGGCCATTTTGCACCAAGAGTGACAACTCTAAAAATCATGAAGGCTGGTTATTATTGGCCTAAAATCTTCAGTGATTGCTATGCATGGATCAAGAGGTGTAAGAATTGTGCATTCTTCACAGGAAAAGAGAGACTTGCTGCCCTTCCATTGCATCCAATCTCAGTTGACCAGCCATTCATGCAATGGGGTTTGGACTTCATTGGAGTCATTAATCCCAATTCAAGCCAAGGGCACAAATGGATTTTGACAGCCACAGACTACTTCACCAAATAGACAGAAGCAGTAGCACTCAAAGAGGAAAATGAGTCTAGCATCTTAGACTTTTATGAGGGGATAACAACCAAATTTGGTGTACCTGCTACAATAATCTCTGATAATGCATTGGCATTCATTAGATCCAGGGTGACTGAGTGGGCTGTCAAGAACGGTATTTACCTAAGCACTTCATTGAACTATTACCCTCAGGGCAATGGCCAGGCCGAGTCTACAAACAAGAACTTGTTGAGGATCATTAGGAGGACTCTTGATGAGAATCAGAGGTCTTGGCATACCAAGCTGAAATCAGCCTTATGGGCTGATAGGATCACTCCCAAAAGATCCACATGTAACTCTCCATTCAGGCTTGTCTATGGAAGAGAGGAAATCTTGCCCATGTCACTTGAGTTGCCAACGTTGGAACTCATGAAGCAGCTGGAGTTGCTGGAATTTGAGCCCATGGAGGTGAGGTATGCAAAGTTGATGGAGCTGCAAGAGATCAGAAATTAGGCATCCAAAGCAATGGAAAATGATCAAGCTTTGATCAAGAAGGCCTTTGATAGAAAGGCCAAGGATAAATCTTTTCAAGTTGGAGATCTAGTGTTGAAATGGGATGTGGACAGAGCAAAACCGGGAAGGCATTCAAAATTCGATGCCATTTGGAGTGGCCCATACGTGGTCACAAAGTGCAAGAACAACAATGCTTTCCAATTAGCCTCACTAGAGGGTGAAGAACTGCAGATTCCAGTCAATGGAATCTATCTCAAGCGTTGCTTCTAGAGGGAAGTTCACTACCTCTGTAAATATTAGATTAGATTTTCTTTCCTCCAAGTGCTTGTGCACATTGTTTTGCTGTAGGTTAGTTTTGTTTTCCCTAAGTGCTTTGGCACAACTTGCTATTCATGGAGATGTTTTGTAGTCCTTGCTTTTATCAGGAGACATTCCATCTTCCTCCTTGCACATTCTGAGTCAGTTGAGGTTCTAAATAGAATATTTGATGACTCCATGCCCAATGGATTGCTTCAGACAACTGGTATCTTCTACCTAGTAGGCAGGTATCCCCGATGAGTCACCAAATTATTATCCAAATCCACCCCTAGGGTTGATTTGATAACATACATTAGAATTCTCGAGTCCCAGGAAAATGGATGGATTCAGGGAAAAAATCATGTTTCTAGGGTCCCCTCGGAAATTTTTCTAACTCTCCTGTCTAGGTTGAAAAGAGCAAGCTCTGAGAAAATGCGAAAAAGTTGTAGAAAATAAGCTTGGGCCAGGAAAAATTGTGAAAATCGGCTAAGTCCTTGTCCTAGGAATAGTTGGGACATTCGGGATCACCAAGGAGCGGTTCGGCCGAAACGCCTCCAGGTGGCCCGCGAAGCACTGGGACAAGTGGAACAAATGTACGCGAAGGGCGCGAACCGGCCGGTTCGGCCGAAAAGGAAAATTTTAGCACATGGACAATCGGGCTGTCGGGATGCGAGGGACATGGAAAGCCGGTTTGGCTAAAGGAGAAGAAAATCGACTAACTGCTCGGGACATTTGGGCCTTAAGGATGCGAACCGCCTAGATCGGCCGAAGTGGAGAACTTTCATACTAAGCAGTTGGGTCATCTGGGCTGCGAGGACGCGAAGGACGCGAAAAGGTGAAGCGGCCGAGAGCAAAGGAAGCCATTTCAGGCGGTTCGGAAGTTTTTATCCTGCGCAGCACTGGGACATTTGGGACAAATGGACGTGAAGGATGCGAACCAGCCGGTTCGGCCGAAACGGGAAACTTCAGCACAAGGACAAGTGGGACAAAGGGACGCGCGGGACGCAGATAGCCGAAGGAGCCGAAAGCCAATCATATCACGCCACGTGTCACTAGTAGAAAAGGGACATGGAAGCCCATTTTGGGCAGATCGGAAGTTTTTGTCCCGCACAGCACTGGGACATTCGGGACAAATGGACGCGAAGGGCGCGAAGAGCCGGCAGACCCGCGGACCAACCAAATCATGACACGTGTCACAAGGAGGAAAGTCCAAAAGTCAAAGGGCGAGGTTTCAAGCACTGACCCAAGCCAATAAAAGGAGGACACATGTCCAATGAAGTAGAGAAGGAGAGAGAATCACGCAAACAATCAATGCATGCCACGTGTCATCCAGGTGGCAGAGCGCGGGAAGAAATTTCAAAATGCATTTTCACCTGTTTTGTGCCCTAAATCTTCAGATCGACATATCTTTCGATCTAGAGCTCGGATTTGCACGTTATTTATATCAACGAAAAGATTGTGAAATTCTCTACGTGATTCTGAGGTTAATCTTGAGTTTTTGTGCAGTATGGAGAAAGAAAATTGAGAAACAGCTCTGACGCGTGTTCATGGCCAGAAGTGACATTCCAGCGACCATATTTAATGCAGAATGGGTCGCATTCTCCTGAAATCTGGTCAAAATGACAGGGTATGGGTTTGTAAGGTCCCCCATGCCATTTTAATGCATCTGCAGTCAAGGAGGGATGGGCTCCCATGTTTTGTACGTTTTCTATCCCCTGGGCTCGACCCATGCAATGTAAAAGCCAGATTTGGCTCATTTCTTAGTGGGAACATTTCTTTGGATAGCAAGCTTCTTCTTTCACCTGTAACAAGTGATTTTTTGCAAGTATCAGACCTCTTCTAAAATTGTAACAGGTTTTCTGCCTTTTTGATGTTGTAATACAAGGATTTTGACAGTGGAAATGACAATACAGGCTCTGTGATCAGTTTTCAGTCCTCTGTTTGTGTTGCTTGTTTCATTTCAGACCTCTGATTACATCTTATCAACTTGTGCATGATGTTTTATGTTGCATTTTTATGATCTGTGTCTATCTGCAGAACAAGAAGTGTTCACCACTCCTCCTTTGGTGTATCACATGTTAGTTTAGTTTCATTTTTTGCACTTTCTATCTCTGTCTCCTTGGATTTTAGAGTAGGATTAGGTTTCAAACCTCTATAGTTTTGCAAAAATATAGATTTAGATCAGAGGAGTTTGAGGAAGCAGCCTCTAATATAGAGATTCCTCTCTCAGTTTCACAAGTCCCCACACTTGGAGAGAGGTTTCCATGTTGTGCAATCACACTGGATGCTAGAGTGATCAACCTAGAAGGCTGATCTGCATCCAGGGGTGCTGTGAGTCTGCAACAACAAGAACTCCATTCACATCTTTTCTAAACAACACATTATCAATAAAGACATAAGGAGTGGACTGTAATCTGAAATACTTCTTTTTTTCTTTTTCTAAACCCTATGGGTGTAACATTCCCATTTTAGGACTTTAGAAACAAGGGAATTTTTTTTTACATAATGTTCTCTGTTCTAAATAAAGCATTATTTATAACAAACATTCCATTCCAATCAATCTCAAATAGATAACCAGATGTAGATGTAAATGACTTAATGATCCACTGATCCATTCATTTCATAACTCAGTGATCTACCTATCTATTTATTTCATAACTCGGTGATCTACTGATCTATTTATTTCATAACTCGGTGATCTACCGATCTATTTATTTCATAACTCAGTGATCTACCGATCTATTTATGTTAACTATAAGTATTGGATACTTATCATATTCTTTGTATACTTGGTTTTCCTACCCTAAACCAGGTACTGAGTGATCTGTTTAAAGAACATATCTAAATATTTGTTACCAATATTCATATGATATCAAGTTGCTTTAAACTAGGTGACATAGGATAATGCAACCAGTAGCTTGCGATAATTTGGCCAAATATTTTCAACATACTGTTTATGTCATAATTCCTAAATGACATACTTGTCATTTTGGAACATCCTTAACCTCACTCCTCTGTTATCAAGAATGGTCTTTACTGACTACTATCAGTCCACTTGTCTAAGGTTTAACCCTAGCCCTGGTTAGAAACATAATTTACTATAGGAAGACGCTCACAATGACTTAGGGTACCCTGAGCCATTGAAAGCTGCTACCTATCCTAAACATGCCACTAACTTGACCTAGAGAGAAACAAAGTTCAAGTCCTTAATTGTGTGTAGATCTAGATGATCAATGCAGAAGGGTGTTGCCACATGTCAACTACATCACTGTATTCTCAAGAAGACCCAAGTCTTCTCAAAAGTACAACCCTGCAGTTGGTGTGTGCCAACATCCTACAGAAACTAACTCATTGAGATGTACATACCCCAAGGAGGTTATTAATACATTATTAATTTGGATTATTAAACTGATTGCAACAACCTTGCTAAACCCTAATCCAACAGTCCATAAGTTCTTTTCTAAATTTGATTCATTTAGCCATTAAAGAAATTCCTTGACTTATGATTGCTTTATATGTTTGTTTTACAAATCTTAATAAACAAATATCAAGAAACAGGACAACAACATCATAAGTTCCATTATAATGTAATCTTATCCATTTAAAGAAGGTGTTACAACCAAATAGGTTCAACTAGCAGTATACTTTATAAGAAATGAAGTCTAACGATTAACGATCATATCACCATTCTTTGGAATACATTTCTTTTAGCGAGGAAGGATATTCCTCTTCATGATTAAGTGTTATGGTTTGTCATACCCATCTTATCTTTCACAATTTCTTTAGTTTTACTGCATATTCTTTACACTTTTCATTACCATTTTAGAATTGTTTAGATAAGATTGTTATCTTATGCAACTTAACAAGATGCATCTTAATAAGGGAATCCAATATATTTCCCTTTTAACCAACTAATCAAGTTTATCTAAATTAAGCATATAATAGATAGAAAAAATATCATCCAGATAGGATTTCCATCTTCTTCATAAATACAAGATAATTTACACAACCAATACAAGTAAATCTCAACTTTCAATTCATTGTTATAAAACTATACATTACAAGAATATGTATTTCACGCATGCAGTATAATAAACAACCCTTACTCCAAAAAGAGTACAACTTTTCTTTTTCTTTTTATACATCTGAAGAATAAATCAAAACTCTAACAGAAGATCCAAAATTAAATAAGCCCAATACAACATAAAAGTTTTTCTCTTCCTTCATCACTTACGATGTCCATCTACAAAATTGCTAGCACGGGTTAGTTCAATGAACTGAGCATGATAAGCACTAAGCATTAAAGTAAAGTGCATTCCACTAATTGTTTCATTAATGAAACAATTAAATAGCATCATACAATTAATCATAAGCAATAACATATAGAAAGAAGTACAATTAAGAAGATCTGATTTTACTTTTAAGAAAAGAATATATTATAATCTATAACATCAGAATTATATCACAAGACTTATTTGATCCTATCAATCACTTTAAACAGTCAACAAGTCTTGTCATTAAATTATTTCATAAATTCATAAGGATAGAAAGACACATTTAACTTTTTCCAATCTACAAAGGAGTTAGTTACAACATATCTCATATTAGTATGTTTCATCTTTCCATATAGACAAAGAAGAGAATCAAATAACGAGAAGTTCAATCAATGAACTTATCAGTCAACATAAAATGATCTCAAACCAAAATAGACCCAATCCATGTTTGATTTCATTTATACTATGAAATGAAAAACTTTAAGAAACACAACATAGAAACTCCCTAGCTAATTCCCAAAGGAGAACTCAAACATAATGCACAATCAAAGGATGCACATTACCAACACTCATCACCAAACTTACAACTACTTACCGAATCTCATTCATCAAGCTCAAATCTAGTTTCAATCTCAAACAATATCATTTCTATACATCATTCTATCCCCCAAGTGATCCTATCCAATTCTCTTAAAAAGACTCAGAGGTCCATTCCGATATCCCAACAAGGAATAGAAAAATGCAACAGTGCAAGATAGACAAAGGTCGATGAAAATTACGGTCCCAGGGACTGATTTTCCACAAGCATTCAGGACATGGATATCGTATTCCCTTCAAACGACACACATTGAAAATAAGTTTAAATTCCACGTTCAATAAAACATCACGCATCAGATGCAATATCTGGAGAGAGTAAGGAACTAGGAAAACTGCTCAAGACAAGTACTGCCCCTGTCTTATTCCATTCGACTGAATAAAATAAACACAAGCCTCATGAGTTTCACTTAAAAGCTTAAGACTGGTAAGTATTTGTTCAACCTCAAGACAGAAAGGAAGTAAACAAATAATACATTCCATAAACCTCTACACTGATATGACTGTCCCACAACACATCAAAATTCTTGTCCATAATTTAAGAATAAAACAATCAAGCTTCCCACAAGACATGAGATTACATAGGGCAGAGAGGGAAAGGTTTTACTTTGAACTCACACCCTTGTCATATTCAAGAACACCAAGTGGTTTGCAAGACAGAAGTAATACAACAATTCTCACACAAGTAGCAAGATAGAGGATGTTTCGAAAGAAGATACTCAGACTGCATCTGACAAGTACAAAAATCCAAAGGCCCATTTGGGCAAACTGTATTCATGAGAATAAATCTTTACAAAACCAAAACCGGCCAAGACCCAGTTTGGAATACCTGTATAAAATCAACACGTCGATTCCAATACAAGATCAAAACAACCAATAATGGAATCACCTATACTGAGTTAAGTACGAGCTTCGAACATAAGTTCTAACAACACAGGGTCAAATGCGAGTCTATAATAAAACCCATGACCCTAATACAAGTTCATAATAAACACCAACACTCTATTACGGGTTCAAGCATTTCTGGATCCCTAAGGAAGGGTAAAATTCCAATTCAGAGCTCAAGTACATGTCACAATGCAGCAACTCAACAGTAAGTTTGTAACCATTCAAACCAAATTACAAATTACTCATAAGAAGTGAAATAGATTGTTGTAAGCAACAACATACTGGCTCTACAATCAAAGAGAAGAAATGATTTATCCATATCAAGCATGATCTTCAACAGTCAAAAGAACACATCTTTATCAAGAAAATCACATGTCAACACTTGAAATGCAAAGGAGGAATATAACAATTGTCAAGGGTGTTACATGCTTCCCTCTTAAAAAGAATCATCATCCCGATGATTACCTCAATTTCACAGTTTATATCTAGGACAATCAACTTATTCACTTTTCTTACCATATGTCAAAAACATATAAGAGTTTTTAAGTTCTAGAAATCAACATTACATAGCTGTTTAATCAAAACAAATAAATATCTGCCCAAAACTGACATACTTATTGTATTATAAAGATAAAATCACAAATTTTTTATCAGTCAACAGAATCAATTACGTTCAAATAGATATGGAAAAGTAGTTTTCATATCCTTAAGGTTTTCCCAAGTTGCACTTTCTTCATTAAATTGGTCCCACTGGACCTTACATTGTCTTATCTCACAATTTCTCAAATGCAACTGGTGAGTTTCAAGCACTCGTATGGGTTTAACCACAATTATTCCTATGTCTTTGACCTACAAGGAATTCCAATTTAACACATGTGATGAATTTGAAACATATTTCTTAAGCAAAGAAATACGGAAAACATCATGCATTCATCACAAAGCAGGAAGTAATGTTATCCAATTTTGCACACATGGCAAGATTGGACAACAAGGTCCTATCATGTTCAAAATGAAATAATAGTCCCAGGAACCCACCTTCGGTTATTATCGAGATGCAATAATTAAAAATAATTCCTAAATTGCATATGAAGAGATCACCCAACATTGAAAGGCACCCAGTTGATCTCAACTCAATGAAGAGTTCGGGGTCAAGTTGATAGAGAACATGATGTCAAATTGATAGTCATCTCAGAAATCATCTCAATAGAGTCTCTTAGTTGTAAGAGCTCGATGAGATCTTGTTAATGCAAAATATAGCTAGTTGAAAATTGACAAATGAAGAAGGATCTCATCATAGGGAGCTCGGTGTCAAATCTAAAGAGGTCGATATGATGTTGCTTGCAATGAGACCAATGGAGTTCAGGCTTGGACTAATAAACCACCATGCGTAGAGTTGGATAAAATGTGAGAAATGAGATGAAAGTGGAGGTAACACGCCTACTTCACTAGCTTGTAGCTTCATCTATAACCACCATATCAAACCCATGGGCTAGGCGCTGGAATAACTTCCGTCCACTACTAGAAATAGTAGTGAAGACAATCTCAACCTCATTTGCAAAAATTGCCTCAATATTTGATCGAGCTTCTTCCATGGAAGTGACTTTCCAAAATGAAAAGGGCGAGACAACTCAACCAAAAATTTATCTCGTTCTTCTACTACAGCTGCAAGATTTTGCAACAATTGATCACGAATGTGGTCACGTGCAACTAGAACATAAGGATAAACACCAACGGTTCCTTGGGATCTGGTAGCTATCACAATTAACTCTCTCTGGAGGCCACTGATTTTCTGATGTAAGTTTACTTCGTGGGATGAAAGAAGAGCCCATCTGGCTTGACTCGGCAGGAGGGAAAAATCATGGTGATCCCGCGTGCTGGTGGGAACGGTGGAGAAAATTTCCCCTCTTGCCAAGTGGGGATGTTAGCATGGTATGCCACGATGGCAAGATACTCTATGGGTTCCCAAGGCTGCATTTCCAAGTGAGATTTTTGGGGTCGATGAGCTATGACAAGCCCAACTTAGTTGGAAGAGATATATAAATCCCGCGCTAAGGCATGAATAGGGGAACTCAGGGAATACATTCCCAAGTGGAAATATTGGGTTGGTAAACCATGGTGATACTTCCAAGCATGGGATAAATCAGATCAAATTGCCAAGTGGAGATCATATGATGGCGATCCGTCATGAGAATTCCATGCAGCTTGGAGTGGTCCGAGTCATTGTGCGAGTCACCAGGAGAATTAAAGTGGAAGTTGCGAATTGGGTGGCGAGTAATCCTCCAAGCGATGAGGGAGGATGATGGCGAGATGGTTAAAGATGGGTTGACATTGGAAAAAGTATCAAGTTTTAGGCTCACCAGATCGAGTGATGCACGAGAATCAGAGAAATTGGGAAACGTTGGAGCGGGTCATGGGAAAAACAACATGACGTAAGGAGGTAATACCAAACTCATCAATACAAAGCATGGTGGAAGAATAGATGGCAGACCAAGTACTGATAGCGGTAACAATGTAACAAGATCTTCTTACTAATGATCAAATTGTCGAATGGAGTGAAATGACCCATTGCTGGAGAAGTGTTACAGAGGAGTGTAGGTGAGCGAACCATCTGATGTATGGAAGGTGAAACTCATAGCAAAGGGATTTTCTCAGTTTTGAGCTTAAAAACATGTGCCGACAGTGATGAGTTGTTGAAACCATGGTGAGATCTCATCCAGTTGACAGTATTTAACCAGGCAACAGGCATGTTGTAGTATAGTAGAAGCCTTTTTGAGCGCTTCCAGCAAGCAGGTTGTCCAACTATGTTGTTATCTGTTCAGTATCAAATGCATCCTCAAATTCGAGATTCTCCTTCAAGATATTTTTATCAAAATTGATTAAGTGACAGTGAGAGTGTTACCAGGAGACCTGATGAAATTTATTACAAAGATTCTCTATTGAGACCTTACTTGTTTTACGATGTAAATCATGGAAGTAAATCTCATAGAGGTGGAACTATTTCATATCAGAATATTCATGAAGCACAATTTGTTTTACAATTATATGAGCATTTTCAACGAGTCACTAAGTTGGTAGGCATTAAGGTTTATGTTGGAATTATCACACCTTACAAGCTACAACTGAAATGTTTACACCGAGAGTTTGATGTTGTCCTCAAATCTGATGAAGGAAAAGGTTTATATATCAATACGGTAGATGCCTTTCAGGGCTAGGAGCATGATATAATCATTATGTCTTGTGTTCGAGCTTCAAATCATGGGGCTGGCTTTATAGCTGATGTTTGCCGCATGAGTGTGGCACTAACACGAGCTCATTTTGCTAGATGAGGAGCTCAGTGAATTCATGGGGAAGCTAACATATGTTTCAAAAAAGGTAATGCGGAATGCATAAATGGCCTCGAGTTAGCCAAGGGAAATGATAAGAATCGAGTTTGATAGCTCACCATTCAAAGGAATCAATGCAAAAGAGCTCGATTGCCAAGGTAAGGAAAGAGTTGGTGTGGGGTTCAAAATCGAGTGCAACACTGAGTTAGAGGATTCGAAACTCACCGAGTTGGGCTATGTGTAGACTCTATCCACATGGACCCCCCTCCTCTTCAAGTCAAACGGGTCAACGGGGAGGTTCCGACATTGTGTTAATTAATTTAATATTTTTATTTAAATATTTTAATAATAATATTTATTATTATTATTATTCAAATATTTTATTTAAATATTCTTTTAATTGATTGAGAAGACTAGGTCATCAGGCAATTAATGACCCATGATGGAACCTTCTCAGGTAGTTCAACTAACTGTAATAAATACATAATGGGCCTTCAATTTAGGAATGTAATTATGCCATTTCTTCTTCCTTCTCACATATTCTTCTATAAATGTAAGTTGGAAGCTCATTTCAAAGGGTTCCAACAATTCAGACAAGTTGGATAGTTAGATATCTTAGGTGAGTGTATGCTTTTCAAGAGTCCTCTCTCTTCTGCAAGTTGTTCTTGTGTGTTGAAAGAACTTTCAAGCCTCCTCTTCAAGACTGTAATGGAAACTATTGCCTCTTTTGAATGTATGATGCATTGTGCATGTCATTGAAGCAATAAAAGTGTGTGTTTTGTGACTAATCTTGGTCCTTTCATCCTTCTGTGCTTCTTTGGGCCTTTCTCGTACTTGTAAATACATTGTGCAAGTTTAGGTTTCTATTGCAAGTTCTTGGAGTTCTGTGCTTATCGAGTGGTGGAGTATTGCATGCAGTTGAGACCCTTCTTGAATTCATCCTTCTTCATTGGGAAACTAGTATATTTCTCAGTCTGATAAAGTTTAACAAAGGGAAAGCATGTCTCTTAGTTTGTGGTATCCTATACCTTCTCTAAGTTGTAGTAGGTGAAGTTGACGTGTGGTACACACACCCTCTTCAAATTAACCCTTCCTGAGTTTGGAAACACTCTTTATTTGGTGCATCACCATCCCTAGTATAATTTCATTTCTGTAAATATCTTTCCCTAAAAACCCATGAAGATGTTAGCATAGGATTAGATAATTATTTTTGTTACACTAGGAGTAGTACAACACTTAGTTTAGGAAGAGGAAGCCATATTTCTCTAGAGGTTCACTTCGAGCCCAAGTCCCACAGCTTGAGAAGTAATCCCATGTGTCCCAATCAAACCTGTCATCACCAATCCGACAATATGATAATTCTTCATCGGGAACTCCTCATGCTATGATTATTTACTAATGCACAACTTTTAGTTTGGTGGATGGAATCTAGAAACACAACAACAAACATAACATAAGAATACCATAGACTATGATAAGAAGGAATGATGATAAATCTGAAATATAAATGTAAATTATAATATCAACATGAAATTGTTACAATCTCACCTATGAGGTACTTCAAGTGTTACTGCCTTCACTTGCCTTCCAACAATAACTATGGGAGAAACTTCACAATTACACCTCTTAATGGCTTCTTTAACACACCTTCAAAATGATGGCTTCCTTTACACACTTACTCATACAATATTTCTCACTACTTCCTTCTATGCTAAATGAGGGGGGTGGCCTCTTTATTTATAGGAATTCAGGCTTATCCACCCTATCTCTAAGATAGGATAAGAAATGTCTTTTGACCAATCATATTCCATACTTAAACTCTTGCCTTTACATGTAGGCTTATCTTCTAAGATAAGATAAACCTTATCATCTCACATGGGTTCCACCTTTTTAAACTTTTCCACAAATAAAATATACAAAATATTTATGACATCACTCTTTGTCCTTATTACAAATAGAATATTTCTAATTCCTAATCATGTAGACCCTACTTGTCTACTTACCCAAACTTTGACATTTTAACATTACCAGACCACTTATGAAAAATATTTACTTTTTACAACATTCCTATTGTACTTTGACTGTTACTGTACTCTACTTTATTGGCAGCACCGTACTGACGGCACCGTTATCTTCTATTGGATGCCACTACTAATTATACTTAACAACATCTTATTCCTAATACATACATTAATAAAATAGAAATTATGGAGGAAAATTTTAGTGTCGACATCTTCCCCCTTCCTAGCTTCTACTCCGTCCTCGGAGTAGACTCTTATTGACATTCTGAAGCTAGTGCTTGGAAAATCTTCAACTTGTCGTGGTTGACCCATTTTTGTAATGGGAGGTGCCATCCAATTCCTCTAGTCGGTACATACTATTTTCATGCACAGCTGCTATTTTGTTGGGTCCCATCCATTTTGTAAGATTTTTTCTCTGTCTTCTTTTTTTGTATCTGGAATCATATACTAGAACCAAGTCATTCACATGAAATGGAGACCAACGGATCTTTTGATCAAAGTATTCCTTCTGCTTCATTTTCTTCTTATGGCTTGTATCCTTTGTTATTTCCCTCATTTCCTCTAGCAAATGAAGATGTACCAACCTTTCTTTTACTGAATCATTTTCATCCATCCTTTCATTTTTCATAACTCTCACAGTGGGAATATCAAACTCAATAGGAAGAACTGGATCAATGCCATAGGCCAACTGAAATGGGGAGTATCATGTTGCTAACTTTGATGTTTCCCTATATGCCCACAATGATGCATGAATCCTTTTATCCCACTTATGTACCTACAAGGCTGCATCTTTTGCTAGAATTTGACACAACACAAAATTTGTTCGTTCCACCTGTCCATTTGTGCTTGGCTTGTATGTTGTTGCCTTCCTGTGCTTAATAGAAAATTTATTGCCTAGGGCTTTTACTACCTCATTAATGAAGTGGCTTCCTTGATCTGTTACAATTTCTAATGGACAACCAAATCTGGTGGCAATGCGTTCATATATGAACCTTGCCACCTCATCCATGGAAGTTGTTTTCAATGGCCTAGCTTCAACCCACTTGGTTAAATAATCTGTGGCAACTACAATATACTTATTTTGGCGTGAGGGTAGTTGGAAGTGGACCTACAATGTCTATTCCCCACTTTTCAAAGGGACCAAGTGGAAAGAATAGGGCATAATGAAGCTAATGAAGTCTTACGGTTACCATGTGTTTGACAAATATCACATGTCTTCCAATAACTATAACAATCTCTAAAAAGAGTGGGCTAGTGATAACCTGCATCCAAGATCCTTCTTGCTGTAAGTTGTCCAGAGAAGTGTCCTCCACATGTACTATTGTGGAATTCTTCTATTAGCTCCTTCCCTTGATCACGTCCAACTGCCCTCTTGTATTGTCCATCAGGTTCTATTCAAAATAATACTCCATGCAGAATAGAATATGGACAATTGACTTGAGTAATCTTGGCTCTTAGTCTTTGCATTTGGCACCATTAGGAAACTTGAATTCATTCAGATAATTCCAAATATCTATGTATTCACTAGGGATTGTGTCAAGGGATAACAATGATGCATCTGGGAAATCATCATCATCACAAGATAAACCTAAACCATCATAGGCTCGAGAGAGTGCATCCACACTGACATGTTTCTTTCCTGGCCTATCTATAATATCAAATTCAAATTCTTGTAGCAAAATTATCCATCTTACTATCCTCTTTGATGGGTTAGGCTTATTTACAATATATTTTAGAGCCTGATGATCTGTTACAACTATAAATTTCTGCCCTAGCAAGTAATTTCTAAACTTCTTTACAACAAAAATGATAGCTAGAGCCTCTTTTTCTGTTGCAGTATAATTTACCTTAGCACTGCTCATTTGTTTGCTCCCAAAGTAAACTGGATGATCATTCCCATTTTCATCCTTTTGGCTCAGAGTACTTCCTAGTGTTGCATCTGAGGCATCAGTGTACACAATGAATGGCTTGCTCCAATCTAGATTCTTTAAAACAGGTGAAGACATCAGGGCTTCCTTCAGTTGTCTAAAAGCTTCATGCGTCTTATTTCCTGGTTCATAAGTAACATCCTTCTTCAAGAATTGGGTTAGTGGCTGTGTAATCTTTGAGAAATTCTTGATGAACCTTCTATAGTACCCCACATGGCCTAAAAATGATCTCAACTTACTTCTATTCATAGGAAATGGTAACTCTTTGATTTTTGAAACTTTATCAGGATCAGTACCAATACCATCTCTGGATACAACATGCCCTTAACAAAACACCTTTAGAACATCCAAAGACACACTTTGTAGGGTTTAGTGAGGCTTGTGCTTCATCTAACTTTTGAAATGATGTCTCCATTTGGTGTAGGTGGTCCAAATTGCTCCCATAGATATAAAAATCATCTAAAAATACTCTGATGAAGGTCCCAATGTAGGGTTCGAACACCCTATTCATCAAACGCTGGAATGTTGCCGGAGCATTACACAACCCAAAATGCATAACTCTATAAGCAAACGTTCCCCAAGGAGTGGTGAACGTGGTCTTCAGCTGATCTTTCTCTACTATACAAAATTGGTTGTAGCCGCTATATCCATCAGCAAAACTATAACACTCCTGGCCAGCTACTTCGTCCAAGATCTGATCTAAAAATGGAAGAGGGTAATGATCCTTCTTTGTTGCCTTATTGAGCTTCCTGTAATCAACACAAATGCGTAGCTTCCCATTATTTTTAATTGAGATCACAATGGGAGAAACCCATTCTGAATTCTCCACAAAAAATATGAATCCTGCATCAAGCAACTTATCTATTTCTTCTTTTACAGTCTTAGAAAAATTAGGATTCATTCTATATGGCATTTGCTTTATGGGCTTAGCACCATCTACCAGCTCAATAGAATGTTCTACCCAACTTACTTGACGGAGTTCCTTGTAATCAAAATTGAATATGTCTATGAACCTTCGAAAGATGCTGGAGGTAGGATTCCTTCTCACTCTCCATCACAGCATCACCAATCTTTATTTGTTGGAGACGACTCATCAACTTCTTCTTCAGATAATTTTATGGGGTCATGAGTTGGTGTGACTGGAAGGATATCCATGACTAAAACATCAACCTCACTTTCTTCATCTTCAGTGTCCACTTCACTGGTACTAGAGTAATCAGAGGATGTCCAATCATCAGTTTCATCAGTTTCATCACTTGAATCCACAAGTTCTGCCTTATGATGTCGAGGGATCACGTTTATCTTCACCCTCTCTCTACCACGTCCAAGTGTCATGAAACCTTCATTCCAGTAGTTTCTTGCATGAACTCTCCTCAGCCATGGTCTTCCCAGCAGCATTGGGTACGCAATAGTACCATTTTTCATCACCTAAAAGTCTACCACACATACAACACCCATAACAGATATTGCCACATTTGAAACTACACCTTCTGGTTTATTTTTTCCCTTATTTAATGACCTTAACATAAGTGTTGAAGGTGGCAATCAATTTTTAAACCCAACATATTCATTACATACTCGGTCATTACATTAATTGCAGCACCTCCATCAATTAAGACATCATGAATTGAAATACCATTACATAATACCTCAGGTTGTGGAGCATAGGGATCCGCATCTGCCTCCAAAACAGGGACCTCAACCTCCTTCCTTCGTTGAGCATTGAGTCCACTTCGCAACTCCCACCTCTTCTCAGAAGACATAGCCAAGAGTTGACCATATGTAATAATTGCAGGCCTTTTGGATAGATCTTCCAAGATGGAGTATGGTCCTTGCCCCTGTGAAATCAAAAAATCCTGCACACCCAACTTTCTTCTCTTATGTTTCTTACTAGTTTCTCCTTTCATCTTCTTAGGATCATTTCCATCTTGATTATCTTTTTCTTTCTTTCTTTTTGTTACAAACACATCTACTTCATTATTTTTTCTCTTATCTACTACATCAAAATAATTCACTAGGTGTTTTTCCTTTATCATTATCTCCTTATACCAGATGTAGAATCTCTATCTAGACAATTATACTTATAATGACCCTTTTTATAACAACCATAACATATAACTTCAGAAATATTTCTTTTTGGACCTCTATCTCCTCCCTAAGAACTAAATTTCTTTTCCTTGAAGAAGATTAATAGTTAACTGACCCATCTTTTTGAGCTGATCTTCATACTCAGTAGATGTACTAGGAGAAATATTTGTGTTCACCGGGAGTGGTTGTGGATTCTGGACCAAAGGTGCTAGTGTAGGCTCTACTTTAGCAACAATTTCTTTGGGCTCCTCTTCCATGCTTTCTTCTTGCCTTCTTGCAATCTCCTTTGCTTGTTCAATGGTAGCTGGGTGGTCATACTTCACTCGTTGTCTGATCTCTGGCTTCATCCCAAGAATTAAGTGCTTACATAGGAGATTATCCATGCCATTCATCAACCCATCCGCTAATCCTTCCTTCCGGATCTGGGCATCGAGCTTCCTCCTTAGCTCTAGAACACGAGCATGATAATATATTATCTTCTCCTTCTCTCATTGGGCTAGCTTTGTGATCTCAATCATGAGATCTGCATATTTTTTTTGTTCACTAAATTCTTCAAGAAAAATTTCAGTTAATAAATCCCACGAGTTTTTCACATTATCACCTAGTGTTTCAAACCATCTAAGGGCTGAACCATCTAAAAAGGTAGGAAAAAATTTAGTCCATTGTTCCCTTCTTATGAGGCCATTACAAATGCAATATCGTTTAAAATTTTGAATGAAAGAGGAAGCATCTTCATTGGATTGGGTTGAAAAATAAGGAATCTTCCCCATTTTCAAAAATAACCACAGTGAAATACCAATCCACAAGTACAATCAACAAGACTTATGTGCACAAATAATTAAAATCACTATAATAGAAAGTGACTTTACACCTTTCTATAGTAAAATAGAAATGACCACGGTAAACTATGATAAAACTTGACTTACTATGGTAAAAAATGACTTTACTGTGGTAAACACTATTCACGGTAAAAAGTGAAGTTACTGCGGTGAATACTATTCACGGTAAAAAGTGACTTTACTGCGGTAAATACTATTCACGGTAAAAAGTAAAGTTACTGTGGTAAATACTATGCATGGTAAAAAGTGACTTTACCATGATTACTGGGCACAATAAAAACAAGGTTACCCTCCTATTGATTTATGACTAAGTGGGAATATCTCTCCAGAAAATCCACCAACGAGGAATGGTCCCGGCAACAAAACCAAAATGTCATCACCAATCTGACACTATGATAATTCTTCACTGGGAAATCCTCGTGCTATGATTATTTACTAATGCATAGCTTTTAGTTTGGTGGATGGAATATGGAAACACAACAACAAACATAACACAAGAATACCATAGACTATAGTAAGAAGGAATGATGATAAATCTGAAATATAAATGTAAATTATAATATCAACATAAAATTGTTACAATCTCACCCATGAGGTACTTCAAGTGTTACTTCCTTCACTTGCCTTCCAACAATAACTATGGGAGAAACTTCACAATTACACTTCTTAATGGCTTCTTTAACACACCTTCAAAATGATGACTTCCTTTACACACTTACTCATACAATATTTCTCACTACTTCCTTCTATGCTAAATGAGGGGGGTGGTCTCTTTATTTATAGGAATTCAGGCTTATCCACCCTATCTCTAAGATAGGATAGGAAATCTCTTCCAGCCAATCATATTCCATGCCTAAACTCTTGCCTTTACATGTAGGCTTATCTTCTAAGATAAGATAAACCTTATCATCTCACATGAGTTCCACCTTTTTAGACTTTTCCACAAATAAAATACACAAAATATTTATGATATCACTCTTTGTCCTTATTATAAATAGAATATTTCTAATTCCTAATCATGTAGACCCTACTCTACTTACCCAAACTTTGAGATTTTAACACTACCGAACCACTTACGACAAATATTTACTTTTTACAACATTCCTATTGTACTTTGACTGTTACCGTACTCTACTTTATTGGAGGTACCGTACTGATGGCACTATTATCTTCTATTGGACGCCACTACTAATTATACTTAACATCTTATTCCTAATACATACATAAATAAAATAGAAATTATGGAGGAAAATTTTAATGTCGACACACCGAACGTCCTATTCACATCCTGATCATTCGGAGGGTGTAGTGATTTGGCGACAACATGTAATGCTAAGCGGTAAGCTATAGGGTTGATTACTTCAACTATCTCAAAAGGGCCCACATTACGAGGTGATAATTGGCAGCGTTGCCAAAAGTTATAGAGCTCTTTTTCAGTTTTACCTGAAGAAAGACTTTCTCGCCAAGTTCAAATTTCTTGTCAACCCGCTTTAAATCAGCATAACTCTTTTTCCTATCTGTTGCTTCTTTCAAGCATTCATGAATCAATTTACTTGTTCCATTTTAGTAAGAATTTCAAGTCCATGTACCTCTCTATCCTCTATGTTGTTCGAACTAACAGGGGTTCTGCATTTTCTTCCATATAATGCTTCGAAAGGTGCCATCTTAAGAGAGGAATGATATGTATTATTATGTGTAAACTCAACTAGTGAAAGATAATCTTCCCACTTATACTGATGATCTATACAATACATTCGTAACATATTCTCTAAAACTTTATTAACTCTTTCAGTCCGTCCATCCATTTTCGGATGATATGTAGAACTGAAATTCAACTTAGTTCCTAGTGCTAAATTAAGCATTTGCCAAAATCTCGACATCATTCTAGGATCTCTATTTGATATGATTAATTCAGGTACTCCATGTAATCTGAAAATTTCGTGTACAAATCTTTTAGCCAACACAGGAGAATCATCCTTTAGATTACCCACAATAAAATGTGCTACCTTTGTTAGTTTATCCACAACCAATAAAATAACATCATGTTTATTTCTTGACATAGGAAACCCTTGTACAAATTCCATACTTATCACTTGCCATTTGTACTCTGGTATGTTATGAGGATACAATACACCGGCTAGGTGCATATGTTCCTCTTTAACACGTTGACATTCAAGGAAATGTGTCACAAAGTCTATAACGTCCTTTTTCATTCCCTTCCAGAAATATTGTTGTTTTATATCAGCAAGCATTTTTGTAATACTAGGTTGTCTAGAAAAAGGTGAATTGTGAAATTCAGCTAACAATTTCTTTCTCAAATCATTTAGCGAAGGTACAAATATTCTATTTTCAAATCGTAAGATTCCTTCATTATCAAAGTGAAAACCTTTATACCTTGGATCACTAGGATCTACAAAAAGCACTATCTTTACTTGCTGAAAATAAGAATCAGATTCCATAACACTTTTTACTTCATCCTTAAATTGAGTTCTCAATGTTATAAGAGCAGAAATGTGCTTCCTATGACTTAAAACATCAGCCACTCTATTTTATTTACCATTGATATAATTGATGTCAAAATCATATTGAGACAAAAACTCTAACCACATTCATTGTCTTGCATTAAGATTTGGCTGAGTGAAGATATACTTCAACCCAAGATGATCATTTTTCAATTCAAAAGGTTTACCAAGCAGGTAATGCCTCCAAACATGCAGTGCATGAATAATGGAAGCAAACTCTAAATCATATGGAGCATAATTCAACTCATGTAACTTTAGTTTTCTACTTTCGTAGGCTATGAAATGACCATTTTGTAAAAAAATACCTTCTAGACCTTCACCCGATGCATTAGTTACCACCATAAAATATTCATTAGGATCTATTACTACTAGAATAGGTGCTGAAGTTAACTGTTCCTTCAAGGTTTTGAATGCAATTTCACATTTATCACTCCAAATAATTTTTTTTATCTTTCTTCTGTAAAGAAGTTATTGGTGTAGCCACCTTAGAGAAGTCTTTTAAAAATTTCCTATAGTAGCCAGAAATTCCCATGAAGTTCTAACTTCATGTACATTCTTTGGTACACGCCACTTAATTATAGCTACAATTTTTGAAGGATCTACAACAATTCCATTCTTACTTATCACATGTCCCAAATAGTGTACTTCTGTGTCATAGAAAGAACATTTAGACATCTTACCAAATAACCGTCTCTTTCTTAATATTTCTAAAACTATCTTCAAATACTCATGTTGTTCATCAATCATTTTAGAATATATAAGAATGTTATCCAATAATACGAGCACAAATTTTTTCAAGTATTCTTGAAAGATATTATTCATTAAATTCATAAATACTGCAGGTGCATTAGTTAATCCAAAAGGTAAAACCGTGAATTCATAATATCCATACCTTGTTCTGAAAGTTGTTTTATGAATATCCTCATCCTTAATATGTAATTTATGATATCCAGATCGAAGATCTATCTTAGAATATACCGATGCTCTATGCATCTGATCAAATAAATCATCAATCCTAAGGAGTGGGTATCTATTCTTGATTGTTACTTTGTTTAACATTTTGTAGTCAATGCACAATTTAAGTGTTCAATCCTTCTTTTTCACAAAAAATACAGGTGTTCCCCAAGGTGAAACACTTGGTCTAATCAAAACTTTAGAAAAAAGTTCCTGCAACTGAGCCTTAAGCTCTACTAATTCTGTAGTAGTTATTTGATATGGTGCTTTAGAAATAGGTTCAGTTCCAGGCTTGATCTCTATTGTGAAATCAAACTCCCTTTTGGGTGGAAGACCTGGTAATTCTTCTGGAAATATGTCACCGAAGTCTTGTAACAATGGATATCATTCCATGACATCACTGTTCTCTTCAGTTGTTTGAGCAATTTTCACTGCATATAAGGTACAATCTTTATTTTTGGCCTTTTTAAGTTGCATAACTGATAATTTTCTAACAGAAATCTCACATTTCACACCCTGAATCTCTATTGTATTTTACAGGTCATCTAAACAACTAATGTGTTTCTCAAAACAATCCACTTTAGCCTTATGTTATGCTAACCAATTAACACCTATGATTAAATCATAAGACCCCAAAGGTGCAACATAAAGATCAACTATAGTGGAAAAGTTAGGTAAATCAAGGATTGCTCCAAAAATACACATACTAACTGTATGAACAACATTGTTTCCATACTGTACAGTCCATGTTTTCAGCTTTTATTTTTAATTTTGATGCTAATTTACTAGAAATAAAACATTCAGTAGCTTACGTATCGAAAAGAATAGTTATAGGTAAACCAAATAACTTACCCGAAACTTCTATAGGCGTGGCCTGCTTCTCAACCTGCTTGTTATCTACTGTAACATGTATCTTGTGCTGCTGATTATGATAGTCCTTTTTCAAAGGACATTGATTTACGTAATGATCTTTGCCACAGTTATAACATCCTCCTACAGGTCCCTTCCTAGGCTTGGGTTTATTTCTAGCCTTAGAGTTATTGTTTTGACCCCCATAGGACTTTTTTCTGTTATTATTGTTCTTAACAAAGTTATTATTGTTACTAGAAAACTTGTTTGTTGCTGATTTATTATTAGTATTAGATGAAAACTTACTTTTCATTTCGAAAATTATTCAATTGTTTTTTCTTAGGTACAAGAGATGATGAAAAGGAATTAGGCACTTTTTTCCTTACTTCCTCCTTATGAGTAGAAATTGCCTGTAATTTTTGTTCTTTCCTTATGGCATTTTTCAAAAATCCCTTCCATCATGGTTAGGTTGTGAACATTCACCTCTCCCCCTATAATGATGATTCAATCCCATGATGAATTTTTGTATCCTGAACTTCTCAAAAGTTTGGTAATGAGTTACATACTTAAGAAGTTTTGTAAACTACTCCCAGTACTTAGTTACAGTTAGCTTTCCTTGAGCTAAGTTTTGAAATTTAGTCATTTTCTGGTCATAATAAATTTGATGCAGCCATCATTTCCTAAAGTATCCTTTAAATTTATCCCATGTGATATTAGTTTCATCAATATTTAACTCAGCCTTACGGTTATCCCACCATGAAGATGCTTCATGAGAAAGTTGATATGCTCCCCATATCACTTTTGTTTCTTCTGAGAAATTCCTTATTGCAAAGTATTTCTCCATTTCACTAAGCCAATTCTCAGCTCCATCTCCTAATGTGGTGCCATCAAACTTGGGTGGACTTATCCTTTTTATATCATTAGTGAGTTCAGCTACCAGCCTAGCCTTTTTGTTCTTAGGCTGAACAAGTATGTTCACATTGTTATTATCAACACCTACATTGGCCTTGTCCCTAAGAGGTGGCTGATTGTTGTTATTAGCATCATCTTCCTCCTCATTTCCCATTACTTTTTGTTCAAGTACAACCAAATGATCTCTTGTGTCTAATAGGGTAGCAAGGATCTCATCTAGTTTCTGGGCAGTTGCTACTCCTTCCTCAGGAGGAGGGTTATTTGCAACATTTCCTCTTGTTCTAACCATTTTCTGTTAACAAGAAAAATTAAGTCTCATCAGATTATGGACACAATAGGTTCAAGAGCTGCAACCTTCAACTCTGATACCAAGACGTAACATTCCCATTTTAAGACTTTAGAAACAAGGGAATTTTTTTTTTACATAATGTTCTTTATTCTAAATAAAGCATTATTTAGAACAAACATTCCATGTTAATAAATCTCAAATAGATAACCATATGCAACTGTAAATGACTTGGTGATCCACCAATCTATTCATTTCATAACTTGATAATCTACTGATCTATTTATTTCATAACTTAGTGATCTACCGATCTATTTATTTCATAACTTAGTGACCTACCAATCTATTTATGCCATAACTTAGTGATCTACCGATCTATTTATGTTAATGATAAGTATTGGATACTTATCATATTCTTTGTATACCTGGTTTTCCTACCCTAAACCAGGTACTGAGTGATCTATTTAAAGAACATATCTGAATATTTGTTACCAATATTCATCTGATATCATGTTTCTTTAAACTAGGTGACATAGGACAACACAACCAGCAGCTTGCGATACTTTGGCCAAAGATTTTCAACATACTGTTTATGTCACTATTCCTAGACGACATACTCATCATTTTAGAATACGTCCTTCACCTCACTCCTCTGTTATCAAGAATGGTCTTTACTGACTACCGTCAGTCCACTTGTCCAAGGTTTAACCCTATCCCTAGTTAGAAACATAATTTATTATAGGAAGATGCTCACAATGACTTAGGGTAAATGGGCATACTCAGTTGACCTAAGTCAACCAGATGTGCCAAGGTACCCTGAGCCATTGAAAGCTACTACCTATCCTAAACATGCCACTAACTTGACCTAGAGAGAAACAAAGTTCAAGTCCATAATTGTGTGTAGATCTAGATGATCAATGCAGAAGGGTGTTGCCACATGTCAATTGCATCATTGTATTCTCGAGAAGACCCAAGTCTTATTGAAAGTATAGCCCTACAGTTGGCGCATGCCAACGTCCTATAGAAACTACCTCATCGATAGGTACATACCCCAAGGAGGTTATTAATACATTATTAATTTGGATTATTACACCGATTGTAGCAACCCTACTAAACCCTAATCCAACACTCCATAAGTTCTTTTCTAAATTTGATTCATTTATCCATTAAATAACTTCCTTAACTTATGATTGCTTTATATGTTCATTTTACAAAGCTTAATAAACAAGATATCTAGAAACAAGACAACAACATCATAAGTTCCATTATATGTAACTTAATCATTCAAAGAAGGTGTAGCAACCAAATAGGTTCAACTAGTAGTAGACTTTATAAGAAATGAAGTCTAACGATTAACAATCATATCACCATTCTTTGGGTTACATTTTTTTTAGTGAGGAAGGATCTTCCTCTACATGATTAAGTGTTAGGGTTTGTCATACCCATCTTATCTTTCACAATTTCTTTAATTTTACTGCATATTCTTTACACTTTCCATTACTATTTTAGAATTGTTTAGATAAGATTGTTATCTTATGCAACTTAACAAGCTACATCTTAATAAGGGAATCCAATATATTTCCCTTTTAACCAACTGATCAAGTTTATCCAAATTAAGCATATAATAGATAGGAAAAATATCATCTAGATAGGATTTCCATCTTCTTCATAAATACAAGATAATTTACACAACCAATACAAGTAAATATCAACTTTCAATTCATCATTATAAAACTATACATTACAAGACTATGTATTTTAGGCATGCGGTATAACAAACAACCCTTATTCTAAAAAGAGTACAACTTTTCTTTTTCTTTTTATACAACTGAAGAATAAATCAAAACTCTTAACAGAAGATCCAGAATTAAATAAGCCCAATACAACATGAAAGTTCTTGTCTTCCTTCATCACTTACGATGTCCATCTGCAAAATTGCTAGCATGGGTCAGTTCAATGAACTAAGCATGATAAACACTAAGAATTAAAGTAAAGTGCATTCCACTAATTGTTTCATTAAACAACTCTTCTTTAATGAAACAATTAAATAACATCAAGAAAATAATCATAAGTAATAACATCTAGAAAGAAGTACAATTAAGAAGATCTGAATTTACTTTTAAGAAAAGAATATATTATAATCTGTAACATCAGAATTATATCACAAGACTTATTTGATCCTATCAATCACTTTAAACAGTCAACAAGTCTTGTCATTAAATTATTTCATAAATTCATAAGGATAGAAAGACACATTTAACTTTTTCCAATGTGCAAAGGAGTTAGTTACATCATATCTCACATTAATATGTTTCATCTTTCCATATAGACAAAGAAGAGAATCAAATAACGAGAAGTTCAATCAATGAACTTATCAGTCAACATAAAAGGATCTCAAACCAAAATGGACCCAATCCATGTTTCATTTCATTTATACTATGAAATTAAAATCTTTAAAAAATTCAACATAGAAATTCCCTAGCTAATTCCAAAAGCAGAACTCAAACAGAATGCACAATCGAAGGATGCACATTACCAAAACTCATCAAAAAAATTACAACTACTTACCTAATCTCATTCACCAAGCTAAAATCCAGTTTCAATCTCAAACAGTATCATTTCTAAACAACATTCTGTCCCCCAAGTGATCCTATTCACTTCTCTATTAAAATCCCAGAGGTCCATTCCAAGATCCCAACAAGGAATAGAAAAATGCAACAGTGCAAGATAGACAAGGGTCAATGAAAATCATGGTCCCAGGGACTGATTTTCCCCAAGCATTCAGGACAGGGATACCATATTCCCTTCAAATGACACACATTGAAAATAAGTTTAAATTCCACGTTCAATAAAACCTCACGCATCAGATGCAATATCTGGAGAGAGTAAGGAACTAAGAAAACTGCTCAAGACAAGTACTTGCCCCCATCTTCCTCCATTCGACTGAATAGAATAATCACAAGCCTCACGAGTTTCACTTAAAAGCTTAAGACTAGTAAGGATTTGTTCAACCTCAAGACAGAAAGGAAGTAAATAAATAATACATTCCATAAACCTCTACAATGATACGACTGTCCCACAACATATCACAATTCCAGTCCATAATTCAAGAATAAAATAGTCAAGCTTCCCACAAGACACGAGATTACATAGGGAAGAGAGGGAAAGGTTTTACTTCAAACTCACACCCTTGTCATATTCAAGAACATCTTGCGGCCTACAAGACAGAAGTAATACAAAAATTCTTGCACAAGCAACAAGACAGAGGAGGTTTCGAAAGAAGATACTCAGACTACATCTAACAAGTACAAAACTCCAAAGGCCCCTTTGGGCAGACTGTATTCATGAGAATAAAGCTTTACAAAACCAAAACCAGCCAAAACCCAGTTCAAAATACCTGTATAAAATCAACATGTCGATTCCAATACAAGATCAAAACAACCAACAATGGAATCACCTGTACTGAGTCAAGTACGAGCTTTGAACATAAGTTCTAACAACACAGGATCAAATACGAGTCTATAATAAAACCCATGGCCCTAATATAAGTTTATAATAGACACCAACACTCTATTACTGTTCAAGCATTTTTGGCTCCCTAAGGAAGGGTAAAATTCCAATTCAGAGCTCAAGTACATGTCACAATGCAACAACTCAACAGTAAGTTCCGTTTTGGAACAGTGCACGAAGACTTGTTGAATATGAAGATTCAACCATAGGTTCAGAACTAAACTTAGTTCCAGACATAGTCCAAAACAAACACAAGGTCCCAATAAAACTCATAACAGATCTTGAAGCTTCAATACAAGTTTAGAACAACTAATCGGAGCTCCACTTCCAGCTCACGAAACACAAGACTAAACAAAGATTCAGAACCCAACAAGCAACTAATCCTAGTTCATTCAACATAGTCTCAAATGCTAGAACAAAGATTTCAATACAAGCTACAAAGTTCAATAGAGCTTCAAGTACAGGTTACAAATTCCAATACAAATCAAACATGCAAACCTCTAACAACTAGTACATGTACTTAAATTGTGAACTACCATTAACATACCAAGGATTCGTATTCTCAAAACCCACATAATTTTCAAGAAAACATGCAAGTAAATAACCAAATACATCATATAAATATAAATTTCCAGTGAGAAGAATTGTTTTAATGAATCATTTAGAAGAAAGCAAGAAATCTTAATGGGTAGAGCCTATCATGCATGATAGTGCCTCTACCGATTCAAAGAAGAATTCCAGCCGATTTTCCAACACCCTTTCTTCTCCAAGCAAGATCAAACAACCATAATCTTTCTCCACAATGCCTCTTATACATTCCTTGAACTATAAAATAGATCAAAGAATTCAAAAATAGCCACTAAGTGTAGATCAAACTGCTGGTTTTGAAATAACCAGATAGCTCCATGCAGAGCAAAAATTCGATGCATGCAAAAAAAACAACCCCAAATAAATCCGCCAGCATGCCTTCCAAGACATTGCTCACCAAAATTGCAGGTGAATTAATGCCATTAAATTGCATATTCCCACCTATCTCTCCTTTGCCACCGCCATCCAAATTGGCGAGACTAAGTTTAACTTCCACTTGCATTTCCAAACTTAGTGATACCTCCACGTAGGTTCCTCTAAAATTTAACTAGCCCCTGACAAACTGGCAGTACTTCCATGTCTTAATGCCAAATAAAACTAAATCACATCACATTAAAATACTTAGGAACTGGTTTAGCTCCTATTTGAAATCGACCCATAGGTTCCCTTTCCTACCCATTAGTTTAGGATAGATAGAATTTTCTTAGGTTATATCTTAGGTTAATTTATTTATAACCTATATAACCTTCAAATTATAGATTGTCACCTTAGGTTTAGGTCTTATTTAACCAAATACAATAGGTTAGAAATAACTTAGAATCCCTTAGGTTATTTCCCTTTATACTAACTTAGTGTTAACAACTTAGGTTAGGATGTCATCCCATTTTGGTAGAGTGGTGTAGAAAGAGTTAGGTAAATTACCTGAGTCCTCGAATCTCTTTAGGATAGACCTTATAGATATAGGGATACATTTTATCTCTCTTTCAAAGAATCCTTCATTTTGAAGTAGGTTTCCCCTAACACCATTAGGATTCTTACAATGTCAATTGAAGAGCCGAGCACAACACAAAACAAAATGCAGGCACAGTCTTTCGACATAGTAAAGAATTTGCAACAAACACAAGTTCAAGTCAAAGTCTCTTAATCAATGAATGTCAGTTTTTCATTAGTTTAGATAAGAAGATTTAAAACATTCCTTGGATCAATGGAATTGATCCAAGGATGAGTTTAATTACAAAGGATAATTTTGCAACCATTCAAACCAGATTACAACTTACTCATAAGAAGTGAAATAGATTGTTGAAAGCAACAGATACACAACCCTACAATCAAAGAGCAAGAAATGATTTATCCATATCAAGCATGATCTTCAGCAGTCAAAATTGAACACATATTTATCAAGAAAATCACATGTCAACACTTGAAATGCAAAGGAGGAATATAACAATTGTCAAGGGTGTTACCCAAAAAGTTAAATTTAGCCTCAATAACCCAAAAATCTGAAATTGTCCTCAACAACCCAAAGAATGATCTTATATGACATATCATGATATGGCCAAAAGGCTATTAAGTTAGAAGGTGTTTATGCTATTGATAATGATATTAAGTTGGCATGTGTTTATGCTACTAGAAAGGATATTAATTTACCAAGTTGTTTCATGCTGCCATAAATGTTATCAAGATATAAAATGAATTATACTATCGATGAGGCTATTAAGTTAGTCATATTTCAGCACCCGCTTAGGATCGGGCTTAAGATACATGACACAATTCAAAACTCATCAAATTGGGGGAATAATTATAAATGACTAATTACATTTAGTTCTCGTGAACATTTCACTATACAACAAGTCTTCAATATAATGTTTTTCAAAGTTCAATTTACAAGTTTATAAACATCATTATTAGTCATTAATCTACACATATTTTCCATGTGATTGTAGGTATCATGTAGATTGGCATAGAAATTCAATATTTTTCACCACCATATTATAATCAATATGTTACATTTGCATTTACTTATTATTTTTTTCCGTAATTGAGCATTTATCAATACTAGAATAAAAGGGGTGCAATATGTGAACCCTAAATTTGGTCTGAACACTTTAAAATATGACATTTATTATGAGACAAAAATCTATATACACATTATTTAAACAACTGAAGGCACCTTCGTGGTCTATCTCATACCCTATATCTACTAAAGGACAACCCCTCTCCATCTCAGAGCCTACCATTGTATATGTTATTGAACATATGTGTAAAACTCCACATGTATTGAACCTAATTTCTATCACACCCTAGATAGGTTCATAGTCTTGGATAGGTTTGTTTCAAAAATTTACACCTCCGATCAATGTGTCCCCTCACACTTTTACAGTCACATTTTTAAAAGGGTTACTTGGCTTAGTTGGCATAGTTGAGACTTTTGGGTTTGTTAAGTAGGAAAAATAACAAAAGATAATCTATAAATACAAACACACCCTATCCTATTAGGGGATCCTGGTACTCACCATCCAGTAGCATGCTTGGTGTTACCAGTTGGTAGCAATCTACCTACTACTGACCGGTAGCACAAAACATGTTACCAACCGGTATCACCAAACATGCTTTTGGTCGGTAGCACCCTCCAAATCTTCATAGATATAATCATCTAGTATATTTATTTTCACTTTACACAATCGTTTATCCATACTACAAGAGCCTATAACAAATTATAAAAACAACCTCAACTATCAATTGACAGCTAGCTAGACCATCCATTGATTTCAGAGTAGGCATCTATTCCATTTTTTGCAAAAATTCCAGGAAGGAAGGTGTTCTCCAAACCACCCGCAAGCCCACCAATTAAAATTCGTAAGTTTTCATTTAAGAGCCTTATATTTTTGCAACTCTACATCCTTCTATAAGATCCTAATTCCTTTTCACAATGGATTGAAGCCGCAAGTTTCACAGAGCTAGTTTATATATGCCCCAATTTTTAAGAGACACAAAAATAATCAACCACATTATAATTAACTATAATAGTTCCTATTGTAATTTTCATATTCAAATCCCATCACACACACTATCCTTTCGAACATCCCATGAAGAATTTGAGCATTTGACAAGACTACCACACAAAGATGTGGATCCTATCACAATGAAGGCTATTTTGACAGATGAAGATGTCAAGTATTTGGAGTCTCACTTATAAATATTTATTGATGTAGCTACTGGTAAGTTTTTAATAATCATATTACTCTTTACATAATTTTTTTATTTTTACGAATTTTGATTTTTTGCTTTATTAAATATTTATCAATTTTGTGTCTCCTTACATTTACAGTTTCCCCAAATCCTTCAAAAAGGGGAATTACCCTCAAGGATTTTAGTAACCCATTTTTGTAAGCTATGGTTAATTTTTACAGGAAAACATTATATTGCAGGGTTGATATATGGATATTCCATACTGGGCCTTGGCTTATATTGTGTGGACCCTTAGTGGATAGAAATATGAATGGTGCACTTTTTAATCCTCTAGGATAAGAAATGACCTTAGTACCATTCATGTGAATGAAACTACTTCTATTAATTCAGATATTGTATTCTTGCATTATCTTATAATTCTCTATAAAATTTATGCAACACCTCTTCTCCTACCGCACTCCACATAAAGCTAACAACTATGTCATTAACAATTGAACAAGATGTCAGTACCAAATTTATGATTATTTGTTTCTTAATAATTATCAATAATTTTCTTCATATTTTATATATTATATTTAATATTAGTAGTCTGTTCACTATTGAATTATAATAGGGGATAATTGTTGCAGCTGTATCCTGAAGAGAGGCTACTATAAGAGGACATTTCCAACCAGATTCAAGAGATTTAGCTATTGTTTCCAAGGATCAAGAGACCGAGGAAACCACTCCACAATTAATCAATTCTCAAGTGAAACGGATGAGGAGTTCCTTAAATCCTCATCCAATTGAGATGTCCACTATACTACTGATTGCATGTATTTATTATTTAGATATTTCAATATATTTTAAAGTATATATAATTTCATAGAAATATAAATTAAACATTTATAACTTGTTTACATTCCTTTGTTGCAACAACCTCCAGTAGCACATGTTTATATCGTTAAGCTCGTGCTAGTCCAACAAGAAATGTGTATGAATGTGAAGAAACAAAGGATCAAGATATATCTTTGTCACCTCAAGGTATGTATCTCATTTAAGTTGTAATTTTAAATTATTTTTTAGTTTTTTATATTTTTTCAGTGAAGAAATTGATAAATTAATTTTTTTTAATGGTTGATTACGTTTAGATCACAACTACCAATACCATTCCTAGTCTTTTCACTCTACTCAAAAATACCACAAGAACTAAAATATGCCCCATATGCATCTCAATTGCAATCTATGTAAATAAGTAATGTTTTTAATCATAAATGATATATAAATTTTGATTATTCCATTCTTATTATGTCTTCCATTTCAATTATCTCATGTTATTTACAATTAATTATTGTAGTGCCTCCTTCGACTCCAAATACATCTGCTACTTTAAGGAGAAAGATGCCACCGCCGCCACCACTAGAACAAAATGTCAAGATCAGGGGTAGTGGGAAACATATTTCATTTCATGCTCTAACTTCAAGTAGGGGTACCCTAAATTTTACAGCCGAGCTTCTAACTTTTTCATTGGGAAATGTTCCAAGTACATGGGGTGTTTCTATATTGAATGAAATTTATTTGGATGAGGAATATCTTGGGATTAAAAGCGAGATTTAGGGTCATGAAACTTTCAATCCACAAGATATGATTCACGGGTTAAGGCATCCTTCTTCAGTAGGAGAACAAATATCAAGCACACCTTTTCCAGGAGAAATTACCTCAACAGATGATGAAAAAACAATTTTTTCACTTAAAATTCTTTTGGCTGAAAATTGTCTAGTCATTGTTAATGATATTTTAACAAAGGACATTGAAAAATTAAAATTGCGGGATTTTAGGGCTAACATTTAGATAAAAGAAATAAATTCCTGATTTAATAACCACTCTCAGAGATATTTATTGTATTTCTTCAGTTCAAAATGAACCAGCGAAGCTTGGTATTTTTTTGAATCAGGCTGTATCTGGTTCTGCGTCTTTTACAAATTCTTACAATGATCATGTGTTAAATATAATGTTGAACATATTTGATAATTTAAATACAAAAGCACAAGCATACCATAATATGTGGTCAAGAGACAAAGGCCTTGTAGTTATTGCAGATTCAGAAAGGGATAAGGCGTTAGTAAGTTTTAATAAATTTTCAAATATGATTTACATTTTTATTTATTTTTTAATTATTTTCCTATTTTTAAAATGTACTTGGAGTACCAGAATTTGAAGAATGATTCAACAATTCTTAAAGTGCATTTAAAAAGTGAAAGGAAAATTTTAATTGCAATAGTTGATTTGAAGAAAAAACTTGTTACTTTAAACAAGAAGAGTAATACCTTAAGAATGATCAGAATGGAATGGATCCTGAAATATTATTGAAGGAGAAAACAAAGAGAGGATCCAAAGTTATTATCTTTCGGTGATGCAAAAAATCCAGAACATGAAATCATTTTGAATATCAATACATCCATGAAGGAGCTTGTTCAGTTAGGTTATTTAAAATAAGGTTCTAGTACAGAGGAGACAAAAACACAAACCTAAGAATCTACTTCTTAAGGATGAAGTTGCAAAAATAAATTGTTAAATTTGTAATTGTCATTTGAAAATATTGTTGTAAAACTATTTAATATTCATACTATATACATACATACATACATACATACATACATACATACATACATATATATGTATATATATGTATATGTATATAAATGTACACACACATACATACATACATACATACATACACACACACACACACACACACACACACACACATATACATATATGTATACATACATACATATGTGTGTATATATATTCACACACATACATACATATGTATGTATGTATGTAGATGTATGTATGTATGTATGTATATATACATCCATACATACATACATCTACATACATACATACATACATATATATGTACATACATCTACATACATATGTATGTACACACACACACACACACACACACACACACACACGTATGTTATGTATGTATATATATGTGTGTGTCTATACACACACACACATGTATATGTATATGTATGTAATGTATACATATATACATACATATGTATGTATATATACATATGTGTATACATACATACATATATATATATATATATATATACATATATATATATATATGTATGTATATATATATGTATGTATGTATGTATACACATACATACACATACATATGTATATATGTATGTATATATATGTGTATACGTGTGTGTGTGTGTACATATATATATATACATACACATACATGTATGTATATATGTATGTATGTGTATGTATATATGTGTGTGTGTATACATATATGTATATATGTGTGTGTGTGTGTGTCTACACACATACATATATATGTATATGTGTATATATATACATACATACATACATATGTATGTATATATGTGTATACATGTGTGTGTACACACACACACACACACACACACACACACATATGTATGTATGTATGCATGTACGTATGTGTGTGTGTACACATATATATGTATATATTATATATAATATATATAAATACATATGTATGTGTATATATATATACACGTGTGTGTGTACATTTTTTTTTGTAATTTTTATCTTCTTAAGTTCTTCATTATATGAAAATATTGAGAGTTTTGAATTTCAATCGATGTGGTGTTGTACTTTTACTATGTTAATGCATAAGTTCCTCAAATAAAATCACAATGTGATTAGAATAATCAATTATGTTTGGTATTACTATTACATAATACATTATTGATTATTATCATTTTCAAACACTTTCCATCGAAAGAAGTTGCATTTATTTTTTAACACAATAATATGCTAGGATATTATTATGATTTAAAAGACAAGATAAAATAAGTATTAAATTTCTCGATTAAATAACTCTCAATAATAACTTACAACACTGAAATTATTATTCAATAAAGAACATGTGTATGTACCAAATAACAAGTTACATACTTATAAGTGATAATATGATATAAAATTTGATTTCTAGAAATACTATGTTGACTAAATATGTATAATGCATTTCAAACTATTAATATATATAGTTTTATAGTAATTTTTATCAAATTCATTACATGAAAATATTGAGATTTAAATTTTATATGGTGTTGTACTTGTATTATATTCACATGTAAGTTCTCAAAATAATGTTATGATATTATTTTGATTTAAAAGGCAACAAAAAAGTAAGTATGATATTTCTCGATAAAAAAATCTAAACGAAAATATTATTCAATAAAGAAAAATTGTATATAAAAAATAAAAAAGTTACATACTTATAATATGATGTGAAATTTGATTTCTAGACATACTATGTCGATACATGCTTCTTTACTCAATATCAGGTAGCTCAAACATATCTTAAAAATTTTGGTCTCCAAAACTCAAACTGTCATATAATCTTTTATCACTATTTTTAGTCATAGTTTTGATGTTATCCATTAGCCCTGTATTAGAATTACAGACCCCTCTCCTCTCTTTAAGAGAATTCCATATTTTCATTACTCATTCATAAGAAAATGTGTCCATATCATATTGTGAAACAAACAATCTCAAGCAACTCTCAATATTTTTATCTAGTCTGTTTTGATATTTTGATTTAACAAATGTTAATGCACTAAAAACACTTTTGTCTTCAAATGGTCCCAATATCATTGTTTTAAAAAATTCATACAATCAGAAATATTCACTAATGATTTCACGTAGGATGCTACTAGGATACAAAATTTTCCATAAATGTGTAATTACACTCCATTATCTGTTGGTTCTGTAGTGCCCACATTTTTATAGCTCAGTTACTTGTTGTTTCCTTACTCATTGACATGTTTCAGCAGGGATTGTTATATTTTGGACATTATATTTAGAGATTTGATCTTATTAAACATGTATGGACATTTTGGCGTATGGCGCCAATTTAGCTTAATTTCTATGTCGTCGCATTATCATATGATGTCATGGATACTAATGGATATTATGTTATTTTTGGAACGTAATTATATTGATGGATACTTAGTTGTTGCATGTTGGGATTTTATGGTTATATGTCACTCTATCATTTTGTCTAACTTTTGGTGAATTGAGTATAATTGTGCACGTTGTCGCATTTTGATTTCAGTAGGATGTTAGGTTAGTTTATAACTCATTGATATCTTATTGAGTTGTTGATTTATATTTTATCAGAAATGTATGGTTAATGTGTGCAATGAGTGTGCAGGTGATAGGTTACACGAGAACGTGGGATTCAGGCCAGCTACACAACTTTGCACAAGCAACCCATGGGCTGAGTCCTAGCCATGTTCATTATGTGGAACCTTAGTATTGGAGTTATTGTTTTGGGCACCATGAGTGACCCTCCCTTTTGTATAATGTAATATGTCTAGTATTATTAATTTTGCTTAGGGTGATTAGTTTATGTGGTAAACTTGTTGTTGGGAGTTAATAATCTCACTTTCATTAAAGTTTTGATTTTGTTTAATGATGCACTTAATCACAATGGTTTAGGGTCACATGTGAACCCTTGGGTGGTCCCCACACCCTCTACCCTTGTGCCAAAAATGCAAAACCCGAAATTGGGTTATTTTTGGTAATTTTAGGGACCTCTTTTTAGTTTGGGGGTTCCCTTATCATGAAGATGGGCCCTTGGACCCTACCTAATAGGTAGGGGGCTTATTTCCAAGGCTAGAGGGAGTTTTCCCTCCCTTTTTGCCTCCCCTTTGGTCATATCCATGTAAGGGGTTTAGATAAGTGTGCTTTGTTAAAAGTTGCACTTGTTTGTTTTGTAACCAATTTAGGTATATTGACAGAAGAGGGCTAAAAGGTATTTTATCCTTTCTCCCTTTTATTTTGGCATCTTTGACCTTGAAGGGGAAGAGGGGTGACACATGTCACCCCCTCATTGGTGAGGATTTTAGCTTGCTCCTCTTCAAATTCTCATTGAAGAGAACTTTTTTTAGAGCTTTTTGCTTGGATGCTTGTGGGATTTGGAGCTAGAGATTGCTTGAGTCAAGGAGTGGAGAAGTTTGAAGTTGGAAAGATTTTTGGAGAGCTTTCTTTTAGGTAGGCTCTTAAGCTAAATTGTATGTGTTGTATTTTTGTTAGTTGTAGATTTGTTTATATGGAAATGTGGTTGTGTGTGGATTTTTATTTATGGTTATTTATTTTTGCTCCCTCCATCATATGGTATGATGGAGTTTTGGATTTTGTGGGGGAAGAGAGAGGGAATTATTCCCTCTCAATCCTCTTAGCTTGATTGGCAAGCCTTGTAGGATTTTAGAGAATCCCCTCAAATGGTTGAGGTGGGGAAGTTAGTTCATTTGGCTTGAACCTCCTTCCCCATTCTTGGTAAGGAAACCCGTTTGGGGTTTGAAAATCTTTTCAAGAAGGAATTGGTGAAAGGGTGGAGAGATAAGGAGGGTTTTGAATGAATTAAGAGTAATAAGGAGGGTATGGAGATCTTGTTTTGTGTAAGTAATATTGAATATAACTTTTGGAGAACTCTTCTCCTCTCTTCCCCACTTTTGAGGTATAACATGGGTTCTCCTCCTTGTAAAACTTGGAGTCTTGTTTCATACTTGTTTTTGTTTCCATGTGAATGTATTTTTTGTTGTTTCACCTCATTCTTGTTTAATTTTTGGATGGTAGTCCTCTTTCCCATGGGCTTGGAGGAGGCTAGCATGCATCCCAATCTTGGGAAAGACATGTCATGATGCCTATGGTTGGGTGGTAAACAAACTTCTTCTCCTTGGTTGGTTTTCTTAAAGGCATGAAAGTTGAATCTCAAAGTTTGGAGTTGGTGGCATCTTGGGCTCTCATTGTTATCTCTTCCCTTATGAAACTTTCTTGCATTGTACACCTCTTATGTGTAGTTAAGTGGAAGTTTCATCTCCTTGTAAACTCTCCATTTATATATTTTGCATTACTTGGAAACTTGTAATAGAAATTCTTAGTTAGTCGCACACTTGGAGATATTTCATTCATTTAGCCTAAGCTTGTAGAAAAGAAATATTGTATTAGTTGTTTTTCCTTAATATGAAAAATTGATTGTAATTCTCCCCTTTGAAAGGAAAATATACTAATTGTTGGAGATTCTTACTTATGTGTAAATCTGAAATAATCTCTTGAAATTGCATTTGAAAAGAAAGACTTCCCTCTTGTATTGTTTTGTTTGTAATATTAATACTTGGAGTAAGAATAGTCTTAAATTCCTTCCATGAGAAGTTTAAATGTTTTGCTCTTATTAAACAATCATACTTGATTTAGTTATCTCCTTTGAAGATTTTCTTATAGAAATAAGGCTTATTTTTATTTAAAAAATACTTGGTTACTTTCCTTTTACACAAAATATAAAGTAATTTACATTAATTATTTTATCTTGGTAAATTAAGGAAAATGAATATTGCTATTTTTTATATTTAAAACTGTATTTTTTTGTGCATGATCCTTAGATGTAATTTTACTTTTATTACATACATACATACATACATACATACATACATACATATATATATATATATATGATTTAATATCATATCTTATATATTATATATATTATATTATTATCATATAATATATATACTATATGATTGTTTTATTTGTTTAAATAAACAAAAAAATAAAATAAACATTGCGTTTTTTTAAAAAAAGTGTTTTAAAAAAAAAACAAAAAAAACATGGGGGGAGGCCGAACCCTCCCCCCCCACCTGTCTATTGTCCACTGCCCAGCGCCACTTCCCCGACGTCCTCCTTGCCCCTGCGCCGCCCCCTCCCGTGCCCCTGCTACTGTTGCCCTTCCCCCTCACCTCTGCGACTAAAGCCCTAACCTGTCACCGCCACACAGTGCTGCTGCCCCCCCTCCATGCAATCCTTTCCCCCTCACGTCACTGCCCCAACACTACACAACACCACCTCCGCTCCACTGCCTCCTCACATAGACCTCTTTCAAATTAGCCAAAATACAAGTCTTGGGAGGTGAAGTTATTATCAAGAGAGGAATACAAAATAATTATCAAGCCTCCTTAGCTCTTCTACCTGCACATGAAAAAGAAAAGGAGACAAAATGAAAACCAAATGAAAGAAAAGAAATAGATAAAGAAGTTTAGGGCATAAAAATTTTGATCTATGGTTGAGATTTGTTTAATCCTAGGGCCCAAATAAAACCCTGCTCACTTTAAGTTTTGGGTTCTTTGTGGGAATGTGTGTTTATTTCAATAAGGGGGTGTGGGTAAATATTTTAATGGGGGGGATGATTTTATTTAAGGATGAGTATTTATTTCCCTTTGGGGGTGAATTCTAATTAAATGAGATATATATTTAAAAATGTGTAAATTTTATAGAGGCTAGATAATTAAAATTAATTAGAGTTAATGTCTTAGGCAACCTCAGGAAATAAATAATTAATAAGACTTAAATATTAATGAAAATGGGTAAAGTAGAACTTTAGTTACCTTCAATTTTTTTTTAAATCCTAAATGGTTAGTAATATCTGGTTGAATTCCATTCCTGAGGCAGGGCTTTACAGGTTCACTTAGTAAGTCATATTGTTCAACCATTATGATGTCAAAATGAGTTAATTGACATGAAAGTAGTTCCTTTTAAATAAGATCCTTAATTTGAACTCTGTTACATTCAATTGATTTTCCAAAATTCTTAATGAGAGTACCTATGTGTGTTTTCTATGTATAATTTAAAGCTTTGTTCCCTACTGCAAGATTCCAAAATATAGGATTGACCACTCCCATGGCCTCAAGATTCTCATCCCTTTTAAAGTGATCTCTAATCTCACTGGGTAAACACAATGAAATTTTCTGTAATTTGATTCTTGTTTGAGATATAAGATCTTCATATAAATTATGTGTTAAAGGTACTTATTCAATGTTTGATCAAGCAATATCCACTCCTTTTTGGAAAGTGTGCATTTGAATCTAATTCCCATTTATAAGGATACAAAGATGACCAAATATATTGAATTTAAAATAGCTTTTAGAATCCTTTAAATTTTTCATAGTTTTCCAACTATTGAATACATGTCATTAAAATCATTCATCAGACTTGTATAATAAATTAGTGTTTGACACACCTATTTTTTAATCTAATGAAGTCGACTATAGAGATGGATCTTTCTTGAGCATGCTTTGTTAAGGAATTGATTTCATTCAACATGGGTAGAATCCTACAAAGTGTAAACAATGTTTCCAAATTTGTTAAATAGTAAAGAAGATCTTTTTCTTTGCCAACATGCATACATTTTTAAAACATGAAACCAACTAATGATGGATATTCATAAAAAATTCTATGTGCAGACTCATACATGGAAATCCATCTTGTATCAACATATTTAAGAAGTTTGTTACCATCTATCACTCCAATTGTAAACTTTTGAAACCATACAAATATCTTTGGACTGATTGACATTTACTCATGTAATTCATGGATAAGCTCTTCAACGTTTTCAACATTTTCAAATGTGCTTCCTATCATGTATGCAAGATTCGTCCTATGAGCCATGCAATGTATTAGAATCATATAAGGCAGAACTAATGTTTCTATGTGAAAACAAAACATAGAACAATTCTATGACCCTGAATTACTGATGCACCATGAACATGAACACATATAAGCTTTATAGCTATTGAATAATCATCCATTCCTACTACATTCTTCAAATTAGACATAACCAATTTGAAAATAATTTCAGCATTGTAATTTTTCTTCATTTTATGAACAACTAGCAGATGAGGTGTCCTTGTATGGTTCTGGAAAGTATAAACATGAATACAAACCCAAGAAGTTATGTCAACTGTTGTAACCTCATCAATGGAAAGGGAGGTGAAACTTGCATTCTTGACCTTCTCTTTTAAATCCTCTTTCCCAATCATTGCAAGACATATTTCCATTTCCCAAGCACTTCTCTATGACCAATGTGATTGTAGAAGGTTAGGAAACCCATTGAACTTAAACAATTTACTACAATCTAATTTTTTTGAAATAGGTCTTCCCATTTTAAGAATAAAGAATACGGTCGAAAATTGTGTAGTTTTTGCTTTCAGATTTTCATTTACAACTTTTCCAAATTTTACATTAATTTTTCCTCCTTTGAACTCAAATTTTCAACAATTTTTCATCTTATTTTCATGGTCCTCCACATATATTACATGCATGCACTCTTTCGTAGTTTTCCATCTATGAGTATTTGTTATTTTCCCATCATTTTCCTTGACTGTGACATATACTTTACCACAATGTTTTTCAATTATGTCCAATTTAAATTGCATTTTATGTTCTTTTCCTAATTTTCAACTACAAATCATACATATACATTATTTTGGAGTATCATTACCATTTTCTGGCTCTATAGGTTCAATGAATGGGAATTTTGTTGCCCAATCTACTTGAAAAGACCTTCCAACTGTCTAGGTAGTTTTCTTCTTTCTCATAATTTTTTGGGAAGAGTACTGTCAATATCATCTTCTACTTGAATCTTTTCATTACAAAATTCATATATTTGAGGCATTTGGTAGTGAGGATTGTCTTCTAGCTCTGACATGTCATCATCAACTATATCTTCATCTACTGAAATGTTAATTGTTTATTTAGGGTATATGTTTTGGTTCAGTATTTCATGTTGAATACAATTAACAGTAGGGGTTTTTGTATTCAAACACAAAATTATTTGACTCTCATAAAGATTTATAAAATATTAAACTAAATTGATAAAAAATAAAGAAAAATTTAATGATAATCTATTACAACTTATCGGTACCCGTGTTACTATTGCTAGTGGATGCAAGTTGGGTCCTCATTTTTTTGGTTGGTTAAAATAATTTAATATGCTACTTTTTCTTTTGAGTTGATCTATCTTGTGTTTATTATTCACATAATACATTGTACCCATCTAAGTGTAATTTTCAAATCGGTCATTTTAAAGCAGAATATTTAAAAAATTGTAAACAAAAGCTAAAATAGACAGGAAACATACACGGTGCTAATGGCTGATGGATGCTACCTTTCAGCAGCATTGTGTATACTACCAGCTGGTAAGATACACAATGGTACTAGACAGTAGCATACACAATGTTACCGAACAACAACATACACAATGCTACATATCAGTAGCATACACTAAGATACTGAACAATAACATACATAATGTTTTCGGTTGGTATAATTTTGCATGTTACCAAATGACATCATTAAGGCCCGTAGCAATAACATGCAATACAAAACCATAACAATGAAAACTACCTTAAAGTAGTGTTGCAATATCTAGTCAATGAAGATCTCGATATTTAAAGAAGGAAGGAATTGCCAAGAATATTTGATAATTAGAATTTACATATGGAATAATGAATTATAAATAATTAAATAATATGTATATATAAGGTGAATTTGGAAAAATTTAATTTCATGCTAAAGGTGATTTGAATGAAAATAGTTAGCTATTGGTGTAGACTTCTAGGAAAACAAAACCATAAAATTAATTTGTACCCAGAAAATTTTAGAGACGCGGTCCTAATTCCTACCCTAAAAATTTACAAATTTTAAATTTTAAAAACTAGAATATTCTTCTGATTAAGAAAATATTGAAATAAATAGATGTTGAATCCAAGTTATGTAACATTGCATAATATAGAAAATTAAAGTACATATTTGACACAAGCAAGTAAGAAAGAATAATGTGAAACCCTAGTTGCAAGAGAGGGGATAAAGTACTTAGCTGATTTGAAATTATCTTGAAGATAGGTCGAGCTGAAAATATGCTTAAACAGGAAAGCAGACTATCGCACTCAGACCCAAAAAAATGCAGAGATGTTAGGAATGTCAGGACTAGGGCGCCTAGATAGGGTCAAGGGCCCTTAGGGTGCTAGGGACATTCTTTAGGTGCCAGGGACATTATTTAGGTGCCAGTGACTACTAAGAACCTCAAGAAACCAATTTTTCATGGTCATGAGATGTTCCTTAGATGTAACCTTTAGTCACATGTACTTCACTGCTTGATTGTTGAATTCACCTAAAACATGCAAATAGAAAGAGCACCTACAAAAACCCAAAACACATCAAATCCTAAAAATAAAAAGATGAAAATGGGGATTTATACTAGCCCTAATGGTCATCCAACTAAGTGAACTTACGATCCTGGCATTGCACTACATTTTAGACTCCATGTAGTTTTGTGTGTGTGTGTAGAATCATGCCCTAGCTGACTCTTGTGCAAGTTGCACTTGATAGAGAGAAATAACTAGATGTAGAAAATGTTGATGGATGTATACATGGAAACATTAAATTCCCATCCTATAAAGTGTATGTAGAAGAATTAGTCCCTTGTCCCTTAAATGAAAGCAAGATGGATGCTTTGATTCTCTTGTAATGGCATGTGGATGTAACCTTAGGTGATGATAGTAGATGTTTAGTGCTTGGTCCTTTATTATGATCAGATAACTTTTTATTTATATGATTCCCTTTTTTAAATTTTGTAATTAACCACTAAAAGGTAAACCACCAAGAAAATAAGATGCCCAACAACTAGAAAGGACCCAAAAGATGCAAGTAAGATATAAAGAGGTTGGGGGAGCCCAGAGGGGACAGGGGTGCCTGGGCGCTAGTGTATAGAGTCTAAAAAGCCAAAGTATCAAAATACAGAATGGTCAAGAAGGTGAATAAGACTAAAGAGGAAAATAGAAAGAAAACAAAGAGGCCAAATACAATGGTTAGTTAGTAATTTTCTTGCTTAGCAGTTGTAGGTGATTAGGACTAGAAAGATACCCAAAGTATGTGATTTAGTGTTTATGTTTTCCCCCACTTTATGTTGTTTAGGATAAAATATGTGTAACTGATAACTATGTAGATTGATGGTAAAAAGTGTGCCAAGGAGATAAGAAAAAGCGTGGAGTGATAAAAATATGAAACGTGGAAGCTAGAGAAGAGGAAGTGAAAATGTATGTGTAGATTTCATGTTGTACCTATTGTTGATGTCACTTTATGTTGGATGATGTGACTATTACTTCCCATAAGGACACACCTGTAAAAGAGAAGAGAAAATGAGTAGTAAAATATGAGTATATGAAAAATTTGATCAAAACGCGTAAAAAGTGTGTAAAAAGTATGTAAAAATATGAAAAGGAACATGTGCACCTGATCTAGGATGAGTGAAAGAGATAGAAAGGATCTTGAAGATGTTGTAGAAAAATAAGTTTTTTGGGTGATTTCACACCAGCTATGCCAAGTATGAGTTTTTGGGTGATCTCATGCCAGTTGTGCGAAGTACAAAAGAAGTCTAGGGAGAAAAGATTAGTGTTATTCTCTAACCTTTGAATACTTCCTAAAGTATAAAAACCACTACAGATGGTCTGTGAAAATATGATCCATTTCGATCCAGTCTGATCCAATGCAAAAATAGAAGAGAAGGTGTAATACATGCATGCCAAGTGCTGAAGGACTGTGTCTATCCTATAAAATTTGTTGCGTAAACTACTGTGAACTATTCCAAACTGAGAAAAACTGTGTAACTACACCTTTGCATAGGTGCCTAGGAAGGGTCAGGGGCACCCATGTGCTACTTTCTGTGTCTAGGCACTAGTGTTTGTGTTGTGTTGAGGATGCAAGTCATATTCTGGGCCGTTGTTGTGACTGGTTAATATGTTGTATTGGTACTAAGCTATGATGTACTATGAATCTGAACTGCTGAATGGGGTGACTATTTCACCTAATGATTCTTCCCTCATTTGGGGTGTATGCGACATCACAAGGAGTATGCATCCCAAAGGAGGACCAGATGCTATGTTGAATCTAATGCCCTGCAAGGGGGAGGGAGTGTGCTTGGTAGAAACAAAGGCACACACAAAAAAGTGGCTGGAAACAAGTGTTAGTGCAAATAAGACAAATATACGTGTAGAATATAAAGTGTAAGCTAATCACACAAGAAGACAATGTAGACCGTGAAAATAGGGTGGTAAACAAGGGACATCACTCAAGATGTCATAAGAAAACTGAGGCCGAAGTGGCCAAAGGAATACAATGTGCACTCAAGAAAAATGGAAAAGCCTACAAACAATAGAATACAATAACAAGCAATGAAAAAAAGTGATAAACAAGATATCAGACAACCCTGGTAGCAAAGAGTTCCTGTAAGACAAATGCTACACATGTAACACTCATTAGCATGTTAGAAAGATAGAAAATATATCAAAACATGTATGATACACTATGATGTAGTTTCCTAATATGGATAGGAAGTAGTATAAATAGAAACAATAGCACTTGTGATGTGTATGACAGTAGATGCCCCTAGGATCCATTGTGGGACTGGTAATAGCTACTGTGCCAAACATCTGTGTTGTGTGTAATAGATATTTGTAAATTCTACATTCAAAACTAGAAGGAAAGTGAACACACATGTGTGTATAGTAAAGATAATGACATACTGAATATATGTTTAACATAGTAAGAAAAGTGTACATGCGAGTATAAGTAAGCAAGAATAATGTGTAACCAAGATATGTAGTATGGTGTGAGTGTGAATGGAATGGAATGCAAAGTGAGTGTGATAGAAGAAACATGTTCCCCATGTGAATATGAAATGAGTATGCATGAGATGAGGTTCATTTATAAATGAACCCTCAACAGTCAAGAATGACCATAGAAAAAGAGTGCGTCATCGAGAAATGGTTTGAATTGTGTGTTATAAAGGTATCATCAATAAAGCATAGAGTGTAAAGAGTGAGTGAGTGTGGTGAGGTTCATTTGAGATTTATAACCTCAGCAGTCGAGTATGAATTGTGGAACTAGAGTACATCATAGGGTAGTGTGTTGTGCGAGATTGTGATGCTAGGAAGATACGTCATGAATGAGTCGAGTGTGTAGTGTGCAATGTGATGATTTGAGGTTCATGAAGGTAGTTAGCCCTCAAGAGTCAAGTGTGAACCATAACACAAGAGTGCATCATTGAGTAATGATGATAAAAGTGTATCAAGTTCCACAATATTGGTTAAAGATGTGAAATATGAAGCACATAACATAATAGTAAAAAATGATAACCACTTAGTATCATGCTAGAAAGGGGGGAAGAGTAAGTGTGATGGCCCCTCGAGTGTGTAAGAGATGGATATATAATTGATCATGCTAAGGGGATTGATTTAAGGAGTAGTTTCCTTGAAAAAAATGATTGGACACTGAAGTGGTGATGGTGAAGGGGCCTTGAGTTGAGGAAGTCGAAAGAGGCCACATATATTTTGTTGGTCTTGTGGAGTGGGTGGTTGCTTATTTGGGATTGGTAATGTTGTAGAAGACTTAAGAGGTGGAGGAGTTGTACCTATCTTTAGAGGAGGTTTCTTAGTTGGGATTGGTAATGTTGTAGATGAATTAGTAGGAGGAGGTGATGGAAACCAAACCTTGAGAGGTGATTTCTTGGTTGGAATGGGCCGAATAGATGACATTTGATTGACTGAAGAAAGAACATTAGAAGTGATGGTATGATGCTCATTGGAAATATAAGGAGCAAACTTAGGAGCCCATTTGGATGTATGTAGCATTTATAGATGGGCATGCTACAAATTGTTTTACAATGAATGAGATAAATCCTTGATATGCAAGATACTTGATAATTCATTGTAAGGCATAACAATCATTGTCATTATGTCCATTGATTTGATGATAATTGTAATATGGATGAACTTGATATTTTTCAATATGATAATGATGATAGACATGAGTAGATGGTAAAGCGATCGATTGACGCCTAAGGAGTTCAATAATAATGTCATGTTGCTTAGCATTGTGATCAAATGTGAGAGGATACAATAATGAAAAGACTTGAGACTCACTCATATGAGAACATGTAGAAGACATAAAATGAGGATGAGAAGAAGAACTAACATGATCCTGAGAAACATCCTTAAGATGCTAGATTTTGGATTTAAGAGATGTAATCATGGATTGCATAGCCTGAAATTTGTCTTGAAATAAAAATTGTAAAGCTTGAGTTGACTCCAACATGGTTTGATTGGATGGAGGATCACGAAGGATAGGGTCATTGGATGGATGATAAAAAATAACACTCAATTGATGTGGCGACATATCTCTAGGTAGATACATGGTGTCTAGGGATTTTTCGGAACAACCTTTTAATTAGGATGCATTTGAAGTAAATCATACAAAGAAATTTGAGCAATTTTAGGAGCCATGAGAGAAGAAAGATAAGGATCTAAGAGTGTTTGAATGAGACATGTTCACCAAATGATTAAGCAAATATTGAAATAAATAGATGCTAAATCTAATTTATGTAACGACACATAATATAGAAAATTAAAGTATAGATTTGACACAAGCAAGTAAGCTAGAATAATGTGAAACCCTAATTGCAAGATAGGGGATAAATTAATTAGCTGAATTGCAATAATCCCGAAGATAGGTTGAGTTGAAAAGCTATTGAAACAGGAAAATAAATTGTTGCACTTAGACCTGAAAAAATGCATAGATATCGGGAATGCAGGGACTAGGGCACTTGGGGCGCTAAGGACCTTCTTTGGGTGTCGACGAATTCTCAGAACCTCAGTAAACTAGTTTCGTAGGGTCGTGAGATGTTTGTTGGATGTATCCTTTAGTCACATGTACTTTTTTGTTTGATTTTTGAACTCGCTTGAAAATTGTAAATAGAAAGAGCACTTGCAAAACCCCAAAACACATCAAATCCTAAAATGAAAAAGATGAAAATGAGGATTCGAAATGACCTCGACGGTCACCAGACTGATTGAACTTATGATCCAGGTGTTACACTACATTTCAAACTCCATGTAGTTTTGGGTGTGTGTGTGTAGAATCATGTCCTAGGTGGCTCTTTTGCAAGTTGCACTTAATAGCTAACAATAGCTAGATGTAGATAATTGTGTGCATGGAAAAATGTTCTTCCCATCCTATGAAGTGTATGTAGAAGAATGCAGTCCCTTATTCCTTGAATGGAAGCTAGGTGGATGCTTTGATTCTCTTGTAATGTCCTATGGATGCAAGTTTAGGTGATGATAGTAGATGCTTAGTGATTGGTCTCTTATTATGATCACATAACTTTGTATTTATATGATTCCCTTGTTTGTATTTCATAATTAACTAATAAAAGGATGAACACCAAGAAAATAAGATGCCCAAAAACTAGAAAGGACCCAAAAGATGCGAGTAAGATACAAAGAGGTCGGGGCACCTAGATGGGACGGGGGCACTGACGTCCCGGCTGGGTGCTGGTGTCTAGAGTTGGAAATGCTGAAGTATCAAAAGACAGACTGGGAAAGAAGGTGTGTAAGACCAAAGATGGAAACAAAAACCAAGCAAAGAGGCCAAAGACAAGGGTACATTAGTGCTTTTCTCGCTTAGGAAACATATGAATAGTGGTATGTGATCAAGACTAGAAATTTACCCAAAGTGCATTATTTAGTGTCTAAATCTCCACAAAAATTTTCCCTGCTAAAAAGGCAATTGGTTGCTCCAACTTATCATCTTTCTACTGTACTAACATAGACGAGATTGTATCAATTTATCCAAAAGTGTATAAAATAAAATATCTGCTCAAATTTAGATTAAAAAGTGTTGGAGCTTACACAATAACATGTTTAATTACTTCAAATGCATTCTTGCCCTCCATTTTCCAACTTAAAACCACGTTCTTCTTAAGAATTGACGTTAGTGGCTTTACAAGATTTACAAAATCTAGAATGAATCTTATGATAAAATTAATTCTACCTAGAAAAATTTGTAATTCCTTCTTGTGATTTGGCAAAAACAATGAAAATATTGTGCTCACTCATTCTAAATCAATTGTGAAACCTTCCTTGGAAACAATATGACCAAATAACTTACCCTCATAGAATGAAAAAAAACACTTCTTTAGATTTAATGAAACAACATATTCTCTGCATCTTTCAAAAATGCATCTAAGATGAAACACGTGATCTGCATAATGCTTTGAGAAAATAGTTATATCATCCAAATAAAAAAGAACATAAATATTAAATAATCCTTAAAACTCCAGTTTCATTAAGTGTTGAAAAGTAGCTTCAACATTTGATATTCCAAAAGGCATTTTTCTATATGCATATGTACCCCATGTAGTAGTAAATGTTGTTTTAAAATAATTTGAATCCAGTACCAAAATCTAATTGGAACTATAATAGCCATCAAGTAATGAGAAATGTTCTGAACCACTTACCCTTTGAATTTTTTTCTCCATTGACAGTAGTTGGTAATGATATTTTAAAGAAGTTCTATTTAAATCTCTGAAATCCACGGAGAACCATATATCTCCATTATTTTTCCTCATAGGAACCAAATTCACCACCCATGATGAGATTTTGATTGGGAAAATAGTGTTAGATTTAATCAAATAATATAATTCTTTCTTCATCAATGGTTTTATTTTAGGATTGATAGGTCTCTGGTTTTTTTCGAAATAGTTTTGTTTTTAAATCCAAATCTATTGTATGCTAAGATAAATCTAGATTAAAATTTATTAAGTCATCATAAATCCACGGAAAAACGTCCTAAAATTCTTGAGCAAGTTGAAAAAAAGAAATATTTTCATCATTATTACATACCTTGCCCAATTTGAGTGCTTTACCATTTCTAATGTTGATTTGTTTGTAATCATCTTACTTGATCATCGTATTGGACTCCTCACTTCTTACCTGATCGTCAATGTTAAAAATCGACTCAAGAGTAACCAATCCTTAAGGTATTTGTTATATTTTAAATGAATAATATGGTCATCATATAGTTGTTGTAATATTTCCTGATTTTTGACTGAAAAATCAGCTTCTTGCAAGAAATTGAAAATTTTATGATCTAACTCAAACTCTTGCCAATCAACATTATTGTCTAGGATAGAAGGCCTTACCACTATCTTGATATACTTCTAGTTTGTATCTTTCTTGATCTGATTCGGAATATTAACCTGAGCACTAATGGTAGCCAACCTACCTGAATGTTTTTCTTTACTCTAGGAATAGATTTACCATTGAAAGCATCAAAATATTATATTAAATCCCATATCTTGTTCTTATAGGATCTTAGCAAGTTGTTCTTAGTTGCAGCCTATCCTCTAACTTGATTAACCACCAAGTCACTGTCACCAAAAACATGAAATTTCTTCACTTCTTTCCTTCTTGACCACTAAAGACCATGTACAAGAGCTTAATTTTCAGTTGTGTTGTTAGTGCAAGTAAATTGAAATCTCATAGATGAGAAATATTTTTCCTTTGTTGGGGAAATTGACATAATCCCTCCACCTACTCCATTCTTGCATCTTGATCCATCAAATTATAATTTCCATAAACCTTCATCTTGTTGATATGTTTTGACAAAGTTAAGAATAATATCATTTTCCTCATGCAAATAATATGTTCCAATAACTTATTCTTCAATATAGCTATGTGGATCTGAAGCACGAGTTTGAGTATCTCACTCATCAAGAAACAAATAAAGAATTCCTTTAAGAAGTGTGGTTGGATCTTGGTAAACCGGCTAGTCTTCTTCGTCTATGATCATACAATTTGAGTTAATGACACCAAGAACCTAAGGTTCTATGTGATTTTCTGAGATGGTTTCAAATATTATGGTAACTTTGGTGCCATATCTTGTAATAAACAACATGTGAGACTAGTTTTATGATAAGTAACCTCTAATTTTGGTCATGAAATCTTTAAAAAGATACAAGGCAAAGAGAGGAGGAAGATCAATGATAAAAACATCTTGAGGAATAGATAAATTGGGGCATGCATGCAAGGTTAAACTTAGTCATTTAATGAATCCAATGGTATTTATAGGTGTTCCATAAAGATGAACTACTCCCTTAGAAAGAGGCTCATAATCTAGACCAAGTTTGTCAACAATTTGTTTGGGCATAACCAAGCTAGAGGCTCTGGAATCAATCATGAAATTTTGAACTAGATTATGATATATGATCAATGAAACATAGAAATGGGGTTTTTTAATACTCTTGTTTGTTTGAGTTTCTTTTGGATCTAGTGTATTTTTAAGAATAACCTTAAATGATTCTTTTGCTAGTTGGCTAGAAATATTGAGATTAGATAAAGCTTTTTGCAAGAGATATTTTTGTCTGGAAAGAGACAAGGAATCCCATATTGACATGTTAACTTTGATTTGCTTCATATGCTCAAGGATATTAAATTATGGAGTACTAACCTTCTATTTTACTTTGCTAACAATAACACTTTCTTGCATTGGTGACATGGAGATTGGGGTTTCTTGCTGATTTTGAGCATTTTTAGAATGAATTTTTTGATTTATTTATTGATTTAAAACTAGAACAAAAACTTGTAACATTGGAAAAGGGTGAGATCTTCCCTTACTAGTAGATTGATCCACTTCTAGTGTTCTTTTCTTTGACCTTGTATTTGTTTCCATAGAAGTAGAAATCTGATTTTTTGATTGTCAAGCTGATTTATCCCACAAAAATAATATTCTTTCCAATTTAGGAAAGTAACATCACCTTATATTGACTCTTTTGAAGCTTCTTGCTGTGGTGGAATTTCAACTGATGAACTTTGAGACAAAACAATTGTTTTCACCATAAGGGCTTGATTTTGAATACCATCGAAGCAATAATTCTGATTATGGGCTTGATTACATGGATAACACCACTCATAATCTTAGATCATATTGTTTTGGAGTGGTATAATTACTTTGGATGTGTTATCAGTGTTGGGATTTCTTTTTTGGATAGGTTTGGAATTAGCAAAATGATTTTTCCAGTACAAATTTGGTTGGAAAAGATGTCTATTCTATTGATTGGGAGGATAGTAAGGTCAGAAATTCCAATTTTTGTTCCTTTTGAGAGAAACTATCTTATTCCTAAAATATTCTAATATGCCACTCATCTCCTATAAATCATTTTATTGGCTTGGGGATGCACTCATTTGACTTGAAGGATGATAATTAAGTGTTGGAAATGGAGCTATTGTAGGCATTTGGAAAGACATAAGAGGAGAAATATCTTGAAATATGGGCATGAGAGGCCTTGGAGATATTTTCCTTGTTTGTATGAGACTATTTTCAAATCTAATGTCTATGTCATAAGCATTAGGGAGTGTCCTTCCGCCCATTGATTGTATCATCATTGAAATATTATAACTCAAAGCCCTTAGATAATTTACAAAAAAGAATACTAAGGAGTAGGACTTACCCATTGTGGAATTTTGTCCAAGTATTTTGGAATATGTAGTTGAAATAAATCATGAAATCTTGTTGTTCTCTCTTGATGGTGGTCAATTGTTCCACTGATGAAAGATGATCTGATTTTTCTTTGAAATGTATGCAAAACACTTCTGCTAGCTGATCCTATGTAGTGATGGAGTTTAGTGCCAGTCCCTTGTACCACTGCAAAACTTTACCGTTGAAGGAGGTTGCTAATAATATGACAGTGTTAGCAAAAACATTTGTTAGGTAGACAAATTGGTGGCTTTATTGCCAATGCTATGGGAATATAAGTCCCTCTACTTGAATAATGTAGCTTCATATGTACATGCGTGTGTGAAAGTAGAGGGACTTAGATTCCTAGAGCGTTGGCAAGAAATCCACCAATTTGTGTACCTGACAATTTTTATTGCCAACAGACTGCAATATTGTCTTGAGTAACATGATAATAGAGAATATATTGGAAAAATATTTGACTTGTTATATGGGTGAAACATGATTTTCTCTAGTAAAAAATGGGATCCTATTAAGAGCGGAAATTGGGATATCATTATGCTAAGCAAACAATAACAGGTTGCCATCATTGAAAAAAACAAAAACCTAATTTCTTGAGAGGGCCATATTCAGATTGAGGATGAGTATGGGGAAATTGAGAAATGAACTGATTTTTGTGGAGTAGGAAAAGATTTAGGATATGGCTTGGAATTTGAAAATTTACTTCTCTTAGCTAAATTCAAATGTAACTCAATGAAATCAAATGGAATACCTTTTGCAGTTGATCTAGTTGTAACCTTTGGCATGAAATATGTGATGATTTTCCACAAGGATATGATTTTAAATTTATGGAGGTTCCAGATGTTAAATGAATGTGTCTGTAACAATAATACTTTACAAGGACAACATAAAATCAGTGACTAATGCTTCATTCTGAGTCCCACCGGGTGTGCTAGAAACTATTGTTCCAATTGGAGGCACCAAGGTGGCTATAATGTTTACAATGGAACACTAAAAAATATTAACGTCAAATAAATTTTCCCATCGGGTGTGCTAGAAACTAGTGTCACTTTGAAATTCACGCTTTGGAGAATGGTGTGATAATTATCCTTTCAATTGAAAAAATGGAAACACTCCTAGGTTTTGGGTGACTTGTATGTTGGAATGAGTCTCCATAGATGGCTGGTTCCCCTAGTGCAACACCTAAACTATTTATATTTCTAAGGATAATCTATTCTACCAAAACCAACAAGGAAAAGGTAGAAGTAAAGAAGAGAAAAATTGTAAAAATATTATGATACACTAGAATATTTGGAAGATCTCAGATTTATCAGAATCACACATCTATGAAACATGGGAGCCACACACACCATACACTAACTACAAGTGAATTTATTAAAGCAAAAGCATTTCATATAAGGGTTAGAGTTGAGTTGTGATAGAAAAAATAAGGGGAAACAAATGCCTCCACAACAAAATCATGTATATACCTTGTTAAACACAATCAATGACCTATAATTAATGTAAATCCATATGAAGGAATGTAGGTTAAATCGTTAAACTAAGGATAAATGAGTATCACAAAGATGAACTAAGTTTAAAACAAAATATGCACTGAACATAGATTGTAGAAAGGTAAAAATAGCTCCTTTATTACTCCAAGAGGTGGAATAAGAAAAATTAATCACTCATGGTATTTTCTTTCTCACCCAGAAAAATTGAATGCTCAAAAAACATGAATGGAGACACAAAAATATCTTTTATAATGTTTTTGTGAGTTTTATATAGAAACTATGAGTGAGAGGAAGAAATAAAAGATCAGACATGCAAGTATGACTCCTAAAAATAGGAACAAACTTGTGTGCTCTACTTTTTGATCAAAAATAGCTTATGCACATGAAAAGCACATGTCCTGCTTTATCTTCTCCTAAAAATAGTCTTCATATTTTTCTTTGATCAAATTTCATGTTAAAAATAGAAAACTCTGCTCCCAGAAATTTAGGAAAAATAACTTTTCCTTTGCTTTGCATGCTTTGTTCTATTATTAGAACTTGTAAATGATGAAACAATCTTCCTATGCATGCTTTCATCCATTTTTAACTTTCCCTACATTTTTTTTAGCAAACTATGCTAAAAATAGTGTTCCCCATTTTGAGAAAAACAAAACAAAGCATTTCATGATTTGTTTCCGATGTCGTACGAAGACTTATTTCCTTTTGATTTTTCCCTTTATCGTGTTAATTTTCATGCATATTTTGTGCTCCTTTGTCATTTTTTTTCACGCTTTTGTTACGTAGACTTCACTTTCCCTTTTTCTGCAGATTTTCCTATGTGGCACGACTTTTGTTATCCTTTTATATTGCTAGAGACGTTTGGGTTTATATGCGGGTTTTTTCTGTGTGTCACATGGCTTTATATTTCCTATTTGTTGTGTGAATTTTGCATGGGTTCAGTTTTTCTATTATCACCTCCGTGGATTTTTCACAGGTTAGTTCCTTTGTTCCACAGACTTGTCTCATGTCGCGCACCCTTGCATGTGAACTATTGTCTCCTTTCTTGCGAGGCATTCCATGATTCTTTGTTCCTCCTTTTTCATGTATAATTTCTATGTGTGGACTCCTATATTACCTTCACGGACTTGTGCATAAAATTTTCTATCTTGATTACATGGGTGTGCACACTGAATTTTATAAATTTATTTATTAGTGTTGCGATTTGGTGTGACTATTATACTTTTACTTTACTGAAGTGCACAAATTTGAGCATGTCCCACATTCTTTGATACATAGAATTTGCACAAATATTTATTTTTTTGCACAATTTTTCCCCCTCCAAGCGAACTTTCGAATGGCTTTCCGTGTGGGTTGATTTTTCTTTCTTAAGTGCGTCAAACACCATTTCTCTTATAATTTGACCTTTTTCTAGCAATCAAATTTTTTTTAGGCATCCAACTTGAAAAATTGATCTGAATAATTATATGATCCTATTTTGATAATAATAATCACTTTATCTTGAGAATTATGTGTAACAACCAAAAAATCACAACACGAACAACACAGTAAAAGACAGGATATATATATATATATATATATATATATTTGACTTGCTTGACACATAACATGGCACAACAAGTCGTCACCAAGGTTACAACTAAATCTGTGAACAACTCGATACAAGGATGGCCATAATAGCAGCATGAAAACGTCCACACCTATCAAGGACAATGTTTTTTTTTTTACAAAACAACATAGAAGCCCTACCACATGACACTCTCACAGCTAGTGCAAGCCACAGTAAGAAATGATTGGAGGTTATTTATTTTGATAAGACACCCTGGATAAATTTAAAGGAAGAAGGTCAAATGAATCTGCCCTTAAGACGTCATTAGTTCTTACTAAGGTTTAATTGAAGCTTGAGGTTTTATACGTAGTTAATTAGCGCTCTTACTTAGGCTTCACCGAAAGAGCTTATCAAGAGGAAGCTACTTACTTTTAAATAGGCTGAGAGATAAATTGAGTGGTTTCAGAGTTTTCTTCTATTACTTGTTAAATCTTATTAGAAACTAGCCATTGTTTTCCATTAAGCTTATCTTTAGTGTTCACCAAAAGAGTAGTGTTTACTAGTTCAGTTAGGGATAACACGTTATATAAAATCACTTTGCAAGGATGGTCTCACTCTTGATTGCTTAAGGTATTGTTTTTTTTTTTTTTTTGCAAGGGGATCTAAACCACAACATAATTCTTTGAATAAAACTTTTAGGTATCTTCTGTAAGGAAAACCACCCCATTACAACTTATATATAACACATCAATACAGAGTCTCAGAAAGATTTAAATTAACACTTAATTCTCAAGATCCAAGTTTTACAATGCTTATGCCAGTGAAAGTTTGAATAACATTTCCCACAAAGATAAGTTACCAGTTTACCTACAGAAGGACAACATAACATCTTCACACAAATTCTGAACAACCCAAGGCAAGAGGTCTTCTAAATTCCTTTGCAATCACTATTACAAAATTTACCTCACATTGGACATTTTTACAAGGAATTTCATAAATTGCACTGATGAAACCTTTACAACTCTTTCCTTTAATCTACTCACACAATCCATCTGCACAAATACTATCTGGAATCAGTTCGCGAGAACTGAGCATGTTAAGACTACCCATTGCAATAGTAAGCTAACATTTTATAATATCATGAAAGTAAAATTCTAAACTCAAGAATGGATCAAATCACAAACCACTAATCAACATGTTTCACAAGATGATGAGATTTATACCATCCAACAAGGCGGAATCCCAATATTCAAGTGAGAGAGATATTCCTAAGGTAATCAAGGTGAGACCTTATTGGTGCAGACAACAAGGCTGAGAGTATTGAGTTTTTAGTCAAGTAATCCTATGGATTACGTGATTGAAATCTAACACCCAAACATCATTCTATTATTATTAACCAAAAAAGATAAAGATCGGTCAAATGACTTAACATATTCAAAATTACTTGTTAACAAGACTGCATTAACGCACATCCATGTTTTAGGAAGAATATAGGCCCCAACCATAAATAAACACAAATCAGTCAAAGATTAAAGTTAACTTCACTTGGCTGAATAGACCAACATACATATAATACTCACAACACTATAACTAAATCTGAAGGTTCAATATACCAAGCAATTCTCACCGAACCTAATTATTTTTCATCAAGAATTTAAATAAATTAGATTCTATCCAACTAAAATTACATACAACTATAGTTGGATTACACAGGCAAGGATCAAGAAGAAGTCTTTTCACCAAAGGTTGTTATTATCTTACATCACATAATCAGCAATAAACCGTAATCCACCCCTCGTATGATCATTGTAAGAGTTAAGGACTTAGCTCACTAAACTATGTAACTGAGTCGATTCATATTTTTTTTCATTTTCATACAAGTCTAACCCAATTCGAAGAAAGATAACCATTCTAATTTCACACATGCCGCAGTCAACACTTACTCAGAAAGTCCCTACCTGAATTATTGAGGGTTTGCTAAGCTACAAAATGGATTTAATAGAAACCCATTTCATTCGATACTTAAATTTAAACAAGCAAGGGATAGTCTGTTGAAAATATAAGTGAATCGACACAAGATCCTCTACCGTGACCCAACTCGAGTCACCAATCACAAGGTTAACAGTCAGCGAAGGGGAAAAGTACAAGGCAAAATACTCTTCCTACGAAACTATGCCTTCTCTTCCGTCTCTAAAACAACATATGAATAGCTTGGGTATACCCATCTATCTCACGACAGTCTACTCGACCTATCCTCATAGTCGCTCCAAAGAAAACATCTGCTACTACAGAGTTCGATTCACAAGGAAGATAATTTACATAGAATGTCTATAACATCATACACTTTACCAAGAAAGAGAAAACTCTACAATTTTAATTTCTGCCTTTCACTATTACATCCATTTAGAATAAAAGCATTATCAGGCAGTCATAAAGCAACCTAGCCAAAAATTTTTTTTATTAAAACTGGAATTAGAATTGTAATCGGTTTGAGATAGCTTTTCATAAATTGCCATTATTGAACAGACAATTGCAGTAACTAATAACATAAACAAAGGTTAAGTTTTACTGTTTACCTAGTTCATTCATTTTGTCCATTGTGAAATAATTTTATGCTACAAAATACCATTTTCGAAGCCAGAGAGCAATTAATTGAGGAGCAAGGAAAAAGCAGAAGCCCATTCTAAATGCCATAACAGATAAAAGAAAATAGAAGGACATTCAATTCATGACATAATAAAAGGGTAGCAGAAGATTGCAAGGGCAGGTTTAACATGCCTGGTTTAAAACGCCATCTCCATATACATATGATTGTTTCAAAGCCGTTGCTTGCCCTTAACCCAAAGTGCTCTGCGAGCTCGTGCTAGCACCTCATTCACACGGTGAAAAACATCTACAACCCAACCCCATGATTTGAAGCTCGGACACAAGACATAATGATTACCTCACGCTCCTGGCTCTGGAAGGCATCTACCGTAATGATAAATAACCTTTTCCTCCATCAGGTTTGAGGACAACATCAAACTCTCGGTGCAAACATTTCAGCTGTAGCTTGTAAGGTGTGATAATTCCAACAGGAAACTTTATGCCTGCCAACCTGGTGACTCATTGAAAAGGCTCATATATGGCAAAGCAAATTGTGTTTCACGAATATTCTGATATGAAACAGATCGGCCTCTATGAGGTTCTCTTCCATGAGTTACATCGTACAACAAGTAGGATTTTTGTAAATAAATTTCATCAGGTCTGTTAGTAACACCCTCACTGTCACATAACCGATTTTGAAGAAACAACCTCTGTACATGCTCTGGATCTGAAAGATATCCTGCTACCTTCATCTCCCAAGACATTTTCTCCAACATTGCGTAGATCTCCTATGCCTGTGGGTGTGATCTGTCACCTAGGACCAACTCATCTCTCACATAGCTATGGAGAGATATTTCATAAAGAGGAGCCTGCCACAACTTTCCTAATTCAACAAAAGAGGGATTACTTTCTCCTTGCTTATCAACCAAGGCATCTTTTTCTTGTTGATTATCCACTAAGCCATCATCTGCTCTTGCATATGACGCATGGACCTTTAAAGAATGAAGGATGCTAAAAAAATTTGGGTTCCTTGAGAAAAGCTTCATAAACACTTGACAAGAAAGGCCTTACTTCCATATGTTGATATGAATTTATACCCATAGACTTTGCAAAACCAAAAAAAATTGTCCTAGACTATCCAGATCGGAAACTTCTTCCTTGTAGGAACTTTTAGCTGGTAAGAGTGCTGAAAGTTGCAATTTGACTGAAATTTCGAGAGCCACAGAATGCCTTAAGGCTTAAAGGGTGCAACACTAGAAGCTTTGCATGTGACATTGCTGGGAAAGTTCCTCTTTTTCATTGAGCACAAATCACTATTTCTCTTTCGTTTTTTTTTTGTCGTCTTCTTCTTCTTTACCTCTCTCGCTTCTGGTTCTTTTTCATCTTCGTTTTGGGGATTGGGAAGAGAGCGGCCATAGTAAATGGCTGGTGAAATACGAAAGTTAGTATAGCAAGTGCTGAGGATACGATCTGGGTCTATAAAAATAGCATTCGATTTGGGGATTCGATATATACCTGTTTTAAAGAAGTCCTGCAATGAAGAAGTTTTACTCGGGTCGTCCTCCATTGAAAATATGGATGAACAAATTCTCTGGAGAGAAAGTTCAAAGATGTTCTTCAATGGATACCCTCTTCTTTACACATCACCTGGGTGGAAGCGACTTTCCAAAATGGAAAGGCAAGACAGCTCAACTCACGACTGTGGTCACGTGCAACCAGAATAACAGGATCAACACCAATGGCTCCTTGGGATCGCCCTGCAGCAGTGGTCGCACTTACTCTCTCTGGAGGCCACTAATTTTCTGAGATAAGTTCACCTCTCGACCCTGTAGCTGCTGCATAAAGCCAGGAACTTCCTCACGGCACTCCCAGGAGAAGATCAGTTCTGCGCTCCACTGAAGCTACCTGTACAACATGATTTTGAGAACCCGCGCCCACCCTCGCAACAACAGGGTGATAGACCTTCATTTCACCATCAATGGATCCGAGCATGGACTGAAAAACCCTATTCGAGCCTTCTGAAATGCCACTCATACCAAATCCCAAAGAAAACACTCCTCCCTGCTCATGCGGCCAGAACAGGTCAAAGAGAGCAGGTAGCACAGGGCACAAGATATTTGCAAATCACATGAATTAAATAAGGTGGGGTGGCTGGCAGAGGTAAGGCCAGTGAGGGATGGCCACGTACCAGGTCTAGGAGGCAGGAAGGGGGGTGAGGGACAGTAGGCCCGGCACCAACAGATAGAATTTTGACTTTAAAATCATGTCCCCTCCAACCTGCACCACACACCCACCCTCCCTTCTTTCCCACGCAAACCCTGCTTTCCTTCATTTGTTTATTTTTACTTATATTTTATTTCATTTCATTAACATCGATAGTAAGTTTGTATCTCAACTATAACATCCGAAGCGCTACCGCGAGCAAACAAGTATACAAAACTATAGAATAAAATAACAGACCTGGTTTACGCTAAGTCACATTTTAAATTTCGGCATTCTATCGATTTCTGAATTAAATATATCAACCAAACATACAATGACACGGTTCTATCAAACATGGTAGAATATTCATTCTATGACATTACAAATACAACAATAATATTATCTGAAGAAGAAGGTTCCCTCAATTTGGAACTCTATCTCCACGAATGAGAAACCGTCACATAAACAACATGCGCATTTACCTGCCATTAACATTATAAATACTAAAATCTTTAATCAATCCACGTTAGTTCACTGACTAGTTAAACTCTGTTGAATTAAATATATGTGATATATGGACAAGATTGCAGTTCAATGGTGAGGATGAAGGTTCGTTAAGTATAAATTCTTTTAAATATTTTAGATAGATAATGAAATAAATAAGATCCTGACTTTCCTTAGTCAAAGGAAGACTTTGGTATATGATATAGATATACCTAAATTTAACGAGTGTAATCAACTGTATGCTAGAGGCTTCAAGTATAAATATACGCTTACTCAACAAGTGTTATCACTTATATGTTGAAAGCTTCTCAACAAGTATTATCAGTTAAATATTGTAGGTTTTGATATAGAGATATGTTTATCACACAAATGTTATAAACTATATGTTAAAAGTTTCAATAGAAATATACACATAGTCAACATATACTGCAACGACCCAACAAGGAAAGGGTCACTACGCCATGAACTTGGGTAACCACCAAACGGGGTATTACATTATGCTTTATTCCTATGTATTGTGTGTTTTTTGACTTTCTACAAACATGTGGAACACTATGCAGTATATCGTTGAGTTTTGGTTCTTTCAAAAATTGTGAAACATTTTTTGTTTGTATTGTAGTTTTCACAAAACCCACATAACACTTGCTTTGCACCACAAATTCTTAAAGTCCGCGGAACACTAAAGAAGTGTACCAATTTTTTTCTAAAACCCTCAAAACACTTGCATATGGTCCATGAATTGTTTAATTCCATGGAATACTATAACAACGAACCACAACATTGAAGCAGTATATCATGGAGTTACAAAATACATAGAACAAATGTTTTATTGTATGATAGCCTAAATCAGTTAGATGGTTTATGGATTGTAATTTATTTTTTACAAAAAGGTAACTTGGTATGTGTTATTTGGAACAAACATTATATTTTTACATTCTAGCCTAAATCTTCATGATTTATGGATTGTAAGTCCTTTTGTATAAAAATAAAATTTGGAATGTTTCCCTACTTAACATTAAGGGGGAGTTTTGGGGTTGTAATATTAAGATGGAAACTATCTCAATAAGATACTCGCCAAAGACTAAAAAGTCATGGAATTCAAAATATAAGTGTGGCAGATTCCATATAAGGTCAACACAATGTGTAAATTTAAAATATAAGAGTGACCCAAAATAGGGCTACCCACCTTGATATAAATCAAGGTGATCTCATTAGAGATAGGTTACCACGAAGTACTGTATGCAACAAGTGAGTAACAAACTTATGTGAGAAGTATATGCAAGAAGAGATAAGATACATGATGTGAATGATGTACTCATGAGCAAATGTATGTGATAGTTTGTAATTCCTCCATGAAGGTGTAACTATTGGAAATAGTGTGAGTGTTGGGTGAAATGTTTATTTTCAATAAAGATAAGTGATTTTTTAGTAGCATTTTTTCCAAAAGGTTTTCCCACTTAAATATTGTGTGTTGTGTTCATTTTCTTTCATGTCTATGTATGCAATCTATCTTATTTATTATGTGATGTAATCTACCATAATTTGTTGTTCAAACATAAACTATAATCTTTTGTAATTTAATATGGTGGATAATTATATATTTGTTATTATTTATCCTAGCGGTTTCCCTAATATTTCTCACTTTTTCCTTGAGTTCTTTCATAATAGGAAAATAGCTTAGCATGAGAAGCATGTGTAGGTGTGTATTCGAAAGGATGCAAGTTAGGTTTCTTTTATATATTTCCTCCTTGGGAAATGTAAAACTTATAGTGAATGTGGGATAATGGAAAATAAGTGATAAAATAAAATTAGGAATAATTAATTTAGATTAATATTCCATATGAATTATATGGGGGTAAAGGGGGATTAATTAATATGCCAATATTATCTTGTAGAAGCTATTGGGGGAGTTTTAGAGGTATATTAGTGATTTTAAAGGTGATTGAGAGATTGATTTTATTAATTTAAGAAGTCATTAATTAAATAAAATTTGAGGAAAAGTAATTAAATAATAATGGTTCATTAAATAATTACAAAAAGGGATTTTAACTAACAAAGTGATATTAAAATGCATCTAAGAAGAGAAAATTAGCTAAATAAAAGAAGGTCATTAATTAATTAACAAGGATGGGAATGAGTGCCATTTGTGCAATTAACGAGTAAATTTGCATGTCAAAATTTAGGTGTCCACATTTTCTCATCTTTAAGTTGGTGTCATTCAAGTAATGCAATTTCAAATAAAATAGAAAATTTTATTGTTGGGAGGAAGAAAACATTATTTGTATGTAAGATTCTCCCTTAACTAATGATGGGTTGATAGAAGAAGGTGATAAATACTTGAAAATATGATAAAAATTATCACATGAAATAAAAATAGTCATCACAACAGTAAAAAATCCATCGCGATGGTCAAAACCGTCATGGGGAGGGCTATATGGAAAGGATGAGGGGTATAAATAATTCACTTTTACAACCACAAATAGAAAAATGGAACTCAAAGAGATCACAACAATAAACACTGGAAATTCCTACATTTACACACTAAGAGGAGCTATTTCTAGAGTAGCAATGGAACCCCAAGACATGACCATGTGGTAAATGATGTCATTAATTTTTGTGTGATTTTTGAAAAAAATTATTTGATGTGCATTTATTACCCCAAATTGGGTAGTGGGTGAATTCGCCAACAGTTATTTAAATTGGTTTTAGTGGATTCACTCTATAGCATAGCGTATTTGTAGAAAAATCAAAATATTATCTCTAAGTTTGAAATTTTTTCCATGGTGTAGTGAAATTTACCTACTTAGATACATGGTGTAGAAAACTCACCCTAGTGGTGAAAAATATACACGACATAGAAATTTCAACCTAGTGTTGAAAACCCTACACAACATACCAAACTCGCCAAAATGGAGAACTCATGATCATGCATAGTGAGCTTTCTTAGTATGGTGAAGTTGTTATACCTTTTGATGAAGTAGAAAAAGTTAGGGTGATTTTGAAGTTGTTTAGAAAAAAATTGAAAATTTGGATAAGTTTGAATTTGTTTTCATGATTGCAAGTGGCCATGATATAGTTCTATGAGCATCACTCTAGAGAGTTTTGGCAGATCTAGGAACCGAATCCCCATGATTGGGCCATATTAGATGATGTGGGTCGATTTTATATTACATTGGTGCATGCACTATAGGTTGATAGTCCATTATTGATATCTCTAGCTGAGAGATGGTATTAAGAGACTGATACCTTTTATGTCCATGTAGGGGAAATTATCATAACTTGAGAGGATGTTCATCACAATAGAGATTTCTAATCATGGGGTACCCTATCTATTATGATACCACATATGTAGTAGGTGAGATGGTCTGAGACACGTGATATATGATTTCCCATATAGAGGATAGGTTTTATGCTCATAGTGGTGTATTATAGAGATGTGATTGAGGATCTACCACTAGTGTTGATAGGGCTAGTTAGTGGTATTTTTTTGCCTAATAAGTTTGTACATTATCTACTAGTTGGATCCTTCAGGGTGATAGAAGACATGGTGGAGCACCGTAAGTGGTTTGCACTGGTACAATACATACTTATGCAATTATAAAAATATTTGCATGTTGTTTACAAAGATAGATAAAGTATTTTCCACAGTACAATTTTACAGATATGGGCCTAGAGCACATAGTCATTGTATGTGTAGTTGGGCCATTTGACCCTTTGGAGGATGATAACCCATGTGCATTTGGATGGGTGATATTAGGCCATAATAGACAAGGAATCTGAGAGTTAGGCCTATATAAATGAGCATTGGATGAGCCCAGTCCAACAAACATTACATGGATGCTTTATACACTAATGAGGACATGGCCTGAGATCTATACAAAGCTAGCCTATGCACATACAAAGTGTCACATCTTCATCTATAACGATTTTTTTTCTTGAGTGATAACACTTAGATATGGTATTGTGTCATTTTAGTTACTAACAGGGGGTGCCTAGAGCACCACATTGTATTTGTGCACATGGAGAGAGAGATTACATATTGGGTGCCAACAGTAGATGTAATCACAATAGCTATATATTGGACCATAGTTGCAGGCACTATATGGATATGGGAATGGACATTATATTTGGAAGCTCCATGTAGGCACCATGTTAGATTACATAGCATGGTACGTGCACTTTAGGCCTGTACTAATGACTATCACATGGAAGAGGCTGATTAGTGTCACAAAGGCATTAGTGACAATATAGAGGAGGAGGCATCCCTACATGTGACATGCATCACCACAAATAAGAGTAGTGATTATCCATGCAAGGGATGGGGGATATGGAGATGGAGGAATGAGATATAGAGATATGGGAGATGGAGGGGATGTCAGGGATGGTAGGGATGATGGGATTAGCATATGGATAAGGGGACCAACCCCATTACAAATAAGATCCAGTGGGTCAGCAACGCCCAACATAGGAGGAGACAGTGTGGGCCCATAGGGAACAACACTAACCTCGTAGCAAGTTATATATGTCCTATCTATGAAGATAACTATGAGGGAGTTAGAGATAACTTGATTACCAACAAGAAGTCCCAATACATGAGGTGATGCATATATTACTAGACTCACAACCAAGGTATAACAATTTACTATCAAGCTAGTTACATGCATAGGAGATGTGACAACAAGTGACACTTAGATCACGTATAACAATTTACTATCAAGCTAGTTGGATATAGATAGGGACACCATGTGGTTCAAATGGGAAAACCTCTTAGAAGAGAGAGATGTAACCTAAATAGAGTGTGACACGTTACAAATGGAGTGACACATAACCCACATAGAGTGGGATATAACTCAGGAAGACACACATTGGTCATAGAGAGAGCAATCTATAGATTTTCTTGCACTTGGATCATATGGAATTGGGTAGTTGGTTAGTATCATCATAGGGATATAAGGAATGGGTAGCTATTATAGGACATTGTAAAAGATAAAGGTACCCACCAATCAATGCATGTCAAACTATTCATAAAGGTCAAGGGCTAGTTATATTGGGGTTCCTTCAAGAATGGATAATTTTAATTCAGCAGTGGGGAACCATCAATGATGATCTCATCAAGGACAATAATGAAGCCAACCTCATGAACATAGCTAAAAGGAGATGGAGTAGAACAAGGTTCCTTACTAGAAGGTGCCTTAGGAAGCCCGTCTTCAACTGAGAGTCATACAAACATCCAACTCATTTTAGATTAGGAGTTTTGATGTACCATTTTGAGATGTACATGATTTTGATACCAATTATAAACATTGATATATATATGACTAATATTTCATCATGAATCATAAGTATTATATTAAATAGATATTTTCATCATTTCTTTCTCTTTAAATCAATTCAATTCTTACACACGTCTCTTTTTGGGAGGTCTACATCCATTAGGTGGCATAGGAGTTATGTCATGTACATAACTCAGTAGTACACCATATGGGGTAGTGAATATGTGTACATACATTTTTCCTTCTAAATCTTTGAGGAATGTTAAAACTCTAATTTTAAAAATATTTCTATAGCATTTCTACTATTCAATGGAAAGATTATTTTGATTAGTTGTGTGATGGGAGTTAATGTCCCCAAAAATTTGATTACATTTTATTAATAATATTTAAAGTTATCAAATTTTTCGACCTAATAGTTTGTGTTAAAATATGTTCTTAATAAACCATGCTTTTCTATTCTACATTACTTTCTATTTTCATTATGTTAACAAATTTTTATTGTTGTTCAACATTCATATTATTAAAAGAAAAATTAATGTAATTGTTGTAATCTTGAAAAAGTTAGAAAACCATCAAAAAAACATTTTTTTTTGGTTGGTGGCTATCGAGATAGATTTAATATTCAACAAACATTGCATTGAAAAACTATCTTGGATTCACCTATTAGATCATATTTGAATTTTCTTCCATTGTGCAAGCATCCTACCATGCATGAGGACCCATTACAAACATTATCCAAGAAGTAAATCCTAAATCCTTTGGATAATAAATTTGTTATTTCTATATGGTGAATTCCCTGATAAGTTCTCGCTTCTTTCTTCACTAGATTTAACAAAATGGTGTGCGACCAAATATGAGTCCTAGTGCCTATTGTTTTCTCACATAACCAAAAAGGTCGGAAAAACATTCCTTTTATCAAAATTATAGTTACACGATACATTAGACTAAAACAATATTGTTGTTCAATTTGAGGTCTCACATTGGATGTTAGTTTGAAACGATTTCAAGTTGCATATCATAGACAACTCCGAATAGTTTTAAGACACATATTTGGATGACAACTAATATCATGAATAACCAAAGTAAAAATGAATCCATTTTTTACATTTATTTATTGAAGGAAGTATGATGGTGTACATGGTATGTACTAAAGATCTCAATGTCAACAAATTTTGCCATATGTCCTTCATTGTAGATGCATCATGCACCTTTGCCATTTTCTTGTGTAAGCAATCATTCATTACAACCACGACATAAACACAAGAAAGAAAAGTAATGCGAAATGGAAGAATTGTGAAAATATTACTTCTATACCCTCAATTGTTTCCTTCCTTTCCAAACTACAAACCATCCATCAGTGGTAGTTCAAGTTCCTACAGAAAATGCTCGGTTGAGAGTATGGTAAAAAAAGATGCGAGTTTCACTTCAAATCGAGAAAATAATAAGAACAATGTTAGGTTGTGTGTTGAAACCTTAGCGATAACAAATTTATCAACAGAAAAGTTGTCTTTCACATTGGGATTATTTAACAAGGGATTACTTTCAGAGCTTTTTCTAGAGTATGTTGCCTCAAGGATTTTACATCATATCCCCTTTCTCCTTCCAACTGTTCACATGAATGACACAAGGTCCATAAGTGACTTATCAAAAGAAATAAGAGGACCCCTTTCTTTCCTCCCAACAAATTTTCTTTCCATCTAACTCTCCTCCCTATATGCTCTTCTTCATCTCCGCACTTCCTCTTACATTGTTTCTAATTTGATGCTTCCTTTAAGCATATCCATTGTATTTTTCAAATACGATTACTAGTAATGTAAATCAAGTAATCATATCTTGACTTGTAAAACTCACATCTATTAAATATCCAATATACTACAACTTACAATCATGTAAAGTTTTGAATTCCAAGTAGTTTTTATTCCATCTTAAATTTATTATTTTAAATCAGAGTTTCCCAAAAAGAAAAACCAGAATGAAAAAATTATATATTAAATACATGCTGAATATGAGTTTACCAGCCATACTAATGAGCGGAGCGGTGCATAAGAAAAATTAAAAAGATGTTTAAAAGTTGTAAAATTAGTTTTATGAACGTGATGTTTACGTATTCTTGTACCATGATAATGCAGTTCTTCCTCAAATAAGAGATCTGTAGGAACCATTTGGCTTTGTTTACATAATTATTGGTGCTAAGACATTGCGACTTATTCCCATACAGTGAGCCATCGATCCATTACATAGTTACAGGCCTGCATATCTCTCGAAAAATGGAAGAGGTTTTTCCTCTTTGAAGTCTAAGCTATTGAGGAAGTCATCCTTAAATTGTGAGTATATGAAAGGCCTGTAACGTCGGGCATGTTGGTGGTCTATAAGTTCTGCTGGTGCCAATATTTTTTTGTCGTCTGGAAAAGTCACAAAATAGGGAAGTGAAAATCGATCCGTCCAGCCTTTACAAACAGTCCGATGTTCAGCATTGCGATACTTGCCATTGCTCCACGCCTGCACTCAATTTAATTCTATTTAGCGACAATCTACCTAAACTTCACATATGCTAACAAGTTAAATTATCGACAAACTAATAAATTGTCAATAAACTAATAGATTGTCCCCTTAAATTATGAATTACAAAAATGGACTTATTCTATAAGAATTGTAAACCTTTAGGCAGTCACCAACATTCACAACAAGTGAATGTGAGTGAGGCTTCACATTCATCCATTCCCCTTCCTTTGATCGAATCTGGAGCCCCCCATTATTGTCTTGGTAAAGAATTGTAAAGCAATTGACATCAGTATGCCCATACAGAACTTCTTGCTCATCTTCTCTAGATTTTCCATCAGAGAAATAGTGGTTTACACGCAGGGAAGCTCTACATTGTTCAAAATCAGATTGGTAGAATGTATCCACCTCCAAACCTAGGCTTGCAATAACGATTTTACTGATTCTACGTGTAAGATCTTCCATATATGAAAGATACGTTTGAATTGTGTCCCTGCCACATAACATTACAATTTAATTCTTACAACCAAAGTCGAATTAAAGGTTATGAACACCCTAAACAATAATTGAAATGGATTCCCTTATTATAATTTTAGTTAATAATTTTTTCCCATCAAATAAATAAATAAAAGTTATGTACATTATCATATTATAATATTTGCATAAGAATCATAATAAATCACTCATTTAGATAAATTGGTATACAAAAGAAATACAAATATCCTATAAAATTATCCAATAAGGACAAGTAATAATCCATGGATGGAGAGAATTAATCAAAAGAGGTGTTTAGAATGCAAAAAAAATATTTTTTTATAGAAGGTTAGTTACTCGTCTTATTTACCAATATCAAGTAGGCGATGGGACTCAAACTGAACACAACACCATTTTTTTGCAAAGCAATAAAAATTCTTAAGTAACTCCCATAGTTTTGTGAAGAGTAGAATTTAGAATAGGCGTACTAATTACTATATAAAAAGAGGCATTCCACCCAATATATTAAGAATAGAGAATTAAATAATTCTTTCTTTCAATTATACTTACCTTACTAGCTACACTAGTAACATTATGAAAAATAAATAAACCTTTTCTAAGAAAAATGTACACCCCATTAATTTTCGAGAGCTACATTAGAGAATGAGTGACAATACCAACATTATTGTATGATCTTAAAAATATGCATATGCATTTTTACTAACAAAAATATTGTAATACATTTTAATGTATATGTATAAAATTTATGTTATTTTATAATAATATCAATAAAAGGGTCAATTAACATTGATTTCAGATAAAAACATTAATATTAAGTTCTAATAATAACAAAAAATAATAAAAATCTTTAGATTTAGGGGCACTTCTAGTACCCTAGGCAGTTGACTAGTCTGGCTAGGGCTTCATCCCCCTAGCTTTCAAGGATTCAACTTAGTGACATATCTAATTTGTAGATAGACTAATCTTAATGAATCAAAGATACTAGAAAACATAAACTGTAATCTGAACAAGAAAATGGAAAGCGTACCTTGAATTTCCCTCTGTGGGATATATTTTAAGGGACACTTCTGGGACTGCATATGAATGTGAATCAGGCAAGTCGGACATGGAGAAGCTCTCCATCCACGGCGTAAGAAAGTAGCCCTTCGCCCGGTTAGAAGTGGGTGCTCTTTCTTCACTCTCTGCAAACAGTTCGCGGACCACGGACTCCAGATCCTGGAAAAGATCAACTGGAATTCCATGGTTTACAATGGCGAAGAATCCCCATTCTGTGCAGCCTTCTGTTAATGCAGCTATCTGGGGATGATATTGAAGGTGTTTAAGTCCTCCATATTGGAATTCCGATGGAAATTGGGAGATGTCAATGAGAGGGAGATCAACATAAGATTGCAGGGAGGTAGACATTATGGACGGTCTTGCAATCACATACCATGTAGTAGGAAGCTGTATTTCTATTCTTAAATCACATTTTTACAGGCAAGACAGAGGGGAAATATTCCTATCCGGCTTGGAGATTTTGTTAGCACAAACACGTTAAGTAACAACCTCCAAAATTGAAATGCTTCTGTCGGCAAAGGGGGACTACGTTTAAACAGAAGAAGATAAAAGTTGGCATTAAAGAAATTTTATAAACTACGATGTGGTTGCAACTTGCGTGTAATCCCCGCCCTGAGCAATATAAAAAAATGGTAGCTTTGGGCAAGTTGGAAGAGTGTGTGGTCCCAAATTTTTGTAGGCATTTTGCGTTTAAAAACATGAAAAACATATAAACAATTGTCAAATTTAAATGTTTAATTTATTGAACTCATGAGTTAAAATTATGAAAAACACTTATGTTTAATTTCAGAGTCAATTGTGTAAAAGAGGAAATTATATCGGTATAGCGGATAGCGATATCAAACAAGGTCATGAAATAGCAAATCCCGCCGAAGCAAATGTATTTTAGTGAAAGAATTGATTTGATGATGTGGTTGTATTTTATGAGTAAATGCGTATGCAATTTTTGGAAAATTTCTAACCATTTCCTTTCAATGTAAACTTAATTAGTTCTTGATTATTGTTTCTATTAAAAGAAGAGGAATCATGTGAACGTGGGAAAGGCTATTTCTTGTTACATCATCACTAATTGGCTAGGTGGGGTGTACTAAGAGCCGGTATGTTTTAGCATGTATCTTCAAAAAGAATTGGAAACTGTACTATAAAGAAGCTAGAGATGTAATAACCAATTCATAATCATAAATAATGAAATAACGTAATTTAAATGAACAAGAAAGCCATAAATGTTTGGGTTATGTAACTAAGAAAAAATTAGAAAGAACAATAGAATCTTATAATAAAACATGAAGATCTGTAACCAAATATATAGAAATGCAAAACATCAGGAATTAAGGGATTTTTCTGATAACTATTTAGAAAGTTGTTCATTTACAGTAGTGTTTCAAACATTGACTAACTTAAATTTGCGTGTTGAAAACACATTAAACTCAAAAAAGAGCCACATTGAGGGTTTCGGTTGAAAATATTAGTAGCACTAGTGAGAAAAAGACCATTTGACATTGTTGTGCTTCAGATGTAGCTTAGTGCTCCATCTGCATTTATTAGGTAAGAAGCACATTATGAAGAAAGACTAACATTCACTTTGTGCACACTAACATCATTCGCTTTGTGCACACTAACATTCACTTTTCCTTTGTGCACACTAACATTCACTTTTCCATTTTGTAGTGCATTTGATGACTTGCACGACCCTGCCTTTGTCTTGGATGCTACAACTACCAATGACTTGGTGCCCCTTTCTGCTGGTAGCATTTCTGAAATCATAACCTTGTAAAAAAAATGAAATATGGAATGTAGATTAGAAACCTACCTAGGTGGTGTCTTTTTAACTTCAATTGACTATTTTTTTTGAGTTAGGTTTCCATCTCTCCAAAAAGCCTAAGATATTCTTGGTGTTGCATGTGTATACATGCAACTCACAACTTCATCTTCAAGAAGTATTTTTTAAAGATGCTTTAAAAAGTACTTATGCAAAGCAAAAGAAAATGGTATATACATACACATAGTAGTTTATGGAAACATATCACATATTCTGAATAGAAGAAAAAAATACATGCATTACATTTTTGGAGGACTCTGTTTTAGTTGTAGATTGGCAATGAACAAATTCGAGTCATATGTTAAGTCTCACAGACTAAAAAATGTATTATATTTATCATTAAAGGACTATCTAAGCTGCTCCTATTCATATATATGTTCCATAGCTCATACTATTTGCAAAAAACAATTTGATTAACATCGAGTGAAGACTATGACACTGCTAATAATTGTGTTACAATGTTATCTAGAGCAAACACATAATTGCAAAAAAACAAAATAAGCACATAAAAACCAAGATGAAATTATAGAGAGATTCATAGTAAGAGTTGATTAAGAATTTCTCAAAAAAGACTCCAAAATGATATATATATATATATATATATATATATATATATATATATATATATATATATATATATATATATATATATATATATATATATATATATATAAACAAACTAAGATCTTTTGTTGTTGCTCTCCAAGTTCACGATGAAAGAGTATGGTATTGAGTCTGACAACTACAAGTTATGTGATTTCATGTAAATTAATGTCTTCTAAATGATAGAACAAATAAACTTAAAAAGTAACAGTTGTGACTGGGTACATAATTGTTGCAGATCACATTTTACAAACATCACAAAGTGCCTCAAAAAAGTGGTCGCACAGGAACCTCTGGTGGAGCTAAGTCCACTTCTTATGCTTTAGTGGTCTCTAAACAAAAGGAGAGTACCAGAAATGAGCTCTTGAAACCCTCTCAGGAGGTCTCGATGCTGAAAATCGGGGAGGATCTACTTAAAAAAATTCTTAAGGAAGAGGAAAATCTCTCTTAGTTGGGTCTCATATGCAGATTCCATAAATTTTTGCCTAAGCTTTCTCAGCGCCATGAATGGATAGCCTAGAGATGGAGAGAAAAAATACAAGGTAAGATTGAGCTTTATCCCTATGCTAAAGCTTACTTCATTGTAGTCTTTGAAACCCCTGCTGATAGGGATTTAATCTTTAGCCAGCATTGGGTTGGGGGGGAACATGGGCTGATGTCCAAACCATGGTATCCATCCTTCGACCCGTTAAAGGAGTCTTTTGATACCTACCCGATTTGGGTTCGTTTACCAGAACTTCCGTTACAACTTTGGAACAGATCTTGTCTCATTGCTATAGGCGATACTCTTGGATCATGTGTGGCAGTTGATGGTAAGACCTCCATTCAAACACATACTACGTTTGCTCGTATCCTGGTTGATATTGATACCTCCAAACCCTTACCAGCAGAAATCAATCTTCAGATTGGAGAAAGGCTCTGGATACAAAGGATTGACTATGAGAGACTTGCCTTTAGATGTTGGCATTGCTTCCAAACTGGTCATGTTACAAACGATTGTGAACATTCCAAACGAAAGACCAAAACTGCTTGGTGGAAGGATTTCACTTCCTGAACATCTCACAATTGACTTAGATCCGGCTGAGGATTCTAGTGCCCCCTTGCATGTTGACTCACCCGTAATGGTTGATTCACAAGCCAACATAGTGAAACTACCTACAGACTATCCTCTGCAGATTGTTGATTCAGTGTTTAAGGAAGTTTCGGCCCCCCTTCCTATGGGTCACATACACATCAAGTCCATTACAGATGCTTCATTTGCATTGGATGCAGGAAATCTTGAATGGATAGTGGTTGATTAGAAGAAGAAGGGAAATGTCAAATCTAAACCCCCCACCACTCCGAATAAGGTTTGATTCTGGTCGTTGTTAGTGCTATTATTGTTACATATGGGAAAATGGCCAACTGCACAGTTGCTGGGTAGCTGTTAAGTTGTTTTTTAGCTATTTTTGAAGCAGCTACTTTGTTTTTGCTGGTTCTTGGCTGTTTTCTTTTGTTGGGCTTTCTGGGGTTAAATTTTGCTTTTGAGCACTGTTGTAAAAGGGTATAGTCCCTTTCAAAAAACTATTTACCAATAATTAAAAAAAACATCACAAAGTGCCTAGCATTGGGCAAACAATTCACTTCTAGCTACCAAAAATACTCATCTTCTAGTTTTCTACTATACATTTTTGCTAGATGTGATAATAACCAGATTTCCTATCTGCAGAGGAAGCACAAGAACCGAGAGATAAAAATGTAAATTTTAAATTTTCCCATTGGCTACAGTGAATTCTCCCAGCTCTACCCTATAGATCAAAGTTTTGAAATGTCAAATTTTACAAACAAGCTCTTTTTCCTATGAAAAATAGAAAATAAGTACCATATTAGGAATAAAGAGACATTCATGATGATTCTAGCCAATGCTAAGAGTCTACGCATCCCGTGAGCAGTGGAGATTGTACCTATAACTAAAAATACATACCGGAAAATTCGTTGACTGTTGGTGTCAAGTATAGAAATATCTATTCTATTTTGACATGAAATAAACCATTGTATCTACATTTTAGTTTATAATTTAGATTTGTTCAACAATGAGATCTTTGCAAGTTGAATTTGTAGTGGAGTGCACACAATGTCATGCCAATGTCAATAAATCAATAAGTATTACTAATTTCTATGTAGGACCAAAAGCAAGTTACTTATATGAGAAACATCAAATGACCCTACTATCCGTAAAAATTTACCTGAATAAAGAATAAATATAGAGATGCTACTATCCACGTAAATGTATCTGCATAAACAAGAAATATATAGATGTTAGTTCTGTACTAGTTTTGCGGAGGTTTGTGTTTGTAAACTGCCCCACTTAACTCATGCGGTTAAACTCATTATCTTTTGTTTGCAGGTATATATTTCATGCTAACAAATTATCTACAAGAATATCTAGTTCTAGACATCTAGCATGCCATTAAAGGGATTTGGGCCTTAGAATAGGTGGGTATAATATGAATCTACCATGAACTCATGGTGTTTTTGTGCAATGGTGGTTTTCATCTCGCAATGATTTGGATTTGATGGGAATTCATTACTAGCCAATAAAGTTTTATGAACTGAGTCACAATAAGTTTTTTTAACTGATTCAGAGAAGAGGAGGGAGCCAGAAATGCCATCAACTATGTCCAAGAGTGCCAAATAAGGCCAATAAGGAAAAATTGCGAGCATACAAAGAAAGTAGGGATGCATATTGTTTGAAATGACACAAGTCAACAAACATTAATTTTGATTAGTGTTGGAAATGTCAAAAAAATAAAGTCATTAAATATAAACAATGTATATATTAATGGAACATGTAAAAATATTAATCACCCTGTATGGCAATGGTGGTGGCTTCATTAATATTTTTTAGCAAACGAATAAAAATTGCCTTGTTTTATGTGAAGAATAAAGGGAAGAGGCTAACATTGAGTCGATTCACAGATAAATAATTTTTCAATTTTTTGAAAAACAATTGTTATCGCATAAATTATAGTCAAAGATCCAAAATATTCCACATGGCAGAAAATGATTGCATTTGTAAAAAAATTAATATGAAAGGTCAAATCATTACAATTTTATGAATGCCTAAATCTCATGTCAGATTTATTTTAGTTAAATGCATAGTTGAAAGAGTAAAATTTTATGCCTCATTTTTGCCAAAGAAGGTAACAAAAAGATTTCTTATATTTTTCTATCATCAAAACTATAGTCTAAAGTAAAATAATGGAATATTCTCCCATAAAGAGGAGAGGAATATTCTGAAAATTTTTCTTGCACAATTTTAGAAAACATTAAAGATAGAAATTAGATTTTCCACATGAGATAGCATGGTTTGTTGGCAGAAGTGAACATAATAGCAAAGTGAAACCTATATGTACCTACCTTCGGCAGGATACACTACTACAACTAAGATCATTTATCCACAGTGTTATCTACAAAATAATCATTTTGTAGGGAAAATGTGAATTATCAGATAAAAATGGATAACCTTTATATGCTACAATGTAGATATTCCACAATTTAATTAAATCAGATTTATAATTATGGAGTATTCATAATATAACATTATAATGGTGGATAATTTAATATTGTCAAGTATTCATACTATAATATTTAAATTGTGGAAAGATTATATTTTATCTTTATGTTTCAATAAAATTCAAATTAGAAAAACATTTTAAATATCATTCCAAAAACTAATATTTTACTCCACTAGACTATTTATTATATATTATTCACAAAATGTAAAATATATTCATTATGAATAATTCTGATTTTACACAACTATAGATATTAATAATCTACATTATACATTTTTAATCTACATTATATGATGTATCATCATATTATCTACAAATATAAAATCTAAGTATTGTAGAAAATCCAGATAATTATATTTGTTGATAATATACATTATGTTATGTTTCATTATTCCACAATTTTCATAATATTTTGATTCAAATTATAAATGGGAAAATACTACATTACTAAAACTGATAATTCAATGCACTACATAACTTAATTGATAATGTACAATAGCACCATACCTATTAAAGTCTAGCTATACATCACTAAAACTCTAAATGTGTACTATCCACAAAATGTAAAATTTATTAGTAAATCATACTTAAAATATCCATTAAAACTTAGTTGTGGGAAGTTTGTTTTTGTGAGTAGTATTGAGGATAATCTACAATAATCTAATATAATATAACACATAATATAAGATAAACTAATTATGGTGAGAGGGATGATACATATAAATTGAAGAAGGATTTGATGATTTTAAATTTAAATATATCTAATTTTTTATATCTATTTAAACTTAATAACAAATTTTAATTTTTCTTTAAAAATTCCTTTTTAAAATCGTATATCATAGTCATGTTGAGTTTCAAACGTTAAAAAAAAATAGTATTCTTTCAACCATTACACATTAATATAACTATATTGACATAATATATATCCATTTGATATTTTTAACATATATTTATTTAAAATATTTAAATTAATTATAAATTATATACACATTAATAATTTAAAAAATAATTAATTACAATTTTTTTTCATAAACTAGAAAATATGTAAATTTATTAAAATATTGGTTGGATGAATCTAATTTGTAGATTTAAAAGAAATTTGAACTCCATATAATAAATATTATTTAAAAAGCTATTTTAGATTATAAAAATTTGAAACATTATTTAAATTTAAAATGAACAATATAAATAATTTTAAAATATATAATTTTAATTTATACTAATTAAAAGTATATATTTAATGTTTTTTACGCTCTTGTAAATAAAAAAGTATCATGAAATTATAAATAGTCAAATTAAACTATAATGAATTTGTTCATAATTTGAGAATAAATATATATAATTTCAAAATAAAATAAAAGGAATATAATTTTAATTTTATTTTTTAAATACTAACAAATTTAGATCTTTTATGAATTTAAAGAAAGAATATTTGTAACGTTTGTAACTAATTATTGTTACATTCATGCAATTATTTCTGCTAAATTTATGCATGCAATTGATTATTTGTATAGTTAGGGAGAACTTAACGCATGCATATAATAGAATGAATACGCAACATATTCAATTTATTCATTCGACTCAGAAGGATATGACTAGATGGAGTTACATTCAAGGTGAAGAAAATATAAATTGTCTATGCTAAATCTTGTTTCAATTCAAATGTGAACTACTCAGCTTTCATGTGATTTTTGTGCAGAAAATATTTCCCTTCAACACTCTATGCAGGGTACTATTAAATTATCACATGATTCCTTCATTGGTTTTCTAGAATACTTGAATGGAGTACTTCTATTTTATTCGTCAAGGAATAACTTATTTATTTATTTCTGCAACTTTAAAATATGATATTATAAATTATTCCCCATGCATAGGGTTAAGTTTTTCAATCATACATTTAAAATGATGTCTTGTTTACATTTTTTTCTAAAATATTAGAATATTTTTTGTAGAAAGTTGAGGCGTCACTGGATCTGTGAGATATATAATGAAGAAGTTAAAGCAATAATAAATTTTATTTTATATAGAAAAAGCTGAGGCGTGATTCGAGTTGTGACATTTACGGAGGAATTAGTGGTGAAATAAAACTGTCTTAAATGACAAAAATGGTTTAATATAAAATCATTGGATTTATTTTGATAAAAAAATTATGGCTCCAGCAAGGAACTAGTGGATGAGTTAAAAAAAGAGTAGATTGTAGCAGGGATCGTAAGAGATCTGATATCGAAATGTCAACCCTTCATATTAAATAAATCATGAGAAAGAACTCAAATCCTATATTTAAATTTAATACCAATTTGTTCAGTGATGTTTAACTATGTTTGTGTTATTGTTTAAGGTTTTAATTTGTGGGTGGAAATAGTTTTTTACGTCAAAATCAAGTTACATTTCTTTATTACACTATGTTGTATAACTATTGAATATTGAATTTGGAGAATTTTTTTTTTTAAGTTAGGTTTAGGTGTCTATGTAATAATATGTAGTAGTTTTCACTTACCATCAATCAAAATTTCGTAGTTGTATAGTGTAAGGTCTAAGGTTATGCTTTTATTTTATTTAACAATCAATTTCATTTAGTTTTTATCAAACCAAATTATAATTATTTAATATATTTTTATTGATTAATTTTATTTATAATTATTTTAATTTTAATTTTTTATTTATAAAAATATCATAAATATAAATTTTAAGAATAGTTATTAGAATATAAAAAATTAATTGTAAGAAAAATAATATGAAATTAATTTTCTTTTTTCTTTTTAATTGTATTAAGAATAAAATGTCAAATCAAGTTTACAATTCACATATTTTATATTGTGAAAATTTGTACAATTTTAAATTTGTGACAATTTCTACATTATTTAAATTTGTGAAAAGTTTCACAATTTTATATTTGTGACAATTTCTACAAATTTAAAATTGTGGGAAGTTCTATAATTTCTTGTTTTCACAATTTTATCGTGGGTGGAGTCCACAAATTTGGATTCACAATTTTGAATAAGATACGCACAAAGAAATTGTGAAATATTTGTGGATAAAATACCAATTATCTTGTAGTGATAATAACTAAGATACTTGATAAATTAGTGTAAAAATATTAATATGTTGGATCTAAAGGTAGAAGTCACTTGTCAATGTTGGACATTGTAAAATAGGTCTAGAAGGTAAAACTAACAATTCCCAAAAAAATAGGACTAAAAAACTATGTTGACCAATTTCATGCAAATAAACCCAAATTGTAGAGTTCAACCAGAGCCCAAAAAAAATGTTTAATTTTTAGAAAATTGGTAATTCTTTTGAGATGTGAACTCGACTTGTGAACGTGATCCTCATGCCCTAGTTTGGAAACGCTTCACTCATTTGCTTGGGCTTGGTAGTGAATTATGAGGAATTCAACCTCCTTCTCTAAAGCACGAATCTAACCTCTAGTTTACAATTAATGTGTAAGAAAAAAAAGTGTTTTGAGACATTATAAACTAGAGACAAGTTGAGCTTGCTTAATAGTTATCAACCACTCAACTACAAGTGAAGAAATTTTCAATCAACTTGAACAAATATAATACATTTAACAAGCAATATTTTATATTGCAAATATCTCAATACTCATATTTCCATTGACTGAAACTACTAAACTTAATATTCTTCTATATGCTTGGAATCTGAATTTTAATATATGGATGCTTCAAAAATATATAAATTCTTTTTTATAACTTCTCTATGGATGTTCTCTATGTGTTCCTCTCATTTTTTCAAACATATTTGTGGAGTAATTATTTATATATAAACTTATCGTGTTCAAATTAAGATTCTATTGACATGAAAGTCAACATAATATCAATGACATTTAAACCTTACATCTACACCTTGTATCAACATTCAACTGCACCTATTTTCTACCCTTTGGATGTAAATTCAACCAACAAGAGTTGATGAATGGTGAAAATTTAATCAATATCATATCCAAGCCAAAAAAATAGATGACATCGATTTTATTTTTGTGATTGTTGATGTACGAATGCATATGAGTCATCCATATGATAGTCTAGCTGTAATTGATGTGCCCATTTTTCCACATCAAAGTAGCTTGAATTGGCGTGATCTTTTGCCTAGCTAGCAATCATACGTGAAATTTATGATGGAAACACCAAAGAGGATGCATCAAAGAAGTGAAATTGGAGTGGCTGAAAAGGTGAAGGGGGAAGATGGGTGATGAAGAAGAGGTTTGAGGGAGGATAATTTGAAGGATGGGAAAAAACATTGGGGGGGAACCAATGCAAAACTCTTCTTTCCTACAACCACGTGCCTTTTTATTCAATCATTAAAAGGAGAAAGGAGATGCGTTGTGCATGACATCGAGACAATGTATTTTAGAGATATCTTAGAAGGAGAGAAGTAGTTGATCAATATTGTCAATGTCAATAGTTGTTTGTAATTTAGCACTTGTTTTTTTGGGTATTTAGAAAAATATTTGGATAATGAATAATTTGTGCTAAACTTTATCACCTCCATCTAACTTGCATTTGTCATGTGAGTGTAATTTGCACTTAAAGGGGTCAAAATTAAAAAATGGGGCAATTAAAAAAGGTTCAAGGTTTGAAACCCAACCTCCTGAATATAAAAAACCATTTTCCTTGTTTGTGGATTGGGAAGAAATGGTGCTCATTTCCCTCATATGTGGAAGTTATCTATACTTTAATTGGCATGGAGGACAACCATTCTCAGCATGCGCTATGGGTTATCCAATGGTGACACATGATGACCACCATAAAATAGGATTTCCAAACCTTTTTTGACATATAATTGTAGGAAAATGATGTGATGCATGGACAATCATCAATAATTTAGCTCCTCCATTGGTTAATCATTTGAGTGAGAGGTAGATTTTTATTTGCACGGATCAAAAGTTTTAGACTAAGACTCCATATAATTTCTAATGTTTTCAAGAGAAAATATTTCTTTGAATTTACTAGGAGGATTTTTCACTTTTAAAAACATTAAAGTGTACCATGCAATGTATAGGTCTGAAACATATTCCTTGTGCACAGAGTGGACAACAAGCTAGCAAATGTGAGCTAGTTGGATTGGACACGTGTTAACTACATGAGGGGAAAAAATGTCAAAAACCTTCATGAGGTGGGAGAAAAACTAGACACAAAACATGGCCCCGTCTGTCGACAACAACAAAGGATTAGCTAGCCATGCATGCCTTCTCATAAGCCAAAAAGTTCCCAGCTAAAAACAAGCACAACACTAAAAATGATATTATGTCATTGACGGTGGTGTCAAAGGTAGATGAATTTAATCCATATAAGATATCCTGAATGTAAACACGCCTTAGACGTGATAAATATTAAAAGGAGCATTAATGAATCCATTGCAAACAATGTTCCCAAGTGATTTGAGATATTACTTTGCATGTACATCCATACCCACATCCTCTACTTATTCCATGACAACAATTATTATTATAGTTCCAACATTGCATTGCATTGCATTTGATCTTGTAATTCATTTTGTTATAGTGTGACCAAAATAAAGAATTTTAAGAATCCGAGATGAGGCCAAAAGATGGAATTCTTGTGGCTTTGCATCCATTCACCATGTCCCTTGCTCCCGCTCGGAGTAGTCTATTACTATCACTATTTCCACCCACACTTTTTCGCTGCTTCCTCTGTCATGTCCTCTGCACATTTAGATGACCCGATACTGTCTTGTCATGAATTATCCACTTTTCTGAAGTATATATATTTATCTGTTTTACTATATCATCTTTGAAGTTTTTCTCTATTTCTTTCACCACTGAAATGGCATACACCTCTTCTGGAAAAGGTTGCAACATGAACGACCGTCAGAAAATCCATGAGCATGGTGATGATTAGCACGAACCAGAATCCGTGCTTCTTTTCCAGAGCCGAACCACGAAGTTTGTAGGAGTTGTCGATAGGATTATAAGATGTGATCAATAAGATGAAAACATAAAGCAAAGCGAGGGAACTCCATCTGGTGAAACAATGGAATCCTTCGAAGACATTATGGTGTTAGTGGCAAACGGGCCGCGAACCAGTGGAAATGTTGCGACTGAGTTTATTACCAGGAGCCATAAAATGGTGTATGCTACACCTGTAATCTCGATTAAGCTAGTCTCAGAATGGCGCTCACCAAATTCCCTAAAAGGGTGGATGTCATGCCTATACTGTTGACTTAGATGGTGTCACAGTGGCGCACGATTTGTGTGAGGGAATAAATGATCCATGTCATGGATGAAAAGTCACAGCCACTGTGAATTCCTCCCAAGCACTTAAGGAAAAATGTTGTGGCTATCTTGAAAGGTATTGTCACCCATGACCTTCCAAGCATCTTCACCAACACCAGAAAACACATTTGAGAAAGGCATCGCTGTGGCACAACATCAGCACCAAAATATTCCCCACCTAGAAGAGACCCAGCGGCTAATCTTCACTCAATAGTGCACCCGGTCAAGTGTTCAGTGGTGGCACATTATGACCCATCCATTTTACAATAGAGGGACAGCCATACATGTGTTGACCGGACACTTGATGCACGGTGCATAGCTAGAGTGAAGGGTAGCCTCAGAGTGAGATAGAGAGCATGCTATCGATTATTAGTGTAGGGAATAGTGTTTGGTGGGGAATACACTAGTAAATAGCCTAAAGACAAAAACAACAAATAATATTATGTCATGTGATGGTGGTGTAGGACAAAAGGTTAATTGTACACACGCACGCACGCACCGCCTGCATATAAAGCACTTTACGTGCGCACGCGCGCAGCGCGAACACAAACACAAAAACACTGAATACACACTTTTGTATGTTTCCTTTTGTATTAGCATTTCAAGAGAGATGTTCAACCATTAGGTGTCTTAATTTTTGTATGGCGATGGGGTGGTGGATGCAAGGATGATGAATGCATGAAGGACACGTGGTTTATTTTGAACCTCATTAAAAATTTCCATATCTTCTATCATGTATCTCGTCTCCCGTTGTTTGGCTTAGCTTGAGCTTCAAATTTTGTCATCTTGGAAGAACACTGCAAATGTCATGCTTGATTTCAAGAAAGTTATACACGATGAATTTCGGTACAGGGAGTTTACACACTAAATAACTTTCATGGTAGATGTGGAGAAGAAACACATGCTTGTTGTGAGAGGTGGAATTGTAGGTGCCAATGTTGTCAAGACCCTGGAAAACTATGCAAATGCCATGCTTATAGATTAGTATGCCATATCTTACTTGTTTTTTCATAGAAGAAATATCATGATAAAATAAAATCAAATGATTGATTAGGAAAATCATACATATCTTTTATTCAGCATGATTTACATATATAAGAGAAAGGAAAATTTTGAGATCCCATGGGCAAAATTGAGGTGCATGGTAAAGCCATGTTTTGGGTAAAGTTGAGGTGTATGGGAAAGCCATATTTTGGGTAAAGTTCTATGCTTTTGCACAAGTATTTGAATATTGATAAGCTTTTAACATCCACTATAAAAAGTGGCAGTGCTTCAGAAGAATTTGTGGTGAGTACCCTAGGAGAAGAAGTAAAGTATAATTATCTAGTACTTTCCATTGAACCTGCTTAGGATGGGCCTCCTACAAAGGTAGAGAGACTTGAACAAATCAAAACATTGGTTCAAACAATATAGTCATCATCCTAGTCAGAATTTTGGAAATTGAATTTTTGAGACTTATGGTTTGTAAAATTTAAAGTTCAATTTTGATACTTTTGCTTTATAAACCCAATTATACCTAATTCGTTACCTTGATTCCACAGGTTATTTTTGCAGGTGAACAGATATGCAGAAGAAAACATGTGAATAATATGAATTTTATGTGAGTATAGCAATAATTACAATTCAAATATTAAGGTGCTCATGAGGGAAAATATGATCAACCAAAATAGATATGTTAAAAGGAGACCAATTTTTATAATTGCACCTAATCTCATGAGATCAATGTTGTCAAAAATGGGGGTCTAATAGGCAGAGGGGAGGCCTCAATACTTTTGTCATTAGTAGCATGCACAAAAATCCCACATGTATTAGCACTAACATCACTACATGCTTCCTCCTCTTAAAGTTAACTTTAGTGTTTGCATTTTTATTTCAGTTTGGTGACTTATATGTTGACATTACATCTCCCCCTCCAAAATTCAGAACCCACACCACCGATTAACTAAAATTAACTAGAAATGGGGGATATGTAATAATAGTTAATCTAATCTAGGAAAACATAAACGCTATAAATAAATGCACTAAAGTAATATGAAGTGACTAAAATTATTAAATGATTGAACTAGTAGAAATAAAACCCTAATATGCAATAAGAAGGTAAGGAATGAACTCAGTTGATTATGGATGACTGTCACAGGTTTGACAGGAAAACACAGAAGCTGGAACGACTGCATAGAGGTCCCAAAAAAAGTGGATGTGGAAGATCTGACCAGATTGGAGCACCCAGGAGGGTACTGGGGCACCTTGGGGTGCCCTGGTATGGAAGAATATGTGCCCTAGTCTTTGAAAAACCTCGGAACATGGTTCTTTCTGGGTCAGAAGATGCTTTGTAACCTTCATTTCATGTTGCACTGGACTCGCTAAACTGCGCCAAATGTACCAAATGTAGCAAGATGAAGTTGAAGGTCTGCAAGAGACAAGAGAAGTATCAAAACCATAAAAAAATTAAAGATGAAAATGAATGGGTCAGAATGACCTCAACTGCCACAATAGTGGGCTTAATAAAATGAGCATTGCACTACATTTCAAACCTAAATGTAATTTTGGTGTATGTGTGCATGTCGTAACCTAGGTGCTCTTGTGCCAATCACACTTTGTGAAGTAGCTAGAAATAACTAAATGTAGAAAATGTAATAGTATATGTGCATGGAATAGGAATAGAATCCCCCCTATGAAGTGTGTGTTGATGTAGATCCCCTAGCCTTGATGCATGGAACTATGTGGATACAAGTGATGCAATGGATGTAACTCTAGATGGAGTGATAGTTGTAAGTGATGTTAGGACCCTCATTATGGTATAATAACTTTATATTTATAGGGTTCTCTTGCTCTAATTTTGTAATTAATCCTGACATGGCCGACTAAGAAAAAGATAAGGACAAAAAATAGCTAGAAAGAGCCCAAAAAGAGGCGGGAAAGTAAAACAAGGACCGGGGCACCTTGAGGCGCCCCAGTATAGGTCTGGGAGCCCCAGTTTAGGCTAAAATGATGGGAAAGTGCCAAAATAGCTAGGCATGTATGTAAAAATGTGTGAGAATGATGAAATAAAAAGCAAATAATTATGGCCAAAAGGTGGGAGTAATTTGTACTTTCTTGCTTAAGAACATTCTAAATAGTATTATGAGACCAGGCTAAATAATGCCTAAACTGCATGATTTTGTGACTAAATTTTTCCCCAACTTTATGTTGGTGAGTGAAAATATCAGTAACATAAAGTAGATAGATATGCGTACCTGATGTCCATGAAAATTGTAGTAGCAAATGTGCTGAAGGGCTAGACAAAAGCGTGGAAAGATAAAAAGATGGAGGAGTGTGGAAACTATATTTGAAAAAGGTGCATAGAAAAAGTGATGAGAATGAACCTAGGGTGGAACACGTGTGTAGCTACTATGGTGTAGTGTACATGCATGGTTAGTAAGGCATGTGCCTATTTCGGAATGTTTTCATTGTCTTCATTATTGTTGACCCCAATTTGATTGCTTGTTTCTCATACGGCTGGACCTGCAAGGAGAAAATGAGCAAGTAGTCAAATATGTATGTATGTAAGAATGATATGTAAAATACACATGTGTATAAAATTGTGTAAAATATGAAAATGTAAAATACGTGAAATGAAAAGTGTTAATGGAACATGTGCACTTGATCCATGTCAAGAGAAAGGGTGTAGAAGGATATCATGTACTCCTGCGATTTTTTTGGGTGATCTCATGCCACCCTAGCTGAAGAAGTGTAGGGAGGAAATGCTTTGTGTCCTCCAAGCTCTAACCAATTTTTCTGAAATGTGTCTGAAGAGATCTCTATACTGTCTTGGTTTTTTGGGTGATCTGACGCCACTAGCTGAAGTAGTGTAGAGAGGAACATGCACTGTAACATCCAATCCTGTAACTACTTCCCAGAAATGTCCTATAAAAACCGTTGTATATGGGGTTTGTAGATTGGTCTAAACCAACTCGTCATATGTAAACCCAAAATTCCAAGGGTAAAAAGTGAATTGTCTTGAACCAGTGTAAACATGTTGTATTAGTATGTAAAACCTCAATGATGCCTCCCCTCTTTGGGGGCACACGCGACATCACTGAAAGGAGAATGCGGCCCCAAAAGAGGACCTACTACACTTTGAACTCTGTAGCTCTTCCCTATAGGGGGAAAGGGGGTGGGCTTGGTAGAAACCAAGGTGTGCACAAACAAGGATGGATAGCCAAAACAAGTGTTATTTTGAAAACACATGCATGTAATAAGACAAGTGTAAAAGATGCAGACAATGTAAGAACTACTAAGCATAGTAGTGTAAAAACACAAGAAAAAAGTGAGCCACACAAAGCAAGTTACAAACATGAGACATCACTCATGATGTCACAAGACACGCAAGACCATCATGGCTAGAAATAACAAACAAGTGTGCATAAAGACATAGGAAAAATCCTGCATACAATGGCAAACAATGGAATGCAAGTAGAAACAAACCTGAAAGGAGTCATGGAGACATATAATCTTGCAAAACAAGTGCTGCACAAGAACACCTGTTAGTATGTTAGAGAAATAACTAATATGTCAAATCATGTATGATCAAATAATGTAAGATGATAAACTTACAAAATGAAACAATAACACCTATATGAGATGAATGTGGATGTCCCCAACGACCAAGATAGGAAGGGTAAAAGGTGAGCATCCATGCCGCATGTAAGAGTCATGCATATGTGATCACAAAAAAACAAAGGCATGAACACCCATGTGTGTATGATATAAATAATGACATATAAGAAATCAATCTAACATTTGTAGTAAAGTGATCATGTAAAACAATAGTAAACAAGAGTAAACACCCCCAAGACAATGCAAAATGTTGTGGATGGATGGAATGGAATACAAGATGAAATGATAGGAGCAACATGACCCCCCGAGTGTAGGGAAGTGTATGTAATGAGGTTCATTTTGTTTTCATCCTCAGCAGTCTAGAATGAACCATAAATGAGAGTGCATCATCTGGAAATGGTCGAGTAATGTTTTGTTGTGTCTAGCACATTGTGATGAATGTGTATGTGTAGTGGTGATGAGATGCAATATTTAGAAAGGATGTGTGTGAACCTTATAGCCAAAGCGTATATCATGACTTGTTGAATGGTTGAGTGATGATTTATCCCTAAGCATATATCACTATAAGATGAAAGGATGAATGATGATTTAACACTAAGCGTATATCACTACAAGCTACAAGGATGATTGATGATTTAACACTAAGCATAAATCACTATGAGATGAAAGGATGAGTGATGATTTAAAACTAAGCTTATACCACTACATAATGATAGAGATAGGTGATGATTTAGCCTAAAGTGTATGTCACTAAAAGATGAAAGGAGGGAGTGGTGATGTAACTTAAGGTATATACCACTAGAAGATGATATAATAGGTGACAATTCAATTAAAAGCATATGTCACTAGGTTGAAAATGTCACATGAGGAAATGCCGCATGGTGAGTGTAAGGTCCATTTGATTAGTAAACCCTCAACAATTGAGTATGGACTAAGGAACTAAAGTGTGTCATAGGGTGGTGAGTGCATCGCGTAGGTGATAATGAAGTATATGTATGTTGGGTCTAGACTACCACGTGATGAGTAATATTTTTAAATGTGCGGTGTGGGCAATGCAATGTAGGATATGTAGGGTGTGTAAAATGTATAATGTGTAAAGTGAAATAATAGGTGTAGATAGAAATGAAATATGAAATGATAAAATGTAAAGCTAGACTTGTATGTAATGTAACCTAGCATAAAATGTAGAATATGTGTAGAAATGCACAATGTATGATGTGACTAAGTGCGTAGATACCCTAATGGACTTAATGCGTAAACGAGGACCAATATAATGTAGATTAAGTGTATCATGAAGAGTGTATGATGAAATGTAATGTGTAATGCCTAAGGTGTGGTGTGTGGGGTTAAATGTAATGGCAATCCCTCAACAGTCAAGTGTGAACCTAAGCACAAGAGTGCGTCATTGAGTGACGCTGCTTGAATGTAGGATGAATATGTCTAAGGTGAAAAAAAGGTGGTGGGGGGAAGGTGGAGTGTTATTACCCCCAAGTGAATGATATTGATGTATGAGGGTGATAAAGCAATATCTTATTTAATTGATGATGTGTAAAAAGCGTTAAAATACTATAGATGTGTGTATATATAGGTGGTGATGTAATGGAGGAGTATGTTAATGTAAGATGAAACAAGGTTCTTTATGGTAAAAGAACCCTCAACAGTCATATAAGAACCATAAGAATATGAGTGTGTCATCAGGATGGTAAGGTGACAAGAGTCACCTACCAAACACCAAGTTTTCATTTATTGGTGGAAGCATGGTTGACAAAATTAACAATAGGACCTTGCAATTGTGATCGAATGTGCAATGTGTCAGGACCACTAGTAAGATTAGTTGCTTTGACGTACTTGATTAGTCAGAGATTAGACTTGAGAGGAGGTCATATTGCATTGAGTCGAAAGGGATATTGCTTAGGTTGAATTGGTAATGTAGTTGAGTCATGTGTGAACTAAGTTTGATAGGGGTTTGAATTTGTTGACTTAGAGATATCAAAGAGGATTACTTAGGAGGTGCTGCCTCCTCCAACATTGTCATCTTCATCCCATTGTGCTTCCTCCTCCTACATTGGATCATCCATGATAGGATTCAATAACTCCCTGTCTATCTCCTCTCATCTGAAAAAAATAAGAGCATTTGGTATAGTCTGGATGACCCCAAAATTTTGTCATACTCGATCGAATTGAATGACCTTGATAATCTCTGGTTGTCTCCCTTGAACCCAACTTGTCCTCCTCATCCCTGTCAACTCTATGTCTGGACCAGGCCATGTGGGGAAATCCCAGTACAACTGCTACCTAATATGCTCGACATCCAAATCCACAAGCTGATCCACATACCAGTATACCCTCCTCTCACTCCTGTCACCGAACGCCTGATTGAATCTCTATATCAAAAATCCTACCTCTACCTGGATCTGGTCTCCTATGAACCACAGAATCTCTGATGGCTAGATCACTGCTATATGCTTATATGCCCAACAGTGCAATAAGAAACCTACATCCAATCCTGGCCTCCACCCTGATCTATACATGGAAATCTCATAGTAAACTTGAGCCAACATAGTAGTCCCAAATGAAAACACTATCTGGTGGTCCACAATGTTTTCCACTTCACCGAATATGGCCCATGGAAATCGAGCCCCACTAGATTTTGGTAAAGCATAACATAACACGGCCATCATGACCATGCAGATCAAACGGTTGCACGGTACCCCAACCACATATCTCAAGTCATATGCAAAACCCCTAAAAAGTTTTTGATGTGGGGCACACCAACTCCAAATAACATGACATGACCATCATCACCATGTAGATAAAATGGCTCCACAGTACCCTAGCCTCATATCTCAAATCATATGAAAAATCCCCTGAAGAAAATATGATGTGGAGTGCATCGGCTACAAATAGCCGCATAAACACTACTAATCTCTCCTCACTGGTAATTGGAAATATTTGCTCCCCTGTATTAGAAATATCAAAATTCGATACACATCCTCCAGGGTGACAAACATCTCCCATGTCCTTAACCAAAATGTCCTTGTCTGCCGATCCCATCTCTCCACAAAAGAAATCATAAGCCCTACATCCCCTGGGATCCTCTGATAATACCTGAATCTTCCCAACCCCACTCAACATCTGTGACATCTCCTATGATCAGCTCATATAGAGTAGGCACTCTATCCCTCAAATACACGGCCTTTCTGGCCTCAATCATTGAAAAAACATACATGCATCAGATTGAATATATAAAATCACTTCATAATCCATTAAAATTCATCAAAATATAGTACAGTAAAAAAATCAGATCCTAATCCATTAAACTTCATCTAAAATTCAATCTAACCCTAGCTTATCCAATCCTACCTCGATGTTTCACCTGATGCTTAGAGTGTTTCTCAGAATGTGACGAAACAGATAAGGGTAAAAGGATTAAGAGGAATACATGTTGAAGCTAGTTGAAGGTTGTTGCGTGCATATGGCTTCTTTATCCACATCTGATCATGAGAGCTTCTTTTTGGCTAGGAGGAACTACATGAAATGAACAACAAGACCACTAAAAGAGATTAAATAACATATGATAATGGATTGCCTAGCGTATGCTAGTTCTGGGAAGTGTGATACTCCCTAGAAGGTTGTTAATCCACTGTTTAAAACAATTCAATATTAATAATAAATGAAATCCTACTATAGTTAAAATGATTTAGGTATCTCATTCGATTACAATGAGAAAATTCATTCATAATAGGCTAAGCTACGATTGAATCTGAAGGGTGAGGTCTTTGTCAGAGTACTGGTACTGGTCAGGGTCTGGTTTTGGGTTGTTTTGGGTATTTGGTGGGGAATTTAGGCTCTGCTCTTGGTCTGAGGGTAAAACATAGAGACCGACATCGGTCTGGTATGACCGATGTCGGTTTAAGTGAAACTGGTGACAGTTATGGGTAATCGGCGTCGGTATGGTTGAGGTAGAGGAAACTCAAAATAAAATGATTAGAGGGCTTGATCTAGGATTTGATGTAGGTGGTGGGATAGGTTTGAGGGTTGCAGAGGTCACAACTGTGGTCAGAGATGAACAACAAGTGAGGATGGGTAATCTAATGATGTAAATAATGGAAAAGGCCCAGTTACAAACTGATAAGAAATGAAGAAATGGAGATGCAATAGCTTAATTTGATAACAGAGATAATGAAAGCTATTAGTGTGGTGATGGCACTTCCCAAGATACTCCTGTGAATGCAAATGACTCTGTGATCACTTCTGATGCTCATTATGGATTCTTTGATGTGTGTGCAAATGTAAATTCTGCTTACATGTAGCTCCGGTTTCGTATCTTCCTCTCAGAAATGTGCCAACCTCGAAATAAGGTTGTTTTGGGGAATAAATGGTAACCACGTAATGGTTCTAGGTTGACTGGTGGTGGTTTAGGGAAACCGACGTCGGTTAGGGTAGGATTTCCTAGGTTTGGTAAACTTGGAAGGTCCACTTGATTTCTTAGATCTTGTTTCTTTACCTCCACATATTAGAATGGAAGTTTCCTTTCAAACTGGAGGGAATTTTGTTAGAGTAAATTAAGGATTTTGATTTTTAGGGTTTAGGTAGGTCTTAGTTAGTTATGACAACATACTAAGAATAGGTCTTAGGGTGGGGTGGCTAGGTGAGGTGGTGGTGTGAGAATTATCTCAATTAGGATATTTAAATTATAAATATCATAAGGATCATGGGTTAATTTAATTAAAATAATTAAATTAATATTAGTGTGGGGTGAAAGGGGCCATGGTTAGGTGAGTGTGTTCAAGGATATTCTTTAACAAGGGACCAAGGGGAGTGTGACCTAATTTTGGTGTCTACATTTTACCCCCTTTTTGTTGCGTAGCTTGTATCGGTAAGCGATGCTGAAAAAAATAAGATGTTGTTTCCCCATGTGTGGGTGAAGGTGATCCCCCTCAAACTAGGAACTAATGAGGAAGAAGGTAGAATTGGTGAGTGGTTTGATAAAAGGTGAATGTGATGAATAGGAAGGTGGAAAAATGGGGGTAAGGGGTAAAGGTCCAATCAGGTAATCCAAGTAATGGGTCAGGGTCAAAGGTAGTAACAGCCAAATGAATGCACATGTATAAACTACAACATGGTACCGGGTTGAAGAGTAGGAAAAATCTACATTGTCTAAGGTCAATAGGTTTATCCAAACAAGGTTGAGGTGATTCCGGTATCCAAGGTATAGGATATGGTTAGGAAACACATCGCAAGTCATGTGCAGGAATGTTTGGGTATGTTATGGTACACCAAAGGTTGGGTCAGGATAAAAATTCATGGAAAAAGGAAAGGTAAGGTCATTAGGTCAACAATATGGGTAACAATGTCACAAGGTATTGCGAGCACATGAGGTCACAGGTCACTAGCAATTTTCTAAGTCCAAGTAGCTAGGTCACGACATGGGTAGGGCTGAGGTATGGGTAAAATAATGAGTCCCCAAATGGTAAAGGGGGTTAGGTGGTAAATGATGAGGTCAAAAGGGTAAAGTGAAGTGTCCAAGTCAGGTGTAGGTGAGGTAAAAAGGATTCAGGTCATAAAATTAGGGGTAGTGGGTAGTAAGAAGACTAAGCATGATAACAATGATAATAATGAACAATGCTAGTATTTATAACTGACATAGACATGGTAGGCTAGGGTAGAAGACTGATGTAGTTCATCCACAAGATAGGGAAGAATGTGAGGAGGTATGAGAATGTGTCGGTAGGTTATAGGCATGGTTGAGTCTAGGTTATTGGTTTATGCATGGATTGAGTCAGGTTAGGCATGGATTAAATCAATTCATAGGCATGGATGGAGTCAAGTTTGTGGTTTAGGCATGGATTGAGTCAGGTTATAGGCATGGATTGAGTCAGGTCATAGGCATGGATTGAGTCAGGTCATAGGTATGATGAATTTTAGGTTGGTTTAGGTATGGTTGAGTCAAGTAATTCATTAATTTGTGTAATTAATGATGATAAGGGTCACGTTGAGATGTTTGTAGTAAAATGCATGATAAAAGTAAAGAAATGGTAGATATAATGAATGTATGAATGATGATGGTAAAGATGTGAAGCAATTGTTGTTTGTTTGGTTTAATTTCCAATTATTGATATAAAAAGGAAACTAAATAGGGTAAATGTGACTAGGAAAGGGGGAGAGGGAATTGGTTAGGGTAGAGAGTGGCTGAGCTAACCTCCAAGGGCCCCATGCCCTCGGAGTGCTGCCTACATAGTCCTAGCGAATAGGGACCTCAGGCCAATGTAGTTCTCCCATAAGCTAGGGAAAAAATGTGAGGAGGTATGAGAATGGGTTGGTAGGTTATAGGCATGATTGAGTCTAAGTTTTGGTTAGGTGTGGTTGAATTGTGGGAAAATAGGTATGGGTGATTTTAAGTTGATTGTGGTGAAAGAGGAAAATTTCCTAGAGATAAGTGTCGAGGGTCTAGTCCTGTATAGGATGATCAATACATAATGAAGAAGTTAAAAGATAAGAGGAGGCAAGAGAGCCACCTGATTAGTGAGGATCATAATGGGTGGATCATACCTTAGATAGGCTGGTGAATGTAAGACCCTAAAGACATTACATGATTGATTATTCTAAAGGTGAAGAATAGTCACATGATCACCAAATGTCATGGTTCTAGCAGGTCCCTTGAGGCGGTAGGAAATGGAGGTGCTAATGGTGAGAAGGTGAAAAGTGGTTAGTTTATATGGCGTGAGGGAGCATGCCTTATGAAAAGAGATCCAAGATCACAATAAACAAGTCCATGATGAAAAAGGTTTCTATTTTGACTTATATTTGAGATAGACTGATCGATGTGGGAAGTCTATATGGGATGATGAAATTAAATCCTTGAGGTCTTCATGAAGAGGATTGATGCGGGAAGCTTCGGATTCTCCTCTTTTTTTAAGCAGGCTTTACATATTTGTCCTTTGAGGGAATAGTCTATTTATAGTAGTGATGTAGAGAGAAAGATGTCCTTTTGAGGGAGTCATATTTTTATTGGATGTTTGACTTAAGGAGTTGAATCCTGTGGAAATTATGTGAGGGATTTTAAGTGATGGACAAGACTAAGGTAAAGAATCAGATTCTTGTTTAGAAAGTAAGGTGAAATGACCATGGGATCTCATCTGAAAGCAGACAAAAAGTATCCATGAGAATCATGCCATGTGCAGAGCCTTGGTACACATATTTAAGAGAGGGTAAAAGAGTGACGGGTATGCACATGATTCTTGTTTAATTGTTGGGGATGGCATAGTGAAAGGAGGGGAGTGAATAGCACTCAAGGGACGAGCATGAAAAGAGGAAAAAGGTGAGGTAGGACTAAAAGTCAATAGTAGAATGGTCGAAGATGTAAGGCATTAAGGGGTTCAGGTTTGGGTTTACCATCTAGTGAAGATAAATGATAAGCACCTGATCCATAAGCATGAGTCACGATGTATGGTCCAAGCCAATTAGGAGAAAATTTGCCTCGTTTACTTTTTTCTGCTTTGGTTACATGTTGATTTTCCTTTAGGATGAGATCACCAACTTGGAAGGTTCATTCATGAACACGTTTTTCATAGGCATGTTTGATACCTTTTTAGTAAACTTGGAGATGGTCAAGAGCATTAAGATGACATTCATCTAATAACTCAATTTGTGCTAAATGGTCCCGGAGAAAGTCATCATCATTGAGCATGTCATGGAGAGAAATATGAAGATATGGAATCTGGACTTCGAGAGGCAGAACAACCTCTATACCGTAGACCAGAGAAAAAGGTGTGGCAGCAGTGGAAGTGTGAATACTAGTATGGTACGCCCATACAGAAAAAGGAATGTGCGTATGCCAGTCCTTCTAAGTATCATTAACCACTTTCATGAGAATTTTGTTTAGGTTTTATTAGTGGATTTGGCTTGGCCATTGGTTTGTGGGTAATATGGTGATGAGAAACTTAGTTGAATACCGAAGGCGTCACAAATTTTTTGCAAGGTTTTATTTTTGAATTATTTTCCATTATCAGTGATGAGGCAATGTGGAACACCAAAGTGACAAATAATGTGATGATTGATGAACTCACATATTTTCTTAGCTTTCTTGGAGATGAGAGGTATGGCTTCAACCCATTTGGTGTAATATTTGGTAGCGGTGATGATCCATTGATGTCACTGGGAAGAATGGGGATTGATTTCTCTGACAAGATCCAAACCCCATTGAGAGAAGGGCCAAAGGTCATGGGTGACCTGTAAGGCATGACTGGGTGTATGATGAAGGTTGGCATGTTGTTGGAATTTTACACAATGCTTAACGTAGTCACAACAATCATGGTTAAGGGTCGGCCAGTAATAGCCTAGGCAAAGAATACACTTAGCAACCACGAGACCACTAAAGTGACATCCACATATGCCATCATGAACTTCCTTAATGGTATAGGGAATTTTAGAACTCATAAGGCACCATAAGAGAATACCATCAAAGCCATGCTTATAGAGGAGGCCACCCATGATGATGTAATGAGAGGCCCTTTTAAGAAAGGCGTGTTGTCCATTACGAGTGAGGTCGGGAGGTAAGATGGAGAGGGAAAGATAGTTTGAGTATTATTTATACCAAAGGTCACTCGGGTTAGGAGCAGTGGTTCTGATAGAGTAAACTTCACAAGGTAAATAAGAGGGTGATTGGAGTCTTTGTATGGTGACAAATATTTTAGATTTAGCAAGTGAAGCGGGTATCTGAGAAGCCAAGAAGGCCATGGTATCTACAAATTTATTGGTAGAACGTGGGATGGTTTGAAGGGCATAACAATCGAAGGTGGTCAAAAGTATGTCCACATGATGCTTATACTTTTGAAGTATCTCATTACGACACTGGTATATACCATTGACTTGGTTTATGACCAATTAAGAATCACCAAAGATGTTGATTGACTTAACATCTAAGGCATAAGTAGCCTGGAGACCCAATACGAGTGCTTCGTATTCAACAATATTGTTTGTACAATCAAAATCAAGTTTGAAAGACAAAGGCATGGGTTCACCATCAAGCAGAATGAGGATAACACCAGCCCCACCCCCACGCTGACACTTGGAACCATCAAAGAAGAGTGTCATTTGGTAAGCGGGTTCATCCAGGGAAAGGGTAGCAATAGACTCATCTGGAAAGTCAAAGTTAGAGGGTTGATCCCCAGAAATAGGTGCGTCGACCAATTGGTCGGTGATATCTTGGCCCTTGATGGAATTTTGATGGATGAATTCAAGGTCGAGGTCAGCTAGAAGTATAAGCCAGTGTGCAGTCCATTGATTTTGGTAAGGTTTGGCATACATGAAGTGTAAGGGGTCGGTGTTGGTCACAACATAGGTTTTGTGGTTGAGTAGGTAATGGCAGAGTTTGGTGGCAAAAAAAAATAAGGCTAAGAAAAGTTTTTTAGCATGGGTGTATCACGTTTTGTAGTCCAGAAGAGTATGGCTTATGTAATAAACTACCTGCTCCCTATGTTGTTCATCATGATGAGTGAGCATGGCCCCTAAGGAGTGATTGGTAGCAGAGATGTATAGGTAGAAGGGTTGATCATATTTAGGTGGAATGAGTACGGGTGGTTGGAGAAGGTATTGTTTTAAGGCCTCAAAAGCTTTGTGGCAGTCATCATCCCATTTAAAGGAGACATCCTTTTTGAGAAGATGATGAAATGGCTGACATCGATCAGAAAGTTATGAAATGAAACAACGAATAGACTGCAACTTACCTTGCAGGCTATGGAGCTACCACAGGTTAGTGGGTGGAGGCATTTCAAGAATGGCCTTGACTTTAGTAGGGTCAACCTCTATACCACATAAGGAAATGATAAATCCCAGGAGCTTTCCTGAGAGAACCGCAAAGACACACTTCTTGGGCTAAAGGTGAACACAATACTTAATGAGGTGGTCAAAGATGGTTTTTAGGATGATGAGGTGCTCGGAGTGGCATTTAGATTTGGCAAGGAGATCATCTACGTAATCTTCTAATATATGGTGCATGATGTCATGGAAGATGTAAGTCATAGCCCGCTGATATGTGGCACCAACATTTTTAAGGCCAAAAGGCATGAATCGATAGCAGAAGGTCCCCCAAGGGGTGATGAATGTGGTTTTGTGTTGATCCTCTGGGGCAAGCAAGATTTGGTTATAACCTGAGAAACCATCCATGAGTGATAGCATCTCGTGACCAGCAGTAAGGTCAACCAGCTGGTCAATACTGGGTAGAGGAAAGTCATCTTTTGGGCAAGCTAGGTTGAGGTCATGGAAATCTGTGCAAATGCAAAGTCCCCCTGTCACCTTAGTGACAGGGACAATGTTAGAAATCCATCAGGGATAATCAATGGGTAAGATGAAGGAAACAGAAAGAAGGCAGCTGAAGTTCTTCTTTAACCAGAAGAGCAATGCGAGGGTGCATTTTCCTCAACTTTTGTTTTATGGGTTTGGCATCAGGAATGGTTATGATATTGTGGACCACTATGGTGGGGTCAATACCAGGCATGTCAGCGTAAGACCAAGCAAAAGCATGGTTATGATTTTTGAGAAAAGAAGTGATGGCTTCCTGTTCAGCAGTATCTAAAGATTGGCCGATCTTTAGAATGTGTGGGTCATCCTGAGTATGGATGTTGATTTCGATAGTCGATTCATTCAACATGGTTTGCATCTTAGATGGTAACGACTGATGAATATAAGAGTCTTCCACACCAAGATAGGTGAGTATAGATTCATCATCCTGACATTGAATGATGTTAATAGAAGGTGTATCATCATCGATCATTTCAGGATACAGGAAGGGAAGAGAAGAGGGAGCCTCACCCTCGCATTGATAAGTCAGAGGCCCCAAGGAAATGGTGTTTATGAAAAAAAAGTTAGGAGGAATGGATTTTGGATCCATCAACTCTGTCGGTGAAGGTGGTGAAGAAGGTGGAGTAGGTGAAGGTGGAGAAGGATAGCCTCGATGAGTTCAATGCGAGCCTTCTTGGTAGGTATTTTAGCAAAGCCAATACCACTACAGTCATTATGTTTATGGGTAGTACATAGAATAAAAGTGTGACGACCTTTCTCATAAAATAAAAAAGCCAAAACCTTTCCACACACATCAGTGTAGGAAGGTGTGGGCGAAGCGGTGATTGGTGAGTGACTGGAGGTTGGTAGAAAAGGGGTGGGTTTGTGATGGTGGTTCAGGTGTATAAGTGGAAGTATCAAGTCCCCCATAGGTGAGATTGGTGTGAAGGTGGGGAGGACCATAAAGGAGATGCTCTCCTATGCAGTGATCATAGTGAGGGTGTTGGTGAAGGCTTCCATACTCTTGTGGAGTAAGGAATGTGTTGACATTATATAGGTGATACTCCCCCAGAGTGAGGTGTTGAAAAACACCTTCCAAGGGATTGGTGGTTGATATGTGGGTAGCTAGGATAGATGATGTGTTAGAGGTTGGATCAGAGGTGGAGCCAGCTAATTGGGAGGCTGACGAGTCAGCCGTGGAGGTCATGGTAGTGGTAGGAATGGAGGATTTAGGTGTGGTTGAGGTAGCGGTGGCACTGGTGAGTGGAGGTGTAGGTGAAGAGGAAGTGGTCATGGAGGTAGATTCCTTAATGGGTATAAGCACGTCATTGGGTTGGTAAAGCATGTTGTAGGTTTTGAAAGGTGATGGGTCAACCAGAATGGTATAGGTGTGTCCTTCATGCTCAAAATTCACACAACGATGCAAAGTGGAAGGAACACAACCCATGACATGAATCCAGGGTCTACCAAGCAACAGGTTATATTGAAATTCCCCCTCCAAGACGTAAAATAACTCTGGAATAGTACGGGGGCCCACACAAACATGGAGGATGATGGTGCCAAGTGTAGAAGTGATAGCGTCATTAAATGAATGCAACATGATGGGATGTTTATGCATGTAATTTTTGGGTATGCGCATTTGGTCGAATGCATGGGAGGAGATGATGTTAATGCTAGCACCCCCATCGATCATAACACATCGTACATGTATATTATCAATATGGATGGAGATGAAAAGGGCTGGATCAGGGTCATCAGTTTGGTGTGGTGTGATCTCTTCATCTGAGAAGCTGAGGGTGGCTACTTGGTGAGTAGGTGGAGGTGTAGAAGAAGGTGGTAATTTGGTGAGAGAGGCTACATGATGAGGTGTAATAATGGAGGCTACGGGTGTAGGGTCATTGGGTAAAACCTCAATAGACTGAAGAACCTCCATGAGAGCTTGGCGATGGGATTCAGAGGTTTGGATGAGGTCATATAGGGACATTTTGAGGGAGGATTGGTGTAATTGTTTGAGCATCACGCGATGTGTAACCCCATTAGAAATAGGATATGTGGGGCCACGGATAGTGACTTTAGGTGTGGGTGCAGATGGTATGTTGGGTATAGGGTTGGTTGGTGGGTCGGTTTCCTTTTCCTTGCCTTTGTCCTTCTGAGCATGGGTAGCAATATGGATCATGTTGATTTGAGGTGGGGAGGTAGATGAAGTAGGTGAGCCATGAAAGGTGTAATGACAGGAAGGGAAGAAGCCAAGAGGTGGGAAGGAACCTTGTGAAATGAGTTGGGCACACCGACATTTGGGTGGAGGTTTGGCGAGTTCTCTGATATGAACCATGTTAATTTTGAATCTCGGGGATGGCTCTAAGAGTTGTGGGGGTGGATATTTTGGTCGCTGAGTAGGCAATGAGGGAAGAACTATGGAAATTGGTGCTGGTGAAATGGGGTCCTCATCAAGAAGATCATCATCATCAAAGTTTTCTTCAGGAGGACACAACTAGACAAGAGTGGTTTTCAAAGCCTTACAGTTCTCTACATCGTGTCCTGGCACACGATGGTAGGCAAAAATTTTGGTTTCATCAAACCCTTTTGGTTTGGGTTTGAGTGGGTCATAAGGTCTAAGAGGTGGTAATGTGATGACAGAAGTTTTGAGGAGGTTGGTTAAGATTTTGGCATAGGATCCCGCTAGTGGATCACAATGGGAGGTGAATGTGGGTTTGGGTGTAGGTGTGACTGATTGTATAGGAAGATTCTTTGCAAGAGGGGGAGTGGGTTGAGCTATGGTCTTAGGTGTTGGGTCTTAGGTGGTCGTGTGCTTGGGTAGGGGCATGGTAGATGAACTGGAAATAGAGTGTGTGGTTGGTTTAACTACCTTATTGGAGGGTAGTGGATTTTTTCCTTTAGGTTGCACCTTCTTGGGTAAAGGTGATATGGGTGCATGAGATGTAGAGGGAAAAGTCGATGGTGGAAGAGGGTGGGTTACCCATGGGGATAACCAAGGTGTTGTGGATGTAGATGGTGTAGGTTGTGCAAGAGGTGTGAGGGAAAGGGTAGGAAGTGTCGTGGGTAGTGAAGAAGTTATTGATGGTATTGGAGGTATGGGTGGTAAAAATGTTACAGGTGTGGGTGGGGGTTGTGTTGGGTGCTTTGGTATATTAGAGGTTTGCAATGGGGAAATGGGTTGCTACATTTTTGGTTTACCAATGGATGGGGGTTTCTTAGCCAGGGTCGAGGGGTGAGGTCCTAGGATGGATGAAAGAGGTGAAGGTGATAAAGGTGTGGTTGGCGAGGTTGGGGTATGAGATCTAGGAGATTGGTTCTTTTATTTAGGGGCCAGGTTAAATTTGGTGTTAGTTTTGGAAGACGTAGCTAAATCTAATTTGATGGGTGGATGAGTAAGGCTAGCCATTGGTATGACCCCTAAAGTAGTAATAGGTTTAGGCAAGGAAGATGATGTAGGTGTGGGTTTGGATGTAGATGCATGTTGGGTTATGGGTAGAGGTGTGAGTTGAGCCATGAGTGGTATCATGGGAGAATTTGTGATAGTTGTGGTTGTGTTTGGTTCGGTCAGCCGAAACACTTTTGGATAGATAGTGGAGGTGTCAGCGAGTGACATCTGTATTTGTGTTGAGACAGGAAGTAGAAGACGCCCCCAAAGTAAGGCTCTATCCACATAATCCAAGTGATCGGCTAAGCATGAGAATGACACTGCTGTGGGTGAGGTTGATGTGGATCTAATGGTGATTCCCATAAAATGTGTTTTAGAAATAGGGAAATCACTAGCTTCAGCCTCTGTGGGTAAGAGAGCTGAAAGTAAGTCAGCAAGATCTTGGGTGGCTGATGGAGAATGGTCACCTAGAGGTAACGACATTTCTACTGGATATTTGATAGGTGGAGGAGATGATGGGTGCTCCTATGTGGGTAGAGGAGATGAACAAGCGTCTCCCATGGGTCAAAGAGGTATTGCTAGTGACGGATCTCTAGGTGGAGAAATGAAAGGTGAAGTGGTCTTGATGTTAACAGAAGGCTCCTTCATAGGTGAGGGAGGAGATGAAGGGTGTTCCTCTGTGGGTGGAGGAATAGGTGAAGTGGGTTCATGCGTAGGTGGAGGACTTCAGGCTAGGATTTCCTCTATGGAAGGAATATGAGGTAATTGGGAAGTAACTGGTGCATCACTAAAAATAGCATGGACCTCGCGGGTATTTCTATCATTAGTTGAGGTCTCCCTAGTTTGGTCAGAAGAAGGGGTGTGATTAGGAAATGGTTTCTTGAAAATGTGTAGGTTTTGGTTGGTAGGTGCATTAGGATTATCCAAGACTAACTCGTTCTCGAGCATTTCCTAGACAATTTTCTTGAAAGTGATGCAATTTCCATCATTATGACCTTTTACCTGATGATAGTTGTAGAAGTCGTGCTCTTTGTACCATGCAGGTGTGGGGCAAGCAGGATCAAAACTAGTGTGTGGTTTTATAGGAGGAAGGGTGATGGCCCCAGCTTTAATGAGCTTTTCTAAAATAGAAGAATAAGGCTCCCCAATTGGGGTGTATTTCCATTGTTCTCGTCTGAATTGAAAAGTTTGGACATGGGAAAGATTAGATGAGGGCTTAGCCTGATTTGATGGATGAGCTGGGCCGGCCTTGAGTACCACTGTGTTAGTGGTTCCCTTGGCTTTTGAATAATTATTCTATGGTTTCGAAGAAGAAGAGGTATCATTTGACTTAAATGTTGTGCATTCTTATTTCATAGTTGGATTTTATTTTCTTTGATGGCCCGAATCTCTAGCTTTCATGCCATGGTGAATGCCTCATTGAAGGTTCGGAAAGTCTGCACCTGCAGGGTCCATGAAATATGTCTAGCACAAGCCCACGTAAAGAGCTCTATGAGTTTGGTTTGTGGTAATTGGAATGTGAGTTGATTGATCAGGCTACGCCAACGAGTGACAAAATCTACGATAGATTCGTCATCATATTGACACATAGAGTAGAGGTCAGTCATGGTAACCTTCTTAACAACGTTGATGGAGAAGTGATCTAAGAAGGCTTGGGCTACCTGATTAAATGAGTAGATAGAATGTCTAGGTAATCCACTATACCAGTCTAATGTGGGCCTGGTCAGAGACATGGGAAAGGTCCTCAGAAGCAAAGCATCATCATGGGCGATCAGATAACACCCATGTTTGAAAGACCACAAATGTTGTTGCGGGTCCTCTTTGTTGTTGAAGCAGTTAAATTTAGGCATCTCCCAATGTACGGGATATGGATGAATAGGAATGGATGGGTGTATGGGATCATTACAAATTTCATCGTAGGTGAGAGTGTTGCATGATCAAGAAACCGATGCCTCCAGTGTCTGCATCTTGTCCATCATTAACTTGATGAGGTCATTGGTAGGTGGTGATGGATGGGTACCTCCTGTAGCGTAAGAGGGTTGGTGTTGGACATATGATGGAGGTGGCATTCCAGTATATGGCGATGCCACATAGGTAGGTTGAGAATGAGGGAGTGAGATAGGGGGTACGTACCTAGAATGAATGATAGATGAAATGGGAGGTTGTTGATAGTACGTATATGGAGGTGGAAGGGTCAAGGTGACTCTAGTAGCGATGGGGGCTAAGGACTGTGAATAGAAAGGATAATGTTTTGAAATGGGGTAGGGGTCATCGACACCGGGGGTGGTTGTGTTGCTATGGGTATATGTGAGACAATAGGTGTGATGAGGTTATGTTCTGGGTGGTTGACGAAGGTATAGTGGATGTTGTGGGTGCAATAGATGTGGCAGATGTGGCAGGTCATTGTAGGTATAGGGCCTAGCTGTGAAATGACTGGGGGCAAGACAGGTGCAGGTAGCGTAGAGCTAGAAGGGGCTGACGCAGAAGTAGGAACGAGTGTCGGGGGGATAGATACGGGCATGCCATATATCAACTGACCTGAGGCATCTCGAGTGGATGAGTGGGAAAGATAGAACTATAAGGTGGACAGGGTTCTGGTCAAGGAGTCATGCAAACTCCTCGTCACATGTGGCAATGGTGATAGGTTGGGTAGGATCCATGGGTGATAGAATGAAAGGTGGTTAAGGACTAGGTGGGAGTGGTTGACAACTAGCATGGAATATGAGGGCGTTTTCTTGGCTACGAGTCAACACCATGTGAACAAGTGCTGATTTGGTAGGACTAATTTCTGTAAATGACACAGAAATACAATAGAAAATGGGAAAAAAAGGCAATGGTAGGTGGATTGGGTAAAAATGTCAGCTAGAAAATTACACAGGCTAACCGATGTCGGTTAGGGTAAACTGATGTCGGTCAGAGGTAACCGTGGTCAGTCATTGTGGAAAAAGAATAATTTTCCAAACAAGGCAAAAGACTGATAATCTATCAGGTAGAGAAGTTGTAGATGGATTTTATCAGGACAGAGAAGATGTTGAGAGTTACAAAGACTCTGAACAACAAAGAATATGAAACAAGTGTCCTTTTGGGTAGGTTAACCAAAACAACAATAAACTGACACCGGTTGGATAAAACTGGTGATGGTCAGAGGGTAACCGATGACAGTCGCTGGACTGACACCGGTTACTGTGAAATTGAAACAGAGATGAAGAAAAAGGTGGTTGTGATTTAAAATCAAGTGTGGAATCAAACCCAGAACTCTGAGAATGATAAAAATGGGGTCCAGGAACACTCAGATGAAGTTGGAATACACCAACTATGATGAGGAGCATGCAAGGAGAAATAAAAAGATGAAGAACGTGTCCTCTCACCTCAAAACACAAGCCAAACATAAAAACTAAAAAAAATACGATCCTAAGAGTATGCTTTCCTTTATGTTTTTTCAGCTTATGCTATTTAGAAGACTGACTCATGAACTTTAGAATAGAGTTTTTGGTGAGGAAGGCTTCCTACGAAGAAGGAGATCTACAAGGAGAGGTTTTAGGTTATGTTATGGTGGGGGCAGGGCCATCCTCTGAGATAATGACTCGACAGAAGTAACGAGCAGGGTGCCCACTATACCATGATCATGTGATCACCTACAAATTCTTTTGGTGAGATGTTGTTTAAGAATGTGTGTATTTTTCAATTTTGTGATGTTTGGTAAGACTTAGAGAGAGAGAAAGAGAAAGAAAGTGCTTTTCTACGATTCATTTTTCAACCATCAGCTGGGCATGACTTCTAGCATATAGGTTTCCCTCATTTAATGTGAGCTAATGTAGTAAAGTAGAATGAAATGCAGTTGATTTTAAGCCCAAATAGAAATATTGAACTTGATGACATAAAAAGATGAACAGGAGAGAGTATGATCTTTCACTAATGCATTACAAATGAAAGAGAAGAAGAGTTCTTTTTATAGCACCAAAACACGATTTTTTTGAGACAATAGAAAGAAGAGAAGATTCCAGGGGAGAAATTTAATGTGAGAACCTTTCGGAAAGGAAAAAAACATACAACTTTCACCTAGAAATGAAGAAATGCAAGGAACCCCAAATGGGTCCCATCGGGTGTGCCAAAATGTTTCACCTGATTCTTAGAGCATTTCTCAGAATGTGACGAAATAGATAAGGGTAAAAGGGCTAGGAGGAATACCTGTTGAAGCTGGTTGAAGGTTGTTGCACACGTATGACTTCTTGATCCACAGATGATCGTGAGAGATTCCTTTTGGCCGGGAGGAACTACCTGAAATAAACAACAGGTCCACAAAAAGAGATTAAATAGCATATGACAATGGACTTCCTAGCATATGCTAGTTCTGGGAAGTGTGATACTCCTTAGAAGGCTATCAATCCACTATTTAAAACAATTCAATATTAAAAATAAATGAAATCCTACTATAGTTAAAATGATTTAGGTACCTCATTCAATTATAATAAGCAAATTCATTCACAACAGGCTAAGCTATGATTGATTATGAAGGGCGAGGTCTTTGTCAGAGTACTGGTACTGGTCAAGGTCTAGTTTTGGGTTGTTTTGGGTATTTGGTGGGGAATTTAGGATCTGTTCTTGGTCTGCGGGTAAAACATAAAGACCAACGTCGGTCTGGTATGACCGATGTCAGTTTAAGTGAAACTAGTGATGGTTATGGGTAATCGACATCGGTATGGTCGAGGTAGAGGAAACTCAAAAGAAAATGATTAGAGGGCTTGATCTGGGATTTAATATAGGTGGTGGGGTAGGTTTGAGGGTTGTAGAGGTCTCAACTGTGGTCAGAGATGAACAATAAGTGAGGATGGGTAATCTAATGATGTAAATAATGGAAAATGCACAATTACAAACTGATAAGAAATGAAGAAATGGAGATGCAATAGCTTAATCTGATAACATAGATAATAAAATCTATTATAGTGTATTAGACCAAGTTGGTGGAGGTATACTTACTGCTATATGATTTTGATGGTTGGATGATAATGACAGTTGATTAGATGGATGCAGTTTGGTGTGGTGATGGCACTTCCCAGGATGCTCCCGTGAATGCAAAATGGCTCTGTGGTCACTTTTGATGCTGGCTGTGGATGTTCGGATGCATGTGTAAATGTTGGTTCTATGTGCATACAACCTTGGTCTTGTTTCTTGTTCTCTAAATGTTCTAACCTTGAAATAAGGTTACCAAAGGGAATAAAAGGTAACTGATGATGGTTTCGGGTTGACCGACATTGGTTTAGGGTGACTAGCGTCGGTTAGGGTGGGATTTCCTAGGTTTACTAAAAATGGTTAGATCTGCTTGATTTCTTGGATCCAGTTAGTTTCTTATTGCGGATTAGAATGGAAGCTTCTTTTCTAATGGGTGGGAATTTGGTTAGAGGGAATGTAGGCTTTGATTTTTAGGGTTTAGGTAGGTCTTAGTTAGTTATGGCAACATACTAAGAATATATTTGGGGTGAGGTGGCTAGGTGAGGTGTATAGGTGAGGTGTGGTGTGGGAATTATCCTAATTAGGATAATTAAATAATGAAGATTGTGAGGACATGAATTAATTTAATTAAATTAATTAAACTAATATTAGTGTGGGGTGTAAGGGGCCATGGTTAGGTGAGTGTGCTCAAAGTGATTATTTGACAAGGGACTAAGGGGAGTGTGACCCAATTTTTGTGTCTACACCCAGTTGACACTGACCCTAGTTAGGTCGATGCGTTTTGGGGGTCAATCAACGTGCCTTAGAGATGGGTTGATGTCGACCCACTTGGGTCGCTGCTAACCGCCCCTAGCATCATCCACTTTTTCCAAAAAATTGTAAAATAATAAATAAAACATTGAATTTAATTTAAACCAATGTGGGTTTTTTTTACTCACCATCCACCGCAGCCTTTGGCGCTTCTTCACAACTCTGACTACTTCCATCTTTCACTTCTCTCTTTAATCACTTTGTTTTCTCTCATCAACTTCACACATGAAAATGAGCATCGTCGGCCGACCCCCAGGCTTATATAGCCATTGATTTAAAGTCATCGTCGACTCCTTTGGTTCGCCGTCGATTGGACATAGTCGTCATTGACTCCCCTTGTTAATAATTGTTTTGGGCTTTTCCCCCCTTCCTTGCATCCTTTCCTAGGGAATCATCTATTTTGACCTTTAAGTCCACATTTGTGGCCATAATCATTTTCCCTACGAGCATTTTGATCTAACATTTAAACTATTCCACCTTCATGCATGCATACTTTCTAAGTCCACATCTGTGGCCATATCTATTTTTTCCTTTGGGCATTTTAATTTTATCATACTCCCTAAGTCCAACTTTTGTGGCCATAATCACTCTTCTTTTGGGCATTTTTAATTCACATTCATATCTAATCGACGCACGAAATCCTCCTTTAAGGCCATATTCATTTTCCCCTTTAGGCATTGCATTCATCATATCAATTCCACTCTTGTGGCCATATTCGTGTCCTTCTTAGGGGCACCATATTCTCATTTAAATTCCACCTTTGTGGCCATACCTTCCCCACTTGGGGAATGTTTTTTTCCCTTTTTTTCGTTGCAACCATACTTTCCCCTTTGGACATATTACTTCATCACCTACTTTTTCATTTTTTTCGTCTCTGTCTTTTTTCATGTCCCACTGGGCACCATACCTTTCATCCTCGTCCCTTGTGGATGCATACCTTTTCTCTCAATTCCTCGTTTATGAAGGATTTCACATACCTTTCACATTTAGTTACACATACTTAGATGTTTTCCTATGACCCGTTGGTCATCGCGACTTGCATCCATACTGCAATGTTCTTCACCCAATCATTGGTCCATAGAACTTGTATCCCGTCTTCATTGAGATTGCAATTGTTCTCTGCCGATGTGATATTGGAGTCACCGCCATAAATTTTATTAATAGTATGATTCATTTTTTCTTGGGGCATCTTGCCTTTGTAATCATTTTACCCATTTTTAGTTACCTACTCCCCCTTTATCATATACCTTTTTCTAATGCGTCATTGATTTCCCTTGACGAATCATCGATCCCCTGTTTGAAGGGGAGCTCATCATATGCCTCTCGTAAATCCTCATCATACATCATCGTTTTTGTCTCATGGTTCGCTAATCCAAATCACTCAACAAAAAGGGGCAAAATATAGACACCTAAATTTGGTATCTATACCTTTGATCACCTGCTTGTGCATATTTATTTAATTCAGATCCCCTTTAGTTAATTAAATTCCCATCCAATTCCCATTAATTAATTAAGCCACATTAATTAATTAATTTATCATTTAATATCTTACATGCCCAATTATCCCATCCATATTAATCTTTATTCCTATTAATTGATTATTTCCTATTAATTAATTAATACCCATTATCTTACCCCAACCAACCTTCTATTTAGGATGCTTTTGTCCTAAATCAATCCCCTTACTTTTATAAGTTTTTCTCCCATCTATTTTTTTATGCCCTAACTACCCACAATTTATCCCCAAGCAATCTAATCCCACCTACATGCTTTAAAGCATTCGACCAACTCTTAAAAAAGCCAAAATCATGCCAAAATCACAAAATTTAGTCCCATTGGGAAACTTTCCTAGCAATCAGCGACGACCCAATCTAGTCATTTTTGACCTTATAAAGCCAATATTTTCTTGCCAAAAATCATCATATGCATGCAACATCGAGCCTTCTTGTGACCTGAGCATCCTTCCTCGCGCCTGAGCATTCTTGAGACGTTTACAAACTTTCTTAACATCCCTTCAGCGTGATTAGATCGCTCACGATCATACTTCATGATATTTTTCATCATCACTATCTGGATTTTGGTATATCTACAATATTATTGTATATTCTTTGTTCATAACCTTTTACAGGTACAGAGCAGCTTCTGCAAGATCCAGGGAACACTCAACAACATTCTCCTACAACCCCTTTGACTATAGGTTGCCATATTCATCCACTTATCCTCTACTTTATATTTATCTGATACAGTTGTCATTGATCCCTCCTGTTCGCCTTCGACCAGGGCCTTTTTCATCCAAAAATATATCCAAATTGTCCATTCATGTCCTTTTTCCTGCCTCTATCTCTGGTTCTTTTCTACAGACCCTCTTATAACAATTACAAACCTTTATCAATTTCCAGATTGCACTCAGACCTTGTAGGTATACATATTATATTTATAGGTTCAGATCCATCCTCCCAGGTTGCCGTGGACCTACCTTTGAATAGTTTGGATCGTTGTTAACTAATCATTTATCATATTCAATGTTATTTCTATTTCTGTATGTTATCTACTGTTCTTGCTTTATTTCACTCTTTTTAAACAATGGGGGTTGAAATCCGTGAAGGGAATTTAAAAGCTTCTTGGAACGGCTTTGTCGGGAAACCCTCTCATATATCTATCTAATCCATCTTCATTCCAGTTTTGCAAGTCTATAAAGTTGCAACGATGATCAACCATTTTTATGCCTATACATCCATCATATCACATCCAAGGTAACATAAACCCTCCAACATTTCTTAGTTGAGAGTTTCTTTTATCACTAGTTCATTTGTTGATCTGTGAGGAAGTTTCTTGTCCAACAGGAAGTTAGCTTGCTATAGTTAGTATGAATATCAAGATATAGGCGAATAGTATACTTGTTTGTAATAATATTTTGAAGTTAGGTTATAGGCTTGTGTAAGTGCTCAAAGCACATTTTGGATAGTAAAGGGAAAGGGACCCTTCAACCCTAGTTTATCTATAAAAAAGATTAATGCATATATGCATAGTTATCTTGACATTTTCAAAATATATAATTTTTTTACATATATCTAACCTATTTTTGTCTATTACATTCTTCCCATTTTTTCCATCTTCCTATTGCAATTGTGTAACATAAGTGTTGATGGCACTGTCTTTTACATTCCATGCTTACCATTTGTTTCAAGATCACTTACCTATTATGAATGATTTCAAAAATACAAAAATAATAATAATAATAGGGTTGAAAGAAAATAACTTCACTCAAATAACCACCATTTAAAGAGTTTCTTTTCCTCAGAACCCTCTACAACCATACCTTCTAATTTTTTATATGGAAAAAATTAGATTACACTTCAATTATCATATTCCATCCCAAAAATCATATTCCGTCCCAAAAATTAGAATAGGGGAGAGGCACCGGTTGTGGTGCACCCTATCTTTGCAAAGTCACTGCGCCACGTCATTGCCACATGGGCAAGTAAAAACACCACCAGAATATTCAGCACTAAATTCTTGACCTCCTACATTCCTTTTCCACCTCACTGCCACCTTAGCGCCACGTGTACGAGCCACGTTTTTCGGGGATGTAAAAAAAGGTAGTGTTTTTGGTTGGGACCAGCTATCGTCCATTTCTCGCACCATTTGTAGTTCATTCAACCACCATTCATTGAATGCTCACCCACCAGACGTTAATGTATGCGCCTTGGTTTATGGAACCTACCATCGCCAAATCGCGCATTGGGAACGTAGCTCATTCATTGTTGTTCTCGACCTGTTCATTTACAGAACTCTAGCGACCATTTCTCCTCGCCTTGCAGATCGGAGGTTGCGTGGGTTTTCTCCACCCCTGACCGACTTCTTCCTCAGCAATGGCTCGGCCTGCTATGAAGATGAGAAGAAAATGCAGAGGTGAGAGGGTTCTCATTCAGACAATGATCCTGAGTGTTTTTAAACACTGCACTATTATGGAAAGTTTGTTGTTTGCCATTCAGCAAAAGAAATTTATTTTTTCATTTGTCATATTTTACAAATCCAAGCGTAAAATCATTGGTTTATTGATTTATTTCCCATGCAATCGCTGGTTTACACCATTTCCAAGTATTTGTGCCAGTCTCAGGTTTCAATCCAAAAGAGTAACTTTTCAGTCTAAAAAATTAACCATATCCCCCAGGGTATACCGCCAGTGGCCATGCGTTTTCAACTTGGGTTAATGTCACTTTCTGCTGGTTACTAATTACTATTAATGGGATTCCTTAGTGCTGGTTACTAATTACTTTCTGCTGGTTAATGTCAATGAACTCCTAATTTTCATCCTGGTGAATTTTAGCACACATTTATTTAATACCCAATTATAAATAGTTTTGGGTATCAAGTAAAGTAACTCTCAATTTTTATCTTTGGGCTGATGTTATAGTTTTGTTACATGAACTGTATTCAATTCATATCCTAGTATATATTTCATTTTTTCCAGTATTCCAAGCCAGTTCAATCCATGCTAATAGCATATTTGCACTTTCACCAATATCCATTCAGTGTAATTTTTGCTTCACCTCTTAGTGTATCCAATTGTTTTCTTTTTGTATCAGTACCCAATTGTTTTTTAAAGTACTTAGCAACATTACCTCATCATTGGACTTAACGTAATATATTTTCTAATACCCAATTACCCGTTTAAGAAATTTCTAGCGATCAAAGCGACGATTTCTAGCAATACCCAGTATGGTTATTTTCTTATTTCCCAGACCAAATTATTGAATATTTTCTTTGTCTAATTATAGATAGATATTTATGGATAGAACCAATTTAGATAATAGGAAAAAATATTGCAAATTTTAGAGGGTTGGCATAAAAGCTCACCACCAAAGATAAGATCTCAGTTGCTGCATACAAATGTCTTTCTTTCTATGGAATTTTATTGCTCAAAATGGTTTTCTAGCTTAAAGTGTCTTCCTGGTTTTAGCATGGGCCAAATGCCTTTTTTAGCTTTCAAAGTTTGAAGATAACTTTCATCATTTTTGGCAATACCACTCTCTGTTACTGCCATTTACATTATTTTCTGTTGTAATTGCTTGCTTCTGTATTAGCGTTCTCTCGATCTTGAGTCTAAATGTTTCAAGTGTCTTCCCTGGTTCATATATACATGTTGCTCCAACGGGATGCATTACTGAAACGCATTGCACCGGTTGTGGTGCACCCTATCTTTGCATAGTCACTGTGCCACATCACTGCCACGTGGGCGAGTAAAAAAACCACCAGAATATGTAGTACTAAATTCTTGACCTCCTACATTCCTTTTCCACCTCATTTCCAGGTCACTGCCACATGTATGAGCCGCGTTTTTGGGGGATGTCAAAATAGGCAGTGTAAAATATAGAGCATCACCATACTGATATATTAACATAAGTTTAATTGTATACATAGAACGATGGAAAGTATTCTGATTACATACGTAAAATTTATGAAATAGTTTTCTGATTACACCGCCAAATAGGGTGTAAAATAGTGAACATCATCATACTGATATATTAACATAATTTTGATTGTATACATAGAAAAATGGAAATTATTCTGATTACATACACAAAATTTATATCAGTATTCTGATTACATCGCCAAATAGGGTGTAAAATATAGAGCATCATCATACTGATATATCAACATAAGTTTATTTGTATACATAGAACGATGGAAAGTATTCTGATTACATACACAAAATTTATATCAGTATTCTGATTACACTGCCAAATAGGGTGTAAAATATAGAGCATCATCATACTAATATATTAACATAAGTTTAATTATATATATAGAGGGCTGGAAAGTATTCTGATTACATACACAAAATTTATATTACACTATATAACTTTAGAGACTACATAGGAAGACTTCGGTGAATACATCTAGCAAAATGGTATCACCAACAAAATTACTACCATCATCATATGGGGTAATAAACATTGTTTACGAGCACATGTTCAATATCTTAGTTAGTATAAGTAATATTGCCCTCTTTCAATACTGATTTTGGATTTTATTTTCCTACCGATACAGTGTTCAATTGCCCAGCTGAAAAGGGATTAAGAATCCCTTTTGATAGAGCATTTGGTTTCCCAACTAATAAACGATCTGGTCCCCTTACTGAAAAAGGATTTGGTTGTCTGCTTGATAAGGGATTTTCCCCTGTTGTTGACAAAGGAGTTGGTTGCCCTACTGAAGGCACATCCATGGCACGACATTGCAAATGAACAACTAGGACTGCTTGAACTTGTACAAAGTAAATGAGGTGATACATACGAAGATGGAGCTGTACAAGAGTTATTCATAAATGATGGAGGTGTTTCAATTTGAGCATAACCTGGAATTTGAATATTTAACATATCTTGAAAAATCCTTTGATTTTCATGATCAGTTGGAGAACTTACACGCATCCTCTTTTCGTATTCCCTTAATTAATTTTCAAGTTCCCTCTCCCTCTTCTCTTGCTCTTTCCTTTGTTGCTTGTGTGCCTTCTTAATCTCTTTTTGTTTCTCCTTAGCCTGCTTCCCCCTTTCTCTTTCAAGCTTCTCCTGTAATTTTTTTTCTTTTGCTGCAAGTCTAGCAACCTTTTTTTCTTGTGCCAATTCTTTTTTCCTTAACTTTAGTTTTGCTTGTTCCTCCTTCTTTCTTTCCGCATCAACCAATAGCTCCATGTACTCAGGTGCAGTCAAAATCTGTGAATGCCTACTCATTCTAATAGAACCATCTGATTTGTTTATGATCTCCCTTGGAAGTCGTAGAAAATGGGAAAGTAACATACCACGTCCATCTTGGATTTTAATCTCTTCAGGGTGTTGAGGTTCATGTTGCATAACTTCTAAGTTTATTTCATTTTCCTGAGCATCCTCTTGAAATTCGACTTCGTCTTGTTCATCTTCATCTCCAACATCTGCATAGTAATGAATTATTGCTTCTTGTTCTAGTCCTTCAAGAAAGGAAGGCAGATTTAAGCTTTGATCTTCTGTGCTGGATGGTAGCTTACATAACCCATGTTTTTCATGGCATCCTCTAACCATTGTGGCGGGTTAACTTGACTTGGCAAGGACAAATAATTGTTACTTACAAAATCTGAAGACCCCTCATTATTGTTGATGATGTTACTTGGGTTTCCAAGAGCACCGTTTAGCTCCACTCCATGTGTTGTAGCAGCTTCCATATCATCTCTTGAGTCAACATTTTGCATGAATTGAGTTTTAGGTACCACCTCTTCACTATTATTTAATTCGGGATTTATTCATTGAGATAGGCTCAAAATGTTTGTGACAGCATCAACATCTTCCTCACCTTGCATGTCAAATGTCTGGCTGCATGCCATGTCATTTAGGAGAGCATCATAATTTAATGGCCAAATACTAGTTCTTTTGAAACCTGCAATTATGTTAGATGGTGTTAGTGGCTTTTTTAAGGCTCTACTTGCAAGCTCAACAATGTCATTCCTTTTCACATCTGCACATTTGTTCTCTGCCATCCATTTGGACCTCTCAGCTCTAAAATATGTCTTGAAAGGGTTGAACACACTCATGTCAAGAGGTTCTAATTTATGACTAGTATGTACTGGTAGTGTTATCAAATCAATGCCCAATTTGTTTGCCTTCTCCACAATTTGTAATACTACATGGCTACCATGGCCATCAAATATCAATAGGTGTTTATTATTTGAAGAAACACCTCCTGGTACTGAACGTGCAAAATGACATAGCCAATTTAAAAATAATTCCTTTGTCATCCATGCATTTGGATGTGTAGCCATACATGCTCCAGGTTCACAATGTTTAATGTAATTCTTTATCATTCTCTTTCCCTTGAACAAATAAAATCCTAGGATTGACAAACCTGCTGCATTAACACAACGCAATATAGTGATCCACTCCCTGCTCTTTGGTATTACCTTTGGGACATTACGACTACCCCTCTTAGCAATTACATGCACTCCACAATTTCCCCCAGCCTGCAAACCAGTCTCATCACAATTCCATATTTTATGAGCGTCGTATGAATAGTTTCCATAGCATTTGGCCAAATTATCATAAAATTTGGTTACTATTGTAGGACGCAAGTTTAAAGCTCTATCCCTGTTAAGTCCCTCAGTGGTTCAGATTGCAAGGTCTGGATGACGTTTTCTGAATCGAGCCCACCATGATTTACGAGGAAACCCATCTCTGAAGGGGTTTTGTCTTGTTTCAAAAATCTGAGCAACATTTTCCTTTAGCTGCATTAACTCCAAGTCATGACCCATATCAGCCATTTCTTTGCACCATTCAACAATTTCCTTTTCTTCTTCTTCAGTTAGAATTGTTGGAGGACCCCTCCTCTTTATGTGGGTGAGACCATTTAGCCAATAGTGTAATGATGTGGGTGGAATGGAATACTTCTTTGCTGCTGCTCCAACTAAGAACCCATTAAACTCAACATCATCTATCACCTTTTCCATATCTTCTTTTGTCCAACCTCGGATGACACTAAGCTTCTTTGTTGCAGATGTTCTTTGAACTGAGACAATGGGTGGGTTTCTACATTCTGGTTCAATACCAGTTGGTGCTGAATTATCCTCTTCATCACTTACATTATGTGATAATTGTACACCTCTCACTTTGGGCCTCCTTGATCTTCTAACAATAGCACCTTTTCTCATGGTGTAAATGAAATAACTGATTCACAACATGAAATACAAAATAGAAGTACATGGTTATCAACTCAATTCTAATTGTTGAAGGAAGGATGATTGTTGGAAAAGAAACTATAAATATACCAAAAATGACTAGTGGAATATGATTGCTAGAATTGTTGAACGAAAGATGATTGCTAGAATATGAATGATTTTGTTTCATTTTTAGGAAGTAATTGACTTGTAGTTTTCATTATGACAATGAAACTTGTATGGAATATGTTGAATAGAGAAAGTGCTTGGATAGAAAATGTATATTTGAATAAATGAGCACAATGTTGTATAGTTCAACAATGTTGTATATTGCATTTCAGAATTCACTATATTGTTCTTTTTTTCATGATATACCATTCTCTAGTGTATTCGTTGGACTCTTCCTATGTAGTTTTTAAAGTTATGTTTTCAATATAAAATTTTCACATGTGATCATAATACTTTCCAAATTTCTATGTATACAATCAAACTTATGCTAATATCACAGTGATGATTGGAAAAAATACTTTTCAACTAGAGAATGAGATATCTGGAAAAAATGAACAATATAGTGAATTCAGAAATGCAATATACAACACTACTGGACTATAGAACACTGATGTGGTCATATTCCAACAGAGTTGTAAATTCCAGTAGTGTTGTACATTCTAGCTATGCTGCATATTGTATTTCAGAATTTACTTAGCATAATATGAACTTCAAAATTTACTATAGTGTGCACATACAACACTGATGGAATATACAAAACTGTTTTCAATTTAAAATTATGTTTTCAATATAAATTTTACATATGTAATTAGAATAATTTCCATCTTTTTATGTATACAATTAAACTTATGCCAATATAGCAGTGATGACTATACACTAGAGAATGAGATATATGGAAAAAATGAACAATATAGGGAATTCAGAAATGCAATATACAGCATTGTTGGACTATAGAACACTTATGTGCTTATATTCCAGCAGTGTTGTATATTCCAGTAGTGTTGTACATTTTAGCTATGTTGTATACTATATTTCAGAATTTACTTAGCATAATATGAACTTAAGAATTTACTATGTTGTTTATTTTTCTTATATATCTCCTTCTAATGTACATAGTCATTACTTAGCATAATACAGTGTTGGACTATACAACTCTACTGACATATACAACACTGCTACAATATGCAACACTGAAAAAATAAATAGAGAGCTTGAATTATGAAATAGTTTGTAATTCATAAGTGTCTTACCTGAACTGCACTTCTCCTCACTTCTTCAACTTTGAGAGATGAAAACTGCAGGAACAAATGGAATTGTAATCCATCCTTCAACTTTTATTCTATCATCCTAAATTCTGATTGGTTGATGTTAGTTGACATGGATTCAATATGATAGTTTAATCGAATGGTTGAGATTTATTGGGATTTAATCCAATGGATAATATTTTAGTTGGTTATTTTTATTATTTTATGTAGCTGGTTACACAATTTATTGTTCATATGGTACTGATTTTTTAAACACTATGAAAGGTGAGCCTGACCATGATTTCATTTATTGTTATGTAGGTGGTTACTAGGGATTGAAGACTCTTATATCAAAAATAGTGCATTATATTTGAGATCTGGTTTAGAAAGTCTTCAGAAATGACTTGTTGAAGTGACTGTAATAGATATGATGTATATACAGTGAAAATATTACTTAATGAATAGTTGACTACATAGACTTGGTTTTTGTACACTTGTATATAAATTAATATATATTTTTAGTTCTATCAATGAATAAGAGAATATTGACTAATTTTAAAACTATCTTATTCAACATTTCATGCTTCCATGTTTAAATAATAATAATAATACAATACAATATAGTCAGGTTGTATTAAATTCATTTATCATTCTAAATAAGTTATTAAAAAGGTGAATGTCTTTTCACCTACTATCTCCATTATTGGACCCTACACCACAACCGATGCCTCTCCCCTACAATTCAACTATCATATTCCATCCCATTTCCAAATTAGTACACCACATTCTTTCTTGTATACCTCTAATATGAATAACCGACATAATAAAGCTTTTTTTTGGCTGTTATAGGGGCAACGAATACACCAACAAGTGGACTACTCATTCAATGACTATGTAATAAAAAAGATCGTATTGGTAGCATGGGTCATGGCTCGTAGCCATCTTGTCATAGAGCCAAAGCAGCAACACTGAAATAATGAAATTAGGGGTTTTTTAGTCTGCAAGGAGCACTCACCATGGAAATTAACATAAATGCTTTACATAGATGTAGTAGAATTGGAGAAACCTTCTATTACTTGTAGGGTTAAAGGATGTTTTATTTTTTTAGAATATTGGTGTTAATTAAATGTGTGATGATTGCCACTGTGGTAGCTGCAATGAGTGGTTGTATGTTTAGTAATGGTTGAGAGTTTCATGCATATGTTCCCTTTAAAGTAACAATGCTAAATATTATTATCATTCTTACAATTGAATATTAGTGTTTGTGAATATGTTGGATGGGATATTGATGAGGTAGTCAATCTTAATATTTTTGAACATGCAATTTGAGACATTAATCAAGTATCGATTAGTTATTCCTTGTAATAATTTGTGTTTCTTCTTAGTTCCATCTAAATTTATATTTTAATAATTGTTATAGACAAATATTTATACATTATCCTGGTGTTTTGATTGGAGTGGGAATGTGATTGTTATATATGGGGTGATTGACAATATTTTCTGCATATGTAGATTTTTAAACTTATCTTTTATGTCTAGTGATTCACAACCAAGCAAAGCTTAACCTAGAATTTTTATTTGTTTTCAAACATGCTAAAATATATGGCTTACCTTCTCTTAGAGTTTTATAGCGTAGGTGTATCTTTCCATTCTCATTGATATGAACAAACACATCTTAATACTATCCATAAAGTTTCATGTCACCTACTACATCCCAATGTATTTCCATAAAAACATTACATTTACATATCAAATACAATTACTAATATATAATTGTTTATATAACTTGTTAAAAATTATCTTCATATAAATATTAGTGGAATCCATTTTATTTTTAATATTATCATTGTTATTTTATCTATTAAAATTCTTTAAAATTTACTTTGCACAAATTAAAGTAATTGTATTTCATTGAATTATTTACATTTGAAATTATCAAACCCATCAAAGTTATCAAAATTATTTATAAAATATCTATAATTCTTGATTTGTGATTCTTACCCCACATGTGAGTTCACCTTATACATTATAAGGTGCTATGATATATTTCATAAAACTTGATTTCCACACCAATCACACTATATTACAAGTTTAGTGCCTCATCTAAAGCCTTAACTTCTCAAAAAGTGCCATTCCCACTCGAACTAAGCACCCTTTAGCCTCCTAAATGGCTTTGAACTCTCCAACCTCCTTCAAACCCCACTAATCTCTTAACTCCTTCGCCCCTACAAAGAAATAGGAGATGGGACAATGGGAAACCCTTCCTTAGGCCTTCATAGGGTTTTGAAGTATCAATATGCAACATGCTACTCCATTTGTTATCTCATATAGAATTTAATCATTTTTCAATCCCATCAACTTCATTGGTGAGAGACTAATATGGAGGAGAAACCATTTTTAGAGAGTCCAATCAATCTTATTATAAGCCTTTTTAGTCAAGATAAGGCAATTTCTTCTTTTTAATGGAGCGCAACACTTCTTCAAAAACCCCTATAACATAAAAAATGTGTCTCCCTTAAAGAAACCAAACTTCCAAATTTGGTCTATGCCATTATGAGATTATGGAATTTTCACCTATTAGTATGGTGGTCTTACTCGTCCTGCAATATTCTTCGACCGCCGATAGCCCCACAAATAATAATGAGGTTTAGCATTCTAAAAGAATGCCCAAATTGCTTGAAACTCTATATCATCATTAAAGGATAAGAAGTGTTTCATTTTATTCGTTCAAAAAGTGTATATTATAAACAAATAAATTATAGAAATAAAATATTATTTAATTTAATTTAAATGATCATTAATAAATTTAAATATCAAAAGAAAAAGATTAATTATTTATGTGTTTGAGATGTTAACAAATATTTGAAGTTTTGAAAAGATTAAATGGTTTAACATTTATATAATTAAATATTTATAGGAACAATGAATGGACAAAAAAATCTATATAAATCTTCAAATGTAAAATTGTATGAATGATATACATCTCAATTATATGAATTTAGAGATTCAAAGATAACCAAATGTCGTAGTCTTCAATTAAATGGCTTGTAGTTTAACATGGTGTTGCCTAATAGTTCATAAAGGTATAAATCTTGGAGATACCAAATAATAAAGGATGAGGTCGCACCCCTCAATCTTTGGAAGAAGAATATTTCACATGCAATACATTTTCATTATAATATTTGTCATACGATAAAACTGATATATTTTTTAAGAGTATAACATATTATTTGATAAATATATTTTCTTATAAATTTTAATTTATTGAATTTGAAATACTTAATAAATTAATTTGTTTTATTATTTCTTAATTTAAACTTAGAAATATTTTTTTAATAAAATTTCACCTTAAAATATATGTGATATTGAATCGATATTTTTTTTCAAAATTTGTAATTATTTTGTTATCATCTAATGCATTTAAATAATTATTTTATATATGTAATATTTTGATCAGTATTTAATCATGTCTTTAAAAATTACGACAACAAAAAAAATATATTTATAAGATGTATGATATTGGGCACTTTATTATTGATTTGTAGAGTAATATATAATTAAATATGAGACTGTCTTACATTTTGAATGTATTTTAAATACAATATATGATACTAATCCTTTTTAAAATGAATATGTCATCATAAAATTTATTAAAAATCAGATTTCTACCGTCCATAAGAATGAAATAAATAATGTTAAGTTCTGAAATTTGAAAGATTTTAATATTTGTTATTATTATATTTCATGAACATTTGATTTTTTTTTTTTTTAACTTACAAAAAGAAATATTAAAGGTGATAGAAAATGGTAAATTGATACTCTGAATTTATAAATGCGTGCGTTGGGATCATTGAAATAGTTCATCATGAAGTCTATATTTTCTTTTTTCATTTTGGAAATTTACTTTTAACAGTTCAGAATTCGGGGAGTCAGGTTCTTAATATAAAGTGAATGCTACCAATCAATTTCATGTAAAGCAACATACACCAGTCCTAAATACATACTGCAGATAATCTAATAATCATATTAAAAAGCCAAAATGATATGAACTATACAAAACAACCCAAGTTACATAATCAACAAATTCAGTAACGATCAGAGAAGCAAACAGCTCGGGCCTTTCCCGATCAAGACCCTTTCAGCTATTGAGTGGTTCCCCATAAAACCCTGGCTGCAGATAGAAGACATTTAATTCATTAATGTCAGACAAAGTAAAGGCTGAAGCACTACAACCATTGTATGCAATGTAGTTATTAACTATTACTCTCATAAAATGGAATGCAATGAGTGTACTGTGCATCAAGGCTTACCTTTAGAAGCATAGAGGGTGAATCACTGGTGTCCATTAAACCCCTGCTTTCTGTGGCATTAGTGTCATTGGTGATATCCCCAAAGGGCCGCTTTTTTTCTAGTCCACCCAGTGACAATTTTCGATATGGAGATGGAGATCGAGATGATGGAGATGGAGATTGGCTCTTCAATCCTACATCTGAGAATCTCCACCTGCGATTATCAGGGTTGTCATAATCATGTTGAGAGGCTGAAATAGTTGTCCTCGTTGGTTTTTTGGGTGTCAGTATCTCAGAAGGTTGTATGACAGAGACATCAGCACCTGTTGGAACACAAACATTATTCTGAATCATCTGTTCTACACCAGGACCCATTTTATAAAGCGTACGCGTGACATCATCTTTGTGCTTCAGCTGGACACTGTACTCTGTTTTCATATGATGGGACTCCTCTTTTAAATCATGGAAGTTTCTTATCAAGTGGACAGTAGCAGGGGGAGTGAAGGATGAAGGGAGGAGATTAGGAGATGAGCAGGGAAGAGATGGACTAGAAGTAAGTTTCTGGCTTTCAACAGCAAGTAGCCTTTGTTCCAATTGAGCAACCTGCATTCTTAATTCCTCATTCTGCTTTTGTGATTCCAGCAGCTGTTTGGTCATTTCAATTTGGGAATCAGGTATCTCTAACTCTTCATTCGCAATGGAAGACTGTTAAAACATAAAGGTTCCCATCAAAGACCTTCCTCTCCACCAGTTGCAAATTGCTGTGATCAATACATGGATCTTGAATAAAATCTAGCAAAAGCTTACCTTTGTGCGAATTTCTTTCGCTCGATTTGCCCAGTGAAGAGTATTCTGTGTTTCTGAATAAGATGTACTACTCGGACTGATGTTGGCAATCATAGCTGTCTGGCAAGCTCCACCCAAAGAATCCTACAATCACTCAAGGTCTCTTTGAGTTAGCTTTTAAACAAATCTACACCAGTTAACATTAAAAAATTGTACAAAGAAGCCTTGCACTAGAAGTTATTGTATGGATTGAACACTTTGCACTAGTTATAAATCTACCTTACCCTGAGGGTTTAGATTAGCATCTAACAGGTGTTTCCTTCACTGGTCAATTTAGTTTCATTCAGGTCACTAGTCCATGCAATGTGGTGCAACAATCAGGATGTGTTTTTTATAATTGATTAAGGGAAGAGGAGCCCTTACTACAGGAGTAAAAAGCAACAGAGTGGAAAATTACGACATCTGCCTTGTCACACAAAATTACAAACAAACCATAGCTGGACTCAGAAATTGCACCACTCAGATCCAAAGTTTCACTTTTAAAGACAAAAGTAACTGAAACAACTCCGTCACGACCACTAAATATGTTGGCATCTATTTTAGTTACTTGGATTAGTGGAGTAGTGCCTCTTCAAGTGGAACATCGGGTGGGCTTGGGTCTGTCCTCCATATGTTCTATTTGATCCACAAGGAGAAGAAACATCCCTATCTCAAGATGTCCCCATGACCACTCGTTAAAAGTGTCTATTAGGACGTGCTCCTAACTGGAAGAAAAAATAGTGAAAAAACGCCAAAGGGATAATACCATTCATACCTTGAGAAGTTGTGTAAGTTTGGATAATCTGTATGGAACATGTTTTTTCTGTTCCATTAGAGCTCTTATGCAGCTACTGAGGGCCAAAAGGGATTTGTTTATACTAGCCCCTTCTACAGACCTGACCGTCAATTGATCTGTGGCAGTAGCTCTCTCAGATCCGGCCAGATCAACAAGAGATAATTTACTGGTTCGAATGACAGTGGTTGAGCTCTCCTTTATTTTGTATTCCAGCACAACCTACAACAATAATAGATAGTTTAAAAAATCATCCTAAGTTCATCCTCCTTGAACTCAGTAAGTGAACAGCATGCCTAGCAGAGAATTGCAATTTTGTAAAATTAGCAGACTCGTTAGGATTGTGAAGTGCAAACCTGCAGAATAGCATGAGATCGAGATGAGGTCTCATTCATTCTGGTTGCCTCAGTTGCTCTGTTTTGGTTGCCTCTATGGAGCAAGGTCATTACCTGGAAGACCCAAATTCCCAATCATTGAAGTTTTTCATTGATAGGCCTTCATTATTGTGTTTAAAATACAATGAGCTTGGAATTCGATGAGAAAACCATACCTCTTCAGCTGAATAAGTATTATGTTGAGTGAGCCCTGCAGACACATTACCCTGAAACAAAAAGGAGCAAGATCAGTTCATCTAGGTCAACAAAGGAAATGAAAGTGTTCACACAAAAAGCTTGGGAGGGGCATATAACACACCTGTTTATCCTCTCTAAGAACAAGAGCCTTGCCAGGTGACAGGAGATCCTTCACAGCTTCATTGTACACTTCAAGATAAGAAATCCAAACAACATGTTCGCCATTAAAGCTCAGCTCTTGAAGCTTTGCAAACAAATCCTTTATCGCAATGACCATGACACCAGGACTACCTACTGTTCCAAGCATTGTGTAGGTTTTGCCTGCCCCTGTCGCTCCATAGCACAACACACAGGCATTTCTTCCTTGCACAACACCATTAACAAGCTCTGCAGCGCTGTATAAAATTCTTCTGAGTCTTAAAAAAATTGCATGCAAAGAATCAATGCACAAACGCCTCTGAAATGCAAGCTGATGTGAACTAAAATATTTCAGACAATCTACAAGAGAACTAGAAGCATGGGGTATGTAATTCAGCTTTCTGATCGTCTGCTAGGATATATAAGGCGATCCAAAATAATAATACTATGAACCCTGTTTTGTATTCTCTTTGGTTCTACACATGTAAAATACCTAGGCCTCAAAAAGAAGGAAAAAGAAGCTGAATACCTTGTATTGTAGACCTGTTGTTGCCCCACCGAGTCAGGGAAAACTGCATCAAATGTGTAATGGCGGCCACAATCCCTCTTCAATCTTAAATAGTCATTTTCATTTACAGAATCATTTAAGTAGAGGTCCTTGGTGTTCGAAACAAAAACACAATTGCGGGCACCGGCTTCCTCTTCTTTCTTTGAGAGTGGCCTCACCCTGACATAGACCATTATTCTTTCTGAATGTTCTCTAGAAACAGGGAGTTCATCAGAAACATTCCCATGTTTTACCTTTGTACTAACATTGTTTACCTCACCTTGTCCATCTTCAGACCGGGGTTTTGAATCGGCAAAACACAGACTCGGTGAGCAAACCCTTGGATTTCCTACACAATTTGAATTGTTATCGAAGTGGCCAAACAGTTTTCCTCTACTGACATCTGAGTGTCTGCGACATTTTTCTGGGATTTTGTCGGCGCCCTTGCTCATAGCAGTCACCTTGGTGCCTGGATTATTTGCGAAGGACATTCTTCTGCCTGATTTAAATGGCTTAGGAGGCAGATTTTGTGCTACGCTGTGGGGCTCGTCCTCAGAATGAATCTGCGTCAAGGCTCTCAACTTTTTGGCAGCAAGAGCAGAAGCAGAAGCAGAAGCAGAATGAGTGGTGCCTCCATTGTTTCTGCGTTTTCCAGGGCTACTCACAGAATGTGCCATTTCACTCTTTGGACCTTTGAAACCCAACGAATTCATCACAATCAACTCAAACGAATTCAACTTAAATCTAAATCAGCAGTCTTCCATTTATTTACTCAGATTGTGGGGTTGCATCCTGACATTGCATTGGAATTCACTCCGAGGTTTCATCTTCTCCGAGAATCAGGGAGAAGGAATTACAGGCATAAATTGGAATTTGGGATACCATTGGAGGAAGAGAACCTTGCGATCATGTTGGCGGCGCGCCACATTCTCGCCGGATAATATGGATTTCTTTAAAGAGGAGTCGGACCTTTTAAATTTTCAAAAAATTGAATTGTTTTATCTAGTGGCTCTAAGATTCTAATATGTACGTTATAAAAAATATATTCCGATACATAAGAAATTATTATTAGTCCCTGCCGTAAGGCCGTAAGCGACTGTAGGAATCCTACTAGCAATCACATGTGTACAATGTAATGTGAATGCCGAATGAAATATGTTATTTGATTTAGAGGGATAGTTATTTCTTTCATAGTTGATGTCAATAAAGGGAGTGATTGACGATTCTGATTTTCTATTAAAGTCAAAAAAAATATTGCAAAGTAGATTGGAATGGATGTTAAATAATAGTTAGTTGTGTAATAATCAAATACAAATGCAAGTGAGACATGTAAGTTTGCTAACACTCATTCTTGAGAATGTAGTGAATGTGAATTGTTGACGTCAAAGTAGATTGAAAGAACCACTTAGTGCTTTAACATATTAGCTCTCCAAAAAACATAAGTGAGACAAAATATGCAAGCACATATAAACAAAGCTTAAATGGTTAGGGTACATTGTAGAGTGCTTTATTACCTCAAAGAGTTTGAGAGCATCATTGTTGGAGCTTTTTTTTGCATATCCTACAATTATGACATTCCATGAGACCGCATCTCTTTGAAGCATTTTGCAAACAAAAATCCACTTTCCATTATACTTTGATGGATGTTCATACATTGTGCTAAGGCTCCCATATTGGTATTGAAAGGGTGTATGTTGATAAAGGTTGTGGAGGTTGGGTTTGCACTTGTCAAATGCATTCGCCTAAAAGGTTTGAAGGCATTTTCAACAAACCCATTTTATGCATATCCTGCAATAATTTTGTCCTACTTTTAAGCTCCCATTTCGACACATGTCGGGATGATGATGGCAAAGGTTGTGGAGACTGGAAAAAGTCCTTATCTATTATTCTTTGGTGAATGTCCATCCCTTGTTTCGACATAGGCTGACAATATGCTAGCAAAGGGGAATTGATATTCAGGTTGGCTACCTGTTGGTTGTATTTGATGAAACAGAGTCAATGCTTTATGAGGATGTTCATGTCTTCTATAAGCTGGAATTATAATACTCCATGAGAAGGGGTTACAAATAATGAACCAAAAAATATATATAATTATATTTAGAAAAACCACTTCTATAATCCGCCAAATGTAACATTGTATCTTCCATAACAAAATAGTACCAAATTTTACAATATAAGATATGAGATGTAAGAGTGTTTTCATGCTTATGTAGGATTGTCTTTAGTGTTCTCTAATCTTGACTGTACCAAAAAATGTGTTACATTAACCCCACATGCATTTCTAATTAATCTCAGTCCACACAAGTGAAAGAAAATGACATGCATGTTTTAAGCAACAAATTTGAGAAGCTCCTGATTATTGATGTTACATAATCGAATAACAACCACAAGATGCATTGTAGCTCTTTTTAACAAACAAATGTAAGCATCTCAGTTACTTATTGAAATACTTCCACATTGACAAAATTTCTGATTTAACGGCATGAATAATTATAATTATGGCCTTAAATCCCTGCTTTATAGAAACATGTTCCTCTGATATAACAGTAGGAACAAATATCATGGCATTTTAATCCCTACTATAGAAAACATTCTTCTCTTTCACCCAAAATAGATAGAGGTGTAACCACAAATCTTAGTGTGATTAATTATAACTATTCCATGAGGCTTTAGGCCCCCTTGCTAGAGTTGAGAAATCCTTAATAACTTTTCTTGAGCTTCAAGAAATGCTCACTAAGATTACGAAAAGGGAGAGAATGCTCAACAGACAACAAAATCATATGTAATTACAAGTCATCCATATCCTATATAGTACATATTTCCAGCTCTTTCACTCACCTATTATCATTGTCAATAAGTTTATGCAACATCCTCACCAATGCAACTTGTATTCACAATTTTTTTTCAAATCAAGCTCAATGAATTGTAATCTAGAGGTCTCACAAACATTGTATTCTCAACGATCAAATGTCTCATTCAATTCAGAATATAACGAAAACATGTAGTAAAAAAACCTTATTCATTGCTAATACTAATGATCGGAAAAGGAAAGAGAAAAAAAAACACAAGAATGATATGCCAACAAGAATTCCCAACTTTTTGTTGTAGATGCTAGACTATATTTGGTACTTTAGCCTTCCCACTAAACCCATGGGCTACACCGAAAAATGGTTAATTCTTCGTTCCACTTTTTCCAAACTCTTTATAATTTTTCACTCACTCTTTTTTGTGCTCAGTTTTTAAACATTCTACAACGTTCACAACCACTATCATTCTTGACTTCACAAAATTAATACAATCCCAAAAATCCCTGCAGATTGTTACAACTTCCATATCAACAGTTTCCATGACTGTGTTGTTGTCTGCTTTTGATAGAAATATGTGTTCACATACCAATGTCAAAGACAACTCCATCCACATTTGATTGCTCCATGCTCTAGACAAGAAACCTTAAAAATACTTCAACAATGTCTAGTGTAAGCTCCAAAAGAAAATTAACAAACATAAATCTTACCAATTGAAGTAAATTTGAGTCATTATCCAGATATTTCCTTCCCGTCAACAACTCCAAAAGAACAATTTTACAATTGTATACATCATATTTCTCATTAAGCCTTGATGTTCTTGCATATTCAGGGTCAATGTAACCAATGATACCCATAACATAGGTAGAGGTGCGGATTTTGGTCGAGGAAATGTACTTGGCAATGCAAAAGTATGACAAATGTGCTTCAAAATTATCATCCAAAAGAATGTACTTGCACCTACATGTTGAATATGAACTCGTAGACAAAACAACAAAGAAAAAGAAGAAATTCACTACCAATATTGATGCTCTACTCTCTCCATTAACATAATAGATTAAATGGATTTACAAGAATGAGGAATAATATTGCCTGGATTAAGGCCAAGCAAATGCAAACTACACCAAAACTAGAGATCCATAGATGGTTTATCTTACAAAATCCAACCGGTTGCAATTTGGGCGAGGGTTCCAGGTAAAAGCCCGTTTAACACATATCCTGCAATCATGTCATTCCATGAGATGACATCTGGTCAAGGAATTTCTTTGAAAAACATAAAAGCTTCACCAAGAACACCATTTTTCATGTATCCCATAATTATATCATTTCATGCCACCACATTTCCTTGAGTCATTTCTTTAAAAAGCTTTAAATCCTCATTTGTATCAACAACTCCAGAAGAACAATTTTATAACTGTATACATCATATTTTTCATTACGCCTTAATGTTCTTGCATATTCAGGGTCAATGTAACCAATGGTACCCATAACATAGGTGGAGGTGTGTATTTGCATTCGCTGGTTGAAATATTGAACACCTTTTTCAACCTGGAATTGACATATTTTTTACCAAAATCATATTCATTTCTAATATTGGTTTTAGGTTTTGGTAACATTCATTCAAGTGAAAGCATTTAACAAGATCATTTGACCGATACTAGAGGAATTTTTTTTTATCTTAACCCAGGCTAAAATGTTGTTCATATCATCTAACAATGGTTTCAAACAAAGTATGCAACATTGTTCGTTACACGATACCGACAACTGAAATTTCTACACAAAAAGGGTGGAACGCATAGGGACGTTTGGTTTCCTTCAACATCCTATATTTAGGGACATTTGGTTTCCTGTAACATCGTATATTTATCACCTCTCTCTTCTTGTTCTTCTTTTTCCTACCCTTCATTTTTCAGTATATTTTTGAAAATGAGTGTTTCAAAAGGTATGGCGAGCAGTCCTCGGTGATCGAAACAGAACTCTTTCTCCGCTATGTCTAGTAACCTTCTGAAAGTTTTCCTGCTCAAATATTTTGTAGGAATAATAAATTGCCTCATTTCCTCCTTCCCCACACAGACAACAAGGTAACCCTCGGGCACATCGTGAGGCACCGACAATGAGCTGCGACAACATCCGTCGTTCAAACCCACAAGAAAGAACGCATGTATTGAACCCACAAGAAAGAACACACCCATTAACTATGGAGGCCTTGCGGAAGAAAACCAGAGCATGCCATCTATGCTTGAAGCATGCGCACAAAGTAGTGCACACATAACCGAGCATGCAAGGATTCAAAAACTGTTAAAAATAGCCTGAGAACGCAAAAACGTCAAGATGGTCGTCAAACCGTCAAATTTAACCTAGTCACGGAAACGTCCGCAAGGGCCTTTCCCATAGGGGGAACGCCTTCGGTATAATTAGTTGAGATTTCTTTCAACCAATCAAAATAAATTTTTTTTCTTTGCAATAGTTTTTATGAATTTGTTTGATTGTGATTGGTTGATATATTTTTTCTATTTATTCTTCCCATTTCCGTATAAGAAATTAATGTCATAATTATTTCTATTTTCATGGAAGAATTTCCTATATTCATGCATGTGATCCCTAATTTCATGTAAGAGTTAATAACGGAACGCCTTAACTTGCCGGTGTGTTCCAACACCAGGTGACGTGGCAAGGTAGGTCCCCCCTGGGGTCAACTATTTAACTATTAGTGAATAACTTACGTCAATTTCTCCATTAATTTGAATTGCCCGAAATTTTTTTCCAGCAGTATTAATTGATTTTGCTTGAAGTCTCTATCACGAATCTAACTTGTACCTCCAAAGATCAAAATTGAACTTAAAAACTATTATTTTTCCACTGCTCAATTAAAGAATTAAATCCAATGAAAATTGGTGGAGAAATGACAGGGTGAACAATAATGGAATTTATGGTTTCAAATAGCTCTTTTTGACATGCTTTTAGAGAATCAACCAGAGCAGTCGATAAGATAGCAAAGAGAGGAATTGATAAGTGCATGATAATTTGGGAAACATCATAATAATTTATGAAGAGAGAGGGTTATGGGAAGATGTAAAGCAAATTATCAATCAAGGAAACAGGCAAACTAAGTCCCATTGACAAATTAGAAGCTTTGGCACTGTAGATATTAGTTTTTTCACACAAAAGGTAGGGACTTGATCAAATTTATTGAATGTAATTCCCTACAATTTTTATCTACCTATAGTTTCTCTTTCACATGATTGCTAGTAAGTATATTTATATGAATGGTGACTATTTTGATATTTGCTTCTTCTAGTTTAGTTATCCTCTCACAACATCAATGTGTTTATGGAAATTTGGGATTTTGTAGTTGTTTTGGAAATTTTATTGGTGTCATGGAAATTTGGGATTTTGTAGATGCATTGGAAATTTTATTGGTGTTTATGGAAATTTGGGATTTTGTAGCTACATTGGAAATTTTATTACCTGCAGTTTCGCCTTCACTTGATTGAAGATTTTGGTATGGAAGTTCAACACCATGACATTGGTAGTTATGAAAATTTCATTGGGTCTACCTCAACATATAATAACATGAATTCTCAAATGGAGCCCCCCTTGTTGGCTTCCTGTTATTCTCAAAATATGTATATCTATAATAATCTTAGGCTCTATTGTCACAAGGCTTATGCGCATTTCATTCACGATTGATATTGGGATTTCAAGGCCTAATATAAACTTCCTATTTATTGCCCCTAGGTACTTAAATTTCCCCCGTGTTTTTACATGCAACTCATATAGCTAATAGATGGTGTTTGTCTCACTCTCTATATGAAACAATTTTATCGTGAATGGAAGGGGCCCTAAAAATATCTCCTACTGTTATCCACCAAAAAAATACTTCATAGCTAGTTCTTACCACATACATGGAAACCATTCCAACATTTTATTTTTTTGTCACTTCTTTTATTGTTTTTGCCAATTTTTTAATAGTTTAATATAATTTCATGGACATTCGGGGAATATCCCCTCAAAGCAAGAGTTCCAATGTACTTTACAAATTTAGTCTAGGCGGGATCTATGTTCATTGTGAAATACACCTACTGCAACTTGAGCATATGTTATCCCTTGCTCTTTCAGGCACACAATTTTTAGATTCTCCTGTACGTATAAGAGTTCTACTCTAATCAAATGAAAGTTATAAATGCTAAATAAGAAATTACTCCTAGTTAAAGGGTAGGGAATTTTCTTTTCATTGAATAACATCTATGAAAGGATTGTAGAAACCCTTAGCTTGAATTGTCTCCATGTACATGTACTTATTCTCTCTTTAGTATTGTAGGCTAATCACATTTTCATCTTGAAATTTCATCCTTAGCCCACCGAACAATTTTTCATTTTCTTTAACCAAGAAGTTATTGATTTGTAATTGTAGTTGAAGGTTCATTTGTTGACTAATTTCATTAATTATATTAAACTCTTACTTTTTCAAAGTAAATGCCTCTGCTGCTATTGAATTCCCCCCTGAAGTATGTGATCTTGTTCGCTGTGGTTTTGCAAAATTTGAGTCAAGAGGACTCCTCATTTACAGTTGTGTGATGAGGGCTTGGCTTTGAGTTACAAATAAAAATATGTGTTTTCCTTGTGATTGTCTGTCACAATGAATCTCCTATTTTTCATATACTTTGTATGTAATTGAGAAAAATACTTGTTTTCCAAGTTAAATTTATTCAAAGTAAAAAATCATTTCAGGTGTTTTCCCTTCATAATTCCACATGTTTCCTACTTCTTTCTAATACAAAGGGTGTTAACTAATGCGGTTGAATTACATTTTTGGACATGGGCTGGACTGAATACTGCAATACTATTTTCCTTATCTGAATGTTGTTGATGCATTGCATTTCTACAACCAGAAATTCATTTGTGTATTCCTATTTATTTAATTACATTTTTTAAATTCTAAATTAATATGTGTAACTCTCTTCTTGCTTGTTTTTTATTGTAGATGGATTCAAAGTGGAAGTCTCTATTATCTCTTCCAGTGTATAAGCCCCCACATGGAGAGTTTTCTTCCAAGGAATTGGATTGGAGCAAGTTGGAGTACAACTTATGTAGTGAGAAGGATATTTTTGCATGGATACAAAGAGATCGCATAGATGATTTCCTAAGGGGTGAATGTAAGAGACCAGGGTATCCCACCACGTTTTGCATCCAGGATAGTACATACAATCATGAGCCATACGATCTCCAAAAAGTTAGGATCGATAGATCTCTTCAATACATAATGTAATTACGATGCTTTGTAATATATGTTTTTAAATATTTGATTTGGAATATTTTTATAACTTGATTTGTGCATGTGTAATATAGTTACTAGTGTATGTATGGCCCCGAGGATTATAGGCCTCAAGATGAGGCACATTATGAAATTTATAAGGTTCCAAAGGTTGTTTAGAATAGTCGACCTAGCCGTAATTATTTGCATTGTGGATACCAATGTCATTTTTCCATTCGTGTGTTGATGAAGCTACAAGATCGAGCTTTGATTACATATAACAAGATGGACCATAGAGATCATGAGGGAAAATTTGCCATGGGTAAGAGACCGATGACTTTAGGGGTAGTCGTTGTTCTTTGGCTCCACACATAAGTGGCGCATTGAAGGATTGGGTAGAGATTTTTTTATTATTGGGCTTGACCCCTGAACTTGTTCACAAAAAACATCGTCACATGGTCCATGAGAAACTCACATTATTTAATGGTCAAATAGAGCAAGATGATTTCTTGAGCAAAGATGATATTCGCAATATTGAGGGAAATTTGAAAGAAGCAAAATACAAATTTGAGCTCAATGATGCAGACAGTGTTAGAACATTTGCCACCAAAAATCTTGAAAAGGTATCTGTGTATGAAGAATTTATTAAAATAGGAATGGAAGAGCATCCATTTGTGTTAGGCCTCCAACTTCCTTTCCAACGTGAGTGGATGTTGAAGTATGCACACAACAGTATACTTTCAATGGATTCTACAAAAGGGACAAATGCACAAAAGGTACTTGTAGATATGTATATTTTAAACTATGTAGTTTTTATAGTATAAAACTTAACATTTTTCTTGTTTTATGTAGTTCGTGTTGTACACTATTCTTGCACTTGATAATATGCATAATGGGCTTCCTGTTGCGTGGGTATTGATGTCGAGCGCTACTGTTCCCAACTTGACATTGTGGATGCGTAAGTTGGTGATTAGTGCGCATTGTCACATGTTGGAATGGAAAACAAATGCTTTCATGGTGGATGATGCTCGTGCTGAAATTGTTGCTATTAGGTAAGTGAGACTCATGTATATCATAAATATTGCTTATTGTCATTGAAAATAATGTTTTAGCCACTAATTTTTCTCTTCCGTATTATTTTGGCATTGTGAGTGCAGGGAAGTGTTTAAATGCAAGGTATACCTTTGTAGTTGGCATGTGAGGAGAGCATGGCTCAAAAAATTGATTTCAAAGGTGAAGGATGTTGAAACAAGGCAAACAATGTTTACAAGCCTAGGTGAAATTATGCACAAGTCTCATACTAAGGAGGCAACAATTCATGATGTGAACATGTTCATAGAAAAATATGCAGCTCAAGAATCATTTATTACATATTGGAAAGATCAATGGGCCCACCGTATTGGCATGTTGGCAAGGTGTTTACTTACAATGCCACATGTAGGTCAAGATACAAATGCTACCATAGAAGTATATCACTCTCATTTGAAGCACATTTTTCTAAATGAAATGCGAGTTTACACCCATCGCATAGTGGATTGGTTGGTGACTAAGCTAGTGACGGCTGTATTTGTTTACTATTGGTGGACCCAAATGTGTAAGGAGAATGGATTTTATAAGAACTTCAAGCTTGAGAAATTGGAGAACAAGTCATGGATGAAATCTCTATGCATCTCAGATGGTGACGTGAAGTTCTATGAATTTGACCTTGATGTGGTATGGGTCAAGTGCCAAAGCAAGGAAGAGAAATATTACAAGGTCTATAACGCGGATCACTCTTTTACATTATGTGAATGCATGTGGGCAGCCCAAGGCCATGTGTGCAAGCATATATTGAAAGTTGCTGATTTGAGAAAGAGATTGGGAGTGGAACTTTCTTCCAAAAGAAATGTTTCATTTTCTTCAAAAAATCATGCTTCTACCTATGTAAGTGTTATTTTTGTATTGTTTTTTACCATCCCTTACTTTGTTGAATCTATTAATGGTTTTCATTGGGTTATTAACAAACATCCTTTTGTGGCTTATTCAAGATGAAACTAATAACAATTTTGTTGACCTCATCAATGATAATGTTGGGTATGATTATGCCAATGACAATGTTGGTAATACTAGTGTAAACCAAAATGTTTTTGGTGATGTGAATAATCCTAATGATCCCTAAATTGTAAAGATCCACAAATTGTTAGACACAACTCTTCTTTCTTTATCAGTTCAAAGGAGAAGTCTTAATTTCCTTGAGAAGGTGGTGGAAGATGCTTGTAAAAAAATTCAAGCACATTCAGTCTTCAATAATGGCGTGGTTTCTCATCCCCATGCACAACCTTTTGAACGTGTAAAAGATAATTATGGGACCTCTCTAAAATGTACAATAGATTTTGTTGAGAATATGGCAATTCGTAGGCATGCACCACCAACAAATGAACATGCTGAATTCCCTCATAGACGTAAAGGGTGATCAAAGCGTGTTACATTTCAAGAGGACTTGGATAGAGAAGTTGCAAGAGGTGTAGAACAACAGTAGTAAAAATATTGCAGGGACTCCTTTGCTTTCCCATTTTTGTAAAGACATTTGGTCTTATAAATACAAATTCAAATATTTTTTGGGCATTAATATTATGTTTTACAAATTATATTGTAATGCCTTTTGTGTCCAATTTTTTAATTCTTAATGTTTCTCAAGAGTGTAAACACCTCATAATAGTGAGTAATTTGTTAAATTGTCAAGGATATGTTTTTCATATAGTGAACAACTCACCTGTTGTATTACTTAGAATACTTTTGATTAACCATATACAAGAAACACCATTCACTTTACACTGATGTTTGAAATTTGTACTGAAAAGATGTTGTATTGATTGTATCCTCTCTTAATTTATTTGCGGGGATAGTGAATGGTTTACTGTATCCTCTCTTAAAACTTTGCATGTCGAAATTGTTTGATAAATTATATTTTCTTTTGAGTTTGAAAAAATTGTTAAGACATATTTAACTTTTTGAAAAATTCAAATCCATATCTTCAACACCATTCAAAATGAACATAAAATCGCTATGTTTTTCTTTTCGCTCATTATTTAAAAAATTTCTTTGTGAAGGACCATACTTTGATCATTTGTAGATGTGAGTATTCATGAAAACTAGCTTTTGGATAAAAATGAAAAATGTTTAAATTGTGTCTTTATAAGAACATTGGATGTCGGGAATGTTTGATGAAATAATATCTAGGATGGGACATCATAAATGATGATTTGATTAAATGATTTGTAAAAGAATGAAGGACACATAATACCTAACAAACAACATAATTGCATCAAGTGTTTTTCTCTCCTCTTTTTCTTGGGTTTATTGATTTTTTTTGTATTCTTTATGTCATATTTTTTGATTTTTTAATATTTTTCCACTATAGAGTCCTAATCGTTTTCCATTAATAAATGCTACGATTATTAAATTCAAAATAATTACCAAATGCTTCATAATGCATCACAGGCATAATTCCATCCGCATGTTGATGAATCTGTAATATCGAGCTTTGATTACATATAACAAGATGTACCATAATGACCATGAGAGAAAGATTTCTCATGGGCAAGAGACTGATGGATTCCGAGGTAATCGTTGTTCTTTGGCTCCACACATAAGTGGTGCATTGAAGGATTGGGTAGAGATATTTTTATTATTGGGCTTGACCCTTGAGCTTGTTCACAAAAAGCATCATCACATGGTCCATGAGAAACTCACCTTTTGAATGGTCAAACGGAGTGTGATGATTTCTTGAGCAAAGATGATATCCACAATATTGAGGGAAAGATGAAAGAAATAGAATAAAAATTTGAGCGCAATGATGCAAAAAGTGTCAGAGCATTTTTTCTGTTTCATGTAATTCATGTTGTACACGATTCCTGCATTTGATAATATGCATAATGGGCTTCCTGTTGCATGGGTATTGATGTCGAGGGCTATTGTTCCTGGCTTGACATTGTGGATGAGAAAGTTGGTGGTTAGTGCACATTGTCACATGTTGGAATGGAAACCAAATGATTTCATGGTAGATGATGCTCGTGCTGAAATTGTTGTTATTAGGTAAGTGAGACTCATGTATATCATAAATATTACTTATTTCCATTGAAAACAATGTTTTACTTGCTAAATTCATTCTTCGTTATTATATTGGCATTGTGAGTGCAGGGAAGTGTTTCAATGTGATCTTTCCACCCCCAAATGTTATGCAAATTTAATGAAGTCAAATCCATACAAAAACCTATTATTAACTACTGGAATTAATCTTAGGAATGATGTCTAAGGTCTGAAAGGGATATTACATTTTGTTGGCAAATAAAGAATATACTTGAAGATTTTTAATAAAACTAATAGTTGTCCCATAGGGCATGTTTAATAAATCAAATGAAAACACCAAATCTTCACTATCCTGGAAGAGGAATAAATATTTATCATCTTCCACATCATTTAGTAAATGTCTTAAGTCTAAAAAATACCCTTTTTACTTCATCTCTGAAGCTAGTTTCTCCAGCTTCATGCAAATCTTAGTGTCTATGGATGCGATTTGTTTCCTACAAAAATGACATGTACCATTTTTTGGACTTCAATTTAACTATCCCTGAAGATGATTTTAATTTTTCTCCATATTTCATCATTCTTACCTTTTAAACATCACCTCACCCATCCACTTCTGCGTAGATATCTGAGAGAAGAACATAAGTCACACCATTTTTAGGATCCAAATCAAAAAGTATTGTTGTTATAAATACTCCTATATTCATGTGTGATTTATTAGGCTCTTAAAGAAACTAATAATTGTTCAAGAGGGCATGTTTAACAATAAAAAAAATCCAATTTTTCACTCTGCTAACAGAGGTATAAATATTTTCCCTCTTCCACATCATTTAGTAAATGTCTTAAATATGAAAAATACCATGCTTACTTCATCTTTGAAGATAATTTCTCCAACTGAAATTCAAGAATAAATAATAACCAAATATCATCTAGTGCAATAGATGGCTACATATCGTCTATGATGTCAAAGTGGGTTGGTAATCAATATTATAACTTAATAATAATTTGAGTTGAATCTTGTGCCCACAAATGGGTCTATAAACATTTTATTAATATCAAATAAGATAAAATACAAAAGGGTGCCTAAATGTCCTTAACCCTTGACTGTTAGAGGTTTGGTTGTAATCAAAGAAGCATTTGGTAACATGAGGATTGTATTCCCCTAGTTGAATTGAGGAATATTGCTTTATTAGTTATGACACATGTAATTTGACCAGGGAATATCTTATTTCAGATAAGGTTTCTTGTTGCCTACATATACCAAAAACTACCAAGTGTCAATAAAATGTCAGAAACACATAATAAAAAATTTAGAATATCTAAAGAAAGGCCTTCCATTGATAAGTAAAGGAAGATGGAAAACTTATTACCGAGCTTAGTGGAAGAAACACAATATTCAACATGAGTAGCAGGGCCCAACTTGCATTGGTTCATCCGCATAATGAGCACAATGTAGCTATAAGCAGCACGTTGTATGTAGCATGAAAGGAAATGATATTTTGTAAAATATAAGTTGTATATATCTAGTCAACAAAAAGTGATGAAATTGTTATCCAATTGTGTACAAAATAATGAGAAAGATATCAACATTTGTATTGTTACTTTACAAATTAATAAGATGCAAAGTGTCATAATTTTTTCGATATTTAAGGTAGAGATATCGATATTTATGTCGAAACTTTTTAAGTTAGAAACATTGATATTTATCAAAATTTCAACCTTATAAGACTATGTATCAAAAAGAGTGCATGTGAACTATTTGACAAAATATTTCAATGAAATTTGGTCTTAACTTGTGGCCACCTTATTGCTTCATCAAAAATGGATCATTGGATCTTAGTAGAGAAGAGAAGGAAATGGGAGATCATTGTGGCCAAACAACCTTTCAATCATTTAGGAAAAATATCAGGCAAGTTTCAATTAAGAACTGATTTTAGGACAACTAGAGTCAAATGGAAAAATACAAGATGGACCATCCAAACCAAATGAGGTACAAAAAAACGATTTCAAAAAATGGCCAAAGAAGGCATTTTTGCGGGCTTGGACATAACCATTTTTTTTGTTTTCAAGGATAAAGGAAAGGAGAACAAGAAAAATATGATGCAATCATCAGTTAAATATTACTTGGTTTGTACTAAGTCATTTGCAAATTTAGATAAAAAAAATTCCTACATTTTGTTTAACAAAACCATACATGAAGGCATGTTTATGCATGCACATGGCCAAATTTGAAGAAATACATGGAATGGTTTTCATTAATACAAGGCATGGTTTTCATTAATTATTTAAAATAATATTTTATTTGATGGTTATATCTCAAATGTAGAGGTTAAACATATCAAAGACATGACTCGTATGGATGACGAAAAGAAAGAAGTTTGAGATGTTACTAGGGAACCTTTGATACAAACTAATGACATTGGGACAATATTAGAAGATTTGGATTTGCAGTGTCAAATGTTAGGGGAGAAAATTACAGAGTTAACTTCTTACAAAGAAAAATGACATATAACAAAATCCATCAGATTATGATATTTATATGTAAGCTTTTAAATATTAGTACTTGTAAACAATAACAAGCAGGCTTGTCAATCTACTAACGTGGAATTTGTAGCTGCCATAAGACTTGTCATTACTGGAGGAGGGTGAAGCCAGATGAGGTTTACACAAGGCATCCTTTATGGCATTTCCAAACCAAAATAATAATCACATTAACTAAAGGGAAACCTATAGTTTTTTTGCTACTTTCAAAACTACCCACCTTGAAAATAACAAACCCAGATCAGATTCTCAGCGAAAAAGGAAATTCTAAACCCAAATTCTAAGTTGTAAGAATCAAGCTAGGGCCTAAAATCAATCTTTCTGACCCTCAAGTAGACATATTAAAGGATAATTCCCTTTGTCAAAATGAAGAGCCACCATAACTACACACCACCATTGAATCAATTATTTGATATAGGAATAGTGTGCACAAGGGTAGGAATATATTTGAATATTTTAAATAAAAATTTATCCAAACTATGCATTCATTTCATGAAATATTTTTGTTGATATGTTTAAATAATGTAACATACTTTGTAGTGGGTTAAGATATGAAACTTTGATTTGTTTTATCAAAGCGATTTGGAATGTAAATAATTTTTCCAATAAATATCTCATAATAAAGTAGAAACCATTAAAATGTCATTGCATTAGCAAACACTACCACTCAAACAAGTGAGCCAAAATTTTTTAGTGCATGAACATAGTTTCCAAGACATATCCGATTCAAATCCCCACATGCCTAATTTGTTATGAATAAAAAAATGATAGTACAATTTGTGAATAACACACAAAGTTAGGGGAGAGTACTGAATTTTTTCCTATCATAATAAGAAATCATGTTCTAAAAATAATTCAACCACAAATTTCCATATCAACAAGATAAGTGAGAGTGGGTGTATTGCAATCCAATCAGAATGCAATAGTTTTAAAAATAACACACAAAGTTAGGGAAGAGTATTGAACTTTTTCCCGGGTAGACATGCATGCAAAATGTGGAAACATAGAAGAGGAAAGTGAGCTATTTAATAGAATGCCTCAAAGAGATGCATTCACATGGACAACATTCATTATAGGCTATGCAAAAATTAGATTTGAAGATAAGGATTTAGAAACTTTCAAGAAAATGCAATTGGCAAATTTAAAGCCTAATTCCATAATTTTTTCCACCATACTACCTACCTATGCCAAAATTACAATCAATGGGATTTATCTAGAGAGAAACAACAAAAATTGTACTTGGATCAACAAAGAATGTTCATTATATTTCCCATTTTATTCAAGAAAATATTCTGTTATACTATTGTGTTATACATGCTTCTGGAGACTGCACATGCATATGAAAAAATACCTCATAATTTTATTTTATTGTTAAGAAATTAGAGCGAATCATGAAGCACACTAGAACCTCCCACCAATGTTAGTACCAGAGAGGAGGATTTTATGACATCGATCTAGGGATTTTCACCACATAAGTGTTCCCCATTTTCTGTATTAAGGCCCCTAAATAATATAGTTAAAACTGCTCGTAATTTCTGAATAAACCAATAAAAGTGGGGAGATACACGTCTCCAAATTTTCTGAACCACTAACTATAATTAAAATGAATTGGGATTGACATGCCCCGAGAATAGTAAAAACTATACACATTCATCCTGCCACATTTACAATCCCGTGCATCATTCAAAGGCCAAATATCCATTGTGTCATTGGTCTGTTTACATGTAAAAATTAGGACATAATCTAGAAATCAATTAGCCTTATTCACTTGCATCTCACTATAGTGCCCACATTCTACACACCCAAATACAACAGTAAAAGACCAGGATATATTTTTTTTATTTACATTGTTCACTACACACAACAGAGTAAGGGCTTCAAGTAGGAAACTCGAAAACATATACGATACTTACATCAGTTATCAAATCACATAGACACATGACAACACCATATACCTATTTATACCACACTTTTCCACATGAACGAATACTAGCAATGACCAAACCACAAGAAACATGACTTCAGGAATGACGAACCTACAATACATCATTTCTTTAATTGCATCTTAGTTACGATTATCATTCTAGGAACATTATTGTGCAAGGATAGTTTTCTCCTTTCTCCATCTACAAAATCTTAAGTTCATTCCATTTTTAATTTACAGTTCGACCAATTTAGGTTGGCTTCCTTTATGCATCATGGAAAATTCCATAGCTTACTGGCTTATTTGGCACAATTCAAATCACATATACAGTACTTAATTATCTTGTTCTTATGTTAAGAATGCGATTCTCAAACATTTATTTAATGTTTAAAATTTACCCTTGCTACACAAGTGAATCTAACATGATGTCAAGGTGAAATCTTGGGATTAAGGAAGACATAGATTCGAGATAGCTTTTTCCCCAAGAACATCCATCGATCACGGAATAGTTATTTCGCTACCATAGTTGTTAAAGTTCAATAACTTATGGAATTCCGTTTATATTTATATATCTTTTTTTTTCTCGAAGTTTGGTCACACCAATGCAATTTATATTCTTTGTAATGCATGAAAAAGTTTAATTAAGTTATAAGGACTCTAATATTGACCTTAATCCTAATCTCCAATCTTGTGTGCAACATTATATGATATGCTCTTACATCGCACTAAGGTCTCGTTCTTAGCATTGTTTTGTAATCAAGAGTTATAGAAGTATTTGACTAACATCTTGAAGGGGTACATGATCGGAAGAATTGTAAACTATACATGAACCACAAGTGATATGTGTTCATGAATATCCCATATCCTTGCATTGCACGATTCCGCATAAGAATTATTCTTTATTCTTAATGCCATGAAATGACATAACAAGGGATTAAGGGACAAGATTATAATTCTTAAGGTTCTCTAGAATCAGCATCTTTCAACTCAATTTCGCATGCAAGGAGTTAAATTAAAGTTTTCAACCCACAAGTTAACATACAAAATCCACTAGGGTTTAGTTTAATTCCAATATGCACCTAATGATCTACGCATCAACTATATATGATTTTAAGGCAAGCAGACATATTTATACTAAACCACCTTCAAGAAGATACCAACATGTTATTTTTATAGAAACCAAGGTAGCACCGTTTAGTCGTTCCTTCAAACAAGGACTCATAAGGTGACTTCCTAGTCGGCCTTTGCCACTCAACCTGGTGTTGGACCTGAAGAGAGGGCATTCTTCTCACGATTACCAAAACTAGAAGGACACCACATACTTTGGATAAAGTTGGACCTTGACATTCCTAAAATATGGGTTCACGACCATGTCGCTAAACATAATGACTGTGACAGTAAACTCCAACTAGGGGTTTTATTTACCTAACCTAGAGTGTTCCATCGAGTGCAAAGCTTAAGTTCGTTCTATGGTCTTAAATTTATTATATGGTAAAAAGGATCACACATGCAGGCAAGTTATGCACGAATATTTTATTAAGGTTGAGTGTTCCCATTAAAACTCTTTATTATGTTTGCAAGGTAAGAAGATAACCTAGTAATTAATTTAATCGTTTAATGAATACTAAGAAATTACTACAAGATATTAACTTCAATTTCAATTTACTATGTATAAATCAAACCCTTTTTGCCATACACAACTAAGAATCAAACTGAACCAGTGATTAGATGCACATTTCCTAAGTTATCCCTAAAACTAGCATCTCATGCATATTAACAAATTTCCATTTTAACTTTTCTGTAACAAGAGACTACATTAGACAGTTATTCATTTTACAATGACCTATAAAAATTACAATAATAATAATTAAATTACACATCGCCTTTTTTGTCATCGTTCTTCCATCCTGCAAAACCCACGTGAGCATGATATCAGTGATAAATCGCTGGCATGGCATCCACCCTAATCAATCATAAGTATCATTTTTTCAGTTTCCCATTTACATCTGACAATAATTACAATTTGTAATCGAAAAAAAAGGTCTAGAAACATGTATTCATTGCATTTCATTTTTCTTCATTTTGTAACCCAGGAAAGAGAGAGAAAGGAAGAGAGAGAAAACATCATTTTGCCAAAAGTTCTAATACACACAACAAGTTTCATTATAGTGTTTTAAACAATTATTTACGTGTGTTTAAACATTTTCAGGGTGATTTGGCAACCCTTGCCTTTTTGGCTTTGATGGAAGGGTGTTGGCAACATGACAGACCAAACAAACAAAAATCATCCTCATTTTTGCTTGATCTTCCCACACAGGTGTGTGACACAGTCTGGGAGAATGCTGGCATGGATAGGAGGCTGGGAGGAGGCCCAACAGTGATGGCACTCCATGAGATGTCATTTAGCGAAGCATTGCTTGGGGACAGTCCAAAGAAAATGCCCTGGTTTTGTTCAGCTGCCGCCCTCAAATCCAACCTGGTGTTTTTTTTTTTGCATTCCGCCCTTCTCTTCTTTGACCTAATCTGCCCTCATAAATAAATCATGGGTTTTTGATTTTTTTTTTTATTTCTTTTAAATGTATTTATCTATATATATTTTTTGTTTGTTTTAATCTAAAACATCATAAAACCCTAAAATGAAGTAGAGAAATAAATAAAATATAACTTAAAGTCAATCCATTACCAGAGATAAATTTTCGACACAAAATCGACTGATCAAAGTCGGCGATATGAGTTATAATAGTATTATAACCATTATTTTAATAATTTTACGGCTTAATAATGATAATAATTATTAATCCTATTAATGTCGATGATCCTGACAAACTCAAAGAGCCGAGAACCAAATTTTTCCTTGAACCAGATAGTCATCCATGACGTTACGAGGTCCACAGTTGGGGTGTCGACAACGACTTGAAAGGAAAGAATGAGAGGGAAGGTGAAAAATCTTCACTGCGACCTGGACAAGGTCAACAACAGTCAACGAAAGCACACACACACCAGTCTCACCAGGCTTAACAGACAAGGTCATCATGCCAGGGGACTAGGGGGGAACATCTGATGGGGCATTACATTCTCCTCCCCTTAAGAAAGCATCGTCCTCGATGTGACATACAATGAAGAATGAGAAATGGTAAACAACAAGGAATTAATAAGGAGGAGGCACGTGCATTAAGGTTAAGATTTCAAACCCAAAAGCACGGTCACGGGGTGGCCCTAGGAACAATTGGTAGAAATTTCAACTTTCAAGGTTCTGTGAAGATTGGCATAGTTCTCTCTCATTCGTTATTTGATTAATCTCTTTCTATTAATATTATTCTTAATTCAAGTCCTTTAGAATCTCCTCTTTGTATCGAATTTTAGTTTATTCCTCCTTGTGGGTTCCCATCATGAACAACAATCACAACACCCTACCAGGGTCATACACAACAATAAAATTTCACAAGCAAACTTTTACATACTTATCACGACCGTATCACATTACAAGGGTTTCAACCAAACCATGGAATGACAACAAGTAGACCACATAACATTTAATTTCCAACAATTACACCCTAGACATAGATCTAGTACACACATATGACTGACAAATAGAATCAATATGTTGATACATATACAATGGGTATCACAAGCCCCAAAAATCCATGACTGCACCAACATAGTGCCAAGACAATATCCAATAGTCCATACCAACCAGGAGAAGAGTCAAGCCTCATACATAACAAGGTGTCAAAAAATACTCACACAGGTACACATAACTCACTATACCAATCTCCACACATCACAAGGCATCACGAAACAACTCCAGATATCTCCAAAAGCAATAGAATAAAACTCCATATACCTCCCCAAAGCATCACCAGATAAACTCCATATACCTCCCAAGAGGAAGAAACATAGTGCCAAAACCAAGTCAGGTCACTCAACCATAGAGCCCCATCAAGAATATTAGTTCACTCAACCATAGAGTGCCATAAAGAATAACAGGTCACTCAACCATAGAGGGCCCGTCTCCTTTCTCCTTTTAAATGAGGCCGGGTCACCCTATGGCCCTAGGCACATAGAGCCCCGTCACCCCCAAACCCAAGTGACATAATAACTCATGGTTCAACAACCCGACTAGTTATCTGTAACTCCTTGGGGCGTACCCCCATACAACAAAGTGGGTCCATAGGTCCAACCACTCCATGGGTAATCCCATGACCCTATTCCAACACATTATGACATTAGAACCAACATAACAATCTTTTTCAAATGCCAAGTGAGAAAAATCAAAAGCCTTGGGCTAGGCTACAAAACTTTTAAGTATGAAAAGAATGGTTTTAAAACTAAGAAAACAAATGGCTAATTAGCCATGGTTAGTGTAAAATCCAATTGTTAATGCAAAAATCAAATAAATAGGTCCCAAAATATAAGAACATGTCAATCAAGAAAAACGTTGGTTCTTGCGAAAAGAGAAAGATTAATTTACGAATAAAATACGTAATGAGAAATTAGCACATCAGAAATCACTATGTGGCCTCATACCGCCACCAAAGGGGTACTCATCGAGTTGCTGGCACTCGGACATCGAGCCTCAGCTCATGAAAACATACATGTAACCAGAAATGAGTATATCAAATAGTGTAACTGTCATCATCTCTGCCTGAACCATACCACTGATACTCCCAAAGGATCAACACCCTCAAGGTCACATTTTACAGATTACAATGCACAAATATCTTTAGTCTCAGGCAAGTAGAATGGGTCTGGGCACAAGGTTGCATAAGTTGATGTCTGCTAGGTGGTCCCCACAATATACTTCAAGCTCGAAGGTCTACCCAAACAGATAGAAGTTCTGAGATCATCTGTACTATATGAAATTTGCAAAACAACTTGGACTCAGGACTCAAATTATGAAAACTGGTCTAAGCCTCCTCTCTCCACACAAGCATTTGAGGACATAGTGGTCATCAATAGGCCTTATTCGGCCGTCAATGAGCTGTCAGGCGGCCATCGACATAGCACATTGTGGACATCTGGGACAAACAGGTACGTTGGAATTCGCTCACAAGCCTCCGTTATCAACCGTAACTGTTATAGATCGCAAAAATCTGGACTATACTGATGTAGAGGGTATAACATCCTCACTACTTGTCGTATGACAATCCTTATGAAAAGTTTACAGAACCTGCAACCGGGGATTCAAATTTGTAATCAAGGCAGCTGTGTCCAGTCTGGGACGCACGGGATCATAACTTACGCAAACCGGTATGCACCCTAAACCATGAGAACGTGTAGAATCCCTGGAACATGTTGCAACACAAGGGCTGCCATACCGTTGCCGACCTTGATCGGGCTTAATAGTGTTCATCCAGACGGTCCGAATACCATTCATTGGGACATATGATCCTTGTTCGATTGTACGCGAACACAGTCCGGTTCTTCCGTTAAACATGGTAAAACATGTCAAAGATACACTCGAATTCACCATTCAATGGGACAATCAGGGGACCACATCTACGCATATAAGCACATATCACAATATGCCACAATGCAGGGAAGAATATACCCAACGTTTGATCCGGACAACTTCAAACGATAAAAACTTTTTACAATCACCGCATCTCCGATTGCTTCAGAAAATTGGACTTGGAACCAAGCATTCAATGTTCAGATTGAATGGGCTCATTCAGATCAAAGGAGAGAAATACGTCTGCCAGACCCAAGCACATTTGCATGATAACAAAATACACAGCTAAGGACATAGACTCCTCATGTGCATCAACAAAATTTGCACAAAATTGGTATTTGGACATCGATGGTTCACATCACTCCACAACGAACAAGAAATTACTAGTTTTCATATTTATTCACCATCATTTATAACAACAGGTCATCCTAGGTCACTGCAACATCAGGAGTAACACCATCTCTATCATGCAAGAATCAGAAGACAAATCAATCCATCCCAAAGGTTCAGGTCATCTTTCTTTGCTCTGCTACCATAACTAGTGCCCAGTACTGGAGGAGCACACAAATGCAACAGTAATGACCAGGAAAATTTTTTTTTTACTAGAATTTAATGCCTTTAATTCCTTGGAAAATAGTTTTTTGAATCCAGGCACTATTCCACAGTCTCTTTACACCAAGGATCTGATAGCCAATGAATTGGCAGTTACAAGCACAAGACATGGATAAAAATCTAGTTTCATATGTGTAACAAAGCAAGAGTGCCGAAGCCTTATAAAGGCTGCGGGAGTGTGTTGCAGGCCCTTGTAGTGGACACCTTACAACTGACTGATTAAGGTCCATTAACAACAATGGATTACAACTGATGCACAATGCATGAACAAACAACAACCAGTGGGATCCATATCTTCAACCACTGGCATGTGCTTTCTTGCATGTCCCTAATGCCAAGAAAAATGATCGACCATGAGAATCCAGCCATAACCAATCCAGAGATGAGAATGCCATCTTGGCAGAAATTCATTATCCTTGGGTGGTGGCTTGAAATCTTTTTGTTGAAATATGAAAATAACCCTGGTGGAGCCTTCACGGTTGGAGAAGAAGACAAAGGAGGAGTAATTAGCCATGGTTAGTGCACATTTGTCCCATTGTTGGATGCAGCCATGTCAAATATCCTGCCCAGAGAGATATAAGAACATGTCAATCCATGAAAACGGTTGGTTCTAGCGAACAACATGAAATATTAATTCATGTTACAAATAACAATTTGACGTATTCAGATAAAGGGGCACATTACAATTGACTATGTGGCCTCATACCACCTACTAAAGGGGTAGATTCATTGATCCTTGTCTATCACACAGAAATCAAGCCTCGGCTCATGAAAAGTGCGTACTTTCCACTAGTTGTGCTTCTCATGTTGACGTATATCAAATCCATCCCACATTGTAGTAGAGGTGTGTCCTGAATCCAAAACACCTTACTCCATCAGAAAGGAATCAGACCTAGTCATAATCACATAGGATTATTCAATGACCAAGTTCCATTTTGCACTCTAAGAGTCTATGGTACACAGGAAGATTTTTATCAGTTGAGCCTAAGGTGGTGTGCACCCAGGATATACTGGGCAAAGATCAAAGTAGTACTGGGTAGATAATTAGTTGGTTTGAGAGTCTATGTGGAGTGTAGTACTCCAAGGTATTGCTCAATGGTTGTCAGACATTCATGACTCCAGAATTGGATGAGGTAATCTGGGGCACGCCTCCTCTGATCCACACATACACTCTTGAAAATTTATCCATTAGAATGTCGTCTGTGTGTAAGGTCGACAAGGATGGGACACATAAGGTTTCATGATCTAACATATTTTGTACTCGCAGGTCACACAAGCTTGGAAGCATATGCTGTATTTATCAGCTATTGAAGAGAATATACCAGGGGTAATGACACAATGCCTTTAGCACATGGATATACAATCTATCATTACCAGTTAAAGATGAATTCCATAGCTTGGAGATCCACGCGTGGACATAACATGAAGGCTGGGCCATATGAGGAACACCTTGAATCTACAAATACAGAGCATATAGCTCAATCGTAGTAGAAACTTAGATGACGATGTACATCTTCCCCAAATGTAATCACAATACGGGTGATGTCTACAGGTTTCATGATAGGACTTCCATTCACTTTACATAAAGGAATTTTCAAGCAATACATCACGCCTACATTTCTTCACATCACACCAGGTGGAAATGTTCCAACACTCTGTATATCTCACAATGTTATCCCATTCACACAAAACGAACCTCACCTGGTTCCCAGGAACACACACCAGATTCCTGATTGAATCCATGGTTAGGAGAGTCGATACTCTCATCACAAGTAGTATTCACGTCTGAATGTACAGTACTTAGCATCCACATAAAGGTGAGAGAATACTCCCATCCCCAGGCACATCAAGGATGATAAAAAAAAACACAGTAAAGTCGAGCCCCCACCATCATGTACGTGAAGAGCTATCACAGTTACGAACTCGTGGATCTACATCAGGGTTCGCAGGCTTACGTGTAGTCACCATCTTGAAAGGGCACTATCGTACCATCACCATCATGCAACACCATCACTATCATGGCAAAATCATCGCAAATCCATCCAGTAGAGGTTGCGAGAGGCATGAAACCTTCTGCTCCTGGTACCTATATGTAGTACCCGTACATTTGTACGCACGCAAATACAACGATAAAAGTATACGAGGATAATTTTTTTTTGACTTACATTGCTCACTACACACAACACAATAAGGGCTCCAAGTAGGAAACTCGACAACATATACGATACTTACATCAGTCATCAAATCACATAGACACATGACAACACCATATACCTGTTTATACCACACTTTTCCACCATGAACGAATACTAGCAATGACCCAACCACAAGAAACATGACTTCAGGAATGAAGAACCCACAACACATCATTTCTTTAATTACATCTTAGTTACGATTACTCATTCTAGGAACATTATTGTGCAAGTATAGTTTTCTCCTTTTTCCATCTACAAAATCTTAAGTTCATTCCATTTTAATTTACAGTTCAACCAATTTAGTTTGGCTTCCTTTATGCAACACAGAAAATTCCATAACTTACTGGCTTATTTGGCACAATTCAAATCACATATACAGTACTTAATTATCTTGTTCTTATGTTAAGAATGTGCTTCTCAAATGTTTATTTAATGTTTACAAATTTACCCTTGCTACACAAGTGGATCTAACGTGATGTCAAGGTGAAATCTTGGGATCAAGGAAGACATAGATTTGAAGATAGACTTTTTCCCCCAAGAACATCCATCGATCTCAGAATAGTTATTTCACTATCATTAGTTATTATAGGTCAATAGCTTGTTAAATTCCAAATTTGATTATTTTTATAGGTATATCTTTTGTTTTCTCGACGTTTGGTCACACCAAGGGCAATTTATATTGTTTGTAACACATGAATATGTTTAAATTAAGTCATAAGGACTTCCAAGATTGACATTATTCCTAACCTCAAATTTTGTGTTTTACTCTTAGATGATTTACTCTTTGCGTCGCACTAGGGTCTCATGATTTAGCATATCATTTGTAAACAAAAGTGATACGAAAGCACTTGTCTAGACATCTTGGAAGAAGGTACATGGCTAGGAAAGCATAATAAACTACACATGAACCACAAGTGATCTATGTACACGAAGATCCTATGTCCTCTGCATTTCACGATTCCACATAAGGAATTATTATTTATTACTTAATGCCATGAAATGACATAACAAGGGATTTTGGGACAAGATTATAATTTTCTAAGGTTCTCTAAAACCAACATCTTTCAAAACAATTTCGTATGCAAGGAGTTAGGTTGTAGTTTTCTACCCACAAGTTAACATCCTAAATCCCACTAGGGTTTTAGTTTTAATTCCAATTTCCATGTAGGGATTTATGCTCTATTATAGATCTGAATAAGATTCAAAACATATCACCGCTATAAACCCTTTGTAAAGGATCAAGGCACTAAATTTTCACAAGCCAAAGACAAGACATTTATCTACGAAGGACAAAAGATTTCACTAACGAGAATGTAAGACATAGAACAACTATAACACGATCTTCATTTAGGTCGTTTGGATCCAATAGGGATTTCATTCACTGATGAAGTTAATTTTCTAGATCTAATCTCGTAAGGCCTAGAAATCCAATAGGATACAAGGGAGTAATATCTCTACCTACTCCACAGGTGGGAAGGTTAAACCACTTAGTCATTCCTTCAAACAAGGGCTCATAAGGTGACTTCCTAAGGCAGTCTTTTGCCACTCAGCCTGGTGTCAGACCTAAAGGGAGGAAATACTTCTCACGATTACCAAAAATAGAAGGAAACCGCATACTCTGGATAAAGTTGAACCATGTCATTCCTAAAATATGGGTTCACGACAATTTCGTTAAACCCAATGACTATGACGGTAAACTCCAACTAGGGGTTTTATTTACCTAACCTAGAGTGTTCCATCGAGTGTAAAGCTTAAGTTCATTCTACAGTCTTAAATTTATTATATGGTAAAAAGGATCACACATGCAGGCAAGTTATGCACGAATATTTTATTAAGGTTGAGTGTTCCCATTAAAACTCTTTATTATGTTTGTAAGGTAAGAAGATAACCTAGTAACTAATTTAATCGTTTAATGAATACTAAGAAATTACTACAAGATATTAACTTCAATTTCAATTTGCTATGTATAAATCAAACCCTTTTTTCCATACACAACTAAGAATCAAACTGAACCGGTGATTAGATGCACATTTCCTAAGTTATCCCTAAAACTAACATCTCATGCATATTAACAAATTTCCATTATAACTTTTCTGTAACAAGAGACTACATTAGAAAGTTATTCATTTTACAATGACCTATTAAAATTACAATAATAATAATTAAATTACACATCGCCTTTTTTGTCGTCGTTATTCCATCCTGCAAAACCCACGTGAGCATGATATCAGTGATAAATCGCTGGCATGACATCCACCCTAATCAATCATAAGTATCATTTTTTAGTTTCCCATTTACATCTGACAATAATTACAATTTGTAATAAAAAAAAAGGTCTAGAAACATGTATTCATTACATTTCATTTTTCTTCATTTTGTAACCTAAGAAAGAGAGAGAAAGGAAGAGAGAGAAAACATCATTTTGCCAAAGTTTCTAATACACACAACAAGTTTCATTATAATGTTTCAAACAGTTATTTACGTGTGTTTAAACATTTTCAGGGTGATTTGGCAACCCTACGAGGTCCCGCAACTTTCTATTCTTACATTTCCTCACTAGCTACAAAACGATCAAAATGGGCTCGGAGGCTAAAAAAATGCTTCCAAAGGTTATCTTCCGATGAGCGCACACACCATGATTAAATTTATACATGTCCCCAGATATACCAAGAGTTCATAGCAACTAAAGGAATTGAAAAAGAGCAAACGTTTTGCGTTTGACAGCTAGTTTTCTGGGGCCACTGGTTGTAGTTCACCCAGTTGTAAACTGACAAAAATTAGCTCGAGGGCCCAGAAAACCGCATCCAAAACAAACATTCAATGGAGGAGCATGCAACGAGACATATCCTACTATTTCCCCTATATAAGGAGAATTCATCAGAGTCAATGGACTGTGAACTAGAGAACCATTTTTAAACAGCAACGAGTTTTCTGGAGCGACAAGATGAAATGGGTCACTGTGACCGGAGGCCTAAAAAATGGCTTTGCCAAACTATCCTGAAAAGTGTTGTTTCCTATACTGAATGTTTCATGCATTTTTCTAGTATAAATGCTAAAGGTTTGTGAAGACGGAATGTGATTTCTCTTTCCGGGTTTCAAATGGTGGTCCAAAACGAAAGCCAACTTTGTAGTTTTAACAACTCTCTACTGTTGTAAATTGGTGTAACAAGGCTCCTATAAGAGCATCAAAAGGATGTCATATGATCGTTTCGGGTCAAACCAAAAATCAAGGTGACTCCTCGTATACCAAGGTACATGAATGAAACTTCACATCTCGTTTCCAGAGTTGCGAAGGGTACTTAGTGAGTCTGCGAAAAATGTAAAATTTAACTATTTAAAACAAGGAGAAGGTCAACTTTATCAGTGGAAAGTCAAATTCATCTGGTCGATAAAACGATATTGGAGTGATCAAGAAGGATAAGAGTTTTCTAAATCATCTAGAAGTGAGGGTGATAGTTCATGGTTTAGAGTAGGCGAGTTATAATGACTTCGTGAGTTACGACACGAAAATTATTGTTTTGCAACGAGTTGAAGGAACATTTAACTATATTAAAAATCCCATAATTTTAAAATTCTATTCAGTTGTAAAAGAGAAATAAAACACGAGAATTATGAGAGGTAAGGGAAGAAACACCATGCATGGAGAACGAAGTCAGTTGAAGCCATAGGCTTGGGTTCAGTATCTTGCTTGGGCACTTCGTCAACCAATCCACGAGCGTCCTCAACTCCACCATTTAACATACATGTCTACCAGGGAAGTTGCATTACAAACAAAACATCTTGTTTTCTATGCCTTGATGGTTTTCCAACAGAGTAAGTAGTTATTTGTGTGTTTCTAAAACCTTTTGAACAGACCCATTATGTGCATATCTTGCAATCCTGGCATTCCATGAGGCAACATTTCTTTGAGGCATTTTGTCAAATAGTTGACATATTTGTATACATATCTACCATAACACATGCAACTACAACATCTTCCAAATGTCCCTACCCTGATTGAAGCCCTTGAGATCACGTTTTTATTTCACTCGAACCAAACAAATACATCCTCACAACCGCCACAGGTTGATGGTCAAGGTAGGTTCCATAAGACCACATCTCTTTGAGGCATTCTACCAAACAGTCCAACGCCTTTTTAACAGACCCATTTTTTTGCATATCCTACTATCATTGCAGTCCAGGAGACCACATATCTTTTAGGTATTTTGTCAAACAGTTCACATGTGTTGTGTATGCCTTCACATTTTGCATACAAGCTGATCTGGGTACCTGACAAGACATTTAAGGATATTATCTTCCCATGATGCTTTGATGGATGTCCATGCGCAGTTCTAAAGCTCCCATTTTGGCAGCAGCTGGGAGGTTATTAGCAAAGGTTGTGGGGTGTGGCTTCAAACCTGCCAACCGTATTTTTCTTGGAAAATTTCCAATGCAGTTTCAACAAAACCATTTTATGCATATCCCAAAATCATTGTAGTCCATGGAACTGCATTTCTTCCAGGCATTTAGTCAAACAGGTCGCATGGTTCCACATTTTACATATGCATCGACTAGGGCACTTGCAACTGTAACATCAGAAAAATTTCCTTTGCCTTTTTGGCTTTGATGGGAGCCCATGCAGGCCTGGGCATGAGTTGGAAGGGTGTTGGCAATGTGACAGACCAAAAAAACAAAAATCATCCTCCTTTTTGCTTGATCTTCCCATGCAGGTGTGTGGCACATCCTGGGAGAATGCTGGCGTGGCTAGGAGGCTAGGAGGAGGCCCAACAGTGATGGCACTCCATGAGATGTCATCTGGCAAAGCATTGCTTGGGGACATTCCAAAGAAAACGCCCTGGTTTTGTTTAGCCACTGCCCTTAAATCCAACCTGGTGTTTTTTTTTTGCATTCCACCCTTCTCTTCTTTGCCCTAATCTGCCCTCACAAAGAAATCATGAGTTTTTTATTTTATTTTATTTTTAATTTCTTTTAAATGTATTTATCTATATTTTTGTTTGTTTGTTTTAGTCTAAAATGTCATAAAACCCTAAAACAAAGTAGACAAATAAATAAAATATAACTTAAAGTCAATCCATTACCAGAGATAAAATTTTGACACAAAAGCGACTGATCGAAGTTGGCGATATGAGTTATAATAGTATTATAAACATTATTTTAATAATTTTACGGCTTAATAATGATAATAATTATTAATCCTATTAATGTTGATGACCCGACAAAATCGAAGAGCTGAGAACCAAATTTTTCCTTGAACTGAATAGTCGTCCATGATGCTACGAGGTCCACAGTTGGGGTGTCGACAACGACCCAAAAGGCAAGAAAGAGAGGGAAGGTGAAAAACCTTCACTGTGACCTGGAAATGATCAACAAAGGTCAACGAAAGCACATGCACACCAGTCTCCCAGGCTTAGCAACAAATTCATCATACCAGGGGACTGGGGAAACATCAAATGGGGCATGACACTCACCATGAAGAAACATTGCAACATTAAGAATCTTACAAAGAGCCTTTGGGATTTTGAATCTTTGGTCTTCTAATTTAGTCATACCATTTCCTTATCGACTTTCTTTGGTCAATTACCTTTTAGAATCTCATTTAATGAGTTTTTCATGCCCTATAATCAAGCATAACTTTAGTTCTCTAATGAAGGAATCAAGTCATGTCAAGTTGTTAGTGATATGTGACATGTTTGTAATGGCTCCATTTATAGTAACCTATAAGATATAATACAAATAAATAGATATAATATTGTGCATACAATGCACACCTGATAAAGAAAACCAATTCAATTCACATACAAATGGAAAAAATGATATATGGGAGAAAGGCAAACAAAGAAGTTATTCAAGACAACCAAGTAGATACTGAAATTTACTATGTTTTTAAAAAGATTTATAATAAGTTTATGATATCTGAAATTAGTTTTTCAACAAGAATAATTGATAATCATGATAGTCTATCAACACAATCGTGAATCTTTTTATTCCTTTTTGGGAAGGCATAGTGACCACGACAACAATCTTGGTTCATGACTCCAAGAATTGTTGAGTTCGGAAGCATAAAATGAAAATAAATTGTTAGAGAACAAAATTTAGAGTGTGGTTGACATGAATATGGAGATGAAGATGTAAAGTTGTTAAACTAGAAAAAAAAAACTTTTAGTGATTTCTCATGGTACATTATAGTGCCTTTTAGAATCAACTGAGTAGTTGGTGATGTAAATTATGTAGCACATGATTTTGATAGGAATGTCTATGTTAGATAAATTTATACAATGCATAACAATAGAAAAATGAATAATATGCTTTTAAAACATGCCCCACTCATAAAACATCCGTTCAGACATTCTTCTCACTAGTTTAAACCCGACAATCATTCAATTGAGCACATGTTAAGAACTCACCATCCAAGGACCCTTTTATTGCAATATATGTGATTGGAATGTATTGTTCTTTTCATTTCACTTATATTATATGGACCTGCTCTGTTTTTCTCTTATTTGTGAGTCAATGTTTTTAATATGTAAATGCCATATGCTGAATTATAATCTATTTCTGTGAGTCTACTCCTGCAATATTGTAAGTTCATCACTAAATGTAACTTGAATGCAACCAATTGAAGTTGATTAGTCATATATTCAGTATTCTTCTCTTCATTTCACTTATATTGTGTGGATCTTCCCTATTCCACTCTTATTTGTGAGTTATTATTGCTAACCTATTGTAAAACATAGTACACCATTTATCATGATTCATAATGAATCCAACCTAAATAAAATTTGGTTATCTAGAAATACAGAGAGTGTGTGTAATCCTGATCTTGAATTATGTACATGCCAAATCTAATTGCATGGTTTGGATTAGAGATATAAAAGATAACGTAAATATGCTTCCATGAAATGCCTGAGAAAGGGTGGCAATCATCAAACACCAACCACATTATCATCAATTTGATGGTGCACATTCTAGGGAAAGGGTGCTCGAGCATGTATTAACAAATTTTAAAGATGAAATCTAGGTGGTACAATTTCACAAGGAGGTCATTAAGTTTATTAATCAACATGAAATTATAATTTTCTTCCTAGCTCTTCAAAAACTTGGCAATATCAAATTAATGATTGTCTAGCCATTATATAGGTTTGTTTTATACAATAGTCTTTGACACATTTGTGATTAGACAAGGTACTCCATGATTTATAATTAGTTAAGTGCCTACAAATGTTTTGAATTCCTCGGCTCTAACAATATACTCCACCACATGCTAACGTATGGAATCAAATGAAACATAAATGCTAACATAAAAATCAATAGAATCACTACAACTAGAACTATTTATTTCTATAGACCCATTTTATCTCGATAGTTAGCTTGTGATATTGGTAAAGCAAGGGGCTGCTGTTGAGACATTGTTATCACATCTATTAAATTGAGATACATACTGGTCAAAAGTGTCAAAATAGATAAATCCTTTAAGTGATGGTGTTGATGGCTATGGTAACCCAAACATAGAAATGAAGGAAGATTACGGTAAGCACTTGACATTGTGATGTACAAAGTGGAGTGGTTTCAACCATTACCTCATTGTGCACCTATGACTATTCAAAGAAAGAAGGAAAATAGGTTAAGCTAACGGACCTAAGCATATAAGTTGAGAAGTTCAAGAAAGAAGTCAGGACTTGTGGATATTGAGTGAGGTGACATTGAAACATAGCTCATGCAAACAAGGTAAATGAAGAAAAATATTGACATATGGAGGATGCCTGTGAAAGTAGGTACACAGAGCCGAAGTGTATAAGTCCTATTTCCAAATAAAGAAAAGAGGATTTACAAAATATCAATCAGATGTGTTTTACCATGAGATTATATTGCTAGTGGTAAAGTTATTTTCATGAGGATCTGAAAAACCAGAGAAATGAGAAGCTAGACACACAAGCTGAATCTTATATCGAGACCATGCAAAACAGACACTAAAAATATGAAGCCTACATGAAACAATAAAGAACTGGCGGTGATGCTTGTGCAATAAGTGATAAAGATGAGCCATCTTGAATGGATATTAACACATATATGGAAGGGTATCCAGATTTCCGTGACTATTTAAACCCATTGATGAGTGAACAAAAGACAACCTTACGGATAATGCTACACCATTGACTTATATCTTGTATTAGGATATGAGTAGCCCACTTGGGGCTGACCATATCATTTTATTATATCATTTATACTTTCTCATGCTTAGTAGGTCAGCCATGGTGATGGCAATAGCATATGAATAGTATATATATGGGATTGTAGGTAGTAGTTCATAATTATTTGAGCATATGAGTCTTATTCTATAGTTTGGAGGTTACCCCGTCGAAGTGGTGAAGCTATTCTAATTGTATATTGAGATAATTATTCTGAAATATTGTGTTATTTGGTGTTCTATTGTTGCTCATAATCTGAAGTATACAAGTAATTTCATTACAAGTGGTATTAGAGCTACGATCCGAGCCACAATTAGGGTAAAAAACCTATGTTTTGTTTCCACTCTATCTTAAGAACCACATCAAATTTATGGGCGAAGTTTTTACCAAAGTTTCTAATCCATTCAAGTATAAATATTTGAAAATTTCAGACCTTTTTGATATCATTTGAAAAATTTATTGCAAATTTAGGGTTTTTGATAAAAACGCTCCCTATACTGAAATTTGTGGAATCGTTTAGATTTGTTTACATTTTCAGAAAGCTCTCAAAAAACTAGTATTAATATATTCTCTATGTTTTTTCCTATTCATCCAAATTTGTATCTTCTCTAGCTTTCTCTTCCTTCTATTTTCCATCTAAAGGATTTTTCCTTCTTGAGCATCAAGGTGATGGGATGAACTAGTCCGACAAAGTCAAGGATAAAACACTTAAAAAAATTGATCTTGCCAAGGAAGGACTGTAGGGCCTTTTTGTGCACCGACAGGGAAAGAGCTAGGATGGCTGAAATGCATTCAGGATCAATTGTGATGCCATCCTTTGAAACCACATGGCCCAAGAGCTTTCCTTGCACCACTACAAAATTGCACTTCTTAGGGTTAAGAGATACCCCAAATTCTCTGCATCTCTCAAAGACTTTTTCCATGTGTGCCATATGATCCACACTTTGCTTTGAGAAGACATTTATATCATCAAGGTAAACTAGGATAAAATCATTAATGTATCCTTTGAAAGAAATATCCATAGCACGCTGAAATGTGGTGCCCACATTTGACAGACCAAAGGACATTTTCTGATATGCATATGTTCCCCATTTGGTTGTAAATGATGTTTTGAATTTATCCTCTTCCTTTACCAGGATCTGGTTGAAACCTGAGGAGAATGTCTACACGCCAACTACGGTCTATAGAATCTAATCCATTAAAGGAGAAGTATAATGATCCTTTAGAGATGTCTTATTAAAATAATTGAAATCAACATAGAGTCTTATTTCACCATTCTTCTTGCGCACTAGAACTAGAATTTCTACCTAGGTAGAGTATTTGATAGGAAAAATAATTTTTGTCTCAATGAGTTTTGATAATTCCTTTCTCATGAGGGGCTCTATCTTTGTATTGACTGGCCACTGCTTCTGTTTGATGGGATTTATACCAGGATCAAGGTTAATGGAGTGTTGAGAAACACTTGGATCAAAAAATTTGAGGTCTTCATACTCCCATGAGGAAATATCACTATATTTTTGATAGAGAGAGATGAAGGCCTATTTTTCTTCATGCACACAAGTCCTATTGAGCAACGAATCTTTCCCGTGTGCAATAGTAACGGAGGAGAAGTCCTCTTGCATGACGTACATGTATCTTTCTTCACCCTTGAAATCATCATCAAGGCTGAACATTTTCTCTAAGGTGACCAGCCCTTTAGGAAACTTATTTGTCTTCAGTTGTATCACTTCGTCACCATAGTTTTTATGCAAGTCAAATTGCATACTTGATGAAAATTCAGCTTCATTCTGGATAAAATGGATGATTTGAACGTCACTGTCAAACACTTCCTAGCTGGTGTTGCTATCTAGAATAGATTTCCTAATCACCATCTTGATTTTCTGAGTGTTTCCTTTGACGAAGTCCTCAGCAGGAGAAAATTATGAACCTAGTATGGCCATCTGATAAGCTTCCTTATTCATTCTACACAGAACCACCTGTAGATTAAGGGCATCAAAGCTCTCAAGTAGGTCCCATACTCTATATTTATAATCTTTGAGAATATTATTATTTTTTTGGCACTTGTTGGTAACTTGGTGGATGATCAAGTCTATGTCCCCAAAGATTTGTAGTGCCTTAATTTTATTCTTCTGAGAAATGAGCAAACCATGCACTAATGCTTCATACTCTACCACATTATTAGAGCATACAAACTGTAGCTGTGCATGAAGAATAATTTATCATCCTTAGGGAAAATGAGAACCACTCTTGCTCCTACCCTGTTTTTGCTTCTGGATCCATCAAAGTACAACTTCCATAGACCAGTTTGAACTTTTTCTTTCATCAGCGTGCGTGGAAGCATAACATCTTCTTCTGGAATGTAATAAGTACCAAGCCTAGTTTCATAGGATTCCAGTTCTTCAGCATAAAGATCAAATTTTTGATATCTTTCTGCCCATTCATCAAGCACTAAGTCAGGAATAGAAGGTGGAATAGATTGCTCTTCAGGAACTAAAGCTTTTTCTTCTTGGATCAAACAGTTGGCTTGGAGAGGGGATGATACATATAACTCTACATGATAGGAAAATATAGGCTCATCTTGTATGGTAAACCGGGTACCATACCTTGTCTTGAGTAACATATGAGACCAATCAGAAGACAAGTAACCACCCACTTTAGCAGTAAATTGTCTTGTTAAACATAAGGAAAACAAAGGAGGCAGGTCAATGATTGACACATCTTGAGTAATTTTTTGGCTTAGACATGCATGGAGGGTTAACTCAAGATCCTTGATGACTCCTAAGGTGGTAACAATTGATCCATAAAGGTGTAGGACTCCTTTAGACAAAGGGCTATATTTTAGACCTAAGATATCAGCTATCTTCTTAGGCATAACATAAGTACTAGCGCCTAAGTCAATCATGTAGTTATGTACTAGGTGTTTACCTATAATCAAGGAAATATAGAAGGGTGGGGTTCTAACAACTTTACTTAATTTTTCTCCTCTTCTTGGAAGATTTTGACAGAAGCGCGTGGCTTCTACATAACTAGATCAATGCGTGGGAGTTACGCAAGAGCTTCATGTAATAGATCCCGCTGAGATGGAATGGTGAGGGCATCCCATATTGTGATGCTTATGTTTGTTCTCTTCATCTAGTCAACAATGTTGAAGAAAAGGACCCCCATCTTGTGCATTTGGGAAAAAACATCTCTTCTTGACTACTCAGGGGAGGAACCCTGAATTTTAGATGGAGTAGAGGCTTGACCTACCAAAGGAGGGACACATGCTGCTTCAGAAGGAGCTTTATGCAGGGCCTCATGCATAGGTATTTGAGTGCTTTTTCTGCAAGATGTATTGTCTTCTTCTTTCTTCCTTTGATGATATGCTTGCATTTCTGGGGTTGTAACCTATGCGCACGACTCTAATATTATTTCCTTATATCTTGTGTTGTCCGTAATTTGGGTGTGTGGTCTGTTTGTATATTCTACAGCTTGGTTGATTCTGTATAATTCCTCCACGCCAAAGAACATCAAATTTGTCTCTGGAGGAACTTTTGGTCTTTCTATATTATCTTCTTCATGGGCGCTTGTTGATGGCTCACAGGATGAAGCATTCTAGATCATGAAGGCTTGGGTGCGTGCAACATTAGCGCAATGATATTGACTGTGACATGTTGTAAGGGAAGCACCATTTTTGAATCTTGTGCCAAGTTGTTCTGAACTAGAACAAGTGTTTGGCTCGCATTGGGTGTTGGGAGAGAAGGCACGAGATGGAACACTTGCAAGGGTAGATGTGCATTAGGCCACCATCTATCTTTCTTCTGGTTGGGTGCGTATCTTTAATTTCCATATTGATTCCACCAAGGTTGATTGCTTTGGCCATGCGCCTGATTGGAATTACCTCTATAGACTTGTGCATGTTACTTTTCTAATGATATGACCTTGTGTGATAAATTTCTAATCAAAGCCTTCAATTCTTCATCTTCCTTTTGTTGTGATGGAGAATAGGATGTTGAGGAAATTGGTTGCACGCTTTGCTCAGGGATAGGAATAGGGGCCACAGAAGGCTGGGGCACTTGCGACATCTCTAGGAACAAGGAAATGGGCGGTCTAGGAGCCAACTTTCCTACCTGAATAAGACTATTTTTTGCCTTACTGCAATGCTATAAGTAGATGGTAAAGTCATACCTCCCATAGATTGGATCATAATTGAAACATCATTGTTGAGCGTGTTTAGATAATAAAGGAAAGCATGTTGGGATGTGGGTCTTACCATAAGAGGGATTCTATCCCAAGTATTTTGAAATATGATGTTGAAATCAGTCATCTGCTCACTAGGCTCCCTCCTTGTTGTTGTCAGTTGCTCCACCAACAATAGGTGATTTGACTTATCTTCAAAGTAATCACAAATATTTGTTCCCAGCTCATCCCAGGTGGTGATAGATCCAAGTCTCAAGCCTCGCTACCATTGAAGTGCTTTACCTTTGAAATAGGTTGCAAGCAACTTGACTGCTACATCATCATGTGTGATCACATAGAGTGAACACACATTTTCTATATCCTGGATATGATCTTGAGGGGTGACTTGATTCTCACCAGTAAAGTAAGGAATACTCTTAAGTGTGCCATTTGGCATATCATGTTGCACGGCCAAGAGTAAGGGACTCCCTCCAAAAAAGTTTAAAAATTTTATTAATGGAGGAGGTTGTTGATGTGCCATTGTAGGGCGTGCAGGTTGTCTATTTTTAGGAGTATTTGAGTGGGCATGGCACGTTGGAGATAGAGATGTGCACACGGGATTTTTGGAATGAACTCTTCGTGGGGATATATGGAGGTATTCAAAAGAATCTTCAGTTGTTGAACTTCTTTTTGTGTGCACTCTTCTCATGAAAGGTGCTCAAGACTGCTGAAACAGAGATCTTAAAATATTGGGAGTCACTAGATGTGTTGAAATGAGCCTCCGAAGGCTTAAACACTAAGTCCACACACCAAAACTTAGAGATATGAAATTTGAGTTTTCAATGTTGATCCCACCAGGCGTGCTAGAAACTGTTGGTTACTCAAACGTGCACCCGTGTCTCAGATCTTAGAAGGGTTGAGGTGTTTGAGACCACAATGTAACCATCCCCAAGTTGTGGGACCTTGCGAGCTTAGGAAAAATATCTAGAGAAGGATGGTTCCTCTATCTATTTCTACTCCTAGTGCTGGAAGGGAAAACTAATCTAATAATGCTAAAGGACTAGGGATAGAAGGATAATCGTGAAAGGAAACTACACTAAAAGGTGATAGCACTAGAAAAGAGGGATGAACACTATCTGTTCTGAGTGAGACGAAGGGGAATGCATGAAAGGAGGATAGGCATGAGTAGCACAACAAAACATGTATTTACCAGATCGTTTTCATGGAGCACAACTAGATATGGAACTGTAAGGGACTTGAAATAGCAAAACCAACATACAATGCAAAAGAAAATGAAAGGAGGAATTCAAACATGTTAGAACAGAGAATAGTCACAAAAAAATGCTTTGATTACTTCCAGAAATACACAAAGTTTTTAAATGATGAAGGAGGCCGATATCCACATGTAAGAGCCAAACATAGAGGTCTGCAACTCAAAATACAAAAAATATGGAGTCCTTAGCAAAATGTGTAAGGATCCAGAGTGCCCAACATAGCAAATGAGCCTTGCTCTTACATTTATAGATGAATCCATGGAGGAAAAAGGGAAGGAGGGAAAATCTAAATTTTAAACACAACCACCAATAAGAAGCATTTAATGCCTGTAAATCCACCTATAGATCTGTGGAGAGGGCAGATCATATCAAATCGGGTGGTTGGAGAAATAAGATATTCTCATTAATTATTGGAAAGATGTTTTCCTATTTCTCACCTACCAGATCCACCAAAATTTGAATTTGAACTTATGTCACTATAACTGATGCATCTCTCTGACAAGTCCAAGTGTGCACCGATCTGAGCTTTATAGCAAAAGATATGGCTGTTAGAAGATGTCAGAGTCATCGGTTCACGCAAAACACATAACGCATGTGGATTGGTTGAAATGACAGCCAACTATGTGGATACTTATCATTTCTACCATGTGTCAATCATTTATTTGTTGCAAGGATTTGATGCCATGTTGGAGTGCTTTGATGTGTTAAAAGATGATCTAGCATAGAAGGGTTTAAGGGAAGGGAAAACAGAGAGAACAGAGGAAGGTGCAAAGGGGGGGTGCGCGATGCACGTAAGGAAATTCAAAAGAAAGGTGTGTAAGGGTGCACCAAGGGAAAATGAAGCAAATTGGTGAGTAGAGAATGCATGGTCAAGGCACAACTATTACAAAGTAATGGGCACAACATGCGAGGAGGCCAGGGACTTATCCAATTGAATCAAGTGTGAGGCACACAGGAAGGGAAGAAGCTAACTAGGAAGAAGGAAAATGCATAGAAGATGAGTACAAGGGAGAGGTGGAAGGAGAGAAAGGAAAGGGGCACACAGGGAAACTGTGACCAAGAAAATGTGCCAAGTGATCTTAAGTGCACACAATATCGCAATGAACAAATTAGAGCCAGAATGTGTATGCAAGTTACCAAAATCATTAGGAGAGCTATTTGTATAATAGGTCATCACACAGTCATACCTTAAACCATCTAAAAAAAAAACTGTTGTGGTATCAGATTTTCCATGCCACCTATTACTAAGAAGGCTAGAATCAACCTCATAGGTGAAGGTAAGCCATCCCCACCTAACCCACCTATCACCCCGCCTTCACCCACAAAATCCATGGATCCAGAATCCATCCCTCCTAACTTTTTTTTTCGTGAACACCATTTCTTTGGGACCTTTGACCTATCATCATGATGGTGAGGTGCCCTCTTCCCTTCCTCTTCTTTATCCTGATATGTTTGATAACGACAAAACTTCTATCAATGTCGTTCAATGTCAGGATGATGATTCTAGTCTCACCTATTTACGTGCAGACAATTCTTATATTCACCGATCCTTACTGTCTGAGACACAAACCATGTTGAATGAATCAACCATAGAGATTGACATTCACACTCATGACAACCTTCAAATTATAAATATAGGTCAATATTTATATTCTTCCAAACATGAAGTCTTCACCTCTTTCCTTCAAGATCATAGTAATTTTTTTGCTTAGTCTTATGCTGATATGCCCGGTATTGACCCTAATATCGTGGTCCACAGTATCTCACTATCTCCGATGCCAAACTTGTGAAACAAAAGATGTGAAAAATACATCCATACATTTTACTTCTTATGAAAGAACTCAGACATTGTTCCTGTCACCAATGTAATAGGGAGACTCCATATCTTCACAGACTTCTGCAACCTTAACCTTTCCTTCCCTAAGGATGACTTTCCTCTACCTAACATTGATCTACTTATTGATTTTATAGCTTTCCATGAGATTCTATCTCGTATTTACATATTTTTGGGTTATAATCAAATATTACTCATTCCAAAAGATCAACACAAGACCTCCTTCATCACCCCTTGGAGGACCTTCTATTATTGTGTCATGCTATTTGGACTGCAAAACGTTGGTGCCACCTATCAACATGCTATGAATTATATCTTTGAGAATATCATGCATGACATATTGGAATATTATGTCGATGACCTTCTCAGTAAGTCCAAAATTCGTTCCGAACACCTTGTAGTTATTAAAGTCATTTTTTATCACCTCATCTAATATTGTGTTTGCCTTTAACCAAAGAAGTGTATATTTGTCATTTTATCCAGAAAACTCCTTGGTTTAATTGTCTCTTTATGAGGCATTGAAATTGATCCCACCAAAATAAAGTCCATTCTCGAGATTCCTCCACCTACTAACCTTTGACAACTTTGTAGTTTGCTAGGAAAATTGTAATCAATTCGACACTTTATTTCCCAACTTTCCGAGCGATGTCACCCTTTTCATCATCTCCTTAAAAATTATGTCTCCTTTAATTGGAATGCTGAGTGCCAAAAATCCTTTGAAGAGTTGAAGGAATACCTTCTTCAGCTACCTGTGTTCATCCCACCTAAAGATGACAAACCTTTTTACCTCTACATTTCTGCCACTGACCATTCCTTAGAGGCCAAGAATGCTCATCGCAATGAGAAACACAGGGATAAAGTGGTTTATTACATAATCCATACTTTTTTAGACTATGAAACTAGGTATACTCACGTTGAAAATATTTACCTAGCCTTAGTCTTCATGGCCACCAAACTTTTCCACCACCTACTTAACTAAAAAACCTTTATTGTCACCAACACCGACTCTTTGCATTATATGTATGCTGAACCTTATCAACACCAATTCACCACACATTGGCTCATGATATTTATAGACCTAGACCTGGAATTCATTTATCAAAAGTCTGTCAAGGGAAAAACCATTGCAGATCAACTTGCAGATGCTCTTATTCCTAGAAATCACTCTTCTAACTTTGATTTTCCTGATGAATCTATCGTCACCCTCTTCCTTGATGATATTGTTTACCAAATGGCCTTATTCTTTGATGGATCCAAATGTCAATATGGGGGAGGTGCAGGGGACATCCTCATTCCTCTTGATAGTGAGCCTATTCCTTTATCCTTCAAATTTGACTTTTACTTCACTATTAACATGGCCGAGTATGAAGCACTTGTGTTAGGTCTTCAAAATTTTATTTCCCTAGATGTTAAATCCATTAATATCCGTAGTGACTCTCAACTAGTTGTGAACCAAGTCAATGATTTATACTAGTTTTGTAAAGATGAAATTCAAAAGTATAACCATTATGTCGAAATACTTTTGACCACGTTTGATCACTTTATCATTCAAACCACTCAGCGATCCACTAATAAATTCGTAGATACCATGGCTTGTATTTCTTCTCAAATACTTGCCTCACCTTCGAACTTAAAAGTATTTTTCATAGTACAATGATTTTAGTCACCCTCTTATGTTATCTGTGGCGTAATTTTTTTGGGGAAGAATCGAAACTAACCCACGTGACATTTGGTATAAGAAGTTCATTGACTACTTCTCCCTTTCAATATTTCCTTTGGATCTCACTCGTAATGGATGATGAGCCTTCCTAAAAATGCATCCAAATGTGGCTTTGATGGTATCTGTACACACCCAAAATTGCATGTGCTACATTGTCAAAAAATGGTTACAAAATTCCCCAATGATGATTCAAGTCCTTTCAAGAAGGTTTTCGAGATCCAAAACCCATTCGAAGTATATATTTTTTGCCTCGACATATTTACTTATCCTTCCCAAACTTTTTCCAGCTTTCTACCTCTTTTTACGCATGTTTTGGCCTTTAGTTCCAGAACCACCGCCCTGCATAGGGCGGAGGTCCTAATCGATTTTTCCAGATTCTATCATGTGTGTTTTTAACATGTGACGATTCACTTAACTTCAATTTTAGCATGCATCCATGGGCCAAGTTGTCTAAAAATAGTTTTGATTTCTTGGTTCCCCTTCCCTCTTCTATTTTTGCATGTGCTTTAGTTATTTGGAACTACCTCTTCTTGCCTTGTGCATGAAGGCGCATCCCAACTCAAATTCCTATATATTCAATGCTTGTATTCAAGAAAATGGCCTGAGAATTTTGTGTATCTTGTATTGTATTTCTGCCACAATCTTGCTAGGAATTGGATAGCCAAGCTTAGATCTCTTGTGTTATCTCTCTTCTACTTACATTGCATCTAGATTTCCTTCAAACTGCCATTTCTCAAACACCATACTCTTGCTTTTTTTCTTACATTCCCAATCCCTTGGACTCACATGAATACTTGGAGAAATAAAGGAATAAAATGAGGGGACAAATTACAATACAAATGGATTTACCTCTGTTCTGTGATGTATTTTTTGTTTGATTTCATTCATTCTTGCAATTTATCATTGTTATATCATATCAAATAGAGTATAAATCATTTTCCTTTCATTTGCAAGTAATTAGTTAATTTCCAAGAGGGTTTGAATCTTTCATAGTAGCCTCCGGTGATGGATCTTCTTCTTCCCATCCCTGTGGATCTGAAGGAGAGAATATCTGTAGGATTTTTTCTACACATCATAGATCATTTGGAAAAGTTATTATTTTAAGTTAGTTTAGTTTCAATACACTCAGCACAGGTGAATAACAACATCGAGTTATTTTTCTTGTTTATTTTTAGTGTAGAAATATTTTAATTATTTATAATAGAAGTAAATTGTTTTTTGTGATTGTAATATTTCAGTATTGTGATTTGTTTAGGTTAGTTTTGTTTCAGTAGTAACATAGATTGTTAGTTTCAACTTGGTTAATTTGGACACTTCAAAGTATATCAACACTTAGATCCAAGTTAGGAAAACAAACCATAGGGAATTTAAACTACTTGTTCATAGCCTCTAAATATCTTCTGTTCCAATTTAGCTACCAGGAGATCACACTACCATATCTTAGTCACTGATCCTCCTGTAGTTAGCCACACACATTAAACATCGGCTACTCTTGCATGACCTCGGGGGTTGAGTGTGGTTGAAGGTTGCATGTAAATTTCCATCTGTACAGTATCCTCGTGCGATGCCTCAAAAGTTCTGAAATCTCGTACACTATCAAATAAACTCATGATGGAATTCATGGGGGAAATTTTAGTGGCCTTGTAGTCGTAAAACGTATCCTTTGCCTTGGCTATTACTTACCAACCCTTAACCAAGACTGTTGTGACTACGTGAAACATTGTGTGAAGTGTTAGCAACATGCTAACATTCACTATACCCATAGTCACACCTTACAAGTCACCCAAGAATTTTGGCCCTTCTCTCAATAGGGTTTGGATCTCCTTAGGGAGATCAACCCTCATTCCTCACAACATCATCATTTGATCATAATAATAACTAAATATTACAATAAATGGGTGGAAGACATCCCTCTCATTTCTACCAAAGCTGAATAAGTAACTAAATTTATCAACCACCATATCATTTTCCATTTCAGTGTTCCGCATCGCCTTATCATTAAAAGTGGAAAAAAATTCAAAAACAAAACCCTCCACAAACTGTGTGACAAATTTGGTATTCAACTCAGTTTTTCTTCACCATATTACCCTCAGGAAAATTATCAAGTCGAATCTTCCAACAAAACCCTCAACAAAATTCTTATGAAAGTCATCGACGACACTAGTAAGGATTGGTATACGCACATTCCTTTTTCCTTATGGGCTTGTTGTACCAATATTTGCATTTCTACCAAAGCCACACATTTCTCTTTGGTCTACAGTACAGAGTTTTTCCTACCTCTTGAAGTGTAAATTTCATCTCTTCATATATCCCTAAAATATATGATCTTTGATGATGATTTTCACTAAGAACGTTTGGCACAACTTGAGGTACTAAACGAACATTGTCTAAACACTGAAGATGATCTCCAAATCTACCAAAAACTCATCAAGTGTGCCTATGAAAAACATGTTCAAGAAATAAACTTCAAGATTTGTGACTTTTCCTGAAGGAAAACCAACATGTAACCAAAGTGGATAACATTAAACAAGGAAAGTTTTCTCCTAATTGGCTTGGACCTTATATTGTCACCCATACTTGCAGATTAAGAACTTATCATTTCTTTTCTCTTGAGGGTAAACCCGAACTTGATCCTCTTAATGCCTTGCATCTTCAACTTTTTTATTATTTTTTAACGTACAACATCGCTTTATGTCTCTTATATGCCCATCCTTTGAGAAAACCTCTCCATCCACATACCTCTTTTAAGGACCAATGACTAAAATAGAATTGTGTGATTATCTGTAACCATTCATCCTTGTCTTCAATATGAGTACCATGGAACTACTCATGGAATGATTCTCATGGATACTTTTCATTCCTTTTTAGGATGGAATCCCATGATCGTTCATCACTTGAAACCCATTTTTCATAGCTAACCTTTTCCTACTATGGGTTTTCCTTCATAAAAGAGGCATATACTTATTTATAGTCTTGTCCATGACTTCAAGTACAAAAATAATACAAAAAATTGGGATAACAAAAATTCTACTCCTTGAGTCAAACTTCTTAAAAATAGATGATTCCCTCGAAAGGACATCTTTGTCTCTCTCTTTCTACTATAAGTAGACTTCTCCCTCGAAGGACAACTATAAAAATCCAGCCATTTACTGCACTTAGTCTATCTCCAAAAGAATACTAATTTATATCTCTCAAATAAAATTATCTTGGAGATTCCCTCATTGATAAACTTCATGAATACCTTAAGGAGACACTTATATTCATCCTAATATAAACTTCTTGAATCAATCAGTCTATACATGCAAAAAAAGAGAAAAAAACAAAATAAAAATTCAAGAAAAGTACAAACTTTTGGTCATGGACTTGCTTATTATGGCTTTGGATATCTTAGAGAAGGGGAAGATTGTCCCACAACAAGGTTGTACTTAAAAAATCTTCCAACTTAACTTCTGTTTATTATCTTCTAAATCAACTCAAGGGATGTGGCATGTATTATACACATTGTGATCACGTAACTTATTTCAACTCTAGACCCATCAATCATGCAGTGTATCTAATGACTTATGTTCAATAAGTCTAGGGGTATGAACATTATTGTCCTTGCCAAATATGGGCATGCCGCTTCTTTTGGTTTCTTATCTGTTTACTTGTTGTTTCTTCAACATGACAAGACCATCAAAATTGAATCAACCATAACACCTTCATCTATGCCTATGCCTAATTCACCTTTCCTATTACCTATTCAACATTCGACCTTGCATATTTTCAAACATGCCTTACCCAACCAACTTACCTATCCAACCTACCTACTCAACTTACCTAACCCAATCTCATTCTTCCCTAGTTTATGGGAGAACTACATCGGCCTGAGGCCCCTTTTGCAAGGGCTATGTAGGCAGCACTCTGAGGGCATGGGGCCCTAGGAGGTTAACTCGGTCACTCTTTTCCCCCACCATTCGTCCCCCATAAGCAAAACCTAGCTAGTTAGTTTCCATAAAAACAATAACTTGGAAATTAACACAAAACAACCTTACATCACTCCTACACATCATCATTTACTTTCTATAATACCAATAACTTGGAAATTAAATCGAAACAAAAAAACCAAACCATGCCTCTATCTAATTTCCATAACATCAATACATTAGAAATCTAAATCAAACTCAACCATGCCTATATAGCTAGTTTCCATAAAAACAATTATTTGGAAATCAAAATAACATCATCTCATACCACAACAACATCAACCAAACCATGCCTAATCATGTCTAGTTTCCATAACATCTATACCTTGGAAATTAAACCATTCGATTAACTCATACATTACACCCATGCCTATCATGTAGTTTCCATAACATCAATAACTTGGAAATTAAACCAAACCATGCCTATAAATATAGTTTTCATAACAATGCCTAAATCAACTAGTTTCCATAACATCAATAACTTGGAAATTAAAGCAAACTATGCCTATACCCATCATATCCTAAACCATGCCTATCACCTAATTTCCCTAATATTAATATATTGGAAGTTAAATCACACCATCACATCAACCATGCCTACAACTAATTTCCATAATAACAATGCAATGGAAATGAAACAACACACAACAGATATAACAAACCTTCATCTATATAATGGAAAGTCTATATGTCAATACAATGTATATATAGATATAAAATAATGTATCTCAAAAACTCTCATGTAAATCTTGCCACTTCTGCACGTAGGCCGATATATATAAGTCAAAAATCAACAAATACCCAATATCTCCATCATCTTCTCATATCTAGGAAGCCCTGACACCTCTAATGCTCTCTCATGTCTCCTCACTTGGTCTTTTTCTCTATGAACTGGTCACCTCTCAATAGCCCTGCCCATGCGATGAATGATGTCTCCCTAACTACTGGTACTACGGGTCCATGAACTGGATCTCTCACTGTCCGCCTACTAGGCTCTATAGGTGACATAACTGACATAAGGGATACCACTTTGTAATCTGATCCTCATAATACCTAGCATCCGCCACAATCTCTCTATATCGGTCCATGGATATCACCTGTGGAGGTGCCATCACTCTAACACTCTATCCTTGAAGCTGTGGACACTTTTCCTAAGGTAGTGGCCCCTTTACCTGTACTTGTCCTGATGGACCTTGTCCTTGTACTTGTGCACCACCATGTGTCCTGGGAGGTGAAGGAGGGGATGCCACGTGTCCCCTACTTTTGGCATGTACCTGTGCCACAACTAAATGCATATGTAAAGTGACCACCTATGCATGTAACACAACAACTTGGGCCTGTAATGTTGCAACCTACCCCCATCTCTGACTTGTACATATGTCACCACTAATTTTCCTTGTAAGGTAGTCACATATGCCTTAGTTGCTTCTAGTTTCCAATGTAATGTCATGACCTAGCCCTATAATTAACCATACCTCTCCCTATAATATATCCTTCTCAATAGTAACAGTAGCCAAATCAGGTTGTCCTGGCTTTGACAGTGCTTCCTGTAGCTGGGCTATCCACCACTACCTATATTCATCCTTATATGCCTACATCATCTATCCTCCTATCTTCCACCTAGTCCTCTACCCCTAATAGATCTTCTAGATGTGGTGGAGATAATGGTCTCTCCACGTTGTCCATGCAGTACTGTGGGAAGGGTGGAGGAACATCCTTTCATAGCCTAAATTGACATCTGACCCAGTTGACCAGTATCATCTCATGCTCTCCAGGTCTACCTCCCTATATCCATCACAACATATATACACCTACTAACTCCTCCTTCATACCTCCAAATGAAGGGTAACCAAGATATGGCCTCCACAAGATATCAACAGCTGATAGGCCATCTAGTAAACGCCTGTAATATATGTCATCCTGTGACGCCACGTAAACCCTCGTATGTGTCCTTATCTGAATCCATAGTCTTGAAGCCTGTCTCTATAAATACCCCTATACCAATCCTGTCATGGTAGGATTGGAAGAAAAATTCATACTATATGCTCATAATCCCAACAGTGCAGAAGATAGGTGCAACATAAACCAAACCTGTGAATCCTCCTATATGCCCACAGCTCCCTATATAACTGCACTAGGAAAGATGGCACTCTTATAAAGCAGAATCTCTCCTCAATCATATCCTACAACAATACCATCAATGCTAGTTGAAATATCACACCCTCCGAGTCTTGAAGATAAAAACATCTAACGCCAATCATCATCAATACTGCCAGATGAGTCTCCTATGGATGTGTCACATAAATCTCCCCGTAACTGATGTTGGCATTATGATATGACAACTACACCATAGCTGACCCAAACACCATCATTATATGATCCACTGCATCTGATGATGACATTTGACAGAGTGTCTCCCTAACAATAGGTAACCTCAGGATCCTACAGACATCCTCTAGGGTAATAGTCATCTCTCCTGTAGATAGATGGAATGTGTTGGTCACTAGGTCCCATCTATCGATGAAGGTGACCATCATGTTATGATCTTGAACTATCCACTCGTACCATCTAAAAGCACCCAACCTAACATCCCTCATGTGATCTCACTCATCCTTAGTAACATTGAGTCTCATCTAGACTAATAAGAGAAGCAACTAGACTTTCATAGTCAATTGTTGTCTCTCCTGCATCATCAACATTCACACTAGTTAATTGTTTACCCTTGCCTCCCTAGATCTACATTTTACCTTGCCTTACCATTTTTACCCTATGACCTATCTTTCTTACACTATTTTCTTTTCCTTATATTTTCTTTTCCACCTCTACGTCTCATTTAATTACCCCCTTCACTTATTGACCTAAGTTACCTCATCCATCTTACGCCCATCCTACACTATTGATCTATACCTTTGATATATCCCTACACCTTCTCATTTCTTCCTACCCACCCTTACCTGGCCTAAACCCACCCATTCCCATCTTGGACACCCCTACCCACCATTCCCTTCCCTTTCGGCCTCCCAAACTAAATTTTTTTATCACTTAGTCACTTTTCATAGTGACCAACATAGGTCACCATGACTTATACCAGTCCCCTTTTCACCCACTAACACCGGTCATCCTATCGGCGCCAGCCAATACAAAACTTGCACTGATTACTAGTTCAGCCCTAGAGATAAATCCCCACATCCCTAATTTCTAGAAAATTCATAAAACTACCTAAAGTACCCACCCAAACAACCCAAATTGCATTCTAGATGCCTTTCAAACCCTAATTAAACTAGTTTCACCCTCCCAATAGCCAATTTCAACCGATTTTAACCAAAAATTCCAATCAAATATCAAAAACCAAAATTTTAATTTGTTCTACCTTATTCTTCACCAAAAACAACAATGGAGCTCAAATCCTACCTCTACTCGATGCTGCATCCATGGTGGGATCTCTAGAATCAGAACATGACCTCCACTTGATCCCTCTCCTACCTCTACCATGTCTAAATCAACCTCCCAGCTCTCAACCAATCAAATCAATTAGGTAGATCTCCTGGGCCTACACACTCCACTCTTACAACTGCTAACCTCTCACTAAATCACCTCTCTCAGTATCTCTGTCATTTTCCTCACCAATGTACCATCTCTTCATCATTTTCAACCAATTCAAAATGCTCAAATTAACCTTTTCCACACAGGATTTTTCATTTTAACCCATCGATTGGGTGACCAATATCAGTGTAGTCATGCCCTGGGTTACCGACGTTGGCCACCCTTACCAGCATCGGATACCTCTCAACTAGTATGGGTCACCCTGCCTAAACCAATTCTACTTAATTTGCCCAAATTTTTGTTGCAAGATGCCATTTTCATGCTCCCATAGCCTTAACACTCACCTAATATCCCTACCAGCATAATCACCCCCTAATTATACTTAGGGGCACATTTTTACCTACACCTTGGCCTTACCCACGACCTTAACTATACACCCACACCAACCTCGTCCATTTAACACTCAAAATTTCTTACTTGTTGTACCTTAAGATGAAGCTACTCATGGTTTTTAGCCTACCGACCTTGCCTTGCATTATGCCGTGTTGTTTATCTCGACGAGACAAAATATTTTGGTGCTTCAAAAAACACCTATGCCCATTCCTACACCTATTCTCATTATGTTTCCAGGAGCACTTTATATACCTTGGATACCTAGACCATATCAACCTTGTTTAGATAAACTATTGACCTTTGATGATGTAGAGTTTGTGAGCTCTTCAATCTAGTGCCTTGTCGCATTCTAGATGTGTGAGTGAATTTGAATGCCCCCACCTATTACCCACACCAATATCACCACTTCCTATACCCACACCTTACCTCATTTTTCATCACCTACCACTTTATCAAACCCATCACTAATTTTACCTTCTCCTCAATCAGTTCTTGGTTTGAGGGGGATCACCTCTACCCATACATGGGGAAACCACATCCTATTTTCGTCATTTTCACTTATCAATACAAGTTATGTGACAAAAAGGGAAAAATGTAGACACCCAAAACTGGGTCGCAACACTCTAGGATCCATTCAACTAAAATACCCCTTCCCATGACCCATCCACACATTATCATTAATTTAACTACCCACATTAAGTTTATAATTCCCTCACCCCTCCACCTCACCTATCCACCTCACCATAGACCCATTCCAAGCCTATTTATTAACCTAGACTAAGTTACTACTCACCTTAACTAACTAAGACTCATTATAACCCTAACCTTCATTACGTATTATACATCCTACCAACTTCCTACTTCACTTGGCACCAACCCAAACTCCTAGTCCATAACAAACCTTGATCAATGCCAAAAATGGAGGGAAAAGGCTATTTTTGGCAAAATAAGACCTTTTCTTCATAACTGAGGCATTCAAAACAAGATTTTGATGACCAACACAGTACCTAATCACCCACATTCTTCATCAGCAACTAGCCTCTTATTCCATAGCCTCAAATCATTCACAGGGAAGCACATAGGCTCTATTTCCACGACACTGGATCTAGACCCATTTCTCTTACAAATTCCCATCAATCATTGTTGTCTACCAATGTACAAGTCTTAAGATAATTATCTTAACCTTGTTTGTTAGTTCTTGTTTTGGTCTTAACTATCTTATTCTCTATTGTTGTATGGCTCTTTTCTCACCCAAATACCATCCGTCACCCATCTACCCGATACCCTACCAACCTGAATGCATTTTCCTCTCTAATCACATCTCTCACCCTTCCTGAGCCTTCACATAAATCCTACTACCCTACTTAATCCTCCCCAATGCTTTTTACAATCACGGAGAGCCTAAACCAAGCCCTTTTCTACTTTGTAATCCAATTTCCCTTACCCTCGTTGGTTAGCCAACTAATACTAGCTAACCCAGTGACTGGTATATGTTCCCCTAGCTAGCATCAGTCTTTGTTCCTAGAAATTTTTCTCAAACTAGCAAGCTAATTCACCTACCAAAACCTCTCAAAAATTCCCAGAACCTCACCCAGACCTCTATAACACCCTCTATTACACCTATAGACCTAAAAAACAAACCACCCTCTTTAGATTTAGTCTTATATTCACTATTTAGACTAGATTTGATTTACTGTGCTTGTGTAAGATACATAAATTATACAACTACAATAGGAAACTTTATTTCATGTTCTTATTCACATTTAACTTTTTTTCAAATGTGGATTGACAACCTTCTAGGAAGTACCCTACATTCTGAATCTAGATTTCACTGGGCAATCCACCAACCGATATTTTTAATTCTATCTTGTGTTCTTGTGTTCTTTTCAAGTAGTCCTTCCCAAAAAAAATGATCTCTTCAAAATTGGCTTGATCTTCTATAATGTGTGCAACCTTCTTGTTTCCTCCAGGTATTCCTCACATACCCAACCTCTTACCTTAAATGTTTTTCTTATATGAACACAACTTATTGCTGAAATAACCTTTTTGAGTGATACATTTGGCTTCCAGACATCGATGACACTTTTGTAGGTATTTGTTATTTTTTATTATGTATTTTATAAAAAGATCTGAGTACTTGATTTACTTATATATGTTAATTTTAAAAATAATTGTATTTGAACTTTGTCAAATTTATTAACTTACACATAAATATGTACATGTATGCATTAATATTATAGTGTTGGATGGACGTCATCATCCCAACTATAGGCTGCAATCACCATGCCTATGCATACATTGGTGGTGCAAATTAACTTACAACAATTAATATGTTGTTCAACAATCTACAATCATTTAATCATCACACCTAGGGACATAAAATTTTAATATTTCCATTGTGGTATTCATAGTTAGAGATGTTTGGGAGGTATTTAAAGGTAAATTATTGTCACTAGAATTACGTAATAACAATGCTGAAAATGAGCTAGATTATGATTGAAAGTAAATACTATGGCTAATGACAAAGCATGTAAAAACATAACACAAATAAAGGAATTAACTGATGCTAATACAATCATGCAATGAACTCAATCAATAAACAAAAGGAGAGGGTTATAAAATCACAATTGGGCCTTGCCTTGGGTGCTAAACCCTCATAAGGCCTATGTCTACAAAAAATTAACAGAACTCATATTCTTATTTCATCGGCATGAAGGTTATAAGTGGGAAAATACAACAGATTCTCTACCTAAGGATCGATCTATCTATATATCTTTCTATATCCCCTTACAAGATTAATTGTTCCTTTTTATATCATTCATTTCAAAAGGGGCATGAAGAGATAAAGTCCTACTAGGATTTCCAATTAGATTAAGTAAAATATATTAACCAAACAATCCATAAACTTACATGCATGCAAAAGAGCTATTCAGTATATGTTCTCATACAATCACATAACTTAACTAACTTATCATTTTATCAACCAATTATTAAACTATAAGTTAAATCAATTAGTTCTTTGTTCTAGTTACAAATCATAATCGGGCGATGACTTTGAGTCTTCTTCTTGTTATCATAACGACTTATTCCATCACCATGTGCAAGATTATGTGTAGTGTCAACGTTGTGTAAGCTCCTCATAATCACAAATTTATGTATGTGTGTGACCTCCTTTGGCTGTGGATGCTTTGATGTGAATGAGTCCCTTTGGCTGCATGTCAATTGTTGTGGACAACCTATTTGTTGTGAATGTTTTCCTTTGGCTTCATGTCAGTTGCTGCATATAATAAATTCTTTACAAATAAGGATAACATTTATATAAAACACTATTTAACATCATATTGCAATCAAAATAATAAATTCATACTTGTAATCCACAAAACAAAGTAAACTAGTAATAATTATAATAAATAATATCCATTCCATGAGTTCAAGTTATAATGAAAATGTCTAGTAGTATCATAGGGAAATACAATTTCAGGGCTACAAATGGCTCAACAAAATACAAAATATGAGTTTCTTTTAAAAGGAAATTAAACGACTCATCATATATTGACAGAGGTTATTTAGAATGTTAATTATGTAAAATTTTCACATATGAAAATATATATAACTCTTAAACTCAAATATATGTCTGTATATGTATGTTCTCGTATATATATTATGTATGCTCAACTAACTTGACGTGATATATTTTTGATAAAGTTGATGACCTCACTAGACACACCACCATCTATGCAAGGAGTAGAGAAAGGTGTTTCTGTTGTGATTTCATCTGCACAACAACTCACTGAGGTATTCAAACTATGTATTTTTGTTGAATAGCTTGTGTAATTCATATTATGTTAAATTATTTTAATAATTTCCTTCATTATAGAATCAAGTATATAATCAATGTGACTACATTTTGTATACACAGGAGTTACCTGCGATAGGTAGCAACCCTTTTCATATGATTCATAGGCATGACGTGGTAAAAAATATTTGTACATCGAAAAAATTAGTTAAAATATAGTCATTACACATACATTTACTTAGTTGGTGTAAGTTTTTAGATATCCATTCAAAAAAAATATTGTCAATATAGTTCTATAAGCTAATTTTGATTTTTGATTTTGTAATATTATGTTTATGTAGGGTTCAACCTCTTCCATTTTTTTTTGAGGGCATAGACTCTTCAAGATAATTGTTTTGATACCCCTGTTCGAGATCTAGTAGCTCTGAATGACTCATCTAAGAGTGAGATATAGATTTAGCGTGACCAAGAGATAGTGGTAAGTCCATGTAAATGTAAATAGTTTCATTACCATGGTCTGATACATGTTGAAAACTTGTATATTAAGTTTTGACAAAAATATTGTTTACATTTACAAATTCAACTACAAGCGAGTTTTGAGTGGAACAAGACTCCTAGTCAGGACATGAAGGATCCCATGTCATCTCATAGGTCTCCATCTATGTGTAAGGGAGGAACTTTTTTGAGAAAGGCAAAGAGAGTGATAAATATTGAGGAATATATATATATATATATATATATATATGTATGTATGTATGTATGTATGTATGTATGTATGTATGTATGTATGTATGTATGTATGTATGTATGTATGTATGTATGTATGTATGTATGTATGTATGTATGTATGTATGTATGTATGTATGTATGTATGTATGTATGTATGTATGTATGTATGTATGTATGGCATTTATTTTGTATGCCTATGTGTATGGAATTGTATGCACGTTCGACATTGTATATATGCCTATATGGAATTCATTTGATAGTATATGACGTATTCACATTTTTATATTTATTGTGCACGTTAATACTATTTGGAGCTCGATATTTTTGTATGAGACCTTACATTTTTTAGATATTTTTATATGAAACTAATATGATGTGCACTTGAAATAATAAGACATTATGGATATTTTTTCATTTATTAGTGTTGTGTACTAGCATTTTCGATGTGTAATATGCATGAAACTTTGTAAATCAATATTTATATAACATGTATAAAGAGTTATCTAATCTGAGTAATTATTCGTTCAATTTATCAATGTGTATATGTTTAGAGAACCTTTTTCTAAACCTAGGTTCGAAGTTTCAATTCAAGTTAAATATGTTATATAATTTAATATTTATAAATTATTTGTGGTTTCATTAGATTTGTTTCATAATAATAATGACTAAACTTATCCATATGCATTATTTATGTGATTGTGATTCTCATACAACACTTACTCTTATATTTACCTTACTTGTGCTTCTTCTTTCTCTTGGTCTCTTTGTACTAGTTCCTGTCTTATCATGCACCTACTTATTTCTTCAATTATTTTTAATCTTCTCCCCTATTTTAAAACCTTATAAAATCATTAGGAGCATCACTAAATTGATTCATAAGGATCTAAACACCATTGTTGTTCATCTTACCAAAATTGTCAACTATGCCCCTTCAGACAATGTATTTTACAAAAATCGTGGATAGAAGGAATTAAGGATACCCCGAAAGTCTTACGAGATTCATTAGTTAAATTTTTCCATCCTTAAGGTGATCTCAAAATCGTAGGCTTCAACTCCTTCTACAACTCCTTAGAGCTCACCTTTTCACTTTTTGCTCTTGAATAACTAACTAGCCTTGTCCCACTATATTGTGTAGCATATATCCACTTGTATGAGGTTCCTAATGAAAAATCAATCATATTCAAGAACATGTTAAGCCTATTATAATTCCCTAAAATTTTTAATGTTAAGATAAATATATAAATCTTGGGTTCTTTATAAAATGGCTTCTCATAACCACTTGGAAAGAAGGTATGGGTAGATGGGTGGATGCAAAAATGTGTATTCTCGAACATTTTAGAAACATTATAAAAAATTGAAGTAATGCAACATGGAAAATAAAATTGAACCTCATAAATTATCTCAAATTTCCAGCTTACACAAGCACCAGACATATCAAGCTTTGTTCTTTGAATGAAACCTTCTTTCTCGACAACTTGCAACTGAAAGAATTATTCAAAAGAGCATAAAAATGATCAAATTTTCTTGGCATCCTAATCCATAAAACCTATAAATATAATTGAAATTGTTATTCTCCATTTACAACACTCTTGGAGCTCCAAATTTTTCAAAATCTATAGAAAAAAGGAGATAGTTGTATTGGGTAGCATTTCTTCGTGTAAGCTTCCTGCAAGAAAGGGGTTGCTTAGAAAAGGGTTGTACCAAATTATTCTTGGATATCTAGTTTTTCCTCCTAAGTTGTATCACTTAATTTTACTCTAATGAAATAAGATTCAAAGAAAACAAAAAACAAGTTTATGCATGTTCCATTGCACGCTAAAATAGAGAACAAATTAGCTTACACACTAGGGCGTATGCATAAAGATCGGGGGCAAAAAAGTGGACACAAATCTATTTTTTTGCCGTAACGCGCCCACGTTATGGCTCTGTCACATTATAACATGAAAAGAGAAAATATAGGTTGAATTATAACGTGATAGCGTTACGGATTAGTTTTACCAATCTGAAACGTGCTAGCATTATAATGGGATTGCGTTATGGTTTTCTATATGTTTTATCACATTATCCCTCCCAAATGGAAAGATTTCACATTGGAAACAGGAACACGAGCGCGTTATAATGTGAGCGTGTTATAACACTAGCATTTTATAATGTGCTTACATTTCATCTTTTTGGGGTTTGGAATACCCAATCCAAAGGCTTGGATTTCCAAACTAGAGGTTTGGACTGTGTATTACCTGATTAAAACCGTGTTTGATAGAAAAACATAAAATTTTCACGTGTGCACCCTAATATCTCATGCATTAAAACATAATATTAAAAAATAAATTATACTATGATGTCAAGCTTGTTTTTACCTTGATGATGATATAATTCTTCCTAAAATTTTATTATTTTAAGGCTTTCATCCATAATTTCTGTTACTAGTGCCTTGTTTTCTAGCAAAAACCTATGCATACGTTTTGTTGCACAATTTATGATTTTTTCATCCAAATTAAAAAAATGTTGTTTTTTCTAAACTCGATTCTACATGCACTAATAAAAAACTAAAAAATGACTTTTTTTCTCAAAGTTATGGGGGTGCACACACAAATATTTCATTTTTGGGATATGTGCACTTTGAAAATTAATTAAAAAAATGCTATTCATCCAAAAATTATGAAAATTTAGTGGGACGTCATACATGGTCTTAGATACATTTTTACTAAAGTGATTTGAAAAAAAAATCATACAACTAAAAAAATGGGGGGGTGCACACACAATAGGTTCTTATCGTTTTTACACAAAAATAGACATACTTTGTGTGTGCACAAAATTTGAGCCTCTTACTCTCAACCATTTTAGGAAAAAAATAGTATTTTAGAAAGTATATTCCATGATCTATGATACTTATTCTTATCACTTTGTCAAATTTTTGGCATAGGCATGCTGAATTATTCGATGAAGTTCAGGTTTCCTTGATTTCAGGAAAAAGGTGTCCCTTTTTTACCCCCTTTTAGGCCCCCATATTTGTGCACTTACCCACTGATTCTATTTTTCTCTTTTAATAAAAATTAACACAGAGCATATTTAGGAAAAGTAAAAATTTATCACCAAGAGTGAGAGATAAAGTAAGAGAAACAAAGATAGAGAGAGAGAGATAGATAAAGAGAGGGGGAGAGAGAAAAAAGAAAGAGAAAAAGTGATGAGAATCAAAGTAAACATTAGCTTTCATTCAAACTCTAATGCAAGGTTACTAATGAAATATTTCAAAAACAGAATATCGTCGCACTAAATAGATTGTGTAAATGCATTGGGGTGGCCTAGTAAACACTTAGGGAGGCTTATTTTTGGTGCCCAATGCTCTTGGTGCTTCCAGGCTACCTCGGTCAGGCGTAGTACCTTAAGAGCCCTGAGAAAAAAAGGCTATAAGTTCCCTGGGTGATTTATCGGTCTCTGTGGCACCTCGAAAGGTATTTTTAAATAATACACCTTTGCATTAGTACCCTATACGAAATCTTGTCTAATTTTTCTCCATATCAATTTGGTCCTCTCGTGGACCTGTTGTTTGCAATTGCGTCGAATAGTTCAGTTTGAGTCAATGTAAGGTTGCCCGATGTTATATTTTTCAAACAAAAGCTCATGGATCCAAAAAAAAAATGAAAATGCATCGTGATGGCCTGGTAAACTCTTATGTAGGTGTCATTTTTTTGTTCAATGATATCAGTGCTTCTGGGATACTTCGTCCAGGCATAGTCCCTTTAGATCCCTGAGAGGAAAAATGATATAAGCTCCCTGGGTGATTTCTCAGTCTCTGTGCCACCTTAAAAGGTATCATTAGATCCTAAACCTCTAATTTGGTACCCACTATGAAATCATGTCTCAGTTTTATCCATCTCAAGTTAGTCCTCATGTGGTCCTATTTTTTGCAACTATGCAAAATAGTTTAGTTTGAATCAGTGTAAGGTTGTTTGATGCTATATTTTTCAAACAGAAGATCGTGGCACCAAACCAAATGCACACATGCATTGGGATGGCCTGGTAAATACTTAGGGAGGCATCATTTTTGTGTCAAATGATCCCAACACGTCTGAGCTACTTCGTCCAAGTGTAGTCCCTTAAGATACCTTAGAGTAAAAAATGTTATAAGTTCCCTAAGTGATTTATTGGTCTCTGTGGCACCTTGAAATGTCTCATTGGATTCTACAACTCCATGTTGGTACCCTCTATGAAAATTTTCTTGTTTTTCTCCATCTCAATTCAGTCCTCTTGTGGTCCTATTGTTTGGAAATGCACCAAATATTTCAGTTTGAGTTAGTGTAGGGTTGTCTGATGCTATATTTTGTAAACGAAATCTCATGGCACCGAACTGAATATGGAAACACATTGGGGTGGTTTGGCAAATGATTTTGGAGGCATCATTTTGGTGCCCTATGGTCCTGGTGCTTCTAGGATACTTCATCTGGGTGTAGTCCCTTAAGATCTGTGAGATAAAAAAGGGCTATAACTTCCTTAGGTGATTTCTCGATCCTCGTGGAACCTTGAAAGGTATCATTGTATCCTACACCTCTGCGTTGGTAATCTCTACAAAAAAAATTCTTAGATTTCTCCATTTCAATTTGGTCCTCTCATTTTTCTATTGTTTACAATTGCACTAATTAGCTCAGTTTGAGTTAGTATAAGGTTTTCCATTCCTATATTTTACAAACAGAAGCTCGTAGTACTAAACGGACAACACAAATGCGTCAAGATGGATTGGTAAACAATTGGGAAGGCTTTACTACAGTTCCCTATGCTCATGGTGCTTCCAGGCTACTTCAGTCATGCGTAGTCCATTAAGAGCCCTGAGAGAAAAAATTGTATAAATTCACCAGAAGATTTCCCGGTCACCATGTCACCTTCAAAGGTCTTGTCTTATCCTACACCTCCATGTTGGTACCCTTTATGAAATTTTGTGTCAGTTTTCCCCATCTCAGTTTGGTCCTCTCATGGTAGTACTATTTACAACTACACCGAATAGTCTAGTTTAAGTTAGTGTAAGGATTTCCACAGCTATAATTTGTGAACAAAAAATCATGGAACTAAACCAACTATACACACGTGTCGGGATGTCCTAGTAAAATCTTGATGAGGCCTCATTTTGGTCCCCGACAATTTGGTGCTTCTGGGTTACTTCGTCCGGGCATAGTCCCTTAAGATATCTGAGAGAAAAAATTAGTATAAGTTCACCAAGTGATTTCTCAATCATCATTGAAAGTTATCGTTTGGTCCTACACCTCCACATTTGTACCCTCTATGAATTTCTGTGTTGGTTTTCCCAAGATTAAATTATTCCTTTCGTTGTCATATTATTTGCAAATGTGTCAAATAGTCTTGTTTGAGTTAGTGTAAGGCTGTCCATTATGATTTATTGGAAAGGAAATATTGTGGCACCAAAAGGATCATGAAAACACATGGGGATTGGTTGGTAAATTCTTGGGATGGATTTTTTTTTGTTCCCTATGGTTTTGGTGCTTCCATGCTACTTCGTCTGGGCGTAGTCTCTTAAGTGCCATGAAAGAAAAAAAATCGTATAAGATTTCCAAGTGATTTATCGATCACTGTGACACTTTGAAAGGTCTTCTCTAATCCTACACCTCCATGTTGGCACCCTCTACAAAATCCTATCTTGTTTTTCTCCATCTCAATTTGGTCCTATCGTGGTCCTAATGTTTGCAACTACACCAAATAGTCCATTTTAAGTCAGTATAAGGTTGTCCATTGCTATATTTTGTAAATGGAAGATCATGGCACCAAATGGATTGTTATCACGCATCGGGGTGACATGGTAAATTCTTATGGAGGCTTCATTTTGGTTCTGTATGGTGCATGTTCTTTCAGGATACTTCGTCTGGTTGTAGTCCCTTAAGATCCATGAGAGCCAAAAACTGTATAAGTTCATTAGGTGATTTCTCAGTATCCATGGCACCTTGAAATGTCTCATCTGATCCTACACGTATTCATTGACACCATATACAAAATCATGTCTTATTTTTGTCCATCTCATTTCTATCTTCTCGTGGTCTTATTGTTTATAACTATGCCGATTTGTCCAGTTTAAGTTAGTGTAAGGTTTTCCATTGTTATATTTTACAAATGGAATCTCGTGGCACCAAAAATACCAAACACACATATTGTGATGGCCTGGTAAAATCTTAGGAGGGATTTTTTTTTGTTCCCAATGTTTCCACTACTTCCGGGATACTTCATTCGGGCGTGTCCCCTTAAGAGCCCTGAGAGAAACAAATGGTATAAGTTTGTCGGGTGATTTGTCAGTCTCCATGGCACCTTGAAAGGTCTCATTTGATCCTACATTTCCATGTTTTTACCCTCTACAAAATATCATATCTGATTTCCCTAGATCTATTTGGTCTTCTTGTGGTCCTATTTTTTGTAACTCTATCGAATAGTTCAATTTGAGTCAGTGTAAGGCTGTTCGATGAAATATTTTATAAATGGAAGATGGTGGCACCAAATGGACTCTACCTAGGAATCAAGATATCTAGGTAAATTCTTTAGAAGACTTTGTTCCCTATGGTCTGGGTGCTTATGGGCTACTTCGTGCGGGCATAGTCCCTTAAGATCCTAGAGAGAAAAAAGGCCATAAGTTCCCTAGGTGATTTCTTGGTCTTCGTTCCACCTTGAAAGGTCTAGTTGGATTATAAACCTCTACATTAGTACCATCTACAAAATCCTATCTCATTTTTATCCATCTCAATTCAATCCTCTGGTGGTCCTATTGTTTGCAACTACATCGACTAGTCCATTTTGAGTCAGTGTAAGGTTATCTATTGCTATATTTTACAAATAAAAGCTCATGGCACCAAATGGACTACACACACATTGTGGTGGCATGGTAAACACTTTCAGAAGTTTTTTTTTGTTCCCTACGGTGCAAGTTCTTACATGATACTTTGTCTGGGTGTAGTCCCTTAAGAGCCTTGATAGAAAAAAATGGTATAACTTTTCCTGGTGATTTCTTAGTCACCGTGGCACCTTGAAAGGTATTGTCTAATCCTAAACCTACATGTTGGCACCCTATACAAAATACTATCTCAGTTTTGTCCATCACAATTTGGTATTCTTGTGGTCTTATTATTTGTAACTGCGTCGAATAGTCGAGTTTAAGTCAGTGTATAACTACCCATTGATAGATTTTACAAATGGAAGCTCATGAAACATAATGGACCACACACATGAATCGAGATGACCTAATAAAAAGTTAGGAAGGCTTCACTTTGGTTCAATATGGTCTCGGTGCTTCTAGGCTACTGCATTCAAGCGTAGTCCCTTAAGATCTGCGAGAGCAAAAAATGGAATAAGTTTTTCGGTTAATTTCTTGATCATCGTGGCACCTTAAAAGGTATCATCTGTTCCTACACATTTGCATTGGTACCCTCTACAAAATACCATCTAATTTTTCTATATCTCGATTCGTTTCTTTCGTTGTCCTATTGTTTGCAAAAGTTCCGAATAGTCGAGTTTGATTCAGTGTAAGGCTGTGAATTTCTAACCACGTGAATAATATCGGTGGTTCATGCAATATAGGTGGTGAAATGATGATTTTAAGAATATATTTTTCATACAATATATGTGGTGAAATAATAATTTCTATTTATTGTTCCTTTTCTAATATTTAATTTCCCATAGCTTCGCTTAGCTTCAAGAATAAAAATTTATCTACTAAAAGTGCCAACCACATAAAGGTGAAAGTTTTTTTGGCACCACTAACCTACAATAACATGTTAGTAAGAAATAAAATAGAATTTTAAATCCTAAAAAATTTAAACAAAATCATTAAAGTAAATTTTCAAATTAAATTCATGTAGATGTATATCTAATCTTAAGTGAACATACCTTTACAAATTCAATCCAATGAACCACAAGGGTTAACTCTACTCTTGACAGTAGCAAGAATTGCTTCATGATATGATTCACGAACCTTCAAAAAATTCTTGTTTAATGGCCTACCTCGATATTTGATCAATTGAATATTTTTTGTAAGAACCAAATAAGAATAGTGAAGTATCTTTCTATGTACTTCATAGTCTTCAACAACCAATTATTTGATTTTTTGATAGGATATCGTCGAAGCTAAGTTTCAGTGAATACCACTGACCTAGTGGGATACTCAAGGTCTTCACCATCAATGACTGTGGAATTCGATTTTTCCCCCTTGACACAATGAGACAAGAAGTAGTATGTTCCCTCTTCATTAAATTCTACTGCAATAACTACAAAAATGTTCCCTACATCACAAAGTAAAACTCAAGTCAAATTTAAAATACATTAATATTTGGTCATTTAATAATTTATAAATTTATAACATCACATACATATGTACCTTGTTGCACTAAATTAGAGACTTGTTCAAAGTCATTTGATGTTGTCATATCATATGAAGAAAATGAAAGTTGTAATGCTCATGGAACATGATATGTGTCGAGTGGAATTAGAGGTCTAAAAGTCCATTCATCCACCCAATTTTGTGACTCACATTCATTCAACACAAAATCAATGCATGATATACAAAAATATCTCATGCACCTAGTATAAATAGTCCAAGGACTTGCATTTGAACTACATAATTAGTGCATATCACTTGATCCTATAAATTTCATACAATATTCATAGCTTGCCAAATGTTGTTCCTCTATCAACCAAAAATATCTATAAACCATTGAAATCTCTTGAGATTCATGCCCCATGTTCTTGACACACCAATCAACAATGCTTTCTGCAACTGTAAATTTAGCACCATCCATAAACTTTAACTCTTCTCTTGTAAGGGATATTTTCACACATGATCTTGCACCATCATGCTCTCCTTTCCCATGTCCTAACTCAAGAAAACTTGAGATATGTTGTACACATATTTCTTTGTGTATCCTGGTTAGCCAATAAAACATCTGTGTATTCTTGAATTGTGATGTGTAGTTGTCCCACCAAATGTGATGTTGATTGAAAAAAATGTTCCTCTCATTCAAGTTCACATAAAACACATAGAAATACCCTTGCACATATTATGTAGAATGCGTCTGATTACCACTCGTATAGAAAGGATACTCTCTTAATTTTTTTATCCTTCTCAATTTTTTCGGGAGAGTGCATGAATGTTATATGCATGAAAATAACAACTTGTACTAAGTTATAGTATTGAGATTGAACATCCATTTGTGGCTACAATGTGTATTTCTCTACAAAGTGAACTACTGAAACAATAGTACCAAGTGGGTATGTGTCCTTTCTTAACTTGAATTATTCATCTAATAATTGAGCTCTATGTGTGTGCCTTACATACTCATAAATAATTTTCTCTCTAAATTTGACCATATATTCTAATGCAAGTAATTTTTCTATAACAAGCTCACATATCTTATATTCTTTTCCATATTTTAATTGATATGACACATATTTATATTTGTTGAAACAAACTAATTATTTTCCTATTGAATCTGTACTCTACTCATGGATACAAATTTTCAATTTTGGTAAGACACCATATACGTTGCACATTCCCTCCAAACATGCTTTGTTATAAAAAAAATTATCAAGTTGATTTTTCACAAAATATCGTAGGAAAAAATTCCCTTACATATTTTGACAGGACATTAAATCCACACTACTGCAACATGATGTCATTATAGAAAACACAACGTACTTGACAAACAACATCATACTGCATTGAAAGCTCAACATGATACCTGTAGCAACAAGTGGTACGTAAGTAATTGATTTTCACATAAAAGGATTTGTTCATTTCAAGAAATATTTGGCCTTTTTTAAAATTATATATTTTCATTCTTATACTTAGAGAACAATTATGTTTGAGTCATATCCAAGAATTTTTTTGCACATGATTCATGGTTATGATAACCTATTCTTCTTTTTACTATATCTCTTCTATTCAATGACATCCTTGTGTTCTCATTTCAAAACTTTACAAGTAATTATTTTAGAATATCATATGTATCCTTGTATTTTCATGGGATTCTACTAGAGAATGCCCACTAGTCATTATTATTGGCTTACTCAAGTCTTTTGTGTTTCCCTATTGCTTTCATTACTATTTTTTTGTTTAGCTTCAAATCTCTACTTGTTTTTCTAATCAAGCATTTATTAACAGTTTTATCACTTACTATGCAATTAGTAAGTACACGTCGTGTAGCATTACTATCTTTGGTGCATTTGTTGACACCTACAATTTGGTATGCTTTATATATATTCTCAACAATTGACACAGTTCGATCAATAACATTAGATGCTCTTAACTTTACGGTCTTCATCGTAGGTCCCATATTAATTAATTTCATCAATATAACAAATGATTGACATCTTTGTGTACCATTTAAATTCTCAAAGTAATTATCAAAAATTTCCCTAGCTTTTCTTCTCACATTTCTTTCAGAAAAATTTGTAGCATTGGTTTTATAATGTTTTCATCAATTTCAATTAATTGAATGGGTTTTCTTCACAAAACGAAATGAGGTGTTCTTAGAGGTGAAGATTAATAACAAGGTTACTTTCTTCATTCAGTATTTTCATGAAAATTTTAGGATTAACATTTGGATTCCCAAGTAAAGGTTCAAAATTTTGATTCACATCAATTTCTTTATCCATACCAACATTATATTTCAATTCATTAATCAATATTTCTACGAATCTAAAAGTATCCCCTATAAAATGCTACCATTTTTGTGACAAGTTTTTAATTTTTTTGGCATGGTTCAAGTCCGTGGAAGATAAAATTTGATGTTTTGTCATTTTTAATGTAAAATACAGGATTTGATGTCCACTTTTTGGTCCCCCAACTTGTTGCACTTACCATGGTGAATCCATTCAAATCTTATATTGTTTTCATTAGTACTAGTTATCTAAGTGTCCATGATTCATAAGAAGGATCTAAACATGGTTGAGAACACTAGAAGAAGGTGTGTTTGAGTATTTTTTAGTTATCCTCAGGAAGAAGCAAAAGATGAAGACAGATTTTAAGATCCCCATATCCTCCAAATCAACCTCTTTCAACACCTCCACCTAGAAGACCCTTCTCGTAGACATCAAGAATTCTCAAACCTATCAGAATGGCTCATGAACAACAAAATCCATTTGTAAATTTCACAAGAAGCAATTTTCTTGCTTTGAATTCTCAAAATCCTATTCTAGTAATTTCCTTAAAAAATATACGATAATTTACTATAGAAAATCACACTATCCAATTGACCACATTCAAGATATTGAAAATGTATACGTTATTCATGTAATTGTTGAGATGGCTATGGTAGTAAATTTTTTGGCTTCATAACTTAAAGGAAACGTCTTTTAATACTTTAGAAGCCTAGGTCCATGAAACAATTCAAAACTGGGATCAATTGGGTATAGCCCTTTGTGACCATTTTGGAGAAAGAGCAGATAACTTATCTCTATTGGAGCAGCTAATCACCATCAAAAGCACCGCAAGTGAACTTGTGGAAGATTTTAACTTCAGGTTCTAGAGAACCTGGGACAAAATTTCATCTCTTGTCATCCCTATAACTAAAGGTGCATTTATTTACTTCTTAGAATCTCTTAAGTTTGATGTATCTATTATGATACAATCTATGAGAGGAAAAACTCTACCAGGTGCCTATGTAATTGCAATCAGAGCTGCAAATAGTCTAATATAAGTTGGGAAATTAGCACCTAGAACACCCATGCCATTGTATCCTCAAACACCTAAAGTGTCTCAACTTTCTATTACACTTATCCCTAAGCCTAATTCATAGCATATTACTTCCAAATCACAAAATCTTTCTCAGAAAAAGGAGGATGAAGAGATGAAGGCTTAGATTAGAAACTTGAAAAATAAATTTATATCCCTAGAGAAAAATCAAGCCCAATCCTATAGAAATTATTAGAATCAAGGGTAGTATTCTAACTAGGGGAATCAACCATGGAGAAATTAACAACTTAGTCAAAGATATGAACATAACCAACAGAATAATAGATGACACACTCAAATCCATCCTCTTCTATTAGCAACAATCCCTTCTCCACAAGCACTTCTTGCCCCTAGTATAAGTCAGGCTTTAGTTCCTGCACAAAATAATTTGGCATAGGAAATAAAGTGGTGTTTTCCATGTAATCTTCAGCATAACCAACTTGTTGGTGAAAGGGGAATGCATATTCAAGAAAACATGGTTTAAGGCTCCTTCAATAAATAGGAACCGAAGATGGAGGATCCAAATCCATCCATAGAATCAAGTCAAGAGACAAATAATGACACGAACCTTGTGTTATTTAGAGTTGAATATTTTTGCAGGGTCAAGAAATTAATAGGAAGTTCTAACAAACCATAAATAAATGTTGTTGATAACACGTAGTATAAGAGAAGAATGTTGGAGTTACAATCTTCACCTTCTGTGGATCAATCCAATGACACAGGAAGGGAAAAGGAATCCACAGTGAAAAAAATAAATCTTCATGAGCTTCCTTTCAAATCCACGAATAAAGAGGTTGTTACTCAACCAAAGCCACCAAATCAAATGCTAACATCACAAAGAAAAGAAGGTAGCCTGTTACAGATGAAAAAATATACAAGTCATCCTTTCAACATCATTGATAAAATGAAAAATACCAATGTTAATGTCTCTATGTGGGATGAGCTTGCTATTCCATCAAAACATGATTTTATGTGTGAAGCCCTCAAGCAACTACCTCCCATGGACCCAATAATGCAAAAGACTCATGCTGCGGTTCATGTTTGTAAAGAAAGGGTTGATTAAGTAAGTAAAAATATCAAGACCCCGCCCTTTTATATTTCTATAATTGTGAGTAAATACCTAGTTCATAACTGTATGATTGATTTAGGGGCTGGTACCTCTATAATACCCAAGAAAATTGTTAATATTTTAGGTCTCAAATGTAATCCTGTGTCTAGGGGAGTTTTTCAACTTGATGAGTCAATTATGAATGTCCTGGGAGTAATAAAATACCTTGAGTTGAAACTTCATGCTTTCCCAATCCTCAACATAATCCATGATATTTTAGTAATTGACCTTCCTCCCATGTTTTTCTTTGTCTAGAGAACTCACTGCTAAAATAGGTGGCTATCTATCCTCAGATTGGACTCACATGCTTCAGGTAACTAGATATGGTACCCGATTTACAATACAAGTTGATCCTATATTTTCTTACCATATTGAGTCATATGACCTAACTCCTATACAATCAAATTTACTAATATAAGAATAACATGAGCAAGATTCAACTCCAAAGGAGCAGGTCATTCCTCTTTCCATATTGGATTTGATGTTAGATGAATGGGATGAGATAGACCACAAGTTTGATCCTTATCATGAGGAGATTAAAATATTTAAGACTGGTCTAGGAACTTACTCCATTCTCCAAGAGGAATCTATGATACCCACGACATTCAAAAAGGAAGAGAAAAATGTTTCTGGACTATGGTGGATGTTCTTTGTTGGTTCAAGAAGTAGAAATGGAGACAGAGCGGGTGTTATGCTTATTTCTCTCAAAAATGAAAATTTCATCTTTTCTCACAACTTGTAATTTTCTTGTTCTAATAATGTGGCGGAGTATGAATCATTAGTGCATAGTCTGTTGATTGCGGAAAAGAGAAAAATCAAGGAGATGGAGGTCTTTGGAGACATTGAATTAGCCATTCACCAAGTCTGTGGAAGATGTGCAACGAAGAATAAGCTATTGAAAGCTTACAAAAAAAGAGTTTGGGATTTGTTAGAAATATTTGATGTCATTAACCTACAAGTTGTGCCCAAAAAGATGAACAAAGATGTAGACCAAATGGCAGCCCTTGGCTCTCAATTCTCCATTGTTGAAGATTTAATCAAAGGGAATGCCAAATATATCAAAATGGTGGCTTGGCCATCTATTCTAGACAAACAGGCTTGCTGGAAGGTATTTTATAGTGATCAACATAATTTATCAGTTCATCCAAAATTAGGCAGACTTCTCCTTGAAGATGTAAGTTGATTTGTAAAAACTATATGGGGATAAAATTATTCAACTAAAAACAAACAAATTTCCAAAGGGATTAGTCATGGTGGGGCATATTTTTAGTCCATAAGATGAATTCAAAGGAGGGAAAAGAACGTGGTGGCTAAGAAAGAACAGTGTTAACTAGTTTCAATTGTTCTAGTCAAATAACTTCTTCTAGGAAAGGTATGTGATGAAAATGAAAGGAAAGATTTTGTTTCCTCGTGTCAAAATTTTAGTGATATATTTTCATGGGATTATGATTATTTAAAGGAATTCAATTGATATATAGTACAGAACTCCATTAATCTTGATCCCAACATCAAGCCAATTAGACACAAATAGAGGCTAGCTAACACCAAGGTTGAGCCCCTCATGAAAAAAGAATTATCCAAACTTATTAAGGCCAAAATAATTTTTTCTATTAAATATTCTACTTTGGTGGAAAATATGGTCCTAGTTAGAAATAAATTGGATAAATCAGGCTATGCATGGATATTCAGGATTTAAACAGGGCTTTTCTCAAATATCATTATCCTTTTCCCTTCATGGAGGAAACTTTGCAAACAGTGGCAGGTTCTGAAAAAATTTCAATGTTTGATGGCTACTTGGGTTTCAATCAAATCAAAGTAAAGGAGGAAGATTGGTAAAAAAATAATTTCACCACCAAATGGGGAACACACATGTATCAAATAATTCCTTTTGATCTATCAAATGTAGGTGTTACCTTCCAAAGAGCAATGGATATTGCTTTCAAAGGTTATATCAATCAATTCATCTTGGTTTACCTATATGATATTACTATTTTATCCAAACATAGCGTGAATCACATGAAGCACATGGAGAAGGTATTTAAAATATGCAGGGAGTTTGGTGTATCCCTTAATCCTAATAAGTGAAAAATTTTAGTCCCTAGAGGCAAGCTATTGGGTCATGTTATTTGAAAAGAAGGGATTTCCATTGATCCAGAAATAATTACAGCTATTGTGGCTCTTTCTTTGCCATCTTACAAGAAGGCTCTACAGTCTTTCCTTGGGAAAATAAAATTTGTTAGGTGATTCATTCCTAACTTCATGGGTTTGGTAAGAGCTACTACTCTCATGCTCAAGAAGGATGCAACATTTAAGTGGACCACGAAAGGGAAAGAAATATTTGATAATATAAAACAAGATATTTCTCAAACCCCAACATTGATTAATCCATATTACACCAAAGATTTAATTCTTTATGCTCATGGGGAAGAATATGGTATGACTGTGATTTTTACATAGTTGCATGATCAAGTAATTGAACAACCTATGACTTTTTCAGCCAAACACTAAATAATTATGAGCTCAAGTAAAATCACATTGAGAAACAAGTGTTTGATATCATGAGAGCTTTAAATAAATTTAAATGCATGATTACATCGAACCATGTAAAGGTTTTAGTATCACATTCTAGCATTAGAGACTTCATTATGGGAGAAGATATCAATGAGAAATGAGTTGGATGGATGACTAAATTAATGTAATATGATGTGACCATTAAGGCTATAAAATTAGTAAGGGTAAGATCACTTTGCGAGCACTTGGCTCTAGATAATGTGGAATCTCAAGAAACCACCCTCATGAACGAAGTGCCCTCAAATGACGAGCTGTCACATAATATTGAATAGAAGCAAAATGAAAGTTATATTTTCAATGATTATAACTAGATTTCTAGTATGTAAAAGTCTTTTTCTATTAATGCATACCATCTTGGTTTGAATAAAGCAACGATAATACATTTGAGGTTGTAATATATTCTTTACGCATTAGTTGATGGTTTCCTATTTAAAAGAAACATAGATGGATTGTTGCTTAGGTGTATTTAAGGTGAGCAATGTGATAGGGTTCTACCCCGAGTACCATGATGGCTTCTCATGCAGACATTTCTTTGCTAATTCTACAACTATGGATATCATAAAAGTGGGATATTTCTGGCCTACGTTGTTCGCAAATTCTCATAGATTAGCAAGGAAGTAAAAATAATGTGCACTCTTCACTAGAAAGAAAATATTGGTAGTTTTTTCACTTCATCCAATCCAGATGGATCAACCATTCACATAATGGGGTCTTGACTTCATTGTTATGATCAATCCTCCATCCAGTGCTTGTCATAAATGGGTTCTGACAGTGATAGACTATTTAACCAGGTGGACTGATGTCATGCCATTAAAGGAAGCCACTAAATCAATCATCATGGAATATCTTGAAAAAATGTTTACAAGGTTTGGCATCCATCAGACCATCATTTATGATAATGATAAATATTTTATGGGATCCGAGATTTTTAATTGGGATTTGGGACTTGGGATTTATCTAATTTTTTTTTCAATTATTACCCCCAAGGTAATGGATTGGTAGAGTCTACTAACAAGAACCTGATCAAAATCATGAAGATGATAATGGACATCAATCAAAGACAGTGGCACACAAAGGTAAAAATGTTGTTTGGGTGGATAGGGTAACAACGAAGAAGGCTGTTGATACTTCTCCTTACAAATTGGTATATAGTAAAGAAGTAATATTACAATTGTCACTTGAGTTTCCTTCATTTGAGTTAGCTTAGCAGCTGTAATTTGAAGGCGTAGATCAAAGGGAATTCAAAATGGAAGAATTGATGGAATTGGAGGAAAATAAAAATGCCACCATAGCCATGATGGAAAAACATCAAATTTCAATCAAACAATGGTTTCATAGGAAATATAGAGATCCAACATTCAAGGTTAGAGATCTGGTTTTGAAGTGGGACGTGGATCTAGCTAATCCAGGGAGAGACTCCAAATTTTATTCTATTTGGAGTGGACCATGTATAATCATCGCTTGCAAGGTGACCAACTAGTTTGAGCTGTCAGATCTTGATGGGAATATGATTCAAATCCCAGTCAATATGATTCCTCTCAAACATTCTCATTAATATTTTTCATTCATCTTGTATATATAGTAGATTAGAATTTCAATTCCTGTAAGTGCTCTTAGAAAATTGTTTTGTTGGTAGTGTAGGTTTCTTTCCCTAAGTGATTTACGCACTCCTATTTCTTTAAGATGTTCTTGTGCACTATTTCATCATGTTCTCCAAATGGTTACCAAAAGGAGGGAGGTACAAAATATCAAGGATTAGTTACAGTCACCTCAGAAAATCAAATGCAAAGCAACTAAATCAAACTCAGTAGATTTTGAGATAAATCCATGCCCAATGGATGCTAAGGCTACCGATCATCTCATCTAGTAGGAAAATGGTCGTTATGAGTTGCCAAAAATGTTGTCTATTTTTACACCCCTTTCAAAATAAAGAAACTTGGTTTTCCACGCACTTAGATTGACTGGCTGTGGAATTCTTTTAGCATGCCACATATTGAAAGGAAATACCAAAGTTAAGGAATGAATGTCACAGAATAAGGATTTTCTCTATTGAAGCCATGGGAAAAGTAGGACTGCTAGGGTCTAAGTTGTCCTGCGAAAGGTTAAAAGGAGGTCGGGGATGTCTTAACAAGATGCGATATACTAAAGAAAAAAACCACACGTATAAGAAAATCAAGTGGACCGTGGATTGAAGGAAAGGAAGTCCATGGATGTTGAAACAGGCCACGCAATATATGAATAGGCTGTGGGTCAAGCGAAGAGATGATGGAACCACAAAATGAGGAAGTAAAAAGTAGTGTAACACAGAGAACAAAAGTTTTTTGTAGATTGCTAAAATGAACATGAATTTGAAATCCGATGATTCGATCTTTGTAGATTTGATATTATTGAAGAAATATAGGGTTCCTACATGGAATAAGATTGGATTTTCTTAATCAGGAAGGTGTTAGGTGGATATAACAAAGGCGAGACATCTCCAACACACAAAGGGTCTATTCTAGTGAGCCAAACTATAAGAATTAAATGCAGTATGGGCATTATTCCTTCTTCAACAAGGAAAGTGGTGCGGGGATGCATAATTTGGAGATATAATAAGATATTTTCAAATAAAGAAATGAAGATGGCCGGCTAGTGGAAGGAAAACTTGAATTTTCCCACTCTTTATCCTCCCCGCCTTTAATTTCTCTATACATTGTAAAGTGATGTCTTTTTTTAATATTGGATACTTTGGGAATATGAGGGCATCATTTTATACTATAGAAATGTTCTAAGAGGTGCATTCCTTGGCCTATATCTCTGTAAATTTTTTACATATTCCTTATGTATCGTAATGATATGATTATGATCTTTAAGAAATAAAATATTTAGTTTCATGGCTCGTTTCAGTGTTAGATATTGTTTTATTGCATTCTCTCACCTCTTATTTATTTGTAGGTGTATTATATGTGTATTTCAGAGGTCTGTTCCTATTGTGCAGTATGAAAGTGGAACCCTGGACATGATTTTGATCTATGGATTTCGTTTTGGTCCTCCTCCTCATCATTATCTCTCATTTTCACTCTTGTTTAAGTATTCATCCCCTTATTTTTGGTGTTATAACCTCTCTAGTTCATCTTTTTGTTTCAAACATCTCCTTCTCACCCTTTTCCCTTGGAAAGTTAGAGTAGAGTTATATAGTTACATTTCAATTCCTAGGAGTAGTTTGGCATTAGGAGTAAGTAGAGGAAGTTGACCTTCTTCGGAGGTCTATCTCAATTTGAGTGCCACAACTTGGAGGTAGTCCCATTTTGTCTCAAATCCATAATTGTCTATGATTCGGGAACGAGTGCACATTTGAGCTCCAACAGTACCAAAAACTCTATTATGTGTCTCGTAAGTAATTTTTCCACATTTATTACTTATAGACACATTTAGTTTGTTTTGATTCCTTTCATGCATCTTAAATTCATGTTATGGAATAAGTTTTCCTCAAAATTTCCTTATCTCTAAGCACCCAAAATTTGACTTATGATTCCTTAATTAATTTTATAAGGATGATAATTGTGTAGTACTGAACACTTTATAACATTACATAGATTTTTTATATTTTTATTTATTTAATTTATACATTTAGACTCAAGAATTTATGTCTCATAGTTATATAAAATATTCTTATGGTTTAATATGATAGATTAAAATGTTACACTATGTATTTAACAAGTGTTACGTAGGTGTGTATTTTAATTGAAAATATTGTAGTTAAATTTAATATATTTAATTTTTTCTTAGATAAGGAAAAAAAAGTTTTGTTTTTAAGGGACCCAAAAAACCTTGTACAAAATAGAGGCCAAACAAAAAAAAAATCCACCAAATATAAAAAAAGGGCACAAAGTCAAATAGAATCGACCAACAATGAAACCCTAAGAAAATCACAACCCACACCAAGTCTACAAAGTAACATTGTTTTACAAAATACATCATAAAATCCATAAAAAAAATATTTTTAACACCTATCAGAAATCCATAACCAAAGTTTACAAAAAGGATCACCATTAATTTTCCTTTCTCGAGGAGGCTCTTTTTCTTGTTCTTGCACTACGCAATCTATCAATGGCTCCCCCGAGTTCATCTTTCCATGAGATAGTGACATTTTTAGGGACATTCTTAGTAGGATCCTTGCCTTATATTTCCATGATCTCATCATCCTCTGAGATTCTCATCTCCAGACGCATTTTTCTCTTTCCTTCCATAGCTTCACATTTGGAAATTTTGTCCCAAAGGATAGAAATTCTTTGTTCCTGCATAACGATTTCCACATTCAACCCATCTATTATCTTATTTTTCACCTCAATTTTTTTTACACTCCCTAACTTCTTGAGAAAGGTTTTTTTTTACCAGAAGGATTGTATCCACCATAGATTCAATCCTAATAATCCAAGCTTCCCAATCAATCATGTTTCTGTTCGTTTCCTTGCTAGCAACACTTTCCCTAAGGGCTTTATATCCCTATTTCATATTGTAGAGGATATTCACTTTTATGCCATCCAAATTGTTTTATTTCCCCCTTTTTCATGGGAATCAAATGATAAGTGAGGGTTTCATTGTTCGAGTCCACCTCCATATAATCACAAGGTTGGGGTGAGAGCATAGGTTTACCTTTATGGTACATAAGAAGAATCAACCCATGATCTAATGGATTTTCCACTATGTAATTTTTGTAGTCATTCATAGAGGATGTAAGGGATCTGAGGAAAAAGACAGTTAAACTCGTAGCTTTATTCCTACATAGGTAGTTGAGTATAGACAAAAAGTAGGAAAATATCTTTTTAAATTTTCCTTTTAAGGTAAGGTTCTTCATGACCAAAAGGAAAACATTATTCCATCTATGAGGGAGGAAAATTATCACAATAATATCATCAAACATGATAATATTTAATTGTAATCAATAGATGTTTTAGTAATTTCCATGTAAAATAGTGAATTACAAAGTAAATAATGTGATTTATTTGAACATCTGATCATTACCCACTTCCCTCAATGGAGCAGATTCTGCAAGTAGTAGCTTGTTCAGAGAGGTTTTCACTTCTAGATGGCTACTTAGGATACAACCAAATCATTGTGAAAGAAGAGGATAAGTTCAAGACAAATTTCAACATAAAATGGGACACATATACCTATGGGAAAATATCATTTGGCTTGTCCAAATCTAGATTAACCTTTTAGAGAGCCATGGACATGTTGTTCAAGAGGTTTATCAACAAGATGGTTCTTTTATACCTTGATGAAATTACAGCATTTTCCAAGAATGGATATGATCATCTTTCCCATCTTAGGCAGGTGTTCGAGAGATGCAGGAAGTTTGGACTGTCACTGAATATGAAGAAATGCATATTCATATCCCATGAGGGTAAAATTCTAGGCCACATTGTGTATAATTAAGGATCTATTATTGATCCAGAGAGATTTGAAGACATCCTTGCATTACTGTTGCCTAGTCATAAGAAAACTCTTTAAAGCTTCTCAGGGAGGATCAAATTTCTTAGAAGGTTCATGCCTAATTTTTCTAATATTTTTAAGCCACTAACAATTATGTTGAAGAAAAACATGGAATTAAAGTGTAAAAATCATGATAAAGAGAGTTTTGAAATCATAAAACAAGCCATATCATAAGCTCCGACCCTTATCAATCCAGACTTCTCAAAATACTCTATTCTTTATGCTTTTGGTGGTTCAGACACAATATCTACAATCTTAGTGCAGGTGAACAAGTAAGGATCTGAGAATCCTATTGCATTATTCAGTCAGGGCTTAGAGGACTATGAGGTAAGATACTCATTCATTGAAAAGCATGTTCTTATTGTCATAAGGAGCTTAAAGAAGTTCAGATATCTGGTTTCTAACAACAAATTCCACTTCCTAGTGTCACAAGATGGCATGAAATATTTACTTTTGAAGAAGGATTTAAATGAAAATATAGTTCGTTGGATAACCCAGGTAATGGAATTTGACATAGAGATCAAGGTAACTAAATTGGTTAGAGACTAATGCTTATGTGAACAACTAGCTTCAAATCAAGATGTAAAATCAAAGTATGAGGAAGGGTCTATTCTAGTGCTCCAAGACAATCAAGAAAAAACAACTTATGCTATATCCACACCTTGTTGGACTTAGGATTTAGTGCATTTCCTTCCAACAGGTTAGTGCCCTCAAGGATTAAGAAAATTTAAAATCAGTTATTTCAAGCTCCAATATGTCCCATATGTTCTTATTGATGACATTTTGTATAAGAAATATGTGAACGATGTCTTACTAAGGTGAATTGGAACTAACAAATTGAGAGAATGATACATGAGTTCCATGTTGGGGAAGATGGAGGTCATTTTAATCCATGATTAATCACCCTTAGAATCATGAAGGATAGTTACTACTGGCCTACTATATTCATTGATTGATATGCATGGATCAAGAAGTGTAATAAATGTGCATTTTCGCAGAAAAATAAAATATGGTAGAATTTCCACTCCACCTAAGCTCGATTGATCAACCATTCATACCGTGGGAATAGGATTTCATTGGGGTCATCAATCCAAACTCAAGCCACAACCATAAGTGGATTCTCACAGTAACTCACTATTTCACCAATTGGACTGAAGCAGTGGCACTCAAGGAAGAAAATTAGTCCAATATATTGGATTTCTATGGGGGAATTGTAACCAGGTTTGGTGTCCCATCTACCATCATATCCAACAATGCTCTAGAAGTCCTTGGAACCAAAATATTTGAATGGGATATTAAGAATGGAATACATCTGAGCACTTCCTCTAACTATTACCATCAGGGTAATGGACAAACTCAATCCACGAACAAGAATATTTTGACGAGTATAAGAAGGAATTTCAACAAAAATCATAGGACGTGGCACACCAAGCTTAAATCATCCTTGTGGGCTGATAGGATCACAACAAAGAGGTAAAATGACAATTCTCCCTACAAGATAGTCTATGAAAAGAAGCTAGGCTAACCATATCTCTTTAATTTAAAGCATTGGATATTCTCAAATAATTGGAGTTATCTGAGTTTGGAGCCATGGAAGTTAGATATGCAAAACTCATGGAGTTGGAGGAACTAAGAGACAAAGCAATGAAAACCATGGAGAAAGATCAAGCATTGATTAAAAGGAATTTTGACAAGAAAGAAAAATTCAGGTGCTTCTAAGTGGGACATTTGGTTCTAAAGTGGGATGCTAACAGGGCTAAACCAGGTAAACATTCAAATTTTGATGCTATATGGAGTGGTCCGTATATGATCTCAGGCTACAAGAGTAACAATCCTTTTGAGTTGTCAAAGTTGGATGAAGAAGAACTACATATTCCAATCAATGGAATCTATTTGAATCATTATTATTAAAGTTAAATATCATCTTTGTACATATTAGTTTAAAGTTTCTAATTCCTCTAAGTGCATTCACCACACTATTTTGTTGATAGCTTAGGTTTCCCTTCCCTATGTGCTTTTCACAAGTTTTATTGCTACTAGATGGTTTCTTTGCACATATTCATGGAGGTTGTAAGGGTGTTATGGAAGGAATTTCAAGGTTTCAAGAAACATTTTCCATCTCAAATATGTATCAAATGCAGAGAAAATAAAAATAAGAATTAGAGAGAGTTTCAATTTTCTTATTATCTTGTCTCTTCAGATCAGTTTTAGTTTGGGCATCTAAGGTCTTCCTTTATCATAAAATCAATTTCAAGGGAAGCTAGGTGAATTTCAGAGAGCATATTTCATATCACCTTACATGTTCTCAGTCCCAGTTGGAAACACTACTCAATTATTTAATTTTATCCCAGGTTTGGAGTAGAAGACCAACCTTAAATAATTTTTCCATCCTCACAAAATCTTATTAGAGAAAAAATCTTATGAAATTATGAGAAACTTGGGAAGTTTGAGGTCATCTTCAACTCCAAGTAGTTTTTCAGGAAGGATCAAGATGTGGGAGACATTTTTTTAGATTAGTTTGTAGAGAAAAGAAGGAAAAAGAGGATATTAGTTCCAAGTTTAAATGATTCTTCTAGTGTCTCGGGGATTGAGTTTTAAAATCCATATCAGCTGTAGGCTACTAAAATGACTTTGTGCCTAATGGATGTTGTAATGTCATTGGTCACTTCATCTGACAGGTAGATATCCCCATTGATTCGGTAAAATGTTGAGAATTTTTTCCCCTCCTATAAAAAATGGTGTAACTAGGGAGAAGAGGGGCTTAATATTTAACATAGGGGGGCCTTATAAGAAAATTGGAAAAACTCTGGTGACTCCAGTTTTTTGGAGGTATTATTTTAATTGGATCATTTATTTGGGCCTTCAAGACCTTTCTCCTTTCCTATCATATCCAAGAACTAGGAAAAGGTGGATGTAAAAATGAGAAAATTGTAAAAAATGAATAAAATGTCAAAATAGCTCATCAAACTCATGCACAAACTGGGGTGTGGCTTCGTGATCCCAGCATAGAGCTATGGGTGAGCTAGTTAATTGACTCTGTGGGTGAATTTTTTCAAGGTATCAGAGCTCATAGGAGAGTTGGTCACTGATCTTAGTGAAGTTATGGAGAGTCCAACATCCTTTGGTTTGCGGGAAAGATAACATATTTGGAGGGCTAAGTCAACTTGACGAGTCAACATGGACTTTGTTTGGTGGAAGCAGAAGGAGTTAGGCATCAGGGTTATTTGGTATGCATGTGATGTACACGTTTTGGGTCTACAAGGCCCAAGATGAACATAGGATGTAGGGACATGAGTTCCCCACATGCCTGACATTGCCACAATCGAATGCAATGCGGAAATATCATCTTTTTTGGGCCCGTACAACCCACTTGGAATGAGGCATCATAGGGAAAATTTCCCCGAATGGGTTGGGAAGATACAATATGAAGTGGATAGAATTATAAGAGGATTAAGAGAGTTGTTTTCAGCTGCAATGGAGGTATCAGGCTTGTAAGTCCTAGAAGGAATAATGTTCTACAGGAATGAGAGTTACCTGCATAGTTGATTTCTCCGCAACACAAGGCATGGTGGTTGGGAGGCATAAGGAGTTAGTCATGAGGGGTCATGGTGAGTTACTTGCCAAGTTAATCCTGGTCGGTGTAATATAATGTAGAGGAGGACACGAGATCCTGATGAGCTCAAGATTGAAATTGAAGGCTGAGGGGAAGAGAACAGGCTCAAGCGAGGGGAAGTAGGGTAACACATCATAAATGTGGATGATCTAGGTTGATTCAAGTGGTCATGTGGATGAACAATCTGTCATGGGACGTAAATGGGGAACCTGTAGGGATAAAAAAGTCAACTCGGGTGAGCTGTTGAGAAATGTAGAAGGGATCGACATAGGTATAGATCGCCAAGCTACACAGTGAGCTACACAATGAGTCAAAAGGAGCTCCCTTGCCCACATTTCCATGACTCACTCCACCAACCACAAAATCTAACAAAATTATATTTTTTAGATTCATTTTTTTTCAAAATATACACTTATAAATAATAAATTGTTATACATATGTGTGGATGGTGGGGAAAATACAAGAAAACTCAATGGGCATTTTCTTCTCTAGCAAGCAATAGTATAATGAAGGTGTGCATTTTCAGGGATCCCCTTGATGTTTTGCAGCCATTTAATGCATTTTTTGGTGGGTAAATCCTATATTTTGGGATTTTACATCTCCTCCTCTCTTTTCTTTCTTCTATATATATAAAATGTAGAGCTCTTTAAAATTTGTTGGTTAACATTATTTTTTTGTTTCTTCATTCGTCTACAGGTTGCTGTGAGCTTCAAGCCTGCATCATGGGTATTTTTTCATGAAATTCATGCCTATATATTTCATTTTAATGGAATATGTAATTCTATGAAACAATAAAATAAAGTTTTGTGGATAATCTTCAACCCTTTCTTATGTTTCATTACATTCTCTTGCCTCTATATTGCAACTGAAAGTATTTAGTGCATTTTATAATTTCTTACAATCTCTAAATGGCTATGTTTAATGGAAATGATGTTGTCAATGTCTGTTTATACAATGTGGTGTTCTACATACCCTCTCTATCTTCATTTCTTCTCATTTATATTCATTAGAGAGTATCCCAACCACCCTTATCTTGATGTTATTAGTTCCTTATTGTAGGATTTATTTATTTTAATGTATTTTCCTCTCTCCACGGTCCCTTCAAATCATAGGATATGATTAGATAAGCGTATTTAGAACATTAGGAGCAGTTTTAACATCATATTAGGAAGAGGAGCCAACCTTCTCTAGAGAATTATATCAGTTTCATGGTCCTGCTACTGGATATAATTCCATGTTTTCCAAAAACACTAATTTCCTATTCAAACTAATTTCAAGATAATTAGAGGGCGTTGTTTTTCGGTGATAATAGATATAAATTGTGTGTAAAATTGAAGGTATAATTAGATGGCTAGAGAATATAATATTGGAAAATGCATGGATAAAAATTTAGAGGATCTGAAATCGTATAAAACATTTGACACTGTCAGTTTTGGGTTTCAAAAGTATGCAAGGATTCATACACCTGAAGATGGGTGTGTTGAAAAAGGAGGTGAGACTTTCCCACCATTCAACATGTAATTAGAAATACAATTTTTTTGCAAAGAAGAAAGATTTATAAAAAACTTAGTGTTAGAGACTTACATTGGATAATTTAATTTTGGATAAAAATAATAAGGAATTGTTGAATAGGGTTGGAGAAATTTCTTCGAAGAATATGGAGCTGTGGGTTGATTTCCAAAGGTTGGAACTAGAAAATAATAATTGGGAAATAATTCATGAAACAAACAAGATAATGGCTGAAAATCAAGTAGAAAGCTTTACTTCTGTTCTTAACATCCATGAACTTCATAATGAATAATGGAATAAGTTGTATATGGAGACCAAGGGGGTATCTGTTGAAAATGTACCAGTCACTCAAACTAAAGACAAAGTTGATAAATGAACAATCAACTTTATAATAAAATGTCAATGTTCATGTATTTGTTATTCTATATTTCATGTACCATTTTCAGCATATTAATTGTGTCGTTTCATATGATATATTGGCTCATATACTTTTAATTCACTTGAATTTGATACACAAATAAAGAAAATTAGTGTAATATCTAAAATTCCAAAAATTTAAATGAGAATGAAGTGTTTTCTTAAAGTGCATAAATGGAGAAAGGAATATAAATAACTCATGCTTCATATACCAAAAAATCATTATTCTAAATGGATGAGTTATAATTTTAGAGGGTGTTTCTAGATTCCTCGCCTACCCAAAGGATGAGGTATGGGTTTCCTTTCTTCTCAAAAAAGGTAAAGTACAAGGAGGCATGGGTTTTACAGTGGTGCCCATCATTGTTGAAGGTAATTTGAATGCATTTTAGGGTGGTTGAAGTAGGATTTCATATCCTTCTCTCTCCCTTCTCTCATTCTTTCTATATATTGTGAGGGGTTAATTTCAAAAGGTTAGATAATCTTGCTATGCACCCTCTCTTCTTCTCTTGTCTGTAAGTGAATTTGTGGAGCTAAAACCCCCCATTTAAGGTGTAATGCAAATTAGTGCCTCTTGGCCATTATAATGCACTGTATCAAGTTTGTGGAGGAATAATATCAGTATGTGGATGAATTTCAACCCTATCTTGTGTTTATTGCATTCTCCTGATCTCTCATTACAATTTTGGTTAATTGTGCATGTTAAATTGTGTTGCATATTTAATGGTCCATGTTTAATGGTGAATGAATTCATAACAATTGTTTGAATTATGGTGTGTATTCATCCCCTTCAAAATTTTCATCTCCAGGAAAAACATGTGTTCAACATTCCTTTGGTGTAACACCTCCTATATATTAGGTTTAATTTCTTGCAATATTTTCAACCACGTCTCCTTGGAAAGTTAGAGTAGATTTTAGAATAGATCCTCTACAATTTGAGTGTGTATAAGAATATAGGAATAAGAGTTGACCATCATGCAGAGAGTTTTCTTGATTAAAAAGTCCCACACTTTAGGAAAATATCCATGTTATGTAATCACACTGAAAGTTTCAATCTATCATGTTGCAATAATTAGGGGTGTTGTTATTACACATTAACAATAAATTATCAATATTTTGATATTTTCATAACATATTTAAGTTTCTTGTGAATCCACATTCACAACAATAATTTAATGTTTTACCTGTATGTTCCTAGTGTTGCATTTCTCTCCTCTTTGCACGATTGGTGTTAGGAAATTTGAATAATTTGTAGTCTTCAACATGGTTTTTCAAATCTTCTACATGGGTTGGCCTCTAAGTCGCAATGCAGTGACATCTTCTACTAGCACTAAACCAGGGACGCATGTTGGGGATGGTTGTCTCATTTACATCTTAAATGAGAGTAAAATCTAGTGCATTTGATGCTTATAGATTTGTCCGAAACCTATCATTACATGCAATATATTTCTCTAGTTTTTACCTCTTTCCTCATTGGTGTATCTGACACTAACTTCAAGAATTATTTGCATTTTTTAATCCTAAAATTTGAACTCATTTCTAGTGTAAAAACCACCAAATTTTATGATATCTATTTAGTGTACCCTACATAAACAAAATATTGAGAATAAATATGGACATAAAAAATACACTAGGTTTTCTAACTCCTTTTACAATTCAAAACCACCCTCATACCATCTAAGCATGTTGAATTATGTTGTGTAGACATGATAAAATCTTGTCTACTACACTCATTTGTAACATTGGAAGTCTATAAATACACATTTTCACCTACAAATGAATGAATCATAAAGTCTGTATTCCTTTTTTACACAATAAACAACACTATAAATACAAATAAAATTAACTAATGTGTTGAAAAGAATGGTACAACATAAAATAAGTTATATCAAATAAATGCTTATTGGATGCTCTTTCGTAGACACTATAAATGCTTTGCTACCACACTCAATCAAAGTGTTTGACTATGAATAGGCATTACCACATACACATGAATGTAAAAAAAATTCATTCTTATTTTTCCACTACGCAACCTCGAAAATTAAAACAACATTAACAATAAAAGCTCAAAAACATTGTGGTTTTGAAGTTTCCTCTAGGTCAAAACCACCTATCATCCATGTCAGTGGTTGTTGATGTGGCATGGTGGGGACGTCAAGGAACATGTCTTCATTTACAGTTCTTGTCTCCACATATGTATTGGTTCCTACAAGTTAATGTAACATAAGTATAAAATGATTCTTATGTCCTTATGAGTTATGATTAGAAATTGACATAACTACTTGGTACATATGGTATATTTGAATTACCTTACACTTCTAGTGATTGAAAACATTTCACTGAAGAATGTTTCATATGAAATTCCAATGCCTTCAACACACTCTTACATGTGTTTTTGTTAGCCTAGACACATTCACATACGTGGAAGGAACCTCAATGCCTTACCAAATACCAAGTCATGTTTGTTGGTTGAATCTTCCCCACAATTCATGTCCACCAGGATGAAGTGCAATACAATTTTTATCCATAATACTTTTTCCCATCTCAACCAATGTCAATAGTTTTCTTTGTTTTTTGAAGTTATCCAAGAAGCCAAATTTTTGCAACTTCCTCTTGTGTTTGTAAAATGGTTCCACCCTATACACAAGTGTGTAGAATTTTTTTTTTTTCCATTATGTGTTATTGTTGTCATTGATGGCAACTCCATTGATTTAAAATGGTGTCATGTTGTCATGTGATTCTCCATGAGATGTTATTGAGTGGTCAAACATGAAGGTTGATTGGTAGTGTCCTTGTTCAGTGAGTTATGTGTTGTCCTTGAGCATGGTCAAATGAGCTTAGTCATGATATGAATATTCTTGAGGTGATTGGTTGATGTCATGAGGTCAAAAATGGTTTGTATGAGTTTTCATAGGTGTCTATGGGTCTATATGAGGTCAACATGGTCATTTCATAAGTTTTTAGTGTTTAGTAAGGTCATTCCATGCTTGTTTCTAGCCTTGGAGCATGAAGAATGAGTTGGAGGTGTGATATTTGGACAAAATAAATATTATTGGATCAGGGTAGCATCATGGTGGTAGTTTATTTGAGGTGTATGGTTATTTTTAGGTCAATATTTAGTGGTTAGGTGGTGTTTCAAGGTCCTTGGGAAGGAAGCATGTGAGAAACATGAAAATAATCATTGGTAGGTCATTGTGCTTGGATTGTTTAGTAACTTTTTGAATCATTTAATGAGTATGAAAACTTATAAGATTTTTTTATGCTTCATGAAAAGTTTTAGGTAATTCTGATATTGGAGTTATAACCTATGTAATGTTTAAAAAAACCGAGTAAGTTTCAGTGTGCTTTTTAGACAAAGTTGGACCTTCTAATGCTCATTGTAAATTGTACGATTTTCATGGGGACCTTATATCCTTAGAATATATTCTAAGGTAAATTATTTATATTTCAAAAAAATAATTAAGTCTCTTGATTGTCATTTTTTTATGAACGATCATTAAGCAGGTAAGTTGGTTTGAAACCCTAACAAAACCCTAGCTAGGAGGATCTTGGAGAAAAGTGAGTATGGTGATCCTTACATGATTGTTAGTGAAACATTTATGATTTTATGTTGTATAGAACTCTTCCATATTTTTAGAAATGTTTATGAGAGAAAGTGGTGCTATGTGGGCCCCACTTGAAAATGATTCCTTCTAAAGAGTTTTAGTTTAAGGAAAAGTTATCCAAAAAAAGGTCAAGATTGAAATGAAATTGTTTTTATTCCTTGAAATATTCTAGTTCTAGATGTCAATGATAGTTTCAAGTCATGTTTTTGTGAAAAATAGAAAAGTTTTCCCTATTTGTGAAGACTTGGTTTTGCAGCAGTATGGAGTAGCTCGTAGTAAAAATACCATTGCGGGAGCTACATGGGGATATAGGAATCCATTAATTTTTTTTGAAGATGGTTAAGACATATTTCCATTTTTATATCAAACTTTATGATTGGTTAATGTATGCAAAATTTCTTATTTGTTCTTTTAGGATCAAGTTTGAAGGATACTTGTTCTAGCATGGTGCAAATGTCTACATGAGATAAGATGATGTTTTTGAGATGTTCAAACTTGGTGAAGGTTTTTGAGAGCTTAAAAATAATGTCAAAGTATGTTCCATCTTTTTTTAAATTTTGGAAGTGAGTTTTGGAGTGATGGAGTATGTTGGGCTCATGGCAAGTTCTTGAGTCCTAGAAGGGACAAAAATTAGTTTGTAGAGATTGGCTAGGTTGAAGACTCTCTGCTTGGATTTGGAAGGATTTACGATGTGTTTTGGAAAAATAATTTATATTTACAACAAGGTATGAATTGTCTCATGATGAGGTCCTTTGGCTGGTCATTCAGGATAATTTGTGAATAAGAATGTATGTCGGATTTCATGGCCATTTTGCTTTTTCTAAAACAATGCGTTAGTTGGAGCATCAAATGGATGCATTGATTCTTTTTATCAACAAGAAATTGAACATAGGTTAGTGTGGAAGCTATTGAAGGAATTTAGAGGTCTTGAGAGTATCAGAAAGGGTGAAAATAAGCTAATTTTGCAAAATTTATTTTTGGGCGGCTTGTTTTGGTAAAGACAAAAGTAAATGTGGTTTGAGTATATGGATGTTTCATGATGTATAAATTGTTTAAAAGTGTTATACATGTTTTTTTAAATTCATTTATCAGTCACATACTATATTTTAGATCATATTGGGTGGTCTTGAGGCCCAAAGGTGAAATCAAGTTGTTGATAACAACTATTTTGTGAAGGAAATGAGCCAGTGGGCCCATTTAATGAAATATTTGATTTTTACAAGGAAATATGTGACCATTTTTATGCATATATGTTGTATTACTCATGTATGGCTAATTAGCGAGATTTACTAAGAATGGTTTTAGCATGAGTGGATGTTTCTCATCCTATTGATGGGCTTTTGAGGATTTTTAGTGCAAGGTTAGAGGTTTTTGGCATGGCCGGCCTATATGGGTCATTTATGACCATTATGATGAGTGTATTTGATTTTTATTAAGATTTATGGGTTTTATAAAAGGTTTATGGCCGACAACCTTTGATTTTAGATCAAGAGAAGCATATAAAATCATGCCTTTGGGTCATTTGTCTACTAGTGCTCTTGGAGGGAAAAGTGTGACCCATGTAGAAGTGTTTTGCAGGTTTGAAGGCATGTATTTAAGGATGATAGAGTGTGTTTCAGGTTGAATAAGGTTATATATCATGTGTGCAAGTGTTTAAAGCCAAAACAAACTGAGAAGGAAGAATATAGAGTGAGTTGAAGCCATGAGGGTTTGAGTAAGGGTTTGTGAGCTGAATTAGAGATCTCCATCATTTGTGGTAGAAAAAAATGTAGAGATCATTATCATCATGTGGCTGAGTTGGTGCTTAGTAATTCTAGGATTTTATAGCCTCCTTGTGGAGTTGGTGCTTCATTAAATTAGGGGTTGGTGCTCCTTATAGGGTTTATGCTCTACTAAACTAGGGTTTGGTACTCATTATGAAGTTGGTGCTTCAATAAAAAAAAATGTGTGTAATATAAAAAAAAATTTAGTGGTTTTTCTTCCTCATGGGGGTTTCCCACTTATATATGGTTTTCTTTTGTTGTGTACTTGTTTTCATTCTCTTGTGATTAATGTTTCATATCTTACTAAGCACACATGGTTATGAATGATGTATGGAAAATATAATTGATGAATGTATTGTTTGGTTAATGAATTAAAACACATTATAGAACTGATTCCCCCCCCCCCCCCCCCCCCCTCTCAATCCCTTGTGCTTCCAACAATAAGGTATCAAAGTGGGTCCTTGAGAAAAAATTTTAATCACTTTAAGGAAATCCTAGAAGCATAACATGGATAAGAAAATATGAAGGAAGAATCAGGAGTTGAAATTCATGTCCAAGAAGGATGAAGAAACCATAAAAGATCTCAAGAGTTAGTTGTAGAAAGATATTTCATCTTTCAATTCAAAATAAAAATATTGTGATATATTGAAAAACAAGCCCTGTGAGGTGTGTTTGAATGGTAAGATGATCTCAAAAAGATGGTGATGGATCTACAAGTATATTTGGAATTCCGTAGGAAAGAGAACTTCATTTTGAAGTCTAAAATCAAAGGTATGACATATTCTCTTATGCCCAAGGGAGAATAATTTGAAAACTTCAAAGAAGATAACTAAACCCTAAATGTCAAAGAGGATGTAAATCCTAATCTATAAAATCAAGAAGATAGTCCAAGCTCCAAACAAAGTGTAGATGACAGTGTTCAAGACAAGAAGGTTCATTCAATACCTAATCTAATTAGACATCAAAATGCAATGAGGTATGCAAATTTTCATGGTTATTGTTATGCTTGCAATGGTTATGGTGATAGAGCAAGGGATTGTAGGAATTTTTTCACTTTTGTATACCTTTGGGGAAATGGAAAAGACAACAAGAGTGATCTAGTCAAGGGAATGACAAGAGTTTTTTTTGTCAAAAGTGTCATAATAATCATCATATTACAATGTTTTTTTCTCATGACTCATCTAAGTAAGTGAATAAAGTTGAAGCTAACAAGATGTAGGAAGTTTGGTTTCCTAAATTAGTCAACGATAAATCATATTCTTTTAAGGAAAGAAATTCAATATCAAACAAGGATGTCAAGTAATCAAATCACGATGATAATGTTAAGAAGGATGGACCAAATTTAAAGATTCAATAAATTCATGTGTTTGAATGTCATCCAGAATCATGTGCATAACAATTTGAAGAAATTGTGTCTTTGGGACACCTCAAGGGTTATAAGGCATGTTCAGTAACTATTCATGTTGTTATTGAGATCTTGTCTTTGTAATGTGTCTAAGTTTGTTAGTGTGCATCATTTATCATGGTTCTATTAGTTTGTTTGTCATGTTAAGAGGGATGATATTACAAGGTTATGTATCAATAGATTTTTATCTCGGTATGAAGCTCATTTGAGTCTATGTTGTGTTTTAATGTTAAAAAATAGGAAGTTTGGCATTTCCATGGCCTATTGGAATATTTTTGTAACTTTTCCTTGTAAAATAGGTATTGGTTTGAGCAAGGTTTGTTAAAAATTTGAATTATTCCTCTATGATGAGTTTCTTTTTAGTGTTAATCTATGTCTTAGTATCATTTTTTTTTTGTTTATGGTCCTTCATTTATGAAAGTATGAGTTTGTAGTAATGAGGATGAGTCCAAATTAGTCCTAGATGCATCTAAGAGGTATATATCTGGTCTATCTTAAGAAATGGTCATGATAAGTCTGAGGTATAGGGTCTTCTAAAAGATTTCAATGTTATGATTTGACACATCATGATAATTATCATTTATTTCATTCAAATTATGACTATGAGTCATAGTATGATAATTATTTGTTATTCTTAAGAGTTCATGTGAATATGGTGTCCCAATAATTGAATCTTTCATTTCATGAGTAGCATGTGAAATTTTAAAAGAATTCCATGTCATATATTGTGTTATTATACCTTGAATTAAGTGTACAAAGGTACATACAATATGATGACCACATGTTTTAGAAGTTATACACTTGTGTATGAGGTTTGGATTAGGAATATTCATGATCTTATAAGGATAACATGTATTCACTATGACAAGAGAGTTTTTTATTTGTGTATTGAGTGAATATTTAGTATTATAGTAAGCCAAGATACAAGGACCAAAATCTTGAAATCATCTAATCATGAAAGATGTATCTTGAGGGACCTAAACGTTGAGTCCAGGTCAGAGAAATTACAATTTGATCTTTGTACACTATCAGGGATATGCTAATCATTCTGAAAGGATTTTTCTTTTATCATGAATTCAAGGAAAATATTACAATAAATAAATAGGTCTGGTAATAATGCATGAACATGAGTAATTAGTGAATAAGGGAGTTGTATCCATGGAAGACAAGGTACTCATCTATATTATGCATTAATTTGAATTCTATGTTATCAGAGACTCATGTCTAAACCCTTGGGTATGACATGAACATCATTTGTTTTATTTTGTATCCAATTGGAACGAGTTACTCATATTTACCCTTGTATAGATTAGTCATCAACATTTCAGTATAAAGTTTGAGACATAATGAAAATTTTAGGGTATGATCTTTGAAACCTCTTTTATGAGATTTATAATGTTTGATACTCTAGATCATCATGGTATTTCCGTACTTTTTGTTAGTAGTAATTAAAAACTATGACACATTCCCCTAACATGATTCAAAGAGTAAATGGTGGATTAGAAGAAAAACTAGTAAAATAAGTCATTGAGAGACTTGGCATGGAAGAGTAAGACTCAAATGAGTATGTTTGGATGTTCTTTGTATGTCTTTTATAGTGTTGAAATTATAATTATGTATGAAAGAGGCTGGGGGCAGTACTAGTGAAATTCTAAGATGGTATAAAATAGAGAAAGAAGTCTATGTGTGACATTATTGAAGCTTGAGACTTGGTGTTAGTTCGAGAGATTGAGTATCCTCCAATTATGTGAACGAGAGGAAGAGGTAATGGTGCAATGTGTGTGAATAAATAAGATAAGGGATCTATGTAAATTTGTGAAATCATAAAATTCAAGGGAAGTATCAAGAATTCAAGGAAATTAATGAAAGAGATACAATTAGGTACAATTAGTATTGAGGAAGAGTAATTAGTGATTGCAGATATTTTGGGTGTTGGAAATTTTTTAGAGGGTTACCAATTACAGAAGCAAATGTGATTCCTTGTCATGGAGATAGACAACTAGGGTTGTTCCATAAAATTTTCAAGTTAATTAAAGATCAACCGATCACTCTTATTGGTACAAAGTAATATAATTTGTATTAGTTCTTCACTATAAGGGCTCATTTGACAGTATCAAGGTCTATCAAGAAAATGTCACAAGTCAAGATCTAGTGCCAAGGTGTGTTTGAATAAGTCAATATTACTAATATTAAGTTTAGCTCCAAGGAAGGTCTGGAAGGTCCATTTGAAACATAAAAGTGATTTATAGATCTACAAAGGTATCCTCAACCATGAATCTTGATGGTATAGAAGCTTTTATAAGATTAAGAAAAAGGTACATTATATACTAGTCATAAGGTATCTTGAAGATGAAGGAGGTGTGTTAGTTAATGTTATCAAGGTATGGTTATGAGCCTGAAATTTGTTATGAGGAGGTCATGTGAAGGGCTATTGTGTCTCTAAAGTATTTAATGGTTTGTTACATGAGGACATAATCCAAAATAGCAGAGGTTAAAAATAGTTAGACTTGAATAAATGATCTTGGGTATTCATGTTATAATAGTTTACAAGTGTTAAAGTATAGGGACTATGTTATGGTTGCAAAGTGAGTTAAGGTCATGACCTGATCGATACAGTGGATCAATATCTTATCTAAGTTGTATTCAAATGAATTGATCAATATTTTTTAAGTATGATGAGGTTTATGAGTCTTAGTAGAAGCAATTTGGGTATGAGACTTTGTGTAAAGCATGATAAAGACAGAGTAAGGCTATGTATCTCATGTTTTTTAATGAACTATGAGTTTCCCATTCTATCTATGCCTTGAAGATGTCATATAAGGAAAGTGAGGGTATTGAAAAAATTCATGGACATTAGTAAAGGTATTATAGCAGATCACTGGATAATGGTAGGTCTGAGTGGTATAAAGAAGAATAGGATATGGTCTGAGGCTATGAAATCATTTGATGTAACCATGTACATGCATTCATAAAGAAAATAAAACCTCTTAGTGCTTTAAAAATATGTGAAGGTGTAAAGAAGAAAGTTAAGGAAATGTTATCTATGTTTGAAAATGTACATTGTCTATCATGAAGAGCTACGGGTACATCAAGGAGAAACAATATAAGATTAAATGTTATAAGTCTGTAGGATTCTTCTGAGGCAAGGGGAGCCTACTGTTGATGTCCTCAAACTTTTTTGATGGCTAAAGAGACCTCGTGAGACAAGTAATATGGACTGTTGAGTAGGTTCTATTAGTGTTATAACTTAAACATGTATAATAGCATGTAAGAAGGTCTAAAAGTCTCAAAAAAAGTATAAGGGACTGTTAAAAAGTATTCAAGTATCTTCGTGACTTGATTTCAAGGTAAAAATCTCTTATTTTTGTGATTTTTGTGAGATATATGTTGTATAATCCTAGGGGGATCATGCGGAAGTTGCTTTGAAATATTGGGTTTGTATTATAGCTTGGAGAAGTTTGACAAGATTGCATTGAAGATGAGGTAAATTAGGGTATATGGCTCTAAACAATGTTTTGATTACTTTGAAGGAAGAATTTGTGTTTTTGAGCTTAAATAAGACCAAGAAAGAGGATTATTTCATTAATGAAGACAAAATTAATGTGTATAGACTCATGTGTAGTTTTTTTGGATCATTAAAATTCCATGGATCTTCATATACTACTAAAGGAGTCAAAGTGAAGAGAATTGAGTCCCAGGGGGAGCTATTAAGTTAAATAAGCTAGTTTATACATTGTTTTCATTATTTCTTGTCATGTGTTTTCGTTTTCCATGTTGTTTCATCATAATATCCTTTTTCATAAATGGAAAAAAGGGAGAGAGATATTACAATAATGGAAAATATGCCAAGTAGGTTTTGGTCATGTTAGTTTCTATAAATGTTTTTGAGCATGGTTTCCATCAATGAAAAAGGGGGAGATTGTTTGTTGTTGTGTGTTAGTGTTTTCATTGATGTAAACTAAATTTCTGGAAAAAGATGTCAATAGGTCTTGTTAGTCTCCACGAGATGTTAATCAGTTGTTAAACATGAAGGTTGATTAGCAACATCCTTGTTTGATGAGTTAAGTGTTGTCCTAAAGCATGGACAAGTGAGCTATGTCATTATATGAGTCTTCTTGATATGATTGGTTGATTTCATGAGGATAATCATGGTTGGTAAGATGTGTCATGGGTGTCTTTCGGTATGTCAGTTCATTAGTTGTCAGTGTTGAGTTAGGTCATTTTATGTTTGTTTCTATCCCTGGAGCATGCATAATGCATTTGAGGTATGAGATTTGGACCAAATAAGTATTTTTAAAGCATGTTATAAGCATGGTGGTAGTGTACTAGAGGTGTATGGTGAGTTTTAAGCCAATCTTATATGGTTTGGTTGTGTTTTAGGGTCCTTAGGAGGTGAGAAGGTGAGAAATAGGCAGGTAAACACAGGTAAGTCCCTAAAGATGGAGAGTTTTATAGATTTTTGGATCATATGGTGAGTATGAAAAGTTATCAGTTGTTGTCATGATAATTCATGACAAGTTTCAGGTCATTCTTACATGGGAATGATATGTTATGCAAGTTCTAGCAAAATCGAGTAAGTTTCAATGTTTATTTAGGACAAAGTTGAACCTTCTGATGCTTGTTGTGAATTGTATCCTATGAATGGGGACCTGAGATATTTGGAATAAACTCTAAGGTAAATTATTTATCTTTCACCAAAATAATGAGGTGCTTTTATCATAACATTTTTATGAACGATCATTAAGAAGCTAAGTTGGTTTTAAACCCTAGCAAAATCCTAGCTAGGATTATCTTGGAGAAAAGTGAGTATAGAGAGCCTATTTTTATTTGTAGTGAAAAATATATGATTTTATATTCTATATAACTCTTTCATATTTCCAGGAAGGTATATTAGATCATGTGGTGATATGTGGGTCCCACCTGAAAATGTTTTCTTATAAAGAGTTACAGTTTGAGGCAATGTTCTCCCAAGAAGGTAAAAATTAAATTGACGTTTTTTTTATCCCCTAAATTATTAAATATTTACATGTTAGTTTCAGGTCATGGTTTTTGTGAAAAAGTGAAAAGTGTGCCCTATTTGTTAAGATTTGTTAATGTAGACACCAAATTTGTGTCTTACGACCACTTGTGACCCTCATCGCATTTCGCAACCTAACCTCAGCACCTAAACCTTACACAATTATTTATTAATTACCTTATAATTAATAAATCCACATCACCATACCTGCCACCTCATGTCGTCACCTCATCATGACCTAGTCTTAACCCTAAACTAACCTAATTAAGACCTATAACTTGGTCCAATTCCACACCTATGACTAATTACTCCTCATCCGCACCTAAAACCAACTTCATAATGACTTGACCAAGCCCGCTACCAATCCCTCAGAAGAAAAGGAGGGAAAGCTGGCTATTTTACCAAAAATAGCCCGCTTTGACCGGACCGATACTGGTTCCTACTCGACCACTGTCAGTTGCATAACCGCCTTCAGTTCCCCGTAAATGGCCACTTCTGACCAAAAACAAGGGTCGGATTTTCATTTGATCGGGAGAAGAAGAAATCATCGAGAGAATCCATATTTTGCTTGGCCGAGCAGAGACAAGTGAAGAAACAAGAAGAGATTACAGAGAAGGACATCAAGCCCAAGACTGCAACTAAATAACCAGAGCCCAGTGACACTCAGCTGATCATCGTGAGGGAAGACATCTCATCTTCTGATCGTCAGGATGTCCTATCTGAGTTCTACCTTCATCACCACAGTTCTTAGACCTGCATTCTTGTCAATAAACAGTAAGTAGAACCTTGTATGTCTCTTTGTTAACATTTCTTAGACTTTTTGAATCACAGCCGTTATAAGTTTATTCCTAGATCTATTGCTTTGTAACGAGATACCTAAATCGTGATTTTGCAATAGCTTTCTATATTATCATTTGTGTTAAATCGTATTAAAAGGGGAACTGACCACCTTCGAAAGGAAGTTTTTATATTTCCTGGGCCTAAGGCAGATCCCTCATTTGTTGTCTAATTAAAATCTTGTGGTCTTGTATTCTTACTTGCAGGTAATCCTTCCAAGACAAAAAGGAGTTCTTCGCAGTCGATCTGATCTCTCTCTACGGTACGCGTACACCATCTCAACATTCAACAGGTATTCCTCCTAGCCCTAACCCTTATCTGTTTCTCAAAGGAATGATAGGATAGAAGCAAGTCTGTTCTGCAGAGCCGAAACATTCCGTGCGAAACATTTTGGCATGCTCGGTGGGACACATTTCAGGTTTCTGTTTCTCTTGCTTGCTTTCATTTTAGGAAGCATACTTGCTGTTGCTGTTTTTGTTATATTTAGTGAAGAATTTGTCTTGCTTTCCCAGTTTCGCATTAGTGAAAGTCATCTCATTTGCTTCATCGAATATCATTTTCGATTTGGGTTTAAAACACGTGCATTACATTCTTGCTTACTGTTTTCAATTCTAGTGAACATAGACTAAGTAATAGGTCGTACACGTGGGGGTGATTTCCATGGTATTGACAGGAAATTAATCTTACTTTCACTGCACAACACATACCGAATCACTTCACAATTAACACAACAGCTCAAAACATCCCCCCTTTTCCGCGGTATTCCTCCGCCCGATTGAGGTAACCTTATAAGCCAAAACAACTTGACATCATTCCACGTCTAAAGGCATAAGCCCACAATAATTAAAATTGACCCTAGGGTTAGTCTCTGGATTTGCGTGTGCATCTTGTTTGTTTTTCAGTTCTGTTTTCTCTGTTATACACTGTCTTCTGTGATTACCTTAGAACAATTTGATAAATATACTGAGCAAATCAGCAGCTTCTTATATTTTCTTATACCAGTCTTATTACACTGACATCGGTTAACTGACTGACGTCGGCTATAGTATAACCAACATCGGTTACTAGACCGATATCAGTTACTATCTTTTACAGTTCCTGACAAACCAACAACCTACCAATTTCACCATTCTACGTCAGTTTCTGTTCCTGCTAGATTGAAACCCTACTGTGAACTCCTGTCCATGGTTATTATCACTTGAAAGCAAGCCGCCGCCATGGTTTCACATGCTTGCTCTATTTCTTTGCCTGAATCATCCCCTTCACATTCTGTGGGGAATCCTACAGATACCAGCGAGGTTCCTAAAATTCCTGTGGGAGATAAAGAATTTGCCAAATTTCTGGATGCTAATCCTAGGGCTGTACAGTACTATTTGTCTCATGCCCTTGACCGTACACCCAATGGTCAACTCCTTGTTGGCATGCCTATCAGTATAGCTGCTCATTTATCCCCTTCCGCATCCTTAGTCCCGTCGTCTACCTCAGCAGCTTCAGGGGTCCATACGGCACAGATTGGCTTTCCTTTGGTTAATCTTGGGCCCAACATGTCATTACCGCCAACTGCTCCTACCTCGTCTCTCTTGTAGACTGTTCCGTTCATGACTTGCTCTCTACCACCTATCCACACGAGCTTTCCTTCTCAAGCTCCACCCACCTTTTCATTTCCACACACATATCCGGTAACCTCAACAGCTTACATAGGACATCCCTATTCGGTTGCCTCAACACAGTCGTCCTCCGTACCTTATCAACATTTAACCCCACCATTGTCTAGCGGTGGCCCTTGGCCCAATTTACCTCCATTTACCACAACCACACCATCATCTCATCCAAATACTGATTTATTTAAACAAATGATGGACAAAATGCATAATCTGGAGGATTCTGTTTCAGGAAGTCGTAGCGCCTTGAAATACGAGCAAGTTTTTCAGGAGCCTATCCACCCTTCAGTCCCCCTTCATTCATATCCTCCTCAATGGGAATTACCAAAATTTACCCGTTTTAATAGTAAGGAGGACCCTCAACAACACTTGCGATCATTTAGACATGCCTGCTATCTGATTGCTCACGACGACACTTTACTACTCCGCACCTTTCCCATGTCCTTATCAGGACCCACCTTGGAGTGGTACAGTGCTTTAACCCAGCACTCAATCTTCTCTTTTAACCAACTAGCCCAATCTTTCTTGGATCATTTCTCCATTAACATTGCTAAGAAAGTATCTATCACCGACCTCTATGCCATCCGACAATTTGAGGACAAATCTATCGCAGATTTCGTTGGACGATGGCGGGGCCTTATCAACCAAATTACGTATGCCTTGCCTCAAACCGAACTTATCGAACTGTTTACATGGGCCTGCACTAAGCACATCTCCCCTACCCTCCAAATTCAAACTTTCCGTACATTTGATGAGGCCTTTACTATGGCTCGAAAATTAGAGATTCGAGCCTTAGAGGAAGAGAAATTGCGGTTGCGTAACAAAAACCCCACTTTCCGAACCCAAGATTCCACCAACAAACCTAACACCACCAATCCTCACCCATCGACCACTTTGAAATCAAAAGGGGCCGTGCACGCGGTGATGGTAAAATCCCAACCACCATCTAATACCCCGCCAAAAACCACCTATAAGTATAAAGCAGAACCCATCAACTACACTCCCTTGGGAGAAACATATGGTGTGATATTGGAAAAATTGCTCAAAGCAGGAGCCATTACCTCACCTCCTGTTAAACCTCATTCCGGGTTTGATTCCACTCACGCCATACCTTCCTGGTACAAATAAAATGACTTCTGTAACTTCCACCGCGTGAAGGGACACAGTCATGAGAACTGCAAGATGTTGAAAAACATAGTGCAGGAAATGGTTGATGCAGGGGATATAGCCCTCGATAATCCTAACGCCCCTGCTAACTAAAATTTGAAAATATTCAGCAAACCATTCCCGAATCATTCTTCTAACAGTAAACTAAACCAAGATATCTTAGCCGAGGAGTGTGTTCATGAGATCCATGCAGTCTTCGATTCCCAGCCAAAGACCTCTATCGGACAAATTCTGAATCAAGCCTCTTCACTAATGTAGGAAACCGAACCCCCTTCCTCGTCATCAAGACAAAATGAAATCCTTACCATTCCTTTACCCATCAAGGAATTAGCTGTCCAGAGTTCCCTTCTCACAAATGAGCCTTCTTACACCACGTCCTTGCAAGACTGTGATCGGATGTTATCTAATTTATCTATTTCCCAGACGTCTCCTTCTACCATTCTTGCTGTACAAGAGGAAGGCTCGCCACTTCTTTTGTCATCCTTAAACGAGAAACCTCTTGAACCGACATCACCACATTCTTTAAACATGACAAATCCTCTCAAACACGCCCTCCTACCTATTAGTCCTTCATCACCTAAATCTTTTCAGCAACCGGTTGACCTCTTAACGCCCATTGATACAGTGCCTCATATACCCCTTGTATCACACCCACAGTGGACCGGAATCACAACCCACCTTTCTTCCATACAAAAGTTCCTATTCACATGTGAGGACTGTCATTCCCCAGAAGATAGACAGGTCCTGTGGGAACGTTTGAGTACGCCATATTCTACTCAAATGTAAATGACCGATCCTGATGCCTCCACCATATACCCGAAGTGTTTACAGAAGCTTAAAATGCCCATGTCCTCATCTTCACCCCCCTCATCTCTACCAAATACCTTGTCCAATTCTATTAACTTAGCCAAATCTTCCCCTATGCTTGGGACCTCACCCATACCTAGTCTAACACACCCACCTAAGCGGCTTGATTTATCTAAAAATAAAGTCATCCATCCCATTAGGAGATAGACTCAATCTCCTCAATCTATGCCGTTAACACAACTAAAACCCTTGTTGTCACACCTACCTTCCATATTAAGACCCCATCCCTCTACCTTACATCAATATATCATACCTCCTGCGTTTTCTTTAAAGCGACCTACGCCTTCTGCACCCATACATAAATCCAAGGGTATAGCAACACCGTCACCCCGCGTATCCTGTCCACCTATCAACCCTAAACAAATTCCATCATCAAAAGATTTGTTTTCTGTCACTCCTATTTCTCCGTGGTTGTTTTCTGATACCACATCATCTGTGGCCTCATCATCCAACCAGCTAAACATAGCCTCTACGTCAAAGAAACCACGGTTAGTTAAAACCCATTACCAAAACTCCTTGGCTAAACCACCCCCCATACAAACCAACCACACCACGTCATCACCAGAATCGACCCAGTCAATAGCCTCATTTTCCTCTGACTTTGACCCACTCAAAGGGTCTTACGCCAAAATCCTTGCTATGTTGGTGGAGAATGCGACCATTTCCCTACCCCCACTTAGACCTTATGATCCGTCTAAACCTCGACCTATAGGTTACGATGAGTCTAAAATCTGCGCTTACCACCGCACACCAGGCTATGACGTAGAGGGATGCAAAGCGTTGAAAACCATACTTCGTCCGTCACCTATCTCAGATAGAAAAGTTAAGAAAGACAACTTACAAAGAGAGAGACCTTTAGCTTCAATTCCCTCTCCTATACCACCTGTCCCCGCCTCACCAAGATCTATCATTATTATAGCCCCACCTCTCAAAAACGATGACCTATCCCTACCATCTTCCTCCTCTCGTATTCACGAGATCAATATGATTAGTGTTGCTACTCGAGGGTAGAAAAACAATAGGAAAGCGAAAGAAAACATGCCTGCGGCATCTCTTTCTCCGTCTAACATCCCGATTGCACCACCACCTAAAGTGGTTATTCGCAGACCCGCCTATCCCGTCTCTAATGGCATTGCCCATCGAACTATGATCAAACAGCTTCACCAATCACCTGTAAAAATGACATTGTATGATCTCATTCAGACTTCTGAATCTCATCGACAAGCTCTCGTTGAGATCCTTCAAGGGATAGAGGTTTTACCTAATGAAACCTTGCCTGTTACCTCTATTCTAACGCCCAATCATGTTGCTTCGCTCACCAAACAATCTATCTCCCCAACCACTTCTATCTCTGTATAGCAAGCCGCTGCTGTCAGTTTCTCCGAAGATGAAATTATCGACTTTGGTGCCGAAGATCCTGACCCTGCTCTTTTCATCTCAGCGTACGTTCGGGATATTCGGGTACGTCATGTTATGATTGACGGGGGCGCTAGCCTAAACATCATCTCTTCAAAAGCCTTCCAACAAATGAATATCCCTTCTAGTTGCATGTGTGCCAACCCCATCATGTTGCGATCATTCAATGATGTTATTACTTCTACTTTAGGCACCATGATCCTTAACATTCATGTAAGACCACGTACTTTACCCGAAGTCTTCTATGTCCTTGAGGGAGAGTTCTAATACAACATGTTGTTAGGCCGCCCTTGGATCCGGGCTATGGGATGTGTTCCCTCCACCTTACATAGATGCATAAAATTTGAGTACGAGGGGAAGTCGCTACACCGTAAAAGCTGATCCTCCCCCCTTCAAAACTTGCAATATGTTATATCACCCTAATGATGTGCTTTGTACCAGTCAGGACACCCATTCATCCAACCCAGCCATCCACTTTCGATGCACTTACACCTTCAACTAATGAAACCACCGTTACAAATATTACTTTGTTTCCCGCAGATAACATCCCAACCTCCAACCCCTTAGTAGATTTTTTTCAACTCCGTTACGCTGGGGGAGTACCGCCTATATAACGTTAGTTCTTTCCATACCCCACAGGAGTACGGACAGTTACATGCACATCCCACCTACGACTGTCGCGGTGGGGGAGGTAATCTCCTACGGACCACCCCATTGCTGCACTAACCTAACGTATGGGGGTGTTGACGCATCCTCCATTACCCCTGAACCTCCTCTTGGTGTGGTTCCCTTCCAATCTGATTTTCAATATTTGACAAATCGTCGTTTCGCCCTCACCTTCTTGACTCGCTGTGCTTGGAAAGGCTTTGGTTTTGGTCTTTACGAACAAGGCCAACATACACTCATTCCCGTGACTACACGCAAACACAATGATCACAGTAGGTCTCAGTTTTCCTGAAACACCTACACATGAGACACCTCGTGTCAGCTATATCATGGAAGAAGACGACGTCACCCCTACCAAACCATCATCACCCACTTTGCCATCATCACCCACAGAATCGATAGACCCTGAATCTATCCCTCCTAACTTTTTTCTTTTCATAAATGCTATCTTCATAGGTCCTCTCACTTATCAACGTGATAATGAGGATCCATCTTCTCTTCCCCTTCTGTATCCAGACATGATCAAAGAGGATTCACCTTTGATTAATGTTATTGAGTGCCAGGATGATGACTCCATCCTCACTTACCTTGGGGCAGACGACTCTTATATTCAACGCGCTCTTACCGTCTGAAACTCAAACCATGTTGAATGAGTCGACTATAAAAATCAACATCCACACAGCGGAGGATCCTCACATTTTGAAGATCGGACAATCCCTTAACACATCAGAACAAGCCGCCTTTACTACCTTTCTCCGTACCCGTAACCAAGCTTTCACTTGGTCCTACACTGACATGCCAGGAATTGATCCTACCATTGCTGTCCATAACATCACCCTAAACCCTGATTCCAAACCAGCCAAACAAAAACTGAGAAAGATGCATCCACGCATCACCCTCTTTGGTCAAAGAAGAGCTTCAACGACTTCTTTCTGTGTCCTTCATCTTGCCTATTGACTATCCTCAATGGATTTCTAACATCGTACCTGTCACTAAAGCGACGGGGGGACTTCGGATATGCACGGATTTCCGAGACCTTAACCTTGCTTGCCCCAAGGATGACTTCCCCCTCCCAAGTATTGATCAACTTGTTGATCTCACTGCGGGCCATAAAATGCTTTCTCTCATGGATGGCTTTTCGGGATATAATCAAATTTTGGTAACCCCGGCCGATCAACATAAAACTGCTTTCATAACTCCTTGGGGAACCTTCTGTTATCATGTCATGCCATTTGGCCTTAAGAATGCTGGTGCTACCTATCAGCAGGCTATGACTTACATTTTTCATGACATTATGCACACTATCCTTGAGGATTATGTCGATGATCTTCTTGGCAAATCTAAACATCGTAGTGAACATCTCGATGTTTTAACCATTATTTTCGATCGCCTGTTGCAATATTCGGTCCGGCTTCAACCAAAGAAATGTGTCTTTGGTGTTCTTTCAGGAAAACTTCTTGGCTTTATCGTCTCTTTGCGTGGCTATTGAGGTCAATCCATCTAAAGTCAAAGCTATCCTAGAAATGCCCCCACCCAAAAACCTCAAACAATTGCGTAGTTTGCAGGGGTAAACTTCAATCCATCCGGCGTTTCATCTCCCAACTCTCAGATCGATGTCACCCTTTTCATCACCTTCTTAAAAAGGACATTGCCTTTCAATGGAGTGAAGAGTGTCACCAAGCCTTTGAAGCTCTTAAATCCTATCTCTTGCAATCACCCGTTCTTATTCCACCTCAGGATGATCATCCTTTCTACCTTTACCTTTCTGCCACTGACCATGCTATAGGAGCTATGCTCGCACATCGAGACTCGGCACGTCGTGAGAACAAGCCATTTATTATATAAGTCGTACTCTTGTGGATTACGAGACTAGGTATACACATGTAGAAAAATTGTGCCTAGCCCTATCATTCGTAGCCACCAAACTCCGACATTACCTCTTGAATCACAAAACCTTTGTCATCACCAACACGGACCCCATTCATTATATGTATGCCAAACCACATCTAAACCAACGCATCGCCCGATGGCTTATGCTCCTCGCCGACCTCGACCTTGAGTTTGTACAACAGAAGTCAATTAAAGGACAAACTATTGCAGACCAACTTGTGGAGGCCCCTTTACTTGGGGAATAATTCACCAATTTTAGTTTCCCTGACAAACTCATCGCCACTCTTTCCCTCAGGGAAGAGTCGTATCAAATGACCCTCTTCTTCGATGGATCTAAATGCCAGTGACGGCGGAGGAGCCGGTGTTGTTCTCATCCCTCTTGACGCTGAACCTATGCCTTCTTTCATTCCGGATTGATTTCCCCTGCACTAATAATACAGCGGAATACGAGGCCCTTGTTTTGGGTCTCCAGGTTACGTTACACTTAGGTGTCAAATCTATTAATATTTTTGGCGACTCTCAATTGGTAGTCAATCAAGTTATGGGCATCTACCAATGTAAGAATGAGGAACTTCAAAAGTACAAACATTACGTGGATTCACTTTTGACCTCATTTACTCGTTATTCTATCCAGACCATTCCCCGCTCCACTAACAAATTTGTGGATACTATGGCTTGCTTTGTATCGCAAATTCCTGCCTCACCAACTGACTCTGACATATTCGTCTTGGTCCAACAAATTTTTGCCCCATCCTACTCAGCCCCCGGTAGTTTGTATGATAAATACTGTGTCTACTAATTCGCAGGATACCTGGTACCACCAATTTCACGACTACCTCACAACCTCTGTTCTCCCACTTGACTCTTACTAGTAATGGCAAACGTGCTTTTCTTAAAGGTGTTTCTCGTTATGTTGTCATGGGGGGACTCCTCTATAAACGTGGCTTTGATGGCATCCTCCTTCGCTGTCTAACCGGCGGCGGGAGGTCACCTATACCATCCAACAAGTCCATGATGGGATTTGTGGTGGACATTTTAGTGGCCTTGCCGTGGCTAAATGAATCCTTCGCCTAGGTTATTATTGGCCTACTCTTAACAACGACTGCTACAAATATGTTAAGCATTGTGTTATGTGTCAACAACATGCCAACCTTCAACATACTTCTAGCCATCCGCTACAGGTCGCACGAGATCTTTGACCTTTCTCACAATGGGGTTTAGACCTTATTGATGAGATTCATCCGTCCTCTTCGCAATGTCACCGATGGATTATCACAGCAAGCCGAATATTACACAAAATGGGTGGAGGCCGATTCCACTCATTTCAATCAAAAAAGAAAAAATTGTTGAATTCGTTAACCATCACATTATCTATCGTTTTGGTATTCCTCATTGCCTAATAACAAATAATGGTAAATCTTTTAAAAATAAGTTGTTACACAGACATTTGTGACAACTTTGGTATCAAACTTAGTTTCTCATCGCCTTACTATCTGTAGGCTAATGGTCAGGCTGAATTTTCTAATAAAACCCTAACTAAAATCCTCATGAAAGTTGTCAATGAGTCCGGAAGAAACTGGCGATGATCACATTCCCTTTGCCCTTTGGGCTTATCGTACTAGCATTTGTACCTCCACTAATGCCACACCATTTTCTTTGGTATATGGTACCGAGGCTGTCTTGCCTCTCGAAGTACAAATACCCTCCCTCAGAATATCTCTTCAGGATATTCTCACCAACGATGATTTCCGCTAAGAGCGGTTTTCCCAATTAGAGATTCTTGATGAGCGTCGTCTTACGGCTCTTGATCACCTTCAAATCTACCAAAAACGCATCAAGCATGCTTATGATAAACGGCTTCATGAGCGTACTTTTAAGGTTGGCGATCTTGTCCTCAAAGAGAATCAACATGTAACCAAACTAGAAAAGAGTAAACGTGGAAAATTTGCTCCTAATTGGATTGGGGCCTTACATTATCACTCACACTTATGGATCAGGCACTTATCGTTTAGCTTCACTTAATGGTAAACCTGAGCCTGAACCCCTTAATGCCTTGCATCTTCAACCATTCTAGTATTGAAATTAGTGTTATATCACTGCTTATCTACCTTACGCTCGTCCCTTGAGCTCATTTACCACCGCATACACTTTGTTTCTTACACCTCAAAATCCAATCAAGCTCACATGGTTTGATTATCACCTCCCCTTAAAAGATGCCTTCCCCTTCTTAGTCTAGTCCATGACTTCAAAGTATCAAAATGACACATTCTTAATTACACACTTATGGGATTTTCTTAAGTCAAACTTCTTAAAAAAAAAAAAAAACTAGATGCTTCATGCGCCAACAGACATCTAGACCTCTAACTTATACAATAGACTGCTCCCTTGAAGGACAGCTATATGCCAAACTAATACTCTTATTATATATAGGCTACTCCCTCCGAAGGACAACTATATATAAACACTGCATCTGCTACTATAAATAGACTGCTCCCTCAAAGGATAGCTATACACAGTTAGCCTTTATTAGAAGCTTCTCGCATTGATCAGCTTCGTGAAGACTTCAAGAACAACAAACTACGTATCCCATGTAGACTTCCCGCATCGATTAGTCTATATCCAGAAAAATAAAAATAAAAGCAGTACTTCAAAGCACTTTTGAGTCATGGAATTGTCTATTTAGGTTTGGTTTTCTTTTTTCAGAATCATCATCTTATAATAAGTTCTTTGCACCCTCGCCCACATCACCCACCTCACCTCACCATTTGTTAAAAAAAAAAAAACTCAAGGGACGTGACGTATATCCGATATATTGTGATTATACCACTCTTTTCACCTATCGACTTCTCACCTATGCAAGGTACCTAGGGATTCACGCTCATCCTACATTAATATGTGGTTTGTTTAGCTCTTCTCAATTATGGGACACTCTTGCCTCCTTTGCTCGACTCTAGGATTGTGTGTTGACCTTAATCATGGACACAATTCCCTACTACTTGGGTATGCTAACATTCGCTTTACCTTACCAACACCAACAATATTACCCTACCAACACCAACAATATTACCCTACCAACGACCAACAACATTACCCTACCAACATTAAATTTTTATTAACCAACAAAATTGCCTAACCACAACCAAATTGCCTGAATTCACCTCTCCCTGCTCCTAAGGGAGAACTACATCGGTCTGAGGCCCCTCCTTGCTTTGTGTAATGGGTTATGTAGGCAGCACTTAGGAGACATGGGGTCTCCCAAGGTTAGCTCGACCATCCCCTACCATACCCTATCATGTGTTGTAAATATAAATATTTTTTTGTGTATTTCTATTTGCCAATGTTCCTCTTTATCATTTTTCAAAACAAACAAAAACAACATCCAAAACACAACCATTCTTATTATTATCATCACTCAAAAGAACATACTTCTTTAGTTTTATTTTAGATGTTAAACCAAATACATCTTCTCTATCATCGACTCGCAGGTCGGCATCCTTATTTATTCTAATATTCCTATAAAATCCCCTTAGACTCTTGCACCTCCTCCCAAATCAGGTAGTGATCGTGATCGTCGATGCCTCTCAGCTAGCCCTCTCCATCCTCAAAGGTGCCACTTTCATTGGTTCCTCCCTTTGATCCGCCAACATCTCCTGTAACATATGAATACATCCTCTTGCGTGGAGGAATCTTGCCTCCAGTCTCTCCACTCGTAACTGTGAAGCCTCTAACATTCCCATTGTCTCATTCACCTGTGTTTGAAGCTGGCGAGCCAAATCCTGCAGACGATCTCTCTCCGATGTAATCACAGCTATGTCAGGGCACTCACGTGCACCTCACAGCTCTGCTACCCACCATACTCTATAGGCCTCCGTCGTTCCTGCATCCATCACCCTTACGATCGGCTACTATCTCTTCTGGCCCTTCTGGAGGTGTAGGTCGGGGAGGTGAGAATGCTGCCTCGTCGTCGATCCTCATGTATGGTCTATATGTCATAGGAATATCCTGAACAAACCCAAATTGTCACCGCACACGATCTAGAGGAATCCTCTCGTACTCGCCCAGCCTATGCCCTGCAATCCACCTCAATCGCTCTACACCCCTCAACTCCTCAGCTATGTGCTCTGTCACCATATAGTTCCTGTACGGCCTCCAACAAATATCCGCAACTGTCACCATCTCCCATACCTGTCTATAATACTCAATGTCATCTATCACGGCCTGGGATCTCGCTTCTTGTTCTGTCTGGACCCATCGTCTGAATCCAACCTTTGCACTCCTGACTCTCCTGACTCAATGGGTCGGCCTATTGGACGCACACAACCAATATGCTCATAGGCCCAACAATGTAATAAGTACGAACAATCCAGTGTCGTCCTGTGTTTTCACTTGCATGCCCATAAACCCCTATATAACTCTGCCAGATATGCGGGTGCCCATGCGAATGTCACGCTCATTTCTATCATTTCCCAAATAACACTCATCAATGCTTTGGGAAATCTTCCACCTTCCACCCTCGGTAATGCATAATACCCCACCGCTATCATTAATAGCACGGCCAACCTTGTTTCATCAGGGTGTGTTGCATACATTGTACCATACGTAAATGATAAACCTCGCTATGTCAAATCTCGTGCAGCTGACCCAAATACTGCTGTTATCGCTGCCTGCCCCGCGCTGGGAAATGCCTGATACACTGTTTTTCCTATCATTGGGAGTCTCAAAATACGGAACACATCTTCCAAAGTCACTGTCATCTCCCCTGTTGGTAGATAGAAGGTATTCTTTTCTGGATTCCATCTCTCAATCAACGCCTGCAACATAGCATGGTTACGCGCAATTCTTGAATAATAGCGGATTCCACTTAACCCCAACCGATTTATCAATGCCCATTCAGCGGGTGTTACATCCGCTCGGATTCGTGACAACAACGCTGGCACAGTATTATTCATCCTTAACCTTGCTTCTGCCTGCATACATCAAAACGACACATAATTATTCCAAAGAACAAAACTCTACGGGTTTTTTCTCAAAAATCTAGAAACCCTTACAGTAACCGATAGCGGTTATGCATAACCGATACCGGTTACTTATAAACGATACCGGTCACTGTCAAAATATACCTACCCTGCTTCAAACATACACCTTCGATATTTATGAAGCCCGTTTACTCCTATTTTTACCTAAAAACATACAGGCCCACCCTGTGTACCTGCCCCGTAGCACTCATACCATCCCCAACCCTTGCTATCACGTTTTCTTTCTCATATCTAACCACTTACACTTCTCTCATCCTATTCACAAAACATGCAAAAATCACATTACAACCAAACATTTTACCTCTCCGGATGCAGCAGCTTGGGGCGGAACATGTCTTCCCCCTCACCCCTGCCTGCTGGATGCTTCTCCTTGTTCAGCCATGTTCACCACCCTCTTCAAATATTACTTGTCTTTTTGCCCTCTGAATCTCAGCCCACACTCACTTCATCTGTCTCTTTCCTCCTTATCACTCAAATTCTTTCATGCAATTACCTATAGCAGTTGTCAAACAGTGTCACATTTGCATATTTAACGTGTTTCATGTCTCTAAAAATAAGAATGCTAAAAATAAGAACTTAAGTTGCCAACCCAGCAGTTCTATTTTTAGGAAAATCATTCTTGAATAACCGATATCGGTTACATAACCGATACCGGTCATATATCTACCGACATCGGTTACATAACCGATATCAGTCACGCCCAACCTGTTGTTTACACCTAAGCCTTTTCTTCATTTTTTTGCAAATTTATGTGGCGCCCGTCCCTTTTTCCTGCATGAACAACACCATTATCCATATTTTTCATTAAATCCACATCTCATTACAATTTCATTAACATCATTTCTCTATATTACAAAACAAACAAGCCATCAATAGCCAATATCAAAAACCATTACTCTATACACCATTTGGATCCATATCAATAGCTACAACCATTTAATATTCACACACCAGCGACCAAACATACAACATTTCATAATATAACATGTCAATTGAACTCATCATTTATATCTATATACATCCCATCAACAAAAGACATCAACATCATTCATATATAACACCATGTCAATCAAACTCATCATATATCACATATCACAAACAATCGACAAAACATTTAACGCTTTTTACGCACAGCTTGTGGGTCAAATCATCATATCTATATATATACAAAGTTTCAAAAATACAATGTGCCCTGCATCGGGGCCTCCGTAATCTCATAATATAACAAAGCCGGCACACAGGCCGCAATAACTGTCAATAATCTCGACTCGACTCGCAGGCCGGTCTCTCCTGTCAAAAACATACTCGGCTCGCAGGCCGGTATCAACTGTACAACCTGTACTCGGCTCGCAGGCCGGTATATACACTAAATAAATGAATGAATAAATGAATAAATAGGCACGCAGGCCTCTATCAACACAACCAGTTCGCAGACCGGTGCCCATGTCCAATATACAAAATGTGCAGGGACCCCTCAGCTCTCTCCACCTCCCTCTGCCTGTTTTCCTGCTGGTCCCTATCCTACCTCTCGCCTCCTGCCTGTGACGGACCCACCAGCTGTGGCTGCACCTCCCTGAGACCTTTGGCTCTAAGAGGTCTCTGCTCTATGTGCCGTATAGGGCTCATAATCAGCCCCGGGTACCATCAAGAATATCCTGATAGTATCGGGCCTCCGCTCTAGCCTCCATGTAACACACTCGAGCCACCGTAGGTACTGGGGCTGGTCCCCTGACACCTACTACCAGTGCCCCCTGTGCCTGTGCTAGTGCCGCTGGCTGTGCCACTGCTGGGTATGCTGGTACCTGTACTCTGTGCATGGGGGCTGTGGCTGTGCCGCTACTGGTGGGTGGGTACCTGTACTTGTGCCTAGGGTTGTGGCTGTGCCGCTGCTGGTGGTGGTACCTATACCTGTGCCTGGGGCTGTGGCTGTGCCACTGCTGGTGGTGGTGCCTGTACCTGTACCTGAGCCTGGGCTAGCTGCCCCTGTAAAACACCTATCTGTGCCTGTGCAGTAGCAAGCTGCCCCTGTAATAACTGTACCTAGCCCCTGAGCTGATCTCACTCTACTATCACCGCTACCAAGTCTGGCTGTGCAGGCTGTGCTATCCTCGCTGCTCTCTGACCAGCCCACCAAACCATATATGCTCCCGTATAACCAGCATCGTCTACAGTGTCATCTGCTGGCCTCTCAGCAACCCAATCTGGGTCCAAGGGCTGTGGTGCAGGCAGTGGAGCCTCTACATCATCCCTCTGGTACTGAGGGAAGGGAGGTGGCTCATCCTGTCGCAGCCCCATCTGCCTGCATACCCTCTCTAGGGGTATCCTCTCATACTCTCCCGGCCTCCGTCCTGCTATCCAGAAAGTGTACTGGATCAAGTGCAACTGTAATCGGGCTCCTCTGTTAGGGTGATGACCTCTATACGAGTCTCCATACGATATCTGCCACTGTCAGGCCCTCTAATAAATGCCTGTAATAAGTAATGTCTCGCCCTACAAGCACTGCTCGTGGCTGACCCATGACCCCCAACCACCTCTGAAAGCCGTATCTATATATGACCTGTGGCCCTGGCTGCTGGGGCAGCCCTATTGGTCTAAGGCATATGATGTATTCATATGCCCAATAATGTAGCAAAAATGTCGAACAAATCCCGAATTACCTCATTCGGCAATAGCCCCACAGCTCTCGATACAACTGTACCAGGTATACTGGTGCCCAAGCATAACAGGTGTGCTCCTCCACCATCTCGTGTAGAACCCCCATCAGCGCCCCGTGGAAAGCGGCCTCCCTCTGAGTCCGGGAGGGCAAAGCAGGTGATCCCAATCATCATCAGCACGGCAAGCCGTGTCTCATGGTGATGGGCACGGTACATATCCCCGTACACGATGCTCGCGATGTGATATGTCAGTAGCGCAGCTGCATCCCCGAACACCTGTAGGATGCTGTCCGTGGCCGTCTCTGAATCTACCTGGAAGACTGCCTCTCCCTCAATCGGTAGTCGAAGGATGCGATACACATCCTCCAATGTGATAGTCATCTCCCCAGTCGGGAGATGGAACACATTGGTCGCCAGATCCCATCTCTCGATGAGGGTGACCATCAAACTATGATCCCTATCGATCGCTCTGTACCGCTGGACTCTGCCAAGTCCCACCTCGCGCATGATACCCCAGTGTGCTACGAACACGTGTGGTCGCATCCGGATCAACAGTGGGGGCATCCTGTCCCGCATCGTCAGCTGCTGACGTGCTTGCAAAACCAACCCACTACATTAGCCCTACTTTTTATCACAACATCTACTTTACCTCTCTATATCCCCTTTCTTATTCACCCGCCCATAACCCGACTCCATACCACACGTCTACGCCCATCTATCTTCCCCTAAAAAACTTTTACGTTATTCCCCCTCCCTCTTCACACCCAAACAAACAACCCACACCATACTCAAACGACCTAAACCATGCCTAAATACCTTAACCACATCTACAAACTTAAAACAACAACACACCCCCACCCCAACCCAAACCATACCCAAATCACCACCAAAAACTCCAAAACAACAACATAACCTGGACCGGTACCGGTCACCCATAACCGACCGCGGTCCCCTTCCCACCGACGCCGGTCCACGACCGACCGACGCCGGTCAAAAACAAAACACCCCACACCTGAAATTTTGCGACCAATGCTAGTCGCTTAGTGACTGATGCCGGTCGCTTAGCGACCGACGTCGGTCACTGTAACTTCCTGGAGCCGAACCCCGCGCGCCCCCCCACCTACATTTTGTCATTTTTCTACCAATTTAGCCACCCAAATACCCTAAAAACCTACCCACCCTACCGCCTTGACCTATTTAACCCATCTACCCTCTCCCTTTTTCAAATCATTTCCATTTCTTAATTATTTTCTCCAAAATGTACATTCTTACCCAAACCCAAATATAGCCTAATGCAATAAAATACACACAATGCAGGGTTTCGAACCTACCCGTATGACGACACGTTGTCGTGGAGGGATGGGTGGTGGTGGTCCAGCTGGTCCAACCCCTCCTGCTCCTCCTGGTTGTGCCATGGCTCCAAATGTCCTCTTCTGGGTCCTCCACCAATCAACTGCTGCCTCCTCCTCACTCGGGCCCACTAACAACTACCTCCTCTAGCCAAATAACGCCACCTCACGCAACCAATGCTCCAATCTTCACTCTCCATGTCAGACAACTCAAATTGGTTTCCAAATTGCAAAAGTGACAATGACAGGCCGTATTTTTCTTTTTATAGGTTTTTTGCCCATAACCGATATCGGTTTTATTGTGCCCTAAGAAACCGGTATCAGTCCCATAACCGATATCGGTCATAGATAATCGACATCAGTTTTATCTCACCTCTACCCCAATTTCGGCCCTTCTTTACTAATAGCCCTTTCTACCAACATCGCCTATATCCACCTTCATTGACAACCCCTTGTTAACTTCATTGGCCCGACCCAAGGCCGCAACCCACCTATTTGGCCCGACCCAAGGCCGCAACCCAACCATTTGGCCCGACCCAAGGCCGCAACCCAACCATTTGGCCTGACCCAAGGCCGCAACCAACCTATTTGGCCCGACCCAAGGCCGCAACCCAACCATTTGGCCCGACCCAAGGCCGCAACCACACCATTTGGCCCGAACTAAGGCTGCAACCAACCATTTTGGCCCGACCCAAGGCCGCAACCACACCATTTGGCCCAACCCAAAACCACAACCCAACAACTTGGCCCGACCCACGGCCGCAACCCAACAACTTGGCCCGACCCATGGCCCTCACTCATCCATTAGCCCGACCCAAGGCCGTACCACTTAACTACTTCGCCCAACATCAACAACATACACTTTTATCCACCCAGTAGCCTTTTGTTCAATCGAGCTCACCTGTTCATGTTTTAGCATGATTAGGGTCCTTGACTTGATCTGTCGACCAACTTTTCCTAGACCTAGACCGTAATGTTTATCTCAACCAAACCAACCATTTGGTACTACCGAACATGCCTAAACGTTCCTGTACCTTACCTGTTATATACCCTGAAGCTGCTTCCTATGCCTTGGATACCAGGATTATATCACCCTTGTTTGGATAAACTATCGAACTTTGCCTATGCATTGCTGGTTTGCTCGTCAAATCATGTACCCTAGTCACACTATTGCATTTTAACGTGCGTCTGCTTCTTTGGACCTACCCCACCATCTCACCCTCATCTCAACACCATTTACCCTTTATCAACCCTATCCCTGATTTCACGCTACCTCAATCTTTGATAGATTTGAGGGGGATTACCTATACCCTTAACAGGAGTAACCACTTCTTATTATTGTCTGTGCAGCTTTACAAAACAAACTACACGACAATAAGGGGCTAATGTAGACACCAAATTTGTGTCTTACGACCCCTTGTGACCCTCATCACATTTCACAACCTAACCTCACCACCTAAACCTTACACAATTATTTATTAATTACCTTATAATTAATAAATCCACATCACCATACCTGCCACCTCATGTCATCACCTCATCATGACCTAGTCTTAACCCTAAACTAACCTAATTAATACCTATAACTTGGTCCAATTCCACACCTATGACTAATTACTCCTCATCCGCACCTAAAACCAACTTCATAATGACTTGACCAAGCCTGCTACCAATCCCTCGGAAGAAAAGGAGGGAAAGCTGGCTATTTTACCAAAAATAGCCCGCTTTGACCGGACCGATACCGGTTCCTACTCGACCGCCGTCGGTTGCATAACCGCCGTCGGTTCCCCGTAAATGGCCACTTCCGACCAAAAACAAGGATCGGATTTTCATTTGATCGGGAGAAGAAGAAATCATCGAGAGAATCCAGATTTTGCTTGGCCGAGCAGAGACAAGTGAAGAAACAAGAAGAGATTGCAGAGAAGGACATCAAGCCCAAGACTGCAACTAAATAACCAGAGCCCAGTGACACTCAGCTGATCATCGTGAGGGAAGACATCTCATCTTCTGATCGTCAGGACGTCCTATCTGAGTTCTACCTTCATCACCATAGTTCTTGGACCTGCATTCTTGTCAATAAACAGTAAGTAGAACCTTGTATGTCTCTTTGTTAACATTTCTTAGACTTTTTGAATCACAGCCGTCATAAGTTTATTCCTAGATCTACTACAAGCTACAACTGCACTTAACCTTCACCCACACACCCTGATATTGCCCAGGAGGCCATTTTACCACAATCTGAGTCTTCCCTATCCTCCCATCATTCCCCTCAGCCATCCATGAATCCTAATAAACCCACAATCACCTTACAACCAACTTCTATCCAGAAGCACTTAGATTGCTGCCCCTACCGGTATCGTTTATCCTCTACCAGCAGCGGTTCTCTAACCGTGGTCGGTTACTTAGTGACCACCATCGGTCACTATGACTTATACCCCAAAACCCTTTTGCTCACCTATTTGCCACCTAACAGCCCCAAATCCAGCCTGGTTTATCCCTATAACTCACCCGAACATATCAACGACCAGCAATCGAACAAACAATGTGACGCTTTATTATTGATAGTTTAGTTTCTATTGCTTTGTAACGAGATACCTAAATCATGATTTTGCAATGGCTTTCTATATTATCATTTGTGTTAAATCGTATTAAAAGGGGAACTGACCACCTTCGAAAGGAAGTTTTTATATTTCCTGGGCCTAAGGCAGATCCCTCATTTGTTGTCTTATTAAAATCTTATGGTCTTGTATTCTTACTTGCAGGTAATCCTTCCAAGACAAAAAGGAGTTCTTCGCATTCGATCTAATCTCTCTCTACGGTACGCGCACACCATCTCAACATTCAACAGGTATTCCTCCTAGCCCTAACCCTTATCTGTTTCTCAAAGGAATGATAGGATAGAAGCAAGTTTGTTCTGCAGAGCCGAAACATTCCGTGCGAAACACTAGGATTATCTTGGAGAAAAGTGAGTATAGAGAGCCTATTTTTATTTGTACTAAAAAATATATGATTTTATATTCTATATAACTCTTTCATATTTCCAGGAAGGTATATTAGATCATGTGGTGATATGTGGGTCCCACCTGGCAATGTTTGCTTATAAAGAGTTACAGTTTGAGGCAATGTTCTCCCAAGAAGGTAAAGATTAAATTGATGTTTTTTTTATCGCCTAAATTATTAAATATTTACATGTTAGTTTCAGGTCATGGTTTTTGTGAAAAAGTGAAAAGTGTGCCCTATTTGTTAAGATTAGTTTTTGGGGTAGTTTCAAGAAACTTGTAATAAAATTTCCATTGCAGGACCTAGAACAAGAGTTAGGAATCCATTCAAGTTTTTTTAATCTAGTTCAGAGATATTTCCATTAGTATATAAGAATTGATTATTGGATAAGGTATGGAAAAGTTATGAGATTTTATTTTATGATCAAGGTTGAAGGATGTTTGTTCTAGTAGGGTACAAATGGCTACATGAGATAAGATTATGTTTCTAAATTTTTAAGACTTGGCGAAGGTTTATAAGTGCTTATACATTATGTATAATAATTTTCCATTAGTTATTTAATTGTGGAAGCTATTTTTTGTGTGATGGATTATGTTGGGCTCACAGTTAGTTTTTTAGTCCCAGAAGGGATAAAAATAAGATTGTAGAGATTGGCTTTGTTGAAGAACTTACACTTGGAGTTGGAAGCAGTTCCAATGTTTTCTCGAAAGGTAACTTATAAATATTTCTAATAAGGTATGGATTATCTCATGATGAGGTTTTTTGGTTGGTAATTTAGGTCAATTTTAGAAGAAGGTTTCTGGATTTCAGGAATTTTTTTCTTTTTCTAAAAGAATGAGTTGGATTGAGAATTAAATTGATGATTTGATGTTTGATATCACCTATAAAGTGACTAGGGGTAAATTGATAATATATTTAAGGAACTTACAGGTCTTGAAAGTATCATAAATGGTGTAAAATAGTTGAGTTCATAAAAGTGGTTTTTGAGAAGCTTGTTTTGGTGAAGAAAAAAGTAGTTGTTTGAGTAAATAGATGTTTAATGATGTTTAACTTGTTTAGAATTTTTCTATAGGTTCTAGGAATTCCATTTAGTGGTCACATGTCATAGTTGAGATCATCTTGGGTGATCTCAAAGCCCAAAGGTGATATGAGGTTGTTGATGATAGTTATTTTGTGAAGGAAATGAGCTAGTGCTCACATTTAATAAAATATTTGATTGGTCCAAGAAATTTTGTGACCATGTATGATGTATATATGTTTTTTAACTCATGTATGGTGAATTAGGGAGCTTGTATAATCATGGTTTTGGAATGAGTGGATTTTTTTCATCTTAGTGATGGGTTTTGAGGATGTTTAGTGCAAGGTGAGCATTTTTTGGAATAGCTGACCTATATGGGTCATATGTGAAAATTGTGATGAGTTAATTTTTTTATTAATATTTACGCATAAAAAAGGATTAGGATTGACCTCATTTGAGTTTAGATTAAAAGAAGCATATAAAATCATGTTTTTAGGTCATCTGTGCATTAGGACTCCTAGAGGGAAATGTGTGACCCATATAGAAGTGTTTTACAGGTTTAAGGGAATGTATTAAAGGATGATTGAGTGTTTCAGGTGGAGGAAGGTCAGAGAGAATGTGTGTAAGTGTTTAGAGCTAAGACAAGTTGACAAGGAAGACTATAGAGTGAGTTCAAGGAATGAGGGTTTAAGCAAGGGTTTGTCAATTGAATTAGAGATATCCATCAGCTGTAGAAAAAAAAAAATTAGAGATCATCATCATCAGATGGATGAGTTTGTGCTTAGTCATCCTATGGGGTTGTATCCTACTTTTGGAATTAGTGCTTCATTAGATTAGGGGTTGGTGCTCCTTGTTGGGTTGGTGCTCTACTAAAATAGGGTTTGGTTCTCCTTGTGAAGTTGGTGCTTCACTAAATTTATTTTTGTGTGTAATATCAAAAAATATTTAGTCATATTTCTTCCCCATGAGGGTTTCCCACTTACATACGGTTTTCTTGTGTTGTATATTTTGTTTCATGTTCTTGTGATTAATGTTGCATATTTTAATAAACATGCATGGTTATGAATGATGTATGAACAATATAATTGATGAATGTATGGTTTGGTTAATGAATTAAAAATAAATGTAGGACTAATTCCCCCCTTTGAGTCCATGTTACTTTCAACAAAAATGGTCCATCTGACAAGTACACTTTTTATTGCATAAGTATTTGGTCTTCAAATAACAGTGGTAGGCCTTAGTGGATGCATTTGTTTCCTAATTTGCATCTGTGAAATTTATCACAAATTTGAAATGGATATCAATTCAAACAGAAGGAAAATATTTGACAATATAATCCACGTGTAATCCTTTATGCTGAAAAATAGCAAAATAACATGTGAAGGCTCTTACTCACCAACCTGTCCTTCACTATCGCACCAAGTCTTCTTAAATTACTCGATGAAATGAGTTTCCTTTTTAAATTTTTCAATAAAGTCTTGAATCATTTTGAAGGTGTAATTTTCATGCATTCTGATACCATATATGATAACAGATAATATCTCAAAAATCTTCCACCTCAACTTCTTTCTAGTATACTTGTATACATTTATCAACCATGCCCTATACACATGCCATAGGCATAAAAGTACATGAAATACAAAAACACTCCTATAAAATAGAATAATATTATGAAATTTCCATTTGGTAAGTTAAGATTTTTGCATGATTGAGATATGTCATAGGAATGTAACATGTCTAATGGCTTGGATTTCACCTAACACATCATCTGTAATGAAGGCATTGATCTACCAATCAAGAAGATGATTTTTTCCCCATATCTATACTTCTGCTAACCACCCATATATGTATTTGATAATTTTCCTCATTGAAATGTTCCCCACTACAGGCACCCTAACTTCTTTCTCATAAAAAACAAGAAAGGTGTATAATTTGAACTAAAATAAAAATAACATCAAAGTTTAGCATCTAGTGCAATATAACAAAAAGGGAAGAGTATTAATGATACAAAAAACAATGAATATTTTAAAAATTCATTTCAATTACTTATTCCTGTTATGATTTTCCGTCACACCAAAAGATTAAACTTGTAGTGGAGAGGATCTCATCATGTTCACCAGTTACTACGCCAACACACCCCCACATGATAGAGCTAGATGTAACCACGTGAGCACTGGGCACACCATGAATTCACCAAATGAGGCCCAACGACATTAGGAGGCAACGATACCAGGACTTCCCAGGAGGTCACCCATCTTAGTACTACTCTAGGTCGGGCACTTTTAACTACATGGTATCAGAGTAGGATATTGTTGTTGACATCCGTCTATAAGTGCAACATTCTCAGTTGGCGTGCAACAGATAGTTTCCGGAAAGACGTTTCTTTCCTTTTTTTGAAGGGGTCCACGAGTGGTTATGCATGATTTTCTATTTTGGGAAATTTTGTAGACTACTGTTTTGGGTAGAAAAGGTCATTTTCGACACAGTCCAGAAGTAGAATTTTTTACTAGAAGAAGTTGTTGGATGGGAATTTCTCGAAAACAAGTGACACACCCCAGAATAGAAAGTTGCACACACCCATTGAAATCTTTAGCCCCTGGTCATATGGTATGGTCATATGAGGCTTAAAGCTTGTGAGTGCTTTACTCCAGCCCCCTTTAATTGTATTTGTATGGTGAAGGAAAGAGTATTTTATTCTGTTTTAGTGGCAACTAAAATAAATAGTAGAGCATAATATTGAAAAGTTTGTACCTTTTGATCGGTAACTTGGTTTTGAGTGCCATTTTTTGCAAAAGTGATTTTTTTTTTCGTTCTCTTTCCATTGGAAATATTTATTTTGAGAATCACACTATAATTATAAAGTGTTATATTGTAACATGCACTCATTATAAAGTGCCAGAATCTGGGGGGATCTTGTTGCATTACTTGGGGGTCTTGTTGCATTGCTTGGTTCTTGCATTTCTTTTGATGATTTTTTTAGGATGGCATCTACTTTTGCATTAGATCATGTTGAGTCATTAACAACACATAATTACCACACATGGAGAACAAGAATGGAAACAATAATTAAGAAGAAAGGATTATGGGATTTAAATTCTTCATAACAACGAGTGTTCACTAGAGAATATGAGAAATTTTAGTACCACTGCAAATTTGATGAATGTATAGGTTTGATAGGAACTTATGTAAGTGACAATCTTTTGTTTCATTTAGAAAGCGTTTCTATCCTTTCAAAATATGGGAGAAATTGGAGGATTTATTTGGTAAAGTGGATCATATGAGAGCCATGCAACTTGACATTGAGATCACCTCTCTTAATCCTGAATATTTCCCAACTATTATAGACTATCTTACCAAGTTCAAGCATTTGTTGACACAGTTGAAGGGGAGTAGAAGAGATAAGAAAGATGAAGAGTGTGTTTACTTAATTCTATCCAAGTTGAGAGGACCATTTAAAATATTTTCTTCTACCTTTTTCTCTAGCATGGATTCCTCAGGTGACACATTCAAAATTCTTGACTTAGAAACATTTTGTGAAAGAATTACTAGGGAAGAATCAAAATCGTCTCACCTTGAGTCTTCTACATCTCAAAAGGAATTAGTTGCATCTAATCCTAAGGGAAAGGGAAAACCAAAAAGTAAAACCAAATCCACTCCTTCTCCATCTCAAAGTGCTCCTCAACCCAAAGAAATAAACTATAAACCCAACGAGCCTTCTAAATCCAAGAATAAGTCTATCCTTTCATTCTCTTTTTGTGGGGGTATTGGTCATGAAGAACATAGGTGTTATAAGAGAATGCAAGCCTTAGAAGATGTAGTCAACAAACACAAAATTTCTATCTCCACTGCACCTCCTTCTAATCAGCATGGAAGATTTTTAATGTTGTTGGGATATCTCAGTCACCACTTACAGACAGTTGAGTTATAGATTCTGGTGCTTCTCATCACATGAATTCTTCCAAGGAGTCTTTTGTTTCTGTAGGTTTGAGTTCTACTTTCAAAATTGAGGTTCGAGGTTATTACTTTCTTTTTGTTGAGGGAAAATGTGATATACAACTTGATGGTGGTAGTATCCAAGATGCACTATATGTTCCTAACATCACTACAAATTTGTTTTTTGTATATCAAAAATTTCATTCTAGTCAAGGGAAAACAATGACTTTTACACCACATAGGGCAAAAGTAAGAACTTTTTTGGAGCCTTATTCACTTGTTTCTCAAGGTATTGTTGATCATAGTTCTAGACTATATATTTTTGAGGTTTCTGATGACACTTCTTCTATAGGGATAGGATTGATTTCTCATGCAGATTCAGAGAGTAAGCTTTGGCATGAAAGCTTTAGACATCTTAATTCCAGATATTTGAAGGATTTGAGAACTCATGGTATGGTAGATTGTATTCCTAGAGTGTCTTGTCTCGAGGGAGTTTCCTATGGCTGTGCATTAGGGAAACAACACCAAGATCTGTTTCCTAAGAATTTTTGTAAGAGTGCTTCTTCACTACTTGAGCTTGTTCATAGCGACTTGATGGTTTCTCCAACCCCATCTTTCAATGGAGCTAAGTATGCACTTACCTATATTAATAATTTCTCAAGGCGTACTTGGATTTATTTTGTCAAGTACAAAAGTGATGTTTTTTCACACTTCAAAGTCTTCAAGGATTTGGTCGAGAAAAAATATTCTAGTTGCATAAAGAACCTTCATATTGATAAAGGGGGGAGTACTTTAGAAATGAGTTTTTTAACTTTTTGGAAACTCAAGGCATTATTCACCAACATTCTTCTCCTCATAATCCACAATAGAATGGCTTAGTAGAATGGAATAATAGAACTTTGAAGGAAATGGCTAACTATATGATGCATTCTAGAGATTTACCTCCTATCTATTGGGAAGAAGCATTTAATTGTGCCAACTACATTTAGAATTACACACCACATAGAGCACTTAAGCATTTAACTCTAAGCTAGATGCTCATTTTTTCGAGTCTTTGGGAACCATGTTTGGGCCTTTGTGCCAAAGAAGAAAAGGAAAGATTTGGATAAAAAGAGTAAACCCTTGATCTTTGTAGGGTATTGTGAGGACATGAGAGCTTCTCGTCTTTTAGATCCTGATACACATGATGTTATTTTTCAAACACATGTTTAGTTTGATAAGTGCTTCACTCCTCATGATTCTTCATCTGCTTCCATGCCTCCTTCTTATTCATCATCTAATCTTGAGGATTCTTTATTTGAGGAGATTGATGAGGAGGTTATATATTCTGTTGAGGATCCTATTCCCACTGATGTTGTCACTATGTATAATGTAGTGCCGAGGAAAATTAGGACAAAAATAATTAAAAAATGGTAATGCATGGGGCAGGCTAGGAGGAAGGAGATGGGTCTTTGAGTGGCACCAGTACTTGTGGGGAATTCTAAATTTAATTTTGAATTATTCACCCCCAACTACCAAAACTTACCCTTATTTTCTATTGGGCACACATGCCTTATTTCTCCAAGCATTGGATTCCTTGGTGGAGAAAAATGCAGAAAGGAGGATTGGGAGGTAAGGCATTGAAACTTCCAACAACTACATTTCTCTTGCTAGAGATCTCTCCTACGATTTACTCCCATACTGTGCCAAAAACATGAGATTGGGAACATGGTATAGACGTCTAACCAAGCACAAAGGCAGATGAATTTGTTGGTGTTGTAGTTGTAGGTGCTCTAGCTGACATTCTTGTAGAAACGAGATGCATGCGTAAGGCATGTGAACTATGCACCAAAATTCCTGAAAACAATGTGGTGTTGTGGACTGCACCAACTGTAGGAAATTTAGAAACTATATTTCTATATTTTAAAAAGGCTTTAGTAACTTTCAAGAAAATGAATTCGCAGGTGTAGAGCCTCCTTCCCTTTGCCAACTTCCTAGCCTACGCCAGATAGAAGAATTTTATCATATGTTGTATTGCAAGTTCTCTGGATAACATGGATGAGTAAACTAGGAGCTTATGTCCACCATTTCTAATAGACCTAAATGCCTTGCAAGGATGTGAATCTATGAAATTCCTTGTCATTAAGGGATTTTTGTTGATTGGTCATATGAGAATATTTTCAAAACCTTCAGGAAATGATTTTTGCAAACATTAAAGTTTACTGATAACATTCATGCCTGCATACTCTTAGCTTTTTTCTGTGTCAAATGGGATCTTTAGGATTGTGTTGGGATCCTATTTTAGCTCACCCCCTCTGATTTATGTAGTTTCCCTGGGATTTGGTGGAGAAAAATGCAGAAACGAGGATTGGGAGGTAAGGCATTGAAACTTCCAGCAACTACATTTCTCTTGCTAGAGATCTCTCCTACGATTTACTCCCATACTGTGCCAAAAACATGAGATTGGGAACATGGTATAGATGTCTAACCAAGCACAAAGGAAGATGAATTTGTTGGTGTTGTAGTTGTAGGTGCTCTAGCTTACATTCTTGCAGAAACGAGATGCATGCGTAAGGCATGTGAACTATGCACCAAAATTCCTGAAAATAATGTGGTGTCGTGGACTGCACCAACTGTAGGAAATTTAGAAACTATATTTCTATATTTTAAAAAGGCTTTAGTAACTTTCAAGAAAATGAATTCACAGGTGTAGAGCCTCCTTCCCTTTGCCAACTTCCTAGCCTACGCCAGATAGAGGAATTTTATCATATGTTGTATTGCAAGTTCCCTGGATAACATGGATGAGTAAACTAGGAGCTTATGTCCACCATTTCTAATAGACCTAAATGCCTTGCAAGGATGTGAATCTATGAAATTCCTTGTCATTAAGGGATTTTTGTTGATTGGTCATATGAGAATATTTTTGAAACCTTCAGGAAATGACTTTTGCAAACATTGAAGTTTACTGATAACATTCATGCCTGCATACTCTTAGCTTTTTTCTGTGTCAAATGGGATCTTTAGGATTGTGTTGGGAGCCTCTTTTAGCTCACCCCCTCTGATTTATGCAGTTTCCATGGGATTTGTAGTGGAAGGTACTTGTCATTATGGATGCTTAGATGGATGTGTGATCTATCTAGAAAATGCCTCGGGAGATGTGGTCATATGGAATATACCCAAACATGTAAGATTATTCTTTTGTATTGGACAGAATATTGTAGTTTCAATGGAGGGATTTCTAGTTTTTGCATGACCAAATCTTGTTTTATTGTGCCTATAATAAGACTGTATGCGGGTATGTATGGATTTCTTAGTCATGCTGGCTATCTTGAGGGAGCTACAAACTTTATTGTCCAACACACTTTAAACATGTGGTTTTATTTTTGGTTCAATGCAAAATGGGTTCATTGGGAAAGCTTGAGGATTTCAAGCAAAGTTGAAATGGTAAAATTATCGATGCTCATGATCTATTTGACAAAATGCTTAAGGGAGATGCTAAACTAAATCTTGCAGTTTCGACCAGCTTTGTTCCCAAGCATAGTTCATCTCCCCTTATATTTCATAACTCTCGTACTTTATTTTTTCATTTGAAACTTAATATAATTTCAAAATATTATGATTATAATACATTTAATTGTTTGACACGAGTAATCCACCCTGATCTCTTTTCATTTAGGTCTTTATTGAGGAGGAATTCTTTAACTCCCAGATGAGAAACCAACAATTGAACCTTGTTGTTTGAAACTAGATGCTTAAATTTCTTCAAGATCCTAATCATTGCAAGAACATGCATCTATATGAAGGAATATCTCACCTCATAGTCCTCCAGGATTTGGCTGCTCATCATTGTCTTTATTTTGTTGTACCAACATTGTAGAAATAGTATCATCACCTCCAATTGCATAGAGGATGAAATCCTTGGAGAAATCTGGGTTAATGAGGGTTGGAGCTTATGAGATAGCTTCTTTGATTGCTTCAAAACTTGCCTTGCCCTCTGCTATCCATTTGAAAGCTATGCTTTTCTTTAACATCTTGGTGATAGGCTTGACTAGGGATGTAAAATTTGGGACAAACCTCCGAACAAAATTTATCCTTCCCAAGAAACTTTGGAGGGATTTCTTGTGGCTTGGTAATGGTAGTGCTATTATAGCTTCAACTCTTTCTGGATCAATTGCTAACCCTTCTTTGGAGACAATGTGGCCAAGGATATTTCCTTCATGAGCTAGAAAAATACACTTTTTGGGATTAAATGATACCCCAAATCTTCTGCACCTTTGGAACACTTTTCTCAAATGAAAGAGATGGTCTACTGCATTGTTATCCAAAATGTTCCCCTTGCACATTTTGTGGCTAACTCCCTTCATTCTTCCCTCTATTGTGCCTTAGTCATAATTTTTGCTTTTCAGGAACTCAAAAACCTCTAGAAATGGCACCATTGGATAGAGCTCTTTCTCAGTTTTCTAGAAAGGTAAAGTTTTCCTCCTAACTCCATGTATTTTTGAAGTTATGACTCGACGGAGTTTTTGTGGGAAATTTTCCCCTGAAAGGCCCACAGCTAGTAATATCATACCACGTGTCTCAGACTTGTGGAGGGTGGAGGTAAACTTGGAAATTTTACCAAGTGATTTGGCAAGTTTTCAAAGGGAATAATTTGCCCCGCAGGCCCGCCAGCGAATTGGATCGTGCCACATGTCCAAAGGGGAAAAAATTAAAAAAATGACTAAGTGTTGGCGCCATGAAAAAATATCTGGGAAAGGCTCGTACCCAACCACATTACACCAAGTGTCCTCAGTCCCTGGAATGGTGGAGTGTGGAGGTGAAGTTAAAATTTTGGCAAAATATTTTGCAAAGGCGCAAAGTCAAAGTTTTCCCACAAAGTCTGTATCCAATGGCCTCATGCCACATGTCTGAAGAACAGTGAGCCGTGGAGAGAAACTCAAAATTTTGGTGAAGTGTTTTGGTTGGGTCAAAGGAAAATTATTGGCCCATGAACCCGCCAACCAGTAAGATTGTGCCACATGTCCCTGGGGGCCAGAACGACAGAGCACGGGGGGAGATTGAGATTTTTTCCCAAAGCCTAAAATGAAAAGAAAAATGTTTTCCCCAAGGGCCTGCGTCGAATGGGATGCTGCCACATGTCTCAGACCGGTGGAAGGTGGGGAAAATTTGGGAATTTTTTCCCAAAGCAAAACGAAGGAAATATCAAAAGGAAAAGTCCGCCCCCTAAGTGCGAGCCAATGAGATCGTGCCACGTGTCCATATGGCGGCAAAAAATTCAAGACAATCCCGCAGGAAAAATTCGAAGGGAAAAGTCTGCATTCAATGGGGTTTTACCATGTGTCCAACGAGGAAAAATGGTCAAAAAGTTATAGAAAATTTAAAAGGAAATGCCTGCAGCTAATCATAACGTGCCACGTGTCCTCAACTCATCGGTCCGGCAGAGAATTTTGGAAAAATTTCCAATGGCCAAAACGTTGGAAAATCAAGCGCAGAAGGCCCATGCCCAATCAGCATGTGCCATGTGGCACCCAGAATGGCGGAGTGCGGGGATTTTTTGGGAAATTTTTCCAAATGCAAAAGTGGAAAATTTCAAAATTTTCGCCTGCCAATCCATTTTGGCCCTGTTTTGCCCTAAAATTTCAAACGGCCATATCTTTCGATCCAGAGCTCAGTTTCTCACGTTCTTTATATCAATGGAAAGCTGGTGAAATTATCTACAAGATTCTAGGATCATTTTTTATTTTTATGGAGTTTGGAGAGATAAAATTGAAAAACACCTCTGGCACATGGTCATGAGCAGAAATGATGTTTCAACCACCATTTTTAATGAAGAATGGCTCGCATTCTCTCCCAACATGGTGGAAAATGTTAGGAAAGGGACCTGTAAGGATGCCCATGATGTTTTATTGCATTTTTGGTTAGTGGTTGAAGCTTTCCCACGTTTTCCCATGTTTCTCTCTCCTCTGGTCGTTTCTAGCACTGTAAAAGTTAGATTTGGCTCATTTTTGGAAGGTTGAATGTTTTTTATGTATTGCAGGACCCCTCTTTCACCTTAGAAGTGATTTTTTGGAATATCAAACCTTTTCCAAGACTACAAACTATTTTTTCCTCTCAGATGTTGTAATGCATGTGTTTTGGTAATGGAAATGACAATGCAAGCTCTGTGAATGAGTTTTAATCCTCTGTTTGTGTTGTTTGATCCATCTTTGACCTTCCATTACAATTTATCAGTTTTTGCATGAAGTTTTGTTGCATTTCCATGATTTATGTCAATCTACAAAAGTGAAAAATGCTCACCACTCCTTTGGTGCATCACCTTATTAGCACTAGTTTCAATTTTGCATTCTCTATCTCTGTCCTCTTTGGAATTTAGAGTAGGATTTTGAGCTTAAAACCTACATAAATTTCAAGTAAACCCCCTTATCAGAGGAGTTAAGGAACCAACCTCTAACCTGGAGATTCTTTTCCCATTTTTACAAGTCCCACACTTGGGGAAAAGATTCAATGTTGTGCAATCACACTGGATGCCTAAAGTGTCAAACTAGAAATCTGATCAACATCTAGGGGTGCTACTGATTTGCACCAACATGCATTTTTTGAAAAAATAGTGATGTCATCTAGATATATCAACACCATTTTGTTAATCAAATCCTTGAACACCATGTCCATTTCCCTTTGGAATGTAGCTCCAGCATTGGACAACCCAAATGGAATTTTTCTATATGCATAGGTCCCCCATTTGGTTGTGAAGGCTATCTTGAACTGATCCTCTTCCTTCACCATAATATGATTGTACCCTGAATAGCCATCAAGCAATGAAAACCTTTCAGAGCCAGCAACAACATGTAAAATATGCTCCATAGAAGAAAGTGGGTAATGATCCTTGAGAGATGCTCTATTCAAATCTCTGATGTCAACACACAATCTAATTTCTCCACTCTTCTTTCTAACTGGAACCAAGTTGGCTACCCAACTAGAATGATTGATAGGGAGTATGATACTTGAATCCATCAACTTATTCAATTATTTTCTCATGAGAGGCTCCATGTGTGGATTGACTGGCCTTTGTTTTTTCCTAATGGGTTTAGCACTTGGTTCCAATTCAATAGTGTGTTGAGATAACTTGGGATTAAAGCCTTTCAAATATTCATAGCTCCAAGAAAACACATTAGGGAATTCTTGAAAAAGCTATATGAACTCATACCTTTCTTGCTCAATTGTCACTTTACCAATTTGGAGTGACTTGCCTTCTTCCACCAAGATGGGCACTAAATCTTCTCCCTTGACTTGGATGTTTGCTTTCTCCTTCCTAAACTGATCATTAGGATTGAAAATGGACTTCAAAGTGATAATTCCCTTTGGTTGTTTGTTGTTTCTCAGCTGTACCACTTGATCACCATACTGTTGTTCTAAATTTTCCTGATTTTTAGCTGAGAACTCAGCCTCTTCTTGCAAGAAATGGATGATTTGTTGATCATTTTCAAACACTTACCAACTTACATTGTTGTCTGGCACTGAAGGCCTTACAATCACATGAATGTTTGGTTGTACTTTGTCTTTCTTGATGCTTTCAACAACATCAATGGCTGCCCCAATTGCTGCAAGCCTGTTAGCAGTTTGTTTCTCTTTTTTAGGGATGGACTTGATGCTAAAGCCCTCAAAATATTCAATGAGGTCCCACACCCTATTTTTGTAGCACTTGAGTAGATCATTCTTGGAAGCATTCTTCCCTTTAACTTGGTTGACAATCATCTCACTGTCGCCAAAGACTTGCAAGTTAGTTATTCCTCTCTTGATTGACCAATGTAATCCTTGTATCAAAGCTTCATACTCAACAGTGTTATTAGAACATGCAAACTGAAATCTAAAAGTTGAATAGTAATTAACTCCTTGAGGTGAAACAAGCATAGCTCCCCCTCCTGTACATTGTCTACTTCTTGATCCATCAAATAAAAAATACCATACCTCATTGTCATCCTTTTGGTCTAGCTTGGTAATGCTAGGAATAGGCTAATTTTCTTCATGCATGCAATAGACTCCTAGCTCAGATTATTCTATTTCTTGATAAGGATCAAAAGCATGCACCATGCTTGCCCATTCATCAAGAGTCAAATCTGGGATGCTTCCAACATTGGTGTCAGCTTCATCGGTGCTTGGATAATCTTCTTGATCAAACGCTGAATAGTTGGTATTGATTTGGCTTGGAGTGTGAGGCTCAATGTAAAAGTTTGCAATAGGATCAAATCTGATTGTGGCTTTGGTTCCATATCTTGTTCTAAAAAACATGTGTGACCAATCAGCAAATAAGTAACCTCTAATCTTAGCTATGAAATCCCTTGACAAACATAGGGCAAAGAGTGGTGGAAGATCTATCACTGAGACATCTTGGAAAAAAACAACGTTGGGGCATGCATGCAAAGTAAGAATCAAGTTTTTAATCACTCATACTATTGTCAATGCTGTCCCATCCAATTGCACTACCCCTTTGGATATGATTTCATATTGGAGCCCCAACTGATCAGCAATTTTCTTGGGCATTACTAAACTACTTGCCCCAGAATCAATCATGCCATTGTGCACTAATTGGTCCCCAATGATCAATGAAACATAGAATGGAGGGGGCTTCAACATTTTACCTTGATGTCCTCCATGATTCCCTTCAGGTTGGGTAGCATTTGTGAGTACCTTCTCTTGCATTTGGACTTGTTGATTTGAATTTGACCAGTCCTTCATGACAGCTTGTAGCAAATCTCTTTGGCCTGGGATGGATAGTGATTCCCACATTGATATGTTTACATTTGTCTTCTTCATCTAATCAATGATGTTGAATGGAGATGAAGCATCTCTCTGCTACCCTTTGGCTTGCACATTCATTCCTTACACATGGGCAGCAACAATTGGCATCTGAGTTGGTCTAGGAGCTAGTTTGGGCGGTCCTTGCATGTTTGAAACTACATTTTGTTTGCCAATAGTCTGTGGAGTGATAGAAGGCTATGCATTAATTGGATCCAATGGTTTTCCTTCACCCAAATTTCTCTTTTTTGACCTTGTGTTGGCTGCAACACATTGAGAGATTGGTTGATTCATGCCACAAAAGTCTTCTGCCTTCCAGTTTAAACGTGTGGTATCATTTGGAGCTGATTATTGTTGGGATGTTTCTTGCTGTTGGTTATTTCCTTGACTCCCTTCACCCTCCACACCAGTTGTTGTTACCATTAAGGCCTGATTTAGAGCACCATTGAAGCACATTGATTGGTTGTGAGGTTCATTGCATAGGAAACACCAGTCATACTCTTGAGCTATGTTGTTTTGTACTAGCACTAGTGCTTTAGAGGCAAATGTAGCATTGGGATTATAGGGCTGAAATGGTCTGTTGGCAAGGGGCCTTGCTTGATTTTGATTTACAGCTGGATTGGGTGGTCTTTGAGGCTGATATGGCTACCTGTTAGGCTGAGCTTGAGGCTGAAAAGAAGGTCTAAAAATTTGGGCTTGCTCCCTCTTAAGTGTAACCAACTCATTACCTAAATTTTGCAATTGCTTCCTGACTTCTTGAAGTTCATTTGAGGCACTAGAAGATGAAGTAGAAGCTTCATTTGAACTCAGATTTCTATGAGTGGGAACATGAGCTAAATTAGACACTTGACTAGTGCTTGGAATTTCTAAATTTGGATACAATGGTATTGGAGGTGTAGGAGCTAGCTTACCAGCTTGAATTAGACAATTTTCTGTCCTAATGGCAGTGTTATAAGCAGCAGGGATAGTTGTGCCTCCCATGGATTGAATTAACATAGAAATATCAGAATTTAAATCTTTAAGGTAATATAGAAAAGAACCTTCTACCATTGGCATTACTACCATTGGAATTCTCTCCCAATTCCTTTGAAATCTGAAGTTGAAGTCACTCAGATGCTCATTGGGAGCTCTCTTGATAGTTGTCAATTGTTCCAAAAGGGACAAGTTATCTCCCTTTTCTCCAAACTACTCATGGAGGGCTATACATAACTGGTTCTAATTTTGGATAGAGCCTAAAGCAAGGCTCTTGAACCATTGCAATGCTTTCCCTTTGAATGAAGATGCCAGCAGTTTGACAGCAACTTGCATCTCATCAATCTCATGGATTGCACAAATATTAGCAATATCCTTGACATGATCACTAGGAGTGGTCTGATTCTCTCCAGTAAAGTATGGAATGTTCTTCAATGCTGTAATTGGGATTGGAAATTTGTGCATTGAGAGCAAGTGGGTTACTACCAGCAAATTTTACATATGGGTTGTGTTGTGCCATTCTGATTGGCCTTTGAATTCTTGTTGATTGGATGAAAGGTATACCAGGTGGAGGAGTTGATAGAGTTCTGTTTGGTGGAGATGGATACCTTTGAATTCTCCTCCCTCTTTTTCTTCTTCTTGGAGATAATTGCAGATACTCAAAAAACACTTCTTCTTCTCCAACTCTTGACCTTTTAGAGATTCTTCTCATGATTTTTACAGGTTTGGACTGCTAAAACCAGTTGATTCTTCTTATTTGGAGTCACCAGATGTGTAATTCAGGCCTCTTTCAACAAGAAACTTGCAAAAAATGCACATCAATTTTGTTGCAATGAAGATGAATACCTCTAAGGTCCCACCGGGCGTGCCAAAACTGTTAGTGCAAATCAGCAGCACCCTCTGGATGTTCTATCAGATTTCTAGTTCGACATTTTAACATCCAGTGTGATTGCACAACATTGGATATTCTCACACAAGTGTGGGAATTACAGATCTGGAAAATATCCTCCAAATTAGAGGCTGGTTCCTCAACTCCTGTGTTCAAGTGTGCATAACATTCTGTAGAGGATTTACCTACAACTTAATCAAACTTTGCCAAGGAGGCAGGGTTGAGAAAATGCAAAAATGAACCTAGTCTAATAAGGTGATGCACTAAAGGAATGAAGAAAAACTTTTCTTGAAAATGAACACAAACTATTAAAATGTAATACAATATCATACACAGATGACCAAATTATAGTGAAATATTAGGAGGATACGCATGAACACAGAGAGATTATTTTCTCCAAAATTGAGAAAATACACTACAAAGATGCCGAAAGACAAGGTTGCATTATAGTTTTAAAAGGGAGGTTCTAACTCCACAAAATCCACCTACAGACAAGAGGAGAAAGGGATGAGCAAAACAAAAATGTTCAACTCTCAAAATGAGCTCATTTTTGGCTTTTACAATGCAAATTCGAGCTCAGGAGGGAGAAATGTGGGAAAACGTGAGAGGAGCTTTCAACCACTAACCAAATTCATAAAAATAGCATGGGATTCCTTAAAAATCCACTTCCCAATGTTTTAGACCATGCTGGGAGAGAATGCAAGCCATTCCTTATTAAAAAATGGTGGTTGAAATGTCATTTCTGTCTATTTCCATGTGCCAAAGGAGTTTTCCAATTTTATCTTTCCAAAACCCACTAAAACAAAAAATTAAGCCTAAAATCATGTAGATAATTTCACCAACTTTCCAATGATATAAAGAACATGAAACACTGAGCTCTGGATCGAAAGTTATGCCCCTCTGAACATTTAGGGCAAAACAGGGCTGAAAACAGGTTGGCGGGACAAAAATTTGAATTTTCCCACCTTTTTGCATTTGGGAAATTTTCCCCAAAAATTTCCATGCCCTTCCATACTAGTGCCATGTGGCACATTATGATTGGCTACGGGCTCTCCCCGCTTCATTTTCCATCGTCTTGGCCTTTGGAAAATTTTCCAAAACTTCTTCGCCAGCCGAAGCTCCGAGGCCACGTGGCATGATGTGATTTGTCGTGGGCCTCTGCTCTCAAATTTTTTGCCACTTCGACCACCCTTAATGAACTAGACACATGGCACAATCCTATTCATTGGCGGGCCTACGGGCCAAAATTTCTCCTGTGTGCCCCCACTAAACACTTAAAAAAATTCTCCAAGTTTTGTCCACCTTCCGCCATCCCTTTGCTGATGTGGCACTTTCTGATTGGCCAGTAGGACTCCCATGGGAAAATTTCCCATTGCGCCAATACTTGGTAAAAATTCAAAAATTTCTCCTGCCTCCTGATGCTCCGATGGTGATGTGACACTCTCTGATTGGCCGGCGGGGCTGTCTAGGGAAAATTTCCCACAAAAACTCTGCCGAGTCATAACTTCAAAAATACATGGAGTTAGGAGGAAAAATTTACCTTTCTAGAAATTTGAGAAGGATCTCTATCCAATGGTGCCATTTCTAGATGGTTTTGAGTGCTTGAAAGATAAAAATTTTTGACTGAGGCACAAGGGAGGAAATAATGAAAGGAGTTAGCCGAAAAATAAGAAAGGGGCTTATTTTGGATAACAGTTGCCAAACCACCATGGAAAATTTTGACACATGTAAATAACTATTTGAAAACTCTATAGTGTAACTTGTTGTGTGAAATAGAAATTTTGACAAAATGGTATTTCTCTCTTCCTTTCTGTTTCTCTCTCCTTGGTTATGAAATGAAGTGAAATGAAATGAAATGATTACATGTCTCTAGACCTTTTCTTTCGAATGCAAATTGTAATTATTATTATATGTAAATGGGAAAACTGAAAACTGATAATTATGTTAGACTAGGGTGGATGCCATGCTAGTGATTTATTGTTGATTTCATCCTCACATGGTTTTGTAGGATACAAGAATGATGATGAAAAGCTGAGTTGTAATTCATTAATTATCATTGTAATTTATATAGTTCATTGAAAAATGAATATATGTATAATGTAGTCTTATGTTACAAAAAAATTATATTTGAAAATGTTCTAATATGTATGAGATGCTAGTTTTTAGGGACATCTAGGAAATGTGTATTTAATCATAGGTTCAATTGATTCATAGTACATATGGTAAAAATGTTTGATATATATATGGTAAATGAATTTGAAGTAATATCTTGTAGTGCATTTTCAGTGTTCAATAAATGATTAATGTTATCCATATTTGCCCACCGTGCCAAATATTGGATCAGTCAAGACCCCATATAGAAGGAATCTGAGAAAACTCATTCAAAACCTACAAATTATTCATAGAAGGACTCGAATATGGAGTGGCGAAGGCTGAGAGGGATTAAATAGCCATGTGCATAAAAATGGAGAAGAAATAGCTCTGTCGAGTGAATCTGAGCCTTAAATCTATTTAAAAAATCTACAGGTGGCCTCGGAAATAGAATAACAGGGTCAGGAAGGAGGAACAGTGTTAAAAGAGCCAAGAGCAAGAAGGAAAATAAAAGGGCTAAGTGTAGAAGTACAAGCAGAGACTTTAATGAGTGCGGGCTCGCCACGTTTCCTAAGAACCAAAAGGGTGATGAAGGCTGTTGAAGCATCTCAAAGCCTTCTACGTCATGGACATGTGAACTAATAATTTTAGTATATTTTGAGGGAGAAATTCAAATAAACATCTTCCACTCTATTAGTGTGGGATCCGATGGCTTCCACTACCTGGATATTAAGATTTTGGCCTGCCATCTTCTCTCATACAACAAGCAGGCATGGGGAACCAGGCTCGATGGATCGTGGGTGGGATTTGTAGGGGCATTGTCGGCCAGTAGCTGAGCTTTGAATCAAGTCTCCTGCCTATTTTCTCCTTCCCTCTTCGTCCCATCTATAAAAGAAGGAATTGGTCTCATCACTCCGGGTTGGACATTCTTTTTTTTGCAGGCTCCCTTTTCCTTCTAGCAAAGGGATCTATGGGGTTCAGGCCTTGTATCAAAATTGCATTATGTTTATGCCACTTGGATACTTTTTAATGGACTGTATCAATCTACAGAGCAATAAAACACGTCTGTGATCGATTTACATTCTTTCTTGTCTCTTTTACTTTCATCTGGTCTTCCATTACATATCTAGCTATATGTGCTTGTTTATTGTATGCATTTTGTTGGTTTGTTTCTATTAGCAAAATAAGTGTTCATCATTCCTTTGGTGCATCACTTGGTAGTTTAGTCATTTCTTATTTCTTATAATTCTTTTACCCATGTCTCCTTGGCAAGTTTTAGACTAAGTATAGAGATAAATCCTCTGCAAGCTCCCACACATGCACCTGAACAGAGGAATAAGGAACCGACATTTTAATCTAGAGATCTTCCCCACTTTTACAAGGTCCCACACTTTGGGGAAAGTTCAATGTTATGCAATCACACCAGATGAGTCTGCCTTAGAAAAGCATATTTTTAGAACTCATTTGGGGATGTTGTGATTTTACACTAACAATTAATTAATTAGCTTGTTGTATTCTTACCTTATAAATATAATAAAGAGATTTAATCAAAACACTCAACCCTTGTATAATATCTAAGCATAACATGCCTTCATGTGTGATACTTTTTACCATAGAAGACAATTAAAATCGTAGAATTAAATTAAAATCTGCACTCGATGGAACCTCCTAGTTTGGGTAAACAAGAGCCCAAGAATGGGTTTATCATCTTAGTCAGTATGTTTAGTGACATTGTCATAAACTTGACAGATAGGAGTGACACAATCAAACTTTTTTTGGAGTATGTAGAGCTAACTCCTCATTCGTATCCTAGTGGACTACCTTGTCTTCCGAAGATAGTTTTAAAATTAAATTTCTTCATTGAATGAAATCCCTGTTGGATTCAAACGACATAAATGGATATCGAGATATTGTTGTTCTATGTCTTGCATTCTTGTTAGTGAACTCTTTAGTCCCTCGTAGCTAAATGTCTTATCTTTGGCTTGTGACAATATGGTTCCTTGATCTCGCACGAAGGGTTTATAGAGTAAATACGTTTTAACCTTAATTTATCTATAATAGGGATTAAAGCCCTGGGTGAAAATTAGAATTAAGCTAAACCTTAGTTGATTTGGAGGATAACATGTGGGTAGAAAATTATAAGTAACTCTTTGCAAAACACAATTACTTTGAAAGATGTTGGCTCTAGAGAACCCAAGAAACTGAAATCTTGTCCTGTAATACCTTGTTATGTCAGTTTATGACATTAAGAAATAAATAATATTTCACATGTGGAATCGTGAAATGTAGAAAAATGGGACCTTACCTTGAACACAAACCACTTGTGGTTCATGTGTAGTTTATAATGTTTCTAACCATGTACTTCTTTAAGATGTCAGATAATTACTTTCGTAACTCTTTTGTTATAAAGTGATGGTAATAATGAGACCTTAATGCGATGAAAAAAGTAAATTATAGAAGAGTGAAAAATGAGATTTGAGGTTAGTAATGATGCCACTCTTGAAGTCCTTATAACTTAATAAAACTTTTTCATGACTTACAAAGAATATGAATTACCTTGGTGTGATCAAACTTTGAGAATATATATATATATATATATATATATATATATATATATATATTCTCAGAGTTTGAAAACACCAAGGTATATATCATATATCTTTGTAAGTCATGAAAAAGTATATATATATATATAATATATATATATATATATATATATATATATCAAAATGGAATTCCACAAGTCATTGAACTAGAATAACTATTGTAAGGAAATAACTATATCGTGATAGAAGAATGTTTTTGGGAAAAAGCTATCTTGCATCTAAATCTCCCTTAAATCCTAATATTGTGTTCTGGACATCAAGTCACATTCACTAGAGTTGTAAGGGTAAAAGGTAGACATCAAATAATTGTTGGAGAAGAATAAATGTTCAAGAAGAATATTCTTAACATAAGAACAAGATAATTGAGGACTTTATATGCAATTTGAATAATGCCAAATAAGTATGTAAGTTATGGAAATTTTCGTAAAGGATAAAAAGCCAACTTAAAATGGTCGAACTGTAAATTAAATGTGGAATGAACTTAAGAATCTATAGATGGAAAAAGGATAAAGTTTTCCTTGCACAATAATGTTCTTGGAATGTTGATCGTAACTAAAATGCAATTAAAGAAATGATGTTTTGTGGGTTTTCCAATCCTTGAGTACTTTTCTTGTTATTGGGTCATTGCTAGTATTCATTCATTGGGAAAAGTGTGACGTCAACATGCTTATGGTGTTTTCATGTGTCTATGTGAGTCAATGACTTGTAAGTGTCGTATGCATCTTTGAGTATTCTATATTTGGAGCCCTTGTGGCATTGTGTAGTGAGAAATGTAAGTCAAAAAACAATTATGCTAGTATTTTTACTGTTATTTTTATGTGTGTAAAAATCGGGTCATCACATTTGGTATCAGAGTGGAGGTTCATGCTCTCGAACCTCTAGGATGGATTGGAGTTGTGATAATTTTGCATAATGGTGGTGGATATTGGAAGAGTAATGTGATCTAAGTGTGATGTGAATAATGCTATAATTATGACCTTATTGAATGCACATGTTGTGTATGTCACTTAGTGTGTATTTTTTATCATGTTGATGTGCTTGTGATGAGATTATTTTCTCTCTTTTTCATTGATTCAATGAGGAATTCATGTGGTGATGAACCACCTTATTGTGTGTGAAAAAGAATGTTATTGTTATTACAGAGTATTGGGGCATTATGGAATTTTGTGATATGTAGGTGTCATGATATGTTGTATGAAAAGATTGGTGTAAAGTGAATTGGATCATATTGTGATGTCGTCACCGTGTTGTTATGAATTGTTTGCATCACTGTGTTGTATTGCAATTAACTATATGTTGTAATATTAGACATTGTGTTCATCATACGTATGATTTTTGTAATATGTGATGGTTTATGTCATGATTTAGGGGCATATGGTGAATAGTATGATCCCTATTGTATAGTGATTGCACTTTGGGTGCAGAATGTGGTAATGTGATGTATCGTAACCTGTGAAAGTAATGATTGTATTATACCCTATATAAATACCATGCGTAAGATGCTATGGTTAATTTGTGTGAATCACCATTGTGTTAGTGATGTAGTTATGTGTATGTTGTGAACCTTACACTAGATGAACCTAAGGGGAGAAATTGTCAAGAGTGTATGTGTGGAGAGAGGAGGCATGGACCAGGTTTTCATAATCTTGAGCTGAGTATGAGTGAGGAAGTGGAGTCTTATATAGACTGAAAACCCACTTTTATCTGTTTAGTATACTTCATGCTTGCTCAGTATATTGTGGGTGTGCACCACCTTAGGCTCAACTTATGCAACTAGAGTTCCCTGATTCTTTCTTATTGGATTGTTCATTGAACAATCCTATGTAATTTTGACTATGTTGATCCTTGTGGGAGTTTGGAGGGATGATTCAAGAAGAGATGATGACAGTTACATTATTTGATATACTCATTTCTGGTTACATGTATATTTTTACGAGCTGAGGCTCGATGTCTGAGTGCCAGCAACTCGATGAGTACCCCTTTGGTGGCGGTATGAGGCCACATAGTGATTGTAATGTGCTATTTCTCAATACGTATTTTATTTGTAAATTGATCATTATCTCTTTTCTGTTAGAACCAATCGTTTTCTTGATTGACATGTTCTTATATTTTGGGAATTTATTTGGTTGTTGCATTAACATTCGGATTTTGTACTAACCATGGCTAATTAGCCATTTGTTTTTCTTAGTTTTAAACTTTCTTTTCATATTTAAAAGTTTTTTAGCCTAGCCCAAGGCTTATAATTTTTGCCACTTGGCATTTGAATGGATTGTTATGTTGATTCTAATGTCGTAATGTTTTGGAATAGGGTCATGGGATTCACCATGGGGTGGTGGAACCTATGGGCCCACTTCGTTGTATGGGGGTATGCCCCAAGGAGGTCATAGCATCATGTAGTTTTTGAACTATAGGCCACTACACCACTTGGGTGGGGGTGACAAGGCTCTATGTGCCTAGGGCCATAGGGTGACCCGGCCTCATTTAAATGGAGAAAGGAGATGGGCCTCTATGATTGAGAGACCCGATATTATTTATGGAACTCTATGGTTGAGTGACCTGATATTCTTAATGGGGCTCTATGGTTGAGTGACCCAGCTTGGTTTTATCACTGTGATTCTTTCTCTTTGGGAGGTATATGGAGTTGTTTGGTGATGCTTTGGGAGGTATATGAAGTTTTTTTTATGATGCTTCAGGAGATATATGGAGTTATTTCTTGATATTTTATGATGTGTGGAGTTGGTATAGTGAGTTATGTGTACCCTTGTGAGTCTTTTTCGACATTGTTATGTTTGAGGATTGACATTCCCATTGGTATGGACTATTGGATATTGTCTTGGCACTATGTTGGTACAGTCATGGATTTTTGGGTCATGTGATACCCGTTGTATATGTATCAATGTGATGATTATGTTTGTCAGTCACATGTGTGTACTGATATATGTCTATGACATAATTGTTAGAAATTCTTTCTATGTGGACTACTTGTTGTCATCCCATGGTGGAATTAAAGGTCTTGTGATGTGATAACAGTCATGAAAGTATGTAGCAAGATGTCTCGTGCGTTGTTTGTGTTGTGTTAAGTTTTGTGTGACATCTTGATGTTAGTTACTATTGGGCACCCATGAACATAAGATAGTTAATTAAAAATTCTAAACAATGAATATTATAATCTTGAGATTAAGAAGTACTATAAAGGAAAATATTAACTAAGTAATAAGGTAAACTAGAACTACTAATCTTCATAGAACATTAAGAGTTTATGAAATTGTTAAACTTTCTTGACTTCCCTATGGTCGTGTTATAATAAAAGAGATTTTATCTTTTGATGGAATTTATCATCATTAACTTCCTTCTTTGATTATCGAATTCTCTACCCTTGGTGTTATATCACATCAAGGATGATGCTCTTATAAGGAGAGGGAGATGTAGTGCCCATACCTGGTATCCACCTAAATTGTAGGGGGCCTACATGTGGAAGAACCTTGAGAGCGACACCTCTTTAGACAGTCACCCAAAACTATCACATCATGCAATTCATTAAATACAAGAAATTTTAATTATTGAACCAAAACAAACCACGTGAAGCTAGGATTTGCATTGAAAAGTTTGTAGAAATCAAATGGTGTCAGTGAGTGGCATTTCCCACTTAAAAAGACAAATTGTTAAAATTGTCTTATGTGGTGAAGGGCAGAATATTGTGGAGATAATAATGACAGTTCCTCAATGTGGCCTTTCCTGCAATCCACTCATGTCTCTCTAAGATCTATCCCTTTCACCTTTTCTTTCACGTGGAACCCAAGTATTGAGACTAACTGAAGCATTATTTGGATCGTAAGCTGTCCTTTCATTTTGGACATAACAGGCCACCAGGATATTTTTGGCAGATTTGGGTATGGGCTCTAGGTGAACATCTCTTCTGAATGAAAATGTGGAATGGTGCATACAGGGCTTGTGAATCATTTTACTCCTAGCCTGTGCACTAAGTTGAGGTTTTAAAATGTGGCAGTTGGAAGGTTTGCACAGACGGGAGTGAGAAATGTGGAAGCATGCATTTGGCTTTGAACTGTGCACAAAAATACTTGAAAAAAAATGCCTTTTGGCCTCCAGGTGATCAGTGTGCTACCCTTTGCCAACTTCCTAGCCTACACCAGATAGAGGAATTTTATCAGATGTTGTATTGCAAGTTCCCTGGCTAACATGGATCAGTAAACTGGGAGCTTGTCTCCACCATTTCCAATAGACCAAAATGCTTTGCAGAGATGTGAATCTATGAAATTCCTTTTCATTAAGGGATTTTTGTTGATTGGTTAGATGAGAATATTTTTGAAACCTTCAGAAAATGATTTTTTGTTTATTAAAGGTTTAATGATAACATTCCTGCCCGCATACTCTTAGCTTGTGTCTATTGTCAAATGGGATCTTTAGGATTGTGTTGGGAGCCTCAGGTTTAGCTCATCCATCTCTTGCTTAATGCAGATTTCCCTGGAAATTTGTAGTGGAAGGTAATTTCCATTATGGATGCCTAGTCAAATGCATGATCTGGGAAAATGCCTCAAGGATGAACTGTCCGAAAGCATGGAAATATTGAGAAACATGTAAGATTTGTTAGATGTTGTATTAGATGCAAATCCTCGGGAGTGTGGTCATATGGAGGGATTTATATTTTTTCATGACCAACTCTTGTTGTATTGTGCCTAGCAAGATTGTATGTAGGTATGTATGGATTTCTTAGTCATGCTGGCTATCTTGAGGGAGCTCCAAACTTTATTGTCCAACACCATTTAAACATGTTATTTTATTATTGGTTCGGTGCAAAATGGGTTCATTGGGAAAGCTTGAGGATTTCGAGCAAAGGTGAAATGGTAAAATTGTGGATGCTCATGATCTGTTCGACAAAATGCTTAAGGGAGATGCTGAACCAAATCCCACGGTTTCGACTGGCTTCATTCCCAGGCATGGTTCATCTCCCCTTATCTTTCATAACTCTCATACTTTAGTTTTTCATTTGCAACTTAATATAATTTTAAAATATTAGATTATAATACATTTAATTGTTTTATATTAACTTGTTGCAAAACAATAAAATGTCGTGTCGTAACTCACGAAATCAAAATAACCCTTTTGTATTAAACCATGAACTTCAACCCTCATTCTGAGGTGATTTAGAAAACTTCCTACCCAACTAGATCGCTTCAATATTGTTTTATCGACAAGACGAAATTGACTTCCCAGTAAAAATGTTGACCATCTCCTTGTTTAAATAGATAATTTTGCATTTTTCGGAGACTCGTTAAGTACCCTTCGTAACTCTGAAAATGGGATGTTAAGCTTCATTCATGTACCTGGTTATGTGAGGAGTCACCTTAACCTTTGGTTTGACCCCGAATGAACATTTGTGATATTTTTGATGCCATATTGGGAGCAATGTTACACCATTTTGTAGTTGTAAGAAGCTACTAAAACTATAAAGTTGGCTTTCATTTTGAACCGCCATTTGAAACCTGGATAGAGAAATTATTATCCATATCTTCACAAACCTCTAGTGTTTTTACTAGAAAATTACATGGAACATTCAGTTTAGGGAAAAACACTTTTCTGGATAGTTTGGAAATGGCATTTTGTAGGCCTCCGGTCACAGTTTGACTAGGTCAAACTGGACCAATTAGGACCGGTGGCTCCAGAAAACTTGTCACCATTTGAAAATGGTTTTCTAGTTCTCAGTTTCGTCGACTCTGATGAATTCTCCTTATATAGGGGAACTTGTAGGAAGTTTCTCATTGCACGTTCATCCATCGAACGTCAGTTTTGGACGTGGTTTTCTGAGCCCTCGAGCTAACTTTTATTCATTTGCAACTAGGTCAATTACGACCAATGGCCTCAGAAAACTAGCCGCCAAATGTAAACCGTTCACCAGTTCCAAATTCTGTCAGTTGCTATGAACTCTTGGTATATAAGTGGACATGTAGAAATTTAACTGTGGTGTGTTTTCTCATCAGAATACAACTTTTGAAAGTGGATTCTTAGCCTCCAAACCTGTTTTGAATGTTTTTTTAGCTAGCAAGAAAATGTAAAAATAGAAAGTTGTGGGACCCTCATCAGGTTGCCAAACCACCGTGGAAACTTTTGACACATGTAAATAACTGTTTGAAAACTCTATAGTGTAACTTGTTGTGTGAAATAGAACTTTTGACAAAATGGTGTTTTCTCTCTCTTCCTTTCTCTTTCTCTCTCCTTGGTTACAAAATGAAGTGAAATGAAATGTAATGAATACATGTCTCTAAACCTTTTCTTTCGAATGCAAATTGTAATTATTATTATATGTAAATAGGAAAAGTGAAAAATGTTAATTATGTTAGATTAGGGTGGATGCCATGCCAGCGATTTATCACTGATTTCATGCTCACGTGGTTTTGTAGGATGCAAGAATGATGGTGAAAAGGTGATGTGTAATTCATTAATTATCATTGTAATTTATATAGTTCATTGAAAATGAATATATGTATAATGTAGTCTCATGTTACAGAAAATTTATATTTGAATATTTGCTAATATGTATGAGATGCTAGTTTTTAGGGACATCTAGGAAATGTGTATTTAATCATAGGTTCAATTTGATTCATAGTACGTATGGTAAAAATGCTTGATATATATATATATATATATATATATATATATATATAAACGAATTTGAAGTAATATCTTGTAGTGCATTTTCAGTGTTCAATAAATGATTAATTAATTAGCTTGTTGTATTCTTACCTTGTAAACGTAATAAAGAGATTTAATTGAAACACTCAACCCTTGTATAATATCTGTACATAACATGTCTTCATGTGTGATACTTTTTACCATAGAAGACATTGAAAACCATAGAATGAACTTAAACTCTGCACTCGATGGAACCTCCTAGTTTGGGTAAACAAGAGCCCAAGAATGGGTTTATCGTCTTAGTCGGTATGTTTAGTGACATTGTCATAAACCTGATAGATAGGAGTTACATAGTCAAACTTTATTTGGAGTAAGTAGAGCTAACTCTTCCTTCGTATCCTAGTGGACTACCTTGTCTTCCGAAGATAAATTTAAAATTAAATTTCTTCATCGAATGAAATCACTGTTGGATACAAATGACATAAATGGAGATTGTGATATAGTTGTTATATGTCTTGCATTCTTGTTAGTGAACTCCTTAGTCCCTCGCAGCTAAATGTATTATCTTTGGCTTGTGACAATATAGTGCCTTGATATCTTATGAAGGGTTTATAGGGTAAATATATTTTAACCTTAATCTAATCTATGATAGGGATTAAAGCCCTAAGTGAAAATTGGAATTAAAATAAACCTTAGTTGATTAGGAGGTTAACATGTGGGTAGAAAATTATAAGTAACTCTTTGCAAACAAAATTTATTTGAAATATGTTGACTTTAGAGAACCCAAGAAACCGAAATCTTGTCCCGTAATACCTTGTTATGTATTTTTATGACATTAAGAAATAAATAATATTTCACATGTGGAATCGTGAAATGTAGAAACATGGGACCTTACCTTGAACAAAAATTACTTGTGGTTCATGTGTAGTTTATAATGCTTCTAACCATGTACTTCCTTAAGGTGTCAGACAAGTACTTTCGTAACTCTTTTGTTATAAAGCGATGGTAATAATGAGACCTTAATGCGATGAAAAAAGTTAAGCATAGAAGAGTTTAAAATGATATTTGAGGTTAGGAATAATGCCACTCTTGGAGTCCTTATAACTTAATTACACATTTTCATGAGTTATAAAGAATATTAATTACCTTGGTGTGATCAAACTTCGAGAAAACAAAAGATATATATATATATATATATATATATATATATATATATATACACACATCAAAATGGAATTCCAAAAGTCATTGAATTAGAATGACTATGGTAGGGAAATAACTATACCATGATCGAAGAATGTTTTTGGGAAAAAGCTATCTTGTATCTAAATCTCCCTTAAATCCTAATATTGCTTTATGGACATCAAGTCTGATTCACTTGAGTTGTAAGGGTAAAATGTAGACATCGAATAAATGCTGGAGAAGAATAAATGTTCAAGAAGAATATTCTTAACATAAGAACAAGATAATTAAGGACTTTATATGCAATTTGAATTATGCCAAATAAGTATGTAAGTTATGGAAATTTCCGTAAAGGATAAAAATCCAACTTAAAATGGTCGAATTGTAAATTAAATGTGGAATGAACTTAAGAATTTTTAGATGGAGAAAGGATTAAATTTTGCTTTCACCATAATGTTCTTGGAATGTTAATTGTAAATAAAATGCAATTAAAGAAATGATGTGTTGTGGGTTTGCCAATCCTTGAGTCCTTTTCTTATGGTTGGGTCATTGCTAGTATTCATTCATTGGGAAAAGTGTGGCATCGACATGTCTATGGTGTTTTCATGTGTCTATGTGAGTCGATGACTTGTAAGTGTTCGTATGCATCTTTGAGTATTCTTTACTTGGAGCCCTTGTGGCGTTGTGTAGTGAGCAATGTAAGTCAAAAAAAATTATCCTGGTATTTTTACTATTGTTTTTGTGTGTGAAAAATTGGGGCGTGACATCTAAGTAGGATCGTATTACAGTTTTTGGGGTAACTCCTTTCATACAGGATCTTCCACCTACTAGGCATCATCACACACATTCTATAGGTTCTGGAATTTTGTGTCAGGCAGTTTCTGAAGATCCACAGTCTTTTTTAAAGGCTCATTGGATACATGAGTGAGATGATGTGATGACAACTGAGTATTCTTCTTTGATGAAGAATCATACTTGAGATTTGGTATCTCTTCCTAGAGGAAGAAATATGGTTAGGTGTAAGTGGGTATACCAAACCAAATACGTAGCTGATAGGTCCATTGACAAGTATATGAATCATCTTGTTGCAAAAGGTATTTCACAAGTTGAAGGTTTTGATTACTCTGATATTTTTGCACTCGTTTCGAAGATGGATTATGTATGCCTTATACATGCTATTGCTGCATTAGAGGGGTGGCCTGTATACCAAATGGATGTGAAGAGTACCTTCTTACATGGAGATATACAAGAGGAAATATACATGGAGAAGCAAATTGGATTTGTTAAGGATTCTTATCTTATTTGTAGGCTCCGAAGGTATCTCTACGGTCTCAAACAAGCTCCTCGGGCTTGGTGTGAGAAGATGGATTATTTTATTATATTTACAAGTTTTATTCATTGCCACTAATCATATAATGTATCTCTAGCATGTTGGTGAGGATATTGTGATACTTGTCTTGTATGTTGATGATCTGTTACTTACTAGAAACTCTTCTTCCCACATTCAGATTATTTAGAGGGCTCTTTCTACACAGTTTGACATGATAGATCTTGGGATATTTTATTATTTCCTTGGTTTGCATATTTCTCAGATAGATTCAGGGATCCATTTGAGTTAGCAAAAGTACACCCATGATATTCTTAGGTGCTTTGATGTGGCTTATTGCAAGCCAATTCCATCTCCTTTTCAGTCTAGAGTTACTCTTACTTCCACATGTACCACACCACTTTATGATCCTACATTGTATAGATAGTTGGTTGAGAGTCTCATGTACTTGACACATACTCGCCTTGATATTTCATTTGCACTAGGGCTTGTATCCCAGTTTACACATTCTCCTCAGAGTAGTCATTGACAGGATGCTAAAAGGATTTTTTTCTATTTGCATGACACTTCCCACTTTGGCCTACACTATACTAGGGGTTCTACTCAATTGGTTAGTTATACAGATTCAGATTGAGCAGGTTCTATTGATGACAGTCATTCCACTTTTAGCTATCTTTTTTGTCTTGGTTCTTCTCCAATTTCTTGGGCATGAAAAAATTAATAGGCTATTGCACTTTCATCTTCAGAGGAAGGGTAGAAGGTAACAGTTACAACTAGTTTTCAAATTCTTTGGCTTTGATAGTTATTGACAGCATTTGGATTCCCACAGGATTCACCGATTGTACTTTGGTGTGAAAACCAAAGTGAAATTCACATTTCTCATAACCCATTTTAGCACCAGCAAACCAATCATATTGAGATACACATCCACTTCATTCATCAACACATTCAAGATGGAGTTCTTTTCTTGGAGTACATTCTGACTCAGTAGTAGGTTGTAAAAATATTTATGAAGCCTTTTTCATCACCTCATTACCTTGAGTTACGTGGAATGCTTGGGGTTTTAGAATTTGTTTTTGGGGGTGTTCTTGAGAACATCTTTCTTATTCTTCTTCTTTCTCTTTCCTTCTAGCAAGATTCTTTCTTTCTTTTGGTTCAACATTTCTTCATGGATATATTGTACATAAGTACCTCATCAGGCCTAATTACTGAGACTTATACTGTGGACATGCCACTTCTATTTTGGCCCCTAGATTCACTTGAGGGGGGGTGTTAGAGTAGGTATTTACCTTATCTCATGTTCACCTAGGTATTGTATTTACCTTTATTGTATTTATCCTCACCCACTTATGTGTGTGGATATTTCTTTTTATTTATTTAGATATTAGGGGGATATTATCTAGTTGTTAGGTATAGTTTTTTCCTTGATCTATGGTATTGACTATTTCTTTCATTGATCTATGGTATTTACTATACCCTTAATGTCTAGTTATCTCCTAAATCTATGGTCTTGACTAGTTCTTTAATGACTATCTCTTTCCTTGATTTATGGCTTAATCTACAACCTTGACTGGTTCTTAGATTGTTATTCCTTGCCTATATAAGCAAGGCCCATTCTCATTGTATTTCATTGAGTTCCATAATAATATATGATATTTTTACTCATTTGTTTACAAAGGTTTATGTAAATTTATTATGGTGAATTACTTTCATCTTATTGATCGTGGTGTTGGATTAGCATATATGTTATTGACTTGGTACGATCTAGTTATCATTCCTTTTATACCTTAGCTCTGATACCATATTATTTTTCTATAAATTATTAATCCATGGAGATTATGGTATGGAATTGTGTGAATGTTGTGCCATTACCTCACACATCCATGGTGTTTTTAACTCCATAATGAATTGAATGTTTTATCTCTTAGGCTGTTAATAGAAGAAAAATAGGTCACTCTCCTCCCCGTACCTTAGGTTTATGCTAATGGAATCATCGACGTGATTTTGAAATCACTTAGAGAGAACTCTTCTCCATGAATTGATCAAATCACAGGGAAAATTTTAGTGGCTAATATTTGTAATTTGGGTAAAAGTAGGAATTCTTGAATATGCATTTGTCTATTTTTACAACCATGGGAGTGACCACATTTCATCCAAAATTTCCAAAAACAAAAAATTTTCCCATGTCAATATCCAATGAATCTCTAATCCCAATATATATTTTATTTAATTTCCATGTGATAGATGAGTTAGGGTTTTAAAACATTTATGAATAACCAAGAAATCTATGGAACCTTCATGTTCATTTGGTCTCATTTGTCGATATGTTTATTATTATTTTCAATTTTATTAAACTCACCATATATATACATATATATACATATACATATATATATACATATACATATATATATAGACACACACACATACACACATGAACAACGATCTTGATTAGAAGTTGTTAAACCTTTAGAATACCTTCCAAATTTAAAAGACTCCGCTAACTACCTAGGAAGCTACTAAATTTTTTGATAAGCCTCACCACATGAGGAGAGGCCAAGTGTCACCTATTCCGGGAACCTATGTCACATAAATGTTACAGAAGGTGAGAACAAAGAATATGTCTTCATTCTATGCTAATTTTTATAAACTTTATCAAAGATGTGTTTTTTGTGGATGAAATAAGTGTTAACACTTTCTAGGGAGCCTTATCCCTTTACAAATGCCTCAAGTCTTTCGAGAGGGATGACATCTAAAATTTCGATGTTAGGGTCATACCTAATTAGGGTTGATTCAAATTCTTTACATGATAATTGAATTTTATCCTCTCCTATCTCTGGGATAGGAATAATATACTTGTTTTTTCATTTGTTCTTACTTTCCATCCTAACAAATATTACATGAAAGTGGAATCGTTATTGAAATAATGAAATATTACAAACAAAAGGGAAAAGAAAAGTAAATTAGTATATCATATATCCCATGAAAAGGATGAAATTATAATCAGTGACAAAAACTATATCATGGTATTCAAAGACTAACAAAGAATAATAGTTAGGAAATGAGTGTTATTTCTATTTCATCATGCTAGATATACATTCTAAGAAATAGGGTTATACTTTATCTTATTTGATATGGATTTCCCATATAAAATAAAGGGCATCATTAATGATGTGGATTCAGTTACAAGAAGTTGAAATACCTAAAAACACACAAAATATTTGTAGTAAAACCAAAAGCTTCAAAACGGTTTTCTTCTCATTCCGGAATACAAACTAAATCGTTTACATCATTACAATCTTTCTTTTATTTCACATTATCTCTAAAAACCCGAAAATGCCATAACTCACCTACTAGTAAAACACCTCGGATGGGCCCCAAACGTTTTGTGTAAAATATGCCTTCATAAATAAAGGCTAACACTAAATGTATCTGTATTATATAAATCATAGAAATAGTTATTAAAACTCTAAGTTCTAGACAAAAGTAAAAAAAATGTTCGGTGCCAATTGTAGACCACTAGATGAAGGAATACAACCTTGAAAATATGCCAAAATGGAACCAAAATTCATGGAAAATATTTTTATATCATATTACTAATCAATATCTACCACCCTGGAAACTTTTAAGATGATCCAATGGTCAGATCAAAACTTATGGCCTTCACAAGTTATGTTGACGCTTCATTCTCCCCTAGATAAAAAGAATTCTACTCCTACAAATTCAGTTGATGGAATTCATCAAAATTTCCATGTCAATATTCTTCAACTCCCACTTAGGAATCCAAGTATTTTCTTCCCGCTGCAAACCTTCCCACTACACCAAATATTTGTTGTAGCTCCCGTGTCTAGTAGTGATTGTTTTTTGTTCCAAGACAGACATTACCCTTTCATTTTTCTTCTTCAACATCAATTTCTACCATTTTATTTATTCCTCCACTAAATTTTCCTCATGACCTAGAAAATTATATAATTCAGAAACATTAAAAACTAGTGAAATAGAAAAGTTTTCAAGTAGCTCAACCTTATAGGCATTATCACTCATTTTCTTCATAATCCTACATGGCCCAATCTTCTTATATGTCCCTTTTGGAAACCTCTCCTTAGATGAACCATCACCGTATCTCCTTCTTCAAATACATTTTCTCTCCTACTAACATCAACAACTATTTTATATTGTGCATTACTAACTTTCATATTTTACCTCACTTCTTCCTGCAATTGTAGCATGTGTTATGCAAATCTTCTGCATCATTATTATTTTTATCTTCACTAAGTAGAAAAATTAGGTGTAGGAATCCCTCGAGGTTCCCACCATATAAAATCTAGAAAGGAGACCTCCCTCTTGACCTATTTACCAAGTTATTATAAGAAAACTCAACTTGTGGTAAATCCAAGTCCCATTATTTTTGTTTTTCTCCAACTATGCAATGTAGGAGATTTCCCAAGATTCTATTCACTACATTTGTTTAGGCATGATATGAACTATTGAATTGTAGTTGTGTCCCCATTTTCATCCATAAAGTATTCCAAATGTGACTCAAATTTTTTTTGTCCCAATCTGAGGTGATTGTTTTGGGAACTCCATGCAACCTAGCCACTTGTGGAAAAAACAAATCTGCAACTCTGGAATCATCATTAGTTTTATTACAAGTAAGTAAATGTGTCATCTTAGAGAATATATCAACTACAACAAAGATAAAATCATTCCCTTGTTATGTGTTATTAAGTCCTAACATGAAATCCATACTGAAAGGAACCCATGGTCCTACAGGGACATGTAGTGGCATATATATCCTAGTATTATGTGCATGAACCTTAGCCATTTGGTACACTCTTCATCTTGTTACAATCCTAATTGTGTCCCTATTTACCTTCGGCCAATAATAATTTTCTACCACAAGAGAAGTTTTCTTACTTATACCAAAGTTTCCAGCCATCCCCCAACTATGGAATTCTCTCATAATATTTTCTCTCATTGAACCAGTAGGGATGCACAATTGTTTTCCCTTGAATAAATAACCATCCTGCGTCAAATAATGAAAGGACACACTACCCGCTATAGGTTCTTACATTGTCTCACAACATCACTAAAATTAGGATCACCTTCATACAATTACTTAACTTATTCAAACCTTACTACTTCAATTTCCATTGTTATGAGAAGTGCCACACACATACTCAAGGCATTAGGAACTTGATTCTTCTTACCTGACTTATTCTTTAAAAAAAAGTATATTGTTACAGAAATTTAACCCACTTTACATGCCCAATATTTAGTTTCTTTTATGTGTTTACATAACTCAATGCTTCATGGTCAGTAAAGAGTAAAACTTCCTTAGCTACCAAGTAATGTCTTCAATGCCTTAATGACTTAACAATATCATAAAATTCCACATCAAAAGCAGAATATTTTCTCCTGGATTCATTTATATTTTCACTAAATAATGACATAGGATGTACTTCTTTACTTAGTATACCTCCAATCCTGACATGTGAGGCATCACAATCAACCTCAAAGACCTTGCTAAAATCTTGAAATACCAAAACATGTTCCTTTGAGACTTTATTCTTCAACAATTCAACACTATATTTTTCTACCTTGGTCCATACAAACTCCTTTCCCTTCGTAAAATTTGGTATGGGTGCAACAACGCTACTGAAATTCCAAATGAAATTCCTTTAAAAAAATCCAATCCATGAAAACTAGGAACCTCTGTCAGATTCCTTGGAATATACCATTCCAAAATCAACTTCACATTTTCCTCATCCATTTTCACTCCATCCTCAATGATGAAAATCCCCCAAAAAACTAGACTTTCCTAAATAAATCTATACTTATTTAAGTTTGCATACAAACTCTCTTTTCATAAAAATTCTAACACCAATTTAAGATGTAACAAGTGTTCTTCCATTGTCTTATTGAATATCAAACTATCATCAAAATACAGAACCAAAAACTTACCATTGTATTCTTGTAGTTCATCAACCTCATGAATGTACTGAGTGCATTAGATAGACAGAATGGCATCACCATCTACTCGTACAATCCATAATTTGTTTTGAAATCCATTTTCCATTCATCCCCTTCACAAATTTGGATTTTTTAGTATCCACTCCACATGTTAATATTACTAAAAGACTGGGCTCCTACTAGCACGTCCATCATATCATGCAATCTTGGAATTAGGAACCGATACTTAATTCTAAATTTTTTATGGCCTTAATTTCCACACACATTCTCCAATATCCATCCTTTTTGGGAATAAATAGTGTTGGATTTAGATATGGAATCATTCTTTTTCTCACCAACCCTTTTTATATCAGATCTGTCACTTTCCTGTTCAAATCCACAAGCTATGTAGGAGTCATCCTATAGGCTTCCTTATTTGGAAGGATCGATCCTGGGATCAAATCAATATGGTCTTGTATGTCCGAATTTGGAGGTAACCCATCTAATAGTTCATCTGGTATGACATCTTTTTTTATTTTAGTACCTTTGTTGTTACCGCAGATATATTAAAGGCCTCTATTTCCACCTTCTTTAACATCAGTGCATAAAAACAACAACCTTCTTCTATTTCTACAATAAACACTTCAATAACTAACAAACCTTCACTCTTCTCTTCTTCCTTGAAGGCTAACAAGACCACCTTTACAGCATCCATCAAAAAATTATAAGTATATTTCCCCACATCTTCTGTAACCTTTCTATCATATTTCGAAGGCATCCCCAATAATATATGGTATGCATGCTATTAACCTTTAAAATTACCTCTACAAGAAAGTACTTTCAAAATATTGTCAAAAACATGAACTTGCAAAAAAAATTATTCCCTGAAAGAGTGTTCAAAATTTCAAAGCTTTCTAAACTCTAAATTCTAAATTTTTGGACTTCAGAGGTCTTCTTATTTTGGAGTTTTTTAAATTGCAAAGAAAACCAATTGTTTAGAGTTCTGAGCTCTGAAAACCCAAAGTTATGAAATTTTTAAACTTCGGACTTTCGGGTTTCGAAGTTTTCCTTGGAATTCTCATTATTTTCTGTTGTCGATCTCTGAACTCCAAAACTCCAAAGTTCTGAAATTTCATAAATTCAAAATTTCAGGTTTCATAGTCTCGTGTTACATTCATGGATATTTTTGTTCCTAAAGCTCTGAATTCCTAAATCCTAAAGTTTGAAAATTTCATAACTTCAACCTTTTGTAGTTTTAAAGGTTCACCTTTAGGAATTTCAGAGGTCAGAGTTTCAGAACTGCAAAGTCTTTGTAATCTCGTAAATCAATTTTTCAGAGTTTCAGGGTTTGAAATTTTTGACCTTCCAAAAAAATTTAATTTCCAATAACCCTAACATGTGTCAGATTTTGATAAATAATTCTAGGGTTCCCTATATAAACTCAAAATTTTACTTATCATTTTCACTTGTTTTTTTTTTCTCTGACACAATGATTTTACTGCATCATTTTACACTTTCAATGCATCGATTTTAAGGTAATTTTTTAGGTTCTTTCTTCTTTTTGGTTTATGATTAATTAGGGTTTTTCTTTTTTGTTTATTTTTTATCATTTTTTGTTTTTTTGTTTGTCATGAAATCTCCTATCATCCAATGTTTGTCTTTAACCATGTGATTTGATTCTTTTCTCAATATTGCAAACTTCAATTAATGCAGGAATTTAGTAACATCAAATCCAAGGATTGTGCAACAAGTTTTTTTTAGATCTTTAGAATATTTTATTTTCACTCTCTCAAAACTGTACTTTTTGAAGTTTCAGAAGTTCACTTTTTAGAGTTTCAGAGGTCTGAGTTTCAGAGTTGTGAGTACTTTCAAACTTTAAGAGGTCTGCTTTTTGGAGATCTAGTTTTTAGAGGTTTACTTTTTAGGGTTTAGGAACTGCGAAGTCTTTGAAATTTTAGAGGTTTGTACTTCAGATTTGAAAAAATTTCAAAGTTGCTATTTTCAGAATTTTGGACTTCGATAAATTAGAACCTTTAAGGTTTCTTATAAAATGTTCAAAGATAAATTGGATTCCGAATTCCGAATTCATGTCAACTTCCTCATCAAAGGGAAAGGAAAAAATTAAGTACACATTCTTAGTAGTTTCTCCTCACTCATGCCTATCTTCAGATTTGGGGAATATTAGAGATATTGATCTTGGACAAGTGGATATGTCAGACTTCTTGGAAAGATTAAAGGCCCCTAATAAGAAACCTTTGATGAATCCCATATTCGACAGTGGACTAACAATGTTGCTGGTGTCAGGATAATTTCTCTAGAAGGAGATAAGTACTTCTCATCTTTTCAGTTGTAATTCAGTTGCACTAACAATGTTGTTGAATACGAGGCCCTTGTGCAGGGAATTAAACTAGCCCAAAAGAAGGGAATCAAATCCCTAACTGTTTTTGGAGATAGTGAGTTATTTGTTCATCAAGTAATGACACGAAGTGCATCCAAAAATGATCTTTTACTATCATACAAGATCCAAGCTTGGGATTTGATTGAAGATTTCAAAGATTTTGGGATCTACACGGTTCCCAGAAATCAAAATCAAGATGCTAGTAAACTTGTTAGGATTGGCTCGCAATATGACATACCTATTGATATCATGAAAGAAGGGTCGCAATATGTCAAAAAGGTGGTTCGGTTTGAATTCCTTGATAATGTGAGTAGTCAAATAGTGTTTTATGGTGACAAAAAAATTGTTCTATTTCTACAAGAAGAGGAAGAGTTTGCTACGAAAGGTAAAGAAAAGTTACAAGAAGCATACAGTGATCAAATCATACAATTGAAAAGAAACAAGATACTAAAAGGATTAGTTACTCTGGAATCCATATTTAATTCAGATGATCAATCCAAAAGACAAATATCTAACATGGTGGTCAAAGAAGAAGATTTTGAGGAAGTTAAGGTAGTAAATGAAAAGCCTTTGAAGATTAGAAAAGTAGGCACTCCTGAAGAAAAAAAAGATTTCATAAAACTTTTTCAAGAGTATCATGACATTTTTGTGTGGAGATACAAAGAACTGCATGGTTTTCGTCCAGATCTAGCACAAAATACCATCGAACTGGATCCTCATGCAAAGCCAATTCGTCAGAAACAAAGGCCAATTAATCCCAAAATTGAGTCACTGATGAGAAAGGAGCTAACCAAACTCATCGAGGCCTGTATAATTTTTCCTATCAAGCATTCATCTTAATTAGCCAATTTGGTCCCTATAAGGAAGAAGAACAAAGAAATTTAGTTATGTGTAGATTTCAGGGATTTGAATCGTTCCTTGTTGAAAGATCATTATCCTCTTCTATCAATGGAGCATATTCTCATAATAATAGGAGTGCAAATATTTTCACTGCTCGATGGCCATTATAGATATAATTAGATCTTGGTTAAAGAATATGATCAGTTCAAAACAACATTCACTACTAAGTGGGGTATGTATGCCTATAGTAAAATTCCATTCGGATTATCCAATTTTGGTGCTACTTTCCAAAGATCCATGGACATGGAATTTAAGGTACTAATCAACGATATCATCTTGGTTTACCTTGATGATATAAATGTATACTCTAAGCATGCTGATGACCACATCACACATCTAAGGAAGGTTTTCCGAAGGTGTAGGGAATTTGGGGTTTCACTCATTCCTAAGAAATGTATTTTTGCAGTGCATGAGGGGAAGTTGTTGGGGCATGTTGTTTCAATGGAAGGATTGTCAATTGATCCATCCAGGATATTTTTGATTATGCCTTTATCTCTCCCAAGTCACAAGAAGGGTCTTCAAAGTTTTCTCGAAACCATAAATTTTGTGTGAAGATTCATCCCTCAATTTGGAGCATTGGATAAACCACTGACAACTATGCTGAATAATAATATGCCTTTCTCATGGACAAAGGAAGGGAACGAGAGTTTTGAAGCCTTTAAGACAACAATTTCTCAAACTCCCACACTAATGAACCCTAGGTTTGATAAATATTTTATTATTTATGCTTTTAGAAGTCAAGAGAGCATATCAGGTATCCTCACCCAGCAAAGTAATGAATCGGTGGAACAACTAATTGCCTTATTTAGCTGCTCCCTAAAATATTATGAGCTAAAATATTCGTTTGTTGAGAAATAAGTCGTTGTTGTCATTCGGGATTTGAAGAAGTTTAGACATATGTTATCCAATAACAAAATTCATTTGATGGTGTCTCATCCCAGAGTTAAAGACTTTTTCTAAGACATGAATTAAAAACATGTCGGATGGGTTACTAATGTTATGGAATATGATGTACACATGAAGGTCACTAAGCTTGTTAGGGGTAAAGGTATATGTCAAAAGTTGGCTATAGATTTGGAGACAAAAGCTGAAAAAGACATAGTGCTCCTGAATGAACCTCAAAAAAATTACCAGGTTGATTGCTTGTTAAAGATGATTTTTTTTCTCCTATTAGGGGTATATCCTACTGACATGAATAAAACTGAATTACAAAGCTTCCATATTTAATCCGTTCCTTATGTTTTAGTGGATAATTTTCTATTTCATAGAGATTTAAATGGTGTTTTACTTCAATGTATAGGACCAAGGAAGATAGACATGATTTTGCAAGAATTTCACAATGGTTTTTCTGAAGGGCGTTACTCTACAAATACTATTGTGGTAAAGATCATGAGGTCCAATTACTATTGGCTATATTTATTCAAGGATACTCATTTCTAGGTAAGGAAATGTAAGGAATGTGCTTTTTTCATAGGAAAACAAATATTTTCATCCCTTCATCTCCATCCAATTCAAGTTGACCAACCTTTTACCCAGTGGGGATTGGATTTTATCAAAATGCTTAATCTTTCATCTAGTGATGGACATATATGGGTTCTCACTGCAATGAACTATTTCACTCGCTGGATGAAATCCATGGAACTGAAAGAAGGAAATGATAAGGCCATTATTAAATTTCTGGAAGGGATAATGACACATTTTGGCGTTCCATTTACAGTAATTTCAGACAATGCAATGGCATTTATTGGTTTGAAATTAACTAAATGGGCTTCAAAGAATGGGTTTTATCTAAAACATTCATCAAATTACTACCCACATGGAAATGGAATAGCCAAGTCCAATAAAAAATATATCATACGAATAATCAAGCGTACAATGGAAACCAATAGAATAACTTGGCACACTCATCTTAAAACCGCCCTGTGGATGGACCAGATCACACCCAAAAGGGATAGTAGAAATGAAAGGAACAATAACTAGATCGTGCCAAGCCAAGAACACAGATGCTAATCAAACATCACGATCAATAAGATGAAATCAATTCACCAGAATAACTTTACATAAACCTTTGCAAACAAATGAGCAGCAATATCATATATTATTATGGAACTCAATGCAATACATTGAGAATGGGCCTTGCTTAAATAGGCAAGAAATCACAATCTAAGAACCAGTCAAGGTCATAGATCAATCCATAAATCAAGTAAATAACTAGTCATCAAAGAACTAGTCAAGACCATAGATTTAGGAGAGAACTAGACATTAAGGATCTAGTCAATACCATAGATCAAGGAAAGAACTATACCTGACAACTACATAATATCTCCTAATATCTAAATAAGTTAAAATAAATATCCACACACATAAGTGGGTGAGGATAAATATAATAAAGGTAAATAAAGTACCTAGGTGAACATGAGCTAAGGTAAATACCTACTCTAACACCCACCCTCAAGTGAATCTAGGGGCCAAAATAGAAGTGGCATGTCCATAGTATGAGTCCTGGCAACTAGGCCTAATGAGGTACTCATGTATAATAACTGGGAAAAAGGGGCACCGCAAGGTACCAAAAACTAGTAACAACAAAGTAAAGAGAGTAAAAACCCACTCCAAGGCATCGCAAGAAGCTTAGCTCAAAAAACTTGTACAATGTTGAAGAATTTTCGTGTGTACTATGGTCTGAATCCATTGCTTGATCACAAAACTCAAAAACAACTGACACTGGGTTTCACCATAATAGCTCCATACAAGGATATTGTCAACAGAGTGATGTCGAAAGGGAAAAAAAAGAAAAACCAAACATAATTTGATCAACTGCTGCAAATAGGTGTGCCACGATCCAAGAAAAAAAAACAAAGCAACAAGGCAAGGACACAAAATCTAGAGTGTCACGATCCAAGAAAAGCCAAGGTAACAAGGCAAGGACACGAAACCCAAAGAAGCAGGATCAACACCACACTCTCCCCAACTGCTGAATGGGTGGAGTGATGCTACAAATTTGTATGAGTTGTCAAAACAAATACTCGAAAACTGACAAACTAACACTGGGCTCCACCAGAATAGCTCCCCCGCAAGAGAGACTGTCAACATGCCAAAAATTTCAAAAATATACATACAAAAATCTCTCAACAAACAAGAGAGATACACTACACCTGCTAAAAAAGTGCTCAAAACAAGAAGCATCACAATGCAAAAGGTATAGAAAGTGGAGCAAGAGGCCAAATGGTGGAGGAGCCATACCTGTAGAGTCCTCTCAACGAATGCCTATGTTGCCACCACGAGTGATCAGATATTCACTCCAAATCAACACGGATGGATGAAGAAGATGCCTACATATGACTTGGTGTAAAATGCACAATGGGTGCATGCAAAAGAACATCAGAATGTGTGTCAGGTTGATCATGTCTGAAAACCAAAATCTCAGGTTTCTCAAGCTTGAGTGAAGATGTAGAACTCATGTGTTGCTCATGATCCTCAAAAAGAGTCGAGCGAACAAACAAAGGAGCTCTATCAATGTGTGATCCCAATGAAGTATCTGCTTGAAAACCAATGTCATGACGAGAATTCCACTTAACATGTGGAATAGAGAAAACAATACCTATGAATGTCTGCCAATGACTCCTCTAGTGAGACCCATAGAACGGAGCATGCGAGAACTGAATGCAGTGGTATGCTTCTTAAAAAACCCATGCAGCTAAGCAGAAGTAGGATACACAACATGTGGTACTGTAATAGGCACAAATGTGGAAGAGCATGCAGTAACAAGCCTCAGAGGTGTATGAGCATCAAGAGAAGGAACAGACTCAAAGACTGACACATCAATGTCAGTGGGTTCAGGAGCAATAACTACAAGTGGACCAGGAGTATGGATATGGTTGTCCATAATATGATGGTGATGCTATAGGCTAGCAAGTTTGTTCTGCAAAATAAAAATTACAAACCGGGACACATATGCTACAACAGAAAAAAAACCAGTACAGATCTTAAGAAATCCAACAAACCCAAATAAATAAAATCATGTTTTTTTCCCTTCGCTCAAATCCCGAGGCACACCTGCGTGCTTCTCTACAAAAATAAAAAACCACAAAAAAAGACTACCTCCAGAATTGGTCAAGTTTACAATTGATCTTATGGTTTTCACGCCTTCCGGATCCAACGGAAGCCTTTGTTTTGCATAAAAATGCACGCAGCAACAAAATATGACCAAATCCCAAATATATGAATACACAAATAATTTATTTACAAAATAAAACTTATAAATGGATGTTAATAGCAATCTCCTACTCTAATACCATGAAAGGAATGATAAGTAGATCATGCCAAGCCAAGAACACAGATGCTAGTCAAACATCACGATTAATAAGATGAAAGCAATTTGCTAGAATAACTTTACATAAACCTTTGCAAATAAATGAGCAACAATATCATATATTATTATGAAACTCAATGCAATACATTGAGAATGGGCCTTTCTTAAATAGGCAAGGAATAACAATCTAAGAAGTAGTCAAGGTCATAGATCAATCCATAAATCAAGGAAATAACTAGTCATCAAAGAACTAGTCAAGACCATAGATTTAGGAGAGAACTAGACATTAAGGATCTAGTCAATACCATAGATCAAGGAAAGAACTATACCTAACAACTACATAATATCTCCTAATAGCTAAATAAGATAAAAGAAATATCCACACACATAAGTGGGTGAGGATAAATACAATAAAGGTAAATAAAGTACCTAGGTGAACATGAGCTAAGGTAAATACCTAATCTAATAGGAAATTCACCGTTTATGTTAGTATATAGAAGGGAAGCAAAGTTCCCACTATCTATAGAACTTCCTTATTTGGAATTAGCTCACATAAACTGGAACACATAGAAAGTGATTCAATGACAATTAGGTATTCCAAACTAATAAAGCTAGGAGAAACAAGGAACAAAGCAATGAAGACTCTAGAAAAATATCAATTTTATGTTAAAAGATATTTTGACAAAAGGGCATCCAACAAAGAGTTCCATGAATGATATTTGGTTCTCAAATTGGATGTTGAAAGAGCCAAGATGAGTATGCATGATAAATTTGACTTCCTCTGGAGCATACCGTATATTATCACAAGTTACAAAGAAGCAAACTCATTTTTCTTATCAAGACTCAATGGAGAATAATTACCCATCCATGTAAATGGGATTCATCTCAAAGATTTCTTTTGATAGCAGTTTTTACATTTGTACAGTGTTTGTTTTGTAATTTCCTCCAAGTGCTTCACACATTGTGATGTTTGTTTTTCTGTTTCTTTTAATTTGGTGTTTGTTCTGAATATTTTATTTTTTAGGAATATTTTTCCCAATGGTTTGTATAAGGTAACTAGCCTAAGGATTAGTAGGAAAGCATTCCATGGATGTACCAAAAATGTTAACATTTAAAATTACCTCTACAAGAAGGTGCTTTCAAAAAATTGTCAAAATACTTGAACATGTAGAAAACATTTCTTACCTAAAAGTGTTTTCAAAATTTTGAAGTTTTCTAAACTCTAAAGTTTGAATTTTCAGACTTCAAAGGTCTTCTTATTTCAGATTTTTGTTGATTGCAAAGCAAAAGTTATGTTTAGAGTTCTAAACTCCAAAAAGCAGAAGTTCTAAAATTTTGGAACTTTGGAATTTTGGGTTTCGGAGTTCTCCTTGGCATTATCGTTATTTTCCACTATGAGTCTATGAACTTTGAAACTCCAAAGTTCAAAAATTTCAAAACTTCAGACTTTCAGATTTCAGAGTCTCATATCACCTTCATAGATATTTTATCTGTTGAAGTTCCGAAGTCTGAAACCCAAAAGTTCTGAAATTTTGGAACTTTGGCCTTTTTGAGTTTCAAAGGTTTGTTTTTCAACGTTTCGGAGCTCAGAGTTTTGGAACTGCAAGGTCTTCAAAATTTCATAAGTCGTCTTATCATAGTTTCAGGGTTTACAATTGTGGACCTTCAACATTAAGTTAATTTCCAACAACCCCCACATATTTCGGCTTCTAAGCATTAATTCTAGGGTTCCCTTTATAGAGTCAAAAATTTACTTATCATTTTCACATAGTTTTTTTGCTATGACACCTTGATTTTACTGCATCATTTTTTACTTTCAAGGAATCACATTTAAGGTAATTTTTTAGGTTATTTCTTATTTTTGGTTTATGATTAATTAGGATTGTTCTTATTTGTTTCTTTTTATTAGTTTTTATTTTCATTCTTGGCATGAAAGCTCGTTTCATCCATTGTTTCATCTTTAACCATGTCATCTAATTCTTTTCTCAACACTACAAGCTTTAATTCATGCAGGAAAATAGTATCATCAAATCCGAGGATTGTGCAACAAGTTATTTTGAGATCTTCATAATATTTGATTTTCACTCTCTCAAAATTTTACTTTTCAAAGTTTTAGAAGTTCACTTTTCAGAGTTTCAGAGGTCGGAGTTTCAGATTTTTCACTACTTTCAGACTTTTAGAGGTCCATTTTTTAGGGTTTTGGAACTATGAAGTCTTCGGACTTTCGACGGTTTGTACTTCAGAGTTGAAAATTATTTAGAGTTTCTATTTTAAGACTTTTGGATTTTGGTATTTTGGAACCTTTAAGGTTTCTTATAATTTTTAGAGATAAATCAGATTCCGAATTTTGAGTTCATGTCAACTTCCTCATCAAAGGGAAAGGAAAAAATTAAGTACACAATATTAGGATTTTCTCCTCACTCATGCCTATCTTCATATTTGGGGAATATTAGTGATATTGATCTTGGACAAGTGGATGTGCCAAACTTTTGGTAAAGATTAAAGGAACCTAATAAGAAACCTTGGATGAAGGCCATACTCAATAGTGGACTCACTCTCACTCTAGGGTTTCCTTCATCCATGCATTACCCTGAGTTTGTCTTGGCTACAATAGCTCATTTTGATAAGGATTTTGAATTGGTAAAGGAAAATGACAACAAGTTCATGATCACATTGGACATTGATTTCTTTCAAGATTTATTTAAACTTGTAGATGTTGAAGGATATGTAATAATTTCACAAGAAGTTGTAGTTGAACATTAGGATAAATAAACTGAACTATGTATAAAGTTCGTAATGAAGAGTTACTTGGCCAAGAATGTCATCAAGCTTCCTAACAAATTGTTCCGCTCAGACTTCGTCCAGGAAGTAAATGATCTTATTATATTGTTGAGTAGATTTTCAGGTCTCACTTCGGCGAGGGAGTTTCATGAATGGATTTTCCTTTATATTGCTACTATCAAGAAGAATAAAGAGTTCATACGATGGGGAAAACATATTAGTAGGTCAATTTTTTTTTCAGTTGAGTAATGTATTTACTTATAAAAACTTCTTCATGACTTCCTTCTTCGTTTATGTTGTTGTTGCCATGGGAGAATTCAATGGTTTGAATATAAAAGGTGTTTGAATTGTGTCAAAAATTTATCAATTTTATCCTCAAATTACAATGGAAGAAGATAACAAACATTTCCGTAGGGTCAATGATGCCTTTTTTGTTGTCCTCCTTTATTGTTTTGATAAAAATTGTATAATTGGAGAATTTATGATGAAGCTTTTAAAGAGGTAAGAGAATGGGAAGCCATCTATATTCAATTTTTGACATTCACATACATCAAGATTCTAGGTTTTTTAGGTTCTCCTAGTAAATTTTCATGATGTCCTACCAATAAATGGATCTTTCTCTGATTGGTTCGAAAATTGTTGGATTACCATAAAATTCTAAATAAATAGCATAAGGAAGGAGTCCACATTCCTATTTTTATAGGAAGGTATACATGTGCCAGTATTTACAGGGAAAATAATGTGGATGGAGAGATGTTCGAAGTTACCTTGTGAGCTTTCCAGCCCAGAACTAAATTTGATTAATGGGGTAAGTTCAATGAAATATGAGTCTAGTTCTCACCTTCCTCAGTTGGAGGATAATTGGATTCAATGGTGGGATGAAATTATTATCATACAACGATAATATGAGAGGTTTACCTTAGATGAAGCCAAAGAATTCGCTATTGCAGATATTCTAGAAGGAATGGAGGACGATGATGAAGTATTGGATCCGATTTATAGTAACAATAATGTTGTTAATCAACCTTTCCCATGGATCGATTAGTACCAGGAAGAACATTGTAATACTAAGGAAAGGGCGGGGCCCATTCTAAAAAGGACATATGATTGGTTGGCTACCTTTGGAATTTCACCCAAAGGGATAGATCAATCTATAAGGATATAAGCCCAATCGACACTGAACCTCCCTACACCCAGAAAAGGTAAGAGATCTACCCAAAAGGCCAATATAACTCCAAGGAAGATCTCATTTGTTTTCAGGAGTTTCTCTTTTTCAAAATTTCCCATTTCCAAGGTTATGACATCTACAACACAATTATCACAAGTTTTTGAAGTTATTGATTCTCTAGTTGTGTCATAAGATTTTTCACCCCCTCCTTCACTACCATAATCTCTATCTTCAGCTCCACTTTCCTGACCATTATCAACTTATCCTACACTCACCTCTACTTTTCCATTCCCATCCATGGCCCAAGTGTTTTCATCCCTCCATTTCTTCTCAATAGGGGAAATGATTTGGTGTCTATTTTCCACTACATTTTCTCATTAGATTTCATTTCCTTCCATTTTCACTTCCAGTCTTGGTGCATCCACTTCCAAGGATACTCTCACTTCCACCCCATATATCATAACCACCTCCATTTCATTTTCAACTTATATTACCCATTCCATTGTTTTATACAGTTCTCCAAAAATCCAAACAAACCATGCCACTTTCATCTGCATCTACTATACCTGAATGGCTATATCGCCAAACCCCAAAGCAAAAGAAGAAGGTGCCTCTTGTAGATGTGATAGATATTATCATGCTAGAACCTAATCCAAAGAGACATGCCAAACAACCAAAGATCATCTCTAATTTATAAATAAACTAGTCAGGAGAAAGGTTCATGGAGGTAGCTACTCATGTTGAAGGGAAAACTAAAGAAACCATTACAGTAGCGGATTATTAGATTTATAGGTTTACAGGTTAGTCTCATGCTAGAATTTCATAAGTCAACTAAAGAAAGCGGTGAATAAGTTGAAAAGGTTTCCAGCCAAATTTGCGAGGGAGATTGATATAGCGGATGTAGTAAATCATTATGCATGTGGATAAGAGGAGAAGGAAGTACATGGATTCATCAAATGTTTCACTGATTACAAACACCAAATGGTCATGTGGGAAGAAGATCAGGGGAAAACTGAACAAGAGAAAGATAATGCAAGTCTAAGCTAAGCCAGGCAGCCATGATTGCGATGGTTCTAAGCTCTGAATAAATCAAAGTTGAAGGGTTGGCTTAGTAAAACATTTGCAATAACTTTACTATTTTTATGGGATCATGTTCCCTTGAATTTATTATACTATATTTTTAGTAAGTTGTTAGTTAAGGTTACACTGTAATGGCTCAACCTCTGGAACTTATAAATATTTAAATGTATTAAATTTATGTAAAATTTTAGATCATTTGGAGAAGTTACTCTTCAAGCTTAGAAGAGTGCTTCATCCTTTCAATTATATTCAGAACAATATTTTTCCATGAAAAGTCTAGTTTATTGTGTTAGTCATTGATCAATTTATAGCTTGTGAATGTTTAATTCCTTGATGTGATTGGATAATCTAAATTTATCCCAGTTATCTTATTTCAATTCATGTGAAAAGTGATATAACTACTTTGAATATCAGTTGTGGAAAATCAATTTTATTTCTATTATAAAGATGGATTATTATAGTCATGGATAGAGGAAGATTGAAATACATGTGCATATCATATATTTTTGTGACGAGTTGATTCTGGATTTAAGTGGGTTTATCTGTTCAATATACTTGGTGCATAACTTTATTATTATTTTTATCTTTTTCTTTAATCCCATCAGTTGCGTATATTAGAGTTATTTTCAAATATTTTAGCTTTTCATATTGATCATAAATCAAGTGCTTTAAGTTTCAAACAAATTCGGCCTTCTCCAGAGGTTCATCCCAAGGAAATAGGGTCCCACACCTTTGGGATGTTCCAACGTTACACATGATCACTCAAATATTCAATGGGTGTATGATCCATGTGACAACACATCCATGGGGAGCACATAAAACCAAACCTCATCCTTGTAGGTATTCCTAATCAAAAAATTTATAAGGCATCTTTTATCTATGGTTATCTTGTTCCCTTTCTTCATTTTTTTAATTATTGGCAAATAGTTTTTTGAAAGGGACCATACCCTTGTACAGCAAGGCTCTGCAAACTAGATTTAAACATTTAAGGCCCACACAACAGAAAAGAAACCAATCTACCAAGATAAGTTCCAAAAACCAACAGAACAACAACAAAAACAACAGAAGAACGGCAAACAAATAGCTGTTGTCTAGCTAAGAGATAGCCAAATAGCATTGGAGAACTATCTCGAAGGATAGGCAGTTTTCCTGGAGAAGGAATTTTTCTTTTTCCTAACTGTGATCCAAGCATCTGAAATTTCCTGCAAAGGAATAAGAACCTCAAGGTCAGTAATCAGTTGATAATTATTGCTTGAACCATGGGGAACCACAGTCGCTAAAGACACATTTGGTTCAATGTTTCTGGACCTTTTATCTTCATCCCCGGGTGTCTTTTCACACAAAGGGGTCATTTCCCACCTGTCATCCATGTCAGTATCAATATTAGTATCTTGTTCCCTTTCTTGAACCATGATATACGATAGGATTATTGGTGCTTCTCACATTTCAGACTGAGTTCATCAACCATCATAGTTGAGACCATATTTTAACAAATACCACCATCGATAATAATTTTACATAACTTTCCTCAAGAGGTGCATCTTGTTCGAAATATATTTGTCTGCAGTGAACAATCACTACCATAACCATCTTGTTCTTTCTCCTTTCTCACGGTGATCATCATTCTCCATATCATGAGGGTTTCACCAAAGTCTGCAGCAACCTCCATTTCTTCTTCCTCTTAAGCTTCAACCAGGTTTACTCATGGTTTTTATCTGAGCCATCTATCTTGTATAGGGTAGTGCAAACATTCAAAATCTTTGTGCCCTTCTTTAATAAATAGGTATCATGTATGCTACCTTTGGGGTTATTCCAACCATGTCCTCCATTATAAATTCATCCCCTCTAAAACACCTTACCCCTTTGGTAGTTACCACAACTTTGAATAGATTCTTCCTTCCCTTCTTCATTAGAGGATTCACCTTTTATAGAATCAAATCTACCTCTTCCTCTCATTGGATATGATTATGGCCCATTCTTCACACCTCTTCTAAAATTACTCCTCATTTTATTTTCTACTACAATTAATGTGAGTTGATAATAATCATCCAAGATATGGATCTAGAGCATACTCATTTGATCTTGTATGGTATAAATCAACCCATTTATATACCTTGTAGCCTTCTGTTCTTTAGACTCTCCTTGTTCCACCCATATTTGTAGCTTATAAAATTCATTGGTATAATATTCAATTTTGGGATCCTTTTGCCTTAGGTTTTGAAACCTTTGAAATAGTGTCTAGAAATAATCTACAGGAAGAAACTTTTATTTCAACTTCTTCACCATTTTATTCCAATTTTGGATCTTTCTCTTCCTGTTCCTCTTTTCATTTTCCAAGCGATCTCGCCAAATCAGTGCATGTATGGCCAACTTAGTGCATAAAAATTAACCTTCTTCTCCTCTGAAAGTGTTTTCCACTCAAATAATTTTTCCTTACGATTTAACCAGTCAATCAACTCCTCTGGTCGTAACCCTCCACCATAATAAGGAAAATTAATCTTGATGTGGTCATTCTTTCCCTTGAAATCTTGGATCAATCTCTCCTCAAATGGTCTCTCATTCAAAGTGTATTCATCTCTCTCATTTTTTCCTTTTTTTCCTCCTTGATTCATTAATGAAGCTAATTCTTTAATATCACTCTCTAGGTCTACATCCCCATTTTCACATCTCCTTCTAAGGTGGGTAACTTTTCTTGTGATCTCAACAACTTGCCTTTATAGATCCTACATATGCCTATTCATTTCGGCATTTCCCCTCCGTCATATAGCCATACTTATATAAAATAAAGGAAATAAATTACATAGAAAAAATTAATATATATTACCTTTACCATTTTCGTAAGATCCAAATCCCGCTCTAATACCAATTGATGAGGGTCAAGCTACAAGAAGTTGAAACACCTCTAAAACACACGAAAACTATTTGCAATAGAACTAGAAGATTTGAAATTGTTTTCTTATGATTATGTAATCCACACTTAATCTTTTACATTATTACAAGCTTCTTTTTATTTCACATTAGCTCTAAAAACCCTAAAATGCTAATGAACCCCTAACATGCCAAAAATCACCTACTAGTAAAACACCTTGAATAGCCCCAAAATTTTTGTGACAAATATGCCTTCACAAAAAAATTCTCACGCCAAACTTCAGATTATTCTATAAAGCATATAAAAAAGTTATTAAAACTCTAAGTTCTAGACAAAAGGAAAAAATGTTCACAGCCAATTTTAGACAACTAGACGAAGGAATCCGGTCCCAAAAATATGTCAAAATGGAATCAAAATTCATAGGAAAGTTTGTCACAGCATATTACTAATCAATATCTACCACCTTGGAAAATTTCAAGATGATCTAACGGTCGGATCAAAATTTATGGCCTTCACAAGTTATGATTCTGTATTAACTGAACTCTTTGTGTATTTCATCACAAGGATGATAAAATAGAGCTTAATGCACAAATAGAAATAACATTGCCTCCTTCCTTGAATTGCAATGTAACAACATTGACCAACCTTCCTAAATTGGGAATAAGCTTGATACAAGACTCTATTTTTGGAGGATACAAATATTAGTTTGGATAAGTCATATTTTTTTGGTGCTTTTATTGTTCTCTCTCTTCTTCAAATGTTGAAAAAGATAGTTTTTTTTTTCAACATGTGGAAAACACATTGATTTTCAACATGTGCAAAATAAATTGTTTTTTCAACATGCAGAAAACATACTATTTTTAAACCCATTATTGACCAACTCAAATTTTGAGGATGAGCAATCCAAAAATAAATGTTTCTTGAAATTTAATAAGGGAGAGTAGATTACATAATAAGATGATTAATTAGACACAAGAAAACCAAAAAAATGTATTATGTGAGCAACTAGTTCAGAATAAGGGTTATAGATAAATATTTCAAACGAAATAAAATGTTTCTAAGTCTTGTATTAGGAATCTAATTAGTGTATTTCCTTAATGATAATCCATGTTGTAATGTTGTTATGAATAATTTATGCATTTTATTTAATTATTTAAAACATCATGTAACACAGGTATGTTTGGTTTTCATTATTTTAAAGAAATGATGTAAAACCTCACATAACTTATTACATGTATTTTTAAGTATTGAGCTTACCATGCTTAAGATTTGGTTTCTCATTAGGGATTTAGAATAAATTTCACATACAATTGTGACGGTGTAACCATCATTCCCTTTCATTCACAATCCATGTGCTTAGTTATTATTTACGTAGATACTTATACGTTTATAAAACCATAAATCCTTATGTAATATTAAATTAATACTCGTATTCATTTTTTTTGTTTTATAAACTAATATTCCATTCTGTGTTAGAGTCCATTTATTAGCTTAAACAATAGAAATAAAACACAAATATAGTTATCTTCCATTATTTAAAAGAGACTACATATATTTTCAAATACAAGAGATTATTTAATTTTGTTTCTAGTGAAATTTATTTTACATGATACTTCTATTAAATTAAATCTTGTAATAATCTTCAGCATGTGTATGAATTAGTTACTGATTTGTTGACATATGAGTTGGATAAATTCTCACTTTATAAAATTTAATATATATCATATTTACCTTTGTAGCTGACACTCCATTGTTTATTTATTTGTACTAATTTTGGTTTGAAGTTTAATATGGAACATCTCTTAAGCACATTTTCTTCTTGGGGTTCTATGAAAAGAAAATTATAGCCTTTATAAACATTCATGACATATTTTAGTTTGAATGTAAATTCTATTTATGTAAACTTATAGATGTGTATTTACAAATTAATTTATCGTAAACCCTGTAGTCATTTTTATGCCCTTAGAACAATAGTCTAATCCCATGTGCACCGGCCTATCACCCAGCAGACATTGGGCACTCACCCGAGGCATGTGTGGGCTCCGAGCCCCTCCTTTATGTGAGTTTTGTGAGAATACATTGCTTGAATACAAAACCTTAGATGCAAAAAGGTAAATGACCATGCATTCATTCTGAGAGCCTAGTATGAGTTATTTATATCAATACACCCATTTAGATAACAAGAGAAACATCATACAAATAGTAGACCTAATTCATGATATAAAGAAAATGAACTAAGATTTACACCCATGAACAATATGTACTTAGAATAGAACCATATATTCATATTAATCATAATTTGGTAACCACATTACATTCACCAAGGTAATAACAAACCATTTTATCAATACAGATAGACTCATGCATCAAAAGCCCTATCTATGCTTCCCATATTACCTAAAAATTGATAAAGACCCATCCCTTGGTGTAATACCATTCATATAACCCTCTAATGGTAATCATATCCCTATAGAACCTTTAATTAGTTTTACAGAGCTTTTCCTTTCATTATCTCTATGACTCCCAAGTTCTTAGTTCAATGTCCTCTGACTCTAGTCCTCTCTCTACTTTCTATCCTCTTTTAGTTCTACTTGAGCATCTCTAAATATAGCTTTAGCATCCACTGTCATGCCTTCCTAAAGTAGCAGATTGGTCACCAAGTGTCAAGGTGGTCCTCTAATGGAGCATCTTTATTCTCATTCGAGCTCTCCACTCTCTGCAATGATGCATTTTGGGATCCTTCCATTGCATGTAATATTCATTTCTTGGTCACTAAGTTGCTAGGATGGAACCTTATCCACTCTGCATGCTTAGTCGGTTCACGCTTTCCTCATGTGCTTCTTGAAATGTCGAATATGGCTGAGTTCTCAGACCCTTTTTTTTCCTTACGTGTGTGCGATGGTTTCTACAAAACCCTTCTAAAACCCTTTTCCTGTGTGGTTTGATCCACACATCTTTCCTTATATTGGTCCCACGTGCACACGTGCCCTTAGGGACTTAGTCAATATCTTGAGGCCCAACATCACCCCACACTAAGATTGTTCTCTGTCCTTGAGAACACATCTTATTTAAATAATAAAGAATGGCGGGAGTTCGGTTGGTTAGAATAAAGAATGAAAAAATGAAGAATGAGAATAATTAATAATGGAGGAATGAAGAATAATTTGTATATTGCTGAAGGAGTGGTAAGTCCTTCCTTATATCTGCCTCGAGTGTTTCCTAGGAATCTACTTCCTTATGTGCTTCATTGAGTAGGTCGACCACCAGAGCACTTACTTCATCAAATATCATCTCATCCCCTTTGGCACCCATTGTATCAACGATCCCTTCCAGTTGGTTGCCAAAGTCATGAGCACCTCCATCTTGCAGGTGATCTAGGGATATAATTCCTTAAACTAGTTTTTGATCGAGTCTCTTAGGGTCTCAATGGATTCAGACTTCTTCTCCACCTTGGACATGATATTATATCACTCTTCTCTATTCCTCTTATTCTTCTCTTAAAACTCCTTGAGCTTTGCCTCATAGATATCAAATAGGATGCTTGCTACTCTATCCCTATTAGTGCAATTATCATAAGCAGCTTCAGCTACCTACGTGACATATTTTATAGTTGTGAGGAGTTTGGTGTATCAAGTGATTATTTCAATAACCATCAATTTATCCTCCTTCTCCAGTCGCGCCAATGCCTCTTCTTTTGACTCCAATGCAAGTGGCCATCTTTCCATTATAAGGATGTGAGTTAAATATTCCAAGCACTGCAAGGTTAATTCATATTTCTTCTTGGGCAGTGCTAGGTCTGGATGCTTTAGTAAAATAGCATCAATGATCATATCTATATTCTTATAGACCTCTCACACATTTTTCTTTTCCTCCTGTAGCTCATGCCTTAACTATGTGCTGATCAGATCTTCTTGCTTCAGTTCTTTTCTCTTTTCAAAGATATCCCCCTTTTTCTTTCCCAATTACCCTTATAGGAATCTCACCCGGTCGTTCCTCCTAAAAATTCCTTCCTCTACTTCCACTAAAACCTTGTTGAGTGCATTACAAACTTGTTCATCATATAATTGTTGAGCATTTACCAATGGATTTATCCCCTTTCCTCTGACATCTTCATTAGCACCCCTTGTCTTACTTAGAATTCAAGATCATCAACGTGAGACTCAAATGCCCAAGACACCATCTTCTTGGTTCATAGATATGCGCCTTCCTCATCAAATAAAGACATCACCAGGATTTTTTCTATCGGCACAATTCTATAGAAGTGTGCACATAACACCTTATTGGGATCATTTATATAGCCCATTCCTTATCCTTGTGCTTCAACCATACCCTTCCTGCGTTCCATTTGTAAAGGTCGCTGCTAGACTAGGATCTCTTCCCATGCTTCCATACTCCTTTCCAATGCTTTATTCCTCTATCCCTTTCAACACTTTGCCTACGCTGCTCTCCAACTCTTGCTCCACTAACATCTTGATTTTTCCCGCCACTTCTATTTCTGCAGCTTTTTCTATCTTCTCCTTGGTGAGGCTGGGAGTCCTCTGATCCTTAATGTTCACCTCTTCATTGATCCCCTTACTTTGAGCATTTGCTTCCTCCTTGCCATCCCTCTCTCTATCATCCTCATCCTCAAATTTGTGTACATCATATACGGGATGATTATTAACTTCTTCATCCTCATCATCATCCTACTCTCCCTATAGGCCTCCAAGTTCTCTGTCTCCTCTAAGTCTATCTTCCTCGCTGCCTTCTGTTTCTTCCTAACTAGGGACTCTTCCTCTTCCTCAGAAGGTGATTCCCTCTTAGGTGAATCTTTTTATTCTTGAACCTTTTCCTCAGGTTTCTTTTACTTCTCCTTGATTGGAGACTTCTTCCAGCCCAAGTATGTGCTCATCTTGGTGCTTGTTTCCGGTGCACCCATAGATTGTGTCATCTACATACTTGGTGATTTATTCTCATGCACTTCCCCTCTCTCCCTTTTCTTCGGTGTAACCTTATTTCTCCCTATGGGTTATTTTGGAATGGAGACATCATTCTCAAAGTAGGTTCCTTTTTTAAAAAAATCCTAATACGCAAGTATACCCTTGTTACAGTTCTTCCTGTAATTGGCAATGTCAAGGGTTTCATCATCTGTACTTTTTGGGAGACATACGTCTCCACATATGTGTGCTTCATTAGGTATACAAGATTCCTACATAGCTAGTGGTGGTCCTAGTCCACTGCTAAGGTATAACCTTAGTTTTTTTGCTTCCTTGAAGTAGTTGACCCCTGCTTGGAAGTACCACATGGTGAAGGAGAAAAGTAGTTTTCACCATGGAATTTTAGTCCCATCAATCAGAGTGAATCTACCAATGCAGAAGTGCTGGTATACAACAAACTCATTCTCTCCATCTACTAGGGCTGGCAATTTCTCAGGTATCCTCCACTCTTCTCAGAATGCATTGCACATTTTAGTGTACCATTTCTCCTTGTGCGCTTTGTGGGTGGCCGTCATGGTATCACAAGTATAATTTTCCAATATTTTTGTGGGTGAGGGATCTTCATCTTGATACTCCCTTATGAACTTTTTTGGCCCATTAGGCACTCCAATCTCTGAGAAGACAATGGTGAGAATAAAATTTCCAAACATTATCTTATCTCCTTCCTACACACTACTAATGATCTCATCTACAATATAGGTGGACAAGTTGTATATGGTTCCTTCTGAAATCTTCTGACATACATTCAACCATGCCTTGTTTACTTGTGTCCACCTTTCTTGACCTTTTAGATTGGTAACCAAGTGTGCAACCATCATCATTACAAGGTCGCAGATATCTGCGATATCAAAGTAGTGCGAAACCTTTTTTTAATCATAGGCCTCCAAAGTTTCCTTAATGGACTCCTTATCTTCCAAGTCATCATCTATGGACTCTCCTTTATAAACCAGGCTAGTAAAATAAGATATGAGTTGGGGGTTATGCACATTTTTCGGCCTGCAAAATAGAAGTGGTCCTCATGCACACGCAACATAAGCCATTGGTATAACCACTTGGGATTTCCAAAATAGGGAAACTCATAAAGTTGCAGAACCTTGGCCTTTCCCAACTCCACCTTCACCTCATTGATGCGGATCGACATTCCCTCTAGTATCTTCCTATCTATCAAACGAACCAGTTCCAAATCCATCTCTTTCTCTGTGGTGCTTGTGCAATGATTATAGTCACTCACAACCAGATCTTCCTTACGTGTGATACCCATTATTTCCCCAGCAACACTCCATCTGAGTACTACATTTTTGCATACCACTCGTCATTGAAACTCATGGTGGTAGTTGTCTGTTTTCCTTTGCTCTTTCCCTTCTTTGGTAAAATGGTTTCCTTGTTTCATGTCATTTTACTTTTCGGGTTAAAATATAAACTCTTCTTGCTCCTCTCTCTTACTTTTCTCAACCCTTTGGCTCAACTCCGTGAAATAATCCTTATACTCATGTGCCCTAGCTGTAAAACAATAACATGGAAAATTCTTCCACAAGACAGTGTGATCCTCTAAAAATTTCTTCCGTACGCCCATGTGCTCCTTCCACTCTAGTTTGCAGATCAATACTAATCACTTACTCAAATCTCTATGATTATTTCTTCATACAAATATCTCTTCACGGATGCCCTAGTTCGCAAGAGATTCTTCAATCTCGTAATAGACAGGTAAAATAATAATGTGCTTGAATTCATACTTATAGCTTTTTGTTATTCTCTGGCAATAAATATTATGGTACCCACCATTATACTCAACATTAAATGGGGCTTTTTCCACTAAATTTGACCTTAAGTGCCTTTACCCACGTGCCCAATCCTACAATAATGCTCCTACAACCGTATAACATGTAAAAATCCTTACCGACCGAAGACTCTAATGCACCCATCTGCAGCACCGAAGGCACTTCTTCTGTCCTTGACCTAATTTTTTCCCTCATATACCCTGTGTTGTTCATGTCCTTCTCATTCTTTATACGTGGTCTTTGTTAAGATATCTTGAAACAAAAATTATTTTCCATCATTTCCACACGTGTTCTACCTATCATCATGCTTTTTATTCTTCAACCCGGGCCATACAACTTTTACTACCATCTTGTATCTTACTTTGTACTACTCCACCCCACACTAAATCATATGCACGGTCCTCTACACATACACAACCTTTAGAAAGTAATAAGTGGTTACTGGCGCACAAGGCACAAAAAAACATAAACAAAAGGGAATAAGTAATGAGAAAGGGAGACACAAGGAAGGACAAATGCATAAAGGTAAATCCTAAGCTAACTGGAAAAAATGACTTATTTACAAACACAAGGAAGATTTATTTATAGGAGGGCTTCCACCTATTCCTATTGAAATGGCCAAGTAGTCTCGTCCCATCCAGCGCTTGTAACTGGAAAGCACTTGAATCAAGGATGTACAAGATGATGTATGGGCCCAACCAATGAACTTTCAATTTCTGAGGATGGTGCAGAAACTTGGAATTATATAAAAAAACCATCTACCCAACCTCAAATTGTTTTTTCTTGATATGACAATCATGTCATGTATTTTGTCTCGTATTTTTAGTCTTTTGACTCTATCTAACAAGTGATCTCCTTTCATCTAACTGCATTAACTTCCCAACCCTTTCCTCGAGCACTTGCTCATCAACCAATCCCCTTGTCCGTGCTATATGAAGTGATGGTAATATGAATTCAACTGGAAAAACAGCCTCTGTGCTAAACACTAACTAAAACAGTGTGGTCGTTTTCAGTCTCTTCTAGGTTGTGTTGTATGTGCATAGAACTATTGATACCTTGTCATCCCAATCTTGTCTTACAACATAACAAATTTTGGTCAATGTGTTACTTAGTATCTTATTAAATGCCTCAACTATTCCAATCTCTTGAGGGTCATAAGGGGTAGTCTTGTGATGTGCCACCATAAACTCTGCTAACAAGATCCTTACTATCTCATTCAAAAAATGTGTACCTCTATCACTTGTTAAACTCATCGGACACCATACCTACTAATTATGTTTTCCCATAAGAATCTCACTATTGTCGCTACTGTGAAATCCTTTGTAGGTGTTTCCTCTTCCCATCTCGTCAAGTAATCAGCGTAAGTGATGATGTAATGTGAGCTAGTGTGTCACACAACATGTGAAATTAGTCCTAAAAAGTTGATTACCCATTTCTAAAATGGATTTGTGTTGGATATTGGACTTAATGGCATCTCATCCCTCTTCTCAGGTTTTCCAAGGCACAAATAATGGTCACAGGCCTTGCACAACACAATACTATCCTGGTAGATACTTTCCAACCAGAGCCCTATGAGTAGAATATTCCATACGGTTGCATTTCCTACATAGTTTCCTCTTGCAATCCCACTATGTGCTTCTTCCACAATTTCCACATGCTCATGTTCTAATACGCATCAGTGTAAAAACTCATTGTGGCCCAATTTGTACAGATCTCCACTAATACAACATGTAAGGTGTGACACATATTACTAACTACTTTCTCTCAAAAGCCTTCATCCCGTCTGACACCACACCCTTTTTAAGAAATACTGCAATATCCTCCAAGTCAGAGGGTGTGCGCTGCAACCTAAATAGTGTGTGTCTGGCATGGTATCTTCAATGCTCTGCAAGTCCTCCCCAGAGTCAATTCTTAAAAGATGATTAGGTCACAAATTAATTTTTCCTGGTTTTACCAGAACTGAAAACTCAAATTCTTGGAACAACACCCATCGATATATGCGCCCCTACAAAATGAGATTATTTACCAAATACTTCAATGCCATATGATCTATATAGAATATAAACATTGTTTCCAATAGATACTTCCTGAATGTATGCAGTGCGTAGATCATTGACAATGCCTCACGCTCAGTAGTAGTGTAATTTTGTTCTGCTGGTGTCAACTTCCTACTAGCAAAACAAAGGGGGTGATCAACAATCCCATCACCAGGTTATGCTAGCAATTATCCATTGAATGTCCCTGAGGCATCAACGTGTATGTGGAAGGGCTTATCCCAAGAAGGAAATCATAATATGGGTGTTGTGACAATCCTATCCTTTAATTTGTCAAACTCCTTCTACTGTGCCTATCCCCAGTGAAAGGCACTCTTGTGTTTAAGTAACTTTTCCAAGAGCATGATGATCTTAGCATATCCTTTAATAATTTTCCTATATTCCCCTATATGCCTAAGGAATCCATGCACTACGCTTTGACTGGTAGGATCTCCCAATCCCACAATAACTACAACTTTGGCGAGATCCACTAGCAAACCTTCCTTGCATATAATATGTCCTAACAGAATTCCAAATGGAGTAGCAAAAACACATTTCTTAATGTTGAGGGATCTCCTCAACTACCGACATCTCTCAAAGATTAGCCTCAAGTTATCACAATGGTATTTTACTAGCCCATACACAGTCCAATCATCCAGGTAGACCTGAATAAATTTATGGATGAAGTCATGGAAGGCTTATACCATGATGTATGAGAAACAACGGGTGCATTTTTCAACTTAAAAGGCATGACTGGGTAGAAAAAGCTTCCCAATTCAGTAAAAAAAGTTGTCTTCTCTTGGTCTTCCTTTACAATTCTAACTTGGTGGTACCCTGAGAAGTCATCCGTAAAAGAATAGACCTTGCACCTGGCTACTCCTTCCATAATTTCTTCAGTGAAGGAAGTTGGAAAAGGGTTAATGATACACACTGCATTCAAGTCTCTGTAATTAACATATATCCTTATACTTGTATCCTTCTTAATTCTTATAACCATTGAGCTTACCCATTCTAATTCTTCCATAGCTTCAATAATACTTCAAGCTATCATTTTATCTATCTCCTCCTTGAATCTTACGTGCAAGTTTGGATTCATACAATAAGGTCTCTTCTAAATCATGTGCGCACCTTCCTTCAACTTGATCCTCATTTCCCCTAAAGATTGGTTAATGCCTTTGAGCTCATGGTATCCACATTGGAACAAGTCCTGAAACACGTGCAGTAGGTCAATAATATTGGAAACCTCCTTTTCTTACCAATAGTCCCCAATGATAACTTCCTTAGGTTTATCCTATGAAATAATGTTAACCTTATTCATTTTCAAGGACTCATGGTAGGTGCGTGCCTTCTCATCAACACTATCCATTGCTTCGTGTGTACCTTCACAATGGTTAACATCTAGATTCTCCATATCTGCACCATCTATTACATACACCATTTTTCCTCTTTCTTTTTCTATGCATGTGCGCTCAAGATGTATCTCTTATGATTCTTCTTCATCAAAATGTGTCTCCAAACTAGGTTCACCCAACAACTCCAACATCATGTCTTCCACTATGGAACTATCTCCCATTGTATGGTTCTTGACTACTTGCAATGTCTTATCCACTGATGGCTTTGTACTCCAATACTCAAAATATTGAATGATATTAGCCATTAACTCCTACCATTCCTTGTTTGACGGCATGTCTCTGATTGAATATACCACACGTGCGCACAACCTTGTAAGGTGGAATATAACTTATGTACCCATAGAAAAGGTGGTAAATCTTTTGTGCCTTCCATCCAGGCCTTCTCACATGCTTGGATATGGAAAGAGGTGGGTTATTTTTCATAGTAGTCTTGTATAAAAGGGGGCATGTTGCTTTTGCATAACCTAATAGAGAATGCGACTCTTACCTCACGCCACTCTAGAAGATTCTCGTGATGTGTCACCCACCAACGTGTTGCAGTCCCGAGAAAGTTGTAACTAAGCATACTTCTCCTTTCATCCTCATTTCTCCATTGAGCCTCCATCACTCACAAGAAATCATTAGGGCTTGCTCCTCCAGAGTAACTTGGTAGCTTCTTCCTTCCCAAGTGCTTGACTGAGCATTCCTTTGTCACCCTTGTTACAAATCCTCTTAAATGTCACCAAATTAACTCATAGGTCCTGTGCGCTCAAGTGTCGTATGCTATCCTGGTTGTATCAATCATTGATTGAGTGTCTTCAAAATAAATAACCTCTCCTGTAGGATGAATTACTTCAGCATCCCTGATAGAGCACACATAAATTCTATCAAGGACTTCCTCTCCTAAGGGCTCAGTATAAGGTGCTAACTTCCCATCCATTAAAGGGATGATGAATCATTCTTCCTTGTTCTCGAAACTGATATATCCCTTGTTAAACCATAGGTTGGCATTATTTTTGTAACACCAAGGGCACCCAAGCAATGCTGGAAATTTATCCTTTTCAACTAGCTCCAAGACCTCGAAGTCTCCAGTGAACTTGGCCCCTTGAATAGTGATAATTACATCCTTAAAGATACCAATGGGAACTGCCTTTATTTTGTTTGCCATATATAGCACATTCGAGGATGGCTGTAATGTGCACCTTCCCATTTGATGTCATGCATCCAAGGTGAGAAAATTGACTTTTGCACCCGTATCGATCAAAATATTACTCAGAAGTCATCTATCTACAACAACATTCAAGGTTACCTCTTTGTCATAATCAAGGCTATTAGGAGGAGGGTTAGCATGTAGCACTTGCCTCTCATGCTCTCTTCCAGCACGTGGAACCATCTCTCATAACCATTCTCCTAGCAAGGGAATAATATTCTCTTTCCTTAATATTTTGTACACTTTTCTCACCTTGTCTAGATCCTTCTGTGGGGCTTCAATAGTCTTCTTTTCTTCTACTTGTCTTGAGTATTCTTTCAGACACTAGACCTCTCTTTGTAAACTTTGAATTACATCCATAATCTCTTGGTACACCTCCTTTTGATGAACAGGGTCTAGATACTTCCCATGTACCCCTTCTTCCATAAAAACCAGCTTCTGTCTTGGCATCTCTCTTACACGTGCAACCTCTGCTCACGTTGTAACTAGTACAGGATCTAGTTTGGATTCATGTGCCACTCTTGGCATCCATTGAGAGTTGGATTTTCTTATTGTTACCATCCCATTGCCTTTATCCTTTTAGTACGACTAGCTCATGTGTTCAAGTAACTTAGGACACTCCTCGTACTTATGTTTCTTTCCGCACCACGAGCATTGCAACAGATCAGAACAATCATGTTTATAATGCTCTGTAGACACACATTTATAACAAGTTCCACACGGGAACTCATTTCTCCCTCTACTGAATTTATTGCGATCATAAAATCCTCTATGGAAACCTCTCCCACGCGTTCCTCCATCTACAACCCTTCATAGCAGCGATCATCATCCTTAGAACTGCTTGCAAAGCTAGTCTGGCACACACCGAGATCAATGGCATCATGGATCTAGTCAATCAGCCTACAATACTTGGTGTCATGGGTCGTTAGCTATAAATATTGCAATATTAAGACACATTCTTGTAGATCACGCACTTAGTAGAGGACACCTACTTGCATCATGATCCCTGTGGTAGATTTCATAGTCTACTAATATAGCACGTACCGATTTCTGGGGGAAACTATCTTTTGTATTCCCTTCTATTTCAAAATTCGTACACAAAAGACCACTTCGAACCTCATGTGCTAAGTTTGTAGACAAATTTTCCAACTGCTTGGCCACTGCAGCAATTTGAGCCTCCAGGAAAGGGCTTACACTAGTATCAATGCTCCCAATAGCCTCAACCCGTAGGGTAGCTTCCAAGGCCTCACATGGGTTTGTGAAAGTCTTATGGGGCAGTGCTATTCTAAATGGTGTTATCAATCCCATAACAAACCATTGAACATGCTGAGAGGGGTGAATTTCATAGGATATTTTTGACAAAAGAGTTGTGAATCATGCATCATACTTGTGCACACTCTCTATCCTTCCTTGTTGGATCTCCTTGAGAGTGATGATTCTCTTTTACTTGAACTCATAGATATAAAACTCTGCTTGGAAGGTATTTTTCAGTGCACTATAATCCACCACCGTCTGATGGGGGTCATACTTGTGGTACCATCTATGCACGCACCCCTACAACGTTATTACAAACTTACTTGCCTTTTGCTTCGAGGTAGTGATCCCCTTCGAGTGCCATAGCAATTCACACTTATGCACATTCTCTACGGAATCCTCAATACCTTTGTAGTCTGGTAGGTGCAAATATATCTCAAAATATACCTGTGAAGGTGGTTAAGGCCCTTTCTTGCCTGACCAAGAACCTTGGTTTCCTCTGGTGTTTCCCCCACCACCAGATCAACTAGACCCACCAGGTCTTGTCCCTCCTGACCCACCAAATCCTCCTGATCCACTAGGTGCACCAAGTCCTCCATCTCTTACACCACCATATCCACCTGGTGTAGCCTGAAAAGAGCCTAAAGTGGTCACGCCTAGTGTTCCCAACGTCCCATTGAACTACATGCCAATGGTTTGTGATATTGCCCCACTGTTAGACGTGTGTCCCATGCCACTCCCAGACATGATACAATAACTTTGTGTGATTTCACCTTGTCTAAATATTTCTACACACACATGAATGGTTTTTACGGCCATAGATGTCCCAAATGAGAACTTATATATCCTAGGCACAGATCAGTTATTCCCTCTGATACCAACAAAGTTAGCAATACTTGTATCTTGATATAGAAAACTAAGTGTTAGGGGTTGGTCACCAGGTGGGTTCAAATGCACGTCGATGGATCTCCTTTCTCCATGCAATGAAATTTCATCAGAGGCTGAAGGGGTCTCTCTCCCATGCTTTCTAAAATGGGGTAACAAAGATTGTTCAAGTTCCACATCCTTTGCTTGAACCTCAAATCCTTCCCGCAATGTCTTCCTCCATAAATCCATCACTCCCACAACCTAATATTGTCTAGCCAAATCCATTTCATGCACCTCATTATACTTGATTTTTCATTCTTCCCTTTCCTTTTTAGCCATAATTTCCACCATCTTCCTCCACCCTAGCTTCCTATCCCAGCGCTTAGAGAAGCTTTAGCTGGCCATAGGAAATGCCTCCAAACTTAATGTAATGATCAATATCTTCATAACCAGTAGGATAGCTCGTAAAAATGATCCTTTAGGTTCTCTTAGGAACTCAAACTGAGTGATCTCCAGATAAGAATACTTAGAAATGGTGTATTCTAGGGTATAACTGGTCAGTACTCCTTTCCACCAGTGATCAACAACATACTTCCAAGTCATATATGTATCCTGTAGCCTTTGGTAATCATCTTGGGTCTACATGCATGACCTATAGTACCAACTCAATATGGATGCATATGTTGAAATCCATTCATACAATTCTAGTGGAAAGTAGCAGAAGAAAGTCTCATACAACTCATGATACAGGTGCTCTTCTACCCATCTATGTGCATCGAACTCAAGTCCAGTACTGAATCTTTGAAAAAACTCATCCTTCGTGCTTTTAAAACATGCTTTGACACTTTCCAAGGTCAAACTCTTTTTCATCACACATCAATGGAACCAAGATGTAGCCAACGGAAAGATGTATTCATTTCTCACAACAACTTTGAAAAGAGGTCTCGAAAGAGGAACCAAGATGTAGTCATTTTTATGTCCTTAGAACAACAGTCTAATCCAATGCACGTCGGCCTATCACCCAGCGGGCGCTGGGCATTCACCCGAGGCATGCGTGGGTGCTGAGCCCCTCCTTTATGTGAGTTTTGTGATAATACATTGCTTACAGATAGAAACTTAGATGCAGAAAGGTAAAGGACCATGAATTCATTCTGAGAGCCTAGTATGAGTTATTATATCAATACACCCATTAAGATAACAAGAGAAACATTATACAAATAGTAGACCTGATTCATGATATAAAGAAAATGCACTAAGGTTTACACCGATGAACAATATGTACCTAGTATAGAACCATATATTCATATTAATCATAGTTCAGTAACCACATTACATTCACCAAAGCCATAATAGACCAGTGTATCAATGCATATAGAATCATGCATCAGAATCCCTAGCTATGCTTCCCATATTATCTAAAAATAGCTACAGACCCATCCCTTAGTGTAATACCATTACTATAACCCTCTAATGGTAACGCCTGCCCTCTAGAACCTTCCATTAGTTCTGCAGAGCTTTGCCTTTCATTCTCTTTATGAGTCTCTAGTGCCTAGTTCTCTGTCCTCTTAACTCTAGTCCTCTCTCTACTTTTTGTTCTCTTTTAGTTCTACCCAAGCATCTCTCTATATAACTTTAACATCCACAGTCATACCTTCCTCTAATGGAGCATGTTTGACCTCATCCAGGATCTCCACTCTTCGTAATGATTTCTTTTTGGATCCTTCCATCATGTGAAATATTCCTTTCTTGGTCACCAATTTGCCAGGATGGCACCTTATCCACTCTACATGCTTATTTGGGTCACGCTTTCCTTGTGTGCTTCTTGAAACAATGAATATGGCTAAGTTCTCAGCCCCTTTATTTTGCCTTGTGCAAACGTCATGGTTTCTACAAAACCCTTCTAAAATCCTTGTCCTGTGTGCTTTGACTAGCATGTCATTCCTTATATTGGTCCTGCACGCACACGTGCCCTTAGGGACTTAGTCAATATTCCAAGGCCCAACAAACCCTATAATGGTGAAATAGAAAGCTATAATTTCATTTACATCAAAATTCAAAGTTAAAAAGAGATAATGAGTGTTGATATTCATCTTGAGAGAGTTAAATAAAATATAAATAGATTAAATACTATTGTTTTAGGAAGGAAATTCTATTTTTTTCTTAGAGAAAATACGTACCTCTCTAACACAATACAAGTTATATGAGATTCTCTTTTTGGTTCCCATGAATTTTTAAACAAGTTATAAGGATTAATTCTATATATTGGATAATTATATATACAATATGTAATAGAAAATATGGAGAATCAGAAACTAGCTATTATAATATTTAAAAACAAATTTTGTATTGCTTCCTTGTGTGATCTTTTTTCAACTTTTTTCTAGCTCTTTTGAAAATTTCAAACTTTCGATCAGAATCCCTATTTTCTTTATTTTTGGGGGAGTCTCATATTATTGTCCATCTTTCATCAATACTTACACCAATTCATATCCTCTAGAGTGGGAGCCAATGGTGTGGAATTCAGAGAGGTAAATCACATAATTTTCTAGTAAACCAAGTCGAGCCTTCACCATTGTTGTAATTTATAGTTTTGGAGGTCGATTTTTCCTATAATGCAACACATAAAAAAAATGAACCTTCTAAAATCATCCTCCATACGAAAAATTCATAGATGTTATAGTTGTTCCAACTAGATCATCATGAAAGAAACTTCTTGTTTTCATTTTCATTGACCAATAAAGCAAGGAAATGTAAAACTATCCATGCAAAATTAAGAATACAATATAGGTTAATATGTTATAATGAAAAACTAAAACAAAAAATAATAATAAAATAAGATGAAAAAATAAATTAAAGGCTAAAACTATTTCAAAAAACTATGCCAGATAAAATGACTTAAGAACAAATTCTCTTCGGGGCGAGCATCTTTAAAAACCTTTGTGCAACACATTCGACATCCCAACTAGCAGTGTTTCGATTTGGAATCATAAGAAGAAACCTCATTCAACATGCAAGGATTCCTGGCATTTACAAAGTCACATGCCCCCATATACCGATATGAGAAATGAGAGTGTGACAAGAGAGATTTATTTTTGTCCAATTTACATAAAATTACAACCATACATTTTTTTCATACAATAAAGAAATCAAAACATACTCAATTGTTTTTTCATACAATAAAACTAATTGAGAAATGAAATTAAGAGAACTAAATATAATGACCTTTACAACATTGTTCTAAACATGACAAGGTTCAAAATAAATATGTGAAATATAAATGTTTACACTCCATACTCTTATAATAAATATTACAATAAACATATTTTAATTTTTTTAAAGTTGAAATAATATTAAATTAAAATATAAATATAAATATAAATAATATAGATACACACATATATCTAATTTTACTAATAAAAAAGTATAAATTCATATTTTATAATTCTCTTAAAAAATAAAACATATTAATAATAATTAGAATAAGAAACATATATTATTTTATAATCAGCCAATTCATATTTTGTGTAAGTTGTGTAGCCTTCGTACTATAAATATAATATTCAAACATTTATTAAATATTAATTATTTAAAAACAAATAAAACACAACAATAAGTCTCTACTAATAAATGAATATGCAAATTTTTATAATTCAATAAATTTTCACAATTTTTTAATAGTGGAAAGTTTTTTTGTTGTTTTTTAGATAAGGTAAAAAAATATTCGATTTTGAAGAGACAAAAAAAACCTTATTCAAAAAGAGAAGTTGAGCCAAAGGACAACCCACATCACAAAGAAAACGGGTCTAATTCAAACAAGCTTGACCAGGAGGAAACCCAATAAAAAACCTAGAATCACACAAGGTCAATAGAAATAATTTTTTTGAACTGTTCAGACATGAGAGGTGTGAAAAATCTATTACAGTTATTGATTATTAACCTCCTATCTTATAAGATTATTTTATCAACAAATATTGGAAAACAACACAACTATAACTTCACAAATACAAACACATAAAAAATACCCAACAAGGTGAACACAATATTTTCGGACAATTGTCCCTGGAAAAACCCTGTAGGGAAAACCAGTACTACATATGAGAAATATATTAAACTTCAGCAAATCAACAAATACAAATACTGCTTGCCTCTTACTGGCAGAGCTCCGACAATCTCCTAATCCTCCTGCTGATATTCCTCCACTGCTATCTCCAACGCTATCACTGCGCCCTTGCTAACACTGCAAGACTACTTGCTAACACTGCAAGTTTATTTAAAAAATTCCTTTTTTACAAATGACCCAATGACCCCCTTATATACTACTCTCGTTAAAAATCAACGGCCAAGATCAATACAAATGAACGGCTGAGATCAAGACAACTCAATAACCATTAACAACCTTGGTTATGAGGTGTCACCTCAAAGGAGTCAATATTAAATAAAAATTGTTTTTATCCTAATAATATTTGTTTGACAAAAACAACTATTTTTCTAAATTCGAGGCCAGAACGAACAGCTGTCCAAACTACCCATAACAAATGCTGCTATATTTGGGTGAGGACAAACATTTATCCAAGCTACTAATATTAACACTCCCTCTTAGCGAGGAAGTTGTTCTGCATGACACCCAACATCTCTCAAGAAGATGATTTTTTCCTTCCCCAATGCCTTTGTCAGAATGTCTGCTACCTACTGATCTGTAGGTACAAACTGTAGCTTAACAACCCTGCACTATACAAAATCTCTGATGAAGTGATACTTGATGTCTATATGTTTTAACCTATCATGAAACATCGGATTCTCAGTCAACTTGATGCAACTCTGATTGTCGTAGTGTATCACCGTAGTCTCAATCTTCTGACCAAACAAAGCTACTAGAAACTTCCGAAGCCATATGGCTTCACATGTTGCCATGCTAGCTGCTATGTACTCTGACTCTACTGAACTCAGAGCCACAAACTTCTGCTTCCTGCTGAACCAAGATACAACTCCTGATGCCAGACTGAAACAACACCCTAAAGTGCTCCTCTTGTCTGTTGTACTACCTTCCCAATCTGCGTCAGTATAGCCCATCAACTTGATTCCTTCACCTTGAGCATATCTAATTCCATACTCGATTGTACCTCACAAATAACGGAACACATGCTTTGCAGTAGTCCAATGCACTCTCTTTGGCTCAACCATGAACTGACTAAGAGAGTTAACTGCAAAAGCTATATCTGGCCTGGTATTGACCAAATACATGAGAGAACCAATTAACTTCCTGTATAAGGTGGGGTCTACATCCTTCTCCCTGGATGTGTCTACCTTCCTCCAATTCATGATCATGGGTGTAGACATGGCTTTGCAATCTTCCATCCTAAACCTTTTCAAGATTTCCATGCAATATTTCTCTTTCCCAAGGAAAATCTCTCCATCTTTCTGCCATACCTCTATGCCTAGAAAGTAGTGCATGAGTCCCAAATCCTTCATCTTGAAATCCAGTACAAGATCCCTCTTGCATTCTTCTATGAGCCCTAGTGAACCTATAAGAAACAAGTCATCTACATATAGGACAAGAATGAGAATCTCACCTCCAACTACCAAGTAGTAGAGATTAGCATCTTCCTTACTCTTCACAAAGCCCATTTCCTGCAAGTAACTATTAATGCGCTCATACCACGCTCTGGGAGCCTGCTTGAGTCCGTACAACACTCTCCTTAATCTACACACGTGGGTCTCTTTGTTGTGTGCTACAAAGCCTTCTAGTTGTTCTATGTATACCTCCTCTTTCAACTCACCATTAAGAAACGCTATCTTGACATCCATTTGATGGATTTGCCATCCCATTTGTGCTGAAATTGAGATTATAGCTCGTATAGAAGTATACCTGGAAACTGGAGAAAATGTCTTCTTGTAGGCTATTCCCTCTTTCTGAGAGAACCCATTTGCCACAAACCTTACCTTATATTTCTCGACGCTACCATTTGCACCGTGCTTGATCTTATAGATCCAGCGTGATCCAACCACTGCCCTATATGTTGGTCTAAGCACTACCTCCCACACATCATTCTGCATAATTGAATTATACTCCTCAACCATTGCTTCTTACCACACTTGATGTTGTGCAACCTCCTGATAGCTATAAGGTTCACTATCTACCAACATACTAACTAATGCAACATAGTCATCATACCTGGGTGGTGGTTTCAGTTGTCTATTACTCCTCTTAGGAGTACCTACTAACTCTTGAGTATTCTTCTGTGTCTGTTGAACCTCGCAGTTCTTGCTGCCAACTGTAGAGTATGAAATATCAACCTCCATGTCTTCTTGATGCATCTCTTCTTGCACATGTTGCTCCATACTTTGAAAACTCTCTCCTCTTGAGTCTATGCTTGTACTAGTAACTGTACTCAAGCTTTGCTGCCCTTGACTCGATTGAGCGATCCTTGGAGCTTTTGTTGGCTGCTCACTCTGATCATCTACTGGCAAATCTCTAGACCTTCTAAATGCCTTGTCCTCTATGAACTTGACATCACGTCGAACAATAATCCTCCTAGTCCCCGGAATGAATATCCAATATGCCTTTGAGGTTTCACTGTACCCCACAAAGTACCCTCTCTCCGCAATCTGATCTAACTTGGTATGTGTATCCTTAGGAATGTGACAATATGCCAAACTCCCAAAGATCCTAAAGTGACTCACATCTGGCTTCTTCCCAGTGAATGCTTCCTCTAGTGTTATCTTCCCTAGTAGCTTATGTGGAACTCTATTCTGTATGTATACTGATGTACTACATGCCTCTGCCCACAGATAACGAGGTATATCCTGGTCATGCAACATAGCCCTTGATGCCTCCGTTATAGACTGATTCTTCCTCTCAGCAACTCCATTCTGTTGCGGATTGTAAGGAGCAGTCCACTCTCTCTTGATTCCTTCTCTGGTACAGAACTCCTGGAACTCATTGCTTTTGTACTCACCTCCATTATCTAACCGAAGAACTTTTATCTTCCTTCCTATCAAATTCTCCACAAGAGCTTTGAACTCTTGGAAGCAACTGAAAAGCTCATCCTTGGTCTTCAAGATGTATATCCATGTCTTCTTGGAGAAATCATCAATAAAAGTAACAAAGTACTCATACCCTCTGAGATACTTCGTTGACATTGGTCCACATACATCTAAATGTACTAGATCAAGAACGCCCTTGGATCTAATGTCACTCCTTGGAAAAGATGCTTTAACAAACTTCCCCAACACGCATCCCTTACATACATCATCGGGCTCTGTTCTCACCTCAGGAACACCTGTCACTGTCTCATGAAGTAATTTAAGGGCTCCATGATGGATATGGCCCATCCTTCTATGCCATAGCTCTCCTTGATCTCTAAGATTACTATTTCTCATGAGTGCCTTAGGAATATCAAACTGCAGCCTATAAAGCCGACCGCTCCTAACTCCAATAGCTATGGGTGATTTCCAATCCTTGTGCTTGATCAACACATGTGCCCCTCCAAAGAGTACATTATACCCTTTGTCCTAAAGGACAGATACAGAAATCAAATTCATCCCTAAGCCTGGAACATGCAACACATCATGAAGGGGAATCATCTTACCACTCTCCCTCTGAAACTGAACAGTCCCTTTCCCAACTGAGTTGAGTTTGGACATGTTCCCCATAGAGATCTGGATTCTGGTGCTCTCTTCCTTATAATTGGAGAAGTATTCTCTAACTCCTGTCATATGATATGACGCCCCACTATCTATGTACCAAACACTCTGTGAGGTTGAGCTAACGATACATGCTATGAGTGTAAACTCATCTTCCATTCTACTAGAGAACTCATCTGCACTTGCTGAAGCGACAACTTGCTTCTTTCCTTTCTTTTCATTCTTCTTCCTTTCTGGGCAATCACTGACATAGTGGCCAAACTCGTGACAGCCATAACACTTGATCTTCGAAGAATCTTTCTTCTTCTTTTCACCTTGCGAATTTGATCCTTTACTAGACCCCTTCTTTGCTTTCCCTTTACCCGCTAGGGAAATATTTTCCTATTCCACCTCACTTTTCTAACTCTTATTGTTGGCTCCATTGACAAGACTTAGTGGTAGCATTCTGGTACAGATTCATAATGGCATCCCACATCATCTTTGTTGTATCTAACTCTGCAATATGCGGAACAATATGATCCTTGACACCATCAAGAATCAGCCTCCTCACCTTGGCATCTTCCTTCTTATATGCTAAGAGTTGTGTTGCATCTGTAGGTACAGGTACAACAGTGGTCACATATTCCTTGATACCATTCTCTTCCAGCAATAGAGAAATTCTGGCTTTCCAGATACAAAAATTTAAGGCTCCATCTAATCTGTCCTGATCTCTTAAACCTGCTGAGGCCATCTTAAAAGAAAATAATAATAATAATTTTGAAGAGGTTAAATTGGGTTTTATAAACCCTCACTTTCTTTCACCTAGGGTAAATCTCTTCTACCCGAACTTAGCTCTGATACCATGTGAAAAATATATTACAGTTACTGATTATTAACCTCCTATCTTGTAAGATTATTGGATCAACAAATATTGGAAAATAACACAACTGTAACTTCACAAATACAAACACATAAAAAATACCCAACAAGGTGAACACAATATTTTCAGACAATTGTCCCTGGAAAAACCCCGTAGGGAAAACCAGTACTATAGATGAGAAATTTATTAAACTTCAGCAAATCAAGAGATACAAATACTGCTTGCCTCTTACTGGCAGAGCTCCGACAATCTCCTAATCCTCCTGCTGATATTCCTCCACTGCTATCTCCAACGTTATCACTGCGCCCTTGCTAACACTGTAAGACTACTTGCTAACACTGCAAGTTTCTCTAAAAACTTCCTTTTTTACAAATGACCCAATGACCCCCTTATATACTACTCTCATTGAAAATCAACGGCTGAGATTAATACAAATGAACGGCTGAGATCAAGACAACTCAATAACCATTAACAACCTTGTTTATAAGGTGTCACCTAAAAGGAGTCAATATTAAATAACAATTATTTTTATCCTAACAATATTTGTTTGAAAAAAACAACTATTTTTCTAAATTCTAGGCCAGAACGAACAGCTGTCCAAAACAAATGTTGCTATATTCGGGTGAGGACAAACAACTGTCCAAGCTACTAAAATTAACAAGAGGAGGAAGTTTTTAATATTTCCTTGATTGCACTATATGTCAACCCTCTTCCTCAATCAATTTATGTGTATTGATGCCAAAAGTATTAGTAACATACTGTTGATAACAAGGTCCTTCCCAAAAATAAATAAAAAAATTAGCTTGTTAGTATCACAAGGTTCTTTTTTTTACCTCAATGTTAACCATGAAATCTAGAATGCTAGGGGTTGAGAAGAAATTATAATCTCCATTTCCTTCATCAGATTCCTCCTCGGCATCATCAGTATATCCATTCTCGGAAGCCAAACTATCAAAGATAGTTCTTCTTCATATAGGAGCTCCTTATCATGTGACTCCCTCCCTACAACCTTGTCGACGCTACCAATATCCTTCCAAAACCACATTGATAACAAAAATTTATCTCCCACAAAGTGATTCCTAGCCACAGTAGTGAGATAAAAGGAGAGGAGATCGCCTAGAGATTTTGCTATTCTAGCAAGAACATTCTTATGCCAGAACTCAAGTTCCAGGGCAAGGATTATAACCTAAATTGGGAATGCACAGAGTAAATTATTCTTTAAATCAAAACATGCACTCCATTTGGAGGGCTAGTGAAAATGTTTTCTGAAAAGATTGGGTCCATCGCTCAGCGCTCTCTGGAAATCCTCCTCGGTTCTAAACTGAAATAGAAAACAACTATTTTAAATAGAAGTCACCTCAACAATATTTTTGTCCATTTCCTCCTTTCCCAGGATCTGACGACATCAATATTTGGTCCGCACCCAGAAAAGCTTAAGTTCCAATGTATCATGTAGGCCAATCTATATCTCTTTTTTCCCCCTATTTACCAAATTTTTGGGCACCATCAAAGAAGGGCCATTCGGACCCCACATTAGATTTAAGGGAGTATGCACGGTTCTTTCTCCAAAAACTCGATTCAGCCAATAATAGTTATGCCTCTTATCTACAAGCCCAAGATTTTGTCTAGAATAAAGTAGTTCCCGCTCATGAGGGGATTCAAATTTTGTCTATGTTTCTGTCAAGCCCGCTCCCATATGTCCAAATGAAAGATCTAAATTGTTTTGGTAAACCATGGTGAGATTCGAATGAGAGACATAACACCAGGACCATAAGCCTAACACTATGTCTCACAAAATGCCTTCGTTGTCGACTCAACCTATCCTCCACCCTTAAAAGGGATTTGGTAAACCATGATTAGAGTCAAACCATAGACGTAGCATAGGGATTATAAGCCTAACACTATGCCTCACAACATTCCTTCATCACCGACTCAGCTATCTTTTATCCTTAATGTTTTTATGTTGTTATTGTTCTCTCTCTTATTTAAATGTTGAAAAACTCGGTGTGTTTTTCAACATGTAGAAAACACACTTTTTTCAACATGTTTTAAAACATAGCACTTTTTTCAACATGTTTAAAAACAAAATTTAAACTAATTCTAATTATTAAATAAAGTTTAAATAAATAATTTTTAATTCTCTTTAAAATAAAACATATTATTATTAATAAGAAATAGAAACATAAATTATTTTATAATTAACCAATTCATATTTTGTGTTTGTTGTGTAACCTCCACTTTACAAATATAATGTTTGACAATTTATTAAATATTGATTCTTTAAAATCAATTTTTAAAAATATCAAAAATGAAAAAGTCTTAATATTTGTTTATTTTGTTTTTTGTTTATAATTTTTTTGATATTTATTTTATAACATCTTTTTATTGTTATTCCCACTAATTTTGATCATATTGTTGATTGATTTGGAAAATTATGGATATCCTTGTTTAAAATACTTTTAAAAAATAAATAATTAAGCTTTAAAATTTTGAATATAATTTTAATAAATGTTTTAATATAAATTCAGTACTTTATTAACTTGAAATGAGAATATTAGTCTTAAATTGAAAATATTTATATCATTTAGTATAACTTTGGAATTATATATATTGTCCATAATAATAAAATTGTTTAACTATTTTTTTTAGAGAAGGTAAAGAAACATATTTTAAAGGGATAAGGAACCCTGAACAAACGAAAGATAGAAAGTAAATCACAAAGGTGAAACATCACAAAAAAAGGCCCATTAGGTCCAAGGCAAAACAAAACAAGAAACCTAGAAACCCAAAACGGAGAAACATCAAAGAGAAGAAGCCCCACTCGGAAGGTCAAAATACCTTCAAAATCCAAGGAGCATCTCGCTACCATGATCTTTCCCACTATGAGATCGAAGGCTCACCGTAATAGGAGAATAGTCAGTTTTTCCTTTCTTTTTGTTATTGAATTTCATCCATCCTTCCTCATTACCTAACACCTCTAATTATTTCCCTTCTTTGACCGGTGAATTGTTTTTCCCAAGCTCCACGTACAAATCCATTTCATGATCATTGTTCATTCTCAAAACCCAATTTTCACTAATGTATCCTCCTATACCCTCGGTTAGGGCACCATTCGTTGGGGAATTTGAATTCATTTCCCTCCCAATGACTTGTGATTACTTGTCCTCCTCACCACCTGAAGCGGTCACATCCTTCCTTCCACCTTAGTTTTTGCCTGTTTTTAGGGTGGTCAACCACTGACACGGGAGATGTGGAATTAGCATTCAAATCATCTGCTTTGTTTTGGTATTCTTTGAAATCCTCTTCCACCTCACCGTCCTCCATGGACGTTGATAGAAGACCCATCTCCATCCCTCTACAATAGTTGGACGAATCATTTCTAACTCCTCAGCACTTGTTGCAAAAAAGTTTTGAATCCTCGACGTCTATCCTTTGCTCCCAGCAACAAGTCGAAGATCTTAAAAATATTATCTTGGGGATTCTAGAAAATTGTTTAACTGTTGATAATAAATGAATACACTTTTTTTTTTACTAATTTTATAAATGTTAACAAATCTTTTACAGTGAAATTGTTTTGTGTTGTTATTGTTCTCTCTCTTCTTAAATTGTTGAAAAACATGGTGTGTTTTTCAACATGTGAAAAACAAATTATTTTTCAACATGTGGAAAAATAGTGTGTTTTTTACTTGTTGAAAAACACAATGTCTTTTTCATCATGTTGAAAATCAATGTGTTTTTCAACATTTTGAAAAAAAGTTTGTTTTCCACATGTTGAAAAGCACATAGTGTTTTTCAACATGTTGACAAACTAAATTTAAAATAATTCTAATTAAGAAAAAAATTATAAATAAATATTTTATAATTCTTTTGAAATATAAAACATATTATTATTAATAAGAAATAGAAACATAAATAATATTATAATCAAACAATTCATATTTTGTGTATGTTGTGGAACCTTTGCACTACAAATCTAATATTCAAAATTTCATTAAATATTAATTCTTTAAAAACAAATAAATACAACATAAAAATTGTGATTTTTTGTTTATAATTTTTTTATTTAATTATTTTATAATATCTTTTTTTATTGTTTTTCTCATTAATTTTTATCATATTATTGAATGATTCAGAAAATTATGAATATCCTTGTTTAAAATACTTAAAAAAAAAAAACTTCAAAATTTTGAATATAATTTTAATTACATATTTTAATTTAAAATTTGTACTTTATTAAATTGAAATATGAATACTATGCCTGCATTGAAAATATTTATATAATTTAGTATAAATTTTGAATTATATATATTGTCCACAATAATAAAGTTGTTTAAATGTTTATAATAAATGAATATGCAATTTTTTATAATTATATAAATTTTGACAATTTTTATTTAGTGAAAAGTATTTTTACTTTTATTGTTCTCTCTTCTTATGATGTTGAAAGCAAATTGTGTTTTTCAACTTGGGGAAAATAAATTATTTTTCAACATGATTAAAAATAGTATGTTTTCTACAATTTGAAAAATGCAATGTGTTTTTCAACATGTTAAAAATTAAATTAAAAATAACTGTAATTAATAAAAAATACATAAATAAATAATTCTTCCTTGTGTAATAGGTGAAAAAGAAGGGAAAATAGTAATTGGAAGAGTAAACAATACCCAAAGTTCCTGTTGTTTTGACATTTGGTGACTCCATTGTTGATCCTCGCAGAAACAAGTTCATACCCACCTAGATTAAAGTAGACTTCCCACCCCATGGAAGAGATTTCATTGACAATAATCCCACATGCTACTTTTCTAATGGAGAACTCTGAACATATTTTATAAGTATTCTTAATAAGTTAATACCCCTAGAAAAATACTTCTCAAGCGATTCTCTTCATGTTTACCAATGTGCATGTGCGCTTAGTTATTTTTTTCATCTTGCTCAGAAGATTGATTTTATGACTATTTTTAAAATTTTAAATTTTTATTTTTTGCCCATGATACACTGTTTCGTAATAAAGAGATAAAATATGTTTTAGTACATATTCACTTGTACGGTTGGTGCTGAAGGAGAGATTTCTGACATATTTATATCCGCAGCTTGATACCTAAGATTTACTCACAAGTGTAAGCTTTGATTCTATAGGAAATAGATGTGAAAATGTCATTACAGAGTCTATTGTAAGTGGTCTTAAATTTGAATCTAATTTATGTTGATTTCAATGATTTCAAGATTCATAGTGCATTGTTGTTTTTTTTCATTTTTCCTTTTTCCTTTTTCCCATGTAGTTTTGTGGGTATTCACCCAAATCAATTAGAAAAATATTTATATTTATTGCTCTTTCACAACAATTTACAGACCTGAGTTTAGTGGCAAATAGAAAATAAACAATTGATTTCAGTGTGCAATTGTGTTTCCCTATTTTTCTTCAAGTGTTTAAACAAAAGATTGTGTTTTACTCCCAGTGTTGATAAATAGATTGTGTTTTTCAACATTTGGAGATTAAATAAAACCTATTGTTTAAATGCTCAGAATCCTCCTTTTGTATTCACCTAAGATCTAGGGGAAACAAATAGATATACTTTGAATTTTATACTTAATAAAACAAACTTGGAACTGACAACTCTACAAAATCCCTTTCTGCCATGAAAATGAAATCCTCTTGCATTCTATGGCATTCTTTGGCATTGTAAATGACCTTTCATTCACATTTTGAGTTCAAAAAGCTATTTTTCCCAAATGCGTAGTGAAAGTGATATAATTTTTGCGGATGGGTTTATGGTTTAAAATGAAAAATTCCATTCACGCAAAAGCTCATTATTTACATGGAGGAGTATGATTTGGTAGTCTGAAACATTTGTGCTCGCTAGGATAATGTGGAAAAAACAAAATTAACACTAAATTGTCCCTAAGATGATGACAAGTTGAAAATAATGTGAATTTTCTGGTGCCATGAAAATTACGACATGCCATGCGTAGTATGGGGGATGCATTCTAAAAGGTGCACTCTATAGTTTATTTTATGAATGGTGGTGCATTCTATGGGGAAAATATCCTCCGCCCAATGTCATATTCCCTCGCTTATCGTTCTTCAAATGCCAACCATTCCTACCTCATTTTGAAAACACGTTCTAGTATAAAAATCAAAATTTAATATGAGTACTCTTAATAAATTCCATTTATTTTCTATATTAAATTTTTTGTTTTGGTAAAACTCCACTTGTTTGTGGCATACATTATGATACTTCAATTTCTACATATCTTTAATGATTTTGAAAGGATGGACAAATATGTATATGGAAATCAAATTAAGCATGCAAATATACAGATTTCAAAAGAGAAAAGGATTCGTTATTAATCACAGTAAAAGAGGGAAGTGTTGTTTTTAGTCAAATCTCAAAATGTATGAATGAAATTTATTTTGGTGATTTAACTTTTTAGCATGGATGACAGCATAGAAAAGGTTCCCAGCTCCTTCAAATTTAGCATGCCTCTTCAATTGGAGTCTTGCTTCTCTTTTAAATTAATTAGGGATCATTATAGGTTGTCTTCCATGATTAAAGTTGTTGAGGTAGCGGAAAAGGAAGTTAAATCTTCCATGGAATTTATCCTACTTATCATCCTACAATGTTTTTCTACACCTTAGATTATTCAAACGTGTGAGACATAATTTTCTTTTATCACTTTGGTTAACTATCTTGTTTGAATATATTTCCATGGTTATAATATTGTTCTGTTTACTATTATTATAATTTTATAGTATTAAGTTACTATCAACTAATACATGATTTCTTTTTTATCTATACTATAATTAATGTAGTCAAATTAAGAACAAACTAGATATACTACAAATAATATGAACTCCAAAAGAAAATAGATCTCCTTCTTTGTTATCAAATAATGAATAACAATGTTTCCTAATTAGGAAAACAACTCCCAACTCGAGTTGCCAAGTAAACTCTAGCTAACTCTGACTAAATCTACTCTAGGTGGCGGAAATTACTATTTTTAGCAGTTTACTAAAACCTGCTATTCTTAGTAAGTTTGCATACTTATTCCTACGGGAATAGAAATTTTCACGCATCTTCTACATCCCTAAATTAGAGGAATTGCTAACTTTCTAACTCATAATGCAATTAATAGACTAAAATTAACTAATGCTCAAAAATAGGAAAAAAACGAACTATAGCTTAAATCCTAATTTTTGGCCTCAAGATGGCGGATTTAGGGCCCGAAAACGTGTCAAAAACTTGCCCCAATCAATAGGGCAGGTTGCCGCTGCATTTGTCTCATCAAAACAAGTGGTTTAAAAAAAAACAGACTCAAACGGACACCCAAAGCTCAAGTTATGACCTTGTCAAGTTCCTGCTAATTCTGGCACATCAATAATGTGTTATAATTATTACCAATTGCACTCTGAGGTGTAATGGACACATCGAAGGATTTTTGGTCAAGATCTTGACTACCCCTCACTATATTTTCTCATAAACATGTAAAACATAGTAGAACTCTAATTATTCATTGAGTGGCACATGTATGATGGGAAAACCATAGAGTAGACATACCACCTCACAAGAGAGTTGGACGGTCCTAAAAAAATCCATAGGGCAGTGCTAATGGATAAGCGAGTGGACATGACATAACAATCTGATGACACAAATGTAAAAATTTATAACATAACTGCAAAAAAGTCGAATAATCAATCTTTAAATGGTAAGAAGATGTTGTGGATGGGGAAGCCACAATACAACTATATTAGATTAATGTATTTCAAGAAACTTCTTCACCAACAAGGAGACTCGCTTATACACTTATTTAGAAACACATATACTTCATTTAGTTAAAATATTTTTTGACGCCTCATGTCATTTTGTTTTTTAAGAATTAATTTGTGAGGGTTTGGGTGGCATTACACATTTTTATAAATTTATTTTTATTTAGTAAGGGATGTCACCATCTCTTGTTCATTTAATTTTTAAGAAATGATTTATACTAATGCTTGAATCATTTGGATTTGAAATAATAGAATTTTTTGTCTCACACACATCTCAAAATTATATCTAGATATTATTATTTTTAAATTCATCTCAAGATGCATTAGAAAGGCACTCCCCATTTCAATAATTAAGGAAATAAAAGGGGATAATATGTATTTATTATTTAAAATATTTTATGTTATTTTATTTGAATAGATAATATTACCATCACTCTAATCATAAAAAAAAACTAATTTATCTACTCATCTCATACACTTAAATAGTGAATTTACTCTTAAAATTAAATCCAAATAGTTAAACAAGGAAGAATGTTTCATATCAAATAGATATAAATGCACATATACTAACTCAAGTTTGTTTATTTTCATAAATAAATCGCTTCCATTTTAAATACACTTTTTTTCTTTAATGGATTCACCATGAGATATAAGGAGTGAGATAGAGAAAGATTATAGTTTTCAGAACTATAACTTTTTGATATTCTTCATGTAAAACAATGAATGGCAAGGAAGATATGAAGATATTTTCGTACTTACCCCATTATCTAAGGTAAAGCCCATATTGATGTAATGCATCAATGACAACAATAAAAAATAATTTCCACTCTAACTTGTGTTACTACTAACTAATACATTGGATCACAATAACTACCAGGAAACGATAAACATGGAAAACAAAAATACGTTTCTCCATGTTATCTCCACAATACAATATGCTTCCATTTGAAAATAAATATTTGAAAGAACAAGAAATTTACATGAAAAACAAGGCTCCTTAAAAAATATATTAATCCAAAATCCAATACACTTTATATTCACACCCTATCCTTCCCGCATGTCATGTATGTACAAACTAGCATGGTTTTTGTTGTGAAGGCACGGTTGGTGATAGGGTGAGTTTGGGTGGATGAATGGATCTTCAAGTATGTTTGCGTGGTGATGGTTGTTTTACTTTCTCCCTTTGAAGAAGCATGTCTTTGTAAATAATGTATGTGTGGTTCCCACCACATTGACTCAATATTATTGAATTTGGATCTCATTTGAGTAACGATATATAGTTGTATTAGAATAGATGTATTTGATTAAACAAAAATGGAATATAAGGGCCTAATCTAGTATAATCTAAATGTTATGCATAACAATAAATAACACTTAAATAAATTAAATAAATGACTCAAGAAATTAAGTAAATGAAATATGAAACCCTAATATGTAAAGAAGGGTTAGAAAGAGTTTAGATGATTCGTAGATAAGACAAGACTGTGTTGCAGTGAAGACATGATATAAAAATTGTGGAAATGACCATACATGAGCTCTAGAAAGTACAAATTTGAGTTGTTTGGCTGGATTGGGGCACCTGGAGAGGGATGAGGGTGCCTAGGGCACACTGGTTTGAGATCAGGGTGTAGTGTGCTAAGTTCTGGGCACCCTGGTCTGTTCAGGAGGTCAAAAAACCAAATTTGCAGGGTGGCCAAGTGATGTGAAGAATTTTTTCTCTCTCACGTGATTATCGTTGAACTGCGTTAGATGTCGATGGTAATCAATGATGAAGAAGAGATCTATAAAACCCCAAACCAAACATCAAAACCCTAATAAAATAAAGATGCATTCGAAGGGTTTGGACTCCTCTTCGACCACAATGGTTGACTTACTAACTGAGCGCTACAGTACATTTCAGAACCAAATGTAGTGTGCCCTTGTGCCAATTGCACTTTATTTTAAGTAGTGAGAAATAACTAGATATAGAAATGCAATAGATAGTAGATGGAATAGAATAATCTTCCCTCCTATGGAGTGTGATGTAAATGAACCAACGTTGTCCCTTGTGATGGATGCAAATGGAGTCTTTGAATGATGCAACCTTAGGTGGTGATAGTAGTGGCTAGTGTTTGGTCCCTCATTATGGTCTCATAACTTTATATTTATATTGTTTTCTTTTTCTAATTTCCTAATTAGCCTCGAAAATATCGACCATTACAAATATGGAAAGCTCCAATGGATAGAAAGTGCCCAAAAGGTGATTGCAAAGTGTAAAAATGATCAGGGTGCCCCGAATGGGACCAGGGCACCCGGGGCACCTCAGTAATGGGCTAAGCATCCCAATTAAGAATGAGATGGTGTAAAACGACAAAACTTTTAATGGGTGGATACATGCAAAAGGTCAGAGGTGACGATAAAAAGAAAAGTAAAATGGCCAAAAGACATGGGTTAATAAAACTTTCTTCACTCAAAAACCATATGAATAGTAGTATGATACCATGACTAAATAATACCCAAATTGTGTGATTTTATGTTTACATTTTCCCCCATTATATGTTGGTGAGTAGAATGCTCGGTAACGTAAAGTAGATAGAGATGCATACCTGATGTCAATGTAAAGTGATGTAGAAAGCGTGCCGATGGACTAGACAAAGTGTGGATTTACAAAAAAGATGGAGTGTGTAGACTAAAGATGCAAAAGAGATAAAAGTGATGAGAGTGAACATAGGGTGGAGATGCATGTGTGTTGCTACCGATGTATGTGATGTTCTTGCATGTTAGTATGAGGTGTGTGCTACCATAAAATGATATTGTTGTGTTTGACGATGTTGGTGTAGTTGTTGTTGACTACTTTCTTCCCATACAAATGGACCTGCAAAAGAGAAGATGATCAAGTAGTCAAATACGCTTGTATATGTAAAAATCATATAAAAGAAGTGAAAATGTAAAAGGAACATGTGCACCTGATTCGTGATGAGGGAAAGGGTGTAGAAAGGATATCCTTTTACTGTCAATGAAATGCAAGCCTTTTGGGTGATCTCATGCCACTGTGGCCAAAGAAGAGTATGCAGAAAGCTACATTATTCTCCAACCTATAACTAAATCCCTCAAAATGTATGAAAATATCTCTGTACTACCTTGCTTTTTGGGTGATTCGACACCTATGGACGAAGTAGTGTAGGGAGTAAAATCCCTGTATCCTCCAACCTATAAGTAATCCTCAGAATGCTAATGAAAACTTGTCATGTAAAATATGTTATGTATGAAGTTTTTAGAATGGTCTTAACCCACTCATTGTATAACCCACAATGTCAAGGACAAAAACTTGAACTAAACGGTACTGATAAAGAGCGTTGTGTGGTGTGTAGAACCCCAATCAATGCCCCCCTCTTGTGGGGCGCATGCCACATCACGGATAGGAGGATGTGGCCCTAAAAGAGGACCGACTACGTAAATTATTCCCTATATGGGGAGGGTACGCTTGGTATAAGCCAAGGGTCACACAAATCATTGGATAGTAAACAAGTGCTAGTATGAACAAGCATGCATGTAAAAGACAAGTGTAAGCTACCAAGCAATGTAGAAGCAAGTAAGCAAAACACTGAAGAAAACAATCATAGACTGCGAAGGGTGGTTTGGAAATGTGGGACATCACTCACGATATCGCAATACATTCAAGGCCATAGTGGCCTCATACAAACAAAAAAGTATGCACACCAAACATAGGGAAAATCCCCCATACAATAGCAAATGAAAACAACTAAGTAAAAACAACAGATAGCCATGGAAGCAAGTATTCGTACAATACAAATGTTGCATATGAAGTATCCGCTAGCATGTGAGAAAGATAAAAAGTATGTAAAGATTGTGTATAACCAAGTAAATTATTGTGATGTGAAACAAAATGAAACAATAACACATGTAAGAGATGAATATGGATGCCTCTAACAACTATTATGGGATTGGTAGGAGGAAAGCATCCATGATGTGTGTTAGATATTTTTACCTGTAATTATAAATAGAAAAGGGCGTGAAGGCGCATGTGTGGATGATAAAGATAATGTTATACAAGAGACCTATCTAGAATGTGTAGTAAAGTGAACATGTATATACAAGTGAAAACAAGAGTAAATGCAGCCATAAAATGCAGTATGTTGTGGACGGATGGAATGGAATGTGAAATGGATGGTAGGAGCGGCATTCCCCTTGAGTGAATGGAAATGTATGTAGTGAGGTTAATTAAGTATTCCCCCTCAGCAATCAAGAATAAACCAAAATCAAGAGTGCATCATCGGGAAATGGTCGAAATATGTGTTGTATATATCATTCTGTGATGAGTGTATGATGATGATGTGTGACCTAGAAATGATGTTTGGATGACCCTAAATAGTTGGAGTGTATACTATGACAGGATGAGCGAAGGAGTAATGATTTTTCCTAAAGTCTATATCACTAAAAATGAATAGAGGGAGTGGTGATGTAGCCTAAAGTGTACATACCACTACAAGATGATGGGATATGCGACCATTTAGCCCATATAATTTTTTAGTAACCTAGGGATGTTGTATGAGAGAGGGTTGAATGATGAATATTGAGTATGATAAGGTACACTTGATTTTTAAAGCCTTGGTAGTCGTGTATGGAACAAGGAACTAGAGTGCATAATAAGGTAGTGAATGCATCTCCTACAAGTAGATGAAATATGACCATTTGATTTATGTAATTCATGATGAATAATATAAAATTGAAGATGTGTAAGTAGACTGATAAAGTGAAGTGCACGTTATATAGTATGTAGGATGAGTAATACTTTATGCTAGTATGGTGTGTAGAATATGTACGATATGTAGATGTGTAAATGTCGAAATACAAATGATGTAGAGTACCTTGAAGATGTAGTGTGTAAAATGTGAGATGTACTACAAAATGTGTGAAGGGATGCAATGTGTAGTGCCTATTGTGCAGTGTGTGAGGTTCATGTGTAGTATACCCTCAACAGTCCAATGTGAACTGAAGCACAAGAGTGCGTCATCAGTTGATGGTTGAATTTTACTTAGGCGTAGTATTTCTTAAGGTGCATCACATTGAGCTATTTAACCTTAAGTAATACGTAGTGCGTCATCAGTTAATGGATGAATTTTACTTAGTGGGTCTCCCTGTGGAGGGATGATTACTATCTCACCTCCAACACTAGAGTTACAAAAAGATCCATAAAAATACATTGTCCATGTGTGTGGTTCAAAATTTTAGGTAGTGAAATGACGGTGAAAAGCATAAGAAATGGGTGATGCATTTAAGAGGGGTGTCAGAGCTAACTAATTCGATATAATTTGTTCTTTGATTTATTTTTGTGGTATGAACTTGAAATAGAAATAAGTGAGAAGCAATAACATTACCCAACATTTCAAGTACCCCAATAGATGTGTGCGGGATAATAAGTACCGTAATGGATAAACTTTGGTGATAATATGTACCTCATTATTAATAAGAAAGTGTCACAATTTATCCATATCAAAGACGAGTCTGAGACATAACTTTTTTATATAGCTATAATTGCAGTCATAAGATAGTAGCATCCGAATGATATACTATATGGCTCTTACACGTCGAGAGTAATTTTTTGTGACATTATAGTGCCTAATACACGAATCGTGATGGAAATATACAATAAGAAAGGTCAATCAACTAAGGGGGGGAATAGGACAGGAATGTGTAACAAATATGATTTTATATCATCAAATGTTTGTTGACATTGCTCATCACAAACAAATTTAGTGTCCTTCTTCATTAGTCATGTAAATTGTTGAGCTTTATTTGCTAGTTGTGCATTGAATTTCCAGATAGCTTCAATTTTACCTTGTAGCGATTGTAGTTGATGTAGATTTTTAAGAGGAGACATATCGAAAATGAATTTAATTTTATTAGGATAAATTTTAATGCCATGATGGTAGATAATATATTCAACAAGCTTACTTGTTATGACCCCAAACACACATTTTTTGGGATTTATATGTACACGATATTGTCGTATTCATTCAAAGAGTGTTTATAGATCATTTTCATGGGAATAACGTCATTTAGATTTATCCAAGATTCTGTAAACGTGATCTTTGATGATTTTATAGATGTAATCATGGAATATGTGCATCATTTTTGTTGATAAGTAGCTCCTACATTTTTAAGGTAGAAAGGCATGACGGTATTAAAAAAGTTCCCCATAGTGTTTTAAAAGAAGTCTTTTATTTGTTAGCATTGGTCGATTTTAATTTGATTGTAACCCACAAACCCATCCATGAAAGAAAGAATACTTATCTTGCTGTAGAATCAACAATAGTATCGATGTATACAAAATGAAGTTTATCCTTATGAGAAACATTATTTTAGCCATGGAGATCAGTACAAAAATGAACCCAACCATATGGCTTCATTATGGGAATGATATTAGATACCAATTCAAGATTGTTGATAGCGCGAATAAAACCTATGTCGAGTAGTTTCTGAATCACTTGTTTGACTAGAAGTTCTACTTTGTGATGCATTTTACAAATTTTCTGTTGGACGGGTTTGGCAACAAGGTTGAGGAAAATATTATGCATAGAAACAAATGGATCAATACCACGCATATCATTATAGTCCCATGAAAAAATATCAGAGAAATTGTGAAGGACTTGTTTGATATATTTTTTCTCGGTGGGAGTGAGGGAGGTAGCTAGAAAAACTATTCACGTGTTTTCATATGTAACCAAGTTTTATCGTATGGTTTCTTCATTCTGAAGGGTTGAGAGATCTTCGATATATGGATTAGTAGAAATAGTATCGGGAGGATGAAAATTGTCGGGGGATACATCAGATTCTCTGAAATAATCTCTAGCATTTAGAGATAATGGGGAACTTCTTCTATGGTTAAAAGAAGGAAAATGATCATAAACACCCATATAACCGAGTAGGGAATCATCAGTAGGAAAATAATCTAAGGTGTCCCAAGTGGTAGATACGTCATCATTGATGAGTTCAGGGTACACTACAAAAAGTGAGGAAGTATTAAAGGTGGTATAAGCATTCGTAGAAGGCAAAGAGGGAGGTTAATACCCTAGTGCAAACTTATGTGACTAGATGGGGAGATCCAGAGCGTTGTGACTTTTTGTTCTTGTTTATATAATTGTGTATCAGAAAACCCATAATGGCATAAGTAATCATATCCTAACCCATATTGAGAATAGTCCTAATTAATATCAAAGGAAGGAGTGTCACTAGATTTCTCAATAAGAGTTGCAATACTCAAAAGGTGATGGAGAAGATGACACATCATAAACGACACCTTGATGATGGAATTTTATGTCAAGCATGTAGTGTAGAGGGGACCGCATACACAACATGGATCTAAGGATGTCCAAGAAGAATATTTTAATTAAGGTTATTAAGAATGACATGGCATGGAGTGATGATTGTACAGGGACCAATAGTTAGAGACTTACTGACGATACCTAATACACGCTTGTGGATGTTATCGAACCCATGAATAGACATTGATGAAGGGGCTAAATATGCTTCTAACATACCTAAATGATAAAAAAAAGTAATAATACAAATTTTAAGGCTAAATCCATTGTCAAATAAGGATCATTTGACCCTAAAATTATTTAAAAATATTTGAATTTATAATAGAGGGTCATGTTCCAACATTTCTTGAGAAGGGAATTTCTCTATCGTGAAATTTATTTGATCCTTTGTGAGGGATTGTGAAGAAGTAAACTTATGGTATGCATATTTAGGTGATGTGTGAGGAGGAATATAAATAGTAGCTAATTATTGTTTAAGCTTATTGATACAATTAGGATGATTATGCGAATAAGTATGGATAGAGATATTCATGATGTGAAAATCCTAGGAAAATGAGGACCCTAAAGGCGTGATGATCAAAGTCGGGTTCACCAAAGTGATTTAAATAAAAAGGAATATGGGGGCCTAATCTAGTTTAATCTAAATTCTCTGCACATTAGTAAATAAAAACAAAATAAATGAAAGAAATGACCTAAGACCCTAAGTAAATGAAATATAAAACTCTAATGTGCAAAGAAGGGTTATAAAGAACTTAGTTTATTTGCAGATGATAGAGGACTGTGTCGTTGTGAAGACTTGATAAATAGAATGTAGAAATGACCATATATGAGCTCCAGAAAGTGTAGGTTTGAGTTATTTGGTTGGATTGGGGCATCCTGAGAGGGATGAGGGGGCCTGGGGCACATCGGTCTTAGATTTGCGTGTCGTTGCCTATGCAGGAGGTCCATAAATGAAATTTGTAGGGTCGTCAAGTGATGCAAAGCCTTCACTTCCTATATAGTGAATATCGCAGGACTGCAATAGATGTCACTAGTAATAACTAATGAAGAAGATACGTGCAAAACCCGAAACCAAACATCAAAACACTAAAAACGAAATTCACATATCAAGGGGTTAGACTCTCCTTATCGGCCATAATGATTAATTTACTGACTAATATTTGCACTATGTTTCAGACCCAAATGTAGTTCTAGGCGAGTGTGTGAAATTCGTGCCCTAGGTGCTTGTTATCGGTCCAAATTGCTCCTTGTTCTACATGGCAATTTGACTTCTGACTTGGACAAAAACGATGGGATTCCCTCTGAGTTTTTGGCGTCTCGAAATGAGGGAAACATCCAGAAGGGATGGATCCCTTTGATGAATCACTGAAAATCTATATCTTTGGTGAGTTGAAGGTTTGATGAAAGTAAAATTTAAAATCATAAAGGTGATACACCAATATTTATGTGGGGTTGAGCTTGCACTAGCATACTTACTAACTAGCAAAGGGACTGCTAAATTTTACTTACAATAGCTTATTGATTAATTTACAATTCCTAAGGTATTAAAATACACTTAATTGGCTTGTAAAATGATTAAAATTGCTTGATATAGGTGTTGTTTGGAATAATAACATGTAAAGGAACAATAATTCACTAAAACATGCCTATATCTTGTTATAACACACTATGAAAAGATTTGTAATGGAGGAAAACAAAATTCCATTCAGTCATATGGTGGTACCGTACAAAATAACTTGGTAGCATAAGTCTGCAGAAAAAAACCCCTCTATGCTTCAATGAGTGTGCAATATATAGAAAATAACTTCCTCCATGCTCCCAAAATAGCATGTAGATGGACATTTTCACTACTAGTTGTATTTGAGTTAACTAAAAAATAGACTAAAAGAATTTTGGTCAAACTTTAGTTGACCATCATAATCCCTTTTACATGAAGTATACGAGCCTTTTAGCATAGACTAAAGTATTTTACAAATGTTAAGGTAAACACATCACCTTGTCCTATCTGCCAAAAGGTATTTTTGTCACCATTCTATTTTTGGAGGAATTTTATGGAATGAATGCTTTAGCTTTTCTTTGCCTTGTCTGATGTTGACACATGCATTTCTCCCTTTTTACAAGAATATCACTTGAATTTAGAAAGGATTCCCCATGCATTTTTTAATTAAAAATTAGAAGATTTCACTTTTATGTGGAAGGGGGAAAGAACCTATGTAAAAGTTTGAAATATCCACCTTTTGACTAATCATGGAATGGATAAATATTACAAGGCTTAACAAACCATACTCATTGTGGTCCATGCTTGATTGTTAAGTTTTATTAAAGTCAAAAATGTTAATTATTTGATTTTGGAATATTCAAACCCTTTCTACGTAGAGGCAACACATGAGGGTATGTCAGTGATAATTATCATAACCCTAGTTAAAATACGGTTCTTATGATGTTGGCATGTGTCCATCTCAACTCTGAGGTTGAGTAAACCTTGGAAAAAGACAAAAAAACCCTAATTTTCATCCATTTGGGCATTTTGCAAGTTTGGAAGCTTTTTTTATGGGGAGGAAACTCTGTGCAATTTTGTGTAGCCGCCATGGATGATGATTTGGATCTTGTATTTATCTACAAACTCTACATTGTGTCTTATATGCTTTTCTAGGAATCCGCATTTCAATGGCCAACATTGAAGGTTGTAGATAGCTTAAATCTTGTGTCATTAGCTACTCAATAAAACGTAAGCAATTTTATCCCAAAAGAAAACAATTCTTTTCAATTTGCTGGTATGATTTATTTCTAGATCACTCTTAGTATCCATGGCCATCATCTTTTCCTTGCTTAACCCAAGCTCTTACTTCTGTAAAATCTTTTTATTGAGAACTTGTTGTCCCGAATTTACCCCTCGAGGTAAATTTGGATAACCTGCATAAGTTCTTCAGGCTTGAGCAAGTGGAATTGGTTCGAGGCCCAAAAATCAGGTTTTTGGGGTCCCTTTAGCTCTTCTCTAACTTCCCCATCCAAGGAAAAAATTCAAAATGTTAGAAAAAATTGCAAAAATCTTAAAAAGGGCTTTATTCAGTGTATTGTGGGTTTTTTAGAAAACATTGTCCTAGACTGCATAGGTTCAATTGGGATAGCCAGGACCCGCATAGCTGAAATGGCCGATTTACAAATGAATCAGTTAAGTCAGAAAATTTTGTCCCAGACTGCACAGGTTCAATCGGGACATCTCGGACCTGCATAGCCAAAATGGCTGATTTGCAAAGGAATCAATTTAGTCAGAAAATTTTGTCCCAGGCAGTCCGAGGGACAAAGGCACAACCGAGACCCTTATAGCCAAAATCTCTGCAACCAGAAGGAGTCGGAAAATGTGGAAGTATTTATCCCACGTAGTCCACGGGATAGTAGGCACATTGGGACGCACGAGATGAGAAAAGGCAAAATAACCTATCACAAAGCAATGCGGGTGGAGTGGAAGTCAATGACCCTAATGGCCTAGTCAACGGTGTGACAACCGAGACATCCAAACCCAAAATCGCCACACCAAGAAGGAATAAGGTGACATGGAGAAAATCATCCCAAGCTGCACAGGTACGTGTGGGACATGAGTTCCCCGAAAGCCCATATTAGCCACAACATAAAGGATAAATTGACGCCCAACCTCCATATTTGAAACGGTCATAACTTTTGACCCAAAGCTCCATTTTTCATGAAATTTGACTTTTCAGAACGAGCACAACATCCTCTACACAATAAGAGTTTTTCATTTGTTAATGGTTGAATTTTAATTATGCATAGTATTTCTTAAGGTGCATCACATTGAGCTATTTTTTGAACAATTTTCCTAAAAGGGTGACTAGGCAATAGACACCCCTACGAAGTTTGTCAGTGATAATGTATGGACCAAGTCAACTTGGTTTGAATTTACCTTTGAGAGGGGTTTTATTTTCATTCTCTTTCAAGACAAGCTCACCGATATTAAAATCACGAGAATGAGTTTTATGATTACATGCATGTGTAATGCGAGATTGATATGAACGAAGTTTTTCAAGTTCTTGGACATGACGCAAGTCCAAATTTTTAACTCATGTAATACTTTTTTGCATTATTGATTGTCCTTAAGGATGCATTTGACACAAATCCAAAAGGAATGTATTTCGAGTTCAAGCGTAATGACGACCTCAACACCATAAACCACAAAAAATGGGGTAACATGAGTAGGTGTACCAATACTGGTAATATAGGCCCATAGAGCGTAGTATAGTTTGTTAAGAAAATCGGTACCACCAGAGTCAATCATCTTGCGTAATATTTTGACAATGGTTTTGTTGGTGGCCTCAACTTGGCCATTGACTTGTGGATAATAACGGGTGGAAAAAGATTACTTGATTTTGAATTTTCCAAAAAACTTTTTAGCATCCTTATTTTTGAAGGAAGATCCATTATCAACGATTATAGCAGAAGGCACACCAAAATGTGTGATGATATGGGTGATGAGAAAAGCATAGATTTTTGTGTCATTGATCATGGGCAGGGGAGCTTCCTTGAACCACTAGGTAAAGTATTCAGTAGCTGTAATAATGTATGTATGTCCTTTAACAAATTTAGGATTGATTATAATGATAAGGTCAAGTGCACAAAGGGAGAAAGGCCAAGCTCACGCAATGGGTTGGAGGTCATATGTAGGTGCATGATGGAGATTACAATGTTTTTGGAAATTTTCATAACAAACATCATATTCAGGGAAATCTTATTCCATTGTAGGATAATAATATCCCTAGTATAAAAGTTTTTGTGACATTGCTTTCCCGTAAAAATGACCACCACATGTGTTGTCATGTATCTCCGAGATGGTAGTGGGTATATCTACGACTGCTAAGCAACATAAGAGGTGATCATCATTTACACTTTTAAATAATTCTTTCCCAAGAATGATATAATGAGTAGCTTTGCACTGTACTCTTCGAGTCTTATGGGAATGCAAATTGTCTGGAATAATCTACTTATATAAGTAGTTGTCAATAGGTGATAACCGTTCAGGGTTGTCTTGACTGCGTGTTATGCCGCAAGATGCAAGAGGTAATGTGGAGATAGAATGATGTTGTAAGTGTGTAATTATGAATGTGGCTTCTTTATCTGTGATATCTTACAGGTTGAGTGATGAAGCACTAGCCATGACATTCACATAACGATTATGCTTGAGAGGAATGGTAGTAATGGAGTAGGAATCGAATATGGCCAAGATATCTTTTATAAGCGTGTTCTATGGGATAAAATTATCCTCATTTCTTTTATATGTATTGTTTACCTTATTTATGACTAATTGAGAGCCTTCGTCGATGTATAGGTTAGGAATGAGAAGTTTTTGAGCAATAAGAAGGCTTAAAATGAGGGCTTTGTATTCAGAGATGTTATTTGTACAATAAAACCCCATACGATCTGTGAAGGGATGGTTACTATCTCACCTCCAGCACTAGAGTGACAACAAGATCCATCAAAATACATTTTCCATGCGTGTGGTTCAACATTTTAGGTAGTAAAATCGCTGTGAAAAGCATCAGAAATGGGTGATACATTTGAGAGGGGTGTTCGTTGATTTCTTTTTTTGGTACGAACTTGAAATAGAAATAAGTGAGAAGCAATAGCATACCAAACGTGTCAAACTACCCCAAAAGATGTGTCCGGGATAATAAGCACCATAATGGATAGACTTTGGTGATAATATGTACCTCGTTATTAATAAGAAAGTGTCACAATTTATCCGTAGCAAAGACGAGTCCGAGATAAAGTTTTTGATGTAGCTATAATTCCAGTCATTAGTCATGAGTCATATTCTATTACAAATTTTACAAATTTTCTGTTGGACGGGTTTGGCAACAAGGTTGAGGAAAATATTATGCATAGAAACAAATGGATCAATACCACGCATATCATTATAGTCCCATGAAAAAATATCAGAGAAATTGTGAAGGACTTGTTTGATATATTTTTTCTCGGTGGGAGTGAGGGAGGTAGCTAGAAAAAATATTCACGTGTTTTCATATGTAACCAAGTTTTATCGTATGGTTTCTTCATTCTGAAGGGTTGAGAGATCTTCGATATATGGATTAGTAGAAATAGTATCGGGAGGATGAAAATTGTCGGGGGATACATCAGATTCTCTGAAATAATCTCTAGCATTTAGAGATAATGGGGAACTTCTTCTATGGTTAAAAGAAGGAAAATGATCATAAACACCCATATAACCGAGTAGGGAATTATCAGTAGGAAAATAATCTAAGGTGTCCCAAGTGGTAGATACGTCATCATTGATGAGTTCAGGGTACACTACAAAAAGTGAGGAAGTATTAAAGGTGGTATAAGCATTCGTAGAAGGCAAAGAGGGAGGTTAATACCCTAGTGAAAACTTATGTGACTAGGTGGGAAGATCCACAGCGTTGTGACTTTTTGTTCTTATTTATATAATTGTGTATCAAAAAACCCATAATGGCATAAGTAATCATATCCTAACCCATATTGAGAATAGTCCTAATTAATATCAAAGGAAGGAGTATCACTAGATTTCTCAATAAGAGTTGCAATACTCAAAAGGTGATGGAGAAGATGACACATCATAAACGACACCTTGATGATGGAATTTTATGTCAAGCATGTAGTGTAGAGGGGACCGCATACACAACATGGATCTAAGGATGTCCAAGAAGAATATTTTACTCAAGGTTATTAGGAATGACATGGCATGGAGTGATGATTGTACAGGGACCAATAGTTAGAGACTTACTGACGATACCTAATACACGCTTGTGGATGTTATCGAACCCATGAATAGACATTGATGAAGGGGCTAAGTATGCTTCTAACATACCTAAATGATAAAGGAAAGTAATAATACAAATTTTAAGGCTAAATCCATTGTTAAATAAGGATCATTTGACCCTAAAATTGTTAAAAAATATTTGAATTTATAATAGAGGGTCATGTTCCAACATTTCTTGAGAAGGGAATTTGTCTATTGTGAAATTTATTTGATCCTCTGTGAGGGATTGTGAAGAAGTAAACTTATGGTATGCATATTCAGGCGATGTGTGAGGAGGAATATAAATAGTAGCTAATTATTGTTTAAGCTTATTGATACAATTAGGATGATTATGTGAATAAGTATGGATAGAGATATTCATGATGTGAAAATCCTAGGAAAATGAGGACCCTAAAGGCGTGATGATCAAAGTCGGGTTCACCAAAGTGATTTAAATAAAAAGGAATATGGGGGTCTAATCTAGTTTAATCTAAATTCTCTGCACAATAGTAAATAAAAACAAAATAAATGAAAGAAATGACCTAAGACCCTAAGTAAATGAAATATAAAACTATAATGTGCAAAGAAGGGTTATAAAGAACTTAGTTTATTTGCAGATGATAGAGGACTGTGTCATAGTGAAGACTTGATAAATAGAATGTAGAAATGACCATATATGAGCTCCAGAAAGTGTAGGTCTGAGCTATCTGGTTGGATTGGGGTGTCTTGAGAGGGCTGAGGGGGCCTGGGGCACATCGGTCTTAGATTTGGGTGTCCTTGCCTATGTAGGAGGTCCATAAATGAAATTTGTAGGGTTGTCAAGTGATGCAAAGCCTTCACTTCCTATATAGTGAATATCGTAGGACTGCAATATATGTCACTAGTAATAACTAATGAAGAAGACACGTGCAAAACCCCAAACCAAGCATCAAAACACTAAAAACGAAATTCACATATGAAGGGGTTGGACTCTCCTTAATGGCCATAATGGTTGATTTACTATCTAATATTTGCACTAACTTTCAGACCCAAATGTAGTTCTTGGTGAGTGTGTGAAATTCATGCCCTATGTGCTTGTTATCGGTCCAAATTGCTCCTTTTTATGTATGGAAATTTGACTTCTGACTTGGACAAAATTGATGGGATTCCCTCTGAGTTTTTGGCATCTCGAAATGAGGGAAACATCCAGAAGGGCTGGATCCCTTTGATGAATCACGTAAAATCTGTATATTTGTTGAGTTGAAGGTTTGATGAAAGTAAAATTTAAAATAATAAAGGTGATACACCAATATTTGTTTGGGGCTGGGCTTTCACCATCACACTTACTAAATGGCAAAGGATTGTTAAATTTCACTTACAATAGCCTATTGATTAATTCGCAATTCATAAGGTATTGAAATACACTTAATTGGCTTGTAAAATGATTAAAATTGCTTGATATAGGTGTTGTTTGGAATAATAACATGTAAAGGAACAATAATTCACTAAAACATGCCTATATCCTATTGTAACACACTCTGAAAAGATTTATAATAGAGGAAAACAATATTCTATTCAGTCATATCGTGGAACCGTACAAAATAATCTGGTAGCAAAAGTTTACAGAAAAAAATCCCCCCTCTATGCTTCAATGAGCATGCAATATTTAGAAAATTACTTCCCCCATGCTCTCAAAATAGCATGTAGATGCACGTTTTCACTACTAGTTGTATTTGAGTAAACTAAAAAATAGACTAAAAGAATATTGGTCATACTTCAGTTGACCATCCTAATCCCTTTTACATGAAGTATATAAGCCTTTTAACATAGACTAAAGTATTTTACAAATGTTAAGGTAAACAAATAACCTTGTATTATCTGCCAAAAGGTATTTTTGTCATCATTCTATTTTCAGAGGACTTGCATGGAATGATAACTTTAGCTTATCTTTGGCTTGTCTGATGTTGACACATGCAATGGTCTCTTTTTACAATGATATCACTTGAATTTAGAAAGGATTCTGCATGCATGTTTTTTAATTAAAACTTAGAATATATCACTTTTATGTGGAAGGGGGAAAGAACCTATGCAAAATTGCGAAATATCCACCTTTTGACTAATTATGGTGTGGATAAATATTACAAGGCTTAACAAACCATACTCATTGTGGTCCATGCTTGATCGTTAATTCTTATTAAAGTCAAAAACTTTAATTATTTGATTTTTCGAATATTCAGACCCTTTCCACGTAGAGGAAACACATGAGGGTATGTCGGTGATAATTATCATAACCCTAGTTAAAATAGGGTTCTTGTGATGCTGGAATGTGTCCATCTTAATTCTGAGGTTGAGTCAACCTTGGAAAAAGACAAACAAACCCTAATTTTCATCCATTTGGGCATTTTGCAAGTTTGGAAGCTTTGTTTGTGAGGAGAAAACTTTGTGCAGTTTTGTGTAGCCACCACGAATGATGATTGGGATGTTGTATCTATCTACAAACTCTACATTGTGTCTAATATGCTTTTGTAGTACTCTCCATTTTAATGTCCAGCATTGAATATTGTAGATAGCTTAAATCTTGTGTCGTTAGCTACTCGATAAAAGGTAAGCAATTGTATCCCAAAAGAAAACAACTCTTTTCAGTTTGCTGGTATGATTTATTTCTGGATCACTCTTAGTAGCCATGGGCATCATCTTTTTATTGCTTAACCCAAGATCTTATTTCTGTAAAATCTTTGTATTGAGGACTTTTTATCATGAATTCACCCCTCGAGGTAAATTTGGATAACCTACATAGTTTCTTTAGGCTTGAGTAAGTGGAATCGATTCAAGGCCCAAAAATTAGGTTTTAGGGGTCCCTTTGGCTCTTCTCTAACTTACCCATCCAAGGAAAAAATTCAAAAAGTTAGAAAAAAATTGCAAAAAACTTAAAAAGGGCTTCATTTAGTGTATTGTGGGTTTTTTAGAAAATTTGTCCCTCAACGCACTATTTCAATCAGGACATTCGGGACCCGCATAGCCAAAATCGACGATTTTCAAAGGAATTGGTTAAGTTGGAAATTTTTTTCCCAGACCGTAAAGATTGAATTGGGATAGCCGAGACCCACATAGCCGAAATGGCCGATTTGCAAAGGAATCAGTTAAGTCAGAAAAATTTGTCCCAGGCGGTCCGCAAGACAGCTGAGTTCTGCATAGCCAAAATTGCCGCAGGAAGAAGAATTCGAAAAATGCAGAAGTATTTTTCACACGTGGTCTATGGGACAGTTGGTACATCAGGATGTGCGAGACGTGAAAAGGTGAAATAACTGATTACAAAGCAATGCGGGTGGAGCAGAAATCAATGGCCCTGAAGGCCTGGTCAACGGTGGGACAACCGAGACATCGAAACCCAAAATCACCACCACAAGAAAGAATTAGGCAACGCGAAGAAAATCTTACCAAGTTTCATAGGTAAAAGTGGGACATGAGTTCCCTGAAAGCCCGCATTATCTACAATATAAAGGATAAATTGACACTCGACCTTCGAACTTCAAACGGTCATAACTTCTGACCTAGAGCTCTGTTTTTCATGATATTTGACTTTTCAGAATGAGCATGACATCCTCTACACCACAAGAGTGTGTCATTGGTTAATGGTTGAATTTTAATTAGGTGTATTATTTCTTAAGGTGCATCACATTGACCTATTTTCCTCAAAGGGTGGCTAGGCAATAAACACCCCCACGAAGTTTGTCAGTGATAATGTATGGACCAAGTCAACCTGGTTTGAATTTACCTTTGAGAGGGGATTCAACCATTTTATTCTTTTCATTCTCTTTTAAGACAAGGTCACCGATATTAAAATCATGAGAACAATTTTTATGATTACATGCATGTGTAATGCGAGATTGATATGAACGAAGCTATTCAAATTCTTGGACATGACACAAGTCCATATTTCAAACTTTTATAATGATTTTTTGTAGTATTCATTGTCCTTAAGGATGCATTTGAGATAAATCCACAAGGAATGTATTTTGAGTTCAAGCAGAATAACGGCCTCAACACCATAAACTAAGGAAAATGGGGTAGTGTTAGTAGGTGTACCAACACTAGTATGATAGGCAAATAGATCGTAGTATAGTTTGTTAAGCAAATTGGTACTGCCAAAGTCAATCATCTTGCATAATATTTTGACAATGGTTTTGTTGGTGGCCTCAACTTGGCCATTGACTTGTGGATAATAATGGGTGGAAAAGTATTATTTGATTTTGAATTTGCTAAAAAAAAAATTAACATCCTTATTTTTGAAGGAAGATCCATTATCAATGATTATAGCATAAGGTACACCAAAACGTGTGATAATATGGGTGTAGACACCAAATTTGTGTCTTACGACCCCTTGTGACCCACATCTCATCTCGCAACCTAAACTCATCACCTAAACCTTACACAATTATTTATTAATTACCTTGTAATTGATAAATCCACATCATCTCACCTGCCACCTCATTCTGCCACTTCATCATGACCTAGCCCTAACCCTAAACTAACCTAATTAAGACCTATAACTTGGTCTACACCTACACCCATGACTAATGACCCCTTTCTCGCACCCAAAACTGACCTTCTAGTCACTTGACCAAGCCCGCAACTAATCTCTCGGGAGAAAAGCAGGGAAGGTGGGCTATTTTACTAAAAATAGCCTACTTTTTCCTTACCGATGCCAGTTCCTACTCGACCGCCGTCGGTTACGTAACCGCCATCGGTTCCCTGTAAATGGTCTCCCCAAACCAAAAACAAAGGATCGGAATTTCATTTTGGATGAGGGTCAAAGGATTTTTGAATCAACAGAGATCATTTGGGAGTGATCAAGAGAGTCCAGATCTTCACTTGACCGAGCAGAGACGAGTGGAGAAACCAGAAGAGTTTGCAGCAAAGGAGATCAACTTGCATCTTCGTCAAAAACCAGTAAGTCACATCTTGCATGTCCTCTGTTATAACATTTCTTATGCTTTTGAATCACAGTCCTCATAAATCCATTCCTGAATCCACTACCCAACGTGCCATTGCATCTAACTATCATTCTTTTACCTCTCATCACCTCATTTCCTAATATCACCCATAAAACCAGCCTTACAAACAACATAGCTACCCTACAGCACAACCACCCCACAAAACAACCAACCTACAGATCCTAAACCCTACCGACATCGGTTACCAGTAACCGGTATCGGTTATCCTGACTACAACCAGAAACCATCCTTTCCCTACCCGTTTCAACAAAATAATTTAATTGATATTTTACAGTCTTTTGTGTTGATTCATATTAGCAGGGGAACTTACCACCTTCGAAAGGAAGTTTTATATTTCCTGGGCCCAAGGCAGTTCCCTCATTTATTGTCTAATCAAAATCGTGTGGTCTTGTGTTCTTATTTGCAGGTAGTCCTTCCAAGACAAAAAGGAGTTCTTCGCAGTCAACCTGATCTTTCTCTACGGTACGCGCACACCATCTCGACGTTCAAACAGGTATTCCTCCTAGCCCTAACCTTATCTGTTTCTAAAAGGAATGAAACATTATTCCAGAAGTGAAACATTTTGGCACGCCGGTGGGACCCATTTTGGGTTTCTTTCTTTCTTGCTTGCTTTCATATAGGGAGTATACTTGCTGTTTTCTTCTTCTAAAAGGAATGAAAAGGATAGAAGAAAATCTATTCACAAGGTTTTGGCACGCCCGGTATTATTTTGATAAAAACAACTTGCTTTGCTTTTACATCTCGCATTAGTGAAAGTCATCTCTTTTGCTTCATCGAATATCATTTTCGATTTGGGTTTAAAACACGTGCATTGCATTACTGCTTGCTGTTTTCAATTCTAGTTAACATAGATTAAGTAACAGGTCGTACACGTGGGGGTGATATCCATGGTATTGACAAGAAATTAATCTTACTTTCACTGCACAACACATACCGAATCACTTCACAATTAACACAACAGCTCAAACATCCCCCCCTTTTCCGCGGTATTCCTCCGCCCGATTGAGGTAACCTTATAAGCCAAAACAACTTGACATTTCCCCTAAGTCTTTTGTTTAGGATTGACATCGTTCCACGTCTAAAGGCATAAGCCCACAATAATTAAAATTAACCCTAGGGTTAGTCTCTGGATTTGCGTGTGCATCTTGCTTGTTTTTCAGTTCTGTTTTCTTTCTCATACCCTGTCTTCTGTGATCAATAATTGGACAAGTATACTAAACGTTGTTAAAAATCAAATTAGCAGCCTTTTATATCTTGTTGGCCCAGACTTCTTACACCGACATTGGTTACTTGAACGGCGTCGGCTATAGTATAACCGACATCGGTTACTAGACCGATATCGGTTACTGTCTTTCCCAATTCCTGACAAACCAGCAACCTACCAATTTCACCAGTCTGAGTTTGTTTCTGTTCCTAACAGATTGAAACCCTACTGTGAACTCCTGTCCATGGTTGTTATCACTCGAAAGCAAGCCGCCGCCATGGTTTCACATGCTTGCTCTGTTTCTTTGCCTGAATCACCCCCTTCACATTCTGTGGGGAATCCTACGGATACCAGCGAGGTTCCTAAAATTCCTGTGGGAGATAAGGACTTTGCCAAGTTTCTGGATGCTAATTCTAGCGCTGTACAATACTATTTGTCTCATACCCCTGACCGTACGCCTGATGGTCAGCTCCTTGTTGGTATGCCTATTAGTATAGCTGCTCATTTAGCTCCCACTCCGCCTGATAACACCGCCTTGCTTCCTGCATCTCTAGCCCCGTCTCCCAATCCGACGGCTTCAGAGGTTCATACGACTCAGATTGGCTTTCCGTTGGTTAATCTTGGACCCCACATATCATTACCTGCCGACTGCCCCTACCTCATCTCTCTTGCAGACTGCTCCGTTCATGACTTGCTCTCTGCCACCTATCCACACTAGCTTTCCTTCTCAAGCTCCGCCTACCTTTTCTTTCCCATACACGTATCCAGTGACCTCAACATCTTATATGGGACATCCCTATTCGGTCGCCTCAACATATTCATCCTCCATACCTTATCAACACTTAACCCCACCATTGTCCAGCGGAGGGCCCTTGGCCCAATTTGCCTCCGTTTACCACAATCGCACCATCATCTCATCCAACCACGGATTTCATTAAACAAATGATGGACAAAATGCAAAACCTAGAGGCTTCTGTTTCAGGAAGTCGTAGCACCTTGACATACGAGCAAGTTTGTCGGGAGCCTATTCACCCGTCTGTCCCCCTTCATTCGTATCCTCCTCAATGGGAATTACCAAAATTTACCCGTTTTAACAGTAAAGAGGATCCTCAACAACACTTGCGATCATTTAGACATGCTTGTTATTTGATTGCTCATGATGATGCCTTGTTACTCCACACCTTTCCCATGTCCTTATCAGGACCCGCCTTGGAGTGGTACAGTGCTTAAACCCAGCACTCAATCTTCTCTTTTAACCAACTAGCCCAATCTTTCTTGGATCATTTCTCCATTAACATTGCCAAGAAAGTATCTATCACTGACCTTTATGCCATCTGACAATTCGAAGACGAATCTATCGCAGATTTCGTTGGACGATGGCGTGGCCTTATCAACCAACTTACATATGCCTTGCCTCAGGCTGAACTTATCAAACTTTTTACGCGGGCATGTGCTAAGCACATTTCTCCTACTCTTCAAATTCAAACTTTCCGCACATTTGATGAGGCCTTTACCATGGCTCGGAAACTAGAAATTCGAGCCTTAGAAGAAGAGAAATTGCGGTTGCGCAACAAAAACCCCAATTTCCGAACTCCAGATTCCACCAAAAAACCTAACACCACCAATCCTCACCCATCGACTGCTTCGAAATCAAAAGGGGCCATGCACGCGGTGATGGTCAAATCCCAACCACCATCTAATACCCCCGCCAAAAACACACTTATAAGTATAAAGCAGAACCCATCAACTACACTCCCTTGGGAGAAACATATGGTGTGATATTGGAAAAATTGCTCAAAGCAGGAGCCATTACCTTACCTCCTGTTAAACCTCACTCCGGGTTTGATTCTACCCGCGCTATACCTTCCTGGTACAAAGAAAATGACTTCTGTAACTTTCACCGCGTAAAAGGACATAGTCATGAAAACTGCAAAATGTTGAAAAACATAGTGCAGGAAATGGTTGACGCAGGTGATATAACCCTCGATAATCCTAATGCCCCTGCCAACCGAAATTTGAAAATCTTCAACAAACCATTCCCAAATCACTCGTCCAACAGTAACGTAAACCAGGATATCTTAGCCGAGGAGAGTGTTCATGAGATCCATGCAGTCTTCGACTCCCAGCCAAAAGCCTCTATCGAGAAAATTTTGAATCAAGCCTCTCCACTAACACAGGAGTCCGAACCTCCTTCACCACCATCAAGCCAAAGCGAAATCATTCCTTTACCCATAAAAGAGTTAACTGCCCAGACTTCTCTTCTCATCAATGAGTCTGCTTACACCACATCCCTACAAGACTGCGAACGGATGTTATCTAATCTATCTATTTCCCAAATGTCCCCTTCTACCGCTCTTGCTGCACAAGAGGAAGGCTCGCCACTCCTTTTGACATCCTTAGACGAGAAATCTCTTGCACCAACATCACCAAATTCTTTAACCATAACAGACCCTTTCAAACATGCCCTCCTGCCTATTAGTTCTTCATCACCTAAATCTTTTCAAAGACCAGTCAACCTCTTAACATCTATTGATACAGTGCCTCATCTACCCCCTGTATCATACCCACAGTGGATTGGAATCACAACCCACCTTTCTTCCGTACAAAATTTACAATTCACACCTGAAGACTGTCATTCTCCAGAGGATAGATGAATCCTGTGGGAACGTTTGAGTACCCCCCTATTCTACTCAAATGCAGATGACCGATCTAGACACCTCTACCATATACCCTAAGTGTTTACAGAAACTCAAAATGCCTATGTCCTCATTCTCGTCCCCCATATCTATACCAAGTAGCCTATCCACCTCTATTAACCTAACCAAATCTTCCCCTACACTTGGGACCTTGCCAATACCCAGTCTCACACACCCGCCTAAGCGACTAGATTTATCCAAAAATAAAGCCACCCCGCCACCTAGGAGACAAACTCAATCCACGCCTCTATCACAATCAAAACCATCATCGTCACACCTACCTTCCATATTGGGACCTCATCCCTCCACCTTGCATCAATATATCATACCTCCTGCGTTTTCTTCAAAACGACCTACGCCTTCTGCACCTATACAGAGATCTAAAGGTATATCAACATTATCACCCCACGTATCCTGTCCACCCATCAACCCTAAACAAACTCCATCATCAAAGGATTTATTTTCTGTCACTCCCCTTTCTCCGTGGTTGTTTTCCGCTACCACGTCATCTGTAGCCTCATCATCTAACCAGCCGAATATAGCTTTTGCGCCAAAGAAACCACGTTTAGTGAAAACCACGTGTCAACACCTCTCGGCTAAACCACCACCCGTACGAACCAACCACGCCCAAACATTACCAAAACCCGCAAAACCAATACCCTCATCCTCCTCCGATTTTGACCCACTCAAAGGATCTTACGCCAAAATCCTTGCTATGTTGGTGGAGAATGCGACCATTTCTCTACCCCCACTTAGACCTTATGACCCATCTAAACCTCGACCTATAGGTTATGATGAGTCTAAAATCTGCGCCTATCACCGCACACTAGGACATGATGTGGAGGGATGCAAAGCTTTAAAAACCATCCTTCGTCAGTCACCTCTCCCAGATAGAAAGGTTAAGAAAGACAACTTACGAAGGGAGAGACCTTTAGCTTCAATTCCCTCTACTATACCATCTATCCCCGCCTCACCAAGATCTATCATTATTACAACCCCACCTCTTGAAGACCATGATTTATCCCAACCATCTTCTTCATCTCCGGTCTACGAGATTAATATGATTAGTGTTGCTACTCGAGCGCAGAAAAACAACGAGAAAGCAAAAGAAAGCACACATGCGTCCTCTCTTTCTCCATCCAGCATCCCGATTGCACCACCACCCAAAGTGGTTATTCGTGGACCCGCTTACCCCCGTCTCTAATGGAGTTGCCCATCGAGCCATGATCAAACAGCTTCACCAATCACCCGTAAAAATGACACTATATGATCTCATTCAGACTTCTGAATCCCATCGACAAGCTCTCGTTGAAATTCTTCAAGGGATCGAGGTCTTACCTAATGAAACCCTGCCTGTTGCCTCCATTCTAACACCCAATCACGTTGCTTCTCTCACCAAACAACCCATTGCCCCAACCACTTCTGTACAACAACAAGCTGCGGCAGTCAGTTTCTCTGAAGATGAAATTGTTGACTTTGGTACAGAAGATCCTGACCCTGCCCTTTTCATCTCAGCTTACGTCCGGGACATTCAGGTACGTCGTGTTATGATTGACGGGGGCGCTAGCCTAAACATCATCTCTTCAAAAGCCTTCCAACAAATGAATATCCCCTCTAGCTACATGTGTGCCAATCCCATCATGTTGCGGTCATTCAATGACGCTATTACCTCTACCTTAGGCACCGTGATCCTCAACATTCGGGTAGGACCATGTACTTTACCCGAACTCTTCTATGTCCTTGAAGGAGAGTTCCAATATAACATATTGCTAGGTCGCCCTTGGATCCGGGCTATGGGATGCGTTCCCTCAACATTACATAGATGCATAAAATTTGAGTACGAGGGGAAGTCCTACACAGTAAAAACTGATCCTCCCCCCTTTAAAACCTGCAATATGTTATACCACCCTAACGATGTGCTTATACCAATCAAGACACCCATACATTCAACCCAACCATCCTCTTCAAATGTACCTCAACCATCCACCTCAACCGCACCTACGCCTTCAACTGATGAAACCACCGTCGCAAAAACCACTTCCCTTCCCGCAGCTAACATCCCAACCGCAGACCCCTTAGTAGATGTTTTTCAACGCCTTACGCTAGGGGAGTATCGCCTATATAACGTTAGTTCTTTCCATACCCCACAGGAATACAGACAGGTACATGCACATCCTACCTATGACCGTCGTGTGGGGGAAGTAATCTCTTACGGACCACCCCATTGCCGCACCAACCTAACGTATGGGGGTGTTGACGCATCCTCCATTACCCCTGAACCCCCTCTTGGTGTGGTTCCCTTCCAATCCGATTTTCAATACTTGACAAATCGTCGTTTCTCCCTCACCTTCTTGACTTGCTGTGCTTGGAAAGGCTTTAGTTTTGGTCTTTATGAACAAGGCTGACATACACTCATTCCCGTGACTACACGCAAACACAATGATCGCAGTGGTCTCGGTTTTCCTAAAACACCTACAGAGGAGGAACCTCGTGTCAGTTGTCTTCTAGAAGACAACGACGTCACCCCTACCGAACCATCATCACTCATTTTACCTTCATCACCCACAGAGTCAATAGATCCCGAATCTATCCCTCCTAACTTTTTTTTTTCATAAATGCTATCTTCCTAGGTCCTCTCAATTATCAACACGATAATGAGGACCCCTCTTCTATCCCCCTTCTGTATCCAGACATGATCGAAGAGGATTCGCCTTCGATTAATGTTGTTGAGTGCCAGGATGACGACTCCATCCTCACTTACCTTGGGGCGGACGACTCCTATATTCAACGCACCTTACCATCTGAAACTCAAACCATGTTGAATGAATCGACTATAGAAATCAACATCCACACGGAGGAGGATCCTCACATTGTGAAGATCGGACAATCCCTTAACACATCAGAACAAGCCGCCTTTACTACCTTTCTCCGTACCCGTAACCAAGCTTTTGCTTGGTCCTACGCGGACATGCCAGGAATTGATCCTACCATTGCCATCCATAACATCACTCTAAACCCTGATTCCAAACCAATTAAACAGAAATTGAGAAAAATGCATCCACGCATTGCTCTCTTGGTCAAAGAGGAGCTTCAACGACTCCTTTATGTTTCTTTCATTCTGCCTATTGACTATCCTCAATGGATTTCTAACATCGTACCTGTCACTAAAGCGACGGGGGGACTTCGGATATGCACGGATTTCTGAGATCTTAACCTCACTTGCCCTAAGGATGACTTCCCCCTGCCTAGCATTGACCAACTTGTAGATCTCACTGCAGGCCATGAGATGCTCTCTCTCATGGATGGTTTCTCGGGATATAACCAAATTTTGGTTGCCCCCGCCAATCAACATAAAAATACCTTCATAACTCCTTGGGGAACCTTCTGTTACCGTGTAATGCCATTTGGCCTTAAGAATGCTGGTGCAACCTATCAGCGGGCTATGACCTACATTTTTCATGACATTATGCACACTATCCTTGAAGATTACGTCAACAATCTTCTTGGCAAGTCTAAACATCATAGTGAACATCTCGATGTTTTAACCATTATTTTTGATCGCCTGTTACAATATTCTGTCCGCCTTCAACCAAAGAAATGTGTCTTTGGTGTCCTTTCGGGGAAACTTCTTAGCTTTATCGTCTCTTTGCGTGGCATCGAGGTCGACCCATCTAAAGTCAAAGTTATCCAAGAAATGCCCCCACCTACCAATCTCAAACAAGTGTGTAGTTTACAAGGTAAGCTCCAATCTATCCAACGTTTCATCTCCCAACTCTCGGATCGATGCCAACCTTTTCATCACCTTCTTAAAAAGGACATTGATTTTCAATGGAGCGAAAAGTGCCACCTAGCCTTTGAAGCTCTCAAAACTTATCTCTTGCAGCCACCCATGCTTATCCCACCTCAGGACGACCGCCCTTTCTACCTTTACCTTTCTGCCACTGACCACGCTGTAGGGGCCATGCTTGCACATCGTGACTCCGAGAATCGAGAACAAGCCGTTTATTATATAAGTCGTACTTTGGTGGACTATGAGACTAGGTATACACATGTAGAAAAGTTATGCCTAGCCCTATCATTCGTGGCTACCAAACTCCGACACTACCTTCTGAATCACAAAACTTTCGTCATCACCAACACGGACCCCATCCATTACATGTATGCCAAACCTCATCTAAACCAACGCATCGCCAGATGGCTCATGCTCCTCGCCAACCTCGACCTTGAGTTTGTCCACCAGAAATCAATCAAAGGACAAACTCTTGCAAACCAACTTGCGGAGGCCCCTTTACCTGGGGAACAATTTACCAATTTTACATTCCCAGACGAACTCATCGCTACTCTTTCCCTCAAGGAGGAGTCGTATCCAATGACCCTCTTCTTCGATGGATCCAAATGCCACCGTGGTGGAGGAGCTAGCGTTGTTCTCATTCCTCTCGACACTGAGCCCATGCCTCTTTCATTCCGACTCGATTTCCATTGCACTAATAATACAACGGAATACAAGGCCCTTGTTCTAGGTCTCCAAGTTGCGTTACACTTAGGTATCAAATCTATCAATATTTTTGGTGACTCTCAATTGGTAGTCAATCAAGTTATGGGCATCTATCAATGTAAAAATGAGGAACTTCAAAAGTACAAACACTACGTGGATTCACTTCTAGCCTTATTTACTCACTATTCTATCCAAACCATTCCCCGCTTCACTAACAAATTTGTGGATATTATGGCTTGCTTAGCCTCGCAAATTCCAGCTTCATCAATTGACTCTGAATTATTCGCCTTGGTCCAACAAATTTTTGCCCCATCCTACTCAACCCCGGTAGTTTGTATGATAAATACTGTGTCTGCTAACTCGCAGGATACCTGGTACCACCAATTTCACGACTACCTTACAACCTCTGTTCTCCACTATGACCTTACTAGTACTGGAAAACGTGCTTTTCTTAAACACGTTTCTCGTTATGCAATTATAGGGGGACTCCTTTATAAACGTGGCTTTGATGGCATCCTCCTTCGATGTCTCACCGGCGCGGAGGTCACCCATACCATCCAACAGGTCCATGACGGTATCTGTGGCGGACATTTTAGTGGCCTTGCCGTGGCCAAATGAATCCTTCGCCTTGGTTATTATTGGCCTAATCTCAATAACGATTGCTACGAATATGTTAAGCGTTGTGTTATGTGTCAACAACACGCCAACCTTCAACATACTCCTAGCCACACCCTACAGGTCGCCTGAGATCTTTGGCCTTTCTCACAATGGGGTTTAAACCTTATTGGTGAGATTCACCCGTCCTCTTCGCAACGTCACCGATGGATTATCACAGCAACCGAATATTACACAAAATGGGTGGAGGCTATTCCACTCATTTCAACCAAAAAATAAAAAATTGTAGAGTTCATTAACCACCACATTATCTGTCGTTTTGGTGTTCCTCATCGCCTGATAACAGATAATGGAAAATCTTTCAAAAATAAGTTATTGCAAGACCTTTGTGACAACTTTGGTATTAAACATAGCTTCTCATCACCCTACTATCCACAAGAAAATGGACAAGCCGAATCCTGTAATAAAACCCTAACCAAAATCCTCATGAAAGTTGTCAATGAGTCTAGAAGAAATTGGCACGATCACATCCCCTTTGCCCTTTGGGCTTATCGTACTAGCATTCGTACCTCTACTAATGCTACACCTTTTTCTTTGGTATATGGTACCGAGGCTGTCTTGCCTCTCAAAATACAAATACCCTCCCTCAGAATATCTCTTCAGGATATTCTCACCAACGATGATTTCCGCCAAGAGCGGTTAGCCCAACTGGAGCTTCTTGACGAACGTCGTCTTACAGCTCTCGATCACCTTCAAATCTACCAAAAATGTATCAAGCGTGCTTATGATAAGCGACTTCATGAGCGTACCTTTAAGGTTGGTAATCTTGTCCTCAAAGAGAATCAACATGTAACCAAACTAGAAAAGAGCAAACGTGGAAAATTTGCTCCTAATTGGATCGGGCCTTATATAATCACTCACACTTATGGATCAGGCACTTATCATTTAGCTTCACTTAATGGTAAACCTGAGCCTGAACCCCTTAATGCCTTGCATCTTTGACCATTCTACTGTTGAATTTAGTGTTATATCACTACTTATCTACCTACTGCTCGTCTCTTGAGCTCATTTACCGCTACATACACTTTGTTTCCTACATCTCCCAATAAAATCAAGCTCACTTCTCACCTCCCCTCAATGATGCCTTCCCCTTTTTAGTCTAGTCCATGACTTTAAAGTCTTAAAATAACACCTTCTTATGGGATTTTCTTGAGTCAAACTTCCTACCAAACTAGATGCGTCACGCCAAAAGAACATCTAGCTATCTAAATTATATATAGACTACTCCCTTGAAGGACAGCTATATGCCAAATTATTGCTGCTATTATATATATACTGCTCCCCCGAAGGACAGCTATGCACTAAAATCATATCTGCTACTATAAATAGACTGCTCCCTCGAAGGACAGCTATACACAGTCAGCCTTTATCAGAAGCTTCTCGCATGGATCAGCTTTGTGAAGACCTCAAGAATAGCACAATCAATATCCCTTGTAGACTTCCCGCATCGATCAGTCTATATTTAGTAAAATAAAAGCCTCATTCAAAAGAACTTTTTGGGTCATGGACTTGTCTATTTAGGGTAGGTTCTCTTTTGTCAGAACACTCACTTTGTAATAAGTTCTCCGTACCTCAACTATACCATTCACCTCACCTCACCATTTGTTTCAACTCAAGGGACGTGACGTACACCTGATATGTTGTGATCATACAACTCTTTTCACCTATTGACTTCTCGTCTATGCACCGGTACCTAGGGCTTCAAGTTCGTTCTATGTTGTGTGGTTTGTTTTTCTCTGTTCACCTGTGGAGCACTCTTTCCTCTTTGCCTTGCATCTAGGATTGTGTGTTAATCTTAATCAGGACATGATTCCCTACCACTTGGGTAGGCTAACTTTCGCTTCCCTTATACCTTTTACAACATCACCAATTCATTACCAACACCATCAACCTTACCTTACCAATATTACTATCAATACTTTTACCAACCAACCAATCGCCTAACCATACCTAAATTGCCTGAATTCACCTCTCCCTGATCCTAAGGGAGAACTACATCGGTCTGAGGCCCCTCCTTGCTTTGTGCAATGGGCTATGTAGGCAGCACTTCGGAGACATGGCGTCTCCCAAGGTTAGCTCGACCATCCCATACCATAACCTATCATGTGTAGTAAATATAAACATTTTTTGTGTATTTCTATTTCATCACATTCCTCTTTATCCTTTTTTCAAAACACCGAAAATCAAAACACAAACATTCTTATTATTATCGTAACTCAAATCAACATATATATTCAGCTTTATTTAGATGTTAAAGACATACATCTTCTCTATCATCGACACGCAGGTCGGCATCCTTATTTATTCTTATACCTTGCTAACATTTACTTAGACCCTCACGCCTCATCCCGAACTAGGGGATGATCGTGATCGATGACGCCGCTCACCAGGCCTCTCTATCCTCAACGGTACCACGGCTATTGGTACCACCCACTGATCTGCTAATCTCTCCTGTAACATATGAATACGCTCCCTCGCATGGAGGAATCCAGCCTCTAGTCCCTGTTCTCGTGACTCCGCAACCACTAACAATCCTCTTGTCTCATTCACCTGCGTTTGGAGCTGCTGCACTAAACTCTGCAGACGATCTCTCTTTGCTGTAATCCTAGCCATGTCAGGACGATCACGTACACCTCGCATTTCTGCTACCCACCATAACCTATAGGCCTCTGTCGTTCCTGCATCCATTACACTGCGATCGGCTGTTATCTCCTCTGGCCCTTCTGGAGGTGTTGGCCAGGGAGGTGAGAATGTTGCCTCGGCGTCGATCCTCATATATGGTCTATAAGCCTGCGGTATGTCTTGCACCAATCCAAATTGTCGCCACACGCGATCTAGAGGAATCCTCTCATACTCACCTGACCTGTGCCCTGCGATCCACCTCAATCACTGTACACCCCTCAACTCCTCAGCTATATTCTCTGTTACCATATAGTTCCCGTAAGGCCTCCAACAGATATCCGCAATCGTCGCCCTCTCCCATACCTGCCTATAATACTCAATGTCACCCGTCACAGTCTAGGATCTTGCCTCTTATTCTGTCTGGACCCATCGTCTGAACCCCAACCTCTGTACTCCGGTCTCTCCTGACTGGATGGGTCAGCCTATTGGTCGCACACACACAATGTGCTCATAGGCCCAACAGTGTAATAAGTATGAACCATCCAATGTAGTCCTGTGATTTCACCTACAAGCCCATAAACCCCTGTATAGCTCCACCAAATATGCAGGTGCCCATGCAAAAGTCACGTTCCTTTCTATCATCTCCCAAATAACACACATCAATGCCTTTGGAAATCTTCCCCCTTCCACCCTCGGTAATGCATAATACCCTACCGCTATCATTAATATCACTGCTAACCTTGTCTCCTCAGGGTGTGCTGCATACATTATGCCATACGTAAATGTCAAACCTCGCTGTGTCAAATCTCGTGCGTATGGACCAAATACTGCTGTTATCGCTGCTCGCCCCGCACTAGGCATTGCCTGATATACTGGTGTTCCTATAATCGGGAGTCTCAAAATACGGAACACATCTTCCAATGTCACTGTCATCTCCCCTGTTGGCAGATAGAAGGTATTTGTCTCAGGATTCCATCTCTCAATCAACACCTGTAACATAGCATGGTTACGTGCGATTCGTGAATAATAGCGGATTCCACTTAACCCTAAACGATTTATCAATGTCCATTCAGCTGGTGTTACATCCGCTCGGATTCGTGACAACAGCGCTGGTACACTATCATTCATCCTCAACCCTGCCTCTGCCTGCATACATCCAAATAACAAACAACCATTCAATTCCTCAAATCCCCCCGGGTTTTTTTTTTAAATTCTAGAAATTCCTACAGCAACCGGTATTGTTTACAGCTAAACGGTACCGGTTGAGTAACCGATACCGGTTATCCCTAACCGCTATCGGTCACTGTTAATTACATACACCTTGCCTAAACAACCACCTACGACAATAAATTGCTCGTTTATTCCTTTCTGTACATACAAACATACCTGAAACCCCTGATTACCTACCCCGTAACACTCACCTCATCTATAACCCTTGCTATCATGTTTTCTTTCTCATATCTACCCACTTAATCTCCCTCTTATTCACAAAACATGCAGAAATCAAATCACAACCAAAACGTTTACCTCTTGGGTTGCAGCAGCTTGCGGTGGCACTTGTCTTCCCTCTCGTCCCTGCCTGCTGGATGCTTCTCCTCGTTCTGTCATGATCACCACTCTTTTCAAATTCACCTTTCTACCGTCTGAATCTCAGATCGCATTCACTTTCCCTATCCCTTTTCTTATCACCTAAATCTCTCATGCAATACCCTGTCTCTTTTCTCCTTATCACTCAAATCTCTCATTCAAATACTTGTCCCAGTCGTCAAAAAGTGTCGCGTTCACGTATTTAACTTCTTGCATGGCTCTCAAAATTAGAACTTAAGTTGCCACCCTAGCTTTTCTATTTTTAGAAAAGCTCAACCCTAAATAATCGGTATCGGTTATATGACCGATATCGGTCTATCAGCTACCGACATCGGTTCCCTAACCGGTATCGGTTACACACCTGCCTTTTTGAAACATGGTTCTTTTCTTCGTTTTTTACCTATTTTTTGTCGCACCCGCCTCTTTTCCTGCATCTCATCACCATTATCCATATTTTTCCATCCACCACACATATCATTACAATTTCATTAACATCATCTATTTTACAAAAACAAACAAGCCATCAACTAAGGATACCAAAACAAAATAGAAAACTATCTATCTATACATCATTTGGATCCAACTCATCAGATACATATATAACAATGTCCCAAAACCAGCACCAAAACATGCAACATTTCATCATATAACATGTCATCCAAACAAAAGACATCAACATCATCCATATATCAACATGTCAATTAAACTCATCATACATTCTATATCACAAACCATTGACGAAATACTTAAAAACATTTTAAACACTACATGTGGATCAAAACATCATCTCTATATATATATATACAAGTTTCAAATATACAATGTGCCCTGCATCGGGGCCTCTGTGATCTCATCATCCAACAAAGCCGGCACGCAGGCCGCAATAACTATCAAGCATCTCAACTCGGCTCGCATGCCGGTCCCTCATATCAAAAATATACTCGGCTCGCAAACCGGTATCAACTATACAACCCGTACTCGGCTCGCAGACCGGTCTATAATGAATCAATAAATGAGTAAATGTAGGCACGCAGGCCTCTATCGACACAACCGGTTCGCAGACCGGTGCCCATGTCTAATATACAAATGTGCAGGGACCCCTCAGCTCTCTCCACCTCCCTCTGCCTGTCTGCCTACTGGTCCCTGTCCTGCCTCCCGCCTCCTACCTGTAACAGACACACCGGCTGTGGCTGCACCTCCCTGCGATCTCTGACTATGCGAGGTCTCTACTCGGTGTGCCGCATATGGCTGATACTCAGCTCCGGTACTATCAAGAACATCCTGATAGTACCGGGCCTCCGCTCTCACCTCCATATATCTTTCCCGTGCCACCGTAGGTACTGGGGCTGGTCCCTGGACTCCTACTGCCAGTACCCCCTGTGCCTAGGGTTGTGGCTGTGCCACAGCTGGTGGTGGTATCTGTACCTGTGCCTGGGGCTGTGGCTGTGCCGCTGCTGGTGGTGGTGCCTGTGCCTGTGCCTGTACCTGCGCCTGGGCTAGCTGCCCCTGTAGGACACCTATCTGTGCCTGTGCAGCAGCCAACTGCCCCTGTAATAACTGCACCTGGCCCCTGAGATGATCTCGCTCTGCTATCACTGCAGCCAAGTCTGGCTGTGCCAGCGGTGCTATCCTAGCTGCTCTCTGACCAGCCCACCAAACCATGTATGCTCCCATACAACCAACATCATCTACACCATCACCTGCTGGCCTCTCAGCAACTCAATCTGGGTCCAAGGGTTGTGGTGCAGGCAGTGGGGCCTCTACATCATCCCTCCTATACTGAGGGAAGGGAGGTGGCTCGTCCTGTCGCAGCCCCATCTGCCTGCGTACCCTCTCTAGGGGTATCCTCTCGTACTCTCCCGGCCTCCGTCCTGCTATCCAGAATGTGTACTGGATCAGGCGCAACTGTAAGCGGGCTCCTCTGCGAGGGTGATGACCTCTGTAAGGTCCCCATACAATATCTACCGCTATCAGGCCCTCTAACAAATGTCTATAATAGGTGACATCCCGCCCTGCAAGCACTACTCGTGGCTGCCCCACGACCCCCAACCACCTCTGAAATCCGTATCTGTATATGACCTGTGGCCCTGGCTGCTGAGGTAACCCTACTGGTCTGATGCATATGATGTGCTCATATGCCCAATAGTGAAGTAAAAATGTAGAGCAAATCCCAAATCGCCTCATCCGGCGATAGCCCCATAGCTCCCTGTATAACTACACCAGGTATACTGGTGCCCAAGCGTAACAGGTGTGCTCCTCCACCATCTCAAGCAGCACCCCCATCAATGCACGTGGAAATCGGCCTCCCTCTGAGTCCGGGAGGGCGAAGCAGGTGATCCCGATCATCATCAGCACGGTAAGCTGTGTCTCATGTCTGTGAGCACGCTACATATCACCATACCTGATACTCATGTTGTGATAGGTAAGTAGCGCGGCTGCATCTCCAAAAACCTGTAGGATGCTGTCCATGGCCATCTCAGAATCTACCTAGAAGACTGCCTCTCCCTCGATCGGCAATCGAAGGATGCGATACACATCCTCCAATGTGATAGTCATCTCCCCAGTCGGGAGATGGAACACATTGGTTGCCGGATCCCATCTCTCAATGAGGGAAACCATCAAGCTATGATCTCTATCAATCGCTCTGTATCGCTGGACTCCGCCAAGTCCCACCTTGCGCATGATATCCCAATGCGCTGCGGACACATGTGGTCGCATCCGCACCAACAGCGGGGGCATCCTGTCCCGCATCGTCAGCTGCTGACGTGCCTGTAAAACCCACCCACTACATTAGCCCTACTCTTTATCACGATATCTACCTATACCCCCTTTTATCCCCCCGACCACACCCCAACTCTCTAAACCCACCCCTCTACCCACCCCTATCTTCTCCACTATCCCCCTCCCTCTTCCCAACCCAAACCCACACAAACCTCAAACCAAGCCCAACCCATAACCAACCCATAACCCACCCAAACCCACACAAACCATACCAACCCAAGCCCAACCCATAACCCATAACCCATAACCAACCCATAACCCACCCAAACCCACACAAACCATACCAACCCAAGCCCAACCCATAACCCATAACCCATAACCCACCCATAACCCACCCAAACCCACCCAAACCCCAAACCCCAAAACCACCCCACCGATGCTGACCAATATACGACCGGCGCCGGTCTGCAACAAAACACCCTACCCCTGAAATTTATGACCGATGCCGGTTGCTTAGCAACCGACATCGGTCGCTGTAAAAATGCGGAGCCGAACCCGACGCGGCCCCCCAAACCTATTTTTTTTTCCTATTACTACCCTTTTACCCATTGAAAAGCCCTACAAACCTACCCACCCTACCGTTTTCACCTAACTACCCTACCTACCCTCTCTATTTTCCAAACAACTTCCATTTATTCATTATTTTATCAAAAACTTGGATTCCTACCCAAAACCCCAAATTTAGCATAATGCAATAAAATGAACACAATGAGGGGTTTCAAACCTACCCGTACAATGACACGACGTCGTGGTGGGATGGGTGGTGGTGGTCCAGCTAGTCCAGCCCCTCCTGCTCCTCCTGGCTGGGCCATGGCTCCAAATGTCCTCTTCTGGGTCCTCCACCAATCACCTACTGCCTCCTCCTCACTCGAGCCCGCTAACAACTCACTCCTCCAGTCAAACAACGCCACCTCACGCACCCAATGCTCCAATCTCCACTCTCCAAGTCAGACAACTCAAATCGATTTTCAAATTAGACAAGTGACAATGACCGGCCGTATTTTTCTTTTTATAGGTTTTTCACATCGAACCGATACCGGTCAAAGCGTGCCCTAAGGAACCGCCGTTGGTTATCTAACCGGTATCGGTCATAGATAACCGATATCGGTTTCTTCCTTTTTCACCCAACTTTTTTCCCTTATTCACTACTTTCTCTTTCCCACCACATTGCCTATTTACCACATCGCCTATACGTTCCATTGCTCTTTAGCCGTTTTTGACTTCACTGGCCCGACCCAAGGCCTCAACCAACTAATCCGGCCCGACCCAAGGCCGCAACCAACCATTTGGCCCAACCTAAGGCCTCAACCAACTAATCCGGACCGACCCAAGGTCGCAACCCTACCCATCCGGCCCGACCCAAGGCCTCACCCTACCCATCCGGCCTGACCCAAGGCCTCACCTTACCCATTTGGCCCGACCCAAGGCCTCAACCAACTAATCCGGCCCGACCTAAGGCCGCAACCAACCATTTGGCCCGACCCAAGGCCTCGCCCTAACCATTTGGCCCGACCCAAGGCCTCACCTTACCCATTTGGCCCGACCCAAGGCCACAACCCTAACCATCCGGCCCGACCCAAGGCCTCACCCTACCCATTTGGCCCGACCCAAGGCCTCACCCTACCCATCCGGCCCGACCCAAGACCACAACCCAACAACTTGGCCCGACCCAAGGCCGTACCACTTCGATACCTCGCCCAACATCAACAACATATACTTTTATCCACCCATCATGTAGCTTTTTGTTCCATCAAGCTCACCTGTTCGTGTTTTAGCATGATTAGGGTCCTTGACTTGATCTGTCGACCAACTTTGCCTAGACCTAGACCGTGACGTTTATCTCAACCAAACCAACCATTTGGTACTGCCGAACATGCCTAAACGTTCCTGTACCTTACCTGTTATATACCCTGGAGCTACTACCTATGCCTTGGATACCAGGATTATATCAACCTTGTTTGGATAAACTATCGACCTTTGCCTATACATTGCTGGTTTGCTCATCAAATCATGTACCCTAGTCATACTATTGCATTTCAACATGCGTCTGCTGCCTTGGACCTACCCCACCACCTTACCATCCTCTCTACAACATGTACCCTTTATCAACCCTATCCCTCATTTCCCGTTCACTCAATCTGTGATAGATTTGAGGGGGATTACCTATATCCTTAACAGGAGAAACCACTTCATATTATTGTCCGTGCAGCTCTACAAAACAAGCTACATGACAATAAGGGGCTAATGTAGACACCAAATTTGTGTCTTACGACCCCTTGTGACCCGCATCTCATCTCGCAACCTAAACTCATCACCTAAACCTTACACAATTATTTATTAATTACCTTGTAATTGATAAATCCACATCATCTCACCTGCCACCTCATTCTGCCACTTCATCATGACCTAGCCCTAACCCTAAACTAACTTAATTAAGACCTATAACTTGGTCTACACCTACACCCATGACTAATGACCCCTTTCTCGCACCCAAAACCGACCTTCTAGTCACTTGACCAAGCCCGCAACTAATCTCTCAGGAGAAAAGCAGGGAAGGTGGGCTATTTTACTAAAAATAGCCTACTTTTTCCTTACCGATGCCAGTTCCTACTCGACCGCCGTCGGTTACGTAACCGCCATCGGTTCCTTATAAATGGTCTCCCCAAACCAAAAACAAAGGATCGGAATTTCATTTTGGATGAGGGTCAAAGGATTTTTGAATCAACAGAGATCATTTGGGAGTGATCAAGAGAGTCCAGATCTTCACTTGACCGAGCAGAGATGAGTGGAGAAACCAGAAGAGTTTGCAGCAAAGGAGATCAACTTGCATCTTCGTCAAAAACCAGTAAGTCACATCTTGCATGTCCTCTGTTATAACATTTCTTATGCTTTTGAATCACAGTCCTCATAAATCCATTCCTGAATCCACTACCCAGCGTGCCATTGCATCTAACTATCATTCTTTTACCTCTCATCACCTCATTTCCTAATATCACCCATAAAACCAGCCTTACAAACAACATAGCTACCCTACAGCACAACCACCCCACAAAACAACCAACCTACAGATCCTAAACCCTACCGACATCAGTTACCAGTAACCGGTATCGGTTATCCTGACTACAACCAGAAACCAGCCTTTCCCTACCCGTTTCAACAAAATAATTTAATTGATATTTTACAGTCTTTTGTGTTGATTCATATTAGCAGGGGAACTTACCACCTTCGAAAGGAAGTTTTATATTTCCTGGGCCCAAGGCAGTTCCCTCATTTATTGTCTAATCAAAATCGTGTGGTCTTGTGTTCTTATTTGCAGGTAGTCCTTCTAAGACAAAAAGGAGTTCTTCGCAGTCAACCTGATCTTTCTCTATGGTATGCACACACCATCTCGATGTTCAACAGGTATTCCTCCTAGCCCTAACCTTATCTGTTTCTAAAAGGAATGAAACATTTCGAGTGAAACAATGGGTGATGAGAAAAGTACAAGATGTATGTGTCAGTGATCGTATGCATGGCAGCCACATTGACCAACTTAGTAAAGTATTCAGTAGCTGTAATAATGTATTTGTGTCCTTTAATAGATTCAGGATTGATCATACTAATAAGGTCAAGTGTATAAAGTTAGAAAGGCCAAGTTGACGCAATGGGTTGTTGGTCATATGCAGGTGCATGATGGAGATTACCATGTTTTTGTAAATTTTCATAACAAACATCATGTTCAAGGAAATATTGTTCCATCATAGGCTAATAATACCCCTGGCATAAAATTTATTGTGACATTGCTTTCCTGTAAAAATGACCACCACATGTGATTTCATGTATCTGCGAGATGGCAGTGGGTATATCTGTGAGTGTTAAGCAACGTAAGGGGTGATCACTAAATATGTTTTTAAATAATAATTTCCAAAAATGATATAATGAGTAGCTTGACACCGTAGTCTTCAAGTCTTATGGGGATGCAGATTGTCTGGAATAGTCTACTTATATAAGTAGTTGTAAATAGGTGAGATCCATTTAGGGTTGTCTTGACTGCGCATTATGGTGCAAGCTACAAGAGGTAATGTGGAGATAAAAGGATGTTTTAAGTGTGTAATTATGAATGTGGCTTCTTTATCTATGATATCTTGTGAGATGAGTGATGAAGCACTAGCCATGACATTCGCAAGGTGATTATCGTTGAGAGAAATGGTAGTAAAGGATTAGGAATCAAATATGTCCAAGATAACTTTTACAAACATGTTGTATTGGATAAAATTCTCCTCATTTCTATTATATGTATTGTTTACCTTATTTATGACTAATTGAGAGTCTTCGTCAATGTATAGGTTAGGAATGAGAATTTTTTGAGTAATAAGAAGGCCTAAAAATAGGGCTTCATATTAAGCGATGTTATTTTTACAAGAAAGCCCCGTACTATTTGCGAAGGGAAGTCAGTCTCCCTGTGGAGTGATGATTACTATCTCACCTCCAACACTAGAGTGAACATAAGATCCATCAAAATACATTTCCATGTGTGTGGTTCAACATTTTAGGTAGTGAAATCACTCTGAAAAGCATCAGAAATGAGTGATGCATTTAAGAGGGGTGTCGAAGCTAATTGATCCAGTATAATTTGTTCTTTGATCGATTTTTGTGGTATGAACTTGAAATAGAAATCAGTGAGAAGAAAGAACATTACCCAAAATGTCAAGTACCCCAATAGATGTGTGTGGGATAATAAGTACTGTAATGGATAAACTTTGGTGATACTATGTACCTCGTTATTAATAAGAAAGTGTCACAATTTATACGTAGCAAAGACGGGTCCGAGATATAAATTTTCGATGTATCTACAATTGCAGTAATAAGATAGTAGCATCCGATTGATATACTATATGGCTCTTTCACATTGAGAGTAATTTTTTTGTGACAGTACAATGCCTAATACATGAATCGTGATGGAAATATACAATAAGAAAGGTCGATCAACTAAGGGGGGAATAGGACAAGCGAGTGTAACAAATATGATTTTACATCATCAAATTGTTGTTGACATTGCTCATCACAAACAAATTTAGTGTCCTTCTTCATTAGTCATGTAAATTATTGAGATTTAGTTGCTAGTTGTGCATGGAATTTCTAGTTAGCTTGAATTTTACCTTGTAGAGATCATAGTTGATGTAGATATTTAGGAGGAGGAATATCGAAAATGGATTTAATTTTATTAGGATAAATTTTAATGCCATGATGGTAGAAAAAATATTCAGCGAGCTTCCCTGTTATGACCCCAAAAACACATTTTTTGAGATTTAGATGTATATGATATTGTCGTATTCATTTAAATATTGTTTATAGATCGTTTTCATGGGAATAACATCATCTAGACTTATCCAAGATTCCGTAAACATGATCTTTGATGATCTTATTGATGTAATCATGGAATATATGCGTCGTTTTATTTGATAAGTAGCTCCTGTATTTTTAAGGCCGAAAGGAATGACATTATGAAAAATGTTCCCCATGGTGTTGTGAAAGAAGTCTTTTATTAGTTAGTGGGGGTCAATTTTAAGTTGACTGTAACCCATAAATCCATCCATGAAAGAGAGAATACCTTATATGCTTGTAGAATGAAACAATAACATCGATGTGTAGAAAAGGAAGTTTATCCTTATGAGAAACGTTATTTTAACCATGGAAATCAGTACAAAAATGAATCCAACCATATGGCTTCATTACTTGAACGATATTAGATACCGATTATGGATTGTTGACAACACGAATAAAACCTATGCCGAGTAGTTTCTGAATCACTTATTTGACTAGGAGTTCTACTTTGGGATGCATTTTACAAATTTTCTGTTCGACGGGTTTGGCGACAAGGTTGAGGAAAATATTATGCATAGAAAAAAATGGATCAATGCCAGGCATATCATTATATTTCCATGAAAAATTATCAGAGAAATTGTGAAGGAATTGTTTGATATAATTTTTCTCGGTGGGAGTGAGGGATGTAGCTAGAAACATTAATCACGTGTTTTCATATGTACCCAAGTTATATCGTATAGTTTCTTCATTTTGAAGGGTTGAGAAATATTTGATATATGAATCAATAGTAATAGTATTAGGATAAAAAAAAAATTCGGGGGATACATCAAATTCTCCAAAAAAATATGTAGCATTTAGAGATACTAGGGTACTTCTTCTATGGTTAATAGAAGGAAAATGATCATAAACACCCATATAACCGAGTAGGGAATCATCAGTAGGAAAATAATCTAAGGTGTCCCAAGTGGTAGATACGTCATCACTGATGAGTTCAGGGTACACTACGGAAAGTGAGGAAGTATTAAAGGTGGTATAAGCATTCACAGAAGGAAAAGAGGGAGGTTAATACCCTAGTGCAAACTTATGTGAATGAGTGGGGAGATCCAAAGCGTTGTGACTTTGTGTTCTTGTTTATTTAATTGTGTATCAAAAACCCATAATGGCGTAAGTAATCATATCCTAACCCATATTGAGAATAGTCCTAATTAATATAAGAGGAAGTAGGAGTATCACTAGATTTCTCAATAGAGTTACAATACTCAAAAGGTAATGGATAAGATGACACATCATAAATGACACCTTGATGATGGAATTTAAGTCAAGCATGTAGCGTAGAGGGGACTACATACATAGCATGGATCTAAAGATATCCAAGAAGAATATTTTAATTAAGGTTATTAGGAATGACATGGCATGGAGTGATGATTGTACAGGGACCAATAGTTAAAGGCATACTGACGTTACCTAATAAATGCTTGGGGATGTTATCGAACCCATGAATAGAGATTGATGCAGGGTCTAAAGATGCTTTTAACATACCTAAATTAGAAAAGAAATTAATATTACAAATTTTAAGGCCCGATCCATTGTTAAATAAGGATCATTTGACCTTAAAATTGTTAAAAAATACTTGAATTTATAAGAGAGGGTCATGTGTCAACATTTCTTGAGAAGGTAATTTTTCTCATGAAAGTTAGTTGATCCTCTGTGAGGGATTGTGAAGAAGTAAACTTATGGTATACATATTCAGGTGATATGTGAGGAGGAATATAATTAGGACCCTAAAGTCGTGATGATCGAAGGTAGGTTCACCAAAATGATTTAAATAAAAAGGAATATGCGGGCCTAATCTAGTTTAATCTAAATTCTCTGCACAATAGTAAATAACAGCTAAATAAATGAAAGAAATTACCCAAGAACCTAAGTAAATGAAATATAAAACTTTAATGTGCAAACAAGAGTTAGAAAGAGCTTATTTTATTTGCAGATGATAGAGGATTGTGTCGCAGTGAAGAATTGGTAAATAAAATGTAGAAATGACCATATAGGAGCTCCAGAAAGTGCAAACCTGAGCTATCTGGTTGGATTGAGGTGCTTAGAGAGGGATGAGGGGGCGTAGGGTACATCGGTCTTAGATTTGGGTGTCTTGGTTTATGCAGGAGGTCAAAAAATGAAATCTGTAGGGTCGTCAAGTGATGCAAAGCCTTCACTTCCTATAGTGTGAATATCGCAGGACTACAATAGATGTCACTAGTAATCACTGATGAAGAAGAGACGTGCAAAACCCCAAACAAAACATCAAAACACTAAAAACAAAAATCACATATGAAGGGGTTGGACTCTCCTTAGTGGCCATAATGATTAATTTACTGACTAATATTTGCACTACGTTTTAAACCCAAATGTAGTTCTAGGTGAGTGCGTGAAATTTGTGCCCTATGTGATTGTTATTGGTCCAAATTGCTCCTTGTTCTGTATGGAAATTTGGCTTATGACTTGGATCATAACGATGGGATTCCGTATGAGTTTTGGGCATCTTGGAATGAGGGAAACCTCCTAAAGGGCTAGCTCCCTTTGATGAATCACTGAAAATTTGTATATTTTGTTGAGTTGAAGGTTTGATGAAAGTGAAACTTAAAATAATAAAGGTGATACACCAATATTTGTTTGGGGTTGAGCTTACAGCACCACACTTATTGAATGGAAAAGGGACTGCTAAATTTCACTTACAATAGATTATTGATTAATTTGCAATTCATAAGGTATCTAAATACACTTAATTGTCTTGTAAAATGATTAAAATTGTTTGATATAGGTGTTGTTTGGAATAATAACATGTAAAGGAACAATAATTCACTAAAACATGCCTATGACCTTCTGTAACACGCTATGAAAAGCTTTCTAATGGAGGAAAATAGTATTCTATTCAGTCATATGGTGGAACCGTTCAAAATAACTTGGTAGCATAAGTCTGCAGAAAAAATCCCCCCTCTATGCTTCAATGAGCGTGCAATATATAGAAAAATACTTCCCCCATGCTACCAAAATAGCATGTAGATACAAGTTTCACTACTAGTTCTATTTGAATTAACTCAAAAATAGACTAAAAGAATTTTTGTCAAACTTCAGTTGACCATCCTAACCCCTTTTACATGAAGTATACGAGCCTTTTAGAATATACTAAGGTATTTTACAAATGTTAAGGTAAACCAATCACCTTGTCTTATCTGCCAAAAGGTAATTTTATCACCATTTTATTTTTGGAGGACTTGAATGGAATGAGAGATTTTCCTTATCTTTAGCTTGTCTGATGTTGACACATCCACTGCTCCCTTTTTACAATGATATCACTTGAATTTAGAAAGGATTCCCCATGCATTTTTTAATTAAGACTTAGAATATTTCACTTTTATGTGGAAGGGGGAAAAAACCTATGCAAAAGTTTTAAATATCCACCTTTTGACTAATCATGGCATGGATAAATATTACAAGGTTTAACAAACCATACTCATTGTGGTCCATGCTTGATCGTTAAATTTTGTTAAATTCAAAAACCTAAATTATTTGATTTTTGGAATATTCAGACCCTTTCCACGTAGAGGCAACACATGAGGATATTTTGGTGATAATTATCATAAGCCTAGTTAAAATAGGGTTCTTGTGATGCTGGCATGTGTCCATCTCAACTCTGAGCTTGATCCAACCTTGGAAAAAGACAAACAAACCCTAATTTTCATCCATTTGGGCATTTTGCAAGTTTGGAAGCTTTGTTTGTGAGGAGGAAACTCTTTGCAGTTTTGTGTAGCTGCCATGGATGATGATTTGGATCTTGGGTTTTGGTGGTCGCTTTGGCTCTTATCTAACTTCCCCATCGAAGGAAAAAATTCAAAAAGTTAGAAAAAATTGCAAAAATCCGAAATAGGGCTTAATTCATTGTATTGCGGATTTTCAAAAAAAATTATCCCAAACTACACAGGTTCAATTGGGACAGTCGGGACCCACATAGACGAAATGGCTGATTTGGAAAGGAATTGATTAAGCCATAAAATTTTGTCCCAGACCGCATAGGTTCCATCGGGACAACTGGGACCCGCATATCCGAAATGTCCGATTCGAAAAGGAATCGGTTAAGTGGGAAAAGAATTTCCCAGGCGGTCCATAGGAAAAAGGGACAGTCGGGACCCACATAGCCAAAATTTCCGCAGGTAGAAGGATTCAAAAAATGTGGAAGTATTTGTCCCATGCAGTCTACGGGACAATGGGTATTTTGGGATGTGTGGGACATGAAAAGGTGGAATAACCGATCACAAAGCAATGCGGGTGGAGCAGAAATCAATGGCCCTGAAGGCCCGGTCAACGGTGGGATAGCCAAGACTTCCAAACCCAAAATACCCACACCAAGAAGGAATTAGGTGACATGAAGAAAATCATCCCAAGTTACATAGGTATGCATGGGACATGAGTTCCCCGAAAGCCCGCATTATCCACAGTAGAAAGGATAAATTGACGCCTGACCTTCAAACTTCAAATGGTCATAATGTTTGACCTAGAGCTTTGTATTTCATGATATTTGAATTTTCAGAATGAGCACGACATCCTCTACACCACAAGTGTGTGTCATCGGTTAATGGTTGAATTTTACTTAGGCATAGTATTTCTTAAGGTGCATCACATTGAGCCATGTTTTGAGCTATTTTCTTAAAAGGGTGGCTAGGCGATAGACACCCCCACAAAGTTTGTCAGTGATAATGTATGGACCAAGTCAACTTGGTTTGAATTTACCTTTGAGAGGGGATTCAACCATTTTATTCTTTTCATTCTCTTTTAAGACAAGGTCACCGATATTAAAATCATGAGAACAAGTTTTACGATTACATACATGTGTAATGCGAGATTGATATGAATGAAGCTATTCAAGTTCTTGGACATGACGCATGTCCAAATTTCAAACTTATGTAATCATTTTTCATAGTATTCATTGTCCTTAAGAATGCATTTGAGAGAAATCCACAAGGAATGTATTTCAAGTTCAAGTAGAATAACAGCCTCAACACCATAAACCAAGCAAAATGGGGTAGTGTTAGTAGCTGTATCAACACTAGTACGATAGGCCCATAGAGCATATTATTGTTTGTTAAGAAAATTGGTACCACCAGAGTCAATCATCCTGCATAATATTTTGACAATGGTTTTGTTGGTGGCCTCAACTTGGCCATTGACTTGTGGATAATAATGGGTGGAAAAATATTATTTGATTTTGAATTTGCCAAAAAACTTTTTAACATTCTTATTTTTGAAGGAAGATCCATTATCAATGATTATAGCATAAGGTATACCAAAACATGTGATAATATGGGTGATGAGAAAAGTACAAGATGTTTATGTCATTGATCGTGTGAATAGTAGCCACATTGACCCACTTAGTAAAGTATTCAGTAGCTGTAATAATGTATTTGTGTCCTTCAACAGATTTAGGATTGATCATACTCATAAGGTCAAGTGCATATAGGGAGAAAGGCCAAGTTGACGCAATGGGTTGTTGGTCATATGCAGGTGCATGATGGAGATTACCATGTATTTTTAAATTTTCATAACAAACATCATATTCAAGGAAATATTGTTCCATCGTAGGCTAATAATACCCTTGGCATAAAATTTTTTATGACATTGCTTTCCCGTTAAAATGACCACCACATGTGATTTCATGTATCTGCGAGATGGCAGTGGGTATATCTGTGAGTGTTAAGTAACGTAAGGGGTGATCAACGAATAATTTTTTAAATAATACTTTCAAAAAATGATATAATGAGTAGCTTCACACTGTAGTCTTCAAGTCTTATGGGGCTGCAGATTGTCTGGAATAGTCTACTTATATAAGTAGTTATAAATAGGTGAGACCCATTCAGGGTTGTCTTGACTGCACATTATGGTACAAGTTGCAAGAGGTAATGTGGAGATAGAAGGATGTTGTAAGTGGGTAATTATGAATTTGTCTTCTTTATTTGTGATATCTTGCGGGATGAGTGATGAAGCACTAGCCATGACATTTGCAACATGATTATTCTTGAGAGAAATGGTAGTAATGGATTAGGACTCAAATATGTCCAAGATAACATTTACAAATGTGTTGTATGGGATAAAATTCTCCTCATTTCTATTATATGTATTGTTTACCTTATTTATGACTAATTGAGAGTCTTCGTCGATGTATAGGTTAGGAATGAGAAGTTTTTGAGTAATAAGAAGGCCTAAAAATAAGGCTTCGTATTAAGTGATGTTATTTTTACAAGAAAACCCCATACGATCTACGAAAGGAAGTTCATCTCCCTGTGGAGTGATGATTACTATCTCACCTCCAACACTAGAGTGAACACAAGATCCATCAAAATACATCTCCATGTGTGTGGTTCAACATTTTAGGTAGTGAAATTATGCTGAAAAGCATAAGAAATGGGTGATGCATTTAAGAGGGGTGTCAGAGCTAGCTGATCCAGTATAATTTGTTCTTTGATTGCTTTTTGTGGTATGAACTTGGAATAGAAATAAGTGAGAAGCAATAACATTACCCAACATGTCAAGTACCCCAAGAGATGTGTGTGGGTTAATAAGTACCGTAATGGATAAACTTAGGTGATACTATGTACCTCATTATTAATAAGAAAGTGTCACAATTTATACGTAGCAAAGATGAGTCCGAGACATAACTTTTCGATGTATCTACAATTGCATTCATAATATAGTAGCATCCGACTAATATACTAAATGGCTCTTTCATGTCAAGAGTCATATTTTTGTGACAGTAAAGTGCCTAATACATGAATCGTGATGGAAATATACAATAAGAAAGGTCTATCAACTAAGGGGGGGGGGGGGGAATAGGACAAGCGAGTGTAACAAATATGATTTTACATCATCAAATTGTTGTTTACATTGCTCATCACAAAAAAATTGAGTGTCCTTCATTAGTCATGTAAATTGTTGAGATTTATTCACTAGTTGTGCATTGAATTTCCAGATAGCTTGAATTTTACCGTGTAGCGATCGTAGTTGATGTAGATTTTTAGGAGGAGGCATATCGAAAATGGATTTAATTTTATTAGGATAAATGTTAATTCCATGATGGTAGATAATATATTCAATGAGCTTACCTATTATGACCACAAAAAACACATTTTTTGGGGATTTAGACATACGATATTGTCGTATTCATTCAAATAGTGTTTATAGATCATTTTCATGGGAATAACGTCATCTAGATTTATCCAATATTCCGTAAACATGATCTTCGATGATCTTATTTATGTAATCATGAAATATATGTGTCATTGTTGTTGATAAGTAGCTCCTGCATTTTTTAAGGCCGAAAGGAATGACATTATAAAAAAATGGTCCCCATGGTGTTGTGAAAGAAGTCGTTTATTAGTTAGCAGGGGTTGATTTTAATTTGACTGTAACCCATAAATCCATCCATGAAATAGAAAAAACCTTATATGCTTGTAGAATCAATAATAGCATCAATGTGTAGAAAAGGAAGTTTATCCTTATGAGAAATGTTATTTTAACCATGGAGATCAATACAAAAATGAACCCAACCATATGGCTACATTACTTGAATGATATTATATACCAATTCAGGATTGTTGACAGTGCGAATAAAACCTATGTCGAATAGTTTCTGAATCACTTATTTGACTAGGAGTTCTACTTTGGGATGCATTTTACAAATTTTCTGTTTGACGGGTTTGGCAATAAGGTTGAGGAAAATATTATGCAAAGAAATAGATGGATCAATACCTTGTATATCATTATAGTCCCATGAAAAAAATCAGAGAAATTGTGAAGGACTTGGTTGATATCTTTTTTCTTGGTTGGAGTGAGGGATGTACCTAGAAAAACTATTCACGTGTTTTCAAATGTACCCAAGTTATATCATATGGTTTCTTTATTTTGAAGGGTCGAGAGATATTCGATTTATGGATTACTAGAAATAGTATCAAGAGGATGAAAATTTTTGAGGGATACATCAAATTCTCCAAAATAATCTGTAGCATTTAGAGATACTAGGGAACTTCTTCTATGGTTAAAAGAAGGAAAATGGTCATAACAACCCATATAACTGAGTAGGGAATCATCAGTAGGAAAATAATCTAAGGTGTCCCAAGTGGTAGATACGTCATCAAGGATGAGTTCAAGGTACACTACGGAAAGTGAGGAATTATTAAAGGTGGTATAAGCATTCGTAGAAGGAAAAGAGGGAGGTTAATACCCTAGTGCAAACATATGTGACTGGATGGGGAGATCCAAAGCATTGTGACTTTGTGTTCTTGTTTATTTAATTGTGTATCAAAAAACCCATAATGGCGTAAGTAATCATATCCTAACCCATATTGAGAATAGTCCTAATTAATATTAGAGGAAGTAGGAGTATCACTAGATTTCTCGATAGAGTTACAATACTCAAAAGGAATGCATAAGATGACACATCATAAACGACACCTTGATGATGGAATTTAAGTCAAGCATGTAGCGTAGAGGGGACCGCATACACAATATGGATCAAAATATGTCCAAGAAGAATATTTTAACTGATGTTATTAGGAATGACATGTCATGGAGTGATGATTGTATAGGGACCAATAGTTAGAGGCATACTGACGTTACCTAATAAACACTTGTGGATGTTATCGAAACCATGAATAGAGATTGAAGAAGGATCTAAAGATGCTTCTAACATACCTAAATTATAAAGGAAAGTAATATTAAAATTTTTAAGGCCAGATCCATTGTTAAATAAGGATCATTTGATGCTAAAATTGTTAAAAAAATACATTAAATTGTATACAGCTTAAAACGAATACCATGTTCCAACATAAAAACTTGAAAGATAAGGATTTATTTGAATCTATGGTGAAAGTAAAAACCTCATCCTCTATGATGGCTTGTGAAGACAGTAGAATTGTATGGTATACATTTTCCTTGAGTGATGTAGTGAGGAGTGAATACACACTATTTGCACCCTAGATTCATGACGACCTCGACGCATACAACTGCCATTCCAAAGTCATTTAAATAGAAACCTACACATGCATGTTTAATATCAGTTTAATCTAAATTCTCTGAATCAATAGTAATCATAACAGCTACATTTATCAAATCAAATGAGCCATGTATACCAAAGTTACAAATGAAATATAAAACTCTAATGATGCAAAGAAGGGTTATAAAGAGCTTAGTTTATCTGCAAATGCAAAGACAACCATGTCACATCGTGCTGAATTGATAAATAGAATGTAGAAATGACCATATAGGAAATCTAGAAAGTGTTGGTTTGAGCTATTTGGCCAGATTGGGGTGCCTAGAGAGGGATGAGGGCATTTGGGGCACATCAATCTTAGATTTCGGTGTCCTGGTCTATGCAAGAGGTCAAAAATTGAAATTTGTAGGGTCTTCAACTGATGCAAAGCCTTCACCTTCCTATAGTCTTGTGGGTATCGCATTGACTGCAATAGATGTGACTAGTAATACACTGATGAAGAAGAGACGTGTAAAACGCCTTCAAACAAATTCTTGTGGCCAGTTAAGTATTGCTCCAAATTCGCATGATGCGCAGGGGATTGGACTGTCACTTAGCAGCCATAATGATGATACAGGTACTGATTGTAGGTATCCGTTGCACTACGTTTTCAAACCCAAATGTAGTTCGAGGTGAAAATGCCAAATCCAGTGACCTGATGAAAATGCCAATGTTCGAGTGTTCCAAATGCCAATGTTCGAGTGAAAATGCCAAGCCAGGACTGAGAAAATGATGGTATTGACGCTGGACAGTTGTTGGTATGGAATGCGTCCAAAGGAAGCCTTCGGAACAACTGTTGAGGCATTGGTGGGTGAGCATTAATCACTGTCTTATCTATTAGGTGCGTCAAAATCCACGAGGACAGACTGCATTTCCCTCTTTTATTTAGAATTTAATGCTCAACTACTATCGTGTTGCGTGAACCACTTTGGGTCTCCACCAATAAATGAGTTTATTTGAGATTTTTTTTTCGATCGATTATATGGAAGCAAATAATATTAAAACATGATTCGAAATTAAAGATATAGCATAAAAAAAATGTTTATTTATACCTAGCTGGCATATTGGCAATCCTACATGGCAAGTATTTGGTTCACTGGACCTGCGAACTTAGGGTGTTCGCATACTGGCCCTTCTCCCCTAGTTGAGAAAAATAAAGATATTTTTTTTATGTTTGAATAGAATTCCTTTATATTTTGTTTCTCAAATTTCCCTTTTAAAATATTCAATTTTTATAAAGTGGTTGGTATAAATTCATTTGATTATTCTTTAAAAAAAAATTGTTTATTTTTCTTGCTTTTTATGTGCTTTAGCTACATATCTAAATCATAATAGACTTGATGCTTTCATATTCATAAAAGGATAAGATAATTCAATAAATAGTATTAAAAATTAAAGAGAAAATAAATGGTAGGAAAAAGTTCATAGATATTTTCGATATTTAAAGAGTATTCTTTAAACCTTTATCTTCAACTTTAAAAAAAATAAAAAAAATTCCACTTATTTTGAGTGGTTGTTAACGTAAGTCAGAAAATATTTTCACTTATTTTGAGTATTTTATTTTATTTTTTCCCTCAAAGTTTCACAATTTTTAAATGGTTGTCATAGTTTAATTTGATTTTTTACAAAAACATATTTATTTAGTATTCATCTATAAACATAAATTTTATATTTAGAATAATATTTTTGTAACAAATACTTATTTTATAGAAACATTTGTCAAAACCAAATATTTTTTTTTCAATTTTTTTTTTCATTTTTTTAATCACTTGAAATACTTGTCATTACTTAATAAGTTTGTTAATAATAAAAATTAGTAGTTAATATTACTTGAGAAATGTTGTGAATATGATAATTATTGCTAATTGAGATAACCTTGTCATTCGTTAAGAAGTTAAGGGTTCGAAAAAATATAGTTTTAATGTTTTTTCTCTTCATTCATTTTAGATAATTGTCATTACTTAAATGTATTACATTCCAAATAAACGTTTATCATAATATTTTTTTTTACTTATGTGACCAAAATTCATTTTGATGCATGATAACTTATTTTCATTAAGGTATATGTGAATGAGGAATCTTCAATAAGATATTACTGAATAATACATTCCAAATTTTAATTAAATGAAAAACCATTATATGATTGAAGGAAAAACTAAAATCGTATATGTATTTGTAAAATGTCAATGGATATAAATTTTAAGGGGGTGGAAGCATAATAGTGTGTCCCACTTGTGCCAAAAATGTGAGTCATGAATCGTGGCTTCAAAAAAATTAGGGGGTTTGGGAAAACACCCCTTTGTCATTCGGGGCATTGTCCACCTCACGTGATGAGTCATCTCACTTAGGTGAGATCGTAGGTCTTTACTAGTTATATGACATATGAAAGATTCCATCATAGAATATGTCATTAACATTTGCATCATTGACGTTATATGGGAGTTACATTCAACCTTTGGGAATTGTAACTCTTTTTCTCCTCATAGGGGAAATGATTGTCCAAGAACGGGAGTTACACAACACTCCCATATGTACCCTCTTATTTTTTATCTATGAAAATGGGTGGATTATTTTCCTTATGTATGATTTTTGTTATTCAATTAAACTCTTGTTGATTACTTGGATCTTGTTCAATTATGTTGGAGTGCACATGCATTTGTTTGATCCTCACAGTACAATCTCACATGGTATTAGAGATGTGATTCGATAAATGTGTACTCACATTTATTTGTTGCTAAATTCTTTGGGTTTCATTTTTATCACATTTCGTGTAAGTTTTTAATCATTGTATTGATTGTGTTCATCCCAGGATCATATCTTGTTTTTGGAGTTTGTAGTTTGTGGTCTGTTTTGTGCATGTGTAGTTTTAGATTATTTTTTGCTAAATTTGGCTAGCTACAACTACATATGGCGGAAAAACTTAGTTTGGAGGTATTTACAGGTTACTAGTTTTATTGTATTTTGCATTAACATTTAGTTTTTTCGTGAAAATTTATGTTTTCCTGCATTCTACACCTCCCTACTACCTTGCTCCGCACACCACCTAACTCCTCTCCTTCGAGCTCAGTCGATCCCTCTACTAGCTTGGCAAGCCCCTCCATGAGCTCTCTCTTTCCCCAGCTCATTTTCATTCCCATTAAGGTCGTTTCAAGCTACTCGGCCTCGTGGTATTTCTTCACTCGGTTGTGTGCTTTTATTGGCTCGTTTCTTTTTTTGGACTCAGCATATCCCCTATTTACAATTGAGCACTTCTTTTTCCCTTATTTACCGCTCATTCGTCATGTATGCTTGACCATGTCGTGTGTTTATAAAGTTGGAATTGGTTGTGTTGAGCTTGTTAGGTGACAAGGGATAAAATATGCGGAATAAACCCTCACAAAATCACAACAGTAGAAACTAATATGCAAGATATTATTACATATCTAAAATAAAAGTGTAGAATAAAATAACACAACACAAAGAGACAGTATTTAACGTGGTTCACCCAATTTGGGCTATGTCCACCAAGAATCACTTGCTCATATTTTATTACAAGGAACCGCTCTCTCAATACAATACCCATATCTGTTTGGAGCTATGCTCAACAAACTCTACAGAATTCACACATGAATTCATACACATCTGCAATGTTACATTAACCCTACCATATGCATAAAAACACATAAGTAGACAACTACTTATACAGTTTTACAAAACCGTGGGTATCAAAAACCATGGGCCAAAACCGTCCCATAAACCTATGGGTCAAAAATACGGCCCATATGAGGGAAGAAAAGTGCATTTCCTGTTATAATGGGCACGTTTTAAAGGCCGAACCCCTGGCAAGACACCATGGAAAGTGTACAGTACTCTTCGTGTACAGTCTTCAACACTTTCTCACATGAAAACATGCTCCACAACCTAACAATCTCCCACTTGGAGACTAGTTTTCCTCTGAGCAAGCTTCTCAACCCTTCACTAGTTTCCGTGAAGACCAACCAAAGTTGAACACAGCTTCAGTTTTTCCCTTGTGACCACCTTGGTCATTATGTCTATAGGATTTTGACTAGTATGAATCTTCTCCAGCTTAAAATTCTCTTCCTCCAAAAGCTTTCCTGATGAAATGATACCTTAACTGTATATGCTTTGTCCTAGAGTGGAAAGTAGAGTTCTTACCTAGGTGTATAGCACTCTAGCTATCACTATGCATCTTTCCTTCCTTATTCTTATGCCCCACTTCCTCAAGCAATTTTTGTAACCAAATCATTTCTTTACTTGCCTCTGTGGCAGCAACATACTCAGCCTCCGTGGTTGACAAAGCCACCAGCTTCTGTAGTCGTGAAATCCAGCTCAATGCTGTTCCCACCTACAGTGTAAACATAACCTGTCATGCTCCTCCTACTGTCTACATCTCCAGCCATATCTGAATCTACATAACCACTCAAAGTGGTGTCTGATCCACTGTAGCACAAAACTATCCCCGTGGTCCCTCTCAAATACCGAAGGATCCACTTTACTTCCTGCCAATGATCTCTACCTAGATCACTCATAAATCTACTCACCGCTCCCACTGCATGGGCAATATCAGGCTTGGTGCATACCATGGCATACATAAAATTGAAAACCACTGATGAGTAAGGTACTTTGAACATCTGGTTTCTCTCTTGCTCTGTCTAGGGACACTACTCCTTTGATAACTTGAAATAGCCTACCAAAGGAGTCCCAACTGGTTTAGCATCCTGCATCTTAAACCTCTCTAAGACCTTCTTAATGTACTCTTCTTGAGATAAAGTCAGCTTTCGTTCTTTACTATCCCGAGATATCCTCATACCAAGGATTTGTTTGGCTGCCCCCCAAATCCTTCATAGCAAATGATTCACTTAGCTGCTTCTTGAGAACTTTTATTTCCTGCATGTTTTTACCTGCAACCAACATGTCATCCACATACAGACACAAGATAATATAACTGGCATCCTCAAATTTCTTTGTATACATGCAATGGTTAGAATGACATCTAATATAACCTTGCTCCATCATGAAGCTATCAAAGTTTCTTATACCATTGACGTGGAGCTTGTTTCAAGCCATACAAGCTCTTCTTCAGTTTTCACACCATCTCCTCTTTACCTTTGACCTCATAGCCCTTTGGTTGCTGCATTTATAGATCCTCCTCTAAATCACCATGGATAAATGCAGTCTTTACATCAAGATGCTCTAAGTGCAAGTCTTCTGCTGCAACTATTCCAAGAACAGTTCTAATAGAAGTCATTTTTACTACATGAGAAAAAATCTCATCAAAATCTATACCTTTTTTTTGTGCAAACCCCTTGACCACCAACTGGGCCTTGTATCTTTTTTTTCCTCCATCTTCCTCTTTGAGTCTAAACACCCACTTGTGTTGTAATGCTCTTTTGCCTTCAGGTAGCATCACCAAATCCCATGTCTAGTTCTCCATGAGAACCTAATGCTCCTCATCCATGGCTTGCTCCCACTTCTTCTTGGCATCTACTTGCATTGCTTCATTAAAGCTCTTTGGCTCTCCACTGTCAGTGAGTAATAAATAATAAAGAGAAGGAGAAAAATGTTCAGGTTCTCTTATTACCCTAGAAGACCTCCTCAAAATAGGAGTTTGGTGTTCCTGTTTAAGAGGTTCATGAACTGATTCATTTGTCACTTTCCCATCCGGAATATCCTCTACTGCTGCATATTCTTTCTAGGATTCTTCACTGATTTCCTGCAACTGCTACTTATACATGAATTTCTCATTAAAGACCACATCCCTAGTTCGAATGATTTTATTGTCCTTAATAATCCAACATTTATATCCAAATTCATCACCACCATAACCAATATAAGTACATTTTTTTGATTTAGCCTCTAACTTGGTCCTATCATCCTTGTCTATATGAAAAAAACACCTCACATCCAAAGACCCTAAGAAATGAATAATAAAATTTCTTACCATAGCAATCCTCCTTAGGTATGCCTCCATCCAAGGAACTTGAGGGTCCTCTATTTATCAAGTACACAGCTGTGCTCACCGCTTCTGCCCAAAAAGAAAGAGGCAGTCCTACATGTAACCTCATGCTCCTAGCACATTCCATTATTGTTCTGTTCATCCTTTCTGACACCCCATTCTGCTTCGGAGTTCCTAGAACTGTCTTTTACCTGTGGATTCCATTCTTAGAATAGTAATCATCAAATTCATTGCTGTAATACTCCCCTCCATTATTTGACCTGAGACATTTTAGCTTAAGACCTGTTTCATTCTCTACCAAGGATTTCCATTTAACAAAAGTTTCAAATACATTAGATTTGTTTCTAATACAATAAACCCAAACTTTCCTTGTTACATCATCAATAAATGTAACATAATAACTTGAACCCCATAGAGATGATACCTAAGCCGGCCCCCACACATTAGAATGCACCATCTCTAACTTGCTCTCTTTCTTTGTAGGTCCAACCTTGAGAAACCTTACTCGCTTCTATTTCTCATATATGTTGTCCTCACAAAACTCCAAACTTGTTTCTGTATATCTGGGAAAATCCTTCTTTATGATATCCATGCCCTTATGACTCATATGACCGAGCCTATAATGCCACAATGTTGTATCTACTTCTGAAGTCACAAGATTACAAACATTAGAGCTATAAGTGGTTAAATATAAGGTTCCAACCTTCTTACCTCTTGCCACCACAAGAGCACCCTTCGTAACCTTCCAAGAGTCTGATGTAAATACCACAGTACAACCATCACTTCTCAATTGCCCCGCCGATATAAAATTTCATTTTAAATTAGGCACATGTCTGAAATCCTTCAATAGCCATGTATTCCCATTCTGCATCTTAACCCGAACATAACCTTTTCCAACTATAATGCAAGGCTCATCATCACCAAGAAAAACATGCCCAAATTCCCCTTGAACATAATCAACAAAATAATGCCTATGTGGAGTATCATGGAAAGAAGCCTCCGAATCTAAAACCTAAGGTTCAACAATAATATACAAAGAAAGAATCAAATCATCCTGACAGACATTACCTATTGCCACATTCACCTCTTGTTTTCTTCCTATTGTTTCTTCTTGTCCCGAAGCTCCCAACAGTCCTTCTTTGCATGCCTAGACTTTCCACAGTGCCAACATACTATCTTGCTTTTGGATTTTGACCTTTCCCGATCCTTCGATTTTCCATGGCTTCCTCTATTCTTCTATCTCCCTCTAGTTTCCAATGTCAAAGCATTCCTTGAAGTAGAATATTCCCTAGAGTTTTTTCTTTGAATTTCCTCACTTAGAATCACCCCTACAACATCCTCAAACTTCAACTTTGAGTTAGCTAGAACTAAGTTGCTTACCGCCATTACCAGGTTATTCCAACTCTCAGGTAAAGAGCACAAAATTAATAAAGCCCTAACTTCTTCATCAAATTCTATTGTAATCAAAGCTAGCATATTTACAACTGTATTAAAATTATTTAAATGATCTTCTAATGAACAATTCTCAGACACCTTCATATTAAACAAATTTTTCATTAAAAATATCTTATTTAAGGCAGAGGGTTTTTCATACAACTTCCCTAATGCATCCATCAGTTCTTTTGTAGTCTTATCCTTTGAAACATTAAATAATACTGAAGATGCAAGACACAACCGGATTGTCCCAAGTGCCTTCCTATCCAACAAATCCCATTTTGCATTCGTCATGCTTGAGGGTTTTTTCACCTTCTCAAACAACGGAATATAAAGATCTTTCTGATAAAGGTAATATTCCATCTGCATCTTCCAAAGACTGAAATTCTTCCCGTTGAATTTATCAACCCTATATCTTCCATCATCTGCCATAGCTCCCACTCAAGATAAAACTTTCCCTGTGATTCAAAATTTCAGCAAACCAAACCAGGCTCTGATACCAATTGTTAGGAAATAAGGGATAAAATATGCGGAATAATCCCTCACAGAATCGCAACAGTAGAAACTAATATGCATAAAATATTACAGATCTCAAATAAAAGTGCAGAATAAAATAACAAAACACAAAGAGACAATATTTAACATGGTTCACCCAATTTGGGCTACGTCCACAAAGAATCACTTGATCAGATTTTATTACAAGCCATCGCTCACTCAATACAATACCCAGATCCGTTTGGAGCTATGCTCAACAAACTCTACAGAATTCATAGCCAAATTCAAAACACATTTGAAATGTTTACTTTATATCTACCATATGTACAAAACCATATAAATAGACAACTACTTAAGTAGTTTTACAAAACTGTGCATATCAAAACCACGGGCCCAAACCATCCCATAAACCTAAAAACCTGCCCATATGAGAAAATCATGTTTCCCGATATATTGGGCACGTTTTAAGGCCCAAAATAATTTGTGAGACAACTATGGAAAGTGTACAGTACTCTTAGTGTACACTCTTCAACACTTTCTCACATGAAAATAGGCTCCACAACCTAACATGTTAAGCAAATCAGTACCACCAGAGTCAATAATCTTGCGTAATATTTTGATAATGGATTTGTTGGTGGCCTCAACTTGGCCATTGACTTGTGGATAATAACGGGTGGAAAAATATTATTTGATTTTGAATTTTCCAAAAAAAAATTAAACATCCTTATTTTTGAAGGAAGATCCATTATCAATGATTATAGCAGAAGGCACACCAAAACATGTGATAATATGGGTGATGAGAAAAGTACAGATGTTTTTGTCATTGATTGTGCATGTGGGAGCTACCTTGACCCACTTAGTAAAGTATTCGGTAGTTGTAATAATGTATTTGCATCCTTCAACAAATTTAGGATTGATCATACTGATAAGGTCAAGTGCACAAAGGGAGAAAGGCCAAGTTGACACAATTGGCTGGAGGTCATATGCAGGTGCATGATGGAGATTACCGTTTTATTGGAAATTTTCATAACAAACATCATATTCAGGGAAATCTTGTTCCTTTGTAGGCTAAAAATACCCCTGGCATAAAAGTTTTTCTAACATTGCTTTTCCGTAAAAATGACCACCACATGTGTTGTCATGTATCTTTGAGATGACAGTGGGTGTATCTGCGAGTGTTAAACAACGTAAGAGTTGATCATCGATTACACTTTTAAACAATTAATTCTCAAAAATGATATAATGAGTAGCTACACACCATAGTCTTCGAGTCTTATGGGGTTACAGATTGTCCTTAATAGTCTACTTATATAAGTAGTTGTAAATAGGTGAAAACCATTCAGGGTTGTCTTGATTGCGTGTTATTGCGCAAGCTGCAAGAGGTAATGTGGAGATAGAAGGATGTTGTAAGTGTGTAATTATGAATGTGGCTTCTTTATCTGTGATATCTTTCAGGATGAGTGATGAAGCACTAGCCATGACATTCACATGACGATTATCCTTGAGAGGAATGGTAGTAATGGAGTAGGAATCAAATATGGCCAAGATATCTTTTACAAGCATGTTGTATGGGATAAAATTCTCCTCATTTCTATTATATGTATTTTTTATCTTGTTTATGACTAATTGAGAGCCTTTGTCGATGTATAGGTTAGGAATGAGAAGTTTTTGAGCAATAAGAAGGCCTAAAATAAGGGCTTTGTATTCAACGATATTATTTTTACAAGAAAACCCCATACGATCTGCAAAGGGAAGTGAGTCTCCCTGTGGAATGATGATTACTATCTCACCTCCAACACTAGAGTGACAACAAGATCCATAAAAATACATTTTCCATGTGTGTGGTTCAACATTTTAGGTAGTGAAATCTCGCTGAAAAGCATCAGAAATGAGTGATGCATTTAAGAGGGGTGGTGGAGCTAATTGATCATGTATAATTTGTTCTTTGATTTCTTTTTGTGGTATGAACTTGAAATAGAAATCAGTGAGAAGAAATAACATTACCCAATGTGTTAAGTACCCCAATAGATGTGTGTGGGATAATAAGTACTGTAATGGATAAACTTTTGTGATAATATGTACCTCATTATTAATAAGAAAGTGTCACAATTTATCCGTACCAAAGACGAGTCCGAGACATAACTTTTCGATGTAGCTATAATTGTAGTCATAAGATAGTAGAATCGGACTAACATACTATATGGATCTTTCACGTCAAGAGTCATTTTTTTTGTGACAGTACAGTGCCTAATACATGAATCGTGATGGAAATATACAATAAGAAAGGTCGATCAGCTAAGGGGGGGAACATGACAGGTGAGTGTAACAAATATGATTTCACATCATCAAATGTTTGTTGAAATTTCTCATCACAAACAAATTTAGTGTCCTTCTTCATTAGTCATGTAAATTGTTGAGATTTATTTGCTCGTTGTCCATTGAATTGCTAGATAGATTGAATTTTACCTTGTAGTGATCATAGTTGATGTAGATTTTTAGGAGGAGGCATATTGAAAATGGATTTAATTTTATTAGGATAAATTTTAATGCCATGATGGTAGATAATATATAAATCATTTTCATGGGAATAACGTCATCTAGATTTATCCAAGATGACGTAAACGTTATCTTCAATGATATCATGGATGTAATCATGAAATATATGTGTCATTTCCGTTGATAAGTAGCTCCTGAATTTTTAAGGCCGAATGGCATGATGGTATAAAAAAAATGTTCCCCATGGTGTTGTGAAAGAAGTCTTTTATTAGTTCACAGGGGTCGATTTTAATTTGATTGTAACCCACAAATCCATCCATGAAAGAGAGAATATTTTATCTTCCTGTAGAATCAACAATAGCATTAAAGAGTAGAAAAGGAAGTTTATCCTAATGAGAATCATTATTTTAACCATGGATATTAGTATAAAAATGAACCCAACCATATGGCTTCATTACTGGAACACTATTAGATACCAATTAAGGATTATTGACAGCACAAATAAAACCTATGTCGAGTAGTTTTTGAATCACTTATTTGACTAGGAGTTCTACTTTGGGATGCATTTTACAAATTTTCTGTTGAACAGGTTTGACACCAAGGTTGAGGAAAATATTATGTATAGAAACAAATGGATCAATACGAGGCATATCATTATAGTCCCATGAAAAAATATCAAAGAAATTGTGAAGGACTTGTTTGATATATTTTTTCTCGGTGGGAGTGAGGGAGGTAGCTAGAAAAACTATTCATGTATTTTTAGATGTACCCAAGTTGTATCGTATGGTTTCTTCATTCTGAAGGGTCAAGAGATCTTCAATATATGGATTAGTAGAAATAGTATCGGGAGGATGAAAATTGTCGGGGGATGCATCAGATTCTCTGAAATAATCTGTAGCATTTATAGATAATGGGGAACTTCTTCTATGGTTAAAAGAAGGAAAATGATTATAAACACCCATATAACCGAGTAGGGAATCATCAGTAGGAAAATAATCTAAGGTGTCCCAAGTGGTAGATGCATCATCACTGATGAGTTCAGGGTACACTACGGAAATTGAGGAAGTATTAAAGGTGGTATAAGTATTCGTAGAAGGCAAAGAGGGAGGATAATACCCTAGTGCAAACTTATGTGACTAGGTGGGGAGATCTAAAGCGTTGTGACTTTGTGTTCTTGTTTATATAATTGTGTATCAGAAAATCCATAATGGCGTAATTAATCATATCCTAAACCATATTGAGAATAGTCCTAATTAATATCAAAGGAAGTACGAGTATCACTAGATTTCTCAATAGAGTTACAACACTCAAAAGGTGATGGATAAGATGACACATCATAAACAACACCTTGATGATGGAATTTTATGTCAAACATGTAGCGTAGAGGGGACCGTATACACATCATGGATCTAAGGATGTCCAAGAATAATATTTTAATTAAGGTTATTAGGAATGACATGGCATGGAGTGATGATTATACAGGGACCAATAGTTAGAGACATACTGATGGTACCTAATACACACTTGCGGATGTTATCGAACCCATGAATAGAGATTGATGAAGGGGCCAAAGATTCTAACATACCTAAATGATAAAGGAAAGTAATATTACAAATTTTAAGGCTAGATCCATTGTCAAATAAGGATCATTTGACCCTAAAATTGTTAAAAAATATTTGAATTTGTAAGAGAGGGTCATGTTCCAACATTTCTTGAGAAGGTAATTTGTCTATCATGAAAGTTATTTGATCTTCTGTGAGGGATTGTGAAGAAGTAAACTTATGGTATACATATTCAGGTGATGTGTGAGGAGGAATATAAATAATAGCTAATTATTGTTTAAGCTTATTGATACAATTAGGATGATTCTACAAATAAGTATGGATAGAGATATTCATGATGTGAAAATCCTAGGAAAATGAGGACCCTAAAGGTGTGATGATTGAAGTTGGGTTCACCAAAGTGATTTAAATAAAAAGGAATATGGGGGCCTAATCTAGTTTAATCTAAATTCTCTGCACAATAGTAAATAAAAACAAAATAAATGAAAGAAATGACCGAAGACCCTAAGTAAATGAAATATAGAACTCTAATGTGAAAAGAAGGGTTATAAAGAGCTTAGTTTATTTGCAGATGATAGAGGACTGTGTCGTAGTGAAGACTTGAAAAATATACTGTAGAAATGACCATATAGAAGCTCCAGAAAGTGCAGGTCTAAGCTATCTGGCTGGATTGGGGTGCCTGGAGAGGGATGAGGGGGCCTAGGGCACATTGGTCTTATATTTTGGTGTCATTTCCTATGTAGGAGGTCTAGAAATGAAATTTGTAGGGTCATAAATTGATGCAAAGCCTTCACTTCCTATTGATTGAATATCGCAGGACTGCAATAGATGTCAATAGTAATAACTGATGAAGAAGAGATGTGCAAAACCCCAAACCAAACATCAAAACACTAAAAAATAAATACGCATATGAAGGGGTTAGACTCTCGTTAGTGGCCATAATGGTTGACTTACTAACTAATCTTTGCACTACGTTTCAGACCCAAATGTAGATCTAGGCGAGTGTGTGAAATTTGTGCCCTAGGTGCTTGTTATTAGTCCAAATTGCTCCTTTTTTTGTATGGCAATTTGACTTTTTACTTGGACCAGAATGATGGGATTCCCGTTGATTGGGCATCTCGGAATGAGGGAAACCTCCAGAAAGGCTGGCTCCCTTTGATGAAGCATTGAAAATCTGTATCTTTGCTGAGTTGAAGGTTTGATGAAAGTAACATTGAAAATAATAAAGGTGATACACCAATATTTGTGTGGGGCTGAGCTTACACCAGCACACTTACTAAATGGCAAAGGGACTGCTAAATTTCACTTATAATAGTTTATTGATTAATTTGCAATTCATAAGGTATTGAAATACACTTAACTAGCTTGTAAAATGATTAAAATTGCTTGATATAGGTGTTGTTTGGAATAATAACATGTAAAGGAACAATAATTCAATAAAACATGCCTATATCCTGCTGTAACACACTACGAAAAGCTTTCTAATGGAGGAAAACAATATTCTATTTGGTCATATGGTGGAACCGTACAAAATAAAATGGTAGCATAAGTCTGCTGAAAAAATCCCCCCTTTATGCTTTAATGAGCGTGCAATATATAGAAAAATACTTCCCCCATGCTCCCACAATAACATGTAGATGCACGTTTCACTACTATTTCTATTTGAGTTAATTCAAAAATAGACTAAAAGAATTTTTGTCAAACTTCAGTTTACTATCCTAATCCCTTTTACATGAAGTATACGAGCCTTTTAGCATAGACTAAGGTATTTTACAAATGTTAAAGTAAACAAATCACCTTGTCTTATCTGCCAAAAGGTATTTTTGTCACCATTCTATTTTTGGAGGACTTGCATGGAATGACAGCTTTAGCTTATCTTTGGCTTGTATGATGTTAACACATGCACTGCACCATTTTTACAATGATATCACTTTAATTTAGAAGGATTCCCCATGCATTTTTTAATTAAAACTTAGAAAATTTCTCTTTTATGTGGAAGGGGGAAAGAACCTATTCAAAAGTTTGAAATATCCACCTTTTGACTAGGGATAATTTTAGTGACGAATATTTGTAATATGGCGAATATTCCATTTTTGAAAATTTTGAAAAGGTGAATTTTCTGGCGTGGGTCAGTGACCTATTTTCCTAAAAATTACAGTTTAATTTTTTTAGGGATCAACTTCGCCTACCCTTGAAACTATCCCCTATATAATCCTAGATTATTCGATAGGAAGAACACTACTATATCACTCATACAACATGGGGGCCTATGTATTATCAAGTACAGTAAATCTGAAAAAGGGCTTCATTCAGTGTATTGCGGGTTTTACAGAAAAAATTGGACCCGCATAGCCGAAATGGTCGATTTACAAAGGAATCGGTTAAATCGTTAAATTTTGTCCCAGACCGCATAGGTTCAATCGGGATAGCCGGGACCCGCATAGCCGAAATGGCCGATTTGCAAAGGAATGAGTTAAGTCAGAAAATTTTGTCCCATGCGGTTCGCGGGACAAAGGGACAGCCGAGACCTGCATAGCCAAAATTGCCGTAGGCAGGAGTCAGAAAATAGGAAGTCTTTGTCCTGCACGGTCTTTGGGACAGTTGGGACATCGGGACGAGTGGGATGTGAAAAGGTGAAATAAACGATCACAAAGCAATGCGGGTGGAGTGGAAGTCAACAGCCCTGACAACCTGGTCAATGATAGGATAGCCGAGACATCCAAACTGAAAATCGCCGCACCAAGAAGGAATCGGGTGATGTGGAGAAAATCATCCCAAACTGCACAAGTACACATGGGACATGAGTTCCTCGAAAGCCCGCATTAGCTGCAATATAAAGGATAAATTGACACCCGACCTTTGAACTTCAAACGGTCATAACTTTTGACCCAGAGCTCCGTTTTTAATGAAATTTGACTTTTCAGAACGAGCACGACAACCTCTACACCACAAGACCTAGATTTATTATTTTTAATGAGGGTAGGTATATGAAAATAAAGGAAGCATATCTAGCTCTGATAAATTAAATGCCCAGTTCATTAAATAACAGAAATGCATGGCAGACCCAAAACAACTATCTACACTCAGAATACCATATCTTTTGCATTTCTCAACGAAAGCGGACAAAATTGGTATCATTGGAATTGTACTTCCGAGCCCATTGCAAAAAATCAAGAAATAAGGAATTTGATGAGGAATAAATGGTGCTTTTGTAAAAAAAAGTGGCCAGGTTCAGAAGACTTTTTTATTTGGTAGTTGGGATGCATTCAATGAAAAATGGGCAGACATTTCTCACTGCTGCAAGTCATGGGACAGTATGGGGGGCCTTTTGCAAGGAACATATCATCATTTCAATCCATTTATGACATCTTGCAAGTGGTTGAAAGATAGATTTCGAGATTTTCATTCCCCCCGCTCTCTCTCTCTCCCTCCTCTCAGAATTCTATACATCGAAGTGTTGGGCTCATTGTAAAGGGATATAGTTTTGTGTAGCAAAACTCTATCAAATTTATTTTGTGAAGCCAATGTGCTCCGGGCCCTTGCAGTGGACTCCTTGTAGGGTGATCCAGACCCTTATTTTGTAATAGATTGAACTGTGCATATCATGAAGCAATAGATACAAGTTTGTGTATGTCTCTTCCCCTGCCGTGTTTGTTTGCATTCTTCTTGCCCTTTCAAACTCATTACAAATTTATTGTCTATCTTATGATGTTGTAGGGATTAATTATCATTGTCTGTGTATGAAATATTGTTGTGAATGCATTTTTGCTAGAGTGTGGAGAACTATTATCACCCCTTCTAGTATGCACTTAGCTTCTATTTTTCACACATTGGGAGACTATTCTCACACCCTCATTTTCTAGAGTATCACCGCTTTAGTGTAGGATTTGTTTTCATGCACTCTCTTCCCTTTGTCCCTTGGAAAGTTAGATTAGGATTAGATAGTTTTCCTACATTAGAATAGAATGTGGCAGGTAGTTTTGGAACAAGAAATAACTTTCTCTCGAGGTCTATCTCAAGTAGCAAGTCCCACAACTTGGAGATAGTACCCATGTTATCCAATCACACTCTAAACTCAAATACACACACTTGTGCAAACATGAGGGTGCTGTGATTCGGTGATAACAAGACTCTTTTTCAACTTTGGATCTGGGCTCATTTGTTAATGGAGGGTTTTTATATTATATTTGAATCTTGGCCAATATTCATTGCTATTTGACGAGATACCCAAGCTCTGTTCGTGATTTCCTTTGTTGGGTTCGTGTCCTGGACTGTGTTTTTCCATACTTGCTCTGTTTTAAACATTGACTGCCATAATTAATGGAAGTAGCTCTGTATTCTACATTATAGATTTGTATTTTCTCAACTGTTCGATACAAATTTGGGTATTTCTGCCTTTGATGTTTAGGGATTCTATGTATAACTTTGTTTACTTTACTCTCTTAACTACTCTCCATTGTTTTACTAGCTTGAATCCCTTGTATCGTCCGTTCGTGAGCATTCTAGGGGTAAACTTCTATCAAAATCCCCTGTATGGCTATCATCAAATCTATTCGGGCGGTTATTTGCTTTGATTCATCCCATAGAAACCGTTCCAAGCTTTGCTTGTGGGCACTTGATATTTCGAGCTCCTGTCGAGTTTTGCGTTTGCATCTTGCTGATATACCAGACGCGATGGAAAATGTTAAACTATGTACCTGTGAGTTGGCCTCCATTGTTTTCCATATGGGTTCGAAGTGGGGAGTTCAACCGTTTACTACTCCGCGTGAACCTGGAGTCGGTACATACCCAGATTTGGGTATTTCTCACTATAAGTCGTTTTCCATGGAATAATGGATAAATACATTTCTTCCTTTTCTCATATTCATCAAGAAATGCTGTGAACTTGTGGGCTGTGAATTCTTTTGGCATTGTGAGCATGATTTCATGGGTTTCTCTTGCTATGAGTTGTCTCTGTAACTCAGCCATATGCCTTAAGATCTGACATCTGAAAATTTAGGTTTGTTCTTGGAAATGGTTTGCCCGAGATAGCATTTTGCTATGTCTTAGTGATTTATTTATTCACTTTCTTTGAAAAGGGTTTCCAAACTTAGTTGTATTTGCTTTATTCTGTCATTGTTAAAAGGAAATCAACTTCTTCTTGTCATTTCAATCTCCTTGCAGCTGTATTTGCATTTGTGGAAGTCATAAGGAACCTCAGTCCCGATCAAAGTTGAATAATTCTATTTTATTTTCTTGAATTTGTAGTGTCAGTTGCTCCTTTTCACAAACTTGATAATTTATGATGAAAGATGAACATATATCTTTAACATGATCGCTGAGATGCTCTGTTCATGAAATCATTGCTTGACCTTTTTCATTGTGGAAGACTGAAATCTGAAAATATGCTTGATGACTAGTGCTTCTTGCTGAAAACTAATGGAAAATGCCTCTTCTTTCTTTGTTGTAGAAATTTATTCCTTTCTTATTTTCTTTCACATGGAAGTAGTCTTTTGTTGATGGCATGAACCTCCATGAAAGGCACAAATTTATATTGTATAGTTTTGGCTTGCTTTACTGACAATCTGTGATTTTGCAAAAATGCTGTGAATTTAAATTTGAAAGCATGATATGTTTCATCTACCATGAATGATTGTCTCTTACTTTCTTTTCAAATAGATAGTTGTGATATGAAAGTGTGCATTAAAAGCCACAACTCTCGAATTGATTCTTTATTTGCATATCCTTTTGAAACTGAACAGATGTACTGGAGTTTTATAAAATCTGAAATCCGCAATCTCTGTATTTCATTTTATAGAATCAATAGTTTCCTTTTGATTAATTCTGAATGGAAAATCTATTACTCTTGAATTCATTATTCTGCAACATTATATTCCTTCCTAAGAAGAATGTTTTTATTTAATCATTGGAAGGTTCTTGAAATAAGGACTGTGCATCTCTACAAGATAACTGATGGTTCATTCTCTTTCCTGGACAAGGTGGGTAAATCTTCCACGAGGAAAGTTGAAACCTGTAGCTCCTATTGATTGAAATTTTGATGGAAAGTTGACTATCTTTGATGTCTTATATCTGTACTTCGGTTCTTTATAAGAGTATGTCCCAGAATATCGTATGATGGCTGTATATTGATCTGAAATATATCTAACCTATCTTGCATATTCAGACATGGTTAACAAACTCATGGATGTCCTCTCCATATCTTACTTGCATATTTTATGATAATTACAGACTTTGACCTTTACTCTTCAATCATGAACAAGTCATAGATGACATTTGTTTTATTCCAACCCTGATATAAAATATTTTGAACCTGATCATCATTATAGCATTTGTTAACTGTACCATATGTACTTTATCTCTAATATGTATCGATGATCATAGTTCTTGAATGGTTGTAATTTATTTTACTATCCCTGTACCTACACAATTGAGAGAACTAGTTAGAAAAGCATGGTGCAAGAGTCCTTCATTTCATCTATCAGTGATTTTTTCTGTTTCTAATATGCTTCTGAAAGTGGCACTTAAATGTTCTTAATGATTCTATTTTTGGGTCCTTCTCATGCACACTTATCTTATTGCTAATTCATAGACATATGAAACTAACAGTATGAGATATCAGTGATCCTGAGCTCTAACCCTTCTATTTTCCTCTTTCAGGGACTTGGATCTATAGCTTGGGCAATTCAGAAAGCTTGGAGAAACCTTCATTCTCAGGCAATGACGAGTTACTCATCCCTCACGCTTTCAGCTTTGTATTTATCTGCATTTTCTTTTCTGAACATAGCCATATCCCATGGCTTGTGTGGAATAACTGTACTATTTTTTATTAATATATGAAATTGCCTTATGAGATGTATAGTTTCCTTTTACATTTATCTTGTAATCGTGATGTGGAATAAATTTAAGAAACTCAAAACATAATTCAATTTCACCTAAGCATAAGGAAATAACCTGAATTAACTTAATTTGTCCTTCAAATCTGCCACTTGATTGTAGTTCCAGAACGTGACCATGATACATTCTGCCCTTCCTGCCTTCCTTCAGGATTTGCAATGGTTATCCACGGCTGTTGCACAACTTTGATGAAGGTGAAAACTTGGAATGACAACATCTCTGAGGCATGGCCTTCTGTAACAACACTTGAGTTACAAATTAGATTTTATGTCATTCCATAAACCTTCTAAATGAGAAACAATAGAATTTTTTTATACCCCTATTTGATGATTGCCAAAAATTGGTCAAGAGTGCTCTTGTGCCAATCGCACTTTGTGAAGTAGCGAAAAATAACTAGATGTAGAAATATAATAGATGGTGTATGGAATAGAATAAACTTCCCTCCTACGCATTGTGATTCAAATGAACCATTTGTCTCTTGTGATGGATCTAGATGGATGCAAATGAATCCTTTGATAGATGCTACCTTAGGTGGTGATAGTAGTGGCTAGTGCTTGATCCCTCATTTTGGTTTCATAACTTTACATTTATATGGTTCTCTTATTCTAATTTCATAATTAATCCCGAAAAGGCCAACCACTAAAAATATGGAAAGCTCAAACAACTTGAAAGTGTCCAAAAGATGAGTGAAAAGTGTAAAAAAGGATCAAGGGTCCCCAAGTAGGACTAGGGTACCTAGGGCTCCCTAGTACTAGGCTCGGTGCCCCAATTAGGGATGAGATGCCACAAAATGAAAAAATAGACGGGGTGAATACATGCAAGAGGTCAGAGGTGATGACATAAAGCAAAGTAAAATGGCCAAAAAACATGGGTTAATTAATACTTTCTTCACTCAAAAAATATATGAATAGAAGTATGAGACCGGGACTAAATAATACCCAAATTGCGTGATTTTGTGTGTAAAGTATACTATAGCTAAGTATGACATAGGTTACATCTTTATCATTATCCATAAAACAAATTTGTATACATTTTATACCTATTGTAATCAACAATCACGTTTATGTTTCTTGTTTTGAATATAGCAAGAAAAGGACCCTTTCAGCCCTTATTTAATAATACAAATAAATAATTTTTATTTTCACATTCCCTTCTATTATAAAAAATAGCGCGCATGTTTTTGGTTTGAAAACCCACAAAATAAAGAAATGCATTGTTCCCTAGAAATTTAGATTGTAGTGTTCCACGGGAATCTAAATTCTAAGAAATAAATAATAATTACATTGTGGCATTTTAGAGATAATAGAAGTCTTACGCGGAAGAATTAGAAAATATTATTGTTCCATGGAAAATGAAAACATACTTCTATGTGGAATTTTTAAAATTCAGTGTTCCATGGAAGTTGAAAATCTTAGTGTTTTTTGGAATTCATAAAATTAGTGTTCCATAGAGATAATAAAATATAGTTTTTAGTGGAGATAAAAAATGTAGTGTTCCATGAGTTTTCCTAACCTGCATAACAAAACAAAACTCTCATAAAAAAGAAAGATGCAAAATAAATAAGTCGTAATCGATTGAACATGAAAAGTTGAGAACATGTGTAACATGGAGTTATCTGAATAATTCAAACACCGCATGAAAAGGCGGCAGAAGGTAGATTAAGGTAGATTTTTTAAGTAAGAATATCATCTGTATATTTGAGGTTGCAAAAAGTAAAAGTATGGTTACAAATTGGGATAAGAAATTGAACAATTCCACATATCATGTGCAAACTACTAAAAGTTGTTATTATCTATTTCCATCCAGGAAAAATTACACAGAGTTGGATTTGTGCAATTGATGGACTTTTAATGAAAAAGAAGTGGAAAAACATATGTTTTTTATGTTTGGGACACTTGAATGGTCTTAAGGAATCTATCTTCACAATTCCCAAGCTTAACATACTCATACGTTGCCAAAAAATATGATAAAATTGGTAAAACAGGTGAAATATTTGTTTTGCGGGACTTCTTCACCTTTTTCCTAATTACCTATATCCGAAAAAATCCAAATAGTTAGTAAAAAAAGAGAAAAATACAAAAAATGGTCATTTCTAGACCATTTTTGGTTTTGTGGGCTTGGGAGGAACAGGGGGAACAAGTTCCTTAAAGGAACGAGTTCCATGCATCCCTGATTTGGCCACACAGCAAAGAGTTTGGCTATTTTTAACATGTTTTGGATCGGCGGTGATATGCGGTCACAAGAATGTCAGGTGGAACAAGTTCCATGATAATAATGGTTCCCCAAAATGGTTTCTAGGCTGCAGTGCAAAGGAAAAGGATTGAGTGCCAAATTTTTAATGTTTTACGGAAACAATAGGCTGCAGAAAAACACTGCGGGTGGGGAATGGTTATCGGGAACGACTTGGTCCCTATGGAGGCCAGGGATCGAAAATCAAAGGTGAGTGAAGGGCGGAGGAGATAAGTGAATTAGGAGTTCATTGTGGGGAATGAAGGCCTGGGTGGAACAGTTCCCAAGCTACACCTAGGAGCCAATTATCAACAACCCATACGAACCAAGACCAATGTGGAAAAAGTGGGCCAAAAAAGAACAAGAGTCCCTAGCTCCCAAGTTCCCTGTGCTCCCAAAATACCTGAAATACCCACAATCTAAAGGGAAAAGGAGAAGATGAATTAAATGCATATTTTTGAGTCACGCAGGGAACTAGTTTTGACCCCGAACCCCTTGAACTTAATATGTTCTTAAATTTTGACTAGTTACTCCAATTTTCACCAAGCTTATATTGTTAGAAAGGTCTCAACATATTCTATGCCATGAAAAATGTATTTTGTTAATTTAAGTTAGGGTAGTTAGGGTAAAATTAGGAATATGTCCTCATCATTAAAGATGCACAGTTTTGGGTAGCTAGAAAAGTAGATATGGTGATTTGGTGTTTTTCTTCTCCAGCTAGAAAATGATCATGGACGGATGGCTTTCGAAGGGTTTCCACCATTTTAAAAATATTTTTAATGCTTCTTGTTAGTTGATGAAGGCCTTAATTATAATTTCCCTCTTTTCCCTCCTCTTTTGCTATCCCATTTTCTATATATTGTAAAAAGAGACTTTTTAGTCGAGGTTGGAAATTCTTGTAATTCTTGTGTACTATTTCAAGTGTTATACATGTGTGTATGATCTACAAGCCTCAGATTTGAGCTTCTACATGGAAAAAATTTCTTCTCATCTTCATTGTAAGGTATCATGCATCTTTTTAAAGAAAAATACAATATTGGTTTCATGGCTATTTTACTCCTTAGATGCATTCTATATTACATTTTCCTTACCTTTCATTGCATATTTCAGGTATTTTTTGTATCTTCTATTCTCATTTTCTGGTTTAGATCTGTTGAGTTTCATGGAAATTGTTGTTTCAAGGTTGTGTTAGACTATGGCACTTATATCTACCTTATCTTTCATCATTTTGTTCTTATTTTCCTTCATTTGAGAGTGTCTCTCCACCCTTTTCTTGATGTATCACCTCTACTAGCTTAGGATTTCCATTTTACATATTTTCTCCCTCTCTCCATGGTTCGTTGGAAGTTTAGAATAGTGTTAGATAGATACATTTCCTTCCTTAGAAGTAGTTTAGCATTAGGAATAGGTAGAGGAACCATTCTTCTCTGGAGGTTGATCTCATTTATGCAAGTACCACACTTGTGAGATCATCCCATGTTAGCCAAAAGTAGGGATCTATATCAAGAAAATCCCAGGGTGCTACTTTTTTAATAATACCTGCAAAATACCATAAAGATCAAAACAAGACTATGGATCACAATAGAAATATCAAATGGTTTGGAATATTGAAGGAATTCCAAAAACTCACCCCAAAATCCACAATATAAAGGGTTTTGATGATTTTGACAAGAATATTTAAAATACCATATATTTTGATCCATAGATATTTTTTACATGAGATTGGTCTCATTTGAATAATTTTCAAGATGAATTCACTAAAATATAACTTTTATGAGAATGATGGAGATACTTGGGATATTTTATTGACATAATTTTGGGTTATTTTAAGTCATTTTGTTAATCGATTGATGTACAAATAAGTCAGAGATGCTTTTTTTATTTCTTATCTCTCATGATGCTTCATGAATAATATATTCTAATCCTTCATCCAAAAATGGGTTGAATGGAATTTGTAACAAAAATGAGTTGTCATTGCTGGTCCAAAGCATGATTATGAATAGAAACAAATATTTAGTATCTCACACCTCATTTATCTCCCTTGAATTCATGGAAATTTGTTCATTTGAGTTAGATCTCATCCACATAGAAAATATATAAAGGTTTTATTTCAATCTAATTACCCTTCGGGCCAATTCTAAACTAGTCTGGAAGGATGTAGAAGGTTTAGAATATATTATTTCATCTTAATATCCCTTATCTTCACTTCTCCTTATATAAGTTTAACAAGTATTATAACTTAATATATCCGCTATAACTAAAATTTGAATCTAAGTGTGTGGTTAATCTAAGCAATTAACAACTATAAATGAAATAAATAAATGCAGTAAAGAAGTATATAAATGACACAAGAAACTATGAAAAGGAAATGATAACCCTAATGTGGAAAAGAGAAGAGGAAAGAACTCAATTGAATAGAAGACGATTGCAGGAATGTGTCACAGAAGTGATTGGAGAATCTAGAAGTAGGAACGACTATGCAAGAGCTCGAAAAGGATGGATATGAGTAATATGGCTAGACGGGAGTTCCTGGAGAGGGATTGGGCACCCATAGATTCTATGGTATACAAACTAGGTACCCTGGTCTGTGCAAAATCTCTGGAGCTCATCTAAACATGTTAGATAGGTGGTCCAAAACCCCTGTTGTCTATCACATCAAGTTCATTGTACTAATTCAGATTTCACTGATACACCAAGATAAATGAAAATACATACAAAACCCTAAGCAAGAATCAATCCCTAAAAAATAAAAAATGCATATGAACAGGTCATATTGACCTCAGCTACCACAATAGTGGACATACTAAATAAGCGATGCACTACTTTCTTGACCCAAATGTAGTTTTATGTGTGAGTGTGTGAACATACCCTATGTTTCTCTTTTGTCAGTTTCAATTTGTGATGTAGCAAGCTAACTATGTTTAGAGAAAATGTAATAAATGGTGCATGAAATAGAATAGAATCCTCCCCCTATGTGTGATGAATATTTCCTAGCCTTGTGCCTTTTGATGGAGCTATGTGGATGCAAGTGATCTCCAATGCATAGATGGATGCAACTCTAGATGGATGCTAGTAGTTGCTAGTGCTTGGTCCCTCATTGTTGTCTCATAACTCTATATTTATAGGGTTCTCTTGATCTAATTTCATAAATATCCCTGATATTGCTAACCACTAAAAATATAAATACCTCAAACAGATAGAAAGAGCCCAAAAAGTGGCCAGAAAAGTCCAAAAAGGATCGGGACGCCCATGGGCGCCCCAATACTATCTTGAACGCCCCAGTTAAGGCTTAAATTATGGAATAAATATAAAATTTACTGGGCATGTGTGTGGTAGAGGTAGAGAATAACGATGGAAATCAAATAAAAATCTCAAAAGAGACAGGGGTTAGTTAATAATTTCTTCTCTCAAAAACCCTTTAAATAGTAGTATGATACTAGGACTAAATAATGTCTAAAGTGCATGTTTTTGTGTCTACATTTACCCCCACTTTATATTTGTGACCAGAAATCTTGGTAACATAAAGAAGATAGAGATGCATAATTGATGTCAATGTAGATTGATGAAGAAGCCATTTTGAAGGACTAGAAAAAGTGTGGAGTAATAAAAGATCATGGAGAGTGGAAACTAAAGATGAAAAATGAACAAAAAAGTAATTAGAATGAACCTAGGGAAGAAATATGTGCATTGATTCTGATATGTGTAGCAAACCTGCAAGGTTAATATGCAAAGGTATGTCAACACAAAGTGGTATTATTAACACCATTATTGTTGTTATATCTGTTGCCCCCATTTGATTGTTTGTTTCTCATACAACCAGACCTGTAATGATAAAATGATCCAGTAGTCAAATATGTATGTATGTATGTATGCGTAAAAATTGTATGTAAAGAACATAAATGTAAAATATGTAAATGAAAAAGTGTAAATAGAACATGTGTACCTTATCCATGTCAAGAGAAAGAGTGTAAAAGGATATCATGTACTGTTGGGGTTTTTTGGGTGATGCGACGCCATATGCTGAAGAAGTATAGGGAGGAAATTCTTTCCGTCCTCCAACCTTAAACTTCTTCCATGAATGTGTGTGAAGAGATCTCTATATTTTTTTGGGTTTTTGGATGATCTAATGCTACTAGCCAAAGTGTTGTAGGGAGGCACGCCCATTATAACCTCTGAGCCTCTAATTGCTTCCCAAAATGCCAAGGAAACCATGTCCTATAAAATCCACTATGGATGGGGTTTGTAGACTAGTCTCAACCCACTAGTTGTATGTAAACACACAATTCCAAGGGCGAAAAGTGAAATGAACTAAACCAGTGTAAAAGCAATGTGTAGACTGTAAAACCCTAACATGCGACATCATTGATAGTATAATGCATCCCCAAAAGAGGACCAACCACCTATACTCTCAAACTCTACCCTATAGGTGGAAAGGAATGCACTAGGTAGAAACAAAGGCATGCACAAACAAGGATGGAAAGCTTAAGACAAACTTTAGAACGAAAAAAAATCATGTAGAAGACAATGTGTAAGCTACGCAAAAAATGTAATCTACAAAGAAAGGTAATGTAAATATGAAAAAAGAAAAATAAGCCATAAAAAGTGGATTACAAACATGGGACATCACTCACGATTTTGCAAGAAATGCAAGGGTATCATGGCTGTAAATAAAAAACAACTGGCACACCAAACATAGGGCAATGCCCATATACAAGAAGCAAACAATGGAACACAAGTAAAAAAAAAAACAAAGAAGTAGTCATGGTAACATCTAATCCTGAAAAATAAGTGATACACATGAAACACCCATTAGCATGTTAGAAAGATAACCAATATGTCAAAGCATGAAAAACTAAGTAATGTAAATTGCTAAGTACAAAATCAAACAATAGCACCTATGTGAGTCGAATGTGGATGTCCCCAGCATCTAGTCTAGGAAGGGTAAAGGCGAGCATCCATGTTACTTTTAAACGATCTGTATCTGTGATCAAAACTAAACAAAGATGTGAGCAGGCATGTGTGGATGGTATATATAAGAAATCATTATAACATGTGTAGTAAAGTGATTATGTAAAACACTAGTAAGCAATAGTAAATGCCCCCAAGATAATGCAATATTCTGCAGATTGATGGAATGTAATGCGAAGTGGAATGATAGGAGCTGCGTGCCCCCTGAGTGGATGAAGATGTATGCAATAAGGCTCATTTTGTTTTCCCCCTTAACAATCAGGAATGAACCGTAAACGAGAGTGTGTCATCGGGAAATGGTCGAATAATGTGTGTTGTGTGTAGTGCGCTATGATGGTGATATGCGAAATAGAGAATAAGTGTGCATGGACCTTATATCCTAAGCATATATCATGAAAAAATGAATGTATGAGTGATTATTTATCCCTAAAGCATGTATCGCTATAAGATGATAGAGGAAGTGACGATGTAGTCACTATAAGATTATTAGTAGGGAGTGGTGATGTATCCTAAAGCATATACCACTACAAGATGAATATATTAAGTGATGATTTACCCTATAGTATGTGTCATTATCTTATAAATGTCGCATAATGAAAGGTAAAATTATAAACATGTGATGAATGTAAGGTCTATTTGATGTTTAGACCCTAAGCAGTTGAGTATGGACCGAGGAATTAAAGTGCGTCATAGGGTAAGGAATGCAGTGTGTAGAAGATATAGTAGTATATGTAATGATTAAAAATGACCATGTGTAGAATATATAGTTACACAATGTATAAAATGTGATGGTAAATGTGTAGAATGTGAACAATGTAATGTAATGTTATACTTATATGTGATGATAGCTAGTATAGTATATGAAAAATGTGGGATGTGAAGACGCGTAGTGTATGATGTAAGTCATGCGATGTTACATGTAGTATAGAAACACTATGTAGAGAATGTAATGTAATATGTGTAGATAACCTAATATTATAAAGTGTTGATTAGAGAAAACACTTAGTTAAACTTGCACACAGAGTCCGTGCGGAAGAATGACATGGGAGTAAAAGCGCAAAGGTATAGGAAGGTGTCACGCACGGAGGTGTAGAGTAAGACTGTCAAGGACTTAGCCGATTTTGGAGATCAAGTCTATTATTATAGATTGGCGTGCAAAGTACACAAAGCAATGACGAGATTTGCATGCCACTCTTCGTGAAGATTTTGGAAGGACATGTCATCTCACTCTTGCATGGGCATAAGTTAAGAATAGATCCATCACTTCAGTTAACTATCAACAATCTATAGATAGCATACTTGCATGTATCACTATAATTGTAAAAAGGTGTGTGGCTATTGTTAGCATGTGACCTATTTCTGGTAGAGTTAAGTGGTGAAGGGTTAGTTCCCCACCCTATATATATATGCAATGAATTACTTAGAGAATATAGAGACATATATAGAGATACGGATGGAACCATATGTTGGGAGGAATGGAAAAACATGAGTACATGTGACTGGATAATTGTAACAGATCCATGCGCGTATGCTTGACATTGTATGCAGCTTCTGTATTGTTGGTTCAATTAATAGATAAAGGAAATTGGCCAAACAAAGTGTATGATGTGTTTTATCAATGCATGTTATTATTTTCATGATGATTTACCTTTAGCACTTATAGATCTAGTTGGATATAAATGGTGAATGGATGGATTAGTTCGTAAAATATATGTTTACTATTTTATCATACCACCATTCTACTATTGCAACTCTTAAGAGGGACCCAGTACCTTTGTGCACTTCGGGTGAGCGCTCAGCCTAGGCTGAGTGATGTGTCAGCGTGACTAGGTGTTAACTAATAATTGTAGGCTACATCATTGGTTTCATTTCCGGGACCTCTTTTTCAGTTGTTTCAGAATGGTTCGTGATGAAGACATACTGGCTAACCTTGGCGAGCGTTGAAGAATGGATTCATGATTTGGAGGAAGAATACGCACGGAGGTTTGACACTGGATCCAAATTTAGCACACATACTTGGGTAGAGCAGAATCTGTATGATAGTTTATACAAAATCTTCTTTGTTACATTTCTAGTAGAATTTTACGAATGGTTGACTGCGTATGCATCTAAGCGGAATTGGAGGTATCGCACTCTCATTTGGACACAAGAGGAATTTCAAACACTATATGATGCTGACCTAAGATGGACTTGCGCGGTAAATACCTAGTTTCGTGGTGTCCTAAACAACTATATTTTGGAGTATTCAATTTCGACGTATTCATGCCCAGAGGTAGCAGAGTTCCAGTTTCTACGGTATCCTAGAGAGACGTATTTGCAAGGTATTCTAATGGCAATCAAAATACTAATGGTAATGTTGAAATTGGAAGCTAAACCCATGGAAAACTAAAGAATCTCCACGCACGGGGGCAGGAATAGGATTGGTGAAATATGGCAGACCTAGCGATAGCACGACAAAGGGAAGAAAAAAGGTTGAAGTATGATGAGGCACAAGAGAGGAAATTATGCAAGAGGCAAGAAATTACAGAACGGATGGTGTTGTGGAGAGAGATGGCTCGTGAAGGATTTGAGGCTCTTGGGGAGGAAGAAGAGCAAGAGCATCAGGAACTCCCCCATCTAGGGAAGCATGACAAAGAACCCTCTTCAGCCTCACATGGAAGCGCGCCAGTAGATATTACCTGGGCCCTGGGCGCACATCTAAGCCAACCTGTTGACCTAGCCCTTGCGCTTGGTTTTCTAGTATCTAGTACAACAAGTAAAAGTAGTTTTAATTTAGGAAGTAAAAGCACAGAAACAGGTCAAATAGCAAGTGCACCAATGACAACATAGACAACTTCATTATTCTTTAGGGGTACATTTTTAGGCTCATCATCTGCACAGAATATGAGTGCGCCGAGTGTGGGAATCACCTCTAGAGCTGGGATCACTTCCCAGACTATAGGGGTCTAGTATAGTACCACTGTTGGGGCACAGGGGAGTGCATCCATGGGCCCTATTTCAAATTCTGGAGGAGGATTGGGTGGTATGGGCAGTTCTAGTTCTGGTGGTTCGGGTGGTATTGGAGGAAGAGGAAACCAAGGAGGTTCTGGGTCGGGTGGTCAAGGCCCATAGCAACCTCAGAACATTTATATGGAGATGTCCCTTCGTCTCCCAGAATACAGAGGTATCAAGGATGTTGTTGAACATGTTCATATGTGTGAAATATTGTGGCGTGCAAAAGGTACTACGGTCCCTGAATGGAAGGCAAGTCAATTTGCTACTACATTGCAGGCACACGCTCATAGTTGGTATAGGAAGTTTGATCCCAATCAAACTTGTATTGACTATGCAGCATTGAAATATGCTCTCTTAAAAGAGTTCCACATCCCAGAGTTTGAGCAGAAGAGTATAAGCGCACTCAAGGATATAAAGCAAGGAACTACTGAAAGTGTACGTGAGTATGATGCATGATTTAAAACACTTCTATCTAAACTCTCTTATGACATTCATGCGAGTGAGCATGCACAATGGTTTTTGGGGTTACTGATTACCCCATTTTGAAGAGCACTGTCGCATAAGACTTATACCGATCCTCACGAAGCATTGGAAGCCACTTTATGCACTGAAGTAGTTGGGAGTATTGACACTAGAGTTAGTCCATTTTTGGAAGCTCAGATAGTGGCTATGGCAAAACAATTAGAGAAATTATGGGCAAACTCAGCTCATGAAACACGCTTAGGGATTTGGTGTACAAATTGTGAAGTGGAAGGGCACACTAAGGATAGTTTCCCTCGCAAAACTATACGTTTGTTGTTATTAGACTATGAGATTTACCGTTTGAACCATGATGCTAGTCACTGCCCCCTCCTACAACACGCGATTAGGAAGAATGTATCCTCCTTTTGTAAAATTTATAGGTCCACGACCCATGATATTGAGGACTGTAGATTGATTGGCCAGATCCATGATGCCATTGATATTGGGGTCAGACAGGTGAGTGTGGATGATAATTCTAAAGGGAAGAATGAGCATTAGGATAGGGATTATAATAAAACCCGCTATGACAAGAATGAAAAAAGGTTTGAAGGGGCTCATGAAAGGGGATGCGGATATAGAGGTGGATATGGAGGATGAGGCTGAAGTGGAGGAAGGAGTGAAGTCCCTCGAGGAACTTTCTATACATGTGGCTCATCTGACCATCATAGGTGTGAATGCCCACAGAATATTTCTTGTTCATTTTGTGGAAAGGGGCATAGTTATGAAGAGTTCCCATACTTGTATGAGCATCTCAGTAAGCAGCACAAGCAAGAAAACAAGGGTGTGGGGATGGTTAGAATCCAACGCACGATAGAGAATCAGTGGATGCCAGAGTTAACACCAGAACCTGAGGTGGTAACAGTCAAGATAACCACACGAGCTGAGGTGGCATGCCCAAGAGAGGTGTTGCAACAGAAGTCAAAAATCACTAGGGAGGAAGTATTGCATGCTAGATATCCAGATCTAGCTTATCAGAAAGAAGTCTATCATGACACAATGGATGTCCTTAGGAGCCTTCAAGGTGAGATACAAGGTTTAAAAGAGTAGTCTCGGAAATTGGAGCACAAGGATACAGAACAAGCCCCATCGGATATTGACGACATCAGAGAGGTATGTAGAATGTTGCGTGAGGAGAATATTATTCCTTTATTAGGAAATTGGTTGAAAGGGAATAATGTACGTGCAAGAACTATGACTAGAAGACAAATACTTCATGCGAATCTTCCTCTTGACAGCATTGAATATGACAAGGAGATCACTTTGAATGTTGTTGTGGACCGGTGGCTACTGAGCAATATTCTGATTGACATAGGTGCGGAAGCAAATGTACTTACATTGGATGCATGGGAACAAATGGGGAGACCCCCATTACAGCCATCATCTAATGTATTGTTCATAGAAAATAGAACAAAAACTACCCCCATAGGAGTTTTGAGGGATGCATCTATCACTATACAAGGGGCCAAGTTCACAGGAGACTTTGAAGTGCTAGTGCTTGCGGAAGCAGATAGTTTCCTAGCTTTGATTGGGCGCCCTTGGTGTTATGCAAACAATGCTGATTTGAGATTTAGAAAAGGGTATATCAGCTTTGAGAACAAGGAGGAAAGGGTCATAATACCATTTACAGATGGGAAATCCATGCCATATGTGAAACCTTTAAGTGAAGAGGACTTGAACAAAATCTATGTATCCTCTATTTGGGACCTAGAGGTCAATGATCCATTTAAGGAAGGAATCCTTCATTGGGAAGATTCTCAGTCAATCAGCGATACTACTAGTATTGCTTGTGATAATTGGGCTCATGGCACTTATGAACTGGTGGGGTGCGAAGTTAAGCACGCGGTTACTGACAAGATGGGTTTTCACTCTGTTCGATGTATAGGTCACGTAGTACCCGCTATACTGGATCTGAAGATTTGGATAGGTTCTTACAGACCATAGAAAAAAATTGGGCTAACGAGATTAAACGACGCACTATGTTGTCATATACTTTGGGTGGGATGGCCACGCACTAGTGGGTAGTCCACAGAGATAATCTCTTAGAATGGGAAACAATTGGGAGTACCTTATCAACCATGTTTTCAAGAAGTAATGCACCTACAAACATAAGCCCTTATCATGGTGATCAACCTGCTCAACATCATATCTAGTACTATGAGAGACTCTAGACAGTAGGCCAAGAAGCATTACCACCTTCACTTTGGGTGCATCGGTTTTATTCTACTCTAAAAGGTTGTGCGTGTGCTTGGTATGTCTATGTTGAATTACATCGCGACACTGGCAACTGGAAAACTTTAACTGCAGGGATGATCCAAACGTTTGACTTCTTTTCATCTACACCACCAGTGAACATAGCTTTAAGCTTTATCAAATGCTTAACTATGGGAGATAGTGGGAAAGAGGAAGAAATTGTTCAGGAATTATTTGGTGAGATAGATATAGGGGTGCGCTTTGCGGATGAAGAAGATGATATCATATTACTTGAGCGCGCTTCTTTCGAAAAAGATAAGAGGAAGATGGTATACATAATTGATGAGGAGGAAGTTGAGCACTTGGACATGGATCATTCACATGGAACACGTGAAGTGTTATCCAGTGCAAATGTAGATGTGCGCACATATCATGAACCTATGAAGACAAAAAAGGTCAATATATGCACAAAAGATGAACCTAAGGAGGTGATAATTGGGGATTATTGGTCAGAATCATAGGTAGCAAAGGTCATAGAGTTACTTCGCGATTATGAGGACTTATTCCCAAGAGGATACCATGAACTTAAAGGCGTGCATATATCACTCAGAGAAATGAAGATAAATCTGAAGGAAGGTGCGTGCCCTGTTAGGAAACAACCATATCGGATGAATCCCAATTTACGTGAGAAAGAAAAGGAGGAGATTGAAAAGATGCTGAAACTTGGGATCATTCAACCACTAGATGAATCCGAATGGGTCAATCCTATGGTGATAAGCATAAAAAAGGATGGTAGGATTCGAATTTGTGTTGATTATAGGGAGTTGAATGTAGCATGTGTTATAGATCCCTTTCCTATGCCATTCACGGAGGAAATATTAGGAGTGGCTAGGTGCAAAATATATTTATTTATAAATGGGTTTTCTGGGTATCATCAGGTTAGAATTGCCTCGGAAGATCAAGGGAAGACCACCTTTCTTATTGAATGGGGAAGCTTTACTTATACTGTGATGTCCTTTGGATTGAAGAATGCACCTGCCGTATTTTCAAGGATAGTGGTACAAGCCTTCAAGGATTTTATTCATAACTATTTGTAGGTCTATCTTGATGATTGGACCGTTTATGGGTTGATTAAGGATAATTGTGACAATCTGCACTAAATGTTTGAAATATGTCAACAGTTGAGTATTTCATTAAACATCAAGAAGTGCATCTTTTATACTCCCTTTGGCACACTTTTAGGACATATCATCTACAAGGAAGGGTTGTTGGTTGATCCAGCTAAAGTTGTAGTCATCATTGGCTTGAAAGCGCCGGCCAGTCAGCGTGAGGTGCATAGATTTTTGGGTCATACAGGATATTACCGGAAGTTTATAAAAGGGTATGCAAAATTTGTTGCACCCTTGGAAGATTTTCTCTTGGGAAAAGTTACATTCTATTGGGGGAGTCACAATAGCCTGTGTTTGAGATATTGAAGCAAAAACTTACTACCATGCCTATCTTGTGTTTTCCTTCATGGGATAAACCTTTTCATGTTCATGTGGACGCTTCTGGCACAACCATTGGTGTTTTCTTAGCTCAACCAAGAGAAGGTATCGTTGATCATCCCATTTTCTTTGCTAGTAGGAAGTTCACCCCTGTAGAACATAATTATACCACTACAGAGCGCGAGGCCTTGTCCATGATCTATGCCTTGCACAAATTTCGTCAGTATTTTTTGGCTATACCATTTGTGTTTTATACAGATCACATGGCATTAAAATATTTGGTGAAAAATCATGTTTTATAGGGGTGCATATGCCGGTGGGTACTCTTATTTTAAGAGTTTGACTTTACGGTTGTGGTAAAATGAGCAAAAGCAATTCTGGACCGAATCACTTGTCTATAATTCAATCAGAAGAAGAGGCACAAACAATAGAAGAGACCATGCCTGATGCATAGTTGTATAGGTTACAATGCGTGCCATCTAAATTAGAGGACATTGTTGTCTTTTTGAGAACTCGTATGGCACCCGAAGGTATGAAAGATTTAGAGAAGAAGCAACTTGCTATTCGTGTGGCACCATTCATGTTAATTAGTGGTGATTTGTACAAGCTCGGCAGAGATGAGGTGTTACATCGTTGTGTCTTGGAGCATGAATGAAAGGACATAATGGAAGAAGAACATGGTGGTATTGCAGGTGGCCATTATGCAGGTGATGCAACAGCGTGCAAGATCCTACTTGTTGGGTTGTGGTGGGAAACATTGTACAAGGATTGTAAAGAGTATTGTAAGACATGTGACCATTGTCAACGTCTCAGTCGACCAGGAAAAAGGGATGAGATGCCCCTATGACCAATAACGAGTGTAGAACCCTTTGAGAAATGGGCAATTGACTTTGTTGGGCCTATCTCACCAACCACACGAAGGACTAGATCACACTATATCATCACTTGTTTAGATTATCTTACCCGATGGGCAGAAGCAACACCTACAAAGAACTGTACAATGGATACAGTAGCACAATTCTTATGGGAGAATGTCCTTACAAGGTATGGATGCCCTTTAAGTTTGACAAGTGATACGGGCACATATTTTTTAAATGAGACAATATGAATTATTTTAGACGAGTGTATGGTTACCCACCATAAAACTACACCCTATCGCCCTCAAGAAAATGGAGCTGTTGAGGCTTTTAACAAGATCTTGAGCCACACATTGACTAAGATTTGTGATGTTGGGAGGAAAGATTGGGATGATAAAGTATCTATTGTTCTTTGGGCTTATAGAACAACATACAAAATATTGAACAAAGCCACACATTTTCAATTGGTGTTTGGTGTGGAAGCTATTCTAGCTCTAGAATTTATGTTACCTTCCTTGCGCATTGCATGCACTAGAGGTCTAGCTGATGAGCAACCCTTGGAAGAATGGATTGTGAAGATGGTTCAGCTAGATGAGCGCTGAGCCATCACACACCTGAGTCAGAAACAAGAGAAAGTGTGCTAAAAGGCATGGCATGATCAGCACATCAGGGATAAGAAACTTGTGGTGGGAAAAATGGTACTTCTATATGACTCCAAGTTTTTGCGCCATCTAGGAAAGCTCAAGGTGCATTGGTTGGGGCCATATGTTATCACTCATATACTTGAGTCAGGTGCTTGCCAGTTGGAAACATTTGATGGCACATGGTTGCCCGATTACTTTAACAGGAGTAGGTTGAAGCCCTACTATAAATAAGTCTTCTTGGTGTTTGTAATAAGGCAATATTGCCAGATACATTAGGTTTCCATTTATGCATTTCCTTAATGTATTTCTTTCATCGTCGCTATGCTTTGTCAATTTTAGCTCTTGTTTGTATAATAAGCGCGCTTGCGTGCATGAAACTAACTACAAAATGAAGCATGTTGATGCACAGAGGACTGCACATCCTTTTCATGTGGGGTGGATTATTGGTGACTCTCAAGTATATGCTATGAAGATGTCATGCTATGGGTGTTGAAAGAAGGTTGCTAAGGGTAACTGACAAAATATTGCTTCTCAATATAAGAAAGGATGAATATGGATAACGGAAAGTATAACGCGAGGTAAGTGGCGGCCATGGTAATTACAAGGAGATCATGTAGTGACGAGGTACTCGGGTGCAAAGGTGTGCATTGAAGAGAAGTCTATGACAAAGGGTAAAGAGGCTCGCTAGAAGGTTATAGCTTTGGTGTGAAAATATACCACACGGAAATGATAAAAATGGGTCATAAATGAGGAGAATTTGGTAGGTGGAGGAGCAATTAATGCAACAAAAAGTAGAAATCTATGTAAGGACGAGATGTGATTTCATTTTTACCCTTGCGACTACGACAATTCGATAGAGAGCCTATACGCGAAGAGCATAAAGCTAACAGATTCAAGGTACAAAGCAAGAAAACCAGGCGCAGAGAAGAGATTTGTTTATTAGAAGGGCTTGGATCCCCTAGAAAATGGGTTTGATGAAGTAGAGTAATACAACAGAGTTAGGGTGTGTAATTTCATGATTACAAACTAGGGCATGGAAGAATCGGGTTAGGGTTCGAAGCAAATTACTCAAAACACAAAGCAACTAACCTACAAAACAAAACCCTTAAAGAGAATGGCACCAAAGAAGAAAGCAACACTGATAAAATAAAAGAAGAGGGTGGTGGTGGAAGAAGAGGAGGAGATGGCCCCGGAGAGAAATTTCTCTAAAATGCAGTACCCTGAAGAAGTTATTGTGGGGAAGGAATGGAATACCCACATAAGACAGAGCAAGATAAGTGAATACAATCACCGAACCAGTGAAAACCAGAAGAAGTTAGACTACCTGCTCACGTCTCGAATGAACAGGCACATTGAGGATGGCATGTCCATATATGATGATGTCGGGAAAAAGCTACTCAAGGGAAATGGTGTCTACCAGCTTTATGAGATTCCATACTTTGGAAAGTATGCACCCTTGTACAGATGGCTGATGAGCCGAGTCCATGAGGAATTCTTCTACTTCGTAGGATAGAGGGTAAGACTGACACCCATCCTCATTGCCATAGTTACTGGATTACAGGCAACGGGTGAAGAAATTAAGACTTACTTAGCTGACAAAAGTGCCATTTTGGAGACACAGAAGGTGTTGGGCTATCAGAAAGGACTGCGCGGGATGGACATTGACAAGTTGAAAAATTGTCCAGTAGTATAGGCAACAACACATCTAACCACAAAGTTGAATGACCAAGAACGTTGGTCACAAGTTAATTCTATGTGGTTGCATGTGGCCAAGCGCATGTCAGAGGGAACCACTTATAACATTTCCATATTCATTACAGAGTGGATAGTCGAGGAAGCGCACGAAGGGAGTAAGATAAGTTTTGGTTGTATCTTACTGAGTTTAGTCTTCATGGAGATCGGGGTACCAGATGAATGAAAAGAGAACATATGGGAATACCCCATGAATCATAAGTCTCTAGCTGAGTAATTCAGCAAATATCTTTGTAAAGGGTCGATGACGGAGGAGGTTAAGAAGCGCGCTGAGATGTGGTATGATAGGCTCCATGCAGAATTTGGGGAAGAATGGTGCATACCCAAGGATTTTCCCTCGGTCCTGGGAAAACTGGTACAATTTGAAGTCTACCAGCATTTCTATATTACACGCTTCCCAATGGTAGATGGGTCGTGGAGCCCCTGGTGCAAATTGCCATATGCATTTCCCACACAGTACTTATAAGCTACAGTTCATTGGTTCACCAACACATGGAGGGTGGTATTTAATGTAGACAAGGTGGACTGTGAGTATCACACCCTGAGAAAGACTTATGGATATCCAGGGAGGAATGCACACAACGAGAATAACATCTCGGAAATCTTAAGCATTAAGCTAGAGACAGTGGCCATTGTAGATATCGGGGCCATGCTAATATACCTCCAACTAAAGCCTAAAATGGAGAATAACATGTATGTGGAGAATGAATTCATGCTTCTAGGGTTTCCGAAGGTAAAACATACTATGGAGAACATTCCAACACCTAGGCCCTCTGTGCACAAACAAGATGATGAGGAAGAGGATGAAGAACCTGAAGATAGTGGCAGCATAGAGCGAAGGAGGAAGTAATCATCTGGCCAGGAGGGGGAGTGCACGACAACTCCCCAGGGAGAAGGAGATACAGGGGAGGAGTAGGGTGCACAAAGAGTTAAGAATATGTTTAAGCGCACAAGGGTGCAAGGAGGAACCCCGCAGGTGAAGGAGCTAGAGGAGAAGAAATGGAGAAAACTCAGGCTGAGCGAGGAAACAAAAGAATCTGAGGAGAAGGCACCTTCATCTCCAACTAAAGAAGAACCTCAACATGAGGAGGAGAAGATGGAAGGATAAGAAGGGGGTCAATCAGAGGCTAAACAGGACAAGGGTAGGGATACATCTGGTATTCCCAACCTTGATGTAGCCATTCTAAGAGGACCCCAATTCCGTCGAACAGGGGAGGATGCCAAGGCACATGCCATGGGGTATGCAGAAGACCCAAAGCTGATCATTCATGCTCGGTTCTAGAGTACCATTGAGAAGAAGGATTTATTTGGATGCTCGCTCATGGACAAGGACAAGGCAACTCTATGCACAAGGAATCAACTCGCATGGTCTATGCACACGCACATGGATGAGCTCGAATTTGATGTCGGTGAAGAATCGTGTGTGTCAACGTGGTTAAAGAAGGCACCTGAAACATGCCACATGACAATCAAACCAACAATGATGTCAGATGAGCTGGTGAGAAATGCTCTACGGAAAGTATCCTCTGAAGTAGCAAGAAGAAACATAGATAAATCTGCTACCATCAAGATACTGATAGAGAGATTAAAAGCCAAGGATGTGGAGATAGCGTTCCTAGTATAGGAAAAAGACTTAATCAAAGAAAATATGACATGTTTATTAGTATGGCAGAGGAAATTGGAGATGATGTTCTAAAGGTACGCCCACATCTGAAATCTCAGGTACCAATAGAATTTCCTTCCGCGATGCACTATGTGAAAACAATGATAACATCAGTGTTCGAGGATGAAAAGGTGCATGTATCCTCATATCCCAAGGACTCCAGGGAAAAGATAGAAAAGGTGCAGGCTGCAGTAGCTAGGAAGATTACTACTTATGAAGGTCTACTACAAGCCACCGGTGACGAACTAAAGATGGTCAATCATGCGCTAACCATATGCACAGCCTCAGATGCTCTAATTGCGGTGAAAACCTTGGAGGAAGAAAATGAGGTCCACAAGGTGATGAAGGATGCTTCCCTAGGCCGTGCTGAATGCTTAGTCCTTGTAAAGCAAAATTGTGAGGCACTAGCTGCGGCATAGGCACCGTATAAGGAGAGGTTGGAGGAGCTAGGAAAGCTCATTGCTCAGAAGATGGATGTACTAGAAGGGGTGAAAACCTCTATGCCAAGTGTAATGTTTGTAATACAAAATGCTCAAAGGAAAATATCCATGGAAGAGCTGCATTCCATGATTGCAGACGTGCCTTAAACAGTAGGAGCAATGCTAATAGTGTGGGAGATCCTCGAAGTAGATATCAAAGAAGAATATCGAGAGTTGTTGCTTTAGGATGAGACAGAGGGGCCTGAGGCCTATACAGTTTTGTTAGATGTGTATATCTTCTTCAAGATTCTTATGCAAAATTCTTTAGTCAACTATTATTTATTTATCCATTCTATGTATAAGTTTTGAGCATCGCCATTGTCAGGGTGATAATGAGATTAGTGTGGGGTAATGTTGATCAGAGAAAACACTTAGTTGAACTTGCACACAGAGTCTGCATGGAAGAATGGCACATTAGAAGAAGTGCAAAGGTATAGGAAGGCGTCACACACAAAGGTGTAGAGTAAGACTCTCAAGGACTTAGCTGATTTTGGAGATCAGGTCTATTCTTAGAGATTGGTGTGTGGAGTACACAAAGTGATGCTAAGATTTGCACACCACTCTTCGTGGAGATTTTAGAAGGACATGTCAACTCACTCTTGCATGGGCATAAGTTAAGAATAGATCCATCACTTCAGTTAACTATCAACAATCTATAAATAACATACTTGCATGTATGGCTATAATTGTAAAAAGGCACGTGGCTGTTAATAGCATGCGACCTATTTCTGGTAGAGTTAAGTGGTGAAGGGTTAGTTCCCCACCCTATATATATATATATATATATATATATATATATATATGCAATGAATTACTTAGAGAATATAGATACATATATAGAGATACGGATGGAACCATATGTTGGGAGGAATGGAAAAACACAAGTACATGTGACTAGATAATTGTAATAGATCCATGTGCACATATCTGGTATTGTATGAAGCTTTTGTATTGTTGGTTCAATGAATAGATAAAGGAAATTGGCTGAACAAAGTGTGTGATGTGTTTTATCAATGTATGTTATTATTTTCATGATGATTTACCTTTAGCGCTTATAGATCTGGTTGGATATAAATGGTGAATGGATGGATTAGTTCCTAAAATATATGTTTACTATTTTATCATACCGCCATTCTTCTACTGCAACTCTTAAGAGGGACCTAGTACCTTTGCTTGCTTCAGGTGAGCGCTCAACCTAGGCTAAGTGATGTGCTAGTGCGACTAGGTGTTAACTAACAATTCTTGGATGCATCATAAAGTAGGCTATGTGATGTACAAAATGAGTAGGATGTAATGCGAGTATTGTAGATAATAGAAGTGTGACATATGTATAATGACAACTAGATGCACAATGTGTGAAATAGAGGTGGTGTGTACGACCTAGTGTTTAGTGTGTGGGGTTCATATGTAGTAAGCCCTCAAAAAATTTTGTGTGAACCGAAGCACAAGAGTTTTCATCAAGTAATGATGTTACTATAGTACGAATGAGTATGCGTATGCTATTAGGTTGATGTATGAGAATGCAAAGATTACACTTGTGTTGTAGATTTGGGGGATATTATATGTGAACCCCCCAAGTATATATGAATGAGAAAACTAACAAATGATAGTGAAGGATGAAGGTCCTCTATCTAATACCTATGGTGGTGAAAGCATAGGACCATGCTCTAATAGTGGTGGTATGGTAGATAATTTATTTGCTGGTGAATGGAGTTTAAGCACATGTGATGGATGAATATATGATGCATGTGGGGGAACACCAAAATGTGTTGGTGATGGATATCTATGTGATGCTGATAATGAAGTTGATGGAAACCTATGGGGAATAAACCTACATGGTGATCGATGTCATGAGGTTGTAACTATCCTAAGAATAGGTCTATATCTATGTGTAGGAATAGCGGAGCGATGAGGTCATGTAGATAATGCATGAGTGGGTGAGGTAGGAGTAGATTTTTCTTTGATTAACATCGAGTGTGATGCGATAGATGAAATAGATGATGGACTAACTAATGTGTTATGAGATGAAGACCATGACATAGATGGAGGGACACCTTCAATAGAGAACCTGATTGTTATGAATTAATTTAAGTCACAAATGATTCATATAAATGATGGACTCAGATCAACGAATCCAATTTAGACTTAGAAGCATGTTTCATCTGTCAACTGTGTTCCCAATGAGGAGAGGCACAAACATAGTAAGAGGGCCAATTGTAACATGTAATTTGATGAAAACAAATGGTTTGTTAAAAGTAAATTCAATTTGTGATGGAGGATAATCGATAGCCTTGAGAAGTTAAATAGAGCATGCACTAATGGTCCATGATGGGTCAACCTTAGTGTTGTTAATAGAGGTCGAACTAATAGATGCACTGATATGTAAATTATTTGAAGTAAAATTTGCATGATAGTCATGATTGGAAAAATAAATGATTAGTGGAAACAAATTAGAGTTTTTAACTAATAAATGAAGATCCCCTATGGTAGGAGAAGGAATTGCATGATATACATAATTAGCGGATGAATCGGTTGTTTTAGTGTTATGTTTGGGTAAAGGGTTATTAAAGATATTTAGTTTATGATTTTCATTAACAGGTGGAGATGTTGTGGATTCTGGAAGTTCAAGTCGACCATTGTGAAGAAAATCATGAATAAGATGTCATAGGTGGAAACAACGATTAGTGGAATGTTCTTTGAATTGATGATAACCAAAATAAGAATTTTTATCGAAATTATGTGCTTTTTTCCAAGATGGATCAAGTTGTAGAGGCAAGGGTAAGGTAATAAGTTTGATATCGATGAGTTGTGGTAGAAAAACACTTGGAGATGTACTAATCTTAGTAATAGTACATCTGTATGGTTATGGTTGAATCTCCTTAGGGATAAAGACTACATTTACAATATATTTTGTGTCCATGGGTTTAGGTGTATAAGACTTGCATGTTGGCACACTTTGAAAGCGTATGGACAATGAAGCTTTCTCTTGATATCTAAGCTTTCCTATTCCTAATATTTTATCCTCACGAAGTTCATGAGTGTGACAAAGTGTATCAAAGGAAGGAGAAGTCTCAAAGATAACACTCTCTTGTAGAGGTGGTAAGAGACTATGAATAAATAAGTCTTGAATATCGGGATCCACAAGGACATTAGAAAATTTGGATAAATTGTTTTTACAATGCAATACATAATCGAATAAGTGTTGGTTAGACCCTTGCTTGAGCTTCGCAAGTTGAACATAGGAGATATTAGAACCAATATTGATAGAGAAATGTGTGAGAAATGTATCGACTAGATGCATGAAAGAGACTACTGAATGTACAGGTAGGTTATAGAGCCAACGCAATGCATAGTCTTGCAAAATACAAGGGAAGATTTTTGCTAAGATAGTATGATCGTCAGTCTAGTTGAGGCATGCTACATGAAATGATCATATATGCTCTTCTAAGCCACTAGGGCCTTTAAGTATAGGGAGCTTAGGAGAGAAGACATTAGGAGGAAATGGATAGGCCAATATAGTGGGCACAAAGGGAGCATGCAAAAATGATTTAGAACTAAAGATAGTGGTGTATGAGAGGTAGCGCGATGAAGCTGGTGAATTTGAGTTTGGAAGTCCTGATATAATGAGGTTAGATCTGGAGAATTTGTAGAAGAACCAAGGTATAGCAGAGGAGTGAAATATCCCCTTTCCAGATTTATTTTATATTCAAGATTTCCAACCAAATTTTTCAAAAATAAAAATCTGATTTTATGAAAGCAGCATATAGAAAAATATGACAACAAAGTACAATTAAGGAAACAAGGTATAAAATTAGAAAATAACCAATATCTTCACTTTTATTGCAATTAAACTAACATGCAAGTAACATGCATCAACATGCAATGACATGCATGTAACATGCATCAACATGTAATGACATGCATCAACATGCAATGACAATCATGTAACATGATTCAACATGCAATGACATGCATCAATATGCAATGACAAGAAGTTCCACTGATAAAATAAATGATCTCTCTTACTGGATATGGTTGTCTTCTCTTTCTGGACTTGAAACTGGATCAATAAGCCTCTGAAACTTTGAATCTAACAACCCGATCTGAATAAACTCCATAATAGAAAATTAGATCTGAAAACCCTTGATTTTTCTCCACAAAATCCCTAAAAAATCTTCCAAAACCCTTCACTAAAACCCTCCAAAAATATCTCTGAAGAACAGCCCTAATTTCAGCTTTGAAAATGACAAAATAAGATGGATCTTTCACCACCGAAGAGTGCCATACTAGCTAGGGATGGATATCTCACCATACAAGCTAGGGTTCTCGTGGGATCTTACTCCACAAGCTGGATATTTGCAAACAACAGTTACACATGAAAGAAAATATAAGTGTATGCATGAATGCTCTTCCTTTCACCCCTCTTCTCCTTTTATAACTTTTCCCATGCCAAGGAACCCTAAAAATCTCAACTCACATTTTCCCCTAGGGAAGACCAAAATAATAAAGTAAATTAAAGTTACTTTTTTCCTTTTCAAGTTGTCATGGTCCAAAAAGGTGACCCCAACGCAAAATTAGAACATTAGGAGTTAAGTGGCCCCTTCCAACGATAAAACATAACATCTAGTCCCTTCGAAAGCACTTTATAACCCTATCAATGGAAAATTATAATAACTAGACTAGATATTCATACCTAATAGCTCATAGCGTCCGTAACCCCTTGGTTATGACTAGGGTTAGGACCCATACTAGCTCTCAGGCCTGTGGTGAGGGAAAGGGGACATTATAGTCCTTCCTTCCAAAAATTTGCTTGTCCCCAAGAAAATACAAACTAGGATGCTATAGAATCTACTCTCCTTTCCAAGTAGCATCCTCAAGAGGAAAACCCTTCCATCGTACCAAGTATTCTGTAATATCTCTACTCCTGAGCTTCCTCTGTCTGACCTAATTAATAGAGTTTGGTTCTAAAACCAGCTTCCCCTCCTCGTCTAATGGTGGCAACTCTGTAGAAGGTACAATATGTTGTCCTAGTTCCTTCTTAAGGCATGACACATGGAAGACATTATGTATCTTACTGTGCTATGGAAGATCCAACTCATATGCAACTACATCCACTCACCGGACTACCCTGTATGGACCATAAAACCATGGTTTCAGCTTTTCTGCCCCCTTCTACTTGAGTGACAACTGCCTGTATGGATGTAGACATAGGAACACCAAATCCCCTACCTCAAAGGACCTCTCTATCCTGTGTCGATCTACATAAACCTTATGCTGATTCTTTGCCTTTTGGGGGTTCTCCTTAAGAGCTCATAGGATATCCTGGTTCTCCTATAACCAATCCCAAGCTTTGGGAGCCTGACTATCTGTTAATACCTAATCAGTAAATGACATGGCATCATATCCATACAAAGCTCTAAAAGGATTCATGTCGATGCCATCTGATATGTGGTATTGTAGCAATACCCACCCATATGCAACCATCTGATCCATGCCTGCTGATTTCTGGCCACATAACTCTACAAATAGCCCTCTATCCATTTGTTAACAATCTCCATTTTCTCGTAAGTCTGAGGGTGGTAGCTCGTGCTAGGAGTCAACTCAATACCGGAAAGTCTGAATATCTCCTGCCAAAGGTGCTCATGAAGATCTTATCCCCATCACTGATAATATTTTTAGGCAAACCATGAATCCTAAAAATCCCTGTATAAAATACATGAGCCACGTCAGCTTCCTCATGCTTCTTAGGTAGAGAAAAGAAATGCACATACTTGGTCAATCGATTAACTACCACATAAATCTAATTGTGCCCATGCACCATAGGGATTCCTGTGATTAAATCCATCAATATGCTCTCCCACTTCTGCTCAGGGATGGGAAGAGGCTAGAGTGACCCTGTAGGAAAAGAATGCTCCGATTTGGTTTGCTGGCAAACCATACACTCTCTAACGTGATTAAGGACATTGTCCTTCATCCCCTTCCAAGTGAATCTATCTCTGATTTACCTGTATGTTTTGAAATATCTAGGATGTCTAGTTAATGGTGTATCATGTACTGCATGAAGGATCTTGCCCTTCATCATAGACACTGGTACAAGGAAAATCTGATCTTTGTACAAAATGAGATCATCTACCACCCTGTATCGGTCATCCTTGATAATACCATTCATGATCTCGCATGAAAATTAATTCTTGGAGTACTCAACAAGTACGTGAGCTCTCCAATCTACTGAAATATTAGACATAGAACTCAGCATAGTAGTAAGGTAAGGCCTCCTAGATAAAGCATTACCAACAACATTATTCTTACCTCTAGTGCATTCTATGTTAAAGTCATACATTTCTACCTTGTTCACCCATCTTTGCTGGTGGTCGTTGAGATCCTTCTGCCCCAAAAATAACCTCAAACTATTGTGATCTGTACATACCATGAATCTACTGCCCACAAGGTACTATCTGATTTTGGCCAAGGCATGCATGCTGGCCAACATCTCCTTGTCGTAAATTGAATACCCTCTCTCCACTGGGATCAATTTCTGACTCTCATAAGAAATGGGATGCCTATCCTACATAAGCACCAATCTAACCCCCTCACCTGGTGCATCACACTCTAGAACAAATGGCCAGGAAAAATCTGGTAATGCGAGGATGGGACATGAACTCATCACCTTCTTGTGATGATAAAAAATCTGCTATGTTGCTTCTGACCAAGCAAAAGCTCCCTTCTTTGTCAAATCTGTCAATGGGGCAGTCAACCATGAGAAGTTCTTCATGAACCTCTTGTAATAGGTACACAGTCCCAAGAATCCCCTCAGATGTGTCAATGTCTTGGGTGACGGCCAATCCAAAATTACTATATTTTCTCTGTCTACCTTTACTCTTCCTCCACCAATCACATATCCCAAATATAGCAACTTTGTCATGCCAAAATCACATTTAGAAGCTTTTTCATATAGCAAATTAGCTTCTAATATTCCCAAAATCTCATCAAGCTGGTGGATATGGCCCTCCCAAGTCCTGTTGTAGACCAATATATCATCAATGAAAACTAATACAAACTTCCACAAATTGCGGTTGAACACGTGGTTCATGCAAGACTGGAATTTAGCTGGTGCATTAGACAGTCCGAATGGCATCACTAGAAACTCAAAATGTCCATAATGGCATCTGAAAGTGGTCTTATTCACATCCTGCTCCCTAATGTTGATTTGGTGATATCCAGATCGTAAATCTATTTTAGAAAAATAGATTTCCCCTTGTAGCTCATCTAACAACTCATCAATAGGTGGCACTAGATATTTATTCTTGATTGTCTTCTTGTTAAATGCCCGTTAGTTGATGCACATCCGCATGGTCCCATCCTTCTTCTTCACCAATACCACCGAAGAAGTAAAAGGACTGGAACTCAGCCTAATGTGTCCCATTTCAATAATCTCATGGATACTCCTCTCAATCTCATCCTTAAACCATTTGGGGTGACAGTAAGGAGTAGTAACTACTGGTCTAGTATCCTCAAGCTCAATCACATGCTCAAATCCCCTATCTAGAGGTACACCAGGTGGTATGTCACTAAAAACTACATTGTGCTTATCCAATAGCCCTTGTATATCCACATGATACTCTGGCTACCCATCCTCTGATTTCTTGGAAGAAACCAAGCACTATACTTCCCAATCAACCCCATTGTGCCTATAAATCCTCTCGATCCTCTTTGCAAAAAAAACCATGGGTGCATCTGAAGATAAACCACTCAAGGTTACATTCTTCCCCTCGGACTTAAACTTGAGTTCCATCATTTGAAAGTTAGTCTAAAATTCTCTAAGAGAATGGAGCCACTGTACACCGAACACAAGGTTGGTCTCTCCAATACCAACCACATAGAATTCATCGGTAACTGTATGGTTACCCATGGTGATACTCAACTGCAGAACTCGCTGCATGCATCTCATGGAATCACCATTAGCTACCACTACATTGAAGCCATCAAAGTCTTCTACCTGTAATCCCCACTTCTCTACCAAAGATGCATCAATGAAGTTGTGGGTGTCCCCACTATCGATGAGTACTAATACTCTCTAACCCTATAATACCCCCCTGACCTTGAATGACTTGTACCTCAGGGTACTTGACAAGGTAGCAATAGTCTCATAGGGAAAAGTATCCACCTCCTGTTCAACCCATGTACTATCCAATGTCTCTCCATCTTCATCCTCCAACTCCTGAGCGTCCCACTCCTCCTCACTCTCACTCTCCTCGAAGATCTTTATGAATTGGGCCTTCCCTCTTCCTCTACAATCATGTCGTGGAACCCATAGTGTGCAAAAATCAAAACATAGTTTCTTTACCTCAACTCCTCTCTGTCCTCTCTTGATAAAAATGGTCTCCTTATTGTATCCTGCCTAGGTGGGGGCCCCTTCAGCTATGAACCATCAACTCTCGAAGGGAATACCTTAGGTTGAATTTGAGGGGGAAACCTTGATTTTGGAGTGGAAAACTCCAAATCACATGCTCTCCTAATAACCTCATGTAAGGAGAAAGGCTCAACTGCCTTCATAAATCCTGCTAAAGCATCATTCAACCCTGCCATGAAGAGTGAATTCAACCTCATCTCTGAAACATCAGATACCATAACTGATAACTTCTAAAAATATGCAATGTATTGATCTAGAGAACTTGTCTACCTCAAGTGAGTCAACTCTCTGAAGTTCCTATCTAAGTCCCTCCTGTTGAATCTACTCATCAACCTCTGTGTAAAATCTACATAAGTAGTGATATGTATGTGCCCCTGTGTGATCAATCCATGATGCGACTAGTTATGAGCATCTCCCTCGAGGTGTAAGATAAAAAACTTAATTGCATCCTCTTCATGCATGGGATTCAAGTCAAAGTAAGTCTTCAACTTCTAAATCCAAGACTATGTGGTACACTTCTTAGAGCCATCAAAGTGTGGAATAGAGATTTGTCCCAATTTCCTTTGAAACTCAAGTCCCTGTGTCTAGTAATCTCTCATAGGCCTGCTACCAATCTTAATTTTACAATACTCCTGAAATGGCATGTTGTCCCAGAAACCCTCACTCATTGTCCGATACTTCTCCCAACAAGATTCCTCATCCATAATGTCTGCGGGCTATTATGTCTGTGAAACTTCCAGATCCTTCAAAAAAGAAGGCTTGTGGAGTCCCAAGGGCCTAGTAGAAGCATGAGGGGACCCTTGTCTTGAATGTCCACTCTCACCTCTATTACCATGTTGTCCCATATTGCTAGCTTCTCCTTTCTCTGTATGAGCCTCAATCCTACCCTGTGCTAACCTCTCAGTGAGCTGGCTCAAATAGAGATTGGTAGTCTCCTATTGCTTCACCATATTGGTGAACAATTGTTTCATTAGATCTACTCCCATCTCTTCACTGTTTCTATCTCTGTCTCCCATCTTTCAACCCCAATAGGTTTGAGAAACAACAGCTCTGATACCACTGAAATATGCCCTTTCCGGATTTATTTTATATTCAAGATTTCCAACCAAAATTTTCACAAATAAAAATATGATTTTTTGATAGCAATATATAGAAAAATATGACAGCAAAGTACAGTTAAGGTAGCAAGGTATAAAATTAGAAAATAACCAATATCTTCACTTTTATTGCAATTAAATTAACATGCAACAACATACAAGTAACATGCATCAGTATATAATGACATGCATGTAACATGCATCAACATGCAATGACATGCATGTAACATGCATCAACATGCAATGACAAGAAGTTCCACTGATAAAATAAATCATCTCTCTCATTGAATATGGTTGTCTTCTCTTTTTGGACTTGAAACTGGATCAACAAGCCTCTGAAACTCTGAATCTAATAACCTGATTTGAATAAACTCCACAATAGAAAATCAGATCTGAAAACTCTTGATTTTTCTCCTCAAAAGCCCTAAAAATCTTCCAAAACCCTTCACTGAAACCCTCCAAAAATATCTCTAAAGAACAACCCCTGATTTCAGTTCCAAAAATGACAAACTAGGGTGGATATTTCACCACCGAAGAGTGCCATACTAGCTAGGTATGGATCTCTCACCATCGAAGCTAGGGTTCCCGTGGGATCTTACTCCACAAGCTGGATATTTGCAAACAACAGTTGCACATGAAAGAAAATATAAGTTTATGCATGAATGCTCTTCCTTTCACCCCTCTTCTCCTTTTATAAATTTTCCCATGCCAAGGAACCCCAAAAATCCCAAGTCACATTTTCCCTTAGGGAATACCAAAATAATAAAGTTACTTAAAGTTACCTTTTTCCTTTTCAAGTTGCCATGGTCTAAAAAGGCAACCCCAATGCAAAATTAGAACATTAGGAGTTAAGTGGCCCCTTCCAACGATAAAACATAACATCTAGTCCCTTCGAAAGCACTTTATAACCCTGAAAATGGAAAATTATAACAACTGGACTAGATATTCATACCCAATAGCTCATAGCGTCCATAAACCCTTGGGCATGACTAGGGTTAGGACCCGTACTGGCCCTCAGGCCTGTGGTAAGGGAAAGGGGACATTACAAGGAGTACCAGGGTGAATGGTAGGAGTGGTGGTTGAAGAAATGTGAGTGGAGACATAGGTGTGTGGACTAGATGCCATAGGATCAGAAGAAGAATCTACGAAAGTTGAAGCATCATGAGCCCACTGAGCAGAAATTAGAGTATGCAAGACACGAGGGAGATGAGTAAGTTTTTCATGCAACGCTTGGCGAAAGTCAGTAGTAGCATTAAATTTATTTTGGTAAACATTAGTATCTTCATCATATGACTTCTCACTATGAGATGCCTCTATTTTGTGAAGAGGCATGTTATTTGAACTATATAAAGGATTGCTAGTAGGATATACAAAAGTAGCGATATCAGCCATTGGTTTGGAAAGCCTACGGATGAATGATGAAAAAGCACAATATTGAAAGGTACCAAAATGAACACTATAAGTTATGGGCATACGTAGAAAAAGCGTAAGGAGGAAATGTGTGGGAAGGTCGGGTTCACCAAAATTATTAACTAAAATTGGGATCTAAGTGGGTAGTTAATCTAAGCTATGAACAATTGTAAATGCAGTAAAGAAATGTAGTAAAGAAGTATATAAATGACCAAAGAAACTATGAAAAGGAAATGCTAACACTAATGTGCAAAAGAGAAGAGGAAATAACTCAACTAAATAGAAGATGCTCGCAGGACTGAGTTACAGAAGTTCTTAGAGAATCTGGAAGAAATAAAAACTATGCAAGAGCCCTGAAAAGGATGGATCTAAATAATATGGATGGACTGGAGTAGTTGGAGAGGGATAGGGTACGAACGAGCACCCTGGTCTGTAAAATGGGTGCCCTAGTCTGTACCAAATCTCTAGTACTAATCTTCAAAGGTTCAGTAGGTGGTTTCAAACCCTCGCTACTTATCACATCAAGTTCACTACACTACTTCAGATGTTGCTGATACACTGAGATGAATGAAAAGACCTGCAAAATGCTAAACAAGCATCAATCCTTAAAAAATAGAAATGCATATGAATAGGTCATACTGACTCAATTGCCACAATGATGGAATTACTAACTAAGCTATGCACTACATTATAGACTCAAATGTAGTTTCTGTGTGTTTATATGAACATTTCCTAGGTAGCTCTTGTGCCAGTCACACTTTGTGATGTAACGAGCTAACAATGTGTAACGAAAATGTAATAAACAATGTATGTAATAGAAAATAATCCTCCCCCTATGTTTTATGTGATGGAGATTTCCTAGCCTTGTGCCTTGTGATGGAGCTATGTGAATGTAATTGATCTCTAATTCAATACATAGATGCAACTCTAGATAGATGATAGTAGTGACTAGTGCATGGTCCCTATATATGCTCTCATAACTTTATATTTATAGGGTTTTCTTGATAAAATTTCATAATTAACCATGAAATGGCCATCCACTAAAAATATAAAGACCTCAAATAGATAGAAAGAGCCCAAAAAGTGATGGGAAAGTCCAAAAAGGATCGGGGTGCCCATGGTGGGACCACCGCGCCCATGGGCACCCTAGTACTAGCTTAGGCTCCCCATTCAAGGATAAAATGATGGAAGATGATGAAAAATGATCGGGCGTGTGTGTGGTGGAGGTTGGGAATGATGATGGAAATTCTAAAATGGCCATGAGACGAGGGTTAATTACTAATTTTTCTCTCAAAAACCCTCTAAATAGAAGTATGATACCATGACTAAATAATGTCTAAAGTGCATGATTTTGTGTCTACAGAATGTAAATAAACTCTATCCAATCAATTTTTGTGTGTTTTAAGTATGTAACTAACCTTTTGTTGAAGTATGTAACCTATTCAGTACCTTCTCAATGACCATAAGATTTTATTTATTCCTTATGTAATAATATTTAGTCAATTCTGATTATTATATATCATTTGGCTTGTGGTATTTCAATTTTCCTTTCTTTTTTGTTATTGTATGATGTGTATGAGTTATAGTTGTATAATATGATTCCATTGTGTCATTTATACACATGATTAAAGGTTAGTATGATGTAGTGTGAATTGTGGCTCTTATCTACCAATTCATCACTATGTTCTTCAAGTTTTTCTATATCTCAAGGATATTAATCCCTTTATAATCTAATGTATCACCTTTCTTTTCCAACATCAACACTTTTTCACTCTTAAGTTTTCTAAGTTCGTAGTTAGATTAGCATAGTTGTAAATCTAGAGATTTTAAAGGTAAGATCCATCCTTATTATGGGGGTTTATTCCAAGGGTTAAGGTCCCACACCTTAGAAGTAATCCCATTGTTATCGCAGAGATATTTGGATACTTAAATACTGTACGATGGAAAAGTGACAAGCAAGCATGTGAATCTACAAGTAACTCTTCCTCGCACCCGACCTCCCGAGGTTGTGCTAAGACAGCCGGTGGGGATGGAATATACGTGGGATGCAGACAAACTAGTTAGGAAATCTTATGTCTTCAACACGCACTAATGGAACCTGCAAATCTAAAGCAAAGAAGGCACTCCTAACCTGAACTAATGTGATAGATCAGATGGCGAGGATGGCTGCTCGAAGGCTCCAATCAATATCAAGATTAGGCATTATTCAATCTATGGGTTGTGGGATATGTGGAAAATGACCTGGGATTGTTTTGTGTATGTCTCAAGGCAAGGTCATAAGATGGATGATGGATATATAGCGGATTCTATGGGCGATTCTCTGGTCTAGTCCAGAAATCTTTAGCTTCGTTAGCTACTATATCTAACAAGGATAACTGTGTGATAATATATGGTGGAAGTGGAGAGGATCCAAACACTAGCGTCCTCAAACCCGTGTCAATGTTCGATTGATTTATAGATCCGTTGGGTTGTGGGATCTGTGGATCACAACCATAAGTTGGTGGTCGTTATGGACCTCCTATGGTCACGTGTAGAATTAATCCCTAATCCCTAATATCCAGTAGTCGTATGCCGAAATCATATGAAAGAAACAATATAAATCTAACTAAGTTAAAGTAAACTAATTGTACGAAGTATATCCAAAACATTATATAAATTCCCTGATTTTGTATTTTTGATAAACTATTGAACGAAATTGAAAGAGAAATTATTTAAAATATCTAGAAATTGACAACTAAACTAATAACGAAATTAAAACAAACAAGCCAGCTGAGTATAGCTACTTGCCTATGCAATTGTAAATCTATTCTAAATAATGAAATAACTGATCTAACCTATTTGAAAGACTCTCGATCCTACCTCAAAAGTGAGGAATGAATCATAGTTTCTCAGAAACTATCAATCCCCACAGCTTCCCCGGTAATATCGAAAGTGAGATTAACTGAAATGAAATGATTCACTATTCTATTTGATATATTTTAAATAGAACTTTGAAAGCTTGAACCTAGATTTTGCATAACAGTGGTGAATCCGACTGTGTGTGGCTTTGTCCCCTCAGTGTGGACTCCTCGTTCCTTCGTGCTCACATGAATCCAGAAAAGTGTGTAATGCTAGCATCAATAGAAGTAGGTATTGGAACAATGGTAGCTTTAGGTGTAGACTGAATACAATGCGAGTAGGAGAGGGATATCGCAAGAGAACAGAGCTTGGCTTATGCAATTCCTAGCGGGATTTATTGCTAGTCATACAACAAAAAAATCCAAAACCTGTAACTATTCTTTTTAATGAACAAAACCTACAAATCTAATGGCTTCAGACTAAAAATAAAACTATCCTACCTCAATTGATTGTATGAAACAGTAACAGTACTAGCACAAGAAGATCATGTGGCTTTTAAACAACAAAACAACACTAACTATGCATGTAACAAATGAAAACTATGAATTCCTAAGAACTGAAAGACTAAACTAATGAAATTAGAGGATGAGAGGCAATTTTTTTGAGGGGCCATTTGCTTGAAAAAGAACCAACTATTTTTAGGATTCCCATTTACCCAAAGGTGAAATCCAAATTGAACTATTTTACAATAAATAATGGAAAACAACTATTCCAGGGAACCAAAATCATAAATACGAGCAAAGGCAGTAAAAAAAGTTGGTAAATGTTGAAATTTTATGCGAGTCGTGATAAAAGGAACATTTTGGAAAACCGCATGAAGGACCACCGCCTTGAGTAGGTCGGCGGTTATAGGACCGCTGCCCTGCCTGGGTGGCGGTCACGAGACCACCGCCCAGGCAAGGTGGTGGTTTCGTCACTAAAAACCAAAAAGCAAGGAAAAGAGGGGGGAAGAGCAAAACAAAGCACACATAAGCTAAGTGGGGCATGCGGGATGTTAATGTACACTTAGAGAGATTTTTTGAAACCCAAACACCTTGCGAGGAGACTTGTATCATCATTGGGGCACGTGTGACATTGTTCTGGCAGTGTAGTAGCCTTATAATTTTGGTACGTACATATTGCCTCCTTGGAGAAACGTTTTAACCATGAAGAGGCATAAAACGGTGTGTCCGAGTATGACGGTCCTGAATGGGAGGTTAGAAATTATACCTGACACGTCCGTGTGTCGAAATGACACCATCCAAAATTCCGGCTACCTGTAAAATGAAAAGAGGACTCAAGTGTAGATAGATAAAATAAATCAAAAAATAAATACTAAAATAATATGAAATTAGGATTTACCATTCACGCGGTGATAAGAACTTACCTCCGTCAGTGCTCCAAACTTGCAAAAAGGGCATTCAAAAAGAGTCAAGATGCTATATATATAAAAAGGGCCCATTTTCCTATTCATTTACGTGTGTTGATTTGATTGATTTTGAGCTCCGGGACCCACGGTGACGGTTTTTGATGAGAGTACAGCCAAAACATTCGTGACGAGATAGTGATCATGCCTCCATGAGCGGAACATCAACCCGTGAGATCACCAGTTAGTTCTTCTTGATTTAACGTTTTTAGCCCATAAATGTTAAAATGATGAAATCTTGGCATGGGGGGATTATTTTTGAAAATGTCAGTGTTAATAGGGTCACTTAGGGGGGGCACCTAATGGGTAGGCTTTGTTTTAGTTGAAATAGTCATTTTTTGGTGTTTTTTAGGGCACATGACCCATTTGGAAATGCAGGACACGACTGCCGCCCTGAGCAGGGTAGCGGTTACAGGATCACTACCCTTTAAGATGGTGGTTACGGAATCGCCGCCCTACTCAGGGCGGTGGTCCTTTATAGAATGCCAAAATCTCAGTGTTTTGAGCCCAATTTTGTATTTTTAGTATTCTTATATGTTTTAATGATTTTTCCAATGTAATTTGAATACTAAATTACTCAGTTTTGCACGTTTTCAAGTGTATGCAGAAGGAGGAATATATCAGATGGAGCCGAGAGAGAGAGAGTGTGACTGGCTTCCAATAGTGTTGGATGCACTTTCTCAGGCAGAGTAGGATACTCTTCAGAGGGCCAGCATATTACGTATATCACGGGTTCCTCATGTCACACCTTCCAGTCACATATTGTGTGACTTGTTTTTGTATTGGGATGCTGATCGGAATACTTCCCGATTTCTAGGAGTCAGGGGTGAGTGGACTATCACCCTAGAGGATGTCTACCACATCTTGGGAGTCCCGATCATCGAGAGACAACTCACACTTGAGAAAATGGGGTCACGGTCTCAGATAGCTCAGTGGGCTACATACATGGGAGACACAGTTATCTCCACTTGTTCGAAGAAGGGGGTGAGGATCCGTTCCATTCCGAGCTTGCCTATCCCTTTGATTTGTCATGCCATTATGGGGATCCTTTCCTCGAGATTGATTAGGGACAAGGGAGGGGACACCTTACTCTACTGCTAGCCCCCTATTATTGCACAGATTGAGGCACATGGTTGGATTTATGCCTTGGGAGCTGATATACTTGGTACCACCTATCACGATTTATACTGGGTGGTTTGCTTACAGGGATAGTCTTTGAGCCATCCAACCCTGGTTATGAGCTGGGTTTATGAGCATATCATCCCTTATGGGAGAGGTGTAGAGGTGGTGGATCCCGGAGCTGTGAGGGAAGCTAGATGGATAGATATGTCGGTGCTTAGAGCACCCCACCAGCCAGTTGCTTTCCTGACTACTAATGATATGGAGGCCACACCTTATCAAGCCATGACAGGGTTTTGGGGCGAGGAGGCCCTCACTTTGATTTCCTGCTCTACTACAGGGCAGCTTGTGGATAAGACGGGGAAGGTGGAGACACACCCCTTTAACCGAGTACCTCAGCAGTTTGGCCTCGCTTATGTCGGTATGCTTCCCCAAGTTTTGCTAGTGTTCAGATCAGTTCGGGAGGCTAGGGGAGGTCCTAGAAGTCGGGGTTGAACCGTTGTTACTCCTGGCATTCCTATTGCAGCCAAGAGTGTGGTACGTGCTTGAGGGAGAGCCGATGTTCCTCAGGCACCTTTACTTCGGATCACCACCAGCCCTGCCCACAGTAGCAGTGACCCTATTGATATAGACTCCGAGTCTGAGGAGTTCACAGGGGGAGAGACAGAGGAGGAGACTGAGGATATGGAGGTTAGTGAGTCGGGTGGAGAGGAGGACAATGATCCCGAGTGGTATGATACTCAAGAGATCTTACAGGCCAAGAGGGCAGAGTAGAGCGCGGAGAGGGTGACCCTAGTTTTAGAGGAGTTGCCTTCTCAAGACTTAGGCGAAGAGGATGAGTCCGTAGTAGGACGTTATGTTGCCCTAGGCACCGGAGGAGGACATCAGTCAGTGGCGGCATCTGTGGCAGGCGCTGACCGTAGGGATCCCTCTTGGAGGTCTAGAGATCTATGTGAGTTATCATCCTTCTCTTAATATTTGTTTTTAGCTAGGATTGTCTTAGTTGCTATCTCTCTATTTTTTGATTCTTGTTTTTACCTTTTGATTATTTCCTAATTTGTTTTCTTGTTTGCTTGCATAGACTGCTGATGAGTGGTGAGATCTGATTCGCCAAGTATGTACTGATACACTGATGATCCCCATGGAGAAGACTCATGCCAAGATATCCGTGGATGCAGGGGAGCCTTCAGCAGCTGGTAGGCACATCGATGTCTTTACCCCTATCTGGCATGTGGCCAAGATGGTGACTACCCTCCGTACCGAGTTGGCCAGGTATAAGATAGCAGAGCGCCTGATGAGGAGTCGCTCTCATAGCGAGGCTGCAGCTGCTCCTCAGGACCACAAGCCCTCAATGCATTCAGAGCGCCAGCGTAGCTAGAGTCCTAAACGTGGTCGTGCACCTTCAGAGGGATCTCATAGGGGTTGAGAGGTCACTTGGCTCTTTTTTTAGTGACTCTTAGATTGTTTATATGTTTTCTTTTTCTATTTTCCAGGCTCATTGAGCGTTTTGACCATGCCTAGCACATGATGGAATTGTACATAAAACTTGATTATATATATATATATATATATATCTTTTTGGATCCGAATCTTGGTGTATAGGATTTTGTGATTCATTTCCACATGTAAATTATAATGTTGTTTTTATATTTTTTTCAAAATGTACACAATGGGGAACAAATGACACAAATGCTTTCTTTCTTTTATATTTCGTGATGCTGATATATGATAATGTAGACACAATGTGATCTTGAACTTTAGCTTTTATAAGAAATTCTTTGGTACTTCATATTGTTTTGATAGAACGTGATGACAAGCTGGTATGATGAGCAGATGAACTTGCCCCACTCCTAACCCCACGCAACTAGTAAGATGTGAGGGCTCACCATCGAGAGCTAGAAATGGCACAAGCTATGAAATTTGTTGAATGGTAGTAATGAGAGATAGAAAAATATTTGGTGGAACCAAATTAGGATGCCACAAACATATTCTACTCAAGTGACTCCATAGTTTAGAATGTAACTTGCTTTGCAGTTAATCCAGACTTAGATCCATAGATGGATCTATGGTTGACAAAATCTAGTTTTCAAGGTTTTGAACTCTCTTGGATTTTTGGACATCTGATTCATTTATTTTTGACTCAAGATTTCAAAGGTTTATTTGAACTATTAGCTTATGACCTTCAACATTTATTGTCAAGAGGACCCCCTACACCTTGCCCAATGCTACTAGTAGGAAGCATGGGCTTATCACCATGGACAAGGTACATGCGAGTAAGGGAATTCCCATCCTTTTCCAACCCTATGTCACTAGTAAGAGATGCAAGCTCATCACCAAAGGTTGGTAGAGCAAGGAAATGTGTAAAAATAAAATTTTCTGTTTGATCTACATTTGACTTATTTATTTGAGCAAAATTTCAGTATGTTATTATTTCAAAAGAGATCTATATACGGGATAGATGTGAAACCATGAAGCTTCTAGAACAGACCATAGGCAAGACACCTACCCTAGGAAGAAACCAAAAGTGAGAACAAGCATGCAGGCCTTGACATGGCTACCATTAAGACTTTGTCATATCTAGCTTTATTTGATGAAATGATTCTGAAATGGTTGATGATGTTATGACAAATGAAGAAGTATGATTTGAATGCTTATGCCAATACCATCAGAAGTTTGTAATGAATTTCTTGAAACTAAGTTCCTTGATCACAAAATTTTTATGAAAGGAGTGAGCAAAATGAACCTAACTACATGAAGATGCAATGTAAATATAATTATACAAATAGTGTTGGTCGCTTATGCATAGAATCGTTTAAGATGCAAGGAATTGACTGTTTCGTGGAATTCCTCACCTTCTAGTGTATATAAGAGATACACACCATTTCCATAGTCTTTCATGACTCGGTATGGGCCCAACCATTTGGGCCAGAATTTCCTTCCTTCATCGGTTTTCTTATCGATCCGGCTGTCTAGTCTTAGAATTAGATCTCCTTCATATATTTCTTATTCATAGACATTTTTGTTATACTGCTGGCACATTTGGTCAGCATAGACTCTATGTCGTTGTTCAAAATTTAACATGACCTCATCTAGGCTTGCTAGTTGGGAGAGGCATGCTTCTCTATAAGCTTCTTCATCCAGAATCCCTTGTAGTGAGATGCGGAGACTAGGTATTTCAACCTCAAGTGGGAGAACTGCTTCTGCTCTGAATACCAATGAGAAATGAGTTTCTCTTGTTGGTGTTCTTATTGAGGTTTGGTGGGCCCACAAGGATGGATATAACTTTAAATGCCAATCTTGTTTGTTTTATTTTACTGTTTTGAGGAGAATAGCTTTCAATGTCTTGTTTGTTGCTTCAGCCTGCCCATTAGCTTGAGGGTAATACAGGGAGGCTGTATGATGGTTTATTTTAAATTTACTGCATAGCTCACAGACCTCGTCATTCTTAAAGGAAGTGCCATTATCTGAGATAATGATTTGTGGGACACCATACCTGCAAATGATCTTGTTCAAAATGAACTTGGTGATCACGGCACCTGGTAATGTGGTAAGAGGCATAGCCTCTACCCATTTGGTAAAATACTTGGTGGCCATGATTATGAAGTTATGGCCATCTATTGATGAGGGAGAGAATTTCCCTATCAAATCTAGGCCCCATGTAGAAAAGGGCCATGGAGTAGCGATTGGTTATAGAGCTTGTCCTGGCATGTGAATCTCATGGGAAAATTCTTGGCATTTATGGAACTTACGTACAAACTCTATTGCGTCATGTTCGAGAGTGGGCCAAAAATAGCCCATTCGATGTATTTTGCGAGTGGTGGCATGACCACCGAAGTGGCCTCCACATATTCCACTATGAGATTCGTAGAGAATCTTCTTGGATTCTTCTCTGTCAATAGACCTTAGGAGCATTCCATCGAAAGCCTTATGATAGAGCACTTGTTCTATAATAACGTATTTAGCTACGATAATGCGTAACCGCCTTCTTTGTTGTGGTGTAACACCTTCTAGATACACATGGTCCATGATATAATTAACAATGTCAGTATACCAAGGACATTTAGAGATGGGAGGTCTGGTTTCGATGTAATATATGCATTCATCAGGAAAATATAGATCTACTAGATCGCCTCCGTCTAATGGGTTATCGGCTAACCAATCTGTAATGATTTGTCCCTTAATAGACTTCTGGTTTACAAAAGTTAATTTGAATTCACCCATTAAGGTTATAAAGCGTCTAGCCTTTTTAGACAAGGACCCTCGAGTGAGGAAAGTTTTTAAATGGTATATTTTTACAATGACCCTTGTTTCTTGGTTTAGCATGTAATATCTTAGGCATTTGGTTGCAAAGACTATGGCAAGGCATTCTCGTTCTGCCTGCGTATAACATGTCTCATAAGCGAGCAACGTTCGGATAATAAAATAGATTACACGTTCTCATTTATTGTCGTCTTCTTGAGCCAACATACAGGCTAGCGAGACATCCGTAGCTTGTGAATATAAGATCAAAGGATGATCTGGTCTAGGTGGCATTAATGTGGGAGAAGACAGTAAGAAGCATTTAACTACTTCAAAGGCCTCATGGAATTCCTTTGTCCAAATAATGCAGCAATCCTTTTTCAAAAAATTGTTGAGGATGAATAGCAAAACTCAAGTCTAGGATGAATCTACGGATTGCACCGAGCTTTCCGAGAAACGATCTAATGCTAGAATCGTTTGATGGTGGGATTATTTCAAGAATAGCCTAGATTTTGGCTGGGTCTACATCGATCCCTCATGATGATATAATGTAACCTAGGAGTTTCCCTTCTGTTACACCAAATATGCATTTTTCTGGATTTAGTGTGACTCTGTATTCGATCGGTCATGAAAGGATGACGCGGAGCACTTCCAAGTGATCATAGCACTTCTTGGCCTTAGCCAACAAGTCATCTACATAGGATTCAATGATTTTATGAATAATATCGTGAAATATGTATGTCATTGCCCGTTGGTATGTAGCACCAGCGTTCTTGAGACCGAACGGCATAATAACGTAGTAATAAGTTCCCCAAGGAGTTACAAACGTGGTTTTTTCTTGGTCTTGGTTGGATATTCTGATTTGATTGTATCTTGAGAACCCATCCATGAGAGACAAAAGCTCAAATCCAGCTGTTGCGTCAATGATGACGTTAATGGATGGTAATGGGAAGTCATCCTTGGTACACGCCTTGTTAATGTCTCGGAAGTCTATGTAGATGCATATATTCCCATTTTTTTAGAACGGGGATGATATTAGATACCCACTGAGAGTAATCGATCGATTTGATGAACCTTACCTAGAGAAGCTTCATGACTTCTTCCTTCACCATGAGAGCTACCTTGGGTTTCATTGGTCTCGATTTTTTTTTAATTGGCTTTGCATCTGATTTGGTGATGAGGTTATGTACTGCGATGTGTGGTGTAATTCCCATCATTTCTTTATAACTAAATGCAAAAGCCTTTTGATGTTATTTGAGGATTCGAGTGTGTATTTCTATTTCTTTTGGAGTTAACGAAGATCCTAGTTTCAATATTTTTGGTTCTTCCTCCATTCCGATGTTAATATCAATTGTTTCTTCGATTAAAGAAGCATTACCTTCTTCAAACTCAGGCAAGGCTGGAGGTATTTCTAGATCTTCTCCATTCTCTACCGTGTATATGTCGAGCTCCTTTTGTGGGGGAAGCTCTATCATGGGATTTCCAAAGTAAGAAGATGAATGTAGGATTAAAGAAAAATCTACCATGTGATGGGTGAGATGTAACTCTGCATATGTGTTTAGGTAATCAAGAGTGGCTCTATCACTATCAACATGATCTAAGATAGTAGATGTATTCTCAGCTATGTTTGTTAAAAGAGGGTTTGACATTTTCTTTACTAACAGTTCAATATGAAGGGATACTATGAAACAGGTGTCTTCCAACTTACTGTTTGGAGTAAAACGTGAAGCTGAGGTCGCTATCGAATCTGTGAGAAGGTATTGTTCTCATGGGATTACCTCAATGGATATGAAGTTAAATCCTTGGCTCAAATCTAATACTGCTGTTTTGTAGAGCTGTAAGTGTTCAGCTCTAGTCTCATACACCTTAGAGACTTGGTTTGCTACTAAATGAGAGTCTCCTAACACTCTGATGTCATTAACACTGATCCTTTTAGCTATGACAAGACCAAGGAGGAGGGCTTTGTACTCAGTGCCATTGTTTTTACATTCAAAATTTAATTTAAAGGAGAATGGTAGGATCTTTCCCTCGGGTGAAGTAAAGATCACACCTGCCCCAGCCCCATAACAACATCTAGCTCCATCGAAATGGAGAGTCCAATATTTACTTGGGAAGATGGATGTTGGGACATTTGCTACGTCTATCTCTTCTGCTTTGGTTACTTCTACCATGCAGAGTTCCTCTGCTGGAAGAGAACCAACTCCTAGGGTACATCCCATACCTACAAAATCAAATGGTAGGAAAATTGGTAAATCCTGTTCTAGCAATTCGACAATTTTTGTAGCAGTTTTTAATGATATTGTTTCTACAATGTTAGCCTCATCCTTGAGGGCTGGGATATTCTTGACTAGATTAGTAACTTCTAACTCCATTGTAGGTATCAACTTTTCTTTTGGTTTTGCGTTGGTTGGTTTGTTAAGTTGGTTTGTTGGGAGTTCAAACTCAGAGTGCCTAGCCTTTTCTTTAGGTCTGCTAGGTGTATATCGAATGGTTTTGGATTGTCTTTTGCCACGAATATGTTTCCTAAGTGTAAGAATCTTATTTCTTGAAATAACATATAAGGGATTGCCTTCATACAGTGTATCCATGGTCGGTCGAGGATCATATTATAGTTGGTTTCTAGATTTATAATATAAAACTCAGTGAGGATTGTTTTGGGTCCTAAGGTGACTGGTAGTATTATAGTCCCAATCGAAGTAACTTTAAGGCTATCATAGCCTCTTAGCGTATTCCAAGTTGTGGAATAATTTGTTTCTCCATACCCTAGCTTTTGAAGGAAAGAGAAGGGGACTATGTTAACTGCTGCCCCATCGTCAACCATTGTGCGTTTAACATAATTGTTATAAACCCACACTTGTAAATGTAAGACTGGATTGCCTCTACGTGCAATCTCAGTGTCTGTTGGTAGTTTTTTTACATCAAATATAAACTTGGTATCCCTATCCGGCTGCCCTAGAGGGTGAATATCGAAGTCTATATGGTTTACCTGTGTTTCGGGAGGAGTGATGTTAGTTAAATGACCTAAACTTAATGCTTCTAAAAGAGAAGCCCTATGGGCAGGAGATTTCTTCAATAAGTCCAAAAAGGAGATGTGAGAGAAGGTCTTTGTTAGGCCATTAATTAAATCATAGGAACCTACAGGTTTTACTGATGGTTGTTGAATGTTATCTGTCTCTAGCGGGTGACTTGGGTTTGGCTGAGAGGAATACTCTCGTGTCCTTGTTACGGCTTCCACATGTAGCTCAGTGTCTAACTCTACTAAACTGACTATCTTGGGTCATAGTTGATTTCCTAATTGCGGTGTGACAGGTGGATTTAGTGAAATCGAGGCTTCATGATCATTGTTTCCTGTCATTACTCCTTTGTTCGTCCCATCTGGATTTGATTTATTGTTATTGTGATTTGGGAGTGGATCATTGAAGATCTTGAGGGGAGAATTTTGAGGGGAGAATGCACTCGTGAAAGTATTTGGTGCAGGTGATGCAGGATCTGCTAAGAACATATCTATGAAAATTTGTCTTTGTTCTTCTGGTAGATGTTGCATGAACTTATTGTAATCATGGCAAGTTCTATTGTTATGGCCTTGAACTTTGTGGAAACCACAATATGAGTTGGGATTGTAATTCCTAGGTTGTTGGGTTGGCATGTGTTATGGTCCAAAACTCTGATTAAACCATTGACTATTAGGATTAAAGTTTTTTTGCCTTTGGTTTTGATATCCAGGTGAGTTTTGACATGGACCCTGTGTTTGGATCTACCTTTGTTGTTGTTTTTGTGGATGATTAAAATCCACCGTGTTGATTTTCCGGGTAAAGTTGTTGTTAAACGGCGGTGGAGCATTTACAAAATTTACCTTTTTTTCTTGGTCAGTTACTCCATTTGTTGTTACGCTGCGATTTTTGTTAAGGATTTTAGGTCCTTAATTAACGTTTGTGGTAGTAAGATAAGTCGTAGTATTTTGGTTGGGGATGATTAACCTCCCATTTGTTCCATACATTTTGTGACCGCTATCTATTGTAGCTTGATCTATTTGGAGGGAACTCTCAAGTACTTCATCGTAAGTCCTTAGTGGGAACTTCTGGACTTCTTCCTTTATCTCTCTGCTAAGAGAATGAAAGAATAAATTGCATAGTTCCATCTAATCCATGTTTGGAGCACTTGCCAAAGAATAAAGGACTGTATGCCATCTTTGGATGAAATGAGAAACATATTCATTGTGTTCTTGCTTAATATGCAAGAATTCCCTGATTCTTGTTCTCAATAGTTTGTTCATGTCAAACGCCTTGATGAACTCTGAAACGAGTTGCTTAAACCAATGGATGGAAGCTTCAGGTATTCTGTAATACCAATCGAGGGCAATGCCCCCTAAAGTTTTGGGGAATATTTTAGCAACAACCCCATCCCAAGGGAGCAATTATCAAATGGCTATGGCATAAGCCTTGATATGTGCATTCAGGTCTCCCTCCCCTTTATACTTGGGCAAATCGGGAAGAGGTCTTGGAAGCATGACACTTCGTATAGTGAAGTCTAAGGGCTCTTTCAAATATTCTGAATAAGTTCCTATCGCATAGGTTTCGACCATCGATGGTGCTTGCTGAGGGGGTGGAGGTGGGACGGTTTGTTGATATGGTGTAGCATATGCATTTGCAGGGGCATAAGGAAATCTCTGTGGTTGAGCGAACATTCCAGGAGAAGAGAACATATCTCTTTTTGGTGACTTGGAATACATGTTTAAGTATGGAGGAATATTTCCCAGGAATGGATTATTTTGTACTAGACCGAGAGGTATCATATTTTCCACCGAAGTGGTGTTAACAAACGTGGTTCTAGTTAGCGCTCGTTTTGAATACTAAGGAGGCATGCCCAACATGTCTATTCCTGTGAGGAGGTCCACTTGGCTAGGATGATGTGGAGGGTTGGGGATTCCTACTTGTCCAAAATGTGAATTCTGATTTTCTTGAGCAAGTTCTAGCCCTCTAACCTTTTCAAGCATGGCTGAAATGACCTCTATTGGTGAAGACATAGTATTTTGCCTCACGGGCATTTGTTGTGTCATTTGAGGCTGTAAAGGGGTATGATACCCCGCTATGAATTGGTCATTATCCTACCAAACTTCACCGAGGGAATTTCCCATTGGTGGAGGAATGGGGGTGTTTTCTTGGAATAGAGTATCAGATTGTACTTGTAAGTTCCCTACTAGTGGATACATGCTTTGGAAGCATTGGTCACTTTTAGCGAAGCATGCCCAAGTATTTCTCATCCAAAAAAGGAAGTGGGTCTGAATGTCTACTGATCTGTGGTCTAAATAAGACCCGAGGAGATGAAATAGATTCTCTAGTAAACATCATGTTATTAGAGCCTGAAGGTTTTAGTTGTTGTGCAAGCTGATCAAACTCCCCCAATTCAGAATGGAGAACTTGCGCTAGCTTTTTGAGGGGGAGTTTGAGATGATAAATAATTATGTGAATATTTATCAGCCCATGCAGAAAGCTGATGGTGCAATAGTTGTCTATTTGTTTGACTATAGCTTGTTTCAAGACCTGAAAGAGGTCTGCCATATGCATCATATCCCGACATATTTGGGGGGTATATGAATACCTGAAGAATAATGGGAAAGAGCAAAGGTGGATGGAAGAAGTGAAAAATAAAAGAGGAAGAACTATTTGTTTCACATCAGGTTCACCAATTTTGTTGGTGAAGCTGATGTGAAGGCTAATGAGGTATAGAAGATGAAATAGTTGTTTGTTTCACGCCAGGTTCACCAATTTTGTATGATGGAAAAGTGACAAGCGAGCACAGGAATATACAAGTAACTCTTCCTCACACCCGACCTCCCGAGGTCATGCCGAGATAGCCGGTGGGGATGGAATATACATGGGGTGCAGACAAACTAGTTATGCAATCTTATGTCTTCGACATGCACTAATGGAACCTGTAAATCTAAAGCAAAGAAGGCCCTCCTAACCTAAACTGGCATGATAGATTCGGTTGGCGAGGATGACTAATCGAAGGCTCCAATCAATATTGAGCTTTGGTGTGATTTCGATCTATGGGTTGTGGGATACGTGGAAAATGACCTGGGATTGTTTTGTGTATGTCTCCAAACAGGGTCATAAGATGGATGATGGATATATAGTGGATTCTATGGGTGATTCTCTAGTATAGTCAAGAAATATTTAGCTTCGTTAGCTACTATATCTAATAAGGATAAATGTGTGATAATATTTGGTGGAAGTGGAGAGGATCTAAACACTAGCATCCTCAATCCCGTGTCAATGTTTGATTGATTTGTAGGTCTATTCGGTTGTGGGATCTGTGGATCACAACCCTAAGTTCATGGTCGTTGTGGACCTCCTATGGTCATGTGTAGAATTAATACCTAATCCCTAATATCCAGTAGTTGTATGCCTTTTCAGCCTCTATATTTAGAGCTAAAAGTTACACAATCTTCTCAGAGTACCTTACAAGTGTTCTGGCAACTTGAATTCTTAACCTAGTGCCTATGTCAATGAGAATGTCTCTTGTGTCTCGCTGTGGGACCCAAAGGATCACAACTGAATGTTTTCTCTCTTTCAATCCATTCTATAGTCATGTGGATATTTACCTAGGGTAATTTGTAGTTTGGCTGGTTTAACCAAAACATATGTGCTTTGTCATCTTCTATGTTTAATCCTCTTAACATGGGCTAATTTCTTGGAAGTCCGTTATTGTTAAGAAGAATTGGATTATGAGATTCTGGTCTATGTTAGTTATTGCTGTAACAAGATTGGGTTGAGGCATGATTGGCTCGAATATGTATTCTCTGGGCTCCCTAGGTCTCGTGATTGTCATACGAAAGAAACAATATAAATCTAACTAAGTTAAGCAAAGCTAACTATATAGAGTATATCCACAACAATATATATAAATTCCCTTTTTTTGTATTTTTCGATAAACTATTGAATGAAATTTGAAAGTGCAATTATTTAAAATATCTAGAAATTGACAACTAAACTAATAATGAAATTAAAACAAACAAGGCAGCCGAGTATAACTACTTGCCTGTGCAGTTGTAAATCTATTCTAAATAACAAAATAACTGATATAATCTATTTGAAAGACTCTCGATCCTACCTCAAAATTGAGGAATGAATCATAGTTTCTCAGAATCTATCACTCCTCACATAGCTTCCCTGGCAATATCAAAATTGAGATTAACTGAAATGAAACGATTCACTATTCTATTTGATATGTTTTAACTAGAACTTTGAAAGTTTGAACCTAGATTTTGCAGAATAGTGGCAAATCCGATTGTATGTGGCTTTGTCCTCTGAGTGTGGTTTCCTCATTCCTTCATGCCTCACATGAATCCAAAAAAGCATGTAATTATAGCATCAACAGAAGTAGATATTGGAACAATGGCAGCTTTTGATGTAGATGGAATACAATGCGAGTAGGAGAGGGATAGCGTAAGAGAAAAGAGCTTGGCTTATGTAATTCCTAGCATGGGATTTATTGCGAGTCATACAACACAAAATATTTTAGAACCTGAAACTATCCTTTTTGAAGAACAAAACCTACAAATCTTAATGGCTTCAGACTGAAAATAAAACTATCCTACATCAATTGATTGTATGAAATAGTAACAGCTACTAGCACAAGAAGATTATGTGGCTTCTAAAAAACAAAACAACACTAACTATGCGTGTAAAAAATGAAAACTATGAATTCCTAAGAACTGAAAGACTAAACTATTGAAATGAGAGGATGAGAGGCAATTTTTTTGATGGGCGATTTGCTTGAAAACCAACCAGCTATTTATAGAATTCACATTTACCCAAAGGTGAAATCCAAATTGAACTCTTTTATAATAAACAATGGAGAAACACTATTCCAGGGAACCAAAATCATAAATACAAACAAAGGCAGTGAAAAAAGCTGCTAAACGTTAAAATTTTATGCGATTCACGTTAAAAGGAACATTCTGGAAAAATACGTGAAGGACCGCCGCCTTGAGCAGGGCAGCGGTTACAGGACCGCCGCCCTACCTGGGTGGCGGTCACGAGTCCGCCACCTAGGCAGGGCGGCGGTTTCGTCACTAAAGACCAAAAAGCAAGGAAAAGAAGGGGGGGGAGATAAAAACAAAGCATGCAGAGGCTAAGGGGGGCATGTGGGATTTTAATGTACACTTGAAGAGCTTTTCCAAATCCTGAACACCTTGTGAGGAGACCTGTATCATCATTGGGGCATGTGTGACATCGTTTCGGCAGCGTAGTGCCCTTACAATTTTGGATACGTACAAATACCTAGCTAAATTTGAAGGGTGAACACAAATTTCCACAAAGACTAGTTAAAATCTGATATTTTTCTAATATATATATTTCCAACTATTATTTTAGAATATTTATATGCATTACAAAATATATAATAGTTTAATTTCAATATTTAAACTACTTTAGGTTGTAATTCCATACATGATATTGGATTTAACTATGGAAACTTCCTATAATATATCTATCAATAATCTATGTAAAATGAGAAGTCCCTCTTGCGTAGTTGAAAGTGAATCTATTTAATAAACATAAAAATCAAAATAGTATAAAATGTTGTAAATAAATAAATTTCACAATATATTATTAAAATTTAAAAAGTTAGTTTTATTTAAAATTTTATATTTCAATTGATGTGAATGATGTAATTTATAATTATTACCATATTGATTAATTTATAAATATTAGAGACATTTGAGATAAAATGAATTAGTGAGAGTTCCAATTTAAACAAAAAACTATAAAAATATTAGTTAGGGTTGAATTTCTCTTCAACTAAAAAATTATAGAAAAACAAAGATCATAATTAATTTCACTTAAATTATTTAATAATATCTATTTATATTATATATCCTCTCTAAATATATCATTTAGAATACTCAATATTCAATCCCAAATTTACCAATTGCTTATTTTCAATATTTAAATAAGTTATAATTTATGGAATTTCATAAGTCTTTCTAGGATCTAGAGATGAATTTATTTAGTAATATTTAAAGCTAAAATATAATAAATTATTGTAAATAATTTTATTTGGCAACACTCACAATAAAAAATAGTGTAGCTTATGTTTGATTAATATTTCATTTTGATTTACATAGTTAGTTTTTGTTTTTTTGGTCAAGAATGGATACACTATAATTTTGCTTCTAATATATTTAAATATTTATTATTAAAGGTAATAATTTGAATCTTTATTTTATTAGTTTTTTAATAAATAATTATTGATGTTATTGTTTACTTTCTATTGGGAGGGTTTTCTAACAAATTATGCAATTGCGAGTTAAATATTATTATTTATTATTATAATCAATAGAATAAAATATGATCATGTATAAATTTGGTAGAATAGTTATTCCTTATGCTAAATAAAAAATTATTTTGTATACCTGATTTATACAAAACTAATAATTTTAACAATAAAAAATGTTAGAATTTGAGGATTCTAATAAATATGGATTTAATCAAATTACATATTATATAATTTTGCAATAAATATTTAAATAAACATTACATCATAACATAAGTAAATAAAGAAATACTTACAGGAAATAAATAACACAGGTGACACAATATTTATAGTGGAAAACCCCAATAGGGAAAAAACCACTCTGAAAATAAACTTTTACTTCAGAGAACTTATTTTACATCCAGTAAGATCACCTCCTCCTTAAAACCCTATTTACCAAGGTAAAACCAAATCACTTGATTTGCACACCTTTGATATATTTCCTGAATATATCAAATGAGGACCTAGAGTCATTTTTATATAAGGTGATCGGGTATGTCTCCCAATCCACCTTTTCAACCTAATATGGTTGACACATATACCTAGGTGAGTGTATTTAATAAATATAATCATAAATGATTCACATTATTACATACTTACCTAATGTATATTACCTAATATCAGAGGGCTCAATGGAGGACCTAAGAAAAGAATGCTTAAGGAAATTAAAAGATCAAGTAGACCCAACATCCTTCTAATTCAGGAAACGAAAATGAAAAATAAAGCTGTTGAAGATTACAAAAGATATTTCTAGGAGAATGTTCCCTTTGCTTCTGTTGATTCTCAAGGTGCTTTTAGAGGGTTAGCGGTCTTCTGGGACACTAAAATTGTTCATGGTAATGTGCTTTCATCCTCCCAGAATCATTTAGCTATAATCTTTAAAAGCCTTGAGAATAATTCTAGCTGGATTCTTTCCAATATTTATGCCCCTAATACTGTTGCTGGTAGAAGAAATTTGTGGAAAGAGTTAGTCTTGTTCCGAAATAATTTTGAGGATATGAACTGGTTGATAATGGGAGACTTTAACACTCCTTTAAATCCGGGGGAAAAATTTGGAGGGAACTCTACTTTCTCCATCAACATGGAAGAATTTGCTGCCTTCATATCGACTCTTAATCTTATGGACATAGAACTTCATGGTAATCAATTCACTTGGTCTAACAGAAGAATTGTTGAAAATTTGATTCAGGTTAGATTGGATAGAGCTCTCATTTCTGCTAATTGGATCTTAGATCAAAATTTTCATCTCTCCTCCCTTCCCAGAACGGGTTCAGACCACAATCCTATTGCCCTTAATTTCTTCAATTGGTAAAAACCTTTCCACTGTAATTTTAAATTTGAAAAGATGTGGCTTGAATATGAGGATATTCTGGACAGAATTAAAGAGTGGTGGTCTTGGGAAGGAATAGGGATGGCTCAATTTAGGCTTCTTCAAAAGCTGAAAAATGTGAAATAAAAGGTTAGAATCTGGAATAAAGAGGTTTTTGGGAATATTTTTGAAAAAAAGAAAGAGCTTAAACAGTAACTGGAAGAGTTTGAGCTTAACGTTTCTTTGAAAGGTATGACCCTCGAGGATCATCAACAGGAAAAAAAACTTCTCTCTGCCCTGCATAATATAAACAGTTGTGAGGAATCCTTTTGGACAATAAAGTCTAATGCCCTCTGGTTAAAAGCATGAGACAAAAATACAAAAAAAAATCATATGAAAACCCTTAAACATAGGGCTTGTAACAGAATTAATAAAGTATCAAAGGGCAATGGGAACATTACTACGAATTCTTAAGACATCAAAGATGAAGCCCTCAAATTCTACAAGAATTTGCTCACTGAGAATAATTCCTACAACAAGCAAGCGGCCTCCTTTCTCTTAGACTCCATTCCTAATAATTTAATGCCTACTGAGAGGTGTAAGATTCTTTCCAAAACAGTCACCATCGAGGAATTGAAAAAAGTTGTTTTTGCTCTGGAAGGGGCTCCGGGCCCTGATGGTTTTTCTGTAAACTTCTTCCGAAGATGCTAGGAAATCTACTCCGAAGATCTATTGAAAGCTGTTAATGAGTTTTATAGAACTGGAAATCTCATAAAAGAGTTAAACAATACACATATTGTGCTTGGTCCTAAAAATATGGATGCAAAGGATTTCAAATATTTTAGGCCAATTAGTTTGGTTAATGTAATATATCAGATCTTCACAAAGATTTTAACCACTAGGATGTAACCTATACTAATGGAAATTATTTCTCAACAACAAAGCGGATTCATTCAGGGTAGAATTATTCAGGATGGAGTTATTATGGTCCATGAAATAATTCATTCAATGGATAAAAGTAAAAAAGTAGGGATGGCTATCAAGTTAGACATGCATAAGGCTTTTGACAGAGTCTCCTGGAAATTCATGGATGAGGTTTTATCCAAGTTTGGTTTTCAAAATAAATTCAGGAAAATTATACATTCTTGCATTTCTTCATCTAGATTCTCAGTGGTTGTTAGTGGGGAACCGGTTGGTTTTTTTGCCAGCAATAGAGGAATTCGACAAGGAGACCCCATCTTCCCTTTGATGTTCATTGTACAATGGATGAAAGTTTAAGCAGATCTATCCCAAAAGCTATTAATATTGGTATGATAAAGGGCTTTTAACCTACTTCTGGTAATCAAGTTTCCTCACACTAGTAGTTTGCTGATGACACTTTCCTACTTCTGATTGCCTCAATAATTGAGGTGAAGGCTATCAAAACTATCCTTAGATTTTATGAGGAAGCCTCGGGACAGGAAAGTTAATTTTGAAAAAATTTCAATCTATTTTTTCAATACTCCTATAGAAAGGCAAATAAAGATTGCTCTCATTCTTGGATGTACTATTAATTCCCTCCCTGCTACTTATTTAGGGCTCCCTTTGAGTACTAGTAAGGTTTCTAATGAGGTTTGGAATGATCTTCTTAAGAGATTCAAAAAATACTAGCTGGTTGGAAAGGAGCTTTACTTTCAAGTGCAGGTAAGTGTTTATTGATAAAAAGCACTCTTCAGAACTTATCGATTTATATCATGTCAATGTTCAACATTCCAATAGCAGTGATGAATAGCATTGAAAAAATTCAAAAGCACTTTTTATGGCATGGTACTGAATATAGGTTTAGGTACCATTTTGTTGCTTGGGAGCAAGTTTGTAAACCAAAGAGGATTGGGGGTTTAGGAATCAAAGATGTCAAACATATGAATGCTACTCTTATTACAAAGTTGGGTTAGAGACTTATAAAAGAGCACAAGCCTTGGACCGAGTTCATCAAAATCAAATACCTTTTCAATCAAAGCAAGAATTCCTTTATTTCTAATCAGTTTCTTCCGAATGGTTCTATTTTCTGGAACAATCTTCTCCACATTAGACATATTCTCTCCCAGGGATGTAGTTGGAAGATTGGGGACGGTCAAGACATTAATTTATGGACTGATAAATGGTCGGATATTAACTAGATTTCCTCTTATGGTCACATTAAAGACAGCTTAATTTGAAATTATGGGCACAAAGTCTAGGGCTATATTGAGGTGGATGAAAACAAAAGAAAATGGAAACAATTCAAAGTAGATGAGGATAATGTGCAGTCTGATGTTTCATCTATGCAAAGTCATCTCTCCCTAATTCATATCAGTCCTCAAAATCATAAGGATGAACTCATTTTGAAATATTCCTTTGATGGAGAGTACTCGGTTAAATTTGGATACAACTCTTTATTTGCCTCTATTGAAAGTAATACTGAGTGGTATAAGCTGTGGATGCCTGAGCTAACCCCTAGAGTAAACTTTTTCTGGTGGCTCATCATTAAAGGAAAGATCCTAACTAATGAAAATCTCATTAGGAAAGGATTCATCATGCCGAACAGATGTTGCATGTGTTAGGAAGAAGTAGAAGACATCAAACATCTCTTTCTTCATTGTAAGTACACTTCCAAAATTTGGCATCTTATTTTTGAAAAATTTAATCAGGAATGGATATTTCCCCATACTTTTCTTCAGGCCTGGGAGCAATAGAACTCTCCTTACAAACATTGTGTGGTGAGGATATTATGGCAACTGGTTTTACCTCACACCATGTGGCAAGTTTAGAAAGCTCGTAATGATGTCATTTTCAGGAATACTAGAAAGTTATGCAAAAAGGTCTACAAATAAATTATCATTGTTGTGAAAGACAACATTGAAAGATTTAAACCTCCCAAAAATAAACTTTACCTTCAGGAAGAAGAGCACATTCTAGTTGCTTGGAATATTGGCACTGTTTTGAACAAGAATAACAATAGTATTGATAGAACCACTGTCTAATGGATTAAGCCTCCCAGTGCTTGGCATAAGTTGAATTTTGATGGGGCCTCAAAAGGAAATCCTGGGGGTTCTGCAGTTGGGAGATTCATTAGAGATCACAGAGGCTGTTTTATTGTTGCTTTTTCTGGAAAAATGGGTAGGCAAACTAACCACTACTCTGAAGCTCTTGCTGCTCTTTGGGGAATAAGGCTAGCTAGGGATTGTAATATTTCCAATATTATAATTGAGGGTGATTCGCTAAACATTATCAATCTCTTAAATCAGAAACAACCCGCCATTTTGTCAATCAGGGACTTTATTGCTGAAGCTACTGATATTTGCAAGAGTTTTGAAAATTTTGAAATCAAACATACCTACCGTGAAGGAAAAAGTGTGCAGATGGTTTGGGAAAATTTGGGGTTAATAATACTTTTCAAACTTGGTTAAGGGGTGAAATTCTTCTCACTAAAATTAATGAAGACATCATCAAAGATTTGAGTGACTTGGAACGTAATCACTAATGGTTGTAGTGTTGATGCTAAGGAGTGGATTTTTAAGTATAGAATGATGACATAATCAAAGATTTGCGTGACTTGGAACTTCATCATTAATAGTTATAGGTCGGATGCTAAGGAGCGGTTAATTAATTGCAAAGTGAGGTCTAACAATTACATCTCTTGACATGATTGGGAGAGCTTTAAAAGCAGAGCTGAGGATGATTTGTATAGTTTTCAAATTTTTACTGTTGCGGGCAGAGGTAATATCACAGGAAAAATGGGGGGACTTCCTTGCAAGACACAGCCCACTCATAATCCAGCTTGGAAAGATGATACAGTTCTTTGGAACTATCTTCAAAAAGGGGGTCTAACAAACTTTATTGAAAAAATCCAAGGTTTTGATTAGGATCTCTTAATTAAATTTTCTCAGGGATGGAGGAATCACGTGCTTGAGTACAGTAACATCCAGGTTGAGATATCAGAGGAGCTTATTTCCTAGGTCACCGGGCTCAGTCTAGATGGCACCAAATTCTTTAATAAGCGGGTGGACAAGGAGGTAGAGGCTAAGAAGTTTCTTTATGAGGGGGAAAATCTAGAATTTGTGATGGCTAGCATCAAGCTTGCTTTTGTTCCAGAGCCTTTTTTTGAGATCGCAAGGATGGTAGTAAGGTATGTTACTCTAGAGGGGAGATTTATCACTATTCCCCAAAAGCACTTGATCTTCCTTAATCACTTCTGTAGAAACCTCACCATCAAATTTCCTCATTACTTGTTGAATTATCTGGAGAAATTTGTTCTGGAAGTACAAAATCACACTAGGGTTGTTCCCCTTCATCAAGGGTTAATACTGCTTATTCACCGCCACTGCTCAGCATGTCCCCACTTGGATTTTGCTCCTCCCCCTTCCTCCATTCCTCCCCTACCTAATAGAAAGCTTGACACTACTTCAACTAGCAAGAAAAGGAAGGAGATGAAAACTAAGGTCCCTGCTTCTTAGAGGGTTCTTAGAAGTCATAAATACCTAGAGCTTGCTGCGAATTTATTGCACATTAGTAATCCGGTGGAGGAGCTTAAAGATGAGGACTTGTTGGTCAGAGTTGGAAAGATGGATAAGGAAATTTAGGAACTAAAGAGTGTTATTAGGGATATGGATAAAGCTAAGGGAAAAAGGAAACTGTAAAACGAAGAAGAGGATGATATCACTGCTGAAATTTTCAAGAAGCTTCAATCTCTGGATGTCAGGCTTGGAAATGCAAAAGGGTGTAATGACTGTATCCTCTCTGCCCATAAAAATATCTACAATTTTATTGAGCAACATGTTCGTAGTATTTGCAGTCTCAGTGGTATTACCAAGAATATTTGGGGCTCCAAGGAGAACATAGATCTTGTAATTGCCCAGATGGATTTGAAAGACCCTTCCCAGGCCACCACCATTGCATTCTTCGTCTCACTCCAAATAATTAAAACCAAGATTGACTGGGCTATCAAGTGATGCGGAGCTCTGTTGTTGTTTACTGGTGGTGAAGTTGCTGTTGACTAGCATTTTTGGTGTTATTTTTTGGCTGAGATGACCAATGATGGTTATCTCTTGTTAATTTTTTGTCTCTTCTGCTTTTGTTCAGATCACTGTCTGTCTTGATCCTGTTTTGTTACTATATTGTATTATCTAGCTATTGAGCCCTCTGATGTTGGATGTTTTTATCTTTTAGGGTTGGTTTTTCCTCTTTTGGTATCTGGCTTTTGAGCCTTTTTATACACAGGGTATAGTCCCTTCAAAACTATTTACCCATAATACAAAAAATGTATATTACCTAGGTATAAATATTTCATATTAGAAAAATATTTCATATTATTAAATATTTAACCTATATAATAGTGATGGACCCATATTAATTAAGGGTTGGCCATACCACTTAATCATTATGTTCCAACACTCCCCCTTAATGTTAAGTGGGATAACATATGCTAATAGATTACTTGTCCGTGGTACACTACAAGATTTACAATCCTTAAACCATAAAGGTTTTAGGCTAGCATATCGGGTGAAGAAATTATAACACCTTCATCATACTCAAGTTACCTTTTGGTACAAAAGTATTTGGAATCCCAAAGATCATGTTATGATCAGTGGCTATGTATGATTTGTGAGTTTTACATATTCTCACAGGTTCTCATAAAAATTTATTGAACTCAAACATATAGGAGTCTTTTATAACCAATGAACTTCTTAATAATATGCTTGTACTTGATGTTTACCAGTAAACTCAATATCACTAAAATGTTTATTGAAGACTGCCTTTAAGATCTTTCTACACTTCTTTCTAAAAAATAAGCCAAGGAGGTATACATGTCTGAAGGTATTTTTACACTTGACCGAAGGTCTTTTTTACAAATTCATGAAGGTCTATTTACAAAAACCAAGTTCCATTAGGATGTGACATTATCATACACACTTCCCCTCATTGGAAACTCCAAAAATCCAAGTTTTTTGCGAAAGTGACAAAAATTTGAAGCACTAAGGGGCTTTGTGAAGATATCAGCAATATGCTCTTCAATCAGCACGAACTTGAGATATATCTCACCACTTAACACCTTCTCACGGATGAAGTTTATATGTATCTCAACGTGCTTTGTCCTCTGATGCTGTATTGGATTATGTGGAAGAGCTATGGTGCTTTGGTTTTCATAGAATAAAGGAATATTGCGTGGATCCTTCATCTTTATCTCATCGAACAACCTCTTTATCCATAGATCCTCTTTTGTAGCTTCCATTGCACTTCTATACTCAACTTCTGTTGAAGAGACAAACAATTGTCTGATTTTTGTTGCACCAAGTAATGGCACCTACACCAAATTTAAACACATAACCAGAAGTATATTTTCTATCCAATACATCACCAACATGATTAGAATCATAAAATCCATATAATTTAGCATTTTTATTCTTAGTATAATGCAACCCATAATTGATTGTACCTTTAATATATCTAAGAATCCTTTTTACAAGATTTTAATGATCTCTATAAGGTTTCTACATAAACCTAGAAGTAATTCCTGCTACATAGGAAATATCTGGTCTGGTGATAGTTAGTTATATCAAACTCCCAACTAACTACCTGATAAAGTAGGATCAAATTTTTCACATGCAGGTTTAAGATCAATTTTCAATCCAACTTCCATAGGAACAGAAATTGGTTTAAAATCAATCATATTAAACTTTTTTAGTACATTGGCTGCATACTGTACTTAAGAAACAACAATAGAATGTTTATCTTGAAATACAACCATGCCAAGAAAATGATGTAAGCAACCTAAATCAGTCATTTCCAAGTGTTGTTTCAAATTTTCTTTAATTCTACAAATTAAAGCAGGATTATCACCAATCATAAGAAAATCATCAACATATATACAAACAATGATAATATGTGATCCTTCTTGCTTAATGAATAGATCATTGTCAGAAGAACAATTAACAAATCCTAACTCTTTAAAGAAAGAATTAATTTTCGCATGCCAAGCTCTAGGAGCCTGCTTTAAACCATACAAGGATTTTTTCAATTTACAAACATAGTTTTCTTGACTAGTTTCTTCAAATCCTATAGGTTGATACATGTAAAGTTATTCTTTTAAATCACCATTCAAAAAGGCATTTTTCACATCCATGTGGTGGATTTCCCACCCAAGTTGAGTGGCAATTACAAATAAGGTTATAACAATATTCATTTTAGCTACAGGGGAAAATGTCTCAACATAATCAATACCATGTTTCTGAGTGAAACCTCTAGCAACAAGTCTAGCTTTATGTTTGTCAATACTACCATTTGCATTATATTTTACTTTTTATAACCACCTAGACCCTATAATACTTATTTTCTCTGGAGGCGGAACCAACTCCCAAGTTTGATTTTAAATTAGGGCATTATATTCATCTTGCATTGCATTGATCTAGTTCTCATCTTGAGAAGCTTCTTCAAAACTTTTCGGCTCAAGTTCATACAAGGTCATTAATGTATGGTATATATGATGGATTTTGGTCATTTTCATAAGATCAATAGGATTAGAACTTTGTAACACAGATTGAGCCCATTTTGGTTTCTTAACTAGGGAGTTAGAAGATTCAGAAGTATCTATAGTATCAACACAAGAAACATCATCATGACCATTTACTATATTCTAATTATCAGAATCATAACCATCATTATAAATATTGACAAAGTGAAGAACATCTTTACCATTATTAGATGAAAATAAATATTTGTTCAAAACCACCACATTACGGTTTTCAGTTAGTTCCCTTTTTATAGGGTCATAAATCCTTAGACCTGCAATGCTAATACCATATCCAATGAAAACACAAGAGAAAGAAGTCATATCAAGTTTCTTTCTTTTCTTTTTAGGAATGTATAAAGAAGGACTACCAAAAAAATTTAGATGAGAAATATCAGGTTTTTGATTTGACAATTTTTCTAAAGGAGTTGAAAGATGAATAGCTTTGGTGGGAATCCTATTTAGAATGTAGATTGTTGTGTTCATTGCTTCTGCTCATAGAAATTTTGGAAGACTAGCAGAATGAAGCATTGTGCGAGCCATATCTAAAACAGTCTCATTCTTACATTCTGTAAGACCATTAGATTGGGGATAATGAGAAGAAGTTAATTCCTTTTTAATACCACAATCAATAAAAAAAATTCAAATGCTTTGCTAACATATTCACCCCCATTATTTGTTCTAAGTCTCTTAATATTATAATTTGAAGATTTTGCAATAGATGCTTTAAATTCCTTCAATTTCCAAAGTACATTAGATTTATTTTTAAGAAAATATGACCAAATCATCTTGGTGAAATCATCAATTAAAATAACATCATATAAAGAACCATTTAATGAAGCTACTTCAAGAAGTCCTCTAACATCATTATGAATAAGTTATAGTGGGGAAGTGGAACTCTCTTCAAGATGTGAGTGAAAGGGTTTAACACTTTGTTTTGAGCGTAAACACCCTTCACACGCATCATGAGAAGAAGACAACATAAGAAAACCTTTCACAATATTATATCTAGTCATTTTATATAAAATTTGATAATTAACATTTCCTAATATTCCATGCCATAGTTTTGAATTATTCAAACTTTGAGAAACAAAATATGATGCATAATAGAAATCATTAAAAATATACAGACCATTTCTTTGAATTCCTTCTGCTATTATATTATCATTACTATCCTTGATATACCAAGTATATTTCAAAATTTTAATAGCCAAACCATCATGAGTTAATTGAGAATATGATAAAATATTTTTTTTGAGATTAAGAACAAATAAAACATTATTCAACACACCATTACAAAATTTTACTTTCCCTTTATCTATTGCTTCTAAAGATGAGTTATCACCAAGATACACACATTCATTGATTTTCACAACATCAAATAAAGAATTTGAAACATTAGTCATATGATTTGATACACCTGAATCTAAAATCCATTCATAATTAGAGGAAGAATACAATGTGGCATATAATGCAACAGTTTTAGGAATATCATTAGAGATATCATTTTTCCTTAAATTGTATTTAGAAGAAACAATTTGTTTTTTATTTTTATAGATAGGTTTCTTAGTTTTATAATCTTCCTTTTTATGTCCAAATTTACCACATTTGTGAAATTTACCACTAAAGCTAACACACAATTGATCAAAAGAATTTTTTTCTTATCAATAAAAGAAGATTTAGATCTAAATTTTTGATCTAAAAAGGGCTTGCGAGGTTGAACTTTGAATTATGAGAAAGGAGTGCCTGAGAGGCATTCTCCTTAGAGCCAAAGTTCATCATCACTTGCTCTTCCTATATCATAAGTGAACTCAAGGTATTTAAATCAGGTAGATCATTTTCATTTTTATATTTAGAGTTCAAGATAGAAATAAAATTCCTAAATATTTCATATATATTTAACTGAACAATAAAGTAGATTAATTTTTCACCAATTAAATCATAATTGCATCCATCTAATTTTGATCTAATATTTTAAATTTTGGCTAAGAAATTAACTACTTTTTCATTTCCTTTCATAGGAGTTATAAGCAATTCTAAAACTAATTTAATAATTTTAGATAAATGTGTACCTTTATGCATGGATTTTAGTTGTGTCCATACTTCTTTCAGATGTTCAATACTACTAATGTGTAGAAGGTACTCATTGTTCACATTACACAAAATCATGGAAAGATCCTCTTTCATTCATTGCGAGATTGCATTCATGTTATCTACAACACAACTGGTGGGAGCAACCTTAGATCTAGAAACAATTGCCAAGAGTTTCATCACCATAAGTTATGATTTGAACCTGATCTTCCAAATGTTGTAGTTGGTTCCATTCAGGATCTGGGTTTTGTCAAGCTATGAATAGTTGGACGTCATTGTTTTCCTGAACCTCTACACAAGTTTTCACGGAAGGTAAGAAGTTTCCAAATTTTGCACCTGTGAATTCACCTTGATTCTTCACAAAGAAAAACTTTTAGGTTGCAAAATGGAAAGAAGGGGCTGATTATTTTAAATACCTTTCCGGGTTGGTTAAAAAAACCCATACAAAATAAATAAATAAAATACAAAATATTTTATCTTAATTTATTTAATTTACCGTTCCGGGTTGGTTGAAAAAACCTATACAAATTAAATAAATAAAATACAAAACATTTTATCTTTATTTATTTAATTTACTTTGCTCTATTACCATGTTAGAATTTGAGGATTCTAATAAATACAGATTTAATCAAATTACATATTATATAATGTTACAATAAATATTACATCATAACATAAGTAAATAAAGAAATACTTACAAGAAATAAATAACACAGGTGACACAATATTTATAGTGGAAAACCCCAATAGGGTAAAAAACAATTTGAAAATAACCTTTTACTTCAGAGAACTTATTTTACTTCTAGTAAGTTCACCTCCTCCTTAAAACCCTATTTACCAAGGGTAAAACCAAATCACTTGATTTGCACACCTTTGATATATTTCCCGAATATATCAAATGAGGACCTAGAGTCCTTTTTATATAAGGTGATCGGATATGTCTGCCGACCCACATTTTCACCCTAAAATGGTTGACACATATACCTAGGTGAGTGTATTTAAAAAAAAAAAACATAAATGATTCACATTATTAAATACTTACGTAATGTATATTACCTAGGTATAAATATTTAATAATAGAAAAATATTTCATATTATTAAATATTTAATCTATATAATAGTGATGGACTCATAATAATTAACGGTAGGACACACCACTTAATCATTATGTTCCAAAAAAAAATGTTAAGAAATAATTGATTGATGTGATGAGTGGCCGTCAGTATCTTCAAAAAAGAATTTATTTTTCTCATGCCTATTTACAATATTTTTGATTTTTCACATGCCTATTGTCACCGGTGGCTACCCTCCACATACAATGCACCTATGTGTGTGGGTAAAAACATTAGGAAGTGGCTACCCTCCACTTGATTTGCACCAATTTATATGCGGACTCCATAAAAATGACCATGATTCCCATCACTTTTGCATGTAAAAGGTATGACCTGGAAATAAAAACTGGCACCAGAGGCAGTCAAATCACGGCTTGCTCATATGCACAGGGATCATACATTTAAGGAGGTAGGTGAAAATTGCAAATGATCTCACGGTCCGTATACAACCAAATGCACAACCACTTAACCATAGGTTAATACCAAAGAACTAACATTAAACACTTACAAGTTTTCACTTTCACAGAAATTTTGTAGACCGTAGGAAGAAGATGAAGGCATCCGATGGAACCAAATTCCTTCATTATTCTACACCATATATGTAGAGAAAATCATCAGTCCTTTGTTCACATTTGTAGCCACTAGGAAAAGACATTCCACAACACACAGTCAAGTGTAGTCACACGTAATTTGACATTGAAAATCAGAGGACCTTAAGGAATATATAATTTGGTTTATTTTTAATTATTTTTATTTATATAAAACCATGGAAAAGGGGAATCTTCTTCATTTTTCATTTTGTTTTCACTTTAAATATGGATCTAGAACTAATTTGATTTAAAATAAAACCCTGGTTATTAATTTTTCAATCTATTGTTAAATTTGGTTAATGTAATTCATCACCAAATATGTCTGTAGTTGTGAATCAAACTTGCTAAATACTAATACTCTGTTAATAAAGTATTTTCCTTATCTAAAATGTTTTCAACCAATATTCTGGTTTTCTTCACCAGTCAATATTCTTGATGAATTCCCTAGAAAAGAGGGATAAGGGGTTGAAGAAAACCAGTATGTAATCATTCTTACACCGGTCCTTTTCGGTTGTATGCAAGCTTAGGTTTTATGAGACCCCTTTTCCTCACCTATTTAATCATCTTTTCTACATACTAACCAAGAATCCTCTTTTCTCGCTTGAAACTATTATCACTTTTAGCCATTGTGAAGCCATGAATTGATGAAAGAAAATGAGAGAGACCATCCCTAAAACAAGGGAAAGAGAGCCCTAAAAATTGATACTATTTGGAATCCAAGTAGTGGTGCAATTACATTCAACAAGAGAGAGGGTGAGAGAGTGATGGTAATAGGAAAGACAAAAGACAATATTACGACATTTACAACTATTTTACCACTCTTTGGGAAGAGACACGCTTGAATCAAGGAAATTTATTTTAATACAAATGATATGAATCTTACATACAAGGGAGAGTAGATTTGTCATGATTGATTAGGTCAATGATTAACATGAGGAAATCAAAGCTTGTTCTTCATCTTGATGAAAAACACAGTGTGTTTTTCAGCATGTTGAAAAACATTACAGTTTTCCACACAATTTCATTTACGAAATTGAATTTTATGAAGTCGCACTAGTATGAACTTAATATTTGAATTCATATTTTTCAACAAGAACCTTAATAATAAATGTCTTGAAATACAATGTTCGACAATCTCTATTTTTTTCCATCTACTTCTAGATATATAGTTTTAACATTCTTTTTTGGATTAAACAAATGTTATCACCAACCATGAGTTAGGGGACCATATATCATATTAAATGCATAGTTACATTTTTTAGGGGAAAATGTTTTCAATCGATTTTTCATTAAGATGGAAAACTCAACATGTTTTTCATCAACATGGAAAACACATTGTGTTTTCAGTATGTTAAAAAACATGACGGTTTTCCACATGTTCAGGGTGGCCTATTTGAGTGTCAAGTATTAGTTTGTATTTGTTTCCATCAATCAAGCCCTAATACACCTAATGTGATAATTGAACATGTATTAGGGCTAGATTTGGAATCATTTCTACCAATTGAACACTAACACATATTAAATTAATGTTATGTGTTGTATTATAGTGTAGGGTGTTGTAATTGTGTTATTTAAGATGACAATTTAGTTTTTGGGGCATCATATCAATGTTTGGGTGTTTAGGGTATCGTATGATTGTTTAGGATGACACATTAATATTTAGGGAATTCTAATTGTGTTTTTTAAAGTGACCCATTAGTTTTCAAGGTCTCATTATAGTTCTTAGGGTTTCATATCAAGTTTACGTTTGTTTTGTTAATGCTCAAAGTATCTCGATTGTAAATTATGTTATTTAGGTTGACCAATTAGTGTTAAGGTTTTTTGTATCAATTTTTGAATGTTTAGGGTGGTGTATTAGTGTTTAATATGAGTTCTTATGATATCGAATTATTCTGTAAGGTGTCCTAATTATATTATTTATGGTGGTCCCTTAACGTTTATAGTCTTCTAATAATGTATAATGTGTCATATTAGTGTTTATCAAGTCTTATAGTTTTTTAGGGTAAAACTTTAGTGTTTTTTGTGTCTAATTTATGTTATTTAGAGTAACCCATTAGTTTCCAAGGGTTTGCATCAATTTTTGATTGTTTACGATGTCATATTAGTGTTTAGGGTGTCGTATGAGTTGATAGGGTATTACAGTGATGATTATCATTTTGTATGAGACCATGTGTTTCATTAGTGTTTAGGTTATCCTAATTATGAAATAGAGGATGAATCATTAGTGCATAGAGTATCATGACATTTTTTAGGGTATTTTATCAGTGTTTAGGGTGTTAAATTAATGTTTAGTGTATCCTAATTATTTTATGTGGGGTGACTAATTAGTGTTCAAAGTGTCGTATAAGTGTTTAAATTATCCAAAATTAATTTAATGTGGATGAATTAATATTATTTATGGTGATCGAATTAGAATAATTATAGCTAATATTACGTTTTCATTCATCATTAGAATTAGGATACTTTTAGCTAATACTTGTACAAATGTTATGTTAATGTTATAAACAATTTTAAAATTTATTGTTCATTTTATATAAACAATCATGCAAAAAAAATAAATGTTTTGTTATGTGGAAGGAATGCAAATCAAATATACAATATTATATAAATGAAGTTAGTGATCATATAATCATTCCAAGAATAAGTAGGAATTACACTAGTATGTTAATAAGTGAGATCGATGAAAAATATCTATTACCTAATACTGTGAAAATAGGAATAAATTTATGTTCTTGATATGCAAATGGATGGCTTAAGAAAACACTTATGGCAAGTTTTTTACATAATTGCTTGGGCATGCGTGGAGGATGGCCAAAGATAATTGTCTAGAAAGATGGCACAAACAACCTAACAGGCCATGTTCTATGGTTAGTAAATTTAAATAAGTTACATCAGCTCACCTTGTGATATCGATATATTCTGATCCACATATCTTGAACTCTATAGTGTCATGTGACATGTGCAAGTGAAATCCCTTAAAATTATCATGTTCTAACTAACTGAAAAACAATAGGAGTGACATTGCAAAAAAAATATTGACATTGGGAATATCGAACAAGGACTTTCTTTCTGATATATCTCAAAAGTACAATACCTCAACAATATGTGTATAAAAACTACTTTTCTTCTTCAAATGATAGTAAAAAATGTAGTATGGGGATTATATTGAATTGTACTAGAACGTGGGAGGATAATGGTATTAAATGTCTTCTAGATTTGATTTGGAACATTGTGCACGCGATAGGTATGGCTAGGGATAGGTATGAATTTTGAAGTTTTAGTGTTTGTACATGACTCTATAACTTGTTTAGGGTCTCATAATAGTGTTTAGGGTGTCGTATCAATGTTTAGGATGTCGTATTAATGAATAATGGGTCTCAAATGTATTATTGGTCGTGACACATTAGTGTTTTATGTCATATCAATATTTCAGTGTTTAGGATATCACATTAGTTTTTAAGATATCTTTTGATTGTTTACAGTGTCATATTAGCGTTAAGTTTTCTTGATTATGTTATTTAGGATAAACCTAAATTCTAAACCCTAAACCTTAAGTCATAAACTCTAAATCTTGAACCCTAAACCCTTAGTCCTAATCCCTAAACCTTGAACCTTAAAATTTAGAAAATAATTATAGTTTTCATTATTATTATTAATTAATATATATTTGAAACTCTAAGAAAAGGTGGAAATTTTAGGTCATATCTATTACCTAGTACTTTGTAAATAGGAACAAATCTAGGTGCTTGATATACACAAGTAAAAATATAACATGAAACTTTATCTTAAGTACAAATATATTAAAAAATTGTCTAGAAGTTTCTTTTCAAAACAAATGACATGGTCAAATATTTTGTTTAGTATATAGACACTAAATAATAGCATGAACTAGTTTATTATCATGGTATTATTGTAGTCACCTATTTGGTAATAAATTATAGAGGGTTCGGTAATTTCTACAATTTTTGTTTATTAATCACTGGTATGAGAATAGTTAATTATTTTGATATTGCGTTGGTATTGGTTAAATATGCATGTGATCTTCGAGCTCTTAGTTGTAATTTCATTGCTCTTAGTTGTGTTAAATTAAATACAATAGTAAAAAATTGATTTCCTAGATGCATTATAGTTGTAAATATTTTGAATGTGGAGATCATTTGTGTGTGTGTGTGTGTATATATATATATATATATATTTATTTATTTTATTAGTTATTAAATATTGATAACTTTAATGTTGTGAATGTCTAATGTAAGTTGAAGCTATAAAAAATTATGTGATATCATACTTTGATTCTCAATTTGGTATATGGGGGAAAGTGCCTCTGCAAAGATAGGAATCAGTGCGTGTTTAAGGGGATTTCCCCTTAGGATGCCACATCGATACACCCAACTATCATTGCGTGATGAAGGGGCTTACCCCTAAGGATTTCACATCGATAGTTGGGTGGTATACTATGCTGAGAAAAGGTTTTTAAAGTCACCTTCCGATCCTCCAGTTAGAAATGCACCCTCCCATAATATCAGAATTGTCCCTTTTGCAATGGACGTTTGGTGATATTATGGGAGGTTGCATTTTGAGTGAAGGATAACAGTTGGCATTTATTGATACTTGAATTTTTCATGGATATTAGATTTCTAATGTTGTGATTATTTTATCAGATTAGATGACGTATATTATATTTGACATGTATCGTACTAATATTAATTGTATATTTATGTTTTGTACTAGTTACTCTTTTGTGCAGTGAATATGAATACCATGAGCCTAATTTCTCCTGATCCTGTTTGTAAAACAAAGAGATAAAAAAATACGAGCTTTCGAGTAAACTTAAGATGAAGGATGTTCACATTAAAATTTTGAAAAATACAAGAGTTCCTAAAAATAGTCATCAATTTATTAACAATTTATAAATTACATGTATATTATAGATAGTTCAGTATGCAAATGAATACTAGTTGTTCAGAATGTATAGAATTTTTTTTTTCTTACGATTCAAAATTTTAGCACCAATTCCAAAATTCGAATAAAAGTGTGAAAAATTTGAAATATCTATATTCCTCAATTTTAGTTTGTAAGTTCAATTTTTTCAAAAAGAACGGTATGTGGGTGTTGCGATGATTATTATTTTATTGTTGTTTAATTATTGTGTTTTGGTTTTCATAAATGTGTGTGTGTGTGTGTTTGTGTGTGTCTATATATATATATATATATATATATATATATACATATGTTGGTGTGTATTATTTTCCACATCATTAGGTGAGTCATCTCACTTAGGTGAGATCGTAGGTCCATGTGTCATTTAGGGGTCATTATGAGATTCTCTTACGCGTCAGTGCATCATTGCGCCAGTGCGTCATACGCGTCATTGGGAGTTACACTTCTATTCTGGGAATGTAACTCCTCCTCTCTACTCGAGTTGTCATGATTGCAGCACTGGAGGTTACTCAACACCTCCTATATGTACACCCCTTTGGATCTATGACATAGAGGAGATTTTTGTGGCTTATCGAGGTTCTACCCATTTGTCGAATCTTTGCATGCACATTTGGTTGATCTTTTCATGATGCCGTTAGCACGTTCATTGATGTGCACATCATCCCTCGTGATCCTTGTTTGTGGGTTTTCATACCCTCTTACATGGTATCAGAGCGAATCTTGTGGATCCATGCACTCATCGAAGTTTCTGTGCGTGTTTTCTGGCTTCCAGCGTGATATTTAGATCTTTTTCAGCGTGTGTCGTAATGGAAATTCTAACCATGCTCTTTTTGCATTGATTCGGGCATCATACCTCTCCTTGGGTTGTTCATGTGTTTGAGGTGGTTGTTCAATTTTTTGGTGTTTTTTGAGTTTAATGTCTTTGACCACTCGATTTTTTAGGTTTACATGCACATTTGGAGGTGTTTTTATGAGGTGTGTTACATTTCAAGCTCTCGCTTCCTTGGAATCGGGCATGTTTATAGTCTAAACGTAGTTGTTTTGGATTGTTGAAACTCGTTTTTTGCTTGGGTCCCTCGTGCCCACCTACCCTGCACCGTTTCTTGCTTCCATGGAAGATCAGGTTCTTCCTCTGGTGGAAATTTTGACTTGTCATTGTACTATCGTTATCTCTGGCTTGGAGGATCCCTTTTAGCATTGTTCATGGGTGAGTCCTTTTGTGCTTTTAGTTGACATGTGTCTGTTTACATCTCGACGTTCCCAACCTGGCCATTTCTTTTGAGCAGTCACTCAAAACCTATGTGGAATCTATAGCCTCCTTCAGCGTGACCTTTTTTGCAGTAGAAAATTTTATTCCCTTCCCCTACATTTTATCCTCTACTCAGTCATTCTCCCTACCATGTGGAGGTCTACTCAGCGTCTGTTACTCAGCCTCTGCATTGAAAAATGTTTTGAATCCTGCGTTTTTCTCCTTTGCAGACCATTTTTGGGTGGTTCGCTTCAACTGAGCCTGCATGTTGCACAACTGTTCACCCACACATCCACATGGGCTTCTTACTTGCTTGGTCAAGCCATTACCTGCCTAGCCATGGACCTACAGCACCTGACACATGGCCTATCCCACACCAAAACTCAGACTTGTTCTTTTTTTGGCAGTTTCATGTTCATTTAGTATCACACTGACCTTTCACCTCAACGTGGGCCCCTCTTCAATCCCTTTTAAACATTGTTTGGAGGTTAAAACAATCCATTTTTTGATGTTTTGACCATAAAAACACTCTTTATGGCATTGTAATAATTTTTGGGTTCTAATTTTGCTTGTATTATGCCCTTCCTACGTGTGTCGAAGATAGAGGGTGAAATCTGGGGTTGGCAGGAGGCTAATCCCCCCTCACAAGAAAAATAAACCCTTGCTAAAATTTAATGTGGTTTCCAACGAGCAATCACACGATACCCTTTGTACCCATTTTGGGCATTTTTTTAATCAGTTTTCCTGTTTATTAGTTTTTTCCATCAGTTGCAAGAATCGTAATAATGCCATAACTTTTGACTTGCTACTCAATTTTTAGTGCTTATCTAGTCAAAGTTGTATGTTTTTTCACACATTACGTTATGAAATTATCATTTTTATAAATTCACTACTTTATAAAGTGCCACATTCTAAGTGGGTTGACTAGTACTCTTGGGTTTTCACACGTAGATGCATTATCGACCGAGTCCGACGTCTTTCTTTTGTGCACCTTGTAATTTTGATTCCACATCATGGAGAGTACTCTTTTTAGACTTGAGCATCGTAGGATCACCTTACAGCCTCTGCCACATCTCACCGGGAGAGGGAACTATGTAGCTTGGCATGCTTCCATGGAATGTTATTTTACTCACGAGGGTCTTTCACCCTTCTTACTTGGGCCCGTTCTTGCACCCGCTGATCATCGTCATCTTGAAGGACTTCCTTGACAATTACAACCATGTTTTTGGTCACTTGATGATGCATGTCTCTCGTTCTCTTTGGTTTCACGTGGCAGAATTAGATCCACCTCACCGTGTCTAGAGCATTCTTCAGTCCCTCTATGGAGACCCTTTGCATACTGTCACCATTATTGCTGATGTTGATTCAGTTGTCCCCTTTTCTTCATGTGATGATAATTCCACTAACATAGGATCGCTTGGTTGTACTTCTGTTGATGAGGATTGTGCATCCAGTTCTGATGTCAAGAGTACCACAGAGGACTCTTCTCTTCTTTCTCTTACTATTCCAGAGAGTGTTGAAACTTCCCACATCTCATCATATATTGATCAGTCTCCTTCTCAGTCTCATATAGTCATCACACCCACCTCCTTTCCACTTCTAGTGTGTGAGGCCCCTTCCACTCCTCTACCTTCATTGGATGAATCATACCTATCTGACATCGCTCTTCTATTTGTTGAGCCCCCTCATTGGGACGAGTATCTTCCTGACCTTAGTTATCTTTTTGCAGAGTCTACTTGTGATGCACTACAGGTTTCTCATCCATCTACAGGTGTTTCAGAGGATTCCATCATCTCCTTTGTTGGGAGTGCCCCTTTTGGGAGTCTTACCACTTCCACTTTTTCTGGAGACCTTCATTGATCCACCCTTGCTTGTGGATCCATTTTTGTTGTGGGGGATATTTTGTTTCCTTCACATCACATCGACATCCTTTCTACAGGTGTTCACTCTTCACACTCTAACAATTCTACACACATGGCATTACCTTCGGTTTCTTGGCACTCATTTGCTAGACTTATGTCACACTTTCATGGACCAGACTCAGAGTTCTTCGTGTTGTTGCCTTCGGTTTCCTTTACAGAGTGGGTAGACTTCTAGCACTCCATTTTTGTCCTTCCTAAGGGTAGGCACATAGTTTAGTGTGGGTGGCTCTTCTTCAATCCAGAGGTAGAGGATCTCATCATCGACATTATTTTGGGATACCTCCTAGAGCTACAGAGTTTAGATCCATCCATGACATCTTCTACATTCCTCTCGTCTCCCTCTTCTTCTCTCCTCTTCTTCTTTCCGATAGATTACCTCTTTGTACATGGGTACCTTTTTAGGCTCGTCTAGAGCTGGGACCCATATTTGGCATCTTTCTTATATTAGAGAGTGTTTTGTTTTCTTGTGGGGGATGTTTTTCCCACTTGGTTTTCCTTCACTGCTTGGGACCTTTTTCTTGTATGTGGGTACCTCATCAAGCTTTGTGTCGGGACCCATTTCTCATTTCTGACTTACCGCCTCATCCTAAGTTATGATGAAGGGGGGTGTTGGTGTGTATTATTTTCCACAACATTATGTGATTCATCTCACTTAGGTGAGATCGTAGGTCCATGTGTCATCTAGGGGTCATTATGATATTCTCTTACGCGTCAATGCGTCATATGCGTCATCTGGAGTTACACTTCTATTCTGGGAATGTAACTCCCCCTCTCTACTCGAGTTGTCATGATTATAGCACTAGGGGTTACTCAGCGCCTCCTATATGTACACCCCTTTGGATCTATGAGATAGAGGAGAGTTTTGTGGCTTATTGAGGTTATGCCCGTTTGTCAAATCTTTGCAATCACATTTAGTTGATGGTCGCTCCTCTAAAAATCTTTTCACACTATCGTTCACACATCTGTTGATGTGCACGTCATCCCTCGTGATCCTCACTTGTGGGTTTTTATACCCTCTTACAATATATATATATATATATATATACATTATTAAAGATGTTATTAATTTTTTTATTTTTTTATTTTTTTATTTGTAACTTCTATTTTAATTAAACATTTTCTTCTTTCGATAGTTTTTATTTTTTTTACCTAAATGTAATAATAGTTTCTATGGAAGTTTCTCTCAACATTGAATAAGTGTATTTGAAATATTTCTAATTTTGTAACAGTCTTTGTCACATTATAGATGACCATATTGTGATATTCTTATGCACTAGAAGCAATAGGCAATCCTATAAATTATTGTTTTCCTTGCATTTCAATATTGTCCTTTATACACATGGATTTTGAATTAGACGAAAATTCGAATGCTTCCAATGTTTTAAGATAGTATTCATGTTGATGATGATGAATCATAAGTCAAAATTTATTTTGGAAAGTATGAAATAATTGTTTCATTAACAATGTAAAACTGCATGTAATAATTTTTAGGATGGGAAGGAGGCCTAAATGGTAGAGCATGATCGATCTTCCTATCCATATAGACTTTTGATAGATGAGGAGAAACCAATTACTCTTCATATGATGACCTTTTGAACTAGGGGATACCATTACTCAAGGACATGAGCTAAACTTTCAACAATGTGATATACCAGACTCATATTCACGTTTCTTATGAAAACATATCACCTTTATCAAGGGGGGAGGTATACCAACGACAGTGATGAAACTACCTTCACTCCCTTTTTAGACCACAAGTTACTACTTCTTATTCCTAATATGCACACTGCATACAACCAAGTACTTGATCCTCAGGTTTGAAAATTTACTCACAACATAATTGTGATGAACTCAGTTCCCTCTAAAGAAAACATGACTAATAACAAATCATAAAAAGATACTCAAATACCTTGACAATGACCATACTACTTGATGTTTGTATGAAGTCTAGATAACAAGACAAACTTGCATACTAGTAACAAGTGACAAAGTGAGTAGGTGTCTAATTAAAATGGGTTTAAAATGTTGACCAATGTAATTTTAATGTGAGGGCATTTTTATGACCCAGACAAAACTAGACTAAAGGCAAATGACATACTACTAGAACCATACATTTCACTGTGATGTAAATGGTGAGTGTCTGTAATGAGATCAAATCACTTACCATTAATGATCCTTCTCTGAATGTTGATCCCGTACTCCTATCAAATGAATCCAAAACTTATGAATAGGTGTGAGAATTTTATTTATGGCAGTCACCGTGGTCCTGGTGTACAACAAATCTATAGAGGATCCATCCACCGTGGGTATATTGACAAACAGTGCTGAATACTTGACACCAAAGGACTTGGTGAATGCATGCAAAAGAGTTTTCTGCAGATTGTCTAGCACTAGAATCACGTCTGATGATGCAAGCTAAGCATGAACTTATTGCATGCATATGGATTGAGACATCAATATTCTTGACCTATGTTTACTTGAATAGAACCACCATTCCTTTTATCTATTGGCTCTGAAATAACAAACTTGGACTCATGTCATAAGACTTATGGTTCATCATTCGCAGAATTCCATCATTTTGAGTTTGACTCAACATGTTGTTGCCCAAAAATATGGCGTAAGATACACCTTGATGAAAATGAATTATGAATATGTCCATGTTTGTGACATTTGAAACATACAATCACATTGCTCTTCCCTTTCTGTGGCTCATGCACACTTAATGTTACCATCTGATGTCATATTCCTTAACTCTAGTAGCCAATTATCAGAACATGAATGACATTCACCATTAAAGAATCTCACAGGCCTAGGAGTTCCCGTAGCTTTTGCAATCTCTAGCTCTATGAATCAAAATCATGAAAAAAAATAAATATCCATTGAATGAAGGAAGTCCATAACTCGAGGAACATTAGTTTTCGTATAAACGAGTTAGAACTATCTCAAATCAGTTCATTACTTGGTCATGCATCAGCTGAATGAAAGAGTTAGAGAGAATTGTATAGAAAATTGTGCACCACGACATGAAGTTACACTTTAAAGTTGAAACATAATAGCTCCAATGTAATCACAAGAAAGTAATCGATCAATCAACTGGAAGATACTTACATAATAGAACAAAGCTTACACATAAGAGAAAAGACAACTGAGTGTCTTGGCATACTCATAAATGTCAATAGTGAAGGGATACATATAGGGTGCTGAGTAACCCTAGTGCATGACACATAAAAAACCCTAAACCTAACCCTAAACCTAACCCATGTGAGATGACCCTCCATATGTGTGTGGAGGACATATAGGATCCCACACACCAATACCCCCCTTTCATTGAAGCTGGGGTAGTGGCTATGATGAGTTAGAAAAAAAAAGAAGACACTCCTAAACAACTAAGAAAGATGTGTTAATGGGGCATGACAACTAAAATCCTGATAAGGTGCCCATGCACAAACAAAATCTTCCTAGAAGAAGAAGAAGAAAAGAAGAACTATATAGACCGAAGAAGATGAGTAGCTACATAATACCTCACCCCAAGAAGAGACTGTAAGTGAAGAAAATTCACCTCAGTGAAGGGCTGGGTGAATATATCTATAATCTGATCAGATGTCTAAATGTACTAAATGTCAATGATACCATCATGAATAAGCTCTTGTATAAAGTGCATATGGATCTCAATGTGCTTCATCCGCTAATGATGAACTAGATTTCTAAAAATTGAGATGGTGCTCTTGTTATCACAATAGATAATGGTAGGCCACCGAAAGTGGATGCCAAACTCTATCAGAATACCCTATAGCCAAATAGCTTCTGTGGCAGTGTTAACTGCTCCTCTGTATTCTATCTCTGTAGATGATATTTCAATTGCATTCTGATTCTTGCTAGACCAACTAATAGGACCTGAACCAAGAGAGAAAATGTAGCCAGAGGTAGATTTTTGATGATCTAAGTCATCGGCCCAATTAGAATTTGTGAATCCAATCAAGTCAATATCCACCCCTCCATGATAGTGAATGCCATCAGTATAGGTTCCACGAACATAATGAAGGATCTCATTTAGATACTTTGCTAATGCAGTTCATGTGGCTCCTGCATGAATCTAGACATAATCCCAATAGCATACAATAAATCCGGTCGAGTGTGAATCAAATAAGTCAAGATCCCCACCAAATGTCGATAAAGGGTACCATCAACCAAGGGAGTAGAGCAATCTAAAACCAACTTAAACCTGGAAAGAAAAGGAGTAGGAGAATACTTGCAATTGAGACATCTGAAAATGAGCAAGCAAGTCAAGAGCATACTTAGGTTACGAAATCAAAATTCTTGAGTCAGATTGTGAAATCTGGATCCCAAGAAAGTAATGAAGCAGACCTAAGTCAGTCATGGAAAACCTGTTGGCCAAGGTGGTCTTCACAGAATCAATGATAGAGGAAGAGTTGTCAGTGATCAACAAGTCATCAACATAGAGAACAATAATGAGTATGTAGTCATCTTGCCATAGAATATAAAAATTTGGATCAGAGTGACACCTATTAAACCATGATGTAAGTAAAAAGGAGTCCATCTTGGTAAACTAAGCCAAAGGGGCTTATTTAAGGCCATAAAGAGACTTATTTAACTTACAAATGAGGGATGGAATCATTAGACATAACCCGAAGTTTGTTCCATGTAGATCTCTTCCTCTAGGTCACCATGAAGGAAGGCACTCTTAACATCCATTTGATGGAATTTCCATTTGTTTGCTACAAAAATGGCTAGGGTTAGTCGAATAGAAGTCATCTTCACAACTAGAGAAAAGGTTTCAGTATAATCAACCCCATATATCTGAGAAACCCTTAGCTACTAATCATGCTTTAAAATTTTTGACATCTCCATCTACTCCATACTTTTTTCAGAACACCCACTTAAACCGAATGATTTTTCTTTCTTTTGGAAGAGGGGTGAGATGCCAAAGTATCATTCTTCATGAGAGAGGAATACTCCTCATCCATGGACAGAATCCCAGTCAGGAATGACCATAAGCCTTCCGAAAAGACCTTGCGGATCAGAGGAAGAGGCAAAGAAAGAGTGGGGTCCAATGAAATCTGAGCAAGTACGTCTCATATCGGAAGTATCTCCAACTAAATCTCCAGCACTTTGCAGAGTTTTCCTAGCCCAAAGAGGACCAGGAGGGTCAACCTCATGAGTCAGAAGATTTTTCACTCGAGTTAGAAGGGACATAGTCCTAATCATTACTACTGTCAGAATTAGAAGACTCAAGGGTCTAATGGCTAGGAGGATCATGAAGAGGAGCATGCTCAACAGTATCATCATTTGATGAGTCAGAATCTAAATCAGCAAGCTGAAGAACCTCAATAGGTAGATAAGTATAAGTCAAAGAAGACTCATTGAACTTAACACTTCTCTCAATATACAAAGATAATGAGAAGTAGGATTCAATCAATCGATATCCCTTCATGCCATCATGATACCCTACAAAGATACAAGGTTTGGATTGTGGTTCCAATGCCTTGTATTTCTTCTCGGGAATCCAAGCTATAGCCTTGGATCTGAAGACTCGAAGTGCTCAACATCAAGCTTACGTCTAAACTAGGCTTCAAAGGGTGTCATCCCTCTTACTTCCTTGTGTGGAACATGGTTATAAATTTAATTAGCATAATTCAATGCTTCAGCCAAATACTACGGAGGAAGAGACTTCAAGTGAATCATACAAATGACCATCTCCTTAAGAGTACGGTTCTTTCTTTCTGTAACTCTATTCTGTGAAGGGATGTATGCAACTATATGTTGCAAGGAGATATCTTTAGAAGTACATAAATCCATGAACCTATTTTTTACATATTCACCTCCATTATCAGTTCAAAGGACCTTAATAGACCGTTCCGCCTATTTCTCAGGAAGAGCCTTAAATTCCTAAAAATGTTCAAAGACTTTAGACTCAAGCTTAAGAAAATATACCCAAGTATATCGTGAATATTCATCAATAAAGGTCAACACATAAAGATCTCTAGTAAATGAAGGGGATGGAAATGGACCAAAAATATTGCTGTGAACAAGATCCAAAGGACGAGTAGCTCTCCAGGATTTTCTTTTGTCAAAGTTCTTTTCAGGATGCTTTCTAAGGGTATAACCTTCACAAAGACCCTTATAAACCTTAACGCGGGGTAACCCGTTGACCATTTCGTTTTGGCTCAATTGTTAAAGGTAGTGATAATTTAGATGTCTGAAATGCCTCATGCCATAGCTTATTAACCTCATTTACACGAGTGAGCAAGGTAGTGGGTGTAGAATTATAAGTAAAGTGGGAAAAGGTATACAATTGTGAATGGTGATCTGCCTTTCCCTCAGCCAATGTAGTGTCATCATTAAGCTCACGAATAATCACCGAGTTAGGACCAAATTCCACTCACATCACTTCACCAAGGTGAGTAATTTGGTAAAATAATAGGAGATTGGTAGAGAGATCAGGAACACTCAACACTTGGTTGAATGTTCCCTAATCCATCTATACCGATCCACTACTAGAAACCGACACTGTCGTGTCATTACCCATCACGATTTGGGATATACCACAAGGCTCGATGTTGGAGAACTCAACATGTGAAGAATCCATGTGGTGCGAGGCACCGAAATCTATAATCCATTGTCGATGAAGGAATAACTTTGGCTATGAGGGCCTTTCCTTTCTTCTTATTAGATTTAACACCTTTTGTAGCAGAAGACTCGACCTTTGGAGCATTTTGTTTTATAGACTCAAGAAAACATATTTGATTTTTCTCAAGTAAATGAGATAAGGTGATCAATTTTTTTTCTCATACACGTAGTGCTTCTCGTCGTGACCAGGCTTCTTGCAATAGGAACAAAAATACTTGTCTTTTCTGTGCCTCTAGGATCAAAAGTTGAAGTGTTTGTGTTAATTTTAGTTTTGGTCGTTGTTTCCTTCTTTGGTTGATCATGTGTTTCTTTCTTCTTTTCAGTCGTCTTTTCCTTACTAGTACTTATCTACAAGGGCATGAGAATTGGACTTGAGAGACCCCATTTGAATGAGTTTGTCCTATTCTCGAATGAGTTGGGATGAAAAATAGTCAAAGGAGAGCATATTCCAAGTCCTCACCTAAGGCATACTTTTGTAGCGTAAAAAGTTGACACAAAGATAGAATATTCAGGACCTAACTTAGATAGAATCAATAAGATCAGTTGAGAATCTTTCTTCTCTACTTGACATTCCTTTTAACAACAATCTAGTGTGGACAAAATTAGAGAATAAGGTCTTGTAGCTTTTCAAAATCACTAGGATTTAACCCTAGTAGTTCGTTTTCCAACTCATGCACTCTCATGTCATCTTGTTTTCCACACATCACCATCCAATGTTTTCCACGCATAATTAGGTGTTTTAGACGACTCAATGTAGAAGAGAAAGTTAGGATAAATAGACATACATAGAAGACCTAAAGCTTCATCACTACGGTTTAACCACTTAGATTTTTCAGGGTTCGTCATTTGGTTCAGTCTCAGTTCCCATGGTGATGCAAAATAACTCTTTAACCCTTAGTTTCATAACTATTTTCGATCTCCATTTGAAAAATTTGAATGGTGTAAGCAAAGGAATTGAAAGTGCATCCATAGTGAGAGAGAGAGAAAGAAATGCAGAAAAGAAACATAACCACCCAGAACAATAACAACCCCCTGCTTTCGACACTTTATAGTTTAGTGCATTGATTACAATCAGGTCAGTGCATGTGGTTTGAAACACTTGGTAACTCGTCTTGCAATCAGGGTAATAACACGTAAGAGAAGAGACCACAACAATGTTTCATGGAGTGCAACAAAAGGACACTGTAAACAAGCACAAGCAAAAAACAAGAAAGGAGGCGAAAGCCAACCTTGGTGGTGAGAAAAAATGTCTCACGTCGTAAAAGGAAACCCCCTTATTGTAGATTATGGCGGACACGATCACTAGTTGCAAGAAATAATAAGGGTGAAATACAAGGTTTTAAATGAACTAAAGGAGTTTAGAGAGACTTCAGAACGCCAAAAAAGATCTCGGAAGGAAAAAAAGGTGCTCAGAGTGATGTTGCACACTTGAGCGCATGATCAAAGAAAAAAAACGCCAATAACGCCTAAATTTTAGCGTTTAGAAACGCCCAATTGTACTATTTTGGAGCTATTGGAATTTTTAAAAGACGATAAAAAAGGTTATTAAAGACGATTTTAATCTACTAATCATAATAAATGAAGTTTAGAAATTAATAAACTAGACTTAATTAAATTAAATCTAATTAATTTCAAATAATAATAAAAAACTAATTAAGATTTAATTAAAAAATTAAATCCTAAATAATAAAAACTTTCCCTTTTTTTCTCTTAAAAAAATTTAAATTAAATAAATCTAATAAAAAAAGGAAAAAGCTTCTTCTTTTTTTTTTTTAGAAAGGATTTTATAAGTTGTTTTTTTTTTAAAAAGCAAATCACCCTTAATTTAAAAAACTTGTGAGTTTAAATTAGAAGGAAATAAATTAAAAAGGAATGGCATTTTTAAAAAGTTAAAAAGTAAGTAAAAACTTACCAAAAAACCATATATTTTAAAAACTTACCAAAAATTTGAGTTAGAAGTTTGATTTGTAAAACATCAAAAAAAACTTACCAAAAAAGTTTTCATGTGGCGAGGGCACACGGGGACAGTCCATGGGAGGACAGACCATAGAGGGACAGACCAGTAATAGGACGCAGGTGGCAACCGGAGCAGAGGCCAGCAGTGGACGCGGGTGGGCAGCTAGAGCAGTGGTAAACACATTCGGCAGCTTCAGAGACACGCGGGGTGAACAGACATGGAGGACACCGGGCAAGGGCAGGTGGGCAGACGGTGCTGGCAAGGTCTACAGTCCATAGTAGCAAAGGCACAACAAGGTCGCGGTGGGCGGCGGGCTGAGCCACAGGCACAACTAAAACTATTTTTTGTTTAAAAATAATTAAAAACAACGAACCCTACAACACCTAGTACCCGCACAAAGGACAAAAAAACACAGCAACCAAGAGAGAGAGAAAAAACACTTAGTTTTTAGAAAAAAAATAGAAAACCTCTTGTTTTTCTGTAGAAACCTTGAAAAAACTAAAGGTGATACCTGCACAAGGAACACACAAAAAACTTTTCCAAGAACACTTTGTTAAAATGCATTAGCAAGAAAAGACAGAATAATAAGATCGAAAGGCTTGCACGAGGAATGAAAAAACAAGAGTAATCACAACTAAAAAATTAGTGCACATTTACCATATCTAAGCTCTAATACCATGAAAGAGTTGATAGATCATATCAAAAACTGTGCACAACAATGAAGTTGCACTCGAGGTGAATCGAAATAGCTCCAACGTAATCACAAGAAAGAATCGATCAATAACTGAATAAGCTTGCATAACATAACAAATCTTGTTCATAAGAAACATATAACGAAGTGTCTTGGCATGCTCATAAATGAATAGTAAAGGGGTACATATAGGGTTTTGAGTAACCCTAGTGCAAGACACACATGAAACCCTAAACCTAATCCATGTGAGATGACCCTCCAATATGAGAGGAGGACACATAGGATAACTCACACTAACACTGAAATCCAAGCTATTAGGTGTGTTTTAGGTTTTCGTGTAGTGTTATGCCTATGGTACGTGCACAGGGCATGGTTGAAAACTATGCACAGGTATTGTAGCAAGGAGTTTAGGTGGAAGATTTTTGAGAGACTAGGTACCATCATTTATGGTTCCGAAATGCGTCACAAGCACACATTTCGAATCATTCAAGGCTTATTTAATGAATTCAAAGAGGAAACTAAGTTCCTCGAGTACTTTAGGAATGCATGGTGTGAGAGTGAAGAACATGTTGGTGAGTACTATAATTTTTGTGTTTCCTTATTAATTACCATCAATTATAATTCTTGGTCTATAGTATCACTGATTTTCAATCTTTGTCACTTGTTAGCTATGTGGGCAATAAATTTTAGAAACTTCTCCCATGAAAATTAAGAAACAAATGCATCCATTGAGTCCTACCTTTTTTTTAAGACTAGATACTTGTGTGACAGACAAAACAAATGTACTCACCATTTTACAAACACAAGAGGAAGTTGTAAAAATATGGCTTCTTGACCAATTTCAAAAAAGAAAGACAACTATTGACAGTGGTTGAGACAACAAATATTATTTCGAATACAGATTGCCTTGCAATTATGCCTCATTGCAATCAATTATGGGTGAGGAGCTAAACAACTAGAATCACATGGTATTTGGTAAGAGAATGTGGAGCCTTGGACATATGCAAATGTGTTTGGGTTATCAGAGGAAATACGTGTAAGCACGTGTTGAAGGCATTGGATTTTTGCAAGCAATATGTGACGATGTCATCATATCAATCACAAGAAGTGACATGTAAATCAATGCCATCATATGTTACCGATGTATATTTCTACGCATAAGTCGTAACGAAATAAGTATCATGTTGAAAATTTTTTCATTTCACATGCAGGAGCCAATAATTATGGGGATACAAGCATGGTAAATGAAGACACATTCTGTGATGGCCCCTCATTGCCATGTCCAACATCAGAAGTGGAAGGAAATTTAATTTCATCGTATATGGCAAGTAGTGATATAGATTTATAAACATAAGTCGTAACGAAATAAGCATCGTGTTGAAATTATTTTCATTTCATGTGCAGGAGCCAATACTTATGGGGATACAAGTAGGGTAAATGAAGACACATTTTGAGATGGCCCCTCTTCATCATATCCAGTAGCAGAAGTGGAAGGTAATTCAATTTCATAGTATGTGTCAAGTAGTGATATAGATTGCTAAGAATAAGTTGTAACAAAAAAACCATCGTGTTGTAATTGTTTTCATTTCTTGTGCAACAACCAATGCCTATGCAAAGACAAGCACTGTAAATGATGGCATGTTATGGGATGGCCCCTCCTCACCACCTCAACAGTCACTAATATTTGATGGTTATTTATTAATGCCTTCAATCAATTAATCAATGCTAAAGATAATGTTTGTCACACATATTTATGATTAGGTGGCATTGTGTATTCATGTGTACAATGATATTGAAAAACCTAGTGTATAAATAAATAACTTTCTATGATGTCTTATACATCACAGGAACTCCTAAAATAGTTGGAATTGGTGGTTTGATGATAGAAAGTGATTCAGATTTCACATCCAAAGAATTCTTGAAGTTAGTCTCCGATACACTACTAAGTATAGATGAAAAGAAAAAAACATTATTTGAATGTGTTCAAAGTTTAGGAGAGACCTAGGAGAATCAAATATGTTGGATATTTCTTTCAAAGGAGATTTCAATGAGACATCCACCACCCGCATGCATCTAAGGTTTAGTGCGAGTAAAAAATGCCACCGCAGTGTGACTAAGAGGCCAGTCATTATAGAAGATTTGAACAATCATGTTGAAGACTACGAATAATTCCAATTTCCTGATGGCAATCGTCCAAAGAGGAGACAAACCACACAAATGGGAGATACATGTTAAAACATTGAACTATTAGTGTGATTGTGAATTCACAAGAAACTTTAATTGTGGAGGCGAAGACTAACATATTGATCATTTATTTTGCATGTGGTTCAAATGTAGTTGAAACATCTCCCCTACTTCTCTTATCTTTTAGCAATTTAGCATCTCTGCAAGGTGTGTATTGAATGTCCTTAATTTCATAACATTTATTTACTATATGTAAGGTAAAAATATTTTGATACGTTGTCTAATATTTATTGCATTATGTTGCAGATGCAATGGATATGCAGAGAGATGTATCTAACAGAATGAGAAGGTTAAGATTTGGAAATTAAATGTATGGCATGTTGAGTGGACCTATATTATAATTGTAAAAATTTAAAATTCTTGTATATGAGATTGTACATTGTGTATATTTAAAATACATAAATATGGAAAGTGTACAATTGACCTATTCTTTGACTATTTGTAGAGTATTTAAAAAAAGTGCTTGGTGGTGTTAGCCAACGTAGAACCGCTCATTTAATATATGGATAGTATAAAATATTTTAACAAACAGAAAGTTGATGTAATTATGATGAAATGATGTAATCAACAACAACAAATGATGTCAGATTTTTATTGCTACTATCAAAGTGATGAAAAATAAACCTCTTTCGACACTATAAAAAATTAACCATTATTTTCCACAAGGTACAAACTATGATTCTATTCCACTTTTATGTAACAATGTAAAGCAAATCAAGTAAATAAAAGAGGGTGTGTTTTTTGCCATGTTGAAAAATGCATGGTGTTTTTTAGCACTTTGAAAAATGCAATCCTGTTCTCTAAAAGGTATAAACCGTGGTGTTTTTCCTTCTTGTTGTAAAAATTGAATCCACATCAACTACTTATCATGTGGAGAAGGGTTGAATATTTCCAAAGTGATGAAAAACAAGGTGTGTTTTCTACCACGTTAAAAAACACATGGTGTTTTTTCAGCACTTTGAAAAATGCAATCTCATTCTCCAAAAGGTACAACCCATGGTGATTTTCCTTATTGTTTTCAACATTGACTCCACATCAACTACTTATCATGTGGAGAAGGGTTGAATATTTCAATTGTGATGAAAAACATGGTTTGTTTTCCGCCACGTTGAAAAATGCACGGTGTTTTTCAGCACTTTGAAAAATGTAATCCCATTCTCCAAAAGGTGCAACCCGTGGTGCTTTTCCTTCTTGTTGTAAAAATTGAATCCACATAAACTACTTATCAGGTGGAGAAGGGTTGAATATTTCCAAAGCAATGAAAAATAGGGTGTGTTTTCAGCCACGTTGAAAAACACACAGTATTTTTCAACACTTTGAAAATTGTAATCCCGTTCTCCCAAACGTCCAACCCTCGGTGATTTTTATTCTTGTTATAAATATTGAATCGACATCAACTACTTGAGAAGGGTTGAATATTTCCAAAGCGATGAAAAATAGGGTGTGTTTTTTGCCACGTTCAAAAACACATGGTGTTTTTCAGCACTTTGAAAAACACAATCCCGTTCTCCAAAAGGTGGAACCCACGGTGATTTTCCTTCTTGTTGTAAACATTGAATCCACATAAAATAATTATCAAGTGGATAAGGGTTGAATATTTCTAAAGTGATGAAAAATAGGGTATGTTCTCCGCCACATTGAAAAACGTACGGTGTTTTTCAACACTTTAAAAAATGTGATCCCGTTCTCCAAAAGTGCAACCTGTGGTGATTTTACTTATTTTTGTAAACATTGACTCCACATAAAATACTTACCATGTGGATAAGGTTTTGATATTTCCAAAGTGATGAAAAATAGAGTGTGTTTTCCACCACATTGAAAAACACACGGTATTTTTCAACACTTTGAAAAACGTAATCCCGTTCTCTAAAAGGTGCAACCCGCATTGCTTTTCCTTCTTGTTATAAAAATTAACTACACATAAGCTACTTATTAGGTGGATAAGAGTTGAATATTTTCATAGCGATGAAAAATAGGGTGTGTTTTCCACCTCGTTGAAAACCACACGGTGTTTTTCAGCACTTTCAAAAATGCAATCTCGTTCTCAAAAAGGTGCAACCGACGGTGATTTTATTTCTTGTTGTAAACATTAACTCCACATATATACTTATTAGGTGGAGAAGGGTTGAATATTTAAATAGCAATGAAAAACAGGGTGTGTTTTCTGCCTCGTTGAAAAACACATGGTGTTTTTCAGCACTTTGAAAAACGCAATCCCGTTCTCTAAAAGGTGTAACCCGTGGTGATTTTCCTTCTTGTAAAAATTTATTCCACATCAACTACTTATCATGTGGAGAAGGGTTTAATATTTCCATAGCGATGAAAAAATAGGTGTGTTTCCCACCACATTAACAAATGCACAATATTTATCAGCACTTTGAAAAACGTAATCTCGTTCTCCAAACGGTGCAACCCGCAGTGATTTTAGTTCTTGTTATAAAAATTTACTCCATATAAGCTACTTATCATGTGGAGAAGGGTTGAATTTTTCCAAAGCGATGAAAAATAGGGTGTGTTTTCCATCACGTTGAAAAATGCATGGTATTTTTCAGCACTTTTAAAAACGTAATCCCATTCTCCAAAAGGTGCAACCTGAGGTGATTTGCATTCTTGTTGCAAACATTGACTTCACATATACTAATTCTTAGGTGGAGAATGGTTGAATATTTCAATAGCGATGAAAAACAGGTTGTGTTTTCCACCACGTTGAAAAATGCATGGTGTTTTTTAGCACTTTGAAAAACACAATCCCGTTCTCCAAAAGGTGTAACCCGTGGTGATTTTCCTTCTTGTTGTAAACATTGACTCCACATCAAATACTTATCATGTGGAGAAGGGTTTACTATTTCCAAAGTGATGAAAAATAGGGTGTGTTTTCCACCATGTTCAAAAACACATGGATTTTTTCAGCACTTTGAAAAACACAATCACATTCTCCAAAAGGTAGAACCCGCAGTGATTTTCCTTATTGTTGTAAAAATTGACTGCACATCAACTAATTATCATGTGGAGAAGGGTTGAATATTTCAATTGCGATGAAAAACATGGTTTGTTTTCTGCCACGTTGAAAAACGCACGATATTTTTTAACACTTTGAAAAACGCAATCTCGTTCTCCAAAAGGTGCAACCAGTGGTGCTTTAACTTCTTGTTGTAAACATTGAATCCACATAATCTTCTTATCAAGTGGAGAAGGGTTGAATATTTCCAAAGCAATGAAAAACTGGGTGTGTTTTCTACCACATTTTAAAACACATAGTATTTTTCAGAACTTTGAAAAATGCAATCACATTCTCCCAAAGGTGCAACCCTCAGTGATTTTACTTTTTTTTGTACACATTGAATCCAAATCAACTAATTATAATGTGGATAAGGGTTGAATACTTCCAAATCGATGAAAAATATGGTGTGTTTTCTGCCACGTTGAAAAATGCATGGTGTTTTTCATCACTTTGAAAAACACAATCATGTTCTCCAAAAGGTGGAACCCGCTATGCTTTTCCTTCTTATTATAAACATTGAATCCACATCAAATAATTATCAGGTGGAGAAGGGTTGAATATTTCTAAAGTGATGAAAAAATAGGGTGTGTTTTCCGCCACGTTGAAAAATGTGTGGTATTTTTCAGCACTTTAAAAAATGTGGTCCCGTTCTCCAAAAATTGCAACCCGTGGTGATTTTACTTCTTGTTGTAACCATTCACTCCAAATCAACTACTTATCATGTAGATAAGGGTTGAATATTTCCAAAGTGATGAAAAATAGGTTGTGTTTTCTGCCACATTGAAAAATCCATGGTGTTTTTCAACACTTTGTAAAACACAATATCGTTCTCCAAATGGTGCAACCCACAGTTCTTTTCCTTATTTTTGTAAAAATTGAATCCACATCAACTAATTATCAGGTGGATAAAGTTTGAATATTTTCATAGCGATGAAAAATAGGGTGTGTTTTCTGCCACGTTGAAAACCACGCGGTATTTTTCAACACTTTGAAAAACATAATCCCGTTCTCAAAAAGGTGCATCCTGCTGTCATTTTCCTTCTTGTTGTAAAAATTGACTCCACATATATTACTTATTAGGTGGAGAAGGGTTGAATATTTCAATAGCAATGAAAACCAAGGTGTTTTTCAGCACTTTAAAAAATGCAATCCTATTTTCCAAAAGGTGTAACCCACGGTGATTTTCCTTCTTGTTGTAAAAAATTACTCCACATAAAATAATTATCATGTGGAGAAGGGTTGAATATTTCCACAGCGATGAAAAACAAGGTGTTTTTCCCACCACGTTAAAACATACACAGTGTTTTTTAGCACTTTGAAAAATGCAATCCCATTCTCGAAACGATGTAACCCACGGTGATTTTACTTCTTGTTGTAAACATTTACTCCATATAAACTACTTATCATGTGGAGAAGGGTTGAATTTTTCCATAGCGATGAAAAATAGGGTGTGTTTTCCATCACATTGAAAAATGCATAGTATTTTCAGCACTTTGAAAAACGCAATCCTGTTCTCCAAAAGCTGCAACCTAGGGTGATTTTCCTTCTTACTATAAAAATTGACTCGACATCAACTACTTATCATGTTGAAAAGGGATGAAATTTTCAAAAGCGATGAAAAATAGGGTGTGTTTTCTACAACATTGAAAAATGCATGGTATTTTTCAGCACTTTAAAAAATGCAATCCTGTTCTCCAAAAGGTGCAACCATCGGTGATTTTTCTTCTTGTTATAAACATTGACTCCACATTAACTATTTATCAGGTTGAGAAGGGTTGAAATAGAGAGAGTTTTAAGACATGTTGAAAAATAAACGGTGTTTTTCAACACTTTGAAAAACATAATTTGGTTCTCCAAAAGGTGCAATCTGCGTTGCATTTCCTCCTTGTTGGAACGATACAATCCACATCAACTACTTATAAGGTGGACAAGGGTTGGTTTATCGAAACCGTTAAGAAATAGAGTGAGTTTTAAGACATGTTGAAAAACACACAGTGTTTTTTAACACTATGAAAATTACAATTTGGTTCTCCAAAAGGTGCAATCTATGTTACATTTCCTCCTTGTTTGAACAATGAAACTCACATCAAATAATTATCAGGTGGACAAGGGTTGGTTTTATCAAAACCGTTAAGAAATAAAGTGATTTTTAAGACACATTGAAAAACACACAGTGTTTTTCAACACTTTCAAAAACGTAATTTGGTTCTCCAAAAGGTGCAATCCACATTTCATTTCCTCATTGGATTGATGTAATCCTCATCAACTACTTATCAGGTGGACAAGGGTTGATTTTATTGAAACCATTAAGAAATAGATTTAGTTTTAAGGCACGATGAAAAACACATGGTATTTTCCAACACTTTGAAAAATGTAATTTGGTTCTCCAAAGGGTGCAATCCATGTTGCATTTCCTCCTTGTTGGAACGATTCAATCCACATCAACTACTTATCAGGTGGAAAAGGGTTGGTTTTATCGAAAATGGTAAGAAATAGAGCGAGTTTTAAGACACATTGAAAAACACACGATGTTTTTTAACACTTTGAAAAACGCAATTTGGTTCTCCAAAAGGTGCAATCCACGTTTCATTTCATCCTTGTTGGAATAATGCAATCCATATCAAGTACTTATCAGGTGGACAAGGGTTGGGTTTATCGAAATAGTTAAGAAATAGAGCGAGTTTTAAGACATGTTGAAAAATAGAATTTGGTTCTCCAGAAGGTGCAATCCACGTTGCATTTTCTCTTTTTTGGAATGATGCAATCCACATCAACTAATTATCAGTTAGACAAGGGTTTGTTTTATCAAAACCGTTAAGAAATACAACAATTTTTAAGACAAGTTGAAAAACACACGGTATTTTTTAACACTTTGAAAAACGCAATTTGGTTCTCTAAAAGGTGCAATTTGTGTTGCATTTCCTCCTTGTTGGAATGATCCAATCCACATCAACTACTTATCAGGTGGACAAGTGTTGTTTTTATTGAAACTGTTAAGAAATAGAGTGAGTTTTAAGACACGTGGAAAAATACACGATGTTTTTCAACACTTTGAAAAATGTAATTCGGTTCTCCAAAAGGTATAATCCACGTTGCATTTCCTCCCTGTTGGAACGATGCAATCCACATAAACTACTTATCAAGTGAACAAGGGTTGGTTTTGTGGAAATTGTTAATAAATAGAGTGAGTTTTAAGACATGTTGAAAAACACACGTTGTTTTTCTACACTTTGAAAAATGTAATTTGGTTCTCCAAAAGGTGCAATCCGCGTTGCATTTCCTCCTTGTTGGAATGATGCAATTCTCATCAACTACTTATCAGGTGGACAAGGATTGGTATATAATGTGATAAAATTATAATATTATACAAACCATTTATACATTTACATCAAAACATTTTCTTGAAACGGAAAATCATAATATTAGACAAACCGTTTATATATTTACACGAAAACATTTACATCAAATCTGTACAACATTACAAAAAAACTATGAGAAAATGAGAAGTTAGACTTGAAGCAATGAAAACAATTTTGTAGTCTTAATAGATGGTAATACACATTTAAACTAAGATCATTCCATTGTAATGTATATGTAGTTTGAAAATTACATGCTTCAATGACTACTTGAAATTTGAATTCTCTATAATATGTACATTAACTAGAAGTAACATTCACAATACTCACACATTTTATATCTTATTCCAATTTAAATCTTGTTATTATATTTTAAAACCTTCTAATATTTTATTCTGTTTTTTATGGTTTAATTATTATTTACTCTTTTAAAAACTATAATATATGTTTAACCAACATTTGTTGATGTCAAAGGTCACATGGACAGTCTCATTTTATTACAAAGTCATATTTTATGTATAAGGTCACTTGGACAGTCTTCTGTGTGAGTGATTGGTACTTTTTTCTCAATCGACGTCTTGGCTAGAATGTATATCCTCTTCCATAATTCTTTGTGACCTTTGTGAATTTTAACAATGGAATTAAAACTTGTAACTTGATTTTCGAACTTTTTTTTTCCATTCACGCGTCATCTCCCAATTCTTAATTTCTAATTCCAACTATTGAACCTCTAGCTCCAACTCCATCTTCTTCGAGGAATCATCTAGTAATTAATCCAATAGTTCCTTATTTATCTTTTATAATTTTAAATATTGCATTCTAAGTCTTTCATGCTTGATTTTATAAAACTTTTCCTTGTTCATTGCAAGTTTCAGTTCTATTTCTATACAAACTGATGGGGACGATTCATCTTCTTATCCAACTTTTACATTTTTGTTTGCAGGGCTCTCTACAGTATTTCTGAATACATTAGTACTGACACTATAGAATTTTGCATAATCTTTCGGTTATGGCATTTGTGAGGCCTTGCACTTTCCAAGCTTCTTTTGTCTTTCCATCTAATTAAAATTATATTTAAACAACCAATTAATATCTCTTAACATTCAAACATAATTGTAACCATATACCATACACTGAAGTAGAACCCAACTAAGTAACCATATATCATTTATCGTAATCAACATTCCATAGTCACATTAATAAATTAACCATATAAACAGTGACAACATCATCATTTATACAATAAATGGAATGTGACATAACAAGAATAAAAACCATCTAATGTGCTATAAACATAACCACAAACCATATTCAATTTAACAAGAATGTAATACTAAACTGTAAGCATCAAACACATTAAAGTAACAACCTCATCACACATATATACACTTGTCTTCTAATCACACTTTTATTACTCTTCCTTATCATCACATCGTATACTAGATATAACAATTCAAATACATGATCTAAATACTAATTAATGTGCACATCATAAAATCAACCAAAAAAAACCATAGTAGTGTAAAATCACATACATCTAATAATCATAATTTAACCACATACGTTTATTTATATCATCTATTATGATACAAAGGTAAAATTCATCAAATATAACTAATTTTTTGCATACCACATAATCAATATCTATACATATATGTCTAATATAAGTAAAACTTGTCAAATATTTAAGTGAAATATAAAATCTCTGTGACTGATATATTCATTTGCTATCATTGTCTTGGGTGGGAGTGCCTGGTGTTTTTTCCTCAATTGCCGCTTTGGCCTACATGTACATCTTCTTCCATACTTCCTTTGGTTCTTCGTGTATTTTAAGAATGGTATTAAATTTTGCTACTTGATTTGTGAACACTTTATTTTTTGCTTCACACTTTGTCTCCCAATTCTTAATTTCCAGTTCTAACTCCGGAACCTTGAACTCCAACTCCATCTGCCTTGAGGCAATTTCTCCTATTTCATCCAATATTTCCTTTTTTCGTAAAATATAAATTTTCCAATGTAAATCTTTCACATTGGTTTTGATAGATCTTTGTCTTCTTTGTTACAAGCTTCATTTCTAAATCCATACGAACTGGCGGGGAAGGCTCTTCTTCTTGTGTAGCACTAACATCTTTGTTTGTAGAGCTCTTTGCATTCTTTTTGAACAGATAAGTATAACTATCGAATGACTTATAATCATTTGGTGGGGCATCCTATGTCTTTATCCGAGTATGGTGTGCTATATCAATCTATACCGCATCATCCTAAAATCCAACCATGTAGTAAATAAGTCAACGTAGATGAATATCTCACTTAAACACATAATTAAATTAAATCATTCATTACAACTACTTTCCTCTTCAAGAGTATCAATTCTAATATCAATGAGATATCAAATAGCAAACCCTTTGACACACTCTGCCAAAGTTTTTGCAAATGTATTAGGGTAGGGAGATGGAGTAGTGGGAACAATGGCCTCAGAAATAATCACTTTGATAGTAAATTTGGGGAGTTTGATGCCTTGAAACTTTGCGTGCAGGCTACTATCACAAACCACTCCTCTCTTGACAACCATATCATATGACATTAACCTGACTTCGTCCCCGTCAAGAAAATCCTAGAATAACGACAATCTCAATTTCATTAATAATTTTTTCTTAATTTCACCAAAAAAATACAGAAAATCAAATGAGAACATTCAATAACTTACCAATATAGTTCCACCCTATATCGTACTATCACCAATGGTGTTTGTGTCCCTCTCCTCGTTCCTCCCCTCATCATCCTCTCTCTCCTTGAATGGCAAAGAAGTTGCAACTCCAGGATTTTTCATCTCCACCTCTCTTAACTCATGTGAATCTATCTCTCCAATAAGATCGATAACAAAGGATGATTGAGAAGGGGGTGTGTTATCGCAAACGTCGACCTATAACAATCGAATCATCAAGACGATTAAAGTATCAACAACATAAGGCAACATACATTTTTAGAGTGCGTGTTAAGTGGTTTTTACCTCTCTTTGTTTCACACTACGAATCGAGTGTCTCTGTCAATGTAAGAGTTAACACAAGGGAATGTCATAATCCTATGCACGCCTACAACTAGTATATACAAAAAAAAAAAAAAAAAAAAAAACTAAATTATATCCTTACTTACAAAAGACCAATAATTACTTACATTATCATTCGTAGGGGGGTCAACATTTCTGCTACTTGTTCCACCCTCTTCCCTAGCTTCCTATTCATGAAAAAATATTAAGTTTTTGATTTCCAACCAAACATAATTTATAAAATACTATATTAATCTTAAATTTACCTATGTCCCAATATTTGATTTTTTATTTCCTCTCACTCTCAACCAATGCTCCTCTCTTGCCTTTCATATCTCCGTTGAATCATAGGGAAGCATTACATCATCCACCTCCCTCTTTCCTTCCTGGCTCAACTCCTCAAATCTTATTTTCATTCTTTTTTACAAACTCGATTGATAACCCTCCTCCACTGCAAGTAGAATCATTGCCTCAGGACATAGTTCACATCCACCTCCCTCTTTTACATGTATTCTCTTCTTCTATCTTGAGATATAGTTTGTCATTTTCCCATATGCTTATGGCCATGCTTACGAGGTTCCACAGAGGGAAGATTGTGTTCAACTTGGCGACGTTGATTTAGTCTATGCAACTTGGAAAACCTAACATTCCCACTAACAACACATGATCCATGTTGGTAGACATAATGAATACGACCATTAATATATTCAGTTCTATACTCTACGGGTGGCTCATGGATATATAAGCGAATGGGCTCGAAAGGACCATCTGATGTATCGCCATCAACTATTGGAGGATCATCTCCCTTTTCTTCCTCTGTGACGCTTACGAAACACGTATGTGCCATGTGATGTGAAGGTGCTTGTATCTAGGGAGTCCAAGTACATAACTATTAGCCCAACATAAAATATTAAGTATTTTGTAAAATAATTAATTTTCACATATTCAAATATTACCATCATGGGATGTGAAGAAACCTATATGAAAAGACAAAAATTTCATAATTTTTATCCCAAAAAATGACATTAGGTACATTGCTATGAAAAACAATTAATGTTCACAAAGTTATATATTACCATCTCATTATTTATGTCTTCCGTGAAAACATAAGAACGAATTTTTAAAATGGATCAACCTATGTTGCAAAGGCTTCCACATGTTTTGTTCATGTGCATTTTTATAACCATCATCAAAGTGACGCATTGTAAAACACGTTAAACTAAAAAAAAATGGTGAACGATCTTATTTATTAGTATTTTGCATTCATATTGAGAAAATTGTGCACAATAAATGATTTGTGACAAAATTAGCCCTACACATCATTTTTCAAAACTAGATACTCAACTCTAGATGTTTGCTAAGTAAAAATGAAATGTAAATTGCAAGTGAGTTAAAAGAGAAGATAGGATAAAGCATGAGGTATCCATAATGCCTGGTTTATCAACCAACACTATAGGATGTATCATCATATTATCCACAAAATATATAATATGTACACTGGAGACATTTCACATAATATTAGTTATTCACAATCTGATAAATAATGTATCTCTACCATTACGCAAAAAGGAAATACAATGTGAACTTATATCATATTGAAATGTCTTCCATAGCAAGTACTAGAAAAGATACCACTTCTTGGTTTATAGTGTCCCTAGACACTTGACATACATCTAACCTGCCTCTGTTAACTTTTACATGCATGTATGAACATTTCACAAAGCGAGATACAATCTCTAGTGCTTGAACTCGAAGAATTGAAAGATTTACATTGTTACATTGGTATACACCAGTCATTTGTTTCACAATAATCATACCATGAGAAAACACACAAATTTTCCAAACATCGTGGTGTATCGCTTCCTCAAAACCCAATATCAAGGCCCTATACTCAGCCTGGTGGAAGGTCATCATGGCATTTCTGAAAATTGTACCTATTTCTACTATTTTACCTCCATCAGGGTCATATAATATGAACAATGAACATAGATTTTCAGAGGTATTCAAAACCCCATGAATTTCCAATCTCCAAATGGTAACCATGTTTACCTTTTACAATGGACAAACATATATCGTAAGACATAAAAAAAAAAAAGAATGAACACTTCAAATTTAACTTTTTCAATATAAACATCTGTAATTTAACATATGAAAAGGCCCTAAAACAATTTCTCCTGAGTTCATTCATTAATAATGATTTTATATTAGAGATTCAATGGAGTTATTACTTTTTCTAGGGACATACACTCTAAATAAGTTAACTTCATGTGTTCGTGAGTGACTTCTTTTTGGGAAACATTGTATTCCTTACAATACTAAAACTTCATATTTCGTATGTTGGACTAAAGTGTGAATATAATTTCGAATATATTGGAATCATAATCATGGGTTTGGTTCCATTCCACTCATTTTCTGAATAGATAACTCTATGTTGCTAATATATAATTAATACAAACACAATTTCAATTTTTTTTTAAAAAAATATGTTTTCCTATAATTATGAGTTTATAAATGTAATGGGTAAATATTAAATTTGAATAAATCACTTAATAAATTGATTATTTTATTATGGATAGATAGATTTCAATCTATTTGCAATATTAATATCCATAAACATTAGATTAGTTATAGTATTGCGAACGACATTCCAATAATTGTTATAGCCTATAGTATTGGGAACAAAATTCTAATGATTGGTATAGTTTATTCATTAAAAACCCATTGTAATGTATATCTAATATTAAAATTACATGCTTTGATGAGTACTCAAATTCTCTAGAATTAACTCCTTTTCAAACAATAATGGTTTTTTATATTATGTAGATTAAGTAGGCGACAAGTGTATCTCTATATGAGTTAAACTCATATTAGAACACTCTTTACACACAATTAAACAAACAAGTATATGACTATAAAAAAATGTGAATAAGGTAGACCAAGGGTCACATGGATAAATTTTGAAGAGAACGAGGACTCTTTTCTCATAAACATATAGTCTACCAAAACCTTTTGGACTTCAGTTCTTTGTCAAGTACACTGACCTAGAAAAAGTCTTAGAACTACACAAGATAATTAAAAAAATAAGTAAATAATCAAATGGGGGGCATATGAATACCATAAATGATTCAAAATGATAATTGCACCAATACAATCCTAAATTGGACAAATGATCATAATCCCATATTTAGTGAATTAGAAAATCACTACCATTACACATTTCCTACCTAAATAGAATTTTAACATAAATGAATTTTAATAATCTAAACTTGCTATAAAATATCTAAACAATAGTAATTTTAAAAATATAATCCATAGAAACACATATTAATACTAAGGAAAAAATATTTAATCCAATGCAAAACATCTTTAATATTTAAGCTCGTGTGAATCAAGAATATATTTGAACAACAAAATGAAATATATTTAAGTTGGTGTGAATCAACATCTGACAAAAATTAAATATTTATATAGATTTTTTTCAAACACATTATAAGTTTTTTAGTTTAAAACATATAAAAGCAGTAACTGTTTTTTTTGTTTTTAGTAGCAAACTTGGAGGTGCTTCCATGTGCAATCTTTTTTGCACAATTTTTTGGATCTATTGCCGGTTTTATGACTGGAAATCCTATCTTCCTCAGCTTATGTGGAGGCTCATAATTCCGGGCATCCTCCATTGTGTCATAAGCTAGACCATATCCTTGCGAATGTGGGCCTATAGTGCGGAACTTAGACAAATAAATAACATAAGTTTCTAGAACATTGAGTTGGGCCTTAACCATGGCTGCAATTTCCGGTTTGGGCAGCTTATTCTATTGATGATGGTCAATATAGACCACAAATGTGGACCTCCTGAAGCATTCCTCCCTTTGGAATTTGGAATTTTTCAATGTTATCCCTATGGGATTAGGAGGAATTGAGCTTCGTGTACTCATTTGCACCACACAAAAGACAAACTGAATACAACAACACATGCAAACAAAAATATAAAATTAACATTAGTACGATACATGTCAAATCAAATATACGTCATCTAATATGATAAAATAATCACAACATCATAAAGCTAATATCCATGACAAATTCAAGTATTGAAAAATGCCAATGGCTATCCTTCACTCAAGATGCACCCTCCCATAATATCACAACCATCCATTGCAAAAGGGATGATTGTGATATTACGAGAGGATTCATTTCTGAGTGGAGGGTTGGTGGGTGACTTTAAAAACCTCTTCTCAACATAGTATACCACCAAACCATCGATGCGGAATCCTAAGGGGCAAGCCCCTTCATCACACAATGATATTTAGACATATTGATGTGGAATCCTAAGGGGAAAGCCTCTTCAGTACGCACCGATTCATGTCTTTGCAGAGGTACTTGCCCCCATATGCAAAATTTAGAGTCAGAGTATGATATCACATAATTTTTATATCTTCAACTTTCATTAAACATTCACAACATTACAATTACCAATATTTAACAACTAATGAAATATATATGTATATACATGACACACACACACACAATATTTAAAACTGATCTCAACATTCGCAATATTTACAACTATAATGCATTTGGGAAATCAAACTTTTCCTAATGTATTTAATTTAACACAAGTAAGAGAAATGAAATTAGAAACTAATAGCTCGAAGATTACACGTTAGTATTTATACCAATACCAACATAATATCAACATAATTAACTAGTCATCATACTAGTGATTAATAAACACAACATCATAGAAGCTATCAAATCCTCTATGATTTATTAACAAACAAGTGAATACAATAATACCATGCCAATGAACTAGTCCTTCACTATTAATTTAGTGGCTATATACTAAACATAATATTTGACAACGTCATCCATTTTGAAAAGATGATTCCAAACAATTGTTTGATACATTTGTACGTTAAGATAAAGTTTTATGTTAGAGTGGAGGGTCCAGTGGGTGATATTTAGAACATATATTTATTCCTCTTTACAAATTATTGGGTAATAGATATGACATCAAATTTCCAACAGTATCGAATGTATTAATTAATAAGGGGTAATGAAAACTATAATTATTTTCTAAATTTTAAGGTTCAAGGTTTAGGGCTTAGGGCTTAGGCCTTAAGGTTCAGGGTTTAGGGAATAAGGTTTAGGGTTCAAGAATTAGAGTTTAGGGTTTAGGGTTTAGGACTTAGGGTTCAATCTTTAGGGTTTATGACTTAAGGTTGAGGGTTTAGAATTTAGGGTTTATCCTAAATAACATAATTAGGAAAACTTAACACTAATATGACACCGTCAACAGTCAAATGATATCTTACAAACTAATTTGATACCCTAAACACTCAAATATTCATATGACATAAAAACTAATGTCACATGACCAATAATACAATTGGGACACAATATTTAACTAATTCGACATCCTAAACATTAAATGACACCCTAAATCAAGATCCATCAACATGATCCCAATGGAGATATAATATAGTATACCCATTATACATCACATTTTACAATAGACATACATGCATACATTACATACATACAAGGGTTGGTTTAGTTTATTTTCTCTATATTTCAGTATTCTTCTAATTTGATCTCCACAAGGTTCGTAACACCTAGTATTACAATCTCCTTCAATGGTATTATTATGCAACAACGTCAAAAGTTTAGCCATATAAGAAGCTTACAGTGTACACCATTTGAAATGTACTTCTTGTAAATAATATCAATTATTAAACCATATGACATTACTAGTAAATAATATTGACTCCCATAAATGAGTTCGTCTTACAATAAGAAAAAATAAATACTTGATAATTTTGTTGTTGAAAAACATATGTGTTTTTCAACATTTTTCAACATTTTTCAACAACAAAGCTTATATAATTTTAATGTTGTTATTTATTAACTTTCATTATATAATTATCTATGTTTCCTTTCATTATATAATTATGTAATTAACTACTCCATGAAAACAATAAGATTTTTCAGAGAAGATGAAATTACTCCCATGACATTTCAAGAAAAAATCAACAGTAAAAGTTATTCCAAGCAACATTAAATGTATATCTCCTATTTGTGGTTATTCAGAGTTTATTTAGAGGAATTTGATCAAGATTACATAAGAGGGGAGGGGAAGGATGTGCAGTAATACACACTCATCTCACATAAACAAATCATTTTATTAATAAGAGGGGAACTTCTATTTTGACATCACAACATTGAGATAAGTATATGAAATCATTCTATTAATAAGAGGGTGACTGAATCATTCAGCCATTTGTGGATCATATTAATATAATTTCATTTTTTTATTGTTTCAAATGCCTTCAAATTATAATGCCATGCACCCTATTCTTGATTACATCTCTAAGAGCATAAATAACAAGTTTGGTATCTTCCTAGGATTGCAATATGGGAGGTTATGCTCTCTGCTATCGTAGAGACAAAAAATTTCCTAGCTTAGTGGGAAAAAAAGTGATAGGGAATTTATTCAAATCCACATGACTTGACTTTGAATATCTTTGCAGTGGTATGGGTCACAACAAAATGCCTATACTATAATGGACTGTGAGAACCTTGTTTATTTATTTCCTTTTTAACATTTCCGGTATAGTTGAATTTTGTTCTAGTCGGGCACTCTTGGCCTTATGTGGACACTAATATTTAATTTAAAATTAAATCATAATCGTGTATTAAATTACAAACTTGGACATTATGAGTATAATTAATATCTGCCAACCTAAAAAACCCTTGTTTTAATGGATTTGTAACATTATTATTATTATTTTTATTTGTTTGATGTGAGATTATATTGGTCTCATGGATGATCTTGCATCATATTCCTAGATCTTTTGTGGATACCAATGGGAATTCCAAATTCACTTCTACTACACATGCCCTTAAGCATATTTTTAAACATTTACAAGCTCAAGAGTTAAAATTACATGCATGTATGTTTAAGCATTCAAATTTTATGGATTCTACTCAATTATTTAACAATCCACTTGCACCTAAAGTGGATTTTTATCCTTTTCCACTTGGATTTGTATCTCTTAAGCTTCCTATTTATGAGGGAAAATGTGATCCCAAGTAGTTCAAATTTTATCCTTTCGTGTCGCTTTCTTAGACTATACTTACAATGATCAATTACTTACCAATATTTTTCTTAATGCCTTAAAGGTTATTAATTACATTAGTTCTATGATATAAATTCCTGGCATAATTTTTTATAACATTGGTGAAAATATTTCATATGCTCAAATAAATAAGATACAACAAGGCTCTAATGAACAAATGGGTGACTACGTTTTGTACCATACAAATATACTTACTAAGATAGACTATCTACTTAATAAGATTCAAGATTTATTTTCTCAAATCCTTGTGTATCCTTTACGAGAATCAATTATGTTTGAAAAATTTGGATGTTTTTATGAGCTATGTCACACTTTAAAGTAGTGAGAGGTTAGGATCCTTATGTTGAACAAGCATAAATATGCATTTTCTGGTCCTAATACACCTACATCCAAATTTCTAGGAAAATCTAACTACAAATTCAAACCTAAAGATAACAAGCCTAATTTTGGATTTAATGTTAATTCTATATCTCATCTCAAAAGGCTTTAGTTACAAGTAGAGTCAATGAAGCAATTACAAGATGCATTGATGAGACATATCTGGTTTGTAAAGTTAATGAAATGATTTCAAAATGCATGGAAAATGTTTGTTTGTCTTTTGTAGTAAGGTATGGAAGGGTTGTAGGGTCAACGAAGTCATTCCAAGATGCATTGACGAGACATATCCAACATAATTAGTAGGACAAAAAAAACATATCCCATAACCAATAAACTATTATGTTCGTGAGAGGGTCATCTCCAGTGCGACTTACCCTTGTTGGCAGAAGGATTGTAATATATTATCACAAACCAAATAAGGATTTTTTTTATTAAATGTGGATTATTAAAATCAAAGAAGTAATTCTAAGATGTAATGACCCTGCACCACCAGCCATGTCTAGCATCGATCAACTATGTAACAAATTCTTACATATAGGAGTGGCTATTACCACCTCATTATCTTACTTATATCACATACTTTGAAATACCCTTCTAACTCATATATATATATATATATATATATATATATTCTTTTGTGAATAAGTCACTCACCATTTATAGTATAAATCAAAATTTACATTTTTCACACAAATACAAAGAATTCTAAAATTGAAGATTTTTGTATTTAAAAATTTCCTTCTTTTCTCCCCATACATGTTGTTGGTACTTGTTCTCTAAAAGACCTAAACATAAATTTAATTCTTGAGATGCATGTCCCAATGATGCATTCAGTGATGAAGTAAATTGAATGACACCAAATTTGTTAGTAATGAAACCAATCACATGTCCTATTGTTTTTAAGTAGCTTTTTAATTATAGTAAGAAATTAGTGTAAAATTTCGTTGTTGAAAAACACCGTGTGTTTTTCAAGATATTTTAGAATGAAGTCTCATAGTGGTCATAGTTTCAAGGAATATATCTTCGTATAGTAAAATGTTGACTTGCAGTCAATATTGATAAACAACAACACTCTTCTTCTGCACATGATTTAAATTTTACTATTTATAAGACATAGGTTTTTGGACATGATCGAAAAACCTTCTTTTGATAAGCAATTGAGGAGTTAAATGAAAGATTTAGATTTCATTCCTTAGTGTTAATTTAAAGATCCAATAAAAAGGAAAAGAGTGTTATATTAGATCTATTTGATGAGATTCATGCAATTTAGTTTAAAAGAGTAAAATCTCCTTGTACCATGATTCTCCCATCTCTAGGTTTAAATCCTAAATTTATATTAGGAATATAATTTTTCACATTTAAAATCTTAGATGGTTTAAGTGCAGATTTTATACTTAGAAGATAAAAAACCCCAAAACATAGTTTAGGTCATTAGGTTTCTTTCAATTTCACTCATAGGTTAAATTAAACTCGGTGTTGGGATAGACTAAACAAAAAAAAAACTAGACCTCATCTTAAATGTTGTACATCTTCAAAAATCAATATCTATCTTAGGACATTAGACTGAAACAACCTACATGATTCAGGTACGAAAACAATAGACATTTGAAAGTAATTTCTTAGTATGTGAAAAATAAAACATAGTGAAACAAAGTTTAATTTACTATTATAGATTCAATTCTGTTTTGCATAAAAATTTCATGTTATAAACCCCCAAAATAGCAAAAACTTAGCAATTCATATCTTTTTCAATCAAAGTAGTCAAAGAGGTAGATGTAACGGTTAATGTATCATTGTATGTAGTCTGATAACAAATATTTGGAAACTGTTGAAAACCCCAATCTATTCAAATTTTCATACATTTTTTTAGAGACATTTTGTCAAATATTTCACACAGATTTTTTGAGGCATTTAGTCAAACAATTTTCTAGAGACCCTATTTCATAGAGACATTTTGTCAAACAACTTCAGAGACCCTATTTCACAGAGACATCAAATATCATGGTATGAAACCACATGAACTAATAAGAACAAAAGTGGTTGTTGCAAACCATTTGATACCAAACTTAAAGAGCTGTGGAAAAGAGGCCTTCAAAATCAATTAAAAACTTATAAGTCTTATTCGATTTCTTTCACAATACTATTTTTCTCTCCCATTACAAATTCTTATTCTGATCCAAACAAATTTACATATAGAATAGTATGATGCTCTATTTGAAAATCCTTGGAGCATAGAATTTGTGTAGGGCTTCTGCTATGTTTCACATAACCAAAAAAATATTTACATGTACATAAGCATTGGAAGCCATTTGGTGAAAGTGTTTAGTTTGGGCATAGCATTGTGTAGCATTATAAACATTAACATATAAACCTGTGTTCATTTCTAATTTTTTCACGGTGGAGTTTCCAACTGAAGATTTATCATATTCTTAGGAACTGACAGTAATGATAGTAACTTACTGTGAATGCTATGGAGATGACTTCAATCTCATGCCTATGTGGAATCTCTACCTCTACTTTTTCTTTGGAGACACCTTCCTCTATTTGTTCTTCGGAGACACCTTCCTCTACTTGATCTCTTTTCAAATGCACTGTTCGACCCTCAAACAAGGAATAACAACCATTAATCATGGGTATCTACTAAAACTACACAAACAAACTCTATAAGAATGGATATATGGCCAGGGCCAAATTAAAGGTTGGGAGCACCCTACGCAATATTTTGAGTGGACACCCTCCTCACAAATTTAGTTAATATATTTTTTCCATAAAGTAAAAAAATAAAATGTCTCTATTCTTTTATTTTTAAATTTACATCATGGTCATAATAAAATAATAATAAAAATATATTAATAAATTTTCACGTAAGGATGAAAAATATTTCATGGATGGAAAACATTATTCGTAGCAGATGCTCAAAATGCAAAAAATTTAATATTTTATACAAGGTTTCTTACAAATTTGATTTAACCATATCAAGTAGGTGACAGTAACTCTATCTTGAAATAAAGCACCATTTCTTTGCAAAGAAACAAAAATGTTTATGTAGCTCCCATGGTTTTGTGAAGAGTCGTATTTGGACCAGACCTACAAATTCCTCCATAACAAAATAATAAAAATTTTCCCCAAAAAATTAAGAATAGAAAATAAAATACCTTTTCCTTCAATTATACCCACCTCTACTAGATACACCAGTGACATTATAAAAAATACATTAACCTTTTTCTAGAACAAACTACACACCTACATAATCTGGAGCTACATCAAAGAATTGGCAGTAATACAAACAAAATCATATGTGCTTATAAATATGTGATATTTTCTTTTACTTGCAAAAATATTACAAAACTTTTTTATATTTATGAGTGAAATTTATGTTACTATACAATAATATCTATAAATGGGTTGATCAATATTAAATCTTTAGATAAATTATTTTAAAGTTAAGTTCTGAAATTAACCGACAAAAAGAAATTTTTTAGATTCAGGCGCCCCCTACCTGTTGGCGCCCTAGGCAACTGCCTAGTTTGCCTAAGGCTTAATCCTCCTCTGTATATGGCACTTACAATAATGTTGAACACTCTTACGTCCTCCTCTGCGACCCCCAAACTCTAGATCAAACGAACACCTACCTTCTGGAATACTGGAGAAACAAAGAAAAATCCCTTGTACTTACAGTAATGCACTGGGAAAAATACAGTAAATGTGAATGTGAAGACAGAATGGTTTGGAGGTATTGGGTAAGATTCAATGGCGCGGGGCACTTAGTTCTATAATTAAAAAATGCAACGTAACAAAAATAGCTTCGGTGGTACCCTCCACGTCAACAAAAGCCCCTCGATCCACATCAAGCATCGCGTGTCCCATCATGCGTTACCTATGTGTTTGTTTTTCCAGAAGAGACCTGCTTTCCGTCAAACATGGGACTATGCATTGGCATGGCGACATGGGAAGAATCACCCCCATACATAGCTGCAAAACAATTGAAGCATAGCCGCTGGCAAAAGATAATGCTTCATGTCTTGCCAGAGCACATCGTCCCCATTAGAAAAGATAGATCTCATCGAAAACCATGATGTGACGCACCGACATCCAATCGCCAACTGCCTACCACATTTTGAGCTGGAAATCCATGTGTTTTGATTTACGTGGAGAATTGAAAATTGACATGGTGAATTTGAATCATTAACCTCTGTACCCCGCGTCAGTGAATCATATACCCGTACCCATGAATCATGCATATTCCATTTGTCGTTTCAATTATGATTTCTTGAGGAAGGAATAATAAAATGTGCATGCACGAAGGATCATATTCACGGGTTTTGACTAGTTTCTCTGTGCATTTAGGTGGAATACAGGGATTTTTCACTGTGTATTTTGGGGGTATTCCAAAAGGTGTGCATTATTTCACTGTTTGCGGGGGTTGGAGCCAGATGAACAAGATGCACAGAAGGACATATTGGTTTTATCCATTTTTCTACAGTAAGTGCCATATCCATATTACCACCTTACTGTTGTTATTTCCTCCATTAATCCTTATCTAGGTGTTCTGGAATTTGTTTGACAATTTATTTGGGTTGTTACTATTTCAAAGGTAACATGATTTCGTAGATATTTCAACACTTGGAAATATGGAGAAAACCCAATATGTAGAAAACCATGTTGCATCTATTTGACAGTTTGTCTCAATTGAATCGATACTATAAGGAGGTAGGGAAACTGTTTGACAAAATGCCTTGGATAAATTTGTTGCTTTTTGGGAAACTGTTTGACAAAATGATCCTCCAAAAATAAATCAAGATTATTAACATTTTTTGTGAAAGATATGTTTTCCCTTCCGCATCTCTTCTTTAACCCAACAATCCGCATATTATATCATGATTGTAACAAAAAATCGACATCCTGAATATAAGACCCCATCTTCCCTTTGTTTTTGTACAAATTATTTTTCTTGAACATTGTTTTGTGTACAAACATGTGTTTTTGGGCCATTCCACCAGTGTAGGTTTGCTTCGTCTGGTAAACAAATCCACAAAAAATCACATAGTTTCGTGTCACTGTTATGATTTCCTTGTGTTAGGGGGTTTCCCATGATTCCATTAAAATCCTCACAGATAAAGGCTTCCTCCATTCTATTAAACCTAAAAACCTCAAACCTTTCTCCAACAAATTTCTCAAGGTCGACGGAAACATTATCATTGATGATTGCGCTCATTGTGGCAGATCCCATATTTAATCCTATATGTTTGGACCTCAAACTGAAGGATTATGATTTCCTCATCAGCACTAAGCAACAAATTCTCATAAAAACCCACTTTCTACTCAACATACATCATTTTATTCTCTGTTTCTCTCTGAAACAATGAGGCCTCCATCTTAAACCTAGCTTTCTCTTCCTGTAACTCAGATATATTTGTCATTGCTTCATTAGTAGTTGTTGCAAAAGAATTTCTCACAACTTTCAGTTTAGAATAAGCATTATCCACACATTCTCCAATTCTTGGTGTTGTGCACGGATGCTACACAAAATGTACAAATTTGTAGGGCACAATATCATTTCCTTGTTATTTCATGATCTTTAACTATTAAACATCATAGTGTCAACAATTTTTCCTTCCCTATAACTCTCTTAACTTGCATTCATTCCACGGTTATCTTACCTCTCATACAATTCCCTATTTCCTTCACTTTATAATGTGTAGACTATTAATATCATTCCATTAAATAAATTTCTCACCTTCTAATGATCGCTACTTCTATCTTACACCTAAAGAGTCATTCATTCAACATTTACAATGAAAATCCATTAGTCTTCTCTTAGAAAATCAATCCAAATATCAAAATCACAAAAGCATACATAGTCTTACACGAAATAAAGCCATTTTTATTGAATGAACAGTGAAGATACATGCTTCATGAGCCTTTCTGGCTCCATTACTAAGTTCCTCCTCTTCAAAAACACCCCACAACCTCTTTCTCTAACTGTTTTTATTTGAATTCCTTTCTTTTATCCTAAGAAAGGTGGTTATGCATCAACTCCAAGATGACTAAACCATGATTAAGGATGGTTTAAGACATGAAATCCTAGGAAAGGTTAAAAAAAATTAATTTCTAAAACATTGGTAGATTCTACACATCTATATGGTAGATTCCAAATTTTACCGTTTTCTAGTTTAGTATGGCAGTTTTTTATCTTATTTAATTTAGTATGTTTAGCATATTTTGATCACAAAGGCGAAATGTCATAAAATTGTTAGGGATTTGTTTTAAAAAATGTGGAAAAAACAGTGTGTTTTTCAACATTGTTGAAAAATACACTATGTTTTTCAAGAACAAAAATTTCAACTATTTCTTCTTTCTTATTATACACGGTTGTGTCTCAATAAGATGAATTCATCTAAGTTTGTAAATATTATTTAGTAGTAATGCCATATTGTTTAATTATTGATGTTATTTACAACATATATATATTTCATATGTTGTACACTATAAACTTCTTATATTTTATAATATCTTTTGATATTAAATGTTCTTATATTAGGTATAGGTATATTCCGAGGATTGGTCAGTTTATTAATATTTAATGATTAAAATTTACCCCCGCACACCAAAACCCCAAATACACATGAAGATTTTTATTCCACAAAGTATAGAATGACACAAATATATTATTAGAGATGGATTCATTAAAAATTAAATTAGATTGAAAAAACAAAGTTTGGCAATTTTATTTTATTGTTAAATCCGAGCTACATCAACTAACAAAATAATTTGTTTGATTAGATATTAATTTTTGGTTTAAAATTGGGGTAGTATAATGAGTTATTTTATTACATGTATATACATAATTGGAATTTACCAATTACATCTTATTTATTATACTTTTATTATTATATTTACTTAATTTAATTCCAAAAAGTATAAATTCTTAGCATAAGATGACATTATATGATAATTCAGTTGAAAATATTGAAATCTCTAAATGCAAACTAATTAATGCAAAATTAAGTGAAAAAATAAAGGTTTTATACTAAAAAAATAACATTAACAATACTTTTATAGTAGCATTGAATGTGGAGGTCACTAAGATATTTTCCTAATTATACATGCATAATTATACTCAACATAAAATTCAATAGGCTATAACTACAATACCAATGAAATGTTTGACCAATTGGGTGAACAATAATCATTCACATTGTAAATGGCTAGTGGGTGTTAGGAAATCTTAGAACTAGGAATCCTAAGGATATATTAAAACTAGTAAATCATTCATATTTTATCCTATCCTATATTGATTAACCAAAATAATAATTTGGGGAACTTATTCACTACCTATAAATGTTATGCTATGCCTTTATAAAAAAAAATTATTTTTGCATCAATTTCATGCAACACATCTCATACATATTCATACCCATAGGGTGTAGAGAAACCTTTTTTTATTGATTTAGAATGTGAAATACACTTATTTATTCTCATAATGTTTGGATTCTCATTTGATTGCTAAATCCTAACAATTAAAAAGTCCTAAATGTATTATGAATGTGGTTGTGTGATTCACAAAAATGTTTATTCCATTATATTGTTAATTTTAATGATTAATTTTATTATAATAAAATTAAGTTAAACATTTTGTAATTTCATAATATAATTGAGTGATCTTTTTCATAATTTCATTACTCGTAGTTGTGCTAAATGGAATAACATTAGAGTAAGTTTGATTTTTTTATTTAATATATTTGTAAATAATGTTAATGTGTTGATAATTTGTATATAGAATCATTTATATTATTTGTTATTTTTTAGTAATCGCAAGGTTGTGAATGTATCATGTAAGTTGAAGCAAAATAAATTGAATATTGTCATACTCTCACTCTCATTTCAGTATGGGGGCACGTACCTCTTGCAAAGCTAGGAATCGTTGTGTGTTGAAGGGGATTTTCCCTTAGAATGCCACTTTGACATGCCCATAGTTGGGTGGTAAACTATGTTGCGTAAATGTTTTAAATTCGCCCACAAAAAAATAAATTATTCATGTATCAATTTGTCTTGGATAGTTTTTCTGAAATTGTGTTTTCTTTTCTATATGTTTTTCATATTATTTTTGTCTTATAACATACTGACATTAATTGTCTGCTTCATTTTGAATGTGTAGTATTGTATTTAGTTACATTTTTTTAAGTGATTATGAATACTAGGAGATTCATTCCTCCCGATCTTATTGGGATAACTCTAACAACTCCCAAATTCCATATGGAGGATTCATTTAGGAGGTGCACCTTTTTCATAAACGTAGATCATTATAGGTAGGGTCGACCACCTTAACATGAAATTGCAATGATGGTAAAGACCTGACTCAATTTACTATAAACATTTGTTATGTAACTATCAAAATTCCACACAATAGGGTCATGTTCATGAGGATATGGGTTGGCATACTACACGATAGAGGATGCTCAAAAATACAAGCTTCCACATAAGCTAAAGAAGGTGGGAGTTCTGAAAGAAAGTTTGAAACTAACAATCCTAAAAATTGTGCAAAAATATTGCACAAGGAAGTTGTTCCAAGTTTTCTTCTATAAACAAGAAAAAATAGTTTATGTTTTTCTATGTTTTATACAAAAAAAAACTTTCTGCATGTTTTAAAAAAACCTTTATAAATATTCAAATTAAGAAAAATGTTGATTGTAATTTAATTTTTCTTTCAATTTTTAATTAGATGATATTTTTGATTCACATGAGCATAAAAATTAAATATGTGTTTTTAATTAATATTAATTCAAATTATTATTAAAATTAGATATTTTGAAATTATATATACTATTCATTTCCATTTTTTTTAAATAGAAATAATTTTTATTAGGTCGAATTTGAAAGGTAAATACTAGTTATTATGTGGAGTTTGAATGGTAGAATTTTTCTCTCTACAAAATAAGATTGAACCGACCAATATTTTATAAAATATCTATATTTTTCGTTTTATTAAAATGTGTTGCAATTGATTATATTTTAAAAATTATTAATGTTTATATAATTTATAACAAGTTAAATTTTTTATATTCATTATGTTTAAAATATATTTTCGTAAGACATTAAGTCAATATGGATATGTTGATGTTTAATGGTAACGTTTAATAAAATATTCAAAACCCTTAAATCAAATATCTTCACAATTATTTTAATTCAATGAGTGGAGTCCAGTTAGAAAAGGACAAATTTCTTCAAAATGGAAGGGTTATAGAGATATGGTGTTTAGGTCACATAGTAAGAGGGTTCGTGTTTGACATTTTTTTAGAAAATGAATTTGAACAATTTTACCACATAAGGATTAGGATTCAGTATTATGGAATTATTTATAAGGAAAGTAGTAACTTTAAGGATAAGAATGTACTTGGAGCACAAAAAGATGTATTTATTCTCCATGTTCACCTCTTTTAATTTAGGTGGAAACTCCTTATTTGAGATTTACAAGATTTAATTTCAATCGTTTATTGTTTCTACATCTTGTACATTATTTATATCTTCCACAATAATCTCTTGTTTGAAAGTAATTTAAGGATTGATTTTGTTTAACTGTCTTCAATCCCAACATAAAAGGTTTTTTTCTATTTATGGCAAAGTTTTCTCCATGAATGGTTTCCTTAAAAGATAATATTTTTTGTAAACTTCATTTGTATCATATTAATAGAAAAGGGTGAGGGACCCTATTACCATTTTAATTATTGAATAACATAATATGATAGTGTTGAAAAAAAATGGATTAAATATTTATTAAGATACTCCCACTTAATGTATAAACCTTTTTTATAATAAGAGATACCCTAAATAGATTCCAATAGTATAATATGAGGAATATAATGTTCTAGTAATATATTGAATAGGATGTTTTAATAAAATGTTTCCCAAAAACAGGTCCCTCACAAACACATGACACTAACTCATTTACTGTGTATGTCCCCAGACATACTACTAACTCCACTGAATCTCCAATATGAAATCATTCTTAATGAATAATTTTAGTTGAAAATGTTTTAGTTCCTTTTCATAAGTTAAAATACAGATGGTTGTATAGAAAAAGTCAAATTTGTAGTGTTCAATATGAAAAATTTTTTTTATCTTGTTGCTTATGATATATGTTTGTCCATTGTAAATCTAAACAAGGTTTCCATTTGGAGATTGGAAATTCATAGAGTGTCAAATACCTCATGAAATCTTACATGTTCATCATTCATATTATATGACCCTAATGGCAGCAAGATAGTAGAGAGAGGTACCATTGTGGGAAATGCTACTATGACCGTCCACTAGGCTGAGTATAGGGCCTTGATATTAGGTCTTGAGGAAGCGATACACCATGAAGTTTGGAACATTTGTGTATTTTCACATGATATGCTTATTGTGAAAGAAATGAATGGTGATTACCAATGTAACAATGTAAATCTTTTTGTTCTTCAAGTTCAAGCGCTAGAGATTGTATCTCACTTTGTGAAATGTTCATATGTACATGTAAAAGTTAATAGAGGTAGGTTGGATGTATGTCAAGTGTCTAGGGACACTATAAATGAAGAAGTGACAACGTTGTTATCACTTTTCATGGATTGCATTGCAATATGATATATGCACACAGTGTATTTCCTTTTTGTGTAATGGTAGACATACAATTTTTACTGCAGGAATGTGAATGAAAAAAAAATCTCAATGTGTACAATGTTTTACTGTGCATAATTATCTCAATATGAATGAAAAATAATAATAAAATAGATCATGCATTATCTATTGCAGTTTATCTTGTATTACAATGCATTACTCCAGGGTTGGTTATGGAAATGCACTTTAATGAAACATAGAAAAGTTACAGATGTTCCCATCCATGTTCAATATCCGTTCTTATGCATTAGGGGAAGACGAAAAATAAAAATATGGCAATATCATACTTTTTAACAATACTTGTATGTCATATTAATGCTAATGTGATATGTTGGGCTAATAATTATGAAATGTCTTCTTTTTATAGAGGATACTTCACATTCCATGATGGTAATATACAAATTTGTGAACATTAATTATTTTTTATAATACGTAATATTTTATGTTGGGTTATTAATTATGTATTTGTAGTGCTTGCATATAGGAATCTTCACATCCCATGGAACATGAACATTCAACATGGGTTAGAGAGGACATGGATACATCGTTGGTAACTGGTTCATTTTGTCCAAGTTATTTATTTAGTTTTTTTATATTATTCATAAACAAGATTCTAATAATATGTTATATTTTAATGTCACGGGGAGATGCTCCTCAAGGAAAATATTTTCCTCGTGGGACTACGTCATATGGTTCTTCTGAACACGTTAGCTCAGATATCCTGGATCCTACAACGGAGGTGAATAAATTTAAAACCTAAGTTTTTTTTCTTGTTGACTACTACTATTCAATATCATAAGAATTATCAATATTTTCTAACATTATATTTCAACCAGCCACTCATAGACTATAGAACAGAATGAGTAAATGGTCGTATTTATTATTTGTGTCAGCATGGATCATGTGTTCTTAGTGGGGACATTAGGGTTTTGGAGTTACATAGACTTAATCGACATTTCCAGGTTGCACACAATCTTCCCTTCATGCAGCCACGTAAGTGAGGCCATAAGCATATGGGAAAAAGACCACTTATCTGTCACGATAAAAGTAGGGAATGCATACATAAGAGAAAGGGGGATATATATATACTATGTCTTGAGGTAGCGATAAAACCTGTAGTGTAAGAGGGTTATCGATCGATTTTGTGAAAAAGAATGCAAAAATCGATTCAAGGAGTTGAGTTACGGAGGAAAGAGGTAGGTGGATGCTAAAATGTGTGCCTATAATTCAAAGGAGATACGACAAGTGAGAAAGGAGAGGTGGTCGAGAAAGAGAGAAAGAAAGAACAAATCAA